>OX346730.1:7762295-10162295 GCA_947063395.1 Hemistola chrysoprasaria
AGATGGCGTATGATCGACTGTACCTTGCCTTGACATTACAACTGTCAAATCATATAGAATTTTTAAAAAGTTATTGTTGTTTTGAGTTTTATAGATCTAAATGCCGCAGTGTTCTGCTATTAATTGTAATAATAAGGGCGTACATTTGTTCCCAAAGATCCCAAACGCAAAAAACAATGGGAGTCTGCTTTACGGATTCAAAACTTCAAATCAAGTGCTTCTGCACGATTGTCAGTGCATTTCAAAGAAGTTTATTTGATAAAAGTGCTTATAATTTGATAGAGAAATAAATTAATTGACTAAAAAATTGTTGATAAACATTCTATTTAAAGATTTAATGATGTAATGTAATAAGAGTGATGAATGATTGTAGATTTTAGAAAATTTGTGATGAATTTGGTGAATTGATGTTACAATTGCTGATTTTTATAATTGAGTTATTTAGATAATATATACAGGTAAATCGGTACAGCTAGTATGCCTATTCTCCACTTTCTTAGTCATTCTTGGCGCTCATAACATCCTTATCTATTATTTATTTCAGGTAATGAACCACTTGCAAGGTTTCTCAGAAAGACAGCTGTACCATCGCTATTCTCTTTTACTAAGTTAAAACCTGAAACTCCGGCTGCTCTAGAACGACAACATCGTTTTGAGAAAAGAAGTCAGAGGAAATTATATATAAAAATAAAAATAACCTTGAATATTTGATATCGTCACCTTTCTATCAAATCGGCCTTTTTCCCAGCAACTGATGCATTCCTTCCTCGAAGCGTTCGTTCTTAAGTTGAGTCATAGTCATAAGTGAATACATAATTTATATTATCATAGAATATCGCAGAAAATCGCAAACGCTCTACTAACACCCAAATGTAAACAAAGTACAGTCGATTAGAGCGCCATCTGCAAACAGCTTTGCGTGTGGCTCCCCATTGAGCTACATCTTTCAAGTATATAGTGTCGAATGTGATCATTATATTAGCGTTCCCCGAATAAACCCAATTCCACACTAGTGCTTCCACACTAGTTCCACACTAGTGCTTCCACACTAGTGCTTCCACACTAGTGCTTCCACACTAGTGCTTCCACACTAGTGCTTCCACACTAGTGCTTCCACACTAGTTCCACACTAGTCACACAAGTAAAACTATCAGTTCAAAAAATTAAGCCCTACAAGTTTCTTGTGCGTTCTTCTTGTAGAGGTATCTTTCCGAACGCACGGTAGACTCATTACTGTTTATCTTCATTGGCGTGCAAAAGTGTCAGATTATGACCTATTTGAATAAATCTTTTAGAGTTGGAGTTTGAGTTTGACACAATTTCTGTAACATTTTCTCTAGTTTTAGAATAACTGGTAGAATATGCTACACCAGCATAAGTTAGTCCTAGCGTTGTGCTGAATTATAAATAAAATAAAATAATTAATAAACCAAAAGAGTTATAATTCAATTCAATTCATAAACAATCAAGCATGCTCGACTGCCAATCAAGAGGTCCCGGGTTCGATCCCCAGGTCAGGCATAGTGTTAAATATTGGATTTTTCCATTAGGAATTATCTCAATAACTGCCTGGAGTCTGGAACTGTGCCCGGTAGATGGCAATAGGCTCGCCCCCTATCACATGGGACCAATAACATACTGGCGAAATGTGGGTGTATCTACTATGGGACTGAGTCCTGGGTACACCTCTGCCTACCCCTTCGGGAAAAAGGCGGAATGTATGTATGTTATATATATGAATGTAACAATCAATTCATTGTATCATTCATTATACAAAATGAATTTGTTTACAAAATTTTATCACCGGTCCTTTGGAACGTAGTCGATTTTCGTTTACGGTCGAATGGCCCGCAGTCCTTTGGTTCATTCCGACATAGTACCCGTTATTGTTTGCTGTCCGTGAGGAGCCAGGGTGATTTCCTAGTCACAAAAGATATAAGCAAACAGTTCAATTAAGCAACGCCTGTAATATAAGGCTCGCTCATCCCTCAGGACTTATCTTAATAAATCTCATATAGAAATATTATACTTACTTGCACGATACTGGGCACAGATTGACATGATGGGTGTTCGCGATAGCCTTTTTCGTTATTATGCATTTATACTGCTTATTTTTGAAAATATTACTTTCTCTTAGGTGTGTGCCAAAATTAATTTATATAGACACATTTTTTCCTAAAAAACATGGATTTCGCTATATTCTTCGTTTTTACCTATTTTGCGTCGTCTTACAAAGGGCTTTTATGAAAGTATTGTCTTATTGTTGAAAGTTTCCTGGAGACTGCAACTGGGCCTAGTAGATGGCAATAGACTCGCCCTTAAAACATTTAAGCTCGCCCCCTATTATTACATGGGACAAATAACGTACTGGCGAAATACATACAATGTGAGGATGGATGGATGGATGTTTGTTGCTCTTTAACGCAAAAACTACTGAACCGATCGTGCTGAAATTCGGTTTGTAGATAGTTTAGACCCTGGAATAACAGATAGGGTACTTTATCCCGATATTCCCACGGGAACGAATGATACGCGGATGAAACTTACGCACATTTGCACTCCTTGCGAACTATTTTTACGCTAGCATTGTGTTACTCAGAGTACAAATTGTAAATTGCCGCATTTTCGAAGCTGTTGTTTTTAGATCGTGCGATAACTGGGCAGAGCGCGAGCGGAGACTGTAAGTCTTCTAAGACTGTAAGTCTTCTAAGACTGTAAGTCTTCTAAGACTGTAAGTCTTCTAAGACTGTAAGTCTTCTAAGACTGTAAGTCTTCTAAGACTGTAAGTCTTCTAAGACTGTAAGTCTTCTAAGACTGTAAGTTTTCTAAGACTGTAAGTCTTTGGAAACTCTAAACTCGTTTGGATTAAATTAGATTTTTTTACTGAATCTTTGTATTGTTATTTTATAGATTCTAGTTGTCTTTATTTTACGTAATTACATGTAGTATTTTTTATATCTTCAAAAATGTGGATACGTGTGAGCGAGAGGGCGAATTTGCTTTGGACAGCGGCTTAACTACCTAAAGCTGTGCCCATCTAGCGTGGCTGTATTAACATCCCGAAATAGCTGCAAGCCCTAGGGGGTGCTATCATTAGAGGCAAAAGGGAATGTACTGGAGAAAATTGAACATAAAATATGGAAGGCATTGTGATGATTATGAAAAATACAACCTAAGTATTCCTTCAAGAAATAGCATAGATTAATGTGTCGCACTAATGACCTGCTTAATTATTATTTTTAACCGGTCAAAAAAAACGTAGTTTTTTTATGATAGTGAGTGACAAGACAAGCAATTCAGGTGCCTGATGGTAAGCATCATGATTGCCCATAACAGACACAGTGCTACCCAGTGTTTTGTAATTCAAAATTCTGAACGGCACTGCACTGCGCCTGTCACCCTGAGATATGAGTTGTTGTATCTCATCATGCCCAATAATTTCGCTGGTAACAATGCCCTTCAGACCGGAACACAGTAATGTTTGCACATTACTGCTTGGCAGATGAATAACTGGCAAAGGTGTGGTACTTCCCCAGGCGGCCCCCTGCAAAAGTGGCCTACCACTACAAAATAAAATAAATTAGATTAAATAAATTAAATAAATTTTAGTAAGTAAAATAAATTAAAAGTACCTATTTTAAGGAGGCGGCGTCCGGAGAATTCCCCATACAAACGTAAGAGTTAAATAATTTGAATTCAGACCATATTTCTAACATTTAATGACGTTATTCGAAATGAGACACTAGTTATCTAGGTTCCTAAATATATTTCAATCCAAAATAGACGTACTTTTTTATTTTAGTTTATTTGGGACAATTAACGAACACACATTACAGCAGATTATATCTTATGAGATAGCGTAAGTATACATAAATGTGCAGCCTACATCATTATCCACATATGTATACTTTGGACTAAAATTTGATAAAAATCTAAAATATATATTTTTTTTCAAATATTACTCTAAATTATAAGTATTTTAGACTTAAATATAATTACGAACTTAGATAACTAGTGTCCCATTCCAAATAACGTCATTTAATGTCGAAAATATGCTCTGATTTCAAATGATTTAACTATTTCGTTTGTATGGAGAATTATCCGATCGCCGCCCCGTTAATTAAAATAAGAATCTGTAGCCATCATAATGTAACCCTCTCGATATTTTTTTCAGTTTTTCCGGAATCGAAGATTTTTTTCAGGGAAAAGGCAAAATTTTAATAATCAATTAGAATCAATAACCAAAATAATAAAGGACAGAGTCCTGAGTACATCCAGGACTTGGGAAGGGATGGCTAGAGATTCAGCTCTACCTATCCCTTCGGGAAAAAGGGGAGAGATGGTTTTATGTTTACTATGGGTTTACTATTTTTCTTCCTAGGTAGGTATATCACGATATATAAAAATGATTAAAATGACGTTAAAATTAACGTGGTCTCACTAGAGATTAAACTTCCGGTTAAGCATCAATTATTGCTAAAATAAGTTGGTGCAACTGAACATAAGTTAACATAACATAAGCTAAGTTGAACATAAGCTTTATTTAAATTACATTGAAAGCTCAGCTTGAGTAGAGCTGAGCTTTCAATGTAATTTAAATAAAGCATGTAAGTTAAATATTACTTCTTTTTGTCTGTTTTTATGAGGGCAGAGTGCCTTTATTGAAAAAATACTAAACAATAGAGCTTACTTACTATCTACCCTAACTAAATACACTACCATAGAACACTTCGAAAATCTATATGTCATTTTTCATACAAATTTTGCCGCAGCGTGAGCGCCTCGTTGACGTTGATCGCTGACGTTCGTCTGAAAGGACGCTGAACCACTGTTAAAATATTTCTATTGATTTTTTCATCATCATCATCATCATCATATCAGCCACAGGACGTCCACTGCTGAACATAGGCCTCCCCCTTAGATTTCCATCCAGTCCGGTTGTAAGCGGCCTGCATCCAGCGTGCTCATGCCGTACTTATCAGATCGTCTGTCCACCTTGTGGGAGGACGTCCTACGCTGCGCTTTCCAGTCCGTGGTCTCCATTCGAGAACTTTACGGCCCCATCGGCCATCAGTTCTACGTGCTATGTGCCCTGCCCATTGCCACATAAACTTGCTAATTCCCTGGGCTATGTCGATATTGATTTTTTAATTCATTATTATTTTTGTACGCCTCAAAAAGGCAGAAAGTATAGGCGCTATATTATAAGTTGACATTAAGATCTATTGTACCAACATTCTGGCAAATAAACAATTCATTTTTTTATTCAACAAACTTGCCGAATTCACAGAAAATGTGCAAGAAATATTAGCCTTGTAATTATTACAAAGCTGATGTAAACCTAAAACATTTTATTACAGCTCACGTTACGTCCCGTTTGACTCAGAACAAAAGATATTTCGAAATCATATAAATTAAACAAGAAACAAAATCACTCGCAATACCAAACTGAGGTTGTACTTGGGAAACCCACGAAATATGTATTTACTTAAATATATAACAAGCTAAATTAGTCTTTATTGCGTATGTTAATAGTGTTTAAAGTCTGGTTTAAGTTTCCGCTGAAGGCGAGCAAGGCAAAGGAGCGGCGTAAGCGCATTTCAAGTTCAGTGCTACTTCAACGTTCGAACGATTCGAACGCGCGCTATTTTCATTTATTAAAAATACCGCGTATTTTTTTAAATCGAATTTAGTTTGTGTTTGTGTGTGTTGTGCTCTTATGTGTGCGTAAAGTGTATTTAATAAGGTAAGACAAATCGTGAAAATTTTCCATGCGTTTGGTTATTAATTGTTGATTATTAATTGTAGGATCTCCAGCCGTCCTTCAATGACCATCAGATTTTTGCTTATTATGTATTTATGGGAAACAGGTATTTGGCAAACCGGACCGGTCCTAGTGTTGCCATATTGCAGGTTATAGTTGCGACATATAGCTTTATTACTGGATATAGCCTAATTGCTTAATGCATGCAGACTCACCGCTGCCGTCGGTTGCTAGTTGCCACAATCATTTGATGTAACAGCCATTTAAAAAAAATACAGATTTCGTCAAGATTTAGAGAGATACCTCTGTTTCACTGTGTAACAACAATTTGCGCAAATTATTGAGATATTTGCTTAGAGATGGCATCATTTAATCGATTATGTGCAAATCTCCTGGTGGCGAAAATGGTTTATTGTTTAAATTCTTCAGGATTTTCGTACGTTTCTTTATACTTAAGGTTTATTTAGTAGTTTCTTTAAAGGGGTAGACAGAATCCAGGATCCAGTCCCATAGTAGTTACACCCACACTTTGCCAGTTATGTTTTCATCATCATCATCATCATCGTCTCAGTCGTTGGTAATCCACTACTGAACATAGGCCTCCCCCATAAAGGGGGGCTTTGCCAATAGTCGACACGCTTGGCAAGCGGGTTATCGAGCGCAGTTTTTTGCAGAGAACGCTGCTGCCCGTCCTCTGGATCTGTTAACCCTTAGCCGGCTCTTACGGCAACCACGGGTAGAGAGGGTGGAGCACTATTCTAAAGCCGGTAACTCCATGACGGTTTAAGGTCCCATATACTCGTATTAGGGAAAAATCTCAATAACGGTTTTTTCCCGCCCTGGGCACGCTTGCCACGCTTGGCAGGGGGTTGGTGAGCGCAGTTTGATTTAACGCGCTTTATTCTTAATATTCTATATTACATATTGATTATATATGTCTGGGATAATTGTGTTGCCTGGGTAAAAAAAAGATGTTAATAAATTACCTAACCGAAATTATAAACTAACGATGCTTACAAATATATAACACATACATTATATTATACATAAATGCTTTATATTACAATAATATACCTACTAGGTGTTATAACTTGGCACAGTACCAAGTAAAGTAGACAATGGTCTATTAACAATAGTGTTATTTTACCATGATCTCTTTGACTCTACACAGTCTATTCGAGCTCTACAATTTCTGTTACTACTACTATTATCTATATTACTACTGCCACGTCACTATTTTCAAATCATTTCAACAACTTTAAAAATAAATAACTGCAAAAATGTTTGACTCCCATAAAAAAGGGATCAGCTGATCGGTAAAGGAGTTGTTGCTTTTTGGGCCACGTCAACCGCACATTATAATTTTGGTGGATAGGGAATAATATGATTTTCAAAGGTGCATGTAAATAATATGTTTTAGCCATTAATTGTAATAAAATAAGCAAAAGTACTACTAAAATATAGTACTCGGGGTCGCCATTAAACTTAAGAGCGTACATGGCCTTCTAGGAATTTGACACAATCCTATCATAGGATTCATAGGATAGGATAGAAGGATATTTACCAAATAGATGTTTTGTATTCCCGTGTTTTCTCCTTTCATTTTCCATAAGATTGTGTCAAACTGCTAAGAGGTCTTGTATCCTGATTAAGTATCTCACTTTAATCAATTCAAATCATTGATTTATCGGCGCCAATAAAAGCGCTACTATGATTGGGAATATTATTGTGAATAACATTCTTTCCGGCAATATAGGATAGACAGTGTAAGATTTTCTAGGTCCAGCTTCCTGAGATCCTAAGTCCATTTCCTTTGAGAAGTCGATTTGTTTTGAGTTATTTTTGCAATTCTTTCTTTTACTGTTTGTATAGTTTGATAGGTAGTTTTTTTATGATAGTTTTATGATACAAGACGAGCAAATCAGGTGCCTGATGATAAGCATCATGATTGCCCATATCAGACACAGTGCCACCCAGTGTTTTAAAATTCAACATTCTGCGCGGCACTGCACTGCGTCTGTCACCCAGAGATATTAGTTGTTGAAACTCGTCAGGCCCAGTAATTTCTATAGTAACATTGTCTTTCAGACCGGAACACAGTAATGTTTGCTCATTACTGCTTGACGGATGAATAACTGGCAAAGGTGTGGTACTTCCCCAGGCGGCCCCCTGCAAAAGGGCCTACCACTACAAATGCACAGATGCACTGCCTTTAGTATTACTGCACATTTTGTAATACAGATATAATGAAGTGATGTCGCAAAGTTTGAAAAACAGAGCAAAAACACGTCTCACCGAAATGTTGTTGTTATTTTGTTTTTCAACCTCACTTTTATTTGGAACTGGTATTGATATAATATGAAGGCCGTTCTTAATCAAGAAAGGTACCACTCTCATACAATTATTTGTGAAATACTTTTGCTAGGCAAGATGTAAATTTAAAAAATGAATTTACACTCTAACAGAACGGGTTACCCAACACTGCTCGAGTCAATTCATATAGGTTATGTGGACTATCCATATTGTCAGGTTCAGGTCGCTAAGATTTCTACACAGCCTCCAATATGAGCTAATGACTGCCTCCTACATATCTTATAGGGAAGTGTAGGGCCCTACAGTTTAACGTGCCATCCGAAACACGGTAGCGCCCAGGCGAAAAGTCCACATGGTGAGATACGATCCAGAGACGCCGGATTTAAAGCCGGGCATATTTCCGCTGGACCACGGACGCTACAAAAAAAATGAGCTTCACCTAGAGGACCTAGTATTCTAATTGTACTTAATGATACTACCAACCGATCCCGGCTTCGCACAAAGAGGAATAATTCCGAAATACACATCCTACTATCCTAATTAATACTCGTATTATAAATCTCAAATAGATATATAGTAAGATAAAGACTTTATTGGTACACCACAAACCATAAATCTTAAAAATAAAGAAAACAGTATATAGTGCCACAATTGGCGGTCTTATCGCTAAGAGCGATATCTTCCAGACAACCGTGCAGGGAGAGGAGATTACCGTAAATCACATTTGGTCAGTGGTGTGACAAAAAAAATAATAAATATGACTTAAATTTACTAAATTAATACTAATAAACACTAACTACAATAATACTAATAAACACTAACTACAATAATGACTATTCGTTATAAAAATAAAATGATTATACAAATTTAAATAATAATCTCAAAATAATTGTAATAATTTAAATTCAAATCTTAGTTCAATGTAAAAAAGTTACCTTTGTATCAGATAAACAAAACGCGAGCGTGTTTCAGCTTGACCCCAGTGCCATCTAGCGCTTTTTTTTGGGTATATTTGTTTCGTTTTCACGCTTAAACTACTGAACCGATTAAGATGTTAGAATAAAAAATTAAAATTTGTCTAAATAATTTTGAATCTATGATCTCATATATCTGACTCTATTAGACCTAAAATGTAATCATGCAGTTTTAGTTTTTTTTTATTAAAGACGGTCACATGATTTCGAGCACTTTTCGAAATTTGTCGTAGTTTCTGAGATGGCTCTGAAGACCCTTTTAAAAAAGCCACTCATACATGCTACAAAAAATGCTATTGCATGCTAACAACACTGTAGACCGTCTTAAGGCCCTTTTACATATTTCTTGTCTGGATCCAGTTTATCTTTCGTATAAAACATAAAAAAACCAGTAAAGCCAAACCAGTCCAATCCGTTAAAGGTACATGATTTAATTCTCGTGAATTCCAATATTAAGTTTAATGTGACGATATTTTAGGTAATTAGCATAACTTGTTATCAGAATTGGTTTTCCGAATTCCGTTTATTGTTGCATTTACCTTCAAAGTCTTCAAAATCTTTATTAGTAACATACTCAAATTCATCTCAACAAAACATAACATCACTGCTTTGTTGCAAAGGGGTAGGCAGAGGCTACGATTCGTCAGTTAAGTTTTTAGATCACATGTAATAGGGGGCGAGCCTACTGCCATCTAGCTACCAATTGAGTATTTGTTTTTTTTTGCATAAATGAAAAGAAGAAGAAGATATAAATTTCGTAACAAAACTATTTTTAGTTTCTTTTTATTCGCTATACTTACAAAATTATATCCTAAATTAAAAAATAATCTTTAATCTATTACCGAAAACACGCCGATAATACCCTAACGAGCTCGTGAGCTGTAGTGACGTCACAATGTTATAAAGCACCCTACATAAATTATAACATAATGACGTCACAATCATGGCGACCACTCGTAGCGCGTTCGTGATCAAGTGCCTTTTGGAATTTTATTAATATTGAATTGCTTATATTTTTAGAGTGATTTCTGAATCGATTGATACATAATTTTCATTAAGCTTTCAGAATAAATTAAAAAATAAGACATTTTATTTTAAATACTCCATTATAATTTATAATAGGATTATGGAAAATCCAATAACACATGGCCTGACCTGGAGAATCGAATCTGCGACCTCACGAGTGACATTAGTGGTTCCTAACCACTACGCCATCGGTTTTTAAGAAATCGCTTTAATATTTATTAACTTTTCAAGTGATTTTCGTAGATAGAAACGTGCTCATCACAATAACTTTGTGGATAGTGGATAAATAACAATAAGATAAATTACATTTTGCACGTAAAACTGCGATCAGACGTTACTTACGTGCTATTACGTAAATACTTCTAAGATCAGTGCATGTCAAGGTGAAGTGTGTTTCCTGAACGTCGGTACACTGTTCTGTACGTGATAGACAGAGATTAAGGTTATGCACTTTTAACATGCTAATAATAAAAAAGTCAAAGATCATTGTCAAACTCGAACTTATTCAAATAATGGACTTTAAATTAGCATGAAGTGTTGTTAAAACAGACTAGGATTACCTAGTTATTTTTTAAACTTTAGCACGGCTATAGCATAATATTATGATATATAATATAGGACATCATCCACACACGGTCATCTGGTCCCAAACTAGGCTAGAAGCCTGTACTATGGTAACCAGATGACTAATATACATACTTATATAAGCTTATATAACACCCAGACACAGATCAAACAGACATGTTCATGCACACAAATGTTTGACTTGGCCGGTGATCGAACCTGGGACCTACGGCACAGAAAGCAGAGTTACTACCATCTGAGCCAACGAGGCTGTATGATGGAGTAAGTAATCATTTTAGCAGCCTACGAAGGGTACAGAATGAAAGTATTTATAGGTAAACCGCTTAAAAGAGTCCTCGCCTGCGGGGCACAGGACGCCTCTCGCGCCCCTGTACCCCGCAGGCGATGACTCAATTAAGTGGTCTAGCTATAAGGATGCATGCAATTGCTCTATGCTACGTTTTATACATTTTATGCTACATACAACATACAATCACGTCTTTTTCCCGAAGGGGTAGGCAGAGGACTTAACCTAGGACCTAACCCCATAGTAGGTACACCCACATTTCGCCAATATGATATTGTTTTTTATATTATATATATATATTTATTTCAAAAAAGAGTACAGTATATATCTAAATATCTAAATAATTACATGGTATGTTCGTAAGCATTCAATTAGTTTAGAAACACTGTATTGGTCCCGTGTAATAGGGGATGAATATTGCCATCTATTGGGCACAGTTCCAGAGTCCAGGCTGTCATTGAGATAATTCATAATGGAAAAATCCAATAACACTTTGCCAAACCTGGGGATCGAACCGGGAATGTCGTCAACAATGTTGGTAACAATTATATTGATTACATAAGAGGAGAGTGCGTCATTCGCACATTTGTAGGAAGTTCAACAACTGTCGTGTACTTGAACATAACCGAAAGGTCGGCGATGAAGTACGTAAGCAACTTTTTGTCAATACTCAATGAAAACCGTTTGTTTTTCGACATTTTGATTTATGGTATTTGAGTAACACATTTATATGATAAATTAAACATAACATCATACCTTTTTACCTGAAGGGTTAGGCAGGTGTGTACCCCTTCCCATATGTGCACTGTGCAATCAAAATTCCACGGTTGTTTTTTAAGTGAATTAATTAATGAGTGATAACTAATTAAATAATTAATCATTAATTAATTAATTATTATCATTCATGAATTTCAACCCATTCCATTCAGTAGTTTTGGCGTTAAAGAGTAACAAACATCCATCCATCCATCCTCACAAACTTTCGCAATTTTAGTTTATTTATTATATACAACAGTATATATCCTACTAATACTATAAATGCGAAAGTTTGTATATAATAATATAGTATAATTAGTTAATATAGTATATAGTTAATATAGTAATTATCACTATAATTATAAAAACCACCTTTAATACTGAAAAACTAATCTAGAATCAGAAGTATGAACCTAATAAAAAGACCGAGCAGTGTAAGAGAAAACCAAATCAGTCATTGAGCATTAAATTGTCTTTTGCTACCTTTTCGTAACTATCAATCTTAATAAATCCCTTCGCAGTTACGTTTTAGGCACCAATATTTATTACAATGGTAGATATTATCATTTAAACTTTGATTATTAACAAAACTCCGCGCGCGCTCTGAACAGATTATTGTATGCTATCCATTGGGACCTTGATCCGCCTCGGCCATAGCTGATCTATTGTGGCAGCCCGTAACGATTATAATTCACTGCCCAAACCAGCTGAATCTAGATATTTCCAGATTTTCAGGGGAGTCATGTTTTGTATCTTCTCGGGATATAATATGTATCGTCCATAGTGGATACTTCGTTTGAACATGAGTGCCCGCATTCGCAGAGGACGTGCATAGCCGTTTAATCTTCTTAGAGGCAGAATCTGCACTCGGCTCGGTTTGTTCAGCTTCCAGTGGCCAGTAAGAATTCTTCCGACCAGATACCGTAATATCTAACAAAAGATTCGAAAATTCGGCGACTTTCAAAATGTAGCGTATATTCATATATAACACAACGTATGCGTGCGTAAAAATCACAGTTTTCCGAGAGTGCGTAATAAATTGTGTTGTTCAGGCTCGGGTATAAATTTGGCGTACTTAGCAGTAGGTATCTTTCTCGCGCGCGGAGATCTGTAAATAACCAAAGAATTTAAATATCTGTTCTCAAACCCCAGCTGTGTTAAATTGCACAGACTAACGACTCTAAAAATGGAGTTAGAAAAACTAAATTTGATTCTAAGTGTAATAAAAAATGCGATTACGCGCTGTAAGAAATGTTAATAGCGATAAGCAATTGGGATGTAATTTTAGAGTTACGTAGGTAAATTAGTATATGTAGTCATATCTGGGGTAGGGTAGCGAAAATAATATGTGCAAACAAAAGATGTGGCTCGGCCGTTTCGTTACAACAAGAACTATTGTAAAACAGAAAAGTCAGTGAATAATTTTTCACTACTCCCATGTGATGGTAGCGAAATATTTTTTCACCTTACGCCATTGATATAAAGAAAAGGGGAGATAGAGTACGTTCTCCCAGCGCTTATTCATCAAATTTCACGTGCAATTTGCTCAGTGTTAAGTTTGCACGGTGACATATAATGAACAACGATAGAAAGACATACCTAAAATCGACGTGCGACCGAGACAACAATATTATTCGCTCGTACGACCTTACTTTACTGACGTACGTGGACCTAATGGGACTTAATTTGAGCTTGCCATTTTCGAGAAGCCAGCACCTCATCTCCCCTTTTCTTTATATCAATGTTCTAGACTGCTAATTATAAAGGATTTCTAAGAAATATAATAATATAGGAAGATCTACGTAAAATGTTAGAAGCTTTCAAGATGTGGGCTTCGAGATGTACCTGCTCCGCATAAGCTGGACAGATAGAGTCACAAGTGCTTAAGCGCATGAGACTCAACAAGGCCGGATTAGTAAGAATTGTAATGCAGAGATAAGTTGCATTTCTCGATCATGATTGGGCTGAAGTCAAAGTCAAAAAGTCAAAAAGATTTATTCAAATAGGTCACAATCTTTTGTTACTTTTGTACGTCAATGAAAATAAACAGTAATGAGTCTACCGTGCGTTCGGAAAGATACCTTTACAAAAAGAACTCACAAGAAACTTGTAGGGCTTAATTTTTTCAACTGATTGTTTTACAATATTTGGTTTGGTTACATTCGTTTGTTTGGAAGGTGCCGCGTGGTGCCTATGAGGAAGTTCCCAGGCATCTTTGTCCTCTATGTACTGATTTACATTATAATAAGCCTCAAATTTGGTGTGCAATAGCTTAGACCCTGAAATAACACATAAGGTACTTTTTAACCCGATATATCCTCGGGAACGAGGACTACGCAGGTGAAATCGTGGGACACAACATATACTTCCTTTTTTTTATGATAGTGAGTGACAAGACGAGCAAATCACATGCCTGATGGTAAGCATCATGATTGCCCATATCAGACACAGTGCCACACAGTGTTTTAAAATTTTAAATTCTGCGCTGCACTGCACTGTACCTGTTACCCTGAGATATGAGTTGTTGAATCTCATCATGCCCAGTAATTTCGCTGGTAACATTGCCCTTCATACCGGAACACAGCAATGTTTGCACATTACTGCTTGGCGGATGAATATCTGGCAAAAGTGTGGTACTTCCCCAGGCGGCCCTCTGCACAAGAGGCCTACCACTACAAGTAAAGTTCCTATAATATTTAGGTAAATACTATAAGACGTCATAACAAATTCCTGAATTATTGGAGAAAAGAGTTAACACGCAAAATGTCATTTCCCTATAATTATAAAAGATTTAACGAAAGTAAATCAAGAGAAGTTCAATCACTAATTATGCGTAATTTGCTGATTGCAAAGATATTATGAAAACTATGAATCACTAAATTATGTGATTATATTACAGTTATTGTGTAATTACCGCTGCCTGGGGCCGCCTGGGGGCCGCCTGGGGGCCGCCTGGGGAGGTACCACACCTTTGCCAGTTATTCATCCACCAAGCAGAAATGTGCAAACATTAGTGTGTTCCGGTCTGAAGGGCAATGTTATCAGGGAAATTACCGGCCATGACGAGATTCAACAACTCATATCTGAGGGTGACAGGCGCAGTGCAGTGCAGCGCAGAATTTTGAATTTTAAAACACTGGGTGGCACTGTGTCTGATATGGGCAATCATGATGCTTACCATCAGGCACCTGATTTGCTCGTCTTGTCACTCACTATCATAAAAAACAAAAAAAAAATCTGAGAATGAAGTAAAAATTATAGCCCATCTAATCTAAGACCGTTTGACGTTTCATCTTTTCAAGCTAAAATAACTTCGGATAGGCATAACTCACACAATTTCAATAACCTCTGCCATAAAACCATGGCATTATGAACTTTATCACAAGATGTACAATTCTTAATCACTAAATTTTAATTATAAATCCTTCAAACTAAGCAAAATAAGGCTGTCAAACGGTACTACCTAGACCAACGAGAAGTACTCTAGGGGTTTTTAGTCCCTTAGGAAATATGCAGTAAAATGGCCATAGTTTTTAGTCCCTTACACAACGTATGGAAATATGGTTTAAAATGGCCATAACATTTGATTGTGTTAACTCAGAAGTATAATTTTAATACAGCCACAAGGGACCGCAGACCTGAGTATTTGATATCAATTTCAACTGATACCTCCACACGTTCCCGTGAAAAAGTGACGACAGACGGACAGGCGGACAGTCAAGGCACTTTTTCTTGCGAAGACGTTGAGGTATCAAGTGAAACTCATATCAACAACTCAAGTCCAGGGTCCCTTGCTGCTGTAAAATAATCAAACTTCTAAGTCAACGCAATCAAAAGATACGGCAATTCTACCGCACATTTCCATACTTTACGCAACGGGCCAAAACTTCTTGCTAAACGGGTACTTCCCGTTGGCCCAGCATCATGAAATTTTGGCAAGAGACCAGTTTTTATATCACAAGAAAAAGAAAAAATCGCATAATCGTAAAATTTTAAAAATGAAATTGTCATTACTAACATGTTTGCGATATGGGTATGTATAATAAGCAATTAAGAAGCAATCGGCTGCCTCGGTGGCGTAGAGAGCGCATGCCCGACTGTCAATCAAGAGGTCCCGGGTTCGATCCCCAGGTCAGGCAGTGTTAAATATTGGATTTTTCCATTAGGAATTATCTCAATAACTGCCTGGAGTCTGGAACTGTGCCCGGTAGATGGCAATAGGCTCGCCCCCTATTCCATGGGACCAATAACATACTGACAAAATGTATCTGTGTATGGGTGTATCTACTATGGGACTGAGTCCTGGGTACACTCTGGGTACCCAGGGAAAAAGGCGTGAATGTATGTTTATGATGTTTATGTAAAAAGCTTTTATCAATTAAATTATTAGTAAGCATAATTAGTAAGGTATGCATGCCTTAACAATATATTTTGTGTGGTACCTTGTTGGCTCAGATGGTAGTAACACTGCTATCTGTGCCGCAGGGCCCGCGTTCGATCCCCGGCCAGGTCAAACATTTGTGTGCATGAACATGTCTGTTTGATCTGTGTCTGGGTGTTATAAGCGTATTATATAAGTATGTATATCAGTCTCTGGTTACCATAGTACAGGCTTCTAGCCTAGTTTGGGATCAGATGACCGTGTGTGGAAGTTGTCCCTTATTATTATTATAATAGTTTGTGTTTACCTTCCATGGTTATAACTTAAGTAGTTGCAAGCGACCCTGCCATGGAAACACTCAATTTCTTCTCGATAATAACCTTGTCTATAATCATCATAGATTTCCTCTTCAATTAGACGATCATGATTTGTATCGGAAATTCAATGCGATTGACATTGAATATTGAAACCTAATGATCTTTAGATAATCATCAACGTCATCATCAGCCGGAAGACGTCCTCTGCTGAAACATAGGCATCCCCCATAGAAATCCATAAACTATTCATATGGGGGGATTTTTCCGTATTCACCACACTTGTCGTGCGGCTTGGTGATCGCAGCAGTTGGAATACTTGGAAACGGAGAGCGCTGCTGCCTAATATGTCCCTCTGCCGGGTCTCACTATCATAAAAAAAAAGAAAAAATGGCGGTTATAAATAAAAAATGGGACTTTTAAAAGTCCCGTCGTTTTATCCGGTATTAAGTATTAAGTACACCTTATTCTTACATATTGCATAAGTAATGTATGTTTTATAGTTCGGCGTATGAATATCATAACTCATTATGAATTAATGTACATAGTTGCTACATGTTCGAGTTCAATTAAAATTTGACCTCTTCAGTTATTTATATTCGTCTAATCATATTATTATGAGATGTTTTTGCTTGTATTTTTTACTAGTTTGCCCTTGGCTAAGACACCTATCATAATTTATGAGTAAAAATGAGAACTCTTAAACATAATTCAGTAATCATTTTAGCAAATAGTTATTTCGTATTTCCACGTTTCCTCTAAATATAATTGACGCAATCTATAAATTTATATCCTGATATTTTAATGTTGAACTAAACTATGTCCCTCTCAGTTTATTTCCATTTTCATCATCATCATCATCATTATCTCAGCGATAGGACGTCCACTGCTGAACATAGGCCTCCCTATAGATTTCCATCCCGTCCGATTATAAGCGGCCCGCCTCTAGCGTGTTCCTGCCGTCTTTATCAGAACGTCTGTCCACCTTATGGGTGGACGTCCTACGCTACGCTTGCCAGTCCGTGGTCTCCATTCGAGAACTTTACAGCCCCATCGGCCATTAGTTCTACGTGCTATGTGCCGCCCATTGCCACTCTAACTTGCTAATCCTGTGCGCTATGTCGATAACTTTCGTTCATCTACGGATCTCCTTATTTCTGATTCGATCTCGCAGAGGAATTCAGAGCATAGCCCTCTCCATAGCTCGTTGCGCTATTTTGTGCCTGCTGATAAGGTCCACAGTCAGAGACCACGTTTCAGATACGTCTCCATTTTTTGCTGTGACTGTCTAATTACGCATGTAAAACTGGGTCGTTAAGAGGTTTACTAGAAAATAAATAAAAATACATAAAGGAAATAAATAACGTCTGTAGTCCTAGCATGACACGGGGATAACTAGTTTTTCCCGTTTTTTCTCTCTTTCGCGCCCAAATGATTCATATATGCTGTCTCGTTCTAACCCCCTGGGACTTAGGTTTCTCTGCTCACTGTGCTACCGGGGCTGGTGTGTACACACGCTAGATTGGCAAAATGGAGGGAAAAAAATCACAAAAAAAACTTTACGTTATAATCTTTATTCTTATCTAAAGTACATAATGCCTTCGCATAGGGGTAAAATTGAAAAATTACGACTTAAAAATAAGCTGTGTAATCGTTTCTTGAATATCATGTCCAAAATTATAATAATTTAAAATTAATTTTTCATAGGATTATGTTAAATTTCTTAAAATATGGCTTATCGTCTTAAAGTTTCAGAAGGTAAGGTATACCTACTATATAAACATCATCATCTCAGCCGTTGGTAATCCACTACTGAACATAGGCCTCCGTCATAAAGGGGGGTTTTGCCAATACTCGACACGCTTGGCAGGCGGTTTGTCGAGCAAGTTCGATGGTTTTTTGCAGAGGAGTCTGCTCGTTCTCTGGATCTGTTAACCCTTAGCCGGCTCTGACGGCAACCACGGGTAGAGAGGGTGGAGCACTATTCTAAAGCCTGTAACTCCACGGCGACTAAATAATCATTTCAATCATAATACTGATGAGAACACATTGTATTTTTATATAATATTATTAATTTAGAAGCTACGGTGCTACGAGTACCTATTATTACATTGAATATTATAATATAACTATTTAACAACGCTACAAACTTTTATTAATAAAAGTCTTATAATATGTTGAAACAGGTGGTTAGTGTCAAGTCATTACAGTCATTACATTGTATGAAAAGATTAAAAGTAAATGAATTTATAGTTTATGACAAATTAAAGTATTATATAGTAGTAATACACATACACATATTTATATAGATAACCGATATTGTACTATTAATAAGTAATGCAAAAGTGTGCATGTATTCATTACCTCCATACGTCAAAACTACTGAGCTGATTAATATAAATTCAATATTAATTAAATTTACCTATTAAATAAAACAAAAAAGTGATTTGGCTGAAATTAGGTATGTAGATAGCTTTATAGAAATTGAAATAACAAATTAAAGGGTTCTTTTGGCGGGTTATCTCAATAACTGCCTGGAGTCTGGAACTGTGCCCGGTAGATGACAATAGGCTCGCCCCCTATTACATGGGACCAATAACATACTGGCGAAATGTGGGTGTATCTACTGTGGGACTGAGTCCTGGGTACAACACCTCTGTAAAGGCGTGAATGTACTATGTTTGTTTGGCGGGTGAAATTGCCATACCGGGCACAGTTCCAGACTCCAGACAGTTATTGAGATAATTACTGATGGAATAATCCAATATTTTGCCTTACTTGGGGATCGAACCCGGGACCTCATGATCGGCTGTCAAACTTGCGCCCACTACGCAACCGAGGCAGTTCAAGTTAGCCTTAAGTTAGAACCATAATAGTATACATAATATGTCATGGATATAATCAGCAAACACGTAAAATGGTGTCTAACAGTTAGACACTATTCCTTTTCTCCTTACTCAGTCTGACTGAGACCATCACTGGAAACACATATTAGCATAAATAAATATTATGACGTGTCAAACAAACAAAGTGTGTAAAATCACAAAACCAGGTTCTTCTTCATCTTTCTGCCCTCATTAGGTGGGGTCGGCACTGCACATCATACTGCTGTTTTCGTTTCGGCTAAGATTTTTACTTTTGGCCAAACCTGGTACATCTAACCCCAACCCTCCTTGGGAATGCTGTTGTTGGCATATGGTTGGTAACTTTTAGTTCCCTTAGTGGTCTTCTTCTAAAACTAATTTAAAGACGACTACAGTAATTACCGCCCAATTAGCACTATATCATATTATTTTCGCCACATTTTTTTTATAGCTATTATGAGATCTGCCTAGCATTTGAAGTTTAATCACGTTAAATGTCAAATCAGGCTTGCCATACATGTACGCACACACACATGGCCAACCACAGCAATTTTTTTCTGAACTGTCAACTGGTACGATAGTCTCTCTTGTAAATAGGAACTTATTGGTTAGAATTTAGAACCTAGAATCAGACATCGACCAAATACATAATAATGAAATGTTTCTCCATAACTTTATAATAATATGATCTGTCTCTTCTTGAATTACATAATGTTGGTACATAGTATTATTATCAAGCAATAGAACACGGTAAAGAATTACGTAATTTTTTGCTAATTATTTTTTTGCACGTTGATGCGAAGTGCGCAAGAACATCGGAATGGTTCAGAGTTCCGCCATTCAATGTGATGCTGACATCGTTATAATATTTTTTTATTATATTTTTTACATTATGTTAATGAACAAAAAGAATGGACGTCCATTTTAGTATACGAATGTGTTCATTGTAGGGAAATATGATTTTATCGTAGGTTCAAAGAACAGACAGCGAACATCCTATTCTACTAATATTATAAGTATTCAATGTCAGTATGTTACGTTTGTAACAGGTTAACAAAACGCTAGCGAGTTCTATCTCATAGATAAGCACCATAGATGGTGCTGGGGTCAAGTGGGTGGGGAAACCTCCTCACCACCACGGAACAAACATACACATTGTGTTTTTTTTTTATGTTAGAGTGACAAGACGAGCAAATCAGGTGCCTGATGGTAAGCATCATGATTGCCCATATCAGACACAGTGCCACCCAGTGTTTAAAATTCAAAATTCTGCGCGGCACTGCACTGCGCCTGTCACCCGAGATATGAGTTGTTGAATCTCATCATGCCCAGTAATTTCGCTGGTAACATTGCCCTTCATACTGGCACAGTAATGTTTGCACATTATTGCTTGGGGGAAAAACTGGCAAAGGTGTGGTACTTCCCCATGCGGCCCCCTGACAAAGGGGGTTACCACTACAAATGTATATGTTTGTTTCGTTTTCACGCCAAAACTACTGAAACGATTGGGCTGAAAGTCAGTATGTAGATAGTTTAGACCCTGGAATAACACGTAGGGTTTTTATCCTGATATTCTCACGGGAACGAAGATTACGCGGGGCACAGCGGGTTCCTACTAATATTACTTTTCATATATATATACACAAGATGATGACAATGTTGATGATAATCATTTATCACCATCATCGATGATATGTTTATGATTTATCTGGATGTCTGGGTATAGCATAAAAGTTAGTACATTTTATCAAGAGTTACTACGTATATTCATGCACTTAGATTTTATAATATTTATTCTAGACAATGAGTAAACTTCGGATATCCTGTCAAGGACATCCATATTTATATTTGCACATGAATATTTCAAGGTATTACGTATTACCTGTACAAAACAGGTTTTAATATTCTTAAGGTAAAATAATATATGTATTATATATTTAAACTTCTGGAATAAGAATCTTGAGCCCTCCCGCCCGCAATATTGCATGCAAAGAGGAAATGGTATTAGGTATAATTTTTGTTAGTGACACCATTTATAATATATTGACACGTGTTTCGCGTCTACACGACGCATCATCAGGAAATAGACCCTGACCCCTACGAGTGGGCTCTTAGAGGGTCAATTCAAAACCTACACGTAAATCTACTTTATTGAAGAAGGCTTATTATAAAGTCAACCAGTGCATAGAGGACAAAGATACCTGGAAACTTCTGCATAGCAACCACCCGGCAACTTCCAAATAAACAAATTATGTAACCAAACCAAATATTGTTAAACTATCAGTAGGAGAACTTATGGTCTACAATTTTCTTGTTCGTTCTTCTTGTAGAAGTCTCTTTCCGTACGCACGGTAGACTCATTAACTACTTATTAGCTTCATAGACTTGCAGTATCTTCTTAGGAAATAAACTGTGAAGGCATACATATGTATGCATAGTGTAGGGTTCCATACCTAGATACCAAGAACATACAGTGCCATCTATTAGTTCCTTGCGAAAAGTATGGAAATGTGCAGTAAAATAGCTATAACTATGATTGCGTTAACTTAGAAGTATGATTTTATTACAGCCACAAGGGACCGCAGATCTGTGTAGTTGATATCAATTTCAACTTGATACCTCCACGCGATCCCGTTAAAAAGTGTCTTGGCGCACAGACAGACAGACAGACAGACAGTCGGACAACAAAGTGATCCCTTAAGGGTTGCTTTTTTCCTTTTGACGTACGGAACCCTAAAAATTTACCTTAACTATTCCTATATATATATAAATATAATATTATAATCCTAGTAATTTTATTAATCTCAAATCTTAGAACAATGTAAAAATAAATTACCTTTGTAACAGGTAAACAAAACGTTAGCGTGTTCATACTTGACCCCGGCGCCATCTAGTTCTGTTTTTTTTTGTGTGTATGATAGTTCCGGTTTCACATGATAAAGCTAAGATTCCTCGATGTCCTACTATAAGAGATGGTGACACCATCAAATTCAACATTTGGCAGCGCTGACCAATCTACCTTTGCGATCATCTGGGAACTGGCAGCAACCATAACGTTGGTTTTCGTTGGATTTACCATAAGTCCGAATGATTTACTCCAACTAGCGATACTACGTAAGTAGTCTATCAGCATCAGTTGTAATAATAGCACTTGCTAGGTCGCTATACGGTGCTAGAGAGTAAATTTGGAGATCGTAGTAGGAAGAAGTAATATGTTGCGAAATCGAATTTATGAAAGATGAGTTTGCCAGTTATTCATCCGCCAAGCTGTAATATGCGAACATTACTGTGTTCCGGTATGAAGGGCAATGTTACCAGAAAAATTTCTGGGCATGATGAGATTCAAAAACTAATACCTCAGGGTGACAGACGCAGTGCAGTGCCGCGCAGAATTTTGAATTTTAAAACACTGGGTGGCACTGTGTCTGATATGGGCAATCATGATGCTTACCATCAGGCACCTGATTTGCTCGTCTTGTCATTCACTATCATAAAAAAAAAGGTTAGCCCCTGGAATAACACATGGGGTGATGTGTTATCCCGATACACCTAAGGGAACGAAGACTATGCAGGTAAAACCGTGAAGTACAGCTAGATAAATATAATATAATTATAAGGGCGACGAGACGCGACGCATCTTCCGTCAGATATGTAACGACATATTATCTGACGGAAGATGCGTCGCGTCTCATCGCTCGCGTAAAGTAGAACAGGCAAATGAACAACCGTTGCTACGGTCGACGCATCTTCCGTCAGATGTGTAACGACCCTAAAGTTAACGATGTTATAAAATTTTCGGTCAAAAATAAAAATAACTATGAAAATGTCTATGAGAGGACACTTTGGAAGTTTCCGCTTTATAGAGATTAGACTTAAAGATGCTCAACCCTTGAAACCTTAAAAAATTAAGTACAATTTAAAATACAAGTACATTTCTCGAACTGTTTACTCCTACGTTTTTCTTATTATTGTTGTGCCAAGTTACTGAAAAGGTTGAGGATAGTTTTGTGTATATCTTTAAAGGTAAGTCAGAGATGTGAAAATATTCTTACATTTCATTTCAAATGTTTGCGAAAACAATACCGCGAATTCATTAGAACAAAAATTGCTACATTATTAAGAGGCTTTAAGAACCGCTGATAAAAATTATTATTTTGTTGATCGACATTATTTGACGTAATGGATTTTCCTTATATACTTTGACACGCATGATTCGTAACAAACTCTCACAAACAGTGACTGTAGAGTTCTCGAAACTATCAAGTTTTCATAATTTGACATACCCACTAAAAAGCTATGCGTATGAAAATAGTAAACATATTGATGAATAATGTTCAAGGATGTATGGATTTTAGGAAGTGGTAATGTTAACACAAGCTGTTGTACACAATATTGTACACAAGCACGTTTGCCTGGTAGACATTTAAATCTACCAAAATCGGACACAAGATGCCAACGCACCAGTTGCTAAGCTGCAAAGCAGTAGCTTGTTAAAAACGGCAAGAAAAATAAAAAAATAAACAAATCAAATCAAACGTTTACTTATTTAAGATAACTATGCACCATTTTTAGTAGGTACATATTTTCCTTATTATAGTAATTTATATTAAAACAATAGACGTAAGTGAAGTGGCATAATCCACATTATTAATTAATCAAATATTATTAAAAATTATCATTATCTAAACATGTAGAAGGTAGTGCTCATACAAATTATTGTAAATATATAATATAACAAAACCGCGAGTAATATAAACATCCCCCAAATTCAGGATCGCAGGCTCGCGGTGGATGCGGACGGCGGGCAACCGCGCAGAGTGGCTTTCTATGGGGGAGGCCTATGTTCAGCCGTGGACGTCTTCCAGCTGATGATGATGATGATGATGATGATGAATATAAACATAAAAATCATACCTTTTTCCCGAAGGGGTAGGTAGAGGTGTTACCCAAGACTCAGTCCTATATTACACCCACATTGCGCCAGAATGTAATTAGTCCCATGTAATAGGGAGCCTTTTGCCATCTACCAGCCTCAGTTCCAGACACCAGGCTGTCCTACAGAAAATTCCATATGTAAAAATCCAACAACACTTTGCCTGACCTATCAAGCCGGGACATCATGATTGGCAGTAGAGCTTGCGAACACTACGTCACCGGGGCAGTCAAGTTATAATCTAACTAGCTGTGCCCCGCGGTTTCACCCGTGTAGTCTTCGTTCCCATGGGAATATCGGAATAAAAAGTACCCTATGTTTAATTCCATTGTCTTAACTATTTACATACCAAATTTCAGCCCAATCAGAAAGAAGTGAAAGAGTAACCCATCAAACCCAACAATAAACATCCATCCATCCATCCACACATCATACAAACTTTCTCCTGAATAATATTATTAAGTGTGATTATGAATATTATGCCGTGGAGTTACCGGCTATAGAATAGTGGTCCACCCTCTCTACCCGTGGTTGCTGTAAGAGCCGGCTAAGGGTTAATAGATCCAGAGGACGGGCAGCAGCGTTCTCTGCAAAAAAAAAAAAAAGTGAACTGCGCTCGACAAACCGCCTGCCAAGCGTGTCGAGTATTGGCAAAACCCCCCTTTATTGGAGGCCTATGTTCAGTAATGGATTACCAACGGCTGAGATGATGATGAATATTAATAATTATTGCCAGCCTATGAAAATAAATTGAACTAAGCAACGGTTGGGATACACAATGCCCGTCTATTGCTAAACAGTATCGCCACGTTGATATTTACCGAACCGTCTCGATGCGTAAAATCCGAAGGTTGGATTACAAAACTGATATCGTGACTCAGTATTACAAATTGCGTGTACGACGTTTCCCAGAATGATAAACGAGCTACATGGTTTGCCCCAGTTTGGTATTTTAAGACTTTTGGGACTTATAAAATCTCTACTCCTGATACTCTACAGCCGATCATGAGGTCCTGGGTTTGTTTCGGGTTATTGTTTTTAAGTCCCATGTAATAAGGGGCGAGCCTATTGCCATCTACCGGGCACAGTTCCAGACTCCAAGCAGTTATTGAGATAATTCCTAATGAAAAAATACAATATTTAACACTTTGCCTGACCTGGGGATCGAACCCGGGACCTCTTGATTGGCAGTCGAGCATGCGCCCTCTACGCCAACGAGGCAGTCATGAACATTAATATTTTTTATAATGTCAGTGCAAGGTAACCATCATTAGGTGATTGTGCGGGAAACGCACATTATTTGCAAACAATGGGTTCTCACTCATTTCGTTATTACAAAGATGTTTTTTTGTCCTTTGTGAACATTGACCATTGATTATGTGGAAGTCAAGGTATATGGTTAAATCAGTTAACAAGCAGATAAACAGACTTTAAAGTAACGGCTCAAATACACCAAATACATCCTTTGCGGAATTTTCTCGGATGATGTTGTCCAAACTAGGACGATTGAAAACACTTGTTTGAAAAGAAAAAAGCGCGAAACATATTGATCCCTTATGAATTTCATCAGCATGGCCGATGTTGCCCGAGAAAATTCGGCCGATGATGGATTCGGTGTATTTGAACAGTTAAATGATGTAACGTCGCAGAAAGACGGAAATAATGTTGTCATTAAGAAACACGGAATTTTTCGCCGCGATCATCTGGTCACAGTCAAACTGTATTCGAGAAAACTCAGAGTAAATGAAAATTAAGGAATTACGGATAACTGCGTGTTTTAATTAATTATGAGATAATGCCCGAAGATTATGCGTGAGCTCCCATTTATACCTCTAGCTGAGATAATCTGATATATTAAAATAATAACGATGGATGGGAATTTAACAAAAATTGCAAATTTTGTTTTGAGTATTTTATAAATTATTATTTAGTCAATATTCATTATACGTTTTGAGCCCATTGACAAAATTTAATGTAGATATAATATTAATAATAATGCATAAAGTACAACAGAATAATTAAATTAAATCACACCGATAATTTTGATAAGCATCCTCTTTTGCTTGTTTCTTCTCTCTTATTAAAAATGTGTCAAAATTTTTCTTCAATTCTAGGGTCTAGGGTAAAATATACATTGTTATTGACAGTCATATTGGAGAAAATACATTAGAACTACGGAGCTAGACTTAAGACTATTGAAAAATCGCGCGTCGGAGCGTGCTCGGAGACTTAGCAGTAATCTATGCAGCTAGTTCTTGTTGACAAAGCAATGGTTTTTCAAAATACGTCAAATAACATAAAGTCACGCGATATCTTACTGAATAAATTGATCACGGTTACCTTCGTACAGCCTCATGACTACAATTGCTATAAACTTGACTTGCGTTCTTGACACTTGACTCCTTCCTTTACCCTCAAATATACTCGTTCTTTTGTGATGTCTCTGTCTAGTGGTATTAAAGAACTAAACCTTTTAAAGACTAAGCCTTTTTGGCCTACCAAATATCTTATAGGTGTAGATAAAAATTTACAGAATTAATATAAACTAGTGGTCCACCCCGGCTTCGCACGGGTAGCAAAAGTAGGTATAGTGAACGTTTTAACAGGGTTATTTCATCACATTAGAAACCTTTAAAATTATCAGTGTTTCTCTACTATATTATGCATGTATTATACATATAAACCCATCCTCTTGAATCAGTCTATCTATTTAAAAAAACCGCATAAAAATCCGTTGCGTAGTTTTAAAGATCTAAGCATACATAGGGACAGACAGCGGCAAGCGACTTTGTTTTATACTATGTAGTGATATAGAATGAATAAATAGCTTGAGTAAAAAAATTCTAAAAAGGCTCTTTCAGGTTTTTGCTTAAGCAGTTGTTATGTACCTCGCGAGTATCAAATTTGATGTGACACAGGAAATTTGTAATTTTTTTATGATTTAACCTCCATGGTGTCATCTGGTCCCAAAGTAGGCACG
The DNA here is from genome assembly GCA_947063395.1 of Hemistola chrysoprasaria. Lineage (NCBI taxonomy): Eukaryota > Metazoa > Arthropoda > Insecta > Lepidoptera > Geometridae > Hemistola > Hemistola chrysoprasaria. The sequence continues at coordinate 7,789,472 of OX346730.1, forward strand.
GAATCCTTGCGTGACCATGACGACTTGGAAAGGGAACGAAGAGTATTGACATGTTGGCTCACAGGTTCGCACATTGCACAAATCAAGTAAAAATCTGCTTGTTCAGAGCCTTCTGCCAAACTTTTTACACGTGCAGCCTGTGGGTGAACATTTTGGTGAAATAATATTTTTATGATCATAATTATTACTAAACCTGGATGAATGGAGAGAGGGAAGGGAGGCCTTTGCCCAGCAGTGGGACAAACTAGGCTGATAATAAATAATAAATAATTATTACAGACATCTTTCGGTTTTTGCACTCGCTAATCATTGCGCCTTCGAGTTGTGCCGTTTAACTAAAGTGGAATAACCACTAATTTGTGTGGCTAGATTGTGAAGGTTTGGTAATGAAACCTTGACTATCAAGGTAGCTAATAATTTGCTTTAAGAATTTAAGCCACCGATTCACTAAGGGACAAACGGAGCGACATGTTGCGGAACATCTTGCTCGACAACTATACGCTCGCTCTCGGAGCGAGAGCAAACAACGTGTCCCGCGTCACGTAAAATGTTGCGGAACTTGTTGCGGGACACTTTGCAGCCCTTTGCAGACACAACGTAGCAGCGACTCGTAGATTGGTTGCGCGTCTTGTATCGGGTCAAAACGTCCCCTAGTCAGCCCTAGTGTATCCCAAAGCTTTATGCATACTACATAGGTATCCTAGATTTAAGTCGTAAGACAACTCAACCTAAAAGATGGGGCATGCTTTTGCCATGTATGCAGCGACACTGCATAACCGCCGGCCCATCCTTTTTTATTTCTCATTAGATTCATTATCGTTTACAAATGACTAGCATAACATTAAATTGAAATTAAAGGTGACATCTCGACCGCTCAGTCGAGTTCTTTGCGGTTGAGATGACTGCCAAACTACCAACTCAATGTATCGTTCGTACCTACCTCTACTAGAAGAACGCTCAAGAACCTTAAGATTTAACATACAATCACGCCTTTTTCCCGAAGGTTGTAGGCAGAGGTGTACCCAAGACTCAGTCCACGTCCAGTACATCCACATTTCGCCAGTATGCCATCTACTGGGTACAGTTCCAGACTCCAGGCTGTCACTGGGACAATTCCTAATAGTAAAATCCGAAAAACTCTTATGATGTGGGGATCCAATCCGGGACCTCATAATTAGCAGTCGAGCTTGCGTCCACTTTTATATTTGTAGTGGTAGGCCTCATTTGCAGGGGGCCGCCTGGGGAAGTACCACACCTTTGCCAGTTATTCATCCGCCAAGTACAAACATTACTGTGTTCCGGTCTGAAGGGCAATGTTACCAGCGAAATTACTGGGCATGATGAGAATTAACAACTCATATCTCAGGGTGACAGGCACAGTGCAGTGCCGCGCAGAATTTTGAATGTTAAAACACTGGGTGGCACTGTGTCTGATATGGGCAATCATGATGCTTACCATCAGGCACTTGATTTGCTCGTCTTGTCACTCACTATCATAAAAAAAAGCTACGCCACCGAGGCAGTCCTAATGATACTTATATGTGTACTTATGATTAACTATTAAGAAAAATTACTGATTAATTTGCCACTCCTAGGTTGAGTAAGTAGGTAACATTTTAAAATTATGTAAATTTTAACACCGTCTTTCATAAACTTAGGTAGGTTCAGCTTATAATTTTTATTAGCATATAGATGATAATCAAAGTACTGATGTGTGACGAATATTTATGCATTAAAAAATGCAAAAATATGAATCGATGTTAAAATAAAAATCAACTTTTTTCCTCGTCTGTTATATTTCATGCAATTTTAAATTAATCATGCATATAATTTAAAATAACTATTTAAGAATATAACATGAAGTAATATTTAAACCTTTTTTTACCGTAAACGATGGGTGGTTTGTCAGCTTTATGGTGTAGGTACCTACATAATGGAAAAACAAGATGTGGTATAATGGCATATTATGAAATTGTATGGCAAATCGATTAATGTCAAGGCAGGTCTGTCATATTTTGTTGTCTTGTATAGGGATGAGACTTCAACAGAAAAAAATGCTAATTTATTTAAATTAACGATAGGAGTAAAGAGTACACTAAAATGGTCATTAAACTTAAAATCTAATTTAATTTAATCTATTCAATGGCGATCATAAATCAATAAATCATTTTATATTTAATCTTTCGTTAAACTGTGCACAATTATTTTTTTTCTACTTTTGGACACACAAGAATGGATTGCCAGTGTTGAATAAGACAAAATATATTTTAAATTTTGCTACTGTGAGTTAAGCGTGTTTTATATAACATACAACCAAGTTATCTATACTAATATTATAAGGAGAGAAACTTCGTTTGTTTGTAACGAATAGGCCCCCAAACTACTGGATCGATTTAAAAAATTTTTTTACTTATGGGAAGCTTAATTCAGTGTAAGTAATATAGGCTATACGAAGTTTTAAAAAAAAAATAGGGATCCGTAAGAAATCTGCAATATTTTGAACCAAGGTGTCAAATATTTGCCAAAATAATCATAAACATGCGTGCGCTGTGAAAACTATTGATGGTAGAATAAAATAATGTACTAGGGAGTTGTAGTACTTATCAATATCTTTAAAATATTCTGCGGATAATATTATTTCCATCTATTTTGGTTTAGTCACAATAATAGAAGTAATACACTAGTATATTTTATTTTATTATACGTCAATAATTATTGTCGATATTCAAACATTCAAAGATACCAATTAAAATCACATTAATAAGGCAGCATTATTGTTATAAAACGCTTTTTCACTTTTTCCCATCTCTAGAACAATATTGCTAATTTATCGGATGACATAGTTATTTGTATGCGAAAATTATGGACATAATCAATTTATTAAAAACTGCTGTTTTCGGATGAACAAGGGCGGCCTTGTTTGAGGACGACTGCTTTTTGGATTTCCTATATTTTGATGACGGATATTTGATTTTTTTTGGCGCGAAACTATTATATCTGCATACAATAATAATATCCTTAGCCTTATGAAGCACTAGCTGTGCCCCGCGGTTTCACCCGCGCTGTCTTTGTTCTCGTAGAAATATGGTAATAAAAAGTACCCTTTGTGTTATTACAGGGTCTATATCATTGATTAAAAGAAAAGGGGAGATAGGGTACGTTCTCCTAGCGCTTACTCAACAAATGGAATATTCAATTTGCTCAGTGTGAAGTTTGCACAGTGAACAAAAAAGATAGAAAGACGTACCTAAGACCGAAGTACGACCGAGACAACAATATAATTCGCTAGTACGACCTTACTTTACTGACATACGTGGACCTAATGGGACCTAATTTGAGCTTTCCATTTTCGAGAAGCCAGTATACCTCATCTCCCTTTTTCTTTATAATAAATAAATATGGGACAACTTCCACACACGGTCATCTGGCCCCAAACTAGGCTAGAAGCCTGTACTATAGTAACCAGAAGACTGTCACATATACTTATATACGCTTATAACACACAGACACAGATCAAACAGACATGATTAATATGTCTGTTACAAATACAAATTTTTGACCTGGCCGGGGATCGAACCTGGAGACTGCGGCACAGAAAGCAGAGTTACTACTGACTGAGCCAACGAGGCTGTCAATGGTCTAAATTTATATCAATAGTCTCAACTATCTACGTACCGATTTTCAGTCAAATCGGTGATAGAGTAACAAACATCCATACATCCTCACAAACTTTTAGATTTATTATATTAGTAGGAATAGGTATAATAGAATAATACTTTATAACATACCATAACAAATAATAATGTTACAAAAACAATTAATAGATATATTATACTATTGTGCTTATAGAAACAGACATAATACAGTTACCTACTCATATTACTGTAACTCTATATCTTGGACTGCCTCGGTGGCGTAGAGGGCGCATGCTCGACTGCCTATCAAGAGGTCCCGGGTTCGATCCCCAGGTCAGGCAGTGTTAAATATTTGATTTTTCCATTAGGAATTATCTCAATAACTGCCTGGAGTCTGGAACTGTGCCCGGTATATGGCAATAGGCTCGCCCCCTATTACATGGGACCAATAACATACTGGCGAAATGAGGGTGTATCTACTATGGGACTGAGTCCTGGGTACACCTCTGCCTACCCCTTCGGGAAAAAGGCGTGAATGTATGTTATGTTCTATATCTTCGGAGATATTTTTTTTTTTATGATAGTGAGTGACAAGACGAGAGACGAGCAAATCAGGTGCCTGATGGTAAGCATCATGATTGCCCATATCAGACACAGTGCCACCCAGTGTTTTAAAATTCTAAATTCTGCGCGGCACTGCACTGCGCCTGTCACCCTGAGATATGAGTTGTTGAATCTCATCATGCCCAGTAATTTCGCTGGTAACATTGCCCTTCATACCGGAACACAGTAATGTTTGCACATTACTGCTTGGCGGATGAATAACTGGCAAAGGTGTGGTACTTCCCCAGGCGGGCTCCTGCAAAAGAGGCCTACCACTACATATATACTGTACAATTATTATTATCGAATGACTGATAGCTAAATAACATTCTACCTTTTATAATAACATTATGCACCACGCGATGTCCGTGACGACTATGTAAAAATATGTTTCATTTTGCTCCACTATGACAAATCACGGTTAAATTCAAGTTTGAAAAATAAATTTCATCATCAACATCATTAGTCCTTAGCCCATGTCAGTCCCCGCTGACCTAAGCTGGCTGACATAGGCCTTTCAGATTGGCGCCGGTTCTCAGCTCTACTCATATGCCACCGGCCGTCTTTCGTAGGTGGTTACTCGTTACTTAACCTTATCGCAGGGCGTCATAAGTTAAGTAATCTACGTTGTCATCACGCCAGAACACGCCTACCCTAACGGTTATCGGTAAAATTCTAAATCGGAAATCGGATAAATACGTTTTCACGGTCTATGTCCCAAAGAGTTTTCTGCACAAAATGATAAAATACACACCATTTTTCCACAATCCAAAAACTAGGTTTATTGTCTTTTATGATTTTGATATTAATTTGAATATTAGCTGAAGGTAATTATTAAGAAACCCATTCGTTTCTCAACGGCATCGCTTTATTCCAGGTGATTCTTCGTAAACATACTCAAGTTATCTATGATCCTCAGTGTCAAAATTCGAAACGTAGATCAGACATAATTTTCAATAATGAATCTCGTCGAACAGCTCTCGCGAGGCGTCATTTTCATCACGTTAGTACATTGCTTTACAACAACTTAAACAGAGAGTTAAACATTTATTCTCTCCCATTAAAACAATGCAAAATTAAAGTTCTACAATGGCTCACGACTCTTTCATACGAAGCTACAGAAAACCTTATAAACCCTTACTCTGATTTATGTACCTTAGTTCATAGACGCTCAAACACACACCCTGACACGCACGCACATACCCTGACACACCCCCCCACACTCTCTACACACCCTCACGCACACACACACCCCATTACGCACGCACACACTACACACGCGCTCACTGTCTTCAAATGTTAATCAAAAGTTCAAAAGTTAATGTTAAAATAATGTGTTTGTCTTTAAATGTTATCTTTAAAAAATATTTTATTTATAAAGAAATACATTATTTTCTAAAGTATTTAATTAAACAGTAATAACTTAACTATTGTAACTACCTTTTGATTGTTGAAATAAGAAATGTTTTTGTTATTAATATACTTATATCCCGGAGCGAGGCGTTGATGCCTGCGACACAGTTTGATAAACTAATGCAGGTATCACCGTTTCACATATTGTTTTATGTTACACATTTTTTGTTTCTGAATAAATTTGATTTTGATTTGATTTGATTTGAATTCTACACTTCGCGTTGCTCATCGACCAGAACCACTATTCTATCTATCTATCTCTACTATAAGTTAGGCAACTAAAGGTAAACGCACATTTATCCGAGCCAAACGAAACGAATTTTAGAATCATTTACTTATATGAAACCTCGCTTATGTGTCCGACAATTAGACGTGGACAGGTGTGCGTATAGGATTTCATAAAAATAATTCTAATATTCGGCGCATTCAGCTCGGATATATGTGCGTTCATCTTAAATATGCAGCGTAAAAACTTAATGTTTTATTAATACAAAATGTCCACCGAGATCGCGAATAGATCGCCTCTCGGCCAATGTTGAGTATCAGGTTTGGAACCGGTTGAGTCTACAATCCGCTGCGTCATAATATAACGTCAGGGTTACGTCAATAGATTAGCTTTACATTACCATACGCATTGGTTTTATATGGAAACATGTGAGTATGAAAATAATTTCATAGCTATTGATTTGAAGAAAAGGGGATAGGGTACGTTCTCTCAGCGCTTACTCAACAACTGGCATGTGAAATTTGTAACAACAAAGATAGAAAGACGTACCTAAGACCGAAGTGCGAACGAGACCACAATTAACTTTACTGACTGGACCTAATGGGACTTAATTTGAGCTTTCCATTTTCGAGAAGCCAGTACCTCATTTGCCCTTTTCTTTAAATCAACGTTCAATGGCCAATAGTCAATGGAAAATGTCTTTTTAAACACAAAAGAAGAATGTGTGGTTCCCGGCTATATAATAGGGCCACCCCTTTCTCATAGGAACCGTGAAACCCGGCTAAGGGGCATATTCGGAGAGTGGGCAGCACGCAGCGCTCTTTGGCACCAAGTATTCCAACTACTGCGATCACCAAGCCGCACAACAAGCGTGGTGATTACGGCAAATATATGAGGGGATAAACTGCTCAGTTTATGGCGTTCTACGGGGGATCCCTATGTTCAGCAGTGGACGTCTTTCAGCTGATGATGATGATGAACAAAAAAGTAACCACTATACCTATATTATAATATTCTGACTTACTGACTGACATGCAACGCAGAGCCCAAACCGCTGAACCTAGAGACTTGAAACTCGTAATGAAGGTTCGTTCCGTTCTCTGGATGTGTACTTACTAATATTTTAGATAATACACATTCTATGGTGTCAAATTCTTCCATATCTCGAAAACTATAATACATGCTGTTAGACATTTATTGGTATATAGACACTCCTAAAATAAAATGATTTTAATTTGTCTCAAAAGCAAAAAAGTGGAATGAAAAAAATAAAAACATTTGGTGCAAGCCCGTACTCTTCATTGTGAATATATATATTAACACCCATAAGCCCTAAACATAGAAATGGAAAATTAATTTACTTAACTCAGCTACATGCTTTAAATGCAACCGATTTGCCTTGTAACACATCAACAAGTTATATAACCAAACCATATCCTGTTTTGTATGGTCAAAGACCGTAAAGAGGTCTTATTAGATTTAATTAAACTCATACATGATCTTTTTTTCTTTCCATATATTATGTACTCGTATGTACCTATTTATAAGGTTGTTTAAAGTAATAAGGCGTCCGGGAATTGGTCAAAACTAACTACTTACCTTTTATTACATCAAATATATTTGAAAAATATAGAAAAAAATATCAAGGTTGATGTAAAATTTTATCATAATAAATAAATAAAACTGATGTAACGTTGTAGCAATACGGATGTGACGTTGTAGCAAGGCGGATGAGACAGAGAAAGACGGATGAGGTGTTTATCTAGACGGATGAGACGTTGAAGCAAGACGGATGAGGTTTTGTACCGAGACGGATCTGATGTTGTAACAAGACGGATATGACGTCATAGCTAGACGGATGAAACGATGTAGCAAAACGGATGAGGTGTTGTACCTAGACGGATGAGAAGTTGTAGCAAGACGGATGAGGTGATGTACCGAGACGGATCTGACGTTGTAGCAAGACGAAGGTAACGTTCTAGCGGAATAGAAAGACGTTTTCTATCCACACTGTTTATTTGAGATGGAAGTTAGGTTGAAGGCTCTTGAAGAGATGTACCTAATTATAGCCGCTTCACGTAACATTTGTGGCTGACATAGTTGCATCAGATTTTGTATCAAAGTGCCAGATGGTGTTCAAATTTCCAAGCATCTTTGTCTTTTAGTATAATGCAAATATTATGTAGTAACAGCGATTTTCTTTGTGACTACTATAATGTTAGGTCATAAATTATAAGATGGCTGATTCAGAAAATGCCATTTATGTTTTTTCCATTGTCAAGTGCAAATAAGGCATGAGCACTATTTTGTAGTATATAGGAGATTTATAAAACGTTTTATTTATGATTTTCATCATCATCATCATCATAATCATCATCATCATCTCAGCCGTTGGTAATCCACTACTGAACATAGGCCTCTCCCATAAAGGGGGGTTTTGCCAATACTCGACACCCTTGGCAGGCGGGCTGTCAAGCGCAGTTCGATGGTTTTTTGAAGAGGACGCTGCTACCCGTCCTCTGGATTTGTTAACCCTTAGCCGGCTCGTACGGCAACCACGGGTCCCTCTCTACCCGTGGTTGCCGTACGAGCACTATTCTAAAGCCGGTAACTCCACGGCACTTTATTATTTTACTTAGTAGGAAATAATCCATAGTTATAATATTATGTTTAATATATTATAATATTTCACAAAATAAACTAATATCTAATAGTACGAGTATAAGAACTAAAAACAGACTGCGAAATATCACCGGCGCCTTTTTATCATATTCATTGACACAACATCCATCAAAAGAGGAAGAGTTTCTTTTTATTACAATACTGTGGCGTAAAATGAAAGAAAACAGGCTGCTATTTTAAACCTGCCTATTTGGTGTTGTCCAAGTTGGTTTAAAATAGAAAAAATAAAGAAAAGCATTGACAGTTTTCAAAGTAGCGAAAAATTTCTTGCCACTTATTAATAACCAGTAGCGACGTCCCGTATAAGAACTTATTACTATCTGTGCCCCGCGGTTTCAACCGCGTAGACATCGTTCCCGTGGGACTATCGGGGAAAAAAATACCCTATGTGTTATTCCAGGGTTTATGCTACCTACATGCCAAATTTCAGCCCAATACATTCAGTGATTTTTGCGTGAAAGAGTTACAAACATCCATCCATTCATCTGTCCTCACAAATTCTTACATTAATAATATAAGTACGAGAGTAGGATTTAATAAAATATATTCAGCCGGAAGACGTCTACCACTGAATATAGGCCTCCCCCATAGAATAGAACGCCATTCATATGGGGGTATTTTTTCGTAATCGCCACGCTTGGCAGGCGGCTTGATGACCTTGGGCCTGATAGTTGGGATACTTTTTTAAACGAAGAGCGCTGCTGCCCACTCTCCCAATATGTCCCTCTGCCGGGTCTCACGGCTCCCACGGGATTAGAAAGGGGTGGCCCTATTATATAGCCAGGAACCTCACGACAATTAATATTTACGAATTAATATAAAATTTAGCATCTGAATCATTTTCAATAAAAAACCACAATATGAGACATTATGACCATATTTATTCCGAGGTCGTATGGAATGCTACTCCGGTAGTTTTCCATATAGACTAATAGTAAGTTTAACGTTTACGTTTAAAACATCTCAGCGATTGGGTGGATTTCCCATGACGTCTTTCTGGTTTCATTTATAAAATTTAAGACTTTTTATGAATGAGAAATGAAAGATAGGTGATTAACTTTTTTTGGATTTTCTACGCCACTAAATTATGCCCAGTGAGGTGTTTAAATAATACCACACTGTAAATGCCACAATAAATTATATTGCAAAGTAATTATAGATATCAAAATTCTCCGACTTTTATATCTATTAAATATTTTTCATCGACACAATTATTAATGTTGTCAATATTATTGATAGATCGAGATATTTTATTGACTATGTGACTACTGACTATGGAATTTTATTTTTTAAAAGTAAACATTGATAGCAATGCAATGACGTCATCATACTCGTATAGCCAGCCGCAACACGTCCAAAGTCCAACTTATTTTATTAATATCACACAAACTATTAAAAAAACCTTACATACATTTATTGGGTAGAACTATTATGATAATTTGTTAACATATTGGTGTTAATTAGAAGACAATTTTATTGTTAAATTAATTAACGATAATACGATAATGCTGAGATAACTTATTTTTGTGAACAATTAACTCCATCTTAGCTTTAAATAAAAAAAATTATAAAAACCATACAAGGAAAAAACTATTTTTAACTGACTTCAAAAAGGTGAAGGTTCTCAATTCGACTGTATTATTAGATTTTTTTGTATGTTTGTTATTCGATTACTCCTCCAATTAAAAGATGAATTTGATGATTATCTTTTGTTCTTTATACTTCAGAGGGGCATACTTTAGAGGTAGCATCAAATTTTTTCTACAGAAATTGAAGTCGTTTCTCTTGGACTTGGAATCCAAGGAAGCTGGACCCAGAAAACCTTACACTGCATAATCATTATTGCCGGGTAGATAATTTTATTTGCAATAATATTCCCAACCGTATCGAGTAGCCCTCTGTATCATCGATTAATTTATAAGTCGATTTGAATAAGTGAGGTTAAGCACTAAGTAATTTTTTAATGGCGAAGTGCATTCCAATTTTAGTAGAACATATTTGCTTTACTATTATTAATGGCGGTGCAAAAAAAACTTATTATTAGAGCTATCGTAAGGTCGACGCGGCCCTAAAATCAACAACTCCTTTACTTTACTGTTAAGATTTTTTTATTCGTCTTTCTTTTGTTCCAGCAAAATGCCAGCGTACGACAATGAAGGGGCGACGATATCCATGGAGGATGTCCGAGACCCAGACCACCCGATCACCATTAGCACAATAGAAGAAGAATTAATAGCCAGAAGAAATAGAATGTTCAAAACACAAAAATCAACAGTAGCCTCTAGAAAGGAACAGGCGGTCTGCGTCAGACGGGCACACAAAAGATATGGACCAGCCAAAAATCCTAATATAATTTTAGATGGACTGAATATGACAGTTCCTAAGGGAGCGATGTGAGTATAAATCTTTTTTACCCTCGAACTTGGCCTTTGTAAAGTTTTGTAAACACAAAGAGGTTTTATGATAAATTATAAAAACTTTTTAAAGAAAATACTTCTCAAAATATTTCAATGTTATTCCACTGTGATATTCTTTTGTTTCGTGGTAAATAAAAAGTACCTTTACAAACGACACCCCAAAAAGTTAAAACACATTTAGCGGTGAAACTAATTATAAATTCAAAACCATGAGTTTTGGTGTTATCTCTGGCCACCTTGTATATTGAAAATTACACCCGTTACGGCTAATTAAAAAGGCTGAAGAGTCTCTTTGGCTTTTTCATTTAATACCTCGGATATTAAGCTTGAAAGGAGCCGTTGACGATAGTTAATGAACACCTCAAGGATATTATAAGACAAAATGTTGGTAAAGATATTGAAGCACGAACTAAAAAGTTTGATAGTAAAAAGCTTCTTGTTCATCTCGAACTGACAGGAAAGCTTGCTAGTTTTTCATTTTAATGGTGCTACACGGCACAAAGACCTGTTAGTAAGGTATGAAGTATTTGACACGGCATGACCATTTGCCAAAATTACCATAAATACCAAGTAAGTAAACAAGTAACTTGTAGTGGTAGGCCTCTTTAGCAGGGGGCCGCCTGTGGAAGTACCACACCTTTGCCAGTTATTCATCCGCCAAGCAGTAATGTGCAAACATTACTGTTTCGGTATGAAGGGCAATGTTACCAGCGAAATTACTGGGCTACTACTAGCTACTAGCTACTAGCAGGTGCAGTGCAGTGCCGCGCAGAATTTTTGAATTTTAAAACACTGGGTGCACTGTGTCTGAATATGGGCAATCATGATACTTACCATCAGGCACCTGATTTGCTCATCTTGTCACTCACTATCATAAAAATAAAAATAAAAGTAATGTCCAGAATATTATTCTGCCGTGGTATAACAAAAATGCCGTTAACTGACATCTGGTCGATTTTTAGTTTTTGATGGCATATTAATAAGAAAAAAATTCTCTATCGACCTGTTTACGCGGTTTTTTGATATCTTCAATAGTTTCGGAGATAATTATGATGAGTATGCCGTTATGTACCTGACTTTCTTTTGTGTAATAGGCATAAATGCCGTTAACTAGCTTGGTGAGGCAATATAGCCGCTAAAGTTCTCTAACTTGTATTTTCTATATATTTTTTTTCTGTGATTTCTTCACTACATTGCCGTTAAAAAAATTTTTCACACTAAAAAGTTGTAAGAGTACTTTAACTTCTTTATTGTTCATCTTTTTAAATATAATCGGTTACGTTTGTTAAGCAACAACGCTGTTAACTGAAAAAGCTAGATTTAAATGTGGTTAAAGGAATTTAACGGCATCATAGTCTAAGAATTCATATACTTATATTTTTACTTAATATACGTTATTAGCCAGTAACGGCATTTCCAAATTAAAGCAAAAAAAATTTGTTTTTAAATATTACACTTATGTGTCGTAATCTCGCAATAATACGCAATAATGCCGGTAACTAATTTTGCGGGGCGGGGGTACGCACGTTGATCCTGGTTCCTCGGTCGCGGGTCTTGGGTGAAACTAATGTGTTGAAGGCGCTTGCCGGTAAACAGTACGTAAGTTCGTTTTCTTATAAGTTTTAATTCAATTTGTCCTATTTGTTATTATTGATTTATTAAATTTTAAAATATTACGGATTTGTTTTAATTCAAAATTTATTTTATTAATTTTAATGCATATAAACAAAAACTTGTTTTTAATAATGTTCTTTTTTTAAAGCTTTTATTCAACTTGCTATTTATGTACATATGTATGTAAATATGATTTTTTTTAGTTTATGGGTGTTGGCATGTGACGTCCTTTTATTATATTACAAGCTTTTATTTAACTTTCGATGCATGTATGTATGTCTGATATAAATATTGCAACTAAATTTTAAGGCAGATAGAGTTAACAGATTTCGCTGAAATTTTGTATACGTATAATTTACAGCATTAAATATAGTGATTCAAGAGGAAGGTCTAAGATTAGGTTACAAAGTCAGGGGCTGGTTACTAGTTAATTTATAATATAATATCGTGAAATATTCAAGTACATGACTTATGGGATTTTCAATTTTCATACATTCACGCACAACGGACCAGATTAGAGTCTAAGTGCGGAAAAGGAGTCCACTTTACATACATTTTACTTTAAAAGTTTTGTTTGTTTGCAGAAACTCTGCTATTTCCAGGAGAGCCAAAACTATTTTAGATATGGTTAAAGAAAAGCCTGAGGGCCCCGTGACTACTTTAACTGCTCCAAATCAAAACATAATCAAGGACGATAATCATAAACCTGGCTATATTGACGGCATATATACAAGGCATTATTCAATGACTAGCAGTCTTTTTGATACATTTTGTGAGTCACAAACAACGCTGAACTCGTATCATTTGGCAAATTTGGATACAAAAAAATTAAAAGAGGCCTTATTAAATGAAACTAACGTCGAAAGTACTAGTACGAATTACAATAATATTGTGAGCCCACTAACCGTAGTAAATTTAACGTGGCATGAATTAATGCCAACAGATTCTCCTCTTGATTTACAAGTCCACCTGGATACAACTGTAACTTATGAAAACACTCCACATGATTTTGATTCAGACTATTCTGTTTTTGATAAGGATTACTATCCATCTGATTCCTCAGGCCCTACCATATCAAATGCGCCTAAAAAAATCTGAAAAAGAAGTGCACGCAACGAACTAATTTGTCAACTGATGCTACGAACAATTTAACTTTTAACGATATGCAAACGAAGCGAGGACATAATAGACACTCGGTTGGTGCTAATTGTAATGAGAATACTATGCCCAAACGTCCACTCTTCCGCAAGCGCAGTAGTACCGTTGATGGCAATTATTGTTGCATATTGCCTGAGGATTATGGTGTCACAAATAACGAAAATCAAGCTTTGGTAGAAATTCGATTGGTTCAACTGGTGCTAAAACTTTGTCTGAACGTCTATTCCTCCGAAAACGTCGCAATTCCGCTAATGGCAATTACTGTTCTACATTATCTGAGATATTGTAACCTCAGAGCAAACGCAAAAAAATATGATACTCCTTTACAACAGCGAAAATTGATGATTGGAGAAAAATGAGAGGAAAAAGAAACATAGTGTCAAGCCTGGGTGCAATGAAAAATGTTATAAGAAATGTACAAGTATTGAAAGAGAAGCCATAAATAAGGCGTATTGGGATATTCCGTGGCAAGAACAACATGCATTTGTAGACGCACATACCTACGAGGGGAGGTCAGAAAGTTCGCAGAATGGAGGGTTTAGAGAGGAAGGCGGGTAGTTATTTTTACCTGTCGCTACTTGTTGACTCAATACAATTTTAAATATTAAGTTTCAGCCCAATCGGTTCATAAACCTTTGAGATATTGCTGGATAAACAAGTCAATCGGGTAGAAAATATCAACTATGGAGAAAATTGAGTATCGTGCCGTGATTAAGTTTCTCACTAAGCCAGGAAAAACGCCTCTGAACATTATGGAAGAAATGTCATCAGTTTACGGGGACTCCTGCCCTGGAAAAACAATGATTTACAAGTGGCATAGTCTTTTCAAGCAAGGCAGAGACTCAATTGAAGACGATCAGCGCTCAGGTCGGCCAATTGAAGCAACGTCCTCAGAAATTGTTGAACAAGTAGAAAAACTTGTTCTAGAAGATGCACGCCTAAAGAAGAAACAAATCGCAGAGATGTCTGGAGTATCATCTACGACCATTTTGAATATTCTCCATGACCATCTTGGCATGTCTAAGGTCAGTGCAAGATGGGTACCGAGAATGCTCACAGCGCTTCAAAAACAGCAGCGCGTAGAGTGTTCGCGCGAACTTCATTGATTTTGAAGAGTGTGTATCCTCAAATAACAACTCAAAAGTAATTGTGCAGTCAATGTTACCTGAAAATTTAAAAGATAGAGAAACTAAAAGTTCCTAACATAATATTTAATTATAAGCATAGTTCTGTCAAAGTAATTAAGATACTCAATTATTTATTATAAAAGTTTAAATAAATATTGTGATTATCTACAAAAAATTGGCTTTTATTTACTAAAAATAGTATTTATTTAGTTGTTTAACCACCATTGATTAATAATATGTTATTCCAATATTTTTGTTATTGATTAGCTATATTGTTGTTAACGTAAAATGTTCTTAGTTTAACTGCGTTTTAGCGAAACAATGAGACATGTTTTTCCTTGAAATTGAGATACACATGTAGTTTAGCGGTCTTAAATGCAGTAAAATGCAATAACGGCAGTGAAGTCTAACATGGATGAGTTCTATATAATTTAAAGTTAAGCTTAACAAGCTTTATTGTACTATAAAGATGTTTTAGCTAGACATATAATAAGATTTTTTTTTGTGTTTTAATAGACAATATTATTATTTTAAATAGAAACACTAAAATGCCGTTAAGGTATACCCAACGACATTTTAGTTTAATATTCATGAGAAATTAGAGACAACCATAATGAACTAAAACAAAACAAGCGTTTTTTCATATAAATAAATTATATTTACAATATGACACATGAATGATTGAAAAGTCTTTAAGTTGATGAATTTTTTAGTGTTTTTAGGGTTTAAATTGGTGTTGGCATTAAAAAGTTACATAGGTTTAAATTTTCCGCGCGTTTTTTGCCCATTGCCAAAAATTTGGTTTTGTCAGTTAACGGCATTTTTGTTTTACCACGGCAGTATTATAAAGTAGATAGATTTCTCATTAAAAAGATCTGCTATTAAAAGAAGGTTTTACCCACGTAATGATACGGTATACTCGTAATCTGTTGGAAAAGATTAACGGTCATTTATAACAATGACTTAACTTCATTGCCTTGACTGCCTCGGTGGCGTAGTGGGCGCATGCTCGACTGCCAATCAAGAGGTCCCGGGTTCGATCCCCAGGTCAGGCATAGTATTAAATATTGGATTTTTCCATTAGGAATTATCTCAATAACTGCCTGGAGTCTGGAACTGTGCCCGGTAGATGGCAATAGGCTCGCCCCCTATTACATGGGACCAATAACATACTGGCGAAATGTGGGTGTATTTACTATGGGACTGAGTCCTGGGTACACCTCTGCCTACCCCTTCGGGAAAAAGGCGTGAATGTATGTTATGTTTATGTAACCTTGATTTGGTCAACTAGGTAATTAGTAATTACCTAGTATCAAATAGTAACAAGTACTTTGTTACTATTTCAATAACGGCCTCGGTGGCGTAGGTAGCGCAAGCTGGACTGCCGATCATGAAGTCCCGACTTCGATCCTCAGGTCAAGCAAAGTGTTAAATAACTGCCTAGAGTATGGAACTGTCCCCGATAGATGGCAATAGGCTCGCCGTTATTATATGGGACCAATAACATACGGGCAAAATGTGGATGTACCTACTATGGGACTGAGTCTTGGGTACGGCACTGCCTACCCCTTCGAAATAAAGGCGTGATTATAATATGTTATGTTATGTTCTTAATAACAAAGTCAAATGCATCGGGTTTCAGACGCCTTACACAGGCGTATGCAATAACGTGCAACGGCCAAAATCAAACACAATATAATTCATAGGTCTCCGCGCGCACTGCAACTTGTCAAATACGGTAACTACGCCAAAATCGGCGTACTTGAGCCTGCCCGAGTCTAACTTATTCATTAACCGATTGTAATGAGATGGCAAAACTAACGAGGTTTCGCCACATAAAAAAATTGGTACTCATTGCAAACTGTTTTGTGTTACGCACACTACATCTTGAAAATTGCCGCATTTTCGAAGCTGATGTTTTTAAGTAAAGCGACACCTGGTCAGAGCGCGAGCGAAGACACAATAAGTACAATACAATACTCATTATTGAGACCACAACAAACAGAATATACAATTAACAGAACATATATAATTTATTGGTCGACAATGGGCGGCCTTATCGCTTTAAGCGATCTCTTCCAGGCATTGACTTATTTATTGTCTAAGATCAAACAATTAAACTTTTCAGATACGGCCTCCTTGGTGCCTCAGGATGCGGCAAGACGACACTTCTTTCTTGCATAGTTGGCCGACGTCGGCTAAACTCTGGAGAGATATGGGTTTTGGGAGGTAAACCAGGCAGTCCGGGAAGCGGTGTGCCTGGACCAAGAATCGGATATATGCCACAGGTATGAATTCTATTAATTAAAACCTAAGTAGTCTCTGTATCATTCATTGACCTAGGTCAAACCCCTGTCACTCCATACAATCGTCCACGCGCATAAGCCTACTACGTAGAAAACATAACGTATGTACACGCGTCAAATGTGTGTGTAAGTACCGGCGTAACTAGATAGTTACGCCAGCCGTTGACTGTCTGGTCGCAGGCGACGTAAATTGGCGCGGGGAGGTGAGTGTCGCTTCTTTACGTAGTAAGAGTTAGTATTCTTAGCCTTATAGGGGGTATGACGTTGCATCTGTGTTGCTAAACGTCATATCCGTCTTGCAACAACGTCACATCCGTCATGTTACAGCGTCACATCTGTTACGACGTCGGTACAGTTCACTTTTCTGCGATACTACCATCCCTAGGTGTATAAAGTGTATATAATAAGTGTTTCAAAACTAAAGCTTTTAAAATGAAATCTTCGATAAGACACCACAAATGCAGACTGCAGCCTACCTAGCATGGCACGGGGATAACTCATTTTCCTCGTTTTTTGTCTCTTTCGCGCCCGAACATTGCATATCTGCTGTCACGTTCTAACTCCCTGGGATTTCGTTTTCCCTGGTCATTGTGCTACTGGGGTTGGTTGCTATTGACAAATTTCTAATTATAAAATCAATTTTGACCGCCCTGACAATTGAGCACTTCTGATTCTTCTTCTTTGGGTGTTATCTTCTAACAAAGGTTGGCGACCATCATGGCGACTTGGATACTCGATACAGCAGCTCTAAATAAAGAACGCATGCTCTTGCTATAACACTGGCGCAGATTCTTTAGCCAAGATGTTCTTCTTTCTTGACTCCTTTTTTCTTGTATTTATTCCTACATTATGAGCTGTAACAGGCATATTTCGAGCTACGCATTAAGAGGCCAGGATATTAACTTCCGTCTCTTCATGTTCTTCAGAACTTCAACCGTTTTACCTATAAGTTTCAATAAGTCTTCATAGCGTATTCTATCTCCCGGATATCCTTAACTTCTGTAAACCCACATTTCGAAAGCTTCAATCACTTTACACATACATACTTAATACAGTCACGCCTCGTTTCTCCCCTTTCTACGATCCTGCGATATACGTATTTCGCTTCTTCACGTACGGTTTCTGATACTATACGATCAGTCTTGCATATTATAAACTCCTGGAACAAGAATATTTACTCTCGAGGAGCGGCGTCGTACTAACATTTGTCGCTCTTACAGCGGGGTCAGAGTCTAATTTCTGATAATGCGTCGTGTGGACGCGAAACACGTGTCGATATATGAATGGTGTCACTAACAAAAATAATACTAATAGCATTTCCTCTATGCATGCAATTTTGCGGACGGGAGGGCGGTGCACTGTGAGTGTTGTTTTTGACACTAAAAATCGGAACTAAAAACTAAATATTCTTGTTCCAGGAGTTTACAATAGAGTTCCGAAAAGTAACGCCAAATTCAATCAATTGCATATTATATTCCAAATTTGCACTGCATTAGCATTTCCGCTATACCGTTCCAAAATCAACTACCAGCCAAAATATTGTTCCACGTAAATTGTTTGATAATATTAATGGTTTCACGTATAGTTACGCATCGACCTAATTGGTTTATTCAGTTTACAGTAGAGCACATTCAAATACATTTAACTATATTGACAGTATAACATAATTTATAATTTAGTTTTTTGTATATGTTTGTTCCATTTTCACACTAAAACTACTGAACCGATTGTGCTGAAAGTTGGTATGTAGATGTACCCTATGTGTTATTAGTACCCTATGTGTTATTCCAGAATAACACATAGGGTACTTTTTGTTGCAATGTTCTCACGGGAACGATGACTACGCGGGTGAAACCGCGGAGGACAGCTAGTTAATCCAGATCCATACTATATATTCTATTACTATATTAATATTATAAATGTGAAAGTGTTTCTGTCCGTCTGTATGTTTTTTTTTTTATGATATTGAGTGACATGACGAGCTAATCAGGTGCCTGATGGTAAGCATCATGATTGCCCATATCAGACACAGTGCCACCCAGTGTTTTATAATTCAAAATTCTATGCGGCACTGCACTGTGCCTGTCACTCTGAGATATGAGTTGTTGAATCTCATCAGGCCCAGTAATTTCACTGGTAACATTGCCCTTCATACCGGAACACAGTAATGTATCCACATTATTGCTTGGCGGATGAATAACTGGCAAAGGTGTGGTACTTCCCCAGGCGGTCCCCTGCTAAAGAGGCCTACCACTACAACCTCTTCACCTCCAACCAATTTAGAACCAATTTAGAAGAAATTTGGTATAGAGATAGTTTGAGTCCCGGGGAAGGACATAATATAATGATTTTAACCTGATATTCCCACGGGAACGACGACTACGCGTGTGGAACCGCGGGGCACAGCTAGTTAAAATAATATATATTATGTCATTACGTCGATTAACTGACTCGAAATATCTGATTACATTGTTTAATAACCGCGTCAAATACCACACGTGCCAGAATGAAGTGGCAAATACCACACGCGCTGGAATAAAGTGCCATAACAATACATATTTATTTATAACTAGCTGTTAACCCGCGTTCTCGTGGTAATATCGGGATAAAAATTACCGTATGTATTATTTTTATTCCGATTTCTCCGATTTTTAAAAGCTTTTATTTAACTTGTTATCCTAAATGCCCGGGCTACACGAGGCTAGTTTTTCAAGCTAGGATAGCAAGCTAGTGTTAGTAAGCTAGCAAGCTAGTACTTCTGGCTTCGTGTAGACAAAACTATCTTCATTTGTAAGCTAGTAAGCTGGTTTACAAGCCAGGACAGTTTTTAATAGGATGGAGTTCTATTTTCAGGCTAGTAGCGTCCCCCCACCACTGATTTTACTATCCTGGCTTGTTTACTAGCTTCATGTGACCGGCGAAGCTAGTTTGCAGTTGGCTAGTAAACAGGAACCACGCGTTTGGTTTGTTTTGTATTTTTGGCTTTACCAGACTCAACAGAATATTAAACAAATCAGGCGTCATTCGCAAAATACTCCTATACTCTCCCAAATCTTCATTGCGAAATTCTTCCAAAAGTAAACCAGATGATCTACGTTTGTGTCTTCGTAAAATCCACGGTCTTGTCCACACCCGTTTTTGTAGTTACTCTTCTAGTTCTTCTAGCGCGAAATGGCACAGTTTTTGAAATCAACTGTTTTAGTCGAATAGTGATTTTTTTTCGTATGCAGTCATTTTGGACGAGTGGTCACCTTAGCACTCCAGCAAGTAATAGCTTAAAAAAATCTAGCCTCATGTAAACAGAACTAGCATGCTCCAAGCTAGGTCATCAAGCCAGGACAGTTTGGTAAAAAACTAGCTTGCTATCCTAGCTTGAAAAACTAGCCTCGTGTAGCCCGGGCATAAAGTCGCCCAACAAGACGGTACAATTACAATAGGCTAGCTATAATGCAGAGTGTCCCAAGCCTTCTTTAAATACACTGAAGTACAAAAACATCCGTTTAGCATTCAGTAATGCCGACGTTGACTCGATTTGCATAAAATTCTTTCAATTTAATAGGTACACTCGTAAAGAAATATTTAACTGGATTTATTCTTGCCATTAATAATTCTGTGAATTGCGTTGTATTTCGGTCAACTTAATTTTGGTTAAGTTCCGTAAAAAGATTGCTATTGCAATCTTTTTTCAGTTACATTTTTTATTTTTTACATTTTTATATTTTTTATTGTTCTCCCTGATTTGGAACAGACAATCAAAAAATCTTGCAATATGTACTAGAATTTACTAATAACTTAGAAGCTTAGGTTGATAATATTATAATGTGTATTCTACTGAATACGCACGGTTGTCTGGAAGAGATCGCTCTTAGCGTTATTATTAATTGTTATTACTTTTAAGAAGTTCTTGTTGTGGTGTACCAATAAAGCGTTTATCTATCTATCTATCTATCAAAAACAATAAATTGTATGGTGCTGACAATAAATAAAATAGGTTTTATTGTATGAATGCAAAAGTTGATATATTCTGTAAAGACAATATATTATGATACAAGGTCTGTTTTAATATAAAAGTTATATGTATTAATCATAATGTAATCGTAGTGTTGATGGTAATCAAAGTAATAATAATAGAAGAAGGTATATTATATCGAAAAGTATTTATGTAAACCTCAATATAATAAAATAATTTAGTCATTTGGCATGGTGTGCATATGCCACAAGGATAAATATGTATCAATCTGAATAAGACGGCACGTGCTGAATAACAGCGCTGTGCACGGTAAGCCGAGCGCAGCACATGCTGAGCACAACCACTGTCTAAATATATGTACTATCAGATGTATTAACGTGTTTGTTAGTAAGGTTGGGTAATAAACGCATTTTTCTTTCTTTCAAATGCGAATGAAACTCGCATTAATCTGAAGGGTTACCCTTTATAATTTAACCTAAAAGTTACCTATTTATCAATATGCCCTTTTCTCACCCACCAAAAAAATTCCATTACAATTTATTCTTTAGCATAAAAATTTATTCTTATCGCAGTAGTAGGCCTCTTTTGCAGGGGGCCGCCTGGGGAAGTACCACACCTTTGCCAGTTATTCATCCGCCAAGCAGTAATGTGCAAACATTACTGTGTTCCGGTATGAAGGGCAATGTTACCAGCGAAATTACTGGGCGTAATGCCCAGTAATTTTGCTTTCAACGAGACGCGAGATTCAACAACTCATATCTCAGGGTGACAGGCGCAGAGCAGTGTCGCGTAGAATTTTGAATTTTAAAACACTGGATGGCACTGTGTCTGATATGGGCAATCATGATGCTTACGATCAGGCACCTGATTTGCTCGTCTTGTCACTCACTAACATAAAATAAAAAAGTAAAAGTCTTACTTATATCTTATTAGTATTCTGTGCTTATATGACAATTTGTTTAACACGTTGGTTGTATGGAGAGTGACTTTAATTATGAACTTGCTTTTATTTTTATTATTTGTTGTTATACCGGCAATAAAAATACATATTTTGTTATATTGTGAAAATTACAAGTGTTCTAGGTTTTTTTTTTTTATGATAGTGAGTAACAAGACGAGCAAATCAGGTGCCTGATGGTTAAGCATCATGATTGCCCATATCAGACACAGTGGCCCCCAGTGTGTTAAAATTTAAAATTCTGCGCGGCACTGCACTGCGCCTGTCACCCTGAGATATGAGTTGGTGAATCTCATCATGCCCAGTAATTTCGCTGGAAACATTGCCCTTCATACCGGAACACAGTAATGTTTGCACATTACTGCTTGGCGGATGAATAACTGGCAAGGGTTTGGTACTTCCCCAGGCGGCCCCCTGCAATAGAGGCCTACCACTACTAAAACTATTACGGTTTATGAGATAGAGCTCTGTGATAGACGGACGGATGGACGAAGGTGGCTTAGTAATGGTGGTACGGAAACCTAAAAACAGTTATTGATACTAATTTTTATGTTTGCACCAAGACTAAAACAATGGGGTTAAAAACTGAAAGCTAATCGTAGATGGAGCCACTGTTGAGTGTTCCTAAGCGCCGCCATATTGCACGTTTGTTTACCTTTCTTTACAAACTATTTGTTAGATAATGCTATGTAAAATGTATTCAACGTGTAGGGTTAAACAGCTAAAAGAGGAATTAAGAAAAAGGAGAGCATCGACGATTGGAAAAAAAAGTAATTATCACAGAGATATATTAGTTTTTATGTGTCATCTGAATTTGTTTATAATCCATTAATAATTTTTAGACAGGATTTAAATACCATCTAAAATACCTTTAAGATGATAAAAACCAATCTTATCGGGGTAGAAGACGAGCTGGCCGACGTAGTGCCTGATTTTTCCGGCCCTGGATGCTTTCAGAGACGTAAATGCGAACATAAATCTTTCTGCAGTAACAAAACACAACATCTTTTTGACTTATTTAAATTGCTATAATTAACTAATTAATTAACCATTTAACAGAGCCTCACCTGTGTATGAAATTCCTTGTATTATAGTCATCAGGTTTAAAATGCTCAGTACATAACCTCGAATGTTTACTTGGCTGCCAATTTCTTCTGCGTAAAGCTTTAAATCCACTGTTTTCTTCTTTTCACACCTTGGGGGAATATGTGGATCCCCGGGTTTTTGCAATCGATTGCCGAACAAAGCGTCATAATATTGAGATATTCTCTTCAAAAGTTATTTGTTTACAAAAATTGTATGGAGAATGACAACTAGCTGTCAAATTTATGGAACACTCTACAGTGCTGCCATCTTAAGTGAGTAAAAATTAGTTTTTATCCCCATTGTCTCGAATTAAAAAAACTTGATTATCGAGTAAATAAACAAGATTTCCGCCTTCATAATAAATGTACGTGTATAATGTATAGTTGTTACTTACCGGGGAGATAGGCCTCGTCAGCGTTGTTCCGCAACCTACCTAGAGAAGGAAAACTCTATCAAACCCTTAATGGGACTACGTCAGGCACGGGTAGGGTTCAACCTGAAGTAAGTATCAGTCTCCTGCAACCAAACTGGTACCGCACGTATCGACATAATATCCTTCATGCGGCTAGTGAAGTCGAGAGGGTGGTGTAGGCTTTGGGAAAACCTACGCTTCCTTAAGTCACCCCAGGCGACACATTGTAGAGAGTGTTCGAAATGATCTATACAGACTTAATGTTTAAATCGTCTACAAGTTTCTTGTGCGTTCTTCTTGTAGAGGTATCTTTCCGAACGCACGGTAGACTCAGTACTGTTAATCTTCATTGACGTGCAAAAGTGTCAGATTATGACCTATTTGAATAAATCTGTTTGAGTTTGAGTTTGAGTCTCCCAAAGACACCATGGACAATATAATAATATATAGTTTTTACTTATATGGCGGAACGTAAATAACACAAATTAGAAGCCATGGTTGTTAATGTCTTCCAACTACTACTTACTACTTGTAAATAGTTTTTTATTGAAATGGGTTTTTAGTCTTCAGGGCCATCTTTGAAACTACGGTGAATTTAGCAAAATGCAGCGTGGGATTTCTTTACAAAATGAACTCGTTCAATTCCCGGCGAGGGTTATTATTTTTCCAAAAATGCAGTTTTCAGTTTTTATTAAATTTTTTTATGAATGGTGTAATAGTCGGAAAGCAGACCCTGGCTATAGCCAGGGTCTGCTTGCTGACGGGAAAATTGCTAGGGAGAAGAAGAAAAAGTATATATTAAATCGATAACATGAGTCCATTCAGTTCCTTAATTTTTTTTAATTCGCTGTAGTTTTAGAGATGGCCCTGATGATCTTTTTAAAACATATCACCCTGTATACTCGTGTGTGTAAAGATTTTGGAGCACAATATCCAAACTAATAATCACCATTAATAAATTGGTGTCGTTAGCTTAACGTCTGTGTCAAAGTTATTTATGTGCAAATTGTTCAACTTAAACAGGTGGGAACTAAATCGTCCTTAGAAGTTATTAATAGGTAATATTATTCACCGTAATTCAATATATTTGGAAATTTGAGTATAGGAACTTTGATAAGGAAACCATTTTAGGGTCTTGTCATGAGAAATAATATTTTATCACCAGTCCTTTGGTACGTAGTCGATTTTTTTGTTTAAGATCAAAAAAAAAAATGGTTCGCAGTCCATTCTATTCTGTCCTTTCAGACTAAGTACCCATAAATTTCACATAATATTATTATGAATTGACTGCATCGGTGGCGTAGAGGGCGCATGCTCGACTGCCAATCAAGAGGTCCCGGGTTCGATCCCCAGGTCAGGCAGTGTTAAATATTGGATTTTTCCATTAGGAATTATCTCAATAACTGGTCTGGAACTGTGCCCGGTAGATGGCAATAGGCTCGCCCCCTATTACATGGGACCAATAACATACTGGCGAAATGTGGGTGTATCTACTATGGGACTGAGTCCTGGGTACACCTCTGCCTACCCCTTCGGGAAAGAGGCGTGAATGTATGTTATGTTATGTTTATTATGAATTTCACAAAATACCAAATTTGCAAAACTCCTGATTCGATATGTAGCAGACTTGCAAAATACTAGAGACCTCTCTCGACTACACCTTCGCCTCCCCTTCGGGAAATTGCCGTGATGTTACGATATGTTATTTAATATTATAGTATAATGATAATGTAATATAATATGGGACAACTTCCACACACGGTCCCAAACTAGGCTAGAAGCCTGTACTATGGTAACCAGACGACTGATATGCATACTTATAGAAGCTTATAACACCCAGACACAGATCAAACAGACATGTTCATGCACATAAATGTTTGACCTGGCTGGGGTCGGACCCGGGCCCTGCGGCACAGAAAGCAGAGTTACCACCATCTGAGCCATCGCGGCTGTTTTTATGTACCTATTACATGTTTGTTTTCAGGAAGTGGCCCTCTTCGGCGAGTTTTCAATACGAGAAACTTTGATATACTTCGGATGGATAGCCAACATGAAGACGAAGGACGTAGAAGAGAGGATAGACTTCCTAATAGCGTTGCTACAATTACCTAACCCCACACGGTAATAAACTTTTATTCAAGATGCTTAAAGCGCGGGGCAAAGCTAATTTGCCTTCTCGCTCACACGTACCCACATTTTAGACGATATAAAAAATACTGCATGTAATTACGTAAAATAAAGACAACTAGGAAATAGAAAATAACAATACAAACTTACAGCAAAATATCAAATTTAATCCAAACGCGAACGAGCGATCTGGAAGGTTTGACTGCTACAGGCGCCTTAAAAGGTGTAGAGTAGTGTACTATGAGCTTTCGTACAAATGGAGACGATATACTCGTTAAAACAGCCCTTTAACGTGGCGAAATTCTTATTCTCTTGTTATCTGTTCTCTTGTTGTGTGAAATACAACGTGTTAAAAAGGTGTTGTTATACTTAAAGGGGTGTATGTACCCGTCATACTGAACATCTTTCATCATCATCATCATCCAACCGTTAGGAGTCCACTGCTGAACATAGGCCTCCCCCATAAGGGGGGGGTTGTTGCCAATACTCGCCACGCTTGGCAGGCGGGTTGGCGAGCGCAGTTTGATGGTTTTACGCAGAGGACGCTGCTGCCCGTCCTCTGGATCCTATAGCCCTTAGCCGGCTCTTACGGCAACCACGGGGAGAGAGGGTGAGGTACTATTCTAGAGCCGGTAACCCCACGGCAAACACGGCTGAACATCTTTATAAAGAAAAAATCGAAATTCATCAAAAAAAATGTAGACTTCCCATACAAAATGTTATTTTTTTTAAAATAGTGAGTAACAAGACGAGCAAATCAGGTGCCTGATGGTAAGTATCATGATTGCTCATATCAGACACAGTGCCACCCAGTGTTTTAAAATTCAGAATTTTGCACTGCGCCTGTCACTTTAAGATATTAGTTGTTGAAACTCGTTATGCCCAGTAATTTCGCTGGTAACATTGCCCTTCAGACCGGAACACAGTAATGTTTGCACATAACTGCTTGGCGGATGAATAACTGGCAAAGGTGTGGTGCTTCTCCAGGCGGCCCTCTGCAAAAGAGGTCTACCACTACAATATAGCATTTTATTTTATAAAATAACTAACCTAATTAAATAACCAAATGCGAATACATTTGGTTATTTAATTAAAGAATATCTCAATGCTTTTCAGACAAGTAAAGAACCTTTCTGGTGGTCAGCAAAGAAGAACATCTTTAGCAGCCGCGCTGATACATGACCCTGAATTATTGATTTTGGATGAGCCCACCGTTGGCGTGGACCCTGTACTAAGACAAAGGTAATAAACATAACATACATTCACGCCTTTTTCCCGAAGGGGTAGGCAGAGGTGTACCCAGGACTCAGTCCCATAGTAGATACACCCACATTTCGCCAGTATGTTATTGGTCCCATGTAATAGGGGGCGAGCCTATTGCCATATACCGGGCACAGTTCCAGACTCCAGGCAGCTATTGAGATAATTCCTAATGGAAAAATCCAATATTTAGCACTATGCCTGACCTGGGGATCGAACCCGGGACCTCTTGATTGGCAGTCGAGCATGCGCCCACTACGCCACCGAGGCCAGCGAGACAAAGGTAATCTTTACCATTATTGCCTCCTCCTTGAGTAATATCTTAATTGTTGTCTAAGTTAACATAATATACGTACAGAAATAGTAATATTCATAAGCTTTTGGTACAAATCCTTATAAATTACAACTTTTAATATTTTCAGTTATGGTAAACAATGAAAAGATACATTTCTGTTCAAATATCATACTTATTTAATTTCCAAAAACATAATTTAACTTCTATTTATAATATAAAGACATGTTTCGGTTTTAAAATGAGGTACTAGTATACATACATAATGACTATCACATTAACAGGAATAATTGCATTAGAAGTGGGCTCTAAGGTGCATAATTTAAGACTAGAAATAGGTCGGCAAAGCCCCAACTTGTAAATAGGTCTGACCTACTTGTCGAGCCTCAAATTAACTTTTAATTTAAATACACTGGCGTGAAAAGATTTGGGCAACTAAAATAAATGAGGGGATTTACCTAATGTAGCATTGTGGGGAAATTATTCGTAAAACCGGTCCCTTTTGGCTCTAATAATTTATGGGATGTATGCAATGACATTAACATTATGGCTTCATACATAGGACTTCTAGTCTGGAACAAACTTGACTACGAAAGTGTTACGAGCTGACAGACATTATTAAACAAAGTACGATACGAGTAATATCTACGAGTTGAATAATGTCTACTCTATTTACGTGGTCATTTTAAAGCTTAAATAAATATTAAAATATTTTTCACCAAAAGCCTGAAGTAGTGAATGTTGGGTCTGGCAGAAGAAGCATGAAAGTAAGATTAATGCTGTGGAAATGAGAAAAGTTTGAGAAGTATACTGGAGTGACCTTGATGGACAAAGTGAGGAGTAGTATGTTAAGGGAACGCTGTGGCGTGGTAGAAGATGTAGTGACAAAGATAGAGAAGGGATTGCCTAGATGGTTCGGACATGTTGAGAGGATGAATGAAAGGAGATTGACAAAGGAGATTTATTATTTACAAAGCGAGTGTCAAGTCGGTAGGGGTCGACCTCATGAACAAGTTGATGTTATCTTAAGAATCTTAAGTCAGGTCAAAAGTACCAACAACCGACGAGCATGTATGAAGAATGTGATGAAAGTGGAAGAAGCGAAAGTTGTATATCAGGATCGTAGCAGGTGGAAAGAAATAGTCTCTGCCTACCCTAACGGGAACTAAGCGGCACTGTATAAGTATGTAGAGGTAAGGCTGCACATTGATGACCTATTAGAATAAAGATTTTAATTTGTACCTGTATATTATTTTTAAATTATTAGAATACTCTTTACAAATATTAAATTGAAGAATATTGGGATAAAAGGTACCCTATGTTTTATTGTACATTCCGATTTTCAGCCCAATCGGTTCACTAGTTTTGGCGTGAAAGAGTAACAAACATCTATCCATCCATCCTCACAAACTTTCACATTTGTAATAGCAGTGCGATAGTGGACTAGTAGAATTATTATACATCTAAATTCATGACTGCCTCGGTGGCGTAGAGGGCGCATGCTCGACTGCCAATCACGAGGTTCCGGGTTCGATCCCCAGGTCAGGCAAAGTGTTAAATATTGGATTTTTCCATTAGGAATTATCTCAATAACTGCCTGGAGTCTGGAACTGTGCCCGGTAGATGGTAATAGGCTCGCCTCCTATTACATGGGACCAATAACATAGTGGCGAAATGTGGGTGTATCTACTATGGGACTGAGTCCTGGGTACACCTCTGCCTACCACTTCGGGAAAAAGGCGCGAATGTATATTGTTAAATTCATGGTGACCCTTATATTTTTTGGTAAGTAAATAAATAAGAGTGAATTCTCCTTTCTGGCCAGGCTCTTAATATGAAATGTGACGTAGTAATTTTGTTGCAGTATATGGGACCATCTTGTGGAGATTACGAAAGGAGGCCGCACGACTGTTATCATAACTACGCATTACATTGATGAGACCAAACAGGCTAATATTGTAAGTAATTACTCTATTTTATTATATTATGTCGCTCGGAAACACGAGCTATACCAGGCCACGATAGTCCGAAAATTCCTTAACAGGAAAGGGGACCTCTTAGCAGTTTTGACGCAATCCTATGGAAAATTTCCTAAATCGATGTTTTGTATTCTCCTGTTCCTCCGAAAACAGTAAACCAATTTGATATATTTATATCCTGATATTTTAAAGTTGAAGTAAAGTATGCCCCTATCAATTTATTTTTGTTTATAAACCCTACATTTTTTAATTGCATGCTGATCGAGAGACTTCAACGCAAATTTGCCCGATATGTATACAAACGGATATATGGATATTATCCATATCTTTTTCCATCTCTGTTTGTGTCAGGAATGATTGGTATAGACACATTGGAACTTAGGAGGAAATTACACTTACTAGTCCATTACTGTCTTATTCTACGCAGTAAGATAAATAATCCGACCGTTTTAGCAACCATAAACTTTTTTGTGCCAGACAACTACCTACGGACGGGCGTCGAAGACATTTACTGTTCTCGGGTCCTGTACTTCGCACTCGCCACGCTAACAACACGCCTACCTCGCGAACATTATCCGTCTTGAACGCATTCACAAACGAACTCCAACATGTCGATATATTTGATGATAGTATGCGGTCTATATCAGTTAATATTAGAGTTTATTTAAGTAATATGTTACTAAGATAGTTAGCGCTTTAGTATTTATACTGTAAGCTTTCTATCATTATGTTATTAAATATATAAATAAATAAATAAAGTAGTGAACCTCGAATCACGCGAGTAAAACTGGGATTTTGGAAGTTCACTATGAAAAAACCAAGGGTTTATAAGAAAAATTAAAATAACAGGGACATAGGTTACTTTACTACAAAAACATCAGGATATAAATTTATAGAATGGGTTTATTATATTCGGAGGTAATAGAGGAATACAAAACATCGATTTGGTAATTTTTTCATAGGATTGTGTCATTCCTTGAAGGCCATGTCGTACGCTCTTAATGAGCTCTTAATGAATAACGCCTGAAAAACCTGATGACATTGATTGCTTAGTATCCTCATATGATTATAACTCAAAATACACCTGTTACATACATTTTTCTTATAAATTACTTTGTGACTAGGCGGCTGATATAATAGGTTAGTAAAATTTTCTAACTTTGATCGAGGGTAAAATTCACTACGCATTTTAAATTTTGCCGTCATCTGGTCGGATACGTTCAGATAACAGTCTAGTGGGCGAACAGATTTACTCAAAATTCAGTAAATATCTTTCATAATATAGCTCATTCACAAATGTTTGCTAAAACAAGAATTCCGAATTCCGAGTAATATCTCAAAATGAATTAAACTGAAATAGATTCCAGAATCCGACAGCTTGAATGCCTAATGCCGTATTACTTCCGTAAGCTGATAATATTTCATATTAACCGAGAACTGTTTTACTGAATGCTGTCAAGATTGCTAAGTTTTAGTTTGATTTAGTTTTGAACTGTTCTAGTTTAAATTATAGATATTTGTGCCCTGGATGTTTCTACAAGTTTCTAACCTAACCCGCTATGGTTAGGTTTGGAATAATCGTTTAAAGGGTTTAAAGGACTGCCTCGGTGGCGTAGTGGGCGCATGCTCGACTGCCAATCAAGTGGTCCCGGGTTCGATCCCCAGGTCAGGCATAGTGTTAAATATTGGATTTTTCCATTAGGAATTATCTCAATAGCTGCCTGGAGTCTGGAACTGTGCCCGGTATATGGCAATAGGCTCGCCCCCTATTACATGGGACCAATAACATACTGGCGAAATGTAGGTGTATCTACTATGGGACTGAGTCCTGGGTACACCTCTGCCTACCCCTTCGGGAAAAAGGCGTGAATGTATGTTATGTGTTTATAGGGTTACGTTTGGAGTGAAAATATTAGACTTTTGCTTTTCCTAACCTAACCCGCTATCGGGTCTGGTTTTGGGGTCAAATTTTCGGGTCAGGTCTTGGGTACATCTGCATCATCATTTGAATATATCTGCGAATAGATATTATTTTTTACTTACATAACTTACTCACCGCATAATTTAGTCAAAACAATTAGTCACTAGCTGTGTCCCGCGGTTTCACCCGTAGAAATCGGGGAAAATGCCCTATGTGTTATTCCAGGATCTAAACTGACGGCATATCGAATTTCAGCCCAATTGGTTCAGTAGTTTGGGCGTGAAATAGTAACAAACATCCATTCATCCATCCTCACAAACTTTCGCAATTCATATTAAGTAGGATACCAAGTAGACGTGCAAGCTATCTAGAACAATCAAATAAATTCGATGGCTTTGAAAATCATACGATAGTAAATAAGATACACAATAAATCACTCCAAAAAATTGTTGTTATTGTTTTCCGACAGTAAGGAAAAACGGACTAAAATCTTAAAATTAAACAAAAAACAGTATGACAAATAGTTAATTTGAATTTTAAAATACTGAGTGGCACTGTGTCTGATATGGGCAATCATGACGCTTACCATCAGGCACTTGATTGCTCTTCTTGTTACTCATTATCTTAAAAAAAAATGTTCTACCAGATTGGCCTAATGCGCGGCGGTCGATTCCTCGCCGAAGAATCACCAGGAGAGCTCATGCGTCGCTACCAGGCCGAGAGCTTAGAAAGCGTATTCCTCAAGCTGTCAGTGATGCAGAACCTGGGCAAGAGGAGGCGGTCCAGCATACTTGCTGACATTGTCGATAGGGTAGAACTGCCGGCAATTCCTGTAAGTAAATCTTATTCTTCTTATTGTAGTGCACCTTTTACTAAGAGGTTCTTTTCCCTGGTTTATAGTTTTATAGTCGGGCAAAGTGTTATTTTATTTCTCCATTATGAATTTCCGCAACATTAGCCTGGAGTCTAGATTTATGCCCAGTTGATGGTATTCTTTTTATTATAGCCTCTTTTGCAGGGGGCCGCCTGGGGAAGTACCGCACCTTTGCCAGTTATTCATCCGCCAAGCAGTAATGTGCAAACATTACCGTGTACCGGTTTGAAGGGCAATGTTACCAGCGAAATTACTGGGCATAATGAGATTCAACAACTCATATCTCAGGGTGACAGGCGCAGTGCAGTGCCGCGCATAATTTAGAATTTTAAAACACTAGGTGGCACTGCGTCTGATATGGGCAATCGTGATGCTTACCATCAGGCACCTGATTTGCTCGTCGTGTCACTCACAATTATAAAAAAAATCTAATGGTGTTTGTTATGATGTACAGAGCATGCCCTTAAGAGGTTGCTAACTGATTACTAGTAAACCTGTATAACGAATGAATGATAATTGTTGTTGTTATGTGAATCTACCAGCTATGGACATCCTCTCAGGGTTTTATTATATTGGTCAACATTTACACACGATCTTCTGATTCCAAATTAAGCCGTAAGTATTAAATTATCATACGTTATTATAATACACCAATAATTGACCACTTACGAGTCATATCAAAAAAACCAGGCATATAAAATAGATAGGTACACGTTAAATATTTGAAAGTTCGAGAATCGTAGCCCTAGACCTGCGGCTCAGAAGACATAGTCAAGTCAAACCAATAAGTGCAATTCGTTCATAAAACAACATTCTTCCAGAATCCAGCTGCCATAGACCTAGAAGAAGCTGAAATAGGCGAGATTTCTGGAGAATTCGGTGACAACGTCTCAATGAGCAGTAAAGGGCGTGTGGTAGTCACCCCGGATATCAATCCACCAGTCGATTCGTTACCTCCAGAGGATAAACCGAAGCGAGGGTGTATGGAGAAGTTCATGCCAATGAAGTGGCACCACATGAAGGCGTTGATTTGGAAGAACTTTTTAAGTCTGTTCAGGAATTTTGGGTAAGTTTGTACAAAATCAGTTAATACCTTCCTATCTTTATGCTATACACTGGGTGGGCAGGTGGGGTCGACTCTTTGCTTACTTTACTGATAACGCTGAATAACTTTCACTACGGTGCCAACTCTGAAGCCGCGGAAAAAGTCGTAATAGTCAGCTTTTGGTCATCTGTCTTTTCTATTTAACTATTGAACAGCACCTTTAAAAAATCGGCAATAAGAGAGAGATCCCAAAGATAAACACACAAAACAAGTTTTCGCAGGAAAAGTAAGAAATATTCTTATCAAAACTGGAAAAAGCGGCTTAGGGCATTTGGGTCTTCCATGGCCACGCCAGTCTAGTCTAGTCAGTCCGGGTTCTATCCCCGGCCAGGTCAAACATGTGCACGAACATGTCTGTTTGATATGTTTCTGGGTGTTATAAGCGTATATAAGTATGTATATCAGTCATCTGGTTACCATAGTACAGGCTTCTACGAGTAGCTTAGTCTGGGACTAGATGACCGTGTGTGGAAGTTGTCCCATATTATTAATATTATTCTTCTTCCCTACCTCTTTCTTCCTTATAAATTTCTCTTTGTCTAGGGTTACCCTAAACAGTTGTTCATATTCTTAACTACTGCCATCGCTAAGGTTTTTTTTATGTAAAATTAGCGATTCCCGCTTTATCATTTCCGTGGAAATTTCTGTTGTCTACATCATAGTGGAAACCTATTTGCAAAATTTCAGTACTACAGGTCCAAGAATTACGGCTGGGTGTTAATGAATGCATGTGTCTTTTCGTCAGGACTTTAATTTTTATCAATATAAATGACGTGTGGATTGTAATATGAATTACTTGTATGTTGTGTTAACTAGTTGTCTTGTTGTAGTGGTAGGCCTCTTTAGCAGGGGGCCGCCTGGGGAAGTACCTTTGCCAGTTATTCATCCGCCAAGCAGTAATGTGCAAACATTACTGTATTCCGGTCTGAAGGGCAATGCTACCAGCGAAATTACTGGGCATGACGAGATTCAACAACTAATATCTCAGGGTAACAGGCGAAGTGCAGTACCGCGCAGCATTTTCAATATTAAAACACTGGGTGGCACTGTGTCTGATATGGGCAATCATGATGCTTACCACCAGGCACCTGATTTGCTCGTCTTGTCACTCAATAACTTAAAAAAAATACTAATCAATTATTTTATTCCAGTGTCTTAGCATTCATCATCGGCTTACCCGTCACGCAAATGTTGTTCTTCTGCCTGGCCATAGGCCACTACCCCGTAGGGCTGCCCATTGCCGTCGTCAACTACGAGACCAACAGCACCGAATCATTATGCCCTTACGACAAGAACTATTGTCCTCAAGACCAGGAGACCTATGAATGGAACCTGACGATGTTCAGCTGCAGATATCTGGATTATTTGTCGAAACGGCAGGATAATTTGGTATGTCAAATTGTTTAACTAGCTGTGCCCTGCGGTTTCTCCAGCGTAATCTTCGTTACCGTGCGATTATCGGGATAGAACGTAGTATATGTGTTATTCCAGGGTCTTATCTACCTACATACCGAATTTAACCCCGACCGGGTCAGTAGTTTGGCATGAAAGAGTAACAAACATACATCCATCCATCCATCCATCCTCACAAACTTTCACATTTATATTATTCGTAGTAGGATTGGATAACGGCTTGCAACAGAACAGGGTCAAGTTGCATTATAAATATGAAGAAGGCTGGGCATACCCAGCAGTTGAAAAACGTAACCCTCCTTTTTCTCAGTCGTGTAAAAAGGGAAGGTAATGATGAATATTATAACGTATAGAATTTTAACACTTTTTGCCATACGCGGGAATCGAACCTGGGACCTCATTATCGGCTGTAGCGCATGTCGACTATGCCACCGAGGCAGATTTGTTTAATAGTATATTGTACACAAGGGGCTAATGAGACCCATTGCATACGAGGTATTTTTACTTACGAGCTTTTAGCGAGGGAGTAAATCTACTTTTCTCTACGATTGGGAGAAAATAAAATTATTAATTTCATCTAATCATTTTGGCTGATATCCATGTGCGACACCAAAAAAATATAATCTCGTTACTCGTTGGTAACAGACAAAAATTAAAAAGAAATTTACTTAATTCCCTTAGGTTGGGTTTTTTGATCACTGGTTAAGTGTTAAAACACTGGGTGGCACTTTGTCTGATATGGGCAATCATGATGCTTACCATCAGGCACCTGATTTCCGCGTCTTGTCACTCACTATCATAAAAAAAAAAGTGGACCAACGGTTAAATTTTTTGACAAATAGTTAAAATTCGGTAAAATTAGTTTTTCATCCTTACACAATTACTTTTCACAATTTAACCATTAAGTATTTAACTATAGTTAGTTAAACAAATGGTTAACTTAACTGTAACCAACGATCAAAAAACCGGCCCTTAAAGGTTGAAAAGTTATTTTAGCCCCGCGCTGGTACGAAACAATGACATAGTCTTTGGGCAAGACGAGTGAAAATATTATTACATATAATAAATATACCATATCAAACGCACCCTTTCTCATGTTCCCGTTTTGTCGCTGACTTGTTTATAGACCTTTTAGCAACTCTCTTAGAAATTCTCATAAACTTTGACAAGGTTCTAAACTTCGCACGCATGTATCGACTTTAGCGCCTTTCCACAGTAAGATACGCACTCACGTTTACCTACTCCAATAATGTTCATAATATATTATTGCGTTTCATAATTCATTCATATCGATGGACCGTTTGGTTATTAGTTTAATTTAATGCTTATAATGTTATTATACTCATACGGCCATAATGGTTAAACTCTGATCATAACTTGTATAATATTATGATTAATTTTGGTTAGTTAATGTAATGTTAGATTCAGATGTATGTATCGTAATGTTGTGTGTATTATGGAGGATTAAATAATGGGGCTGCGCGCCTTTATAAAAAAAAAAAAGACTAAATAATAGAGCTACCTACTTAGTGTCTACCCTAACTAAATACACTATGCCATAGAACACTTCGAAAGGAGATAATATTGAATTTGAATTAGAAGTAGTGACAAAGATAGAGAAAGGAATGCTCAGGTGGTTCAGACATGGAAAGCTTTGAAACCGCATTCTTTAAGTTAGCCTGTCTATCACCCACTTTAGATTTGCTGGGCTGTAAATTTCGTATGTTTATTTTTTTCATCTTTTCCTATTCGGGAATATGGCGCCACACTCAGTGTATTTGCCAGTGTCAAGTATTTGGATTTTTTAAATTGAAAATTTTCAAGTTTTATAACAAAGTCATGTCAAGCTGTAGTCACGTCACGAAGTCAATATTCCAGTAAAACCGGTGGATGCTTTACCGGAACTTAAGCAGAGATTTGGGGGAAACACGAAAATGCACTTTTCACCAGTTTGTTTCACTTTCCTACACCCATGTACATAAACGAATACTTAACAGTTAATAATCCACCATTATTACTCATTAACTCTCGAATTCACACGAATATAATAAAAACCAAAAGGGCAATGTGACATTGTCGCTTTCCCGCCAAAAAATGTGTCGTACGTTCTTAATTCTTTATAAAATCCACACGGATTAGATTTTAGCTAATGCTGCTCGTATTATTATCATTTTATTGATACACAAGCAGTGCAGCACACGCGCCAATTTTGCTATGTCCACCCAACGTGCGCCCGAAACAGGTTTTTCCTACTCTTTCATTGATATAAAGAAAAGGGTAGTTAGGGTACGGCCTCCCAGCGCTTACTCAACAAATGGCACGTGTAATTTGCTCAGTGTGAAGTTTGCACAGTGACATATTATATAGAACAAAAATGTTAGAAAGACGTACCTAAGACAGAAGTGCGACCGAGACAACAATATTATTCGCTCTTACGACCTTACTTTACTGACGTACGTGGACCTAATGGGATTTCAGCTTGCCATTTTCGAGAAGCCCCGTCTCCCCTTTTCTTTATATCAATGTACTCTTTACCAAAATTTATATTATTGAGATTGACTGTATTCCTTACCCAACCAATTTCTATAACAGATCTACTACCCCGATAAAGAGTCTGCTCTACACGACGCGAGGCACGGCAAGGCTCGCGTAGTGCTGGTCTTCCAGGCAAACTACTCGCAATGTCTACAGGAGAGAATCTCTGACCCGAGGCACGCTAGCGTCTACTCTATCAAGAACTCCGATATGGAGGCACATATGGACGAAACTGGTAGGTTTGATCTCTGAATTGTTTATGATGCCCTGGTACCTGCTACGTCTGCTATGGTACGTTTAAAGTCATCATCATCATCTTAACCTTTGGAAGTCTTCTGCTGAACTAGACCTTTCCCATAAGGGGGGTTTTGCCAATACTCACCACGCTTAGCTGGCGAGTTCGATGGTTTCACACAGAGGACGCTACTGCTCGTT
The DNA here is from genome assembly GCA_947063395.1 of Hemistola chrysoprasaria. Taxonomy (NCBI): domain Eukaryota; kingdom Metazoa; phylum Arthropoda; class Insecta; order Lepidoptera; family Geometridae; genus Hemistola; species Hemistola chrysoprasaria. Next base: position 7,827,020 of record OX346730.1, read on the forward strand.
CTCTCTGATAACATTTAGCTCTTACAGCAACCACGGGTAGAGAAGGTGAGGTACTAAAGCCGGTAACAGATTATGCCGCGTACGTGGAGAGGTCACATGACTTCAGCCACTAGGCCTCTAGACCGTTCGAATAATTTTGCTTCTTGCACAGATGTACAAGGCCAATGTTAGTTTGAAATCTCTTTGTTGTTTATTATGCCCTGGTACCTGCTACGGCTGAACGAGAGAATCACCGACCTGAGGCATACTATCAAGAACTCTCCCGATACGGAGTTGCATATGATGTTATTGGTATGCTTTGAAATTACGCCCAGGCGATGCAGCGTACGTGGAGAGATAACTTGACTCTATCTCACACACTCACACTCACCCCCACCATCATATACACACACACGACATGGTGAAATACTGAAATGACAAGATAGAATAGTATAATAATAATATACTTTATAATACTTTAATTATGTTATTGTTCATAGCACTTAAATACCTATAAATATGAATTTTAAAAATATAGCCCAGCAATATTCCCGCTATGCGACACGATAAACTAATATATAATTTAGCTTTTATTTGTTGGTGCCAATAGTACAGGTTACAGCCTGGTTTTGGCATCAATTTCAAGTAAGTCCTTATTATGATCTAAGTACTTAAGTTGAACTGGTTTTGTCGGTCTGTTGTCGTGCTCTGGTTTACTGGTTCCCGAGATACAAGTTTACTCTTATAGTTCGGGACTAGTAAATCAATGTGCGCGGTTGCGGGCACGATCAGACCAGTTAGAACTATGCTTACTTATAAATATTATAATGACTAAGTGCGGATCCAATATTGTTTTGTACCTAAATAAGGCTTATTAACATCCGTTTGTAAACTCTTTTCGCAAATAAACATTTTATTTATTATTTTATTTATTACTCTTCAGCTAGGAGAGAAAATGCCATAGCCTGTGTTTCTCCCGTCGTCTGTGCATTAATCTTTTTTTTATAAATATGCAATGTACAATGTCTATGATTGTGGTAGGTTTAATATCTTTACTTATTCTGATGTCCTGGTACCTGCTGCCTGTTATGAACTCATAGTATCTTAGTTGCACAAAAAACTAGGTATTTATCATATTTATAAATTTAAGCGTTAAATGCCAACTGCTTGATAAAATAAAAAAAACTGTTATACTTTTATTTATACTTTATACGTCAGCGGCAAACAGAATGACAACAGTAATTTCAGTTCTGAGTCAATCAATCTCATGTTAGAGGCGATCGTCATTGTCCAGGCGATCATCATTGTTCAGGCGATCGAGTCAAATCATTGAATATAATAGCACAATGGAAATGTCATCTGCTGGCAATATTGTGTGCAGCAAGCCCATAAACTTGATCAAAAGACTATTTCACGCGCAACCGCTGTCATAGGGTTAACTGCATTTGTTTGCCTGATTATGTTTAACTCACCCCCGCAACAATGAGGCGTTTACTGAAAAAAAAAAGATGTAAGTAGTTCTCGAAGCGTTAATAGAAGGCGTAGAAAAGCAAATGCCAAAATGTTTATAGGTACCACAGACCAGCTCTTAACAATTTCTATCACTTTGATGTTGACGCTTCTTTTTCTATATAACAACGCTTTTCTTCCTTTGATTATATTTTTTTTTAAGAAAATACATCATTGTCAGTGAAAATTGAGTACCTACAAAGAGTAGCATAGGACTATTACACAGTGCATATTACATTCAAAGAGTCTAACATTCTTATCAAACAAAGCCTTAGTTTAAATTTTGAGTTGATCGTTTGAATCGAATGAAAGATTTAGATTGAATCGCGGTTTGTGATCCAGTCACAGAAAGTCATTCTTGTCAGCCGAGCAAGTTTTGACCAATAACCCATATTAATCATGTCCTTCAAGTCCAAGTATGGTGCAAAAAGCCCTTATTATTTTCACTATACGCGCAAAATCCTGTGGCACGTTTTTATGAATTTCTCCACGTCATTGTACCCTCATAACTGAGGGTTCGCCCACATTTGTACACGAAATCGTGTAGAATATAAGAATAATGACGCAATATTCGCACCCCCAGACGAGTACGCTGCAGGAGGATATTACGTCACTGTTAAATTTGCTTTTGATGGGTTACATAATAAGAAACCTTTGCGTGATTTATTTTGCTAACATTAAATTTTAGTATTTAGTGCGTTGCTAATTGAACGTGAATAGGCGATTATTGCAAGTTTGCATCTTTAATAGTATGAATCTGAGATCAAACTTCACAAACTTAAGTTTTTCTTCCCATATTAGTAATAGTATTTTAAGCAAGTATAGGCGATCTATAAAAATTCTAAAAGTATGTACTTGTAGAGTCTGTAGAGTGCCGGAGGAGCTTATTTACGCAGCTTTAAGCTGTGTCCAGACTATGCGCGCGGCAAACTCACCGCGCCAATGTTCGAGAGAGTGCCGCGCGTAATTTGAACGCAGTTTGCGCGCGCTCCTTTGATGCGGTCTCCCCAAAACCGACGATCTGTTCGCCGCGCGGCGCGATCGAGGGCGGCAATGTTTGAGGGTTTGTAATTTGGACCCGGCATAACGGCAAGCGAACAAAGTGATCGTCCCTCGTTTCGTCCACTTACATTCTTACATAAAAAAGTTAGGGTTATCCAAATAAATTGCAAAAGAACACTAACGGAACATATTCTATTTGATCCCAAAAAAGGTGAGAAAATTGAGAGGAGATGGGAATAGATAGCCGTAATTTAATTTTATAGTTTTATTAACACTGAATTCCGTTTTATACGGCACGGTCTAGGAATTTTAAATGAATTAGATTTCTTTTGGGTCAGCGAAATACATATTGTAGGGGAAAACATTAGCGTCAAAAAGAGTTACCAAATTGATCTCTTAAATATGCTTTATTAATACTAACCCCTTATTAATCCTTCAATAGTATATTTACCTGAAATTGATTCTTACTCATATTATTAAAATACAAGGTTTATTGATAATTGGATCATAAGTTGTATCATTGTACCGTAACACGTCCACTGCTGGACATAGGCAAAGAATACTAACTATTGATACGTAGAGAAGCGACCCTTACCTCCCCCCCGCCATTTTACGTCGCTTCCGACCAGACAGTCAACGAGGCAGTAACGCCCGTACTTACGCACACATTTGACGCGTGTACACATGTTATATTTTTTACGCAGTAGTAGTAGGATCATGCGCGCGGGCGATTGTACGAAGTGACGGGGGTCTGACATAGGCCTTCCCTATAGATTTCCATCTAGTCAAGATTAAGCGGCTTGTATTACCTTCTCTAACTTAAAAAAATTAGTTCTGTAAACACTTAACACGCCAGTTTTCGATAACCAACTTTATAGGTAGGTCCTACTACGAATTGTACGAATAGACGATAGTACATTATGATACGGTCGTACCACGAACTTGGTTCGTCACTGTAGAGTATCGACTGTTTAGATACTCTGCATACATTGATTTAATTGTAAAGTTATAAATTAAAATTAATTGTTAATTGTTTGTTAGTTGTTGAGTACGGGTGCGCGACGTCGGGACGCTTAGTTTAAAAAATGAATGAGCAGTGTGCTCAGAACGACGCCTTTATTGGTACTATTTGTTTAAGCAAACTTATGGCTAAAGAAATCTGTAGAATTATGTTAAGTGTTAAGTTAACGTGGGAACTCAAGTGCTTTGTATGGTGAGCCCATACAGTCACCATACAATGTTCGATCGTCTGGCGCACTGTCCGGCGAACATTATTATTGTTACTTAGTACGATGGTGCGGTCGCTTGCACATTAAGCGGTTTGATCGTGTGGCGTGAACACCGTACCGAACGGTAGGGTGGTAAGGTCGAAACATGTTCGATCGTCTATTCGCTGTATAAAGATTTGTGAATTTGACAAGCGAATGGGAAATCGACTCGTTGATTTTCATGAATCACGGAATTCGCGTGATTCATGAAAATCAACGATTCGTCCCGAAAGTGAAAAAGATTTCAGTCGGACAATTTGCATAGAGATTAGATTTGTTATACATCCGCTGAGGTGCTTAGACTGTCTTTTCGATTTGGTTGGGTGTGTATATCGAAAAGTGCTGAAGTTTTGATTTTCGACACAAACCCATTCAGGTCAGCGCAGACGGAACTCGGGCACGAGGCGTACTTTATCGAGTGCTACAAGGAACGAGCTCATCATTCACAAAAGCTATCTTGGCGGGGCTGACTGCGCATTTACCTTCAACCTTTTTATCCTGTGATGAGGAGTCATTACGTGCTTGTTCTTCTTCCACTTTATTATTTTCTAATGGCCAGAAAAACCAAAGAGAGCGACATCAACAATGGCCACCAAACTCAAATATTAAGAGCATCGCATGACATGAATTTTTTTGTTTGGAGTTTATCATCTCCTTCTCAGTTTGTAGGCCGGATGCTACTTTCTACCGCGGGAAAACATCTCATACACATGGGAAAATCCACTATAATGCATATTTGAATCCACTCGAGTGAAACCGCGGGCAACAGAAAGAAAGAAAGAATGAAAATACATTTATTGAGACACACACAATTCCAAGACTCCACATACTATATTTTAAAAAATAGCTATTAGTTATTATGTATTTAATAAAATTATATTATATTTAATAAAAGGAATTAGAATTTCGCATTTACAAAAATCTAGGTATATTCCAGGTATCAACTTATGATATAAAATTAGTATCACATATTAATTTTTAGAAGTTTTAACTTTAATACTGTGATTAGTTCACTCCAATCCACATTTTAACTGAAACATTAAGAAATCTTCATAAATCATATTTACCTCGACAAAGTTACGCTTGAACATTATTGAGGCTAAAGAAAATCCTATTTTACTCGACTAAGCTTCGTAAAAATTAAGAAGAAGTAGTAAAAAATTAAATGCACCATAAATACAGACAACTAAACCTATTAGACCCCACTTTCATGAATTTTGAAATGGAAACAAAATCGCCAATAAGTGGCGGGGTGCGGGAGGAGTCTGCTTGTTAGAGTTCCGTACCTTAAAAGGTAAAAAGTAACCCTTATGGGATCACTTCGTTGTGCGTCTGTCTGTCTGTCTGTCTGTCTGTCTGTCTATCCGTATGTCCGTCTGTCAAGACCCTTTTTCTCGGGAATGCGTTGAGGTATTAAGTTGAAACTTATATCAACAATTCAAGTCTACGGTCCCTTGCTATAGTAAAAAAAAATCAAACGTCTAAGTCCATGAAATCAAAAGATACCTCCATTTAACCGCTCATTTCTATATTTTGCGCAACGGACTGAAAACCTCTAGGTACTTCCCGTTGGCCTAGTGTCATTAAATTTGGCAAGAAGCAAGATCACTAGGTATATATTTATAGGATCGTAGAGACTTCAATCATGTCATAGTTCGTCGAAAGCAAACATTGAATAGGATAGGAAATGAAAAGGGGCTGGTCCGGCGGTCTAGCTGTTATACTGCATATCCTTGGCGAAAGCCCCCCAAAAGCATTACCTTATTGGTTAAGTAGTCTGAGACTAATAAACTTCCGCCACTTATTAAAGTTAACCAACTTTTCACGAGCTCGTTAAATGTTACTCGGTTAAACCGTATTTTATATTACGTTACTCAAGTGGGGTACTCTTTGCTAGTTAAGCGTAAAGATTTTTAATCTGCGACCAATTGGGTGGGATTTTATAAGTATGACGCGTAAGGCACGTAAAGCTTGTCCCGGCTTGTCGTCATAGGTCATACTCGTAGAAGAAAGTCATCAGGTCATGTCAGAAGAGTTCTGCCGAGCCTTTTGGACATTTTAACCAACGCGTGCGAAGCTAGGGCAGGTCACTGGCAAGTTATTAAAGGAAACGGACTTGAAATCTAATAAAGCTTGGTCCAGGAAACCTCACACTATAGGAAAGACGTAACTTCCGTAACGTTATCGGACATCACGTCTTTCCTATATTGCCGGGTAGAGATTGTTATTCGCAATAATATTTCCAAACATAGTAAGCCTTTCATTATCTTCGATTAATTTATAATTTAAATGCGACGCGCGTTCTAATTTTACTACAACATTTGCTTATTTTGCTTATTAATGGCGATACTAAAAATATGATTAATGCATATTTTTTGAAAATCTAAAAATTTGGCCTATTAAATAAAATTATAATGTATTTATTCGCGGTTCACCATCGATTGCTACATTATTTCATGCATAAAGTAACGTTCACACAATCTCTTAAGGAAAACATCACATGCTTGGTTGTAAAATATTATGTAACATAATATTATTTTTATTATAATTTTAGGCATAACAATCTTATATATTATTATGTATATAATATTGTACAATATCATTTCTCATAGGTTAATATATATATTTTTTTTTTTAAAGTGGCAGAGTGCCTTTATTGAAAAAAGACTAAACAATAGAGCTACCTACTTACTACCTACCCTAACTAAATACACTATACCATAGAACGCTTCGAAAATCCACAGGCCGACATGCCAGCCTATAGAAAATCCAAGTGCTCTAAACCACTGTCAGATGGCAGCGTACCCAAGATACTGGCGGCATTGCCACGTTAATATTAGGTTTGACACTTTGGTCTTTAACTTCAAAATAAATCTTGGGATTTATTACGGAATTTGATCAGTCTCGTTAAAAACATCACATAACGTTGACCTGGGGGGCTATTGGCGTTCTCGGTGACTATCACTTTAGTGACTAATAACTTGATTTGACATTGTCTACAAATGTCAAAGTCCGGTTACTAACCAAAGACATTATGATAAACTTACTAAGTAGACTATGCACTGTGTCGGTCCCGAGTGAGAACCACTCGCAGTGTCTATCCTTTTCCTTTTCTCTCTTCCTAATTTGATAGTGCACAGACTTGTTAGAAGGGTAAAACGTCTTTGTAACTAACTCAAGCAACAGAACATAAAGACTCAAGCCTGATAGCGACTGGTGACTATAAAGAACGCCAATAGCCCCCCTGACCAGAATAATTTGTGAGTTTGCATAGTCTAGGAATCACTAAATTATCACTAAGTTATGTAGCGTCCGTGATCCAGCGGGAATATGGCTTTAAATTCGCAGTCCCTATTGATCGAAATCTCACCATGTAGACTTTTCGCCTGGGCGCAACCGTGTTTCGGATGGCACGTTAAACTGTAAGTCCCGGCTGTTTCCTATAAGTTATGTAGGGGTCAGTTGTTAGGCTATGTCGGAGGCTGCATAGGAATCTTGGCTACCTGAATTCTGGCAATATGGGTTGTCCACATAACTTATATGAATTGACTCGAGCAGTGAAATTGGGGTAACCCGTTCTGTTGAATCGTAATGAAAGTTCGACGTGGCCATAAAACCAACAACTCCTTTAGTATTAAGCAGTAGGTCATTTCAACATACATACATTCACGCCTTTTCCCGAAGGGGTAGGCAGAGGTGTACCCAGGACTCAGTCCCATAGTAGATACACCCACTTTTCGCCAATATGTTATTGGTCCCATGTCTTATGGAGCCTATTGCCATCTACCAGCCTCAGTTCCAGACACCAGGCTGTCCTACAGAAAATTCCATATGGAAAAATCCAACAACACTTTGCCTGACCTATCAAGCCGGGACATCATGATTGGCAGTAGAGCTTGCGAACACTACGCCACCGGGGCAGTCAAGTTATTATCTAACTAGCTGTGCCCCGCGGTTTCACCCGTGTAGTAGTGTAGGCGAGCCTATTGCCATCTCCGGGCACAGTTCCAGACTCCAGGCAGTTATTGAGATAATTCCTTATGGAAAAATCCAATATTTAACACTGCCTGACCTGGGGATCGAACCCGGGACCTCTTGATTGACAGTCGAGCATGCGCCCTATACGCCACCGAGGCAGTCCCACATCATCGAGTAGGTCATTTCACAGCGAAATAAATCTAGATCAAGTCATTAAATTTATTTACACGAACGGTCAATTTCATGGGTCATTCATTTCAAAACCACCGAGCAATTTATGAATGAGGTATTGGTTTCCAACTACGAGTATCTTTCGGAATTAATCACCATTGTCTGAACTCAGTCGTGTTAAAGGGAATTTTATTACGATCCTATTAGTTGTGCCCCGCGGTTCCACTCGCTGACAATTATCCTAAGTGTTATTTCGGTCTAGATCCAAGAATGATTATTAGATTTCTTTATAATTTAACATCATCAGAACCCTAGTGCGGTTTATCAATGAATATGTAGCGTCAGTGGCCCGGCGAAACCACGGTGACCACGGCTAATGCAATTTAACCGAAACGTCAAGACAAATAAATAAATAGCGCGTTAAGTCCTATTTTTGCCTTAAAATAATATTAACGAAATATTAGGCTAGTAGTTAGTAATGTGTATTTTACCCCAAAAAAGTGTTACTTCAAATAAAATCGAACATCGAGACCATGGACCGGAAAGCGTGGCGTAGGACGTCCTATCTCAAGGTGGACAGACGATATGATAAATAATTAAATAAATTCATTTATTTCAGGCAATAGTATAACGTATTACAAATTATACGCACCAGAGGCCCATAATAATAAATACCTTACAGACAAACATAATATTTATAACAAAATAAACCACGAAATATCAACATTATAATATTATACACTAGGTGGGGATTATTTTCGGTCTCGCCTCCCTGAAGTGCCGGAACACAATTCCTTCGGGCCAAGATTCGGATGACAGGAAAATCTCCTTATATTTCACTGGAAGCCGGAACACGATGGATTTGAAGTTCTGCGTCCCCGTTGACTCCAGCCTCGACAGTGAGATCTAGGAGAGTTCCTGACCTGGGACTCGTCCTTGGCTCTTCTCCTTGATATAACGGACTATCTCCTCACCGGATGTGTTCTTCTCAAGCCGGGAGAGACAGATCGCTACTCGTATCGTGGGCTCTGCGACTCGAATGTTAGTCGCCGTAGCGGAGCGGTGCCCCGTTGATAAAGACTGCAGAATCACACTGGGTGCAGGCCGCTTGCAACCTGTCTAGATGGAAATCTATGGGGGAGCCTATGTTCAGCAGTGAACGTCCTAAGGCTGAGATGATGATGATGATAATTATGAAAAAAAAAAAAACGTAAAATTTATTTTTACAAACCGCTGTTTACTTAAATTTTATTTATCTGTATCGGGTATAATATTTTCTTCTACGTATTTAGACTAACAGACTTCATTAATTTTAATGTTACCAAGATAATTGTTAGCTTAAAGCAATAAAATATCAAATGAATAAGCTTTCTGTGATCCCAACAGCCCATTATTTTATTATACTACCTATCATAAACACTATACTTCGTAAATAGCAAATGGAGCGTGTAGAAAACTTAGTAGATTAAGCAAAGCTAATATAAATCTGAACTTTAGCCTATCTAGAACGATATACCTAAGTCCCTGCTGAAATATAACAAGGGCAATATTCAAGTGAAGAAATTGACTATACTATACTATTCTATGAAAACATATAGGGTTGACGCGTATGTATCTTTTATACTATATATATATTATTTTATATATATTATATAATATATATATATATATTATATTATTTTCACAATGACAGCCTGGAGTCTGGAATTGTGCCTGGTTATGTGGCAATAGGCTCGCCCCCCCCCAATACCCCCCCGATCGAACATAAGTAGTGGCGTAGTATCGATGTACTAACTATGTGACTGGGCCCTGGTACACCTCTGCCAACCATATCTGTTATGGATGTGCTAAAAACATTATTTCATTATTTGTAATGGTTATCACTATCTCTATATAATATTATAAATAAATCATTTATATCATAAATCATACATTCTTGCAAATAAATCATTTATTTGCAAGAATGTAGGTACAAATGGTCTAAAATTAAATATTATTGGTCCGTTACATTTTACCCAATTGAGGCGTGCAAGTTAATTATCTAAATTCTAATTAAAATAATAAAAATCATTAAAAAATGGAAAAATAATATTAAAAATCATGCCAAATTAAGTCACCAAATATATAATGTCCAAACAAAAATTAATATACCATATTACATTAATAAATTAAGTATGTGTATCAAGCAGTAATAAGTCATGTCAAATCAGAATTATATATAACCAATAAATAAAATAATAATAGCAATTAAAAATTAAATAATATTATGTAACTCTCCTAATAATTATGGTTTATGATTTAAATACTCCTTGACACCGTAGAAACATTTGTCCAGCAACCATCTTTTCAATTTTCTTCTTAACACATTCAAAGTCAGATCAGCTTCTTTAAATTCATTTGGATGTTTATTAAAAATCGCAATGGCTTGATAATAGGCAAATATATAGGTAAAATCCTAAATGACTCACTGACTGACATGCAACGCAGAGCCCAAACCACTGATCCTAGAGACATGGAATGTAGGTTCTTTTCGTTGCCTGGACGTGTGCTAAGAATGGATTAAAAAAATCACATTCTAAGGGGTCCAAAACGGGCGTCAAAGTTGTGGTATAAAACTGCCATATTGCGAGCGGGCAAAGCTGCTGTTCTTACATTAGTTCTACTATATATTTTCAAAATAAACACATTTTATCTATTTGTAATTAGATAAAAGATACACACACGCACACCAAGACTTACCAACCAAATATATATCCTGCATTTATAATATGCCTACTGCGACTACATTATAACCAATTTTGAAACTAAATACACCATGTCACTAAACACTTCGAAAATCCATAGGCCGACATGTCAGCTTATAGAAAATCTAAGTGCTCTAAACCACTGTCAGATAGCAGCGTATCCAAGATACTGGCGGCATTGCCACGTTGAATAGCAATGCTTACATGTTGGGCCAGATAAGCCAGCCAGCATTTTGATCACGCGTCGCCTCGACCAAGCACTCAGATAGATTTTCTAAACGTTAGTAGGTTTCAGCAGATATTGACATAAGATAATGTACTTATTTGTTTTGTTAACAGATAAACAAGTGGAATGGATGCTGACCAGAGATCTTGGGCTGGCGTTTACGGATGCGACCGAACAATTGGCTAAGATTTGCGACCTGCCGCTCAGAATTATGTCTGTGCCAGTAAATGTAAGTTTTCTTCTTCTCCCTAGCAACTATCCCGGCTAAAGCCAGGGTCTGCTTTCCGGCTATTTCTCCTCACTTCGCTCGGTCTTGTGCATCCTCTACGAAAAGATCATTGGCACTCATATCATCCCTTACTACGTCAAGCCAGCGTCGCTTTGACTTACCGCGAGGTCTTGCTCCTGTTCCCTACATACTCGGCTGGTCTACGCAAGACATGGCCATACCATCTCAAGCGACCTGTTAAATGTAAGTAAAAGAGCAAAAAATAAATGTCCATGCCAAATATCGTCACACGTTAGATGCTACTATTAATAGGCTTGTGCCTTACTCTAAGTAAGGAATGAGTTCAATACACTACTATATCGTAGTAAAGCAATTCAACGTCATTGTACACTGCTCTAGAACGAACTATTCCGTCAGGTTGACAGTACTTGTTCATTTAGTACTTCTTAGTTCGCAATTGTCTGGGATTCTATAGTTCAAGGTCAAGGAACGGAATGAAATACCGACCGACGAGATGATGATCGAAAGAGATGCACCGATTAAGAATCATTAATTGTAAATATTTAGGTTTTTAAATACCTACGCCAATCTAAAAAATCCCAATGTACTCATAAAATAAATCTCATAGTAGACATTCTAGAACTTAACATTATCACTGTTGTCTAGTTTAGTACAAAATTAATTGGTATTTATTAGAATGCCAGTCCTAAGCCTGCAAAGTATGATGGAAAATCAAAGTACAATTCATTCCGTGAATGTACTAGACTGTCCTATTAGTACTAGACCTGCACAGTTGAATTACTGTACTAGAACGGAGCGATCCTTTGAGTGACTGAGCAAGAACAAATCTACTACGATAGAAAATAGACCGTACCAGTGTGCCGGCTTTTGGTGATGAAATCTCTCAATCTAAATTAAACCTTAAAGTTAGTAAATAGAATTCAATTTTTATTATTTAAACGGGTTGGGCACGCTATGCATTAGTGCCTCTTTATACTGCTCGAAAATTAACCACCAAAAAGAACTTGCTATATTCTGCCCGTATTCCTCTAATTGTATGAAACATGTTCACTATTAAAAAAAAAAACCAAGGGTTTATAAGAAAAAATAAAATGACAGGGACATAGGTTAGTTCACAATAAAAATATAAGGATATAAATTTATAGAATGAGTTTATTATATTCGGTGGAAACAGGGGAATACAAAACATCGATTTGTTAAAATTTTCTTAGGATTGTGTCAAATTCCTAGAACGCCGCGTACGCTTTTAAGTGGCTCACCGGTACGTGACTCTACGGGACTGTGGCTCTGAGAAACGAACCAGAGTTATTTACCCACTCTGTTATCTCCCACCATGCAAAAATATTTGGAACAATTCGTTCAGTTTTATGTTTTAAACAATGAACATCATCCGCTTGTCGTGTTCATCACGAATGAAATAATTCGATTGGATTCCAGCCTTTTGTGAAGAGGTATCTTTTGTTTTATAAATATTGGTGAAAAGTGAAAAAGGCTGTGTTTTTGTTCCGTTATTATTTGATTTAATGAATTTTTGAATGAATAAATACTTACATTAATAATATGGGACAACTTCCACGCACGTTCATCTGGTCCCAAATTAGGCTAGAAGCCTGTACTATGGTAACCAGATGACTGATATACATACTTATATACGCTTATAACACCCAGACACAGATCAAACAGACATATTTATGCACACAAATGTTTGACCTGTCCGGGGATCGAATTCGGGCCCCGCGGCATAGAAAGCAGAGTTACTACCATCTGGGCCAACGAGGCTGTCATTGAAGGTAACATTCGCGATTCATGAATACAGTAGAACAGATTCTTCTTGTGAAACAGTTGATAAATAAGTTTTATTTTTAAACACAGAATCCTTTGACCTTTTTCTAACATAAAAGCCATAGATCCATAGGTCTGTGATAAAAGCTTAAATTATGCCTTAAACATCAGCTATCAGCCAGAGAAGTCCCATGAAAATCGGTGCAGCCGTTTTGAATATAAGAGGGAATAAACAGACAGACAAAATAATTTAAATTGTATTACAAGCTTTTCTCATAACTACCAAATATACATAATATATGGAAGATTTGTATCGGATATACTTGCATAATATGCATTTAGTTAATACCTGTATTTTTATATTACAAACAGCCTATGTAGGCCATAATGGGGGAGGACAAAGGCCTCTCCCATAATGGGAGATTTTGCCAATAGTCCCCGCGCTTGGCAGGCGGTTTGTCGAGCGCAGTTCGATGGTTTGTTGCAGAGGACGCTGCTGCCCGTCCTCTAGATCTGTTAACCCTTAGCCGGCTCTTACGGCAACCACAGGGAGAGAGGGTGGGGTACTATTCTTTAGCTGGTATCGCTCAGCACTTTTGTGACTTAATTTTTTTTTTTTTAGTTCAATCAACCTATCTACGGCGTGCCAATACCCAACTTTACCGACTTCGCTGGCCCTGGAGTGATATTGACGTAAGTAACATTATTATTATTATTATTTCCATAGACTTATAACATACAATCACGCCTTTTTCCCGGAGGGGTAGACAGCGGTAGATAGATAGATAAACACTTTATTGTACACCATACATAGGACACAAATATAAAGGAATAATAATTATATTAATCTTAGGCTAGTACAAGTGGCGGTCTTAGCGCTTAAAGCGATTTCTTCCAGACAAACGGAAGGAAAGGAATACTGTACTCATGACTATTTCTGGTCGGCGGTGTACTTGTAGGAGAATAAAAAATTGTACTTACTATAATAATATACTATATATACATAAAAACGTAACTATGTACGTTTTTATGTAATCACACATAATCACACATACTTACATACATAGATAAATACATATATATAATATAATCGAATTATTATTATTAATGTCATCCATAGGGACCTGAAGCCGCTTCGACCATTGCTGATCTATTGTGGCAGCCCTTATGTATTATAATTCACTACTTAAGCCCGCTGAATCTAGAAATTTCCAGATTTTCTGAGGAGTGATGTGTTGTATCCTTGAACGAATTAACCACTCGTCCTAGGTTGTATCTCATCTGGGCGAATTATTTGTCGTCCCAGATGGATACTTCTATTGAACATGAGTGGCCCGCATTCGCAGAGGATATAATCGAATAGGTACACATATAATATAAATATAAATTCAAATACATAATATCTAATCAATCAACAGGTACACGAACAGGTACACATCAGTAGGTACACAAACAAAACCCAAGATACCTACTTATCTAACATACAATTATTTATTTAGAAAAAAAAAATTGACATTCTGAATTCTTGCTGCTATATTTTTCTTTATTTTTAAAATAAATAAATTTTATAACACACATACAAGCCTTTTTCCCGAAGTGGTAGGTAGAGGTGTACCCAGGACTCAGTCCCATAGTAGATACACCCACATTTCGCCAGTATGTTATTGATCCCATGTAATAGGGGGCGAGCCTATTGCCATCTACCGGGCACAGTTTCAGACTCCAGGCAGTTATTGAGATAATTCCTAATGGAAAATCCAATATTTATCACTTTGCTTGGCCTGGGGTTCGAACCCGGGGCCTCTTGATTGGCAGTCGAGCATGCGCCCTCTACGCCACCGAGGCAGTCAATACTTAATAATATGAAGTCAATTGGTAGTCAATAGAGAGGCGAGTAATTTTATATTGTATTTATTATTAAGTTCGAGGCTTTGTGACAAATTGAGGTGTTCTCTGATCATCAATAAAGAAACAACACAAATGAAACAAATACAAGTAGCTCATGGTAGGAGAACGACGAGCTCAATTTCTACTTTGGAGAAAATTGGATGCCTTTTGCGCGTCTTTTTTACCTTGAGATTAGGGTGCAGCATGATAAAATAAGTTAAGGGGCAGTGTTAAAAAATAATCAAATTCGAACAAGTGTAACAATATTTTTATGAAGTCTGTTATAGATACGTATGTGAAATTTAGAATAGAATAGAATTATATTTTATTGCATACCAAAATAAAATAAGAAATTGTATTGCGTTAAGCGATTTCTTACAGACAACCTGGGGATGGAAACGGAGAGTTAAAACAATAAACGACAGTGGTGTGCAGTAGGGAATATCTAGATAATATGTGATTTAGTTCACAATTTGACTTGAAATTAGATAGATTATAGATTAACACTTTATTGTACACCTTATAGCGAACATTAATATTATGTTCGCTGTAAGGTAAATAAAGTAGGTACAGTTAATCTTAGGCTAGAACAAGTGGCGGTCTTATGGCTTAAAGCGATTTCTTCCAGACCACCGAACGGAAAGGAAAGATATTATAAATATTTCTGGTCGCCTTTTTCCCGACGGGGTAGGCAGAGGTGTACCCAGGACTCAGTCCCATAGTAGATACACCCACATTTCGCCATTATGTTATGGGTCCCATGTAATAGGGGGCGAGGCTATTGCCATCTACCGGGCACAGTTCCAGACTCCAGGCAGTTATTGAGATAATTCCTAATGGAAAAATCCAATATTTAACACTGCCTGACAGGCAGTCTCTTGATTGGCAGTCGAGCATGCGCCCTCTACGCCACCGAGGCAGGCACAATTTTTTTATTGAAATTTTTATCAATTTCGATATTTTTTGATCCTCGTTTGAAAATTCTGACCCTTAAGAGATTTTTCTGTTTAATTTCCTCCAGTGACGGCTTTTTAATTTGTTCGCTTTTCCTCTACATTTACATATTATGGGTGATTGAGATCTTTATTAAAAGTCCCTTTTGTTTTGTATGCAAATCACGAGAGTCGTTTTTCCTGAACCCGTTGATCCCGATTGTTGCTGGAAATTACTTTGGAATCGGTTTTTTCGTCAAGCTAAAATGAACTTTGTAGAACTATGAAGTACAAAATATACTTATTTATAGGTTTATAGAGTGTTTTTTTTGTTATTTGGCTGAATTAAAAATAGGCCAAGATACTGAAAAAAGGGTTATTTACTAATAAAATATTATGTGGTAAATAAATTTCCTAGATGCAAAAAAAAAATTTTGTTAAGCACTAGTGATTCTTTCGGCTTTCGGATTCTTAGTACACGTCCAGATAACGAAAAGAACCTACATTTCAAGTTTCAAGGGTCTAGGATCAGCGGTTTATGCTCGACGTTGCATGGTTAGTCAGTGAGTTATTTTATATTATTTTATAATATA
This sequence comes from Hemistola chrysoprasaria, assembly GCA_947063395.1. Classification (NCBI taxonomy): domain Eukaryota; kingdom Metazoa; phylum Arthropoda; class Insecta; order Lepidoptera; family Geometridae; genus Hemistola; species Hemistola chrysoprasaria. The sequence goes on from OX346730.1 coordinate 7,843,341, forward strand.
CTAGTGTAAAAAAGCGGTTTTGCCCGCTCGAAATATAGGAGCTCATTTAAGTCCCTTTTATTTACATTTTGTTTATAGATAAAAGATGAGATAAAAAACGCTCAAATTATTCTCAGTTAAAAACTTATTAGTTACGAGTATATATTTACTTAATAAGTTATATCCGTGAATATTTACCGTCTTTATTCCTCTGATCTCTCATAATCTCAGGATCGTAACATTTAAGTATGATCATAACATCCTAAGCTTAATTTGTAAAGTGATTTACGTTAAGCTTGTTTATTTCCTGAATAAACTTTACTAAAATATATTTTCATTCCTCACAATCATAATTTTGAGAGAGACTATAAGAATAAGTTTCAATGGACACATTCTCAATTTTAATGGTTGCTTAAGGCCCAGGCATTTCATTAAATAAAAAAATCATTATAATTTTTTTATGATAGAGAGACAAGGCGAGCAAATCAGGTGCCTGATGGTAAGCAATCCCGATCAATCCCGAAATTCTATTATTGTCTTGCTGAGAACTTACGAAGTAGGTATATTTTCAATTTTCCTAATTCGAACGGTTCGATCTCGATTCGATGCGGTGGTCACAAAAGGTTTCAAACGCGTTTTAGTCCTGTTTTGACCGTAAAAAAACTTTGTTTATTAAGTTTACTTTGTGACGACTTTATGTACTGTTTAATTTTAAGTAAGTTCGATAGTAGTTAGGAGTAAAGTTTTCGTGCATTTTACGACGGGTCAGTATTAAACCGAGCTCGTAACTTCCGAAACCGACCGAACTTTGTATTGACGTGTTTATACATTAACACTGACCCCTAAGGTCACCGCATACAGAAGGGACGAGATGGGCTGGTATCGGGTAGGGTGTAGGTACGGCGCGCGGAACTAACTCCTTGTACCTATTTCATCATCAGCCGGAAGACGTCCACTGCTGAACATGGGCCTCCCCCATAGAACGCTATAAATTATTCATGTGTACTTACCTATTTTTATGTATGAAAACACACAGAGAACTTAAAGCGGGTCGGGTGCTTTTCTAAACGGGTTACAAAAAGGTGTAGTAATGCTTAAGGGGGTGTATCTATATCCGCTTACTAGAACAACTTGCAAAAGTAGGAAATGAGAAATTCGAAAAAAAAAATGAGTTCCTATACAAATTTGCCGATCAGCTGATGTGATTGTATGGGAAGTCGACTTGTTTTTTGTTAATTTCGCTATTCCTTTTTTTGAAAGTATCAAAAAATTACCAGATCGATGCTTGGTATTCCCGTTGTCTCCCAATATAATTTCCCAATTAAATTCTATTTATTTAAATCTTGATATTTACAAGTAATAGTGATGTCATTTTAGTTTTTCTTACAAACTCAAAATTTTTACATACTGAACTTCTAAAATCCCAGTTTTACTCGCGTGAAAAAAATTAAGAGTTTATAAATAAAAATAAAATGATAGGGACGTAGTTTACTTCATCTTCAAAATAACAGGATATAAATTATATATCAAATAAGTTTCGGAGGAAACATGGGAAAACAAACCATCGGTTTGGTTAATTTTCCATAGGATTGTGTCAAACTGCTAAGAGGTCCCCCTTTTCCTCGCTTTAATTTGTTTTTCACTCTCTATCCGTCTAACTAGAGCGAATAACGGAATATCTAGGGAGAAGGTAGAGGCCTTACCTTGACAGATTTTCCTCTTCAACAAGCTATTATAATTAAAAATGTTTCTCATTTTCCCAGCATAATTTTCTTCTTGGCGGTGGCGCTGACGTCGGGCGCTATGTTGGCTGAACGCAACGAGGGCATCCTGGAGAGATCGCTTGTGTCTGGAATTACTGGTGAGATAAACCAAAAGTATACTCTCTTTTTATACCATATAGCTGATAAATAAATTGTTAAGGAATAATTGATTGAATTTGGCGTTACTTTTCGGAACTCCATTGCAAACTAACAAAAAACAAGAATATTTAGTTTTTAGTTCCGATTTTTTAGTGTCAAAAACAACATGCACAGTGCACCGCCCTCCCGCCCGCAAAATTGCATGCAAAGAGGAAATGCTATTAGGTTTTATTTATGTTAGTGACACCATTCATATATCGACACGTGTTTCGCGTCTACACGACGCATCATCAGGAAATAGACTCTGACCCCGCTGTAAGGGTGACAAATGTTAGTACGATGCCGCTCCTCGAGATGTTACCTCGCTGAACGCTGGACCCAGAGAGAGCAAATCATGCTAAACTAAATAAAAACGAAATATTCTTGTTAAGGAGTTTGTTAAGGCATACCTTGGTAACTATGCTTAGTGTAGGGTTCCATTCCGTATAGATACCGCAAACATGTTAGTGTTCACAATTTTTTTTGTTTAATGTTACCATTTTGGGGGTTTTTCCCTTTACTTGTGATATAAGATCATGCTATTTGCCAAATTTCATGATGTACCTAATGTAAGATCATGCTATTTGCCAAATTTCATGATGTACCTAATGCCAAAAGCAAAAACCCTAGCCACCTGAGCCCTGACATTTTTTTAATTTTTATTCCTCTAAATAATGTATCTTTAGATTATAAATACATACATACGGTGATACAATCACACCTACTACACTCACACACAAACCCTCACATGCACACCCTCACATACCAAATTATAATAATAAGCAATTATGTTTTAATTAGAATAATTTAATAAGTAATCGTAATTATGTATGTTTAACCTATATAAGGCTTTTTCTTAAACTCCGGCGAAGGAGTCCTGCACCCTATAATACGGGTCTTTGAGCCTAGTTTAGGATACAGGTGCTCCAAAATAATCTAATAATTCTGTAAATGCTTTTATCAATAATGTTTTTATTTATTTATTTATTTTGAAAATCGCAGGAGGCTAGAAGTTATCAGTTTGTTGCGCTATGTATGGAAATGTGCGGTAAAATAGCCGTATCTTTTGAGTACGTTGACTACAGCAACATTACCCATGTTGCTGTAGTAATCTGATTAACCTGAATTGAGTATTTGAAAAAAAGTCGTATTTATCAGGTTATTTTGTAAGTTTAATGAAAATTATGTATTATCCGATTCAAAACTCACTTTAAAATTTTTTTTATTAATAATTACAACCAATTCAAAATTGATACAATTCCAATAGGAGTCACTTGTTCACGAACGCGCTACGAGTGGTCGCCATGATTGTGACGTCATTATGTTATAGTTATGTATGGTACTTTATAACATTTTGACGTCACTACAGGTCACGAGCTCGTTCGGGTACTATCGGCGTGTTTTCGGTACTGGATTAAAAATGATTTTTTAATTTGATATAACTTTGTAATTATAGCGAATAAAAGAAAACTAAAAATAATTTTGGTACGAATCTTATATATGATCTTTCCATTTATGCCAAAAGAAAATAAAATTCAAATACTCAATTGTTGATATGAGTTTCAACTTGATACCTCAATGCATTTCCGAGAAAAAGGGTCTTGACAGGACAGAGACACAGACAGACAGACTAAAAACGAAGTAACTGTAAGGGTTCCATTTTCTTTTTGAGTAACGGAATCAGCTGAAAGAAATCCACTGCTAAACATAAGCCTCCCCAATAGAATACCATATCTTATGAGGGGATTTTGCCGTAATTACCACGCTTGTTGTGCGGCTTGGTGATCGCAGTAGTTGGAATACTTGGTGCCGGAGAGCGCTGCTGCACACTCTCCGAATATTATGTCCCTCTGCCGGGTCTTACAGCTCTCAAGGGATAAGAAAGCGGTGGCCCTATTATGTAGCCGGGAACCACACGGCAACGGCTTTTCTACATATAATTATTTCATTATTTTAATCCTCAGGTACCGAGATCCTGTTCTCGCACGTATCAGTCCAGATGTTGGTGATGATTGTACAGACAATAATGGTACTTCTAATTGGATTTGTTCTATTTGGACTAACGATGACGGGTCCTATTGGCTGGGTGCTGTTCCTTACGCTCATTACTGGATTGTGCGGCATGACTTTTGGTAAGTTCCAGTTAAAATAAAATAAAAAAGCCTTTTATTTCTTGCTTATTCTAGTACAATTTCAATATCCAATATATATATATTTCCAATAGCGATTTGCATGCAAAATTATTCCAATTTTAAATTTATTTTATTAATTTTAGTGCGTTTTAAAAAATAAAATAACAATAATAATAATAAAAACGCAGGGCGGCTTATGGCGAGCCGTTGGGGAGTAGCGACCCCACGTACCTGAGTGCGCACCCGGGGGAGGGTTATGTTCTTCATCTCCGGCTTGCCTTCACCGGCCGGCCGGAGTGAACACTGACGAGGAACAGTCCCCCACCTCTGTCTTGCCTTCATTGGCCGGCCAGAGTGGAGTCGCGAGAGCCTCGTGCTCGAAGGAGGATGTGAATCATAAGTGGCGAGTGGGCGAGCGTGATGCGACCTTAGGGTAACGCAAGTGATCGCCGTTTAAAGTCCAGGGACACCTCTCCTACCCTTAGCCGTTCACACCAACGTTGCCCCTCTCGTCGCCCTTATTCCCATGTGGTGGGCGGCCTTTATGGGGGGTCCGTTTAGTGAGCGGCGAGTCATCGCCTGCCGTCATATTTCACCATGAGACGGAAGTGGCAGGTGCCGGAGTCTCTAGCAATAGCCCGATTACCATCCATCTAGAAATCACACCTATAGACCAATCAAGTAGTTTCCATCCATTCACAATAGTCCTTGTACCTAGCAGGGGCTGTCTTTGAGGTCACCTTAAAAAAAAAAAACTGTAGAAGGTTTCAGAGATAGACCCCGATAGGTGCTATACATTACCTTTAGATTAAAAGCTCAAAGGGGCCTCTGCACGTTGGACTTAAAAAAAATGGTCTCCGTGCACGCCTATCAAAAGACCGGGTATATCCCGTGTTTTCGAGCGACATAATAATAATACGTAAGTACCACTTATCAAATATAATCACGTCTTTATCCCGAAGGGTTCACCCAGAACTCAGTCCTTTCGTACTGTATATCTACATTTCGTCAGTATGTTATTGGTCTCATGTAACAGCGGGCGCGCCTATTGCTACTCGTATTCTTCCTTTTGCAAGTTGTACACATTGATGAGCTGTATTCTCTTTAGAATTACTTATAAAATTAACATTAACCTTTTTGTAACACTATGTGTAGTAGAAATTGTACAAAAAGATGAGGACAGCGTCCCTTAAAGGGCGTTCGATTTCCATACAACATGAAATTACACTAATATGAAAAAATCGGGAACGCTTTTTCACTCAATTGGCTCTGGATCTGGCCTTTGTTTGCGTAAAAACATATTTGGTTTAAGAAAACCTTCATATTTATGAAAATTGTTACAAAACTTTTAACTTATTTTAATCCTACTATTACTTATTCTGCTAGTCCTACTATCCTACTAATATTATAAATGAAAAAGATTGTGAGGATGGATGGATGGATGTTTGTTACTCTTTCACGCCAAAGGTACTGAACCGATTGGAATTCGGTTTGTAGATAGTTTAGACCCTGGAATCACAGATAGGGTACTTATTATCCTGATATTCCCACGGGAACGGAGACTACGCGGCTGTAACCACAGGGCTTAGCTAGTGCTTTATAAACGTGAAAAAGAAAACCGTACGGTTTTCTTTAACGAAATATGTTTTACCCCAAATAACGGCCAGATCAAAGAGATCAAAAAGATCAAAGCGAAAACAATTTTGTGAAAAATTATTGTTCTCTCCTTATTCATATTTGTGTAGTTCCATATTAATCGAACGCCCATAAGTGGATGCTAGCTGATTATCAGTAACCCTGTATACGTATTTTATAAACACCTACTTATTCAATGTTTGCCACGCTTGGCAGGCGGGTTGGCGAGCGCAGTTTGATGGATTTACGCAGAGGACGCTGCTGCCCGTCCTCTGGATCCTATAGCCCTTAGTCGGCTCTTACGGCAACCACGGGGAGAGAGGGTGAGGTACTATTCTAAAGCCGGTAACCCCACGGCAATATTCAATGTTTACAACCCTTAAATCTTTTTTTAGGTAATAACCGGAAAAAGGTTAAGTGCCCTTTCTTGTAACGCTTTTAACACCGTGCCTGTGGCACTTATTGTAATTTAATTCGTGCAAATTGTACGTAATAAAAATATAATAAATAATATAATAATAATAATAATATGGGACAACTTCCACACATGGTCATCTGGTCCCAAACTAGGCTAGAAGCCTGTACTATGGTAACCAGATGACTGATATACATACTTATATATGCTTATAACACCCAGACACAGATCAAACAGACATGTTCTTGCACACAAATGCTTGATCTGGTCGGTATCGAACCCGGGTCCTATGGCACAGAAAGCAGAGTTACTTACTACCGTCTGTGCCAAAAATTGATTATTTTTAGTATGATTGTAAAGAATTTTAATTTTTTTTAGTATGATTTCATTTGCATTGGTCACATTATAATAATTAGATCTTAGGAGATAGCGAGAGAGAGATAGTCTGCAATATAACTATCTATCGCTTATTCTATCTTAATTTGTGATCCAATTTACAGTGAAAAGTTCTAATAAATAAATTGTTAAAGCATACGTACGTATTAGGTATGCATATGTGACAGGCGCAGAGCAGTGCCGCGCAGAATTATGAATTTTAGAACACTGGGTGGCGTGGGCAATCATGATGCTTACCATTTGGCACCTGATTTTCGCGTCTTGTTACATACTATCATAAAAAATAAATGGGAGGCTCATAAAATATATCGTATATATTTTTGTTATTATAACTAAAATGTTTATTATCTTAGTAGAATACTTAAACAAACAAAACACAATAGAAATATTTCAGAACAAAAGTAACAAAACTTTTATCTCCCTTGCATGTATATTTTTTTTTTTTTATGATAGTGAGTGACAAGACGAGCAAATCAGGTGCCTGATGGTAAGCATCATGATTGCCCATATCAGACACAGTGCTACCCAGTGTTTTAAAATTCAAAATTCTGCGCGGCACTGCACTGCGCCTGTCACCCTGAGATATGAGTTGTTGAATCTCATCATGCCCAGTAATTTCGCTGGTAACATTGCCCTTCATACCGGAACACAGTAATGTTTGCACATTACTGCTTGGCGGATGAATAACTGGCAAACATATATAACGTTTATGTTATTACCCTTGGAATGTTTTAAAACTATACTGCTAAGATTGACCTATTATTTTTCTACGTTTTCTAGTGTTTTATTCCATACATGATAGTGAGCGTCTGTATGCGCGATTAAAACTAGGATTTTCAGAAGTTCGCTATGAAAAAAACCGAGAATTTATAAGAGAAACTAAAATGACTGGGACACAGTTTACTTCACTATTAAAATATTAGAATATATATTTATAGAATGGGTTAATTATATTCGGAGGAAACAGGGGAATACAAAACATCGATAATGGTAAATTTTTCATAGGATTGTGTCAAATATCTTGTAGCAAGGTTACGCTCTTAAAATTCTGACTGATAATGAAAGCCCAGCCCCAAGATCTCAGATTTTGCACATACAAAGCTTTGATTTTAGCACACTTTCCTAATTTTGTTTTATTTTCTCAGGTTTCGTGGTGTCATGCATCTGCGACACTGACAGGACAGCAACCTATATGGCTCTAGGGTCATTCTTACCCATGGTTCTATTATGTGGCATCATCTGGCCTGTCGAAGGTAAAACAATTTTATATCACTATATCTACTTGCCCTTGATTTGTTTGTATGATTTGTGAGATTGTATCTAACAATCTATTTAAAGGTACAATCTCAAGGGCAAGAGACATTGCACACGGAGTATTTTGACGGCGCGTATCAGTGGTTAGTAGTGATAGGCCTCTTTTGCAGGGGGCCGCCTGGGGAAGTACCACACCTTTGCCAGTTATTCATCCGCCAAGCAGTAATGTGCAAACATTACTGTGTTCCGGTATGAAGGGCAATGTTTCAAGCGAAATTACTGGGCATGATGAGATTCACCAACTCATATCTTAGGGTGACAGGCGCAGTGCAGTGCCGCGCAGAATTTTAAATTTTAAAACACTGGGGGGCACTGTGTCTGATATGGGCAATCATGATGCTTACCATCAGGCACCTGATTTGCTCGTCTTGTCACTCACTATTATAAAAAAAAAATCTACTTGCCCTTGATTTGTTTGTATGATTTGTGAGATTGTACCTAACAATCTATTTAAAGGTACAATCTCAAGGGCAAGAGACATTGCACCCGGAGTATTTTGACGGCGCGTATCGGATATCAGAACGCGCGTTTACAGCGTCGTAATAGTTATTATTCTTTGGTCGTAGGTTCTTGAAATACGTTTACAACATAACACTACCTCACGCCTATTTTTTAAAGGAATTGGCAGAGGTGTACTTAGGACCCAGTTCTATAGTAGGTAATACCCATACTTATACCCATACTTATACCCATACTTCGCCGTTTATTATTTGAAGTTCTGTTTAATAGGTGAGTCGATTGCCATTAACTTGGCAGACTCCAGGCTGTCATTATGAAAAATCCGGGGGTAGTATTACGAACATGCAATCGCGTAACAACAGCTGTAAATTTTGCTGTCAAACGGCATACAAAAAATGACGTTTAGCAATTTAAACGCTTTCCGCACTTCTGTTGCGTCCGTAATAAGGGGGCCGATCGCATCATCATCAATCATAACATCTGTAAGGTTCCGGGTAATTTAGCAATCAGAGTCTCAATTGATACGCCATTGAAGATACGGAATCGAGAGCCTTTGTACAAAGAGTCTTTGTTTAAATTGTATTACTTCTTCCAGGCATGCACATAGTCCTGCAATGGGTTGCCTACGTCCTTCCACTGACGAAATCAACGGAATCTCTTCGTTCAATGCTGCAAAGGGGTTGGTCCATAGACGTGCCTACGGTTTATTCTGGGTTCATATCAACAGGTATATGGATTGCCTTATATCTTACTACCAGCATTCTATTGCTTAAATTTAAGAAGGGCTGATATGTGAATATGTCCTTTTTGAGATGTTTTTAATATGTTGTATTTTTTAAGGTGTTTGCCCATTATATCGGTAATTTTCATAGAACATGTTGACGGATAGCTAACGCGTTATTCGCGTGCATGGGATACGAATTGCATAACGGTTTAGTGAGTAAGGTAATTTTCTGTACTTACAAAAATTGATACAAAGAAAAGGGAAGATAGGGTACGTTTTCCCAGCGCGTACTTAACAAATGGCACGTGCAATTTGCTCAGTGTGAAGTTTACACAGTGCAATATAATGAAAAACAAAAATAGAAAGACGTACCTTAGACCGAAGTTGACTGACTTACGTGGACCTAATGGGACCCAATCTGAGCTTGCCTTTTCGAGGAGCCAGTACCTCATCTTCCCATTTCTTTATATCAATGCTTATAAAGAATATTTTTCGCCGCTCTGCTGTATACTGCTCTATACCTTTTCTATAACGGACTGATATAGTGGGAAAACACCTTTAGAGTAAAAGTCATGATTGAAAATGAGAATTGAAATATGGTATTTATAATAAAAGATGATAGTAAATTTTGCAAATTAATTTATTTTAATGAGGGGTGGTTTTGAAATAAAATAAAAAAAAACAACATATTCTCAACCATTATAAAATACATAAATATTTGCTCAAACGTCAAAACGTATCTAGTAGTAACAATAAAAATAGTTACTTATACTAATTATGGACTCTATGGTAATATCTAGATGTAGTTAAGTATATTTCACTAATTATTTAACGCCACTTTGCAAAAGAAAGTGAATTAGTATTATAAAAACATTAAAGTAACCATTTCTTTTAAAATAATATTTAGAAATGATCATGAACTTTTTGGTATATATTTTATGTATATTAAGTATTACTTATATATAACTTATATTTACGAGGTATTAGAAATAAATCTAATGGTGTTTTTAGTTCTTTGGTTCGTAAGTAATGGTTAGTTTTAGTAAATTGGTTAAGTAGTTTTGTGAAAAAGTGATGTTTACATGGTTGTGGTTTATCAACAATATAACGAACAAGCTTGCCTATTTAATATTAAATATAGTAAAAAAAACATAATATGCTTAAACTGATAAAAAGTTCATTTTTTTCTGTATCTGAATTATACAAAACATATTCAGTGTTACATTTTTGGCCTTGATTTTCAATTGTTATTTTACAAATATTACGATAGTGTGTACTTAACTAATATTTAACTATTATTCATTCTTAGTTTTTACAAAAAATAATAAAATGACACTCGAAAATATAACGACTTGGTTGATGTTAAAGGACAAAATTTATTTTTAATTTTTGAGTGGATTTTTTTTGTAAATATAGTGTTTTTTGCAATTTATTGTAAAAATTATGTGATTGATTTTGTATTTTATATAAATGACATTGTGATAGTATATGCTAAAGAATAAATAAATATAGAACAAAACATATTTATTGTTTATTATTTTAGTTAAAAAATGCATAACATAACAATACGCCTTTTTCTCGAAGGAGAACGGAGAACGGGGTCTCGGAGGAGACAGAGGTGTACCCAAGACTGTCCCACAGTACACCCAAACACCGTTTACCAGGCACAGTTCTAGATTTCTTAACTAGCCTATCATTAAGGTGGCTCCGCAATGACGATGATAGAATATAGTGATATAGTGATAGTGATAGTGTTTTATTTTAAGTAACAAGTAATTATAAAGTGGCGTTAGATATTATACTAGAATTCCATAATTCTGATATATACCTATTTGCTGTTTTAAAACGTATCTTTTGTAGTATAATTGGATAAATGCCACTTTATATTTAGTTATTACGTTAAATGAAATACTAGTGAAGAAATTATATCTTTCTATCACCGTCATTGGTTCCTCAAAGTTTGTAAGGAAAATGATGTCGGCGGAACCACCTTAAGTAAATTCCTGATGGAAGAATCCATTCACACTTGCTCACCACTGCTTGACCTAAGGATTGAATCCGGGACCTCATAATCGGCGGTAACGCTTGCAAACTACAACGGCACCGAGGCAGTGTATAAAGCCATGTATAAAAGCATCCATCTGGGTTGACTTGCAATTCTGTGTCCTCGGTTGCTAAGGTCTAGCCAGTACGCAACCGTACACACTAGCGTAAGTGTCAGTCAAGCGTAGTTGACATGATGCTGCATTATTGTGGAACGACTGCTCTGCCACGCGTGCGTGGGGATTTACTGACACCTGGAAATTATTTCACTTAATTAGGTGGTGATCGATTTGAGCATTTCCTGGATTACTAGGAATGGTACATTAGTACAATACAGGGAAATGCTCAGTCTCCAAGAGCATTTCGATGCCCCTAAGGTAATGTTTTTGCGAATGTTCGATGCTCCGCTTGCCGTAATGCTCACGGTAAGTGAGCAAAACATGTTTGCTGTTGCTCGCGGTAATTGGAAAGTCTATGGTGTACAATGTTTCCAATATTAGAAATAATTAAGCTTTTACGCGTTTTTTTAAATTATCGCTTAAGAAGCGCGCTTATAGCGCCATATATTTTCAAAAAATAGTTCTGATTCCGTTCGATTTGCGATTGAATTACGTATACGAGCTCTGTATTTACGCGTATGATCATTACAAGCGCCGTGTGCAAAAGCTCTAAGGGATAGTCCAAAGGGCAATCTGATCAGGCCGAACATCACAGCGACAAAAAGTGGTAAGCAATGGTTGCGTGTGAATAGTGTCGCTGCAATTTCTTGGAAATTGTGGATAGATGTGGTTGATTTATCTCCTATTATTATATTAAATAAATAAATATTCATTGAATTTTTTTGGTATACCGAAACAAAAGGTGTAGAAATATAAAGAGATAGCTGGATCAATACTTTAATGTACACCTTACAGATAATTATATAGTCGGTAGCTAGTCGGTAGGTAGTTTTCATGAACAAGTTATTCTTAGGAAAGGCCAAGTCAAAAGTACCTACAACCGACGAGCATGTATGAAAAATGTCATGAAAGTGAACGAAGCGAAAGTTGTATGTCAGGATCGTAGCAAGTGGAGGGAAATAGTCTCTGCCTACCCCACCGGGAACAAGGCGTGACTGTATGTATGTGTGTTACAGATAACAATTATGAAAATAAATTAGGTACAGTTAGTCTTAGACTAGTACACGTGGCGGTCTTTTAATATAGCAGTTATGGAATGGTAAAAAAGCGTCAGTTGTAATGTTTGGACATTACTGCTTGGCGGATGAATAACTGGCAAAGGTGTGGTACTTCCCCAGGCGGCCTCCTGCAAAAGAGGCCTACCACTACAAGCTAAAAAAATCGTATGGTTTTTTTCATATTTATAAAAAACATAAAAATAACATCAATATTGTTTTAACAATTTTTTTAAACGTGTACAGTTTCCATCAACCAAATATATTTTTTCGCAAATAATGGCCAGATTAAGAGCCAACCACAAACAATTGAGTCGAAAATTAGTCTCTATTTCTCCATATTTGGGAAATTTGATTTTGTATGGACGAGGGACCTCCTTAAATCGATTTGGTTTCTATTATGACGAGCCCTTAGGCCTTAGATAATAATATCGCATCGTCCGAATAATCACACGCCATAAAATGCGAGTTTATACTCGCACGTGAAAGGTTAAACTAATCATTTTTTACAACTTTCAAAGGTAATTTCGAATAAGTTATTCTAAGTTCATATCTACGGCATCTACCTTTCTAAGAGACCCTAAGGAATATTTTTATTTCAGAAGCACCTCGTTTACATAATCTTGAGTCGGATAAAGGTTCTCTGAGTTATCAGGATAGGTCACGAAGTTCTTGAGTAGTTACGAGACGTCTATACCTGACACCTGATTTTTTATTTTACTAAGTATTAAGCTAAAGTTACACAAGAAAACATTTTCGAATGTGAGCAGTAAAGATTCGTAGGCGATTATCGTATGCGGGAGATGCAGATTCAGATTTCTGGGCATTCATTGATTTCGAGAGGAGAAAGTCGTACTATTTGCACTTTACTTAAATAATATGCACTACTTTTTACACTTACATAATATAACTTACAGATATTATAACTTTTAGTAATAAATCCATTTTATCTTGAGTAGTTAAGAGACGTTTTTACCTGTCACCTGATTTTTTATTATACTAAGCATTAAGCTAAAGTTACACAAGAAAACATTTTCGAATGTGAGCAGCAAGAATTCGTAAGCGATTTTCGTATGCGAGAGATGCAGATTCAGATTTTTGGGCGTTCATTGATTTCGAGAGGAGAAAGTACTATTACACTTACTATTCGCACTTTAATGTGCACTATTGTTTACATTCACACATACAGATGTTGTATAGCAGAATTGTATATTAAATATAATAGAATATATAGAATTGTAAAGCAAGAAATTCGTCACTCGCATTCGAGAATAGAATAAATACGTAGGTAGACGAAAAGCTAGGCCAAAGTGGGAACTTGGCAAGATTGGACGAAAACTGGAAGAACAAGATAGTTTGGTACCCGAGATGAGGACAACGTTATCTGGATCGATTGCAGGTCTATAATGTTAAAACCCTTAAGCTGTAAATAGAAGGGGTTTGCAAAAGCCTTATTTGTGTGCTAGCAGTATTTGCAGGTTGGCACCAGTCCTAAGGATGGTGGTCGGACCCCGTGCACTCCTAAAAGTACTTTATAATACCCCATTCAATCATATATCCGTGATGTCACTGGGAAAAGGTACTAACGGAAGACCAGCGCAGGTTGTTCTGCAACCTGCTTTATGCTGAGTAAGTACCGTTTCACAGCATACTCGATGTTAATATAAGATCAACTTATAAGGCTAATATTTTGTTGTGTGCAGTGAATAAATAATTTTTCTTTCTTTCTTTCCATTAAGACGACGAATTGAAAATATTGGCGGTAGAGATCTCAATATTTCTCAGCAACTACAAAACATTTGGAACTAATGTTTATGTTTTTACATTTATCATGATATTGACATCATTTTGGTAATTGGTTTACATGATTGGTTAACTTTTACAGCAGAGAAAAAAATATCAAAGACGGCTCTATAAAAATAGAGATTCTCATTCTACAGGGAAATGAGACTGATTAATGCCCCTAAATTTTTTGTACCGATTAATCAATGCTCAGATTTCAATGTGTTAATTTGATTTTATTAAATTAGCAATGGTTTTTATTTTAATCGAGAAATACTGTTTTGGCGTAATATACAGGGGTGTGAGCGGGTTGCGCGACTCAGCGCACGATTTTAGATTCATTATTTAACACTGCGTCACCTTAATCTAATATTGAAAAAAGTTTACCTTGAACGTATAATCCCCAGGCAGAACATCAGTGACGTCCACCCACTGGCAGTCAATATTGTACTTGTATATATCAGAACAGTTCACTGAGACACCTGAAAATAAAACTAAATTTATTATCTCAATGAACTCAATGGCAGGTAGATTCAGATAGTAGTAACTCTGCTTTCTGTGCCGCAGGCCCCGGGTTTGATCTCCGGTCAGGTCAAACATTTGTGTGCATTAACATGTCTGTTTGATCTGTGTCTGGGTGTTATAAGCTTTATATAAGTATGTACAGGCTTCTAGCCTAGTTTGGGACCAGATGACCATGTGTGGGAGTAGTCCTATGTTATTATTATTTGTATAAAGTATTGTCTGAAAAAAAAAATGTTTTTTTTTAGTAGTTGACAAGACGAGCAAATCAGGTGCCTGATGGTAAGCGTCATGATTGCACATATCAGACACAGTGCCACCCAGTGTTTTAAAGTTCAAAATTCTGCGCGGCACTGTACTGCGCCTGTCACCCTGAGTATGAGTTGTTGAATCTCGTCATGCCCAGTAATTTCGCTAATAACATTGCCCTTCAGACCGGAACACAGTAATGTTTGCACATAACTGCTTGGCGGATGAATAACTGGCATAGGTGTGGTACTTCCATAGGCGGCCCCCTGCAAAAGAGGCCTTCTAAAATAATTATTATATCACAAACTAATTATTTTATTGTCCGTCATCTTTGTACTCATGCCCTTTTCAAGTAGGTATATTATCATAATTTTAACTGAACATTTTCGAGATGCTTCCTCCGCACAGTATAGCAATGCAATATGATTTTTAAAGATAATATGTCTTCTTACCCTGATCTCCATAATTAAGACATGAGAACTTCTTTTCAATACCGGGAAGACAAGTGTTGTCTTCCAAGCAGAAGGAAGCCTTATGACCTTCAGCCACTCTCTTTCCTGAAGAGTCGAGGACATCAAACGTTGCAAATACTTCCATGCTGTGGTAATGCCTAAAATGGATGAAAGGTCTATTGAGAAGAGAATAATTTAGCGACTGCTGGCCAATGGTGTTTATCTGACAGGTTTAATTTTACATTTAAACTGTAATGGTAAAACTGTTAATAAGTACACCCTTATTAACAGTTTTACCAGTACCCAGGGGGCACAGGGTGTTGGCCGTTGACAGTTAGGTATAACATGTTGGTGCGTAGGTATTTGCTCGGTGCACAAAAATTGCCTATAGACCTATACAAAGAGAGCTTTCAATACCCTGCGTCTAGTACAATAATGGACTTATGATGTTATTCGGGCTGCCTCGCTATTGACGCCCGTCAGGCATAATCGACCTGGCTAATGAACGAATGAATGAATGATAACTCTTTATTGGTACCACAAAAATACAGAAAATAATAAGGAAGAAACCATAAAACTAGAAAGAGTAACAACTGGCGGCCTTATCGTTCAGAGCGATATCTTCCAGACAACCATACAATACTTTAATTATTATAAGGAAATACAGGTATTGATAAGGGACGGTGGTTTCAAAAACAAATATTTAAATGATCTGAATCTGATGTCGATTGTTTCAGAACAATCACGCCTTGCTTAACAGCTTCGCTGATGTCGCGCATACATGACAGCACCAATACACTCCTCAACACCATATTGTGGAGAGATGATCAAAAAACATGATTTTGAATTTGAATATTAATTTTCCATCAAATAAACGTTCAATCTCTTTTCGAGTCTAGAATTTAAAAGCTACTTACATATGGCAAAGATGCCACTGCCATAAATGCTTAGGAAGGTAAGGCCTGAAGTCAGCATTTCCGATGTTTAATGAAGATGCTGTGAATCGAAGCAGTCGACGGGTTTCAAACTGCCAATTTGGATTAGTCTTCTGGATCTGAATTATGAGAAAGACGCCAGTTTAATGCGGTAGATAATAAAATAAGTATCAATTACGAAATTAAAAAGAAACCCTCGTTCCCTTCTTGCTGTGCCATCGGACCCTGATCGCCATCCTATCTGTAACATACTCACTGAGACGATGTGATTCATGGTAATCCACTGCTGAACATAGGCCTCCCCCACAAAGGAAATTTTGCCAATACTCGACACGCTTGGCAGGCGGGTTGTCGAGCGCAGTTCAATGGTTTTTTGCATAGGACACTGCTGCCCATCCTCTGGATCTGTTAAACCTCAGCCGGCTCTTACGGCAACAACGTGTAGAGAGGGTGGAGCACTATTCTGCCCTGCCGAGCTTAAAGTGCAGTAATCGACATTTGGTCAGTTTTTAGTTAAATATAAATTAAGAAACCCTATTTCAAACCCTATAAGTGAATTAAGTTTTTTTGGTAAAACAACCACTAGAAGTATTTTTAAAAAATATTTTTCGAATTCATAAATTGCGAAAAAGAGACTAATTTATAAAAAATATACAGGGTTTACCGGCTAAATTGCAGTAAAATACTTACTGCATATGATTTCTTTGAGTTTCCCAGCTAAAATGCAGTATTTCATCATACTTTGTAACACTTTGGGTGGTAGTTTTATTTAGAAGATGAAATAAACAAACATATTAAAATGCAGTATTATTTGCCTCCATACAAGTTGATTATACTGCAGTTGTTTAAAAAAAATGCTTTTTATTTGTATCCCCAATTAAAGTGCAGTATTAGTACGTACATACGACAAATACTGCGCTTTAACTTGTGTGGAATTTTATAAATCCTGTACAAAACCATATAAAAGGACGTATCAAAAAATTATTACTGCAGTTTAACTTGTTAGTCTGTATATAGTACTTTGTAAAAAACTAAATAATTTACAGTGTTTACATATTTTACTGCATATTAGTTAGTTTAATCCATGGATTCATACTACCTAATGTAGCGAAAGACAAGTAATATTCTCTAATACTGCGTTTTAGTTGGTAGCCTCATACGTAATTAAACCGGGCTCGCACAATACTGCAAAATAATAAGTTCTGTCAGTTGCGTCGCTGACGTCGCTGACGTGATGCTGTGTAAATGTTTGGAAAGCGCTGAGGTAAGTGTTTGTTAACTAAATATTATTTTTATTTGTTTATACCATTTTAAGTTGTGTAATTAATTAATAGAAATTACAGTAAGCAGACTGAATACAGGTTTCAAAGTTTGCTTTAGGAAGTATGTATTATAAATTTGGTACCAATGTTTGTATTTTCATGTCCATGTATGTATGTGAGTTTATTTCACCACCATAATTATGTAATATGGGACAAGTTTCGTTAGAATCGTTACATCATCCCGAGATTATTTTGTTACAAAGAAATTCAATACAGTGGCTTTATGGCGTATTTTCAAATGTGGAAATCTATTCGTTCGCTTTAGGCAGAGCAGCCGTGATTTTTAATTATTTACTCTTATCAGCTATGTGTTATGAAGATCAGATATAACACTTTGCAATTTTTATCAAGGTATTATTTTATTGATTCCCAACGCAAAAATAGAGTGAAAGAGTATCTGTGTTTCTGTCTGTGGTATCGCAGCTCCAAAACGATTGTACCCATTAAGATGAGGTTTTCTTCGTTTGAAAGCGTTTTGTCACGATTAAGTTATAGAGATAGGGTCGTGATTTTTTTATATACAATATAATCACTAATTTGTTTTCATTCTTTGTCTAGCCTTATTCCTTAATGTATTTTATAAGATATTCAAGTGGAAATAAAAACTAGTTATTAATTAAACATTTGATATTAAATATATTATACATGTGTAGTAACTTAGCCATTAGAAATAGGTTTAACTAATGAAGGTAAAATATTGCAGGCAAAATTATAATGAAGGTGCAGAGGCTTAAAACAACAAGTCCTTATCACCGGGATCACATTATTAAGTACCACTAGCAACTGCATTTACATCAGCAGCTGCATCTGCGGCTGAACCAATAAGCCATTCTACAAAATTGAAAAAACAGCTAAATGAAAAATCTATCTGGATGAATGAAATTACCTCGAAGGACATGAATTTGGCAAAAAATGGTGGGTTTAAATAGAACATAATATGATAATTGATATGATATTATGCTAAAGTTAAATTTTAATGAAGGATAGATTTTATAATGTTACTGCATTCCAATGTTATGACTTCTGATATTATATTGTAAGAAATGAATACGGATTTAGTGAAGAAGTAAAATTTTATATTTAAGTTAATTTTGTTTGCATTTAAATAATATATTCATTAATACATAATCAGAATCATTCATAATCACATGCATACTAATTCGTAGATTTGTGATTACGCGTGACTCTGATAATTATATTATTTTTATTGTTAAGATTATCAAAAAAACTGGTAATTTTAAACGTACATTCAAGAACAATGTTTCGTTAAATAGTTTCAGTATCATATGTAGCATTTAAGTTTAATTATTATGCGCGAAATACAAAATTTTAATAAATTTAGAGGTACTTTTATTTTACTACACTTAGAGAACTTGAGTATTTTATTTATAAAAACCTTATAAACTGCAGTATTTTCACACTAATACTGCACTTTAGTTAGTAAACAATTACAAGTCGCTGTCGAAAGTGCAGTAAGAGTAAAATTTACTGCATTTTAATTAGATTTCCAACGGTTTATTTATTTTTATAACTTGTAGTAAGAGGGACCAAAAACATTAAATGGCTATAGTTATTGTATTTTAAAACAAAATTAATCTAACAACATAAAAAGTTATGGTTTTTTACCTATCGTTTCTTACTTTGCATAGAAGATATTATTTAGTTAGATATTTTGGCATTTTTTTTAGTTTCTAATCTTTACGCGCGGTTTTCTCGAAATCATGTTTTTGCTGTTACTGCACTTTAAGTTCGGGAGGGCAGTATTCTAAAGCCGGTATCTCCACGGTGGAGACGATATTAATGAGCCCAAACTCTTTGAATCGATTGGACCACTAAAAGTTGCTTATAACCCTTCAGTCGCTGGAAAAGAACTCTTCAAACAGCTAAACCGCTTTTCATTAAACATTTCATCATGTCAGCTTTCATTCTTTCATAATAAATAAAACCGCATCAAAATAAAACAACTCGTTTAGGAGCTTTTACGCTCTATGAGGAAGATATTTCAATATCAAAATAACTCTATCTATCTGACTTGGCCTTTTTCTCCATCTGTTAAGATTTCACGCTTAAACCTCTGAACAAATTATTTTTTACTCGATTTTTGGTATAGAGATAGACGGGGTCGTGGAGAAGCACTTTTATCCCTTTAAAATAGTGTTAGCTATCACTAGTTAGAAGAGGGGATAGGACGCCCGAACGATATAAAAGCGGGCGATTTCTAGCGCTCGAGCTCACTTTGCCTTCAGCCGTTGTCGAGGAAACATCATCCTGACATTTTTTTCACGTCATAATTTAGTGTCGAATCTCTGCCCAAATTTGTCTAGAAATTGTATTTTCGATTATTTTGTTTTTATCAAAATTGTGAATCGGTTGGAATTTATTAATTCTTAGTTTTTTTTAGTTTAATTAGTTTGAAGTTTACAAGATCAGAAGTGGGATAGAACTAACGTCTTCCACGTGGTTCTATCACCTTCGGTCACATTTTGCATTTTTGGTCAGAAATTTGAAATTTGTGGGTAGGTAGTAGAAATTTGTGGTAAGTTGTTTTTAATCGCAAAAAGATGTCAGACCACGAGTGTTCGCGAAGCCGTGACCGGAGTCGCTCTCGCTCACGCTACAGGTACAGAAATCGTACTCCTGAGGGTAATTTTAGGCGCCGACGCTCATCCATGGAGGAGATGATGGTGAGTTTGCGAACATTGGAGTGACGTGTTTCGACACGTTCGCCTGTACGTTCTTTACCCGTTCGTTCGCCGGAGCGCGCTCTGTCGATTTCGACATTCGCGACGTGGTTCATGGGCACGTTTGGTGCGATGACGTAGATCACGCCAAAATTTTGCAAATTACCCTACATATGTGGTTTTCGCTCGTGGCTCGCTCCTTCGATTACGGATAGTGCGGGGACTGTGATGAATTAATTTTAGCGGGGCATTGCTGATCATTGTTGCCTAACTACTTGGTCGAGTTCTTTTCGATCTACGTTAAGCCTAATAGTTCATCGAAATCGAAACCGAATGTTAGTAAGCCAGAGGGATCAGTGTCGGTGATCATTCTCGAAAGTGTAAATTTAATCTGTTAATTGTTTTTTGTGCAGTTTACAGGGAAACAGACTTTTTTCGCAAGGTATTTGGAGTTTTTACAATGGCTGGTTTCTTAATCAATTTAAAGAAATGTACTTTCCTGGCACAGGAAACTTGATTGACTTGGAAGGTACTTGACCTTGGGTAAAGTATAAGTCGTGGTCAGGTACGGCCGAGCCCTGAAGGTAAACTTAAGGTTGACTTTAAGGTGGCCTTGACTGACACACCCGAGCCAACGACAGTTAGGTAAGTTGGACAGTTCATGGATTATCCGACTTCGCTCGAAAGACTGCTTGCATATCTGCCTTGACGAAAAAGGGGGTAGTGTTCAATTGGTACCAAGCAGCAACTTGCGCGTAGTTATATTGTTGTGTTAACGAAGGAGCCGGTACTAGCAATTTATGACCCTTCGTTATTTGTGGGATCATCTTGTGGGTGTATACGCTTCACCGTGGTCACAGAATGTAATGCGCTGAAACTGACGCAACGGAAGAACAATTTGTTATCTAGAGTGATCCGGTGGTGTGTATACTTACAGGATTTTTGAATTCGGGTTGGATTACTGAAAGGGTACTCTGATGTCTCACGCCGATACACGCCTTAGTCGAAATACTGTGTGTGCACAATTCGGAAGGCTTGAAACTGGGCACATATTGCTCAGGCTCTATAGCCTGAGCAATATGTGCCCAGTTTCAACACGAGTCTCCCCATCTATATGGGGAGACTCGTGTTCTCATTCATAAAACTGACTGACGGACAATTGAGAGGAGAAACGCTCCTCGGGTTTTTGAACTAACTTTTTGGTTTTTGTAAGAAAACAGGGCAGTCAACTGGCAAGCTGGACCCCGGAGTGCGTGGACCATTCCAAGAGGTGAAGATCATACCGCAAGGGCGGTATGAGCTTAGACTTCTGGCCGGCAGCGACGAGTACGTAAGTCTACGCAAGCTGAGGCCGAGTACATGGTTCCATGGCACGGGGAGTGGACGCTTGAAGTGTGCGCGGCATACTTTGATGATGAGACATCATGGTTAGGCGACTGAGTGGTCACGGGTCCGCTGTCTGAGCCGACAGGTGAATTCCAGTACGCATCCATTGTTTGGCGACTGAGTGGTCCCTGGTCCGCTGTCTGAGCCGACAGGTGAATTCCAGTACGCATCCATTGTTAGGCGACTGAGTGGTCCCTGGTCCGCTGTCTGAGCCGACAGGTGAATTCCAGTACGCATCCATTGTTGAGCAACTGAGTGGTCCCTGGTCCGCATCTGAGCCGACAGGTGAATTCCAGTATGCACCCATTGTTAGGCGACTGAGTGGTCCCTGGTCCGCTGTCTGAGCTGACAGGTGAATTCCAGTACGCACCCATTGTTAGGCGACTGAGTGGTCCCTGGTCCGCGTCTGAGCTGACAGGTGAATTCCAGTACGCACGTATCTCCGTTAGGCGGCTGAGTGGTCCCTGGTCCGCGTCTGAGCCGACAGGCGAATTCCAGCACGCACGTAGGTAACTTTCATTTGGTGGCTGATTGGTCTCCGGGCCGCGTCCGAGCGGCCAGGTGAATTCCAGCACGCATATTTTTTTTGAATACTGCTGAGTGCTTCTCAAAGGCCTTTTATGTTTGGTGGGTGTGTTTTTTTTTAACACATCATTGTTCAACTGAACGCACATCCTTATGTGGTCAATTTATTTTGACGGTTATACACACTGATGTGCGTCGCATACGCGCCCTTATGTGATCTTTTTGAGTGTTTCACATTCTGACGCGTGTGCTTGGAGTTTTTGCGGGTTTGATTTTTTTTTTGTGGTTGTTGAAAGATAGATAAGTCTCCTCAAATCTCGGGCATGGTCGTGTCACACTACTGCTTGTGTGACTGGTGCGGCGCTCTCGACTCTGCTGCGTGCAGGCGCCCCCGGTGCTGCCGCGTGCAGGCGCGTGCGCCGCGTGCGCCGGCATTCTCCGAGCAGCGGCTTCGCGCTGCGGTTGGCTGGCGCTTCAGTGCCGTCGGCATTCTCCGAGCAGCGTCTTCGCGCTGCGGTCGCGTGGCGCTTCAGTGCCGCCGGCATTCTCCGAGCAGCGGCTTCGCGCTGCGGTCAGCTGGCGCTTCAGTGCCGCCGGCATTCGGCCGGTGAATATGGCGCTGCAGTACGGGTCCATTCCTGTGCTGGTTCCGGACGTTGAAGAACCTGACGAGGACGTCAGGGTGTCAGGAGAGGCCGTGTTAGCTATCACTAGTTAGAAGAGGGGATAGGACGGCCGAACGATATAAAAGCGGGCGATTTCTAGCGCTCGAGCTCACTTTGCCTTCAGCCGTTGTCGAGGAAACATCATCCTGACATTTTTTTCACGTCATAATTTAGTGTCGAATCTCTGCCCAAATTTGTCTAGAAATTGTATTTTCGATTATTTTGTTTTTATCAAAATTGTGAATCGGTTGGAATTTATTAATTCTTAGTTTTTTTTAGTTTAATTAGTTTGAAGTTTACAAGAATAGTATATAGGGATAAAAGTGCTTCTTCTCCTTCCTGTAATATGTATATAGCTGTACCTACACGTGTAAAACCACAGGGTACAATTCTTGAAGACTAATAATGATCACAGGTACTGAATTCAAATCCGGACATTGATTGTGAGCGCTCCGGTAATAAGCGCTTGTATCCAGGGTTTTCCCGCTATCTTCGGATAAATAATCCCGACATTATTTCCACTGAAACAGATTTTACAGTTACGTACCTCGTAAGCAGTCTTAGACAAGCAGTTCTCTTCCATAGCACACTGCAGCTGACTCATCATGTTATCTTGCAAGTGTGCGGATCTCTCAATAGCTGCGGTGTCCAGCTGTAAGTCTGCCAGGTGGTGGGTACATATTACTGCAGCTACATGACCTGGAACAAATTATAACAAAATACGCCTTGTTTCGTTAAAGACAGAAGCAGAGGTGCCAGTAATGTTTTAAGTATCAAGTAATAAGGGCGAGCCTAGCCGAAAAGCGTGCACAAATCCAGTCTCCTGTGTAGCGGCTAGGCGACACGACAACAATGTGCGGACGTTTGCAGTTTCGACTGCAAAGGTCCGGGCATCGTCAGTCGCTTCCCACTCCCCTCATTGTCAGTCGCGTGTCGCGTATGTATGTAACAAATATCGTGTCAATAAAGTGTTAAGACAATTCTCATTTCAACACCTTCAATAACGCGTAATCCTGCTTGCCTAACACACCGCGGAGAGTACGTCTTTTTCCGTTTTTTTATCTTTCGCACCCGAACATTGCATATCTGCTGTCTCGTTATATACCCTCTAGGACTTCGTTTTCCCTGGTCACAGGGCAGGCTGCTATTGAGGTAATTTCTGTAAGAAAAATCCAATAACACTTCCCAGGAATAGAGCCCAGGAGAAATGTAGTATATATACCACCTGTATTCAAGAACAATACTAAGGGCCCCGGTCGCATAGGGCCGGAAAATTCCGTGAAATAAAAAGCCTGATTGCATGTTATGTTTTGTAAATAAAGTTTAAAATTTAATAATGGAAAATACCCTTCTGCTCAGGACACACAACATCGCCAATCTCCTGATGTCTGCACGCAAATAGATTGGTTTCGTTTCCTTCACACTGCACTCCACTGAGCACTACTTTTGAGCTCCCGAAATAATCCGTCTGTAAAGCCTGTTCGGCAAACCCTAGAGCTAAGTGCTTGCAGACCGCTGCTGCTTCATAGAGGGTCCAACCATCAGGGCAGATGCTACCCCACACACCGTTGTGGTAAATCTAAAAGTAAAATAACTACATATCACCATCACCTCAGCTTTAGGAAATCCTCTACTGGAAAAGGCTTTCTCCATTTAATTATGGGGGCTTTCCCAATATTCGCCACGTTTGGCAGGCGGGTGGGCGAGCGTAGTTTAATGGTGTTTACGCAGAAGACGCTCCGGCCCATCCTCTGGATCTAATAGCTCTTAGCCGGCTCTTATAACCACGGGTAGAAAAGGTACTATTCTATTTTATAAAAGAATCACTATGCCACAAAGACGCAATGACGGCAAATCCACTCACTTAAACAACGAATCAAAAACTCGAATAGTAAATTATCACAGACGTTTCATTAGTGTGAAATAGATTATTTGCGTGAATGCCTCATTAGTACGTAAGGTCAGTGCTTGTCAGTCATTTTTAATATTCAAGTCTTTAAATTACCTCTACTCTCCCTTCATTATTGTCCCTTCCACCAACCAGTCTCAAGCTAGCTTGCCTCACGTCCAACACATTTTGCAGACAATCTCCAGGTTTCTGCTTCAAATTCACTTCTTCTGCTTCCTCAAGGCAAATGACTCCTGCAGCTTCATCTTTGCCGCAGTCTGAGGATCCCCAACCGGTGAAGATGCAGTGAGATAATGTTTGCTCATCTCCTTGGCAGACCACGTCGTCCATCCAGTATCTTCCTATCACAATTATAAAAATGTTACCTGGACAAGGACTTGGCAAGGCTGGTGTGTATAGCAGTTTTCCAGATACCACGATACTGTGTTCCTAGTCACCATCATATCAGCTGTAGAAAGTGCATTGCTGGATAGGCTTCCCCCATTAGGGGGGGTTTTTGCAAATACACGCTTGGCAGATGGGATGGCGAGCCCAGTTTGATGGTTTTTACGAAGAGGAAGCTGCCTGCTCGTCCTCTGGATCTCATAGCCCGGCCCCTTCGGCAACCACGGGCGCTATACTATTGCTGGGACCCCACGGCGCTAGTATTACGCTATAAAATTAAAGGTGTGTGGAAGTTGTCCAAGAATCAAAAGTAAACCTAAGTGTTTTTGATGTGGAGAGAGTGTTATTTATACCTTTTTTTAAGGGAGTTCAAAAGCCGTTAAGAGCTTCTGTGCCTTAGTAAATTCTGCTTTTCAACGCTAATATTCAATTTTTTCAGAAACTGAAATTGGGAAATTGGGCTATTGATTGACCACACAATCAATGATGGTTTGACTTGATCAGTGTTATTAGAGCACGCCTGCTGTTATACGATGACAGGTTAATGTAATCAGTAAACTTCGTACATACTTCGAGCTTCACCATACTGCCCTCCTTGAGTAGACACGCCAGTTCTGTTAAGTGATCTGCAGACGACCAGAGCTGCTGCATCATCCCAAGAGTCATCACAGACCGCTCCCCAACGACCAGCGTGGTAGATGTACACATTTCCTTAGGAAAAGTTATTTGAATTTTAGATGCTGCAGCTATTTGAAGATTAGTCATCATCAACATCTCCTCAACCTCGGGCGTATTTTTTCGCAAGCGCTACTGCTAATCATGAGGTTTCGGGTTTTATTCCCAGGTCAGGCAAAATGCTATTG
The DNA here is from genome assembly GCA_947063395.1 of Hemistola chrysoprasaria. Classification (NCBI taxonomy): domain Eukaryota; kingdom Metazoa; phylum Arthropoda; class Insecta; order Lepidoptera; family Geometridae; genus Hemistola; species Hemistola chrysoprasaria. The sequence goes on from OX346730.1 coordinate 7,869,188, forward strand.
GATTTTTCATTAGGAATTTTCACAATGACAGCCTGGTGGTTAACCTCTCTTCCAGTTGTCGGTGAGCGGATGGGTGTTTTAATCTCTCTGATGGCTGTTGCTTTTAATGAAATTTTCACAGACTTTTTAGATCGATAATAATCTACATTTTTAGCTTGAACGTTGTCAGTTTGTATACACACTGCTAAGCATAATATTATTATATTATATGCCTCGTCCCGTGGCCTACACTGTTCTTTGCAGAATTCATTTAGGTCTTTACTGCAACTGTGGTGCATTCTGTATGTATGTGGCAATCTTCATAGAAATAAAAATTGGCAATGATAATACACTTACCTTCAAACCGATCAGGGCCGCCTACAAGCCGGACCTTTCCTTCTAAATTCTTCTCCTTATTCAAAAGATTCTGTATGAAAGAAGCCCTCGTAGCTCTCTCTTTTTCGCTTAAATTCTTGCTGTTAACTCTTACTGACCATAAAAGAAGATATATCAACACCAGAAAAGATACTGATATATTTATCATTTTATATGAAATGTTGAATACAATTTCTATCGTAACAAAAGCTATAAATTAGCATTAATTTTAATTGTTCTACATACTCCGGTAATTAATTCACATTCTAAGCAGAAATATTATAGTCATTTTGCATAGGAATTAAACACGCCGTGACCCAAATTGGCTCCTTGCGGAACTCCACTATTTAAATTATAATAGCTACTTATTTTATTTTACACGCACACTTTTTGTCTTATTTTTGTCCTATTTGCTTATTTAGTCTTTGAAAATAAGCTAATGGTAGAAACTAATTTCAACACGCAATTCACAAATCAAAAGCTTTTCAAACGACCGGACTTGTTACTTCAGTGTTTATGTGACGACTAATATGAATGTGACCATCTAATTGTCATTGTGGTGTAATAGTTCAATGTCAAGACATCGTGATCTACTGACCAGACGTTTGAACAATTATTATAGGTACAATAATAATATGTATCAGTATTTTTCCTAAGGTTTCAATGAATCTTCTGTTTCTGTGTTCTGTTTTTGTAATTTTATGTGAAGCATCTGTAATAGCGTAGTTTAACTAACCATTTTTATAACATTATTACCACCTAATTAATTCTGTTACGCCACAGACCAATAAATGTGATCTACTCTCTAATCTTTCCTCCCTGCACGGTTGTCTGGAAGAGATCGATCTTAGCGATGATGAGCTCGCCAATTGTTACTCTAGTATGCATTGATACTTCTTAGTTTTAAGATTTCTATTATGTGGTTTATCATTAAAGAGTTTATCTATCTTGTTATTATTTTCAAAGATTAACCAATCGGCCTCAACTTGATTTTGTGTAAAGTTAAATGAATAATAATAATTGAATTTCTACTCTCAGAATGGGTTACCCCAATTACACTGCTGGAGTCAATTTCTATGGGTAATGTGGACCACCCATATTGTCTTAGTTTCAGGTCGCCAAGATTTCAACAAGACTTCCGACATAACCTAATGACTGCCCACAACCTGAAACAGCTGGGACCTACAGTTTAACGTGCCACTCGAAACATGGTAGCGCCGAAGGGAAAAGTCCACCATGGTCCACATGGTGAGATTCGATCCAGGGATCATCACCTCTAGAAATCAAATTCGCCGGTCTATATTATTGCCATAGATATTGATATGCTATGGCATAGCATTAAAAGTGATTGATAAAAATATTGAGGTTTTTGGCCATGGATTGTGGACGGTATGTTACCAATTTTGCTAGAAAACCAAACATTGCCTATAATATCTTGGTGGTAAATATTTCTCTACAGTTCAATGTAACGCCCGAATATGGGTCAATAGAAGCGTTGTTCCGCGTGCCGCGTGACCAAGTCCAATTAAGAAATAAGTGTCTGCGATTGTTAATTTAGATTCGTTTATTTTGGTACATTTATTTGTACTTACGTTGTCTTTTTTTTTAAGAATTACTTAAGAGCGTACCTAGATAGTTTTTTTTACATTTATTGACATAAATTAGTATGGAACACTTACCAAATCAATGTTTCTGTGCCCCTGTTCTCGCAGAATATACTTAATTAGCCTATTTATATACTCTTAATTTTTTCTAGTGAACATCCTATCACGCGACTAAAACTGAGTTTATAATAGTATATTAAATGATAGGATATACGGATATACTCTACTTTATCACAGAAGTATAAAAACATAAAAAGTCTCAAGTAGAATATAATTATATTCGGAGGAAACAGGGGAATACAAAACATCGATTTAAAAACTTTTAAAACATTGGATTGGCTTGGAATCCAAAGTAGCTGGACCCAGAGATCCTTACACTGTCTAATGCTATATTTCCGGATAGAGAATGTTTAGCAATAATAGCGACACGCGTTCTAATTTTAGTAAGGCTTTTGCTTATTTCATTATAATTAGTGGCGATACTAAGAAATATGATTTATGCACATTTGACAATAATATTATTAAGCCCAACAAACCAAATGAAAATTATAATATATGGTCGACGTGCCCCAAAAATCATTTGATCCAAAGTCAAATAACAAAATTAAAATCATATTTTTTATATAATTTGTTCCTAAGAAGACATATTGAGCGTTCGGAAAGATACCCTCTACAAGAAGAATAAATTTTTCCTACATATATTATTTAATATATACAATTTTTTTTATATACATACACACAATTATTACTTTATTACTTTATTACATAAATATACATACAATTTTATTTTAATATATACAATTAATATATAGTCCTCAGAATGTGAATTTTTAAAAATCCTTTCTTAACACACGTCCAGACAACGAAAAAATACATATCCGGCTCGAAGGACCAATGACAAGGCGGTCGCCTGATCGTGAGTTGATTAAGAACCTACTCTGTAGAGTTCCTAACACCTACCTAACTTTCCTATCGCCCTAGCCCTAACCATATACAATAAGATATATACTTATATAGATAGTGCGGGATGTCCGTTGCCGAGAGACCTATGACAACAGACGGAGGCGGGTAGGAAAGAGGGATACGCACGTCGTGCAATGTGCGCAGGTACGGTTTTCCGACTGCCGATCACGCAGGATCACGTGACCGATCACTGATCACGGGGGACCAGCGACGGCTAAAGGAGTCTTGGCCGCAGTCGGAGGAAGGAGAGGTAAATCGCCCGCCCAGCGGAGAGGTACTGGACAGGACGCGGTGGCCGGACCCCGGCAGGCGGTCCGGTGGAGCCTCCCTGGGGACGGGAGCGCTCGGACAGGTGGGCGGCGGCAGCCGACCTCGTCAGTACGGGCAATGGACCGGTACTCCTGCTGCCGGTCCAGGCCAAGGCCGCTTGTAGCCTTTCGTACGGCTGCCGATGGGCGGCTGTCAGGCCGCGGTGCTATTGATGGGCGGCTGTTAGGCCGCAGTGGTGCCGATGGGTGGCTGTCAGGCCGAGGTCCTATTGATGGGCGGCTGTTAGGCCGCAGGAGGAGTGAATCAAAACCCAGGTTAGGTAGTGATTGATTTATTTACAAAAAATTTAACTTATATACTAAATTATTGGCTACACACAAATATAATTATTTCTATGTGCGTAATAACTATTATGTTGGCTCGGTCAGCATCTCGCGATGGCCTTGCTCTGTGGAAGTGCTGACGCGCCGTGACGGTGCCCTCGTTTCGTGCGGTTTAGTCGGTCGTTATGGATTTAGGTCTTGTTCATGTTTGAACACCTTCATTCCAAGTTTCAAGTTTCTAGGATCAGTGGTTTGGGCTCTGGTTTGCATGTCAGTCAGTGATTCATTTAGGATTTTATTATATATAGTGATTATGATGTCCACTAGGTAGAAAATGTTCAAAGGTTTCAGAGCAAAAATCAAATCGCCATAAAAGACCAAGCTTAGTTCTCACGTCCGCCGTTATCTATAATACCTATTAGTTCGGGTTCCATTTGGATTCTAGGTTTTTGCCAAAATTCCTATCCTAAATTAGATCAGGAGAAGTTGCGGACTACTATTAGTATTGATTCTACTGGACCATTATCCCTTACAAACCTAATTTTGGTCCCAAACTATACAGAACGTAACAAAAACGTGTAGAGGTCCAATACCATATTAAACCTTACTTCTATATTACGAATAATAATGTCTATTATTCGTAGACCGCCTCGGTGGCATAGAGGGCGCATGCTCGACTGCTAATCAAGAGGTCCCGGGTTCGATCCTCAGGTCAGGCAAGTGTTAAATATTGGATTTTTCAATTAGGAATTATCACAATAAGTGCCTGGAGTCTGGAACTGTGCCCGGTAGATGGCGATAGGCTCGCCCCCTATAACATGGGACTAATAACATACTGGCGAAATGTGGGCGTATCTACTATGGGACTAAGTCCTGGGTACACCTCTGCCTACCCCTTCGGGAAAAAGGCGTAAATGTATGTTATGTATCTTTTCAACTGGTACTACGGCTTCCGGGTACTTGAACAAGTTTCAAGAAGTTTCGTAAACTATACGGAAATTGAATACATTTTCAGACTCTAGACAGGGAGAAATTTACCTATTGATTCCGTTATGAATAAGATTTGTTGTAAACTAAACATGAAACACAAGAATAAACTGACACAATGAAATTTAAACACAGAGTCTGGGCACGTAATTTATTTATTATTATATTGAAGCCAACGCAAATTACATTACTATATTACGCAAATTACATTCAAGTACATAATATACTGTTATAGCTAATACCTGATTAATGCTGTCTTTATTTTAGGCAGACTACAGTCGATTTACATATACATATACATTCACGCCTTTTTTCCCGAAGGGGTAGGCAGAGGTGTACCCAGGACTCAGTCCCATAGTAGATACACCCACATTTCGCCAGTATGTTATTGGTCCCATGTAATAGGGGGCGAGCCTATTGCCATCTACCGGGCACAGTTCCAGACTCCAGGCAGTTATTGAGATATTTCCTAATGGAGAAATCCAGTATACACCACCATCCAGTATCCAGTTAACACTTTGCCTGACCTGGGGATCGAACCCGGGACCTCTTGATTGGCAGTCGAGCATGCGCCCTCTACGCCACCGAGGCAATCGATTTAAATTAGGCGAATTACAAATAAGTATAATATTATTTATAAATACAATATTTCCCTTTCAAAATGAATCAGCTGATTGCTTCCTTTACTTTGAAGTCAAAATTATTTTTTATGAATTAAGCAATTATTTCTTTTTCACGTTGTTTAGCCATCAGCCGGAAGACATCCACTACTGAACATAGGCCTGCCATAGAACGCCATAAAATATTCATATGGGGGGATTTTGCCGTAATCATCACGCTTGACAGGCGGCTTGCAGTAGCTGGATTACTTGGAAACAAATGTGCTCCAGCCCACTCTCAGAATATGTTCTCTGCCTGGTCTCACGGTTCCCACGGGATGAGAAAGGGGTGGATTATATAGCCGGAAACCACACGGCACAATATATCTAAAATATTACTACACCTTTTTCTAACACTGTTAAGATATATTGTTTTAATAATATCACCTATTTTACATTTTAACCCTCACCATAAATAAAGGATGTTCATTTAAAGCGATCCCTACATCAGCGGAAACATGTAATTACGAGTGCCTATTGTGTCTGACACCCTGTATAATACTTATTTAGTAACCGACGCTGTGGTAAGATGGTATTAGAAAGGGCTCGGTTTGGTTCAAGTTTAGTTGTGAGGTTATAATATTATATAAGTATAGGACGTTTGAACGCGGTACTAATAACAAGAAGTATTAAGAGCGTACGTGGCCTTATAGGAATTTGACACAATCCTAGGAAAAAATTACCAAATTTACCAGCCGGGTACAGTTCCAGTATTACTGAGAAAATTCCTAATGTAAAATACCCAGGAACTCAGCCCCGGTAGCACAGTGAGCAGGGAAAACGAAGTCCTAGGGGGTTAGAATGACACAGCAGATATGAATTGTTCGGGCGCAAAAGAGAAAAAAAACGGGGTAACTATTTTTTTTTTATTATAGTAACCAAATCAGGTGCCTGATGGTAAGCATCTTCATTGCCCATTTCAGACACAGTGCCACCCAGTGTTTTAAAATTCAAAATTCTGCGCGGCACTGCACTGTGCCTGTCACCCTGAGATATGAGTTGTTGAATCTCATCTTGCCCAGTAATTTCGCTGGTAACATTGCCCTTCAGACCGGAACACAGTAATGTTTGCATATTACTGCTTGGCGGATAAATAACTGGCAAAGGTGTGGTACTTCCCCAGGCGGCCACCTGCAAAAAAAGGCCTACCACTACACTAGTTATCTAGATTCTCCCTATGCCATGCTAGAGGGGTAGGATTGGCCGTAGCGCTTGCGAACCACTAGCCAATAAGGTTGTTGTATGTCGTTATATGTAAAGGTACAAATACATTTATGTTTGCTGAAAATACAGATTTCTTTCTTTTCATAAACGACAAAAATCTTTCTAAAACACAAAAAGCTCCTCGTAAATTTTTCACAAAGTATTTGCCGAGTCCCAATCGCTTTTCTACCTTTCCGCGGTCGAATGAGGAACTTCAAATGTGATCTGAAACTTTCTGAATGATTTCACCTTTTCACCGAGAACGCAATAAAGAGTTTTTGTTCTGTATCTTTTTGTCAGGGAATTACACATTTGTTTCGTTTTTTTGCTTTGATCCAAGTTGCAGAACTGGCTCTTCGGAAAATTGTAGCATTTACTCGCGTTTTGCTCGTTCATAACTTTTCTTGTCGGGAAAAAAATGATCAATAGATAAGCTTGCTGTTCGGTGTAATCGACTTTCGGTGCATATCATCATCATCATCAGCCGGAAGACGTCCACTGCTGAACATAGGCCTCCCCATAGAACGCCATAAATTATTTATATGGGGGATTTAGCCGTAATCACCACTCTTGGCAGGCGGCTTGGTGATCGCAGTAGTTGGAATACTTGATGCCGGAGAGCGCTGCTGCCCACTGTCCGAATATGTCCCCTGCTGGGTCTCACAACTCCCACAGGATAAGAAAGGGGTGGCCCTATTATATACGGCCGGTGCACATATCGAATGTAAAACATTGAGTGTTTGAGATTTCACATATTATACAGTATACATACATATTATGCACCTTCCTCATTTGATCATTTCGACTATTGGTGAAAACCATTATTCTATTCGGTTGTATTGAATTTATCGCGTAGACTGACAGTCAAACAGATAAACGCGAGGGGGACCATGTGTTATAATCCTATTCTACTTTCTACTGTTCTATCCTACTTTTAATGTCCTACTAATCCTATCCTTCCTAATATTTTTTTTTTTTTTTTTATGATAGTGAGTGACAAGACGAGCAAATCAGGTGCGGTAAGCATCATGATTGCCCATATCAGACACAGTGCCACCCAGTGTTTTAAAATTCAAAATTCTGCGCGCCACTGCACTGCGCTTGTCACCCTGAGATATGAGTTGTTGAATCTCATCATGCCCAGTAATTTCGCTGGTAACATTACCCTTCATACCGGAACACAGTAATGTTTGCACATTACTGCTTGGCGGATGAATAACTGGCAAAGGTGTGGTACTTCTTCAGGCGGCCCCCTGCAAAAGAGGTCTACCACTACAAAAATAAACCTAATAAAACTAATATTATTAATGCGAATGTTTGTGAGAATGGATAGATGGATGTTTGTTACTCTTTCACGCCACAACTACTGAACAGATTGGGCTGAAATTTGGCGATAGTTTATACCCTGAAATAACACATTGGGTCATTGATTTAAAGAAAAGGGAAGATTGGGTACGTTCTCTCAGCGCTTACTCAACAAAACATTTGAAACATTAAAGATAGAAAGACGTACCCAAGACCAAAGTGCGAACGAGACAAAAATTGGCGTACTTTATTGACGTACGTGGACCTAATGGGACCTAATTTTAGATTTGCATTTTCGAGAAGCCAGTACCTCATCTCCCCTTTTCTTTAACTCAAGCATAGGGGTACTTTTTACCCCGATATTCCCACGGGACCGAAGATTACGCGGGTGAAACCGCGGGGCACAGCTAGGATTATAACAATGCTACTAATATTATAAATCTCAGATTTCAGTACAATAAAATAAATAAATAAATAAAATAAAAATGATTTATTTCAGGCATACCCATATACAATATGCAGTTAAAATAGACAGCATTAAAATTAAAATAATAACAATAAAAAAAAAATAGAAATAAAAACATTTTACGTCATTTGTTTTTTGTTGGTAAGCATCATAACAAAAGTAATGGTGCCTACCATCCGTCATTTTTTGTTCTCATTCAGGTGAACAGCAGTCCAATACTTAAATATTTGACTGCTCTTGTAAAGACAATGTAAAGAACTTACATGATGGATGTTTGTTACTCATTCACGCCAAAACTACTGAACAGATTGGGCTGAAATTTGCTAGGTAGGTTGCTTAGACCATGGAATAACACATAGGGTACTTTTTTTCCGATATTCCCACGGGAACGATGTTTACGCGGGTGAAACCGCGGGGCACAGCTAGTATGTAATAATTTTAAACCCGTGACAAAATGCCATCGACAAAATACCCATGTAGACGACCTGTCATCGCTCATTACTTACATAATGCTCACATATTCAATTTAAATTCTACCTGTTCTAATTTCTAACAATTATAGAATTTATTAACGTTATTGTTAGTAACTATTTTCGAGAAATTTCGAGAGTGACATACAAACATAAAGATAGCATATGCAAAAAAAAATTAAAAAAACAAGTGTTTTTATATTCTTCTCAGAAAATCCTGGCATTTGATATTAAAATCAATGACGAGCACAAAAACTAGAGTCACTTAGCGAACATGCATTGTCATTCAAACTAAACGAGTTTACAAAATTTCAAATCACGATTATTGCTTTAAAATTCAGTTGCGGTTGAATTTGACCCGAAAGTACCATACAAACATTGCAAATTACTAGAAAGCTTGTAAAAAAATTCAATAAGACGTTTAAGTCTTACTAGTCGTACACTTGAAGTAACCGAAATGTAATGTCCTTAGAAACACAAACCTTTTTCGATGCACCTTTTTGCGTGTCTGCAAAAACAGTCCGCTATATCAACATGTGCTTTTATTGTGTTTTAGCGAAGTACTTTTGAGAAGGGTTAAGTAGGTTAGACAGGCGAGGTCATTGACTCGGGATGACGTGGTATCAGAACTTTGTCGTACCCTTTTAATATGTGCGCGTTGTTTTCGTAAGGATTTCTTTTATTTTATTGTTGGTAGCTTATGTTATTATGTGGCGTTGAGAGTACGTTGACACAATCCTATGAAAATTTTACCAAATCGATGTTTTGTATTCTGATATTTTGTTTTTCCGAATATACAAATAAATGTAATTGACAAAGAACATACATAATTGACAGGTCCGGTGAACGCTCCTGTCCTCTTCCTTCGGCCACGAATGCACAGACTTCTGACGTATTAATAGTTAAGGCGCGGTGCTAACCTAATTCGCCCTCTCGCGCACACGTACCGACATTTTTGAAGATTTAAAAAATACTACATGTTATTACGTAAAATAAAGTAGTAAACTTACTAGGAACTAGATAATAACAATACAAACCTTCAGTAAAATATGCAATACAATCCAAATTTTCATCTATAAAAACCTGCGCAGAAAAAAAATCTCAGAAAAGACATCTTGTTTCGATTTAATTAGATTTTTTACCGAAAGTTTTTAAGTACGTATTGTTATTTTCTAGTTACTAGTAGACTTTATTTTACGTAATTACATCTAGTATTTTTTATATCTTCAACAAAGTGGGTACGTGTGAGCGAGAGGGCGAATTAGGTTTGCACCGCGCCTTAAATTAAATAACACTTTTTAACCGGTAATATCAATGATAACATATTATCACAGAAAAGTAGTAAATGAAAATATCTTAAAACTACAAAAAAAAAACGACATTATCAGAGAGAGGTACTATTCGAAAATGTTCCGCCATTCCAACATACTTTTCACTTCAACCAAAAAGGTTTTATTCGTTTGAATCACCTTGTGAAGATGTTGGACGTCCTACGCTACGCTTGCCGGTTCGTGGTGTCCATTCGAGAACTTTACAGCCCCATCGGCCATCAGTTCTACGTGCTATGTGCCCTGCCCATTGCCACTTCAACTTGCTTATCCGCTGGGCTATGTCGGTAACTTTCGTTCGTCTACGGATATGATTCGATCTCATAGAGAAATTCCAGACATAGCCCGCTCCAAATCTCGTTTTTATATGATACCTAGATTTTTTGGTAGCATTCTGCTTATTTATGGCCTTAAATCGGCAGTGAGGTTTCCCGCCCACTCGGCAACTTTAGAAATTTAACTATCTTTATAAACATGAACGACGGGGCTACTGTCTATGCGCTAGAACATTTTCACCACTGAATATGATAGTTAAAAGTTAATTCCAATTTCGACCACATTCCTAAAGACTGTGTAATTTTTCTGTGGTAATCCGGCCGAATTTCCCGAAATTGTTCTGGCGTGTAACATGTTTCATTAAAAAATAAACAGATGTACGGTCCATAGGGGCCTTCCTTAAACAAGAATTATTGTTCTCTTAGAATAAAGAACAGAGGAAATGTCAAGGGCTACTTGAAAAACTTTTTTTCTGTTGGTTATCGCTGGTCTTTGGTATTTGCCGGTGGTTTTGTTGTAGATGTAGCGATTGGATAGTCCTACCTAAAAAACTTTTTTTAATTTTGATTCAGTTTTATTTTAATAAAAAAAATTGTGGTTACGTAATTATTTTTGGGTAAAAGTACCTATAAACAGGTAAACAAATTAATAAGGTCCTGTCCAGATCTGACAATTGCGCCAATAGCGGCCAGCCCGAGAGCGGCGCGCGAAAAATTTTTGCGTGTATAATATAATATATATATAATATGGGACAACTTCCACACACGGTCACCTGGTCCCGAACTAGGCTAGAAGCCTGTTCTATGGTAACCAGAGGACTGATATACATACTTATATAAGCTTATAACAACCAGACACAGCTCAAACAGACATGTTCACGCACACAAATGTTTGACCTGGCCGGGGATCGAACCCGGAGCTTGCAGCTCAGAAAGCAGAGTTACTACCATCAGAGCCAACGAGGCTGTGTGTATTTAATGTTCATTTATTTATATATAATTTTCATTTATTTATATATAATTCAGCACAATGCTAAGACGTAGACTCAACTAAATCTACATAAATAAATATAATTACATGGCCCTCACTAGAGGGGGTGGACGTTTGACAACTCTCCGGTTTGAATGCTCTAAGATCCTTCCGTAGGTAATTTATCATCCTAGGGAAGTTATTTCGCAGTTTTCGCAGAATGGGAACTTTGATAATCTATGTAGATTTTTGAGCAATTCTACATAATATAATATTGTCCAGCTACGCAGTTTAAATAAACCAGAACCCATATTATGAAAGATAATGAAGCAATTTTTTTATGATAGTGAGTGACAAGACGAGCAAATCAGGTGCCTGATGGTAAGCATCATGATTGCCCATATCAGACTCAGCGCCACCCAGTGTTTTACCCCGAGCCACTGTTAGGACACCGCTAGGCTAGAAGTTATTATCATTTGTTCTGTGCTTGCAGTATGCACTAACCCTTAGTAGAGTTAATAAGCGTGATGTCATGATACGTTAGGTAAAACATACAATCATGCCTTTTTTCCGAAGGGGCAGAGATGTACCTAAGACTCTGTCTACCACACGTAAGCACACCCACATTTCGCCAGTATGTTATTGGTCCCATGTAATGAGGGCGAGACTATTGCTATGCCGGGCACAGTTCCAGGCTCTAGGCTGAGATAATTCCTAATTAAAAATCCAATATTTTAACACTTTGCCTGACCTGGGGATCGAATCCGGGGCCTCCTGATCGGCAGTCGAGCTTGCGTCCACTACGCCACCGAGGCAGTCACGAAACGTTAGGTATAGGTACCGCTGCAATGACAGTTATAATTTATCATCAGATCAGAAGACCAGCGTCGGTTGAAAAGCCGGCAACATGCTGAGTTGCGACCGTTTCGTGCAGATGTCTCTTTTTATTTATTAAATCGGTGTAGTTTCTTTATATTTGAGCACGAATAAACATTTCATTCGTTCATTCATTCATTCATTCATTCATTCATTCATTCATTCATCAATGCGAGACACATTTCAAACAAATCTTCAAAAATATGAAAGCTAATACAGAAATCTCACGATATTTATGGAAACGAGCGCTTAAACGCGACTTATAAAACTTATTAATAAATACCACTTATAAATAAAACATTTTCCAGCAATTCTATCTTCGGCACTCGCGAATGGAAAAGTTAAAAAAGTTCGGAAAATCGAAAAAGTTTGTTTTTTGTTACTCGGACGGTGTTGTCTAATTAATTCGAGATAAATTGGACTACAGTGGAAATTAATTCGACAATTCCACGCATATTTCTATCAGATCTTTAGTTAATGTATCCATTAATATACATGTTTTATGTATTATACGCTAGCTGAACTCCGAGGTTTAATGCTCGTAGACATCGTTCCCGTGGGAATATTGGAATAAAAAGTACCCTATGTGTTATTTTAGGGTCTAAACTGAACAAACTGAACTTCAGCCCAATCGGTTCTGCAATTTTTGCGTGAAAGAGTAACAAACATCCATCCATCCGTCCTCACAATCTTTTACCCTTCTAATAAAAGTATGATGGACCAAATTAAATAGGCATTGTTGCGTTGTGCGCTACGACCGGCTACGTAGGTTCTACGCCGTAGCAAGCATGAATATTACGAAATTGTATTTTTTTATGTATATGCGGTAAATTTGTTATAATTATAAAATTATCATCGATACTTATTAATAATAATTAAAAATTGAAGTTGAAGGTCTTCGACCAGTGTGTTACCAGTGATGACTTACGGATCTGAAACGTGGGCTGTCTGTGGGCTTTATCAACAGGCTCAAAATAGCGCAACGAGCTATGGAGAGGGCTCGCTCGGTATTTCTCTGCGAGATCGAATTAGAAATGAGGAGATCCGTAGACGAACGAAAGTTACCGTCATAGTCCAGCGGATTAGCAAGTTGATGGGGCAGGGCACTTAGCACGTAGATTGGCCAATTGAGTTGTAAAGTTGCCGAATGGAGACCACAGACCGGCAAGCGCAGCGTAAGACGTTACCATCAGACACCTGATTTGCTCGTCTTGTCACTCAGTATCATAAAAAAAAATACGAGCTGTGCTCCGTGGTTTAACCCGCGTAGTCTTCGTACCTTGACGTTAGGTGTTCTAACTCGATCTCAGCGTTTTTTTTACCTCTTGCAAAGGTAAAACGGTTTTACATTGTTCTGAGATTTGAGATGAATAATATTAGTAGAATTATAACTATAATAAACTATATTAATATGTTAGGTTAGTTAAAGTAAAAACACTACCCGTCATTCGCTGAACTAAAAAATATTTTTAAGTTTCCTGGTTTTTATTTTACAGGTAATTCTTTGAAAACTTGAAAAGGTCACGAGAGACGTTAAGAGCTAAAAAGCGTCAAATGACACTAATAAAAAGAAACATTATTCAGTGGACTAAAGTACATAATATACAATATGTGCCCCGCGGTTTCGCATTTCAACATGTGGCTACATTATAAAAATTGTGATAGGTAAGCTTATTTGCAGTTGATAAAGTGAGCAAGGTCTCTTTTAATGTATTTCTAACATCGTAGGACAACAGATTTCTAACTTCGTAGTTGTATATGTTCTTCAAGATATAAGATCTTATTCTAGGCACAACTCGTTGGGGGTGCGTGCAGGAAACCTCCCCGTGGCGTACCCTGGGCAACGGCGTCTGGCAACAGACGTCCGTCTGTTCGTCTGTTGCCAGACGCCGGCCGATATCCTGCTAAATGGGCTGTGGTGGGCTCTTCAGTGAGTAGACCGCCACGCCCGAGAGGAGCGCCTCCGCGTGTCCCCATGAAGTTAGCATGGGGCACAGCGGACGGCGCGGGCGGGCTCAATTGAGCCCTGCCGAGAGATGGATTCTCTACTTTCCCCTGGGCAGATCTACCCCTGCACGGGGGCAACTAGAGAATCCCTGCGCTTGTTGCGCGAGGTGGTGGGCGGGGGCGGGTCTTTCACGTCTTCCCGCACGTTTGCCACGGCATTCGGGAAGGCGGGAAACACCCCTCCATGCCCTTAAGTTGAAGAGGGTATCTCTACTTTCCCCTGTGCGGGTTTGGACCCCTACACAGGGGCAACTAGAGAATACCTGCGCTTGGTGCGCGTGGTGGTGGGCGGGGGAGGGTCTTTCGCGTCCTCCCGCACGTCTATGAGGGTTCTCGGCTTTCCCCTGTGCAGAAGTCGACCTCTGCACTGGGGCAACCAGAGAAACCCCCTGCGCTATTTGCGCGTGGTGGTGGGCTGGGATGGGCCTTCCGTGTCCTCTCGCACGTTCCGTAGGCGTTTGAGAGGGCACGGAACACCCTTCCAAGCCCAAGATGTGGGGCTCGGGCAACGGATGCGGGGGTATCCGTTGCCCACCTTATGGGCCTGCAAGGAGGCGCGCGCGTGTTTCCGCGCGCCCCTTGGGAGGGTTGGGGTGAAGGACCTCACCCCACCGTGGTGGGGTCCTCCATGGAGGACCAAACGCCGTCGGGGCCGCGGATGAGTGCTTCGGCGTGCCCGCAGCCCCGACACATGGCGGCGCGAAGGAACACTCCGAGGTTTTTTAGTGGGTATACCCGCCGGCACAGCAACTTACCGACCTTATGGTGCTGTGCCGGCGGGGAGTCCCACATAACTACCCTGCGCTCCCCCGGGTGCGGGTGGTATGCGTCACGCATTTTTCCCCGGGCAACAAAAAAAAAAAGACACAACTCGTTGAGCCACTTAACAATTTATTTCAAAAAAAATTTGCCGTGTGGTTCCCGGCTCTATAATATGGCCACCTCTTTCTCATCCCGTGGAAGCCGTCAGACCCGGCAGAAAGACATATTCGGAGGAGTGGACAGTAGCGCTCTCCGGCACTAAGTATTCCAAGTACTGCCATCACCAAGCCGCCTGCCAAGTGTGGTGATTACGGCAAAATCCCCCTTTATGAATAGTTTATGGCATTCTATGGGGGAGGCCTATGTTCAGCATCAGTGGACGTCTTCCGGCTAATGAAGATGATGAAGATGTTGATGAATTAAAAAAAAATGTGTGGTGACATATTAACTAGTGATGTCCAATGTAGGGGACCGTATAGGCCTGACTATTAGTTTCAACTAGATCATATCTCGACGCGTTTCTTTAAAAAGGTTATTTTTAATGATAGTGAGTTACAAGAAGAGCAAATCAGGTGCCTTATGGTAAGCATCATGATTGCCCAAATCAGACACAGTGCCACCAAGTGTTTTAAAATTCAAAATTCTGCGCGGCACGTCACTGCGCCTGTCACCTTGAGATATTAGTTGTTGAAACTGATCAATCCCAGTAATTTCGCTGGAAACATTGCCCTTCAGAACGAAATACAGTAATATCTGGGTATCTTGACAGACTGATGGAAAACGAAGTAATCTTACAAGGTTTTCCCTTTTGACGTAAGGTGCTAAAAATGGGGCCTCATGGCAATCATCACCATCTCAGCCCTTGAAAGTCTACATTTGGATATAGGCCACTCTAACGGGGGGTTATATCAATACTCGCCACGCCTGGCATGAGGGTTAGCGAACGCAGTTAGGTGTATGTTCTTTATCTCAGTGTTCACTCCGACCGGCCGGTGAAAGCAAGCCGGAGATGAAGAACATAACCCTCACCTCAGTACTTAGGTACGTAGGGTCCCCAACAGCTCGCCATAAGCTGCCCTACTAAATAAATAAATCCTTATTATTGCAACGCTTCTACATGTCTTTGAATTTCGTTGAATCTATATTATTTAGAAAAAAAAATAACATCTAGAAAAACGTTCCATTTCTTGCCTTAACATCTGAAGCAACGTAAGCTCATCAAGGAAGATGTAGACTAGCGACATCTATCAACCAAGATCCGTCCGCCCACCGTTCTATTTTAACTAAGATTAATAGGTTACTTAAGCTGGGATGTGACGTGTCGGTTGCAGTTGGTCTTTAACTAGTAAGACGTTTAAGGACATCGCGACATAGTGCGGAGTTCACTGCCTCGTTCGCTCAAATGGTAGTAACTGGGGTACCTAGGACCCAGTCCCATAGTAAGTACATTTCACCAGATTTATTTTTTGGTCTCATGATAAAGGGGGTGAGCATATTGCGATCTACTGGGCACAGTTTTAGACTCCAGGCTGTCATTGAGAAAATTTCTAATGGAACAATCCAATAACACTTTGCCTGACCTGAGAATTGAATCCGGGAATTCACGATCGGCGGACCACTACGCCGCTATGGCAGTTAAATCTATCGTTCCTTAATAATTTCTCGTTTTCTCGTGAAAATGTTAACATACTTTTTGTTCGAATAAAATCAAATTGTTTTCGGGTCTATTATGCTAGGTTTATTGTCGATGGTTGTATGTAATATTGGTAGAATCGCTTAGTAACAGCCATTCAATTTGAGTGTGCTATTTATACGGCCTATTACATATAGCCTATACTGTGGCCATTTATATACGGGTACAGTCGGTTTCTTAATCGCAATCATAGCTTTAAGCTCAATGTTGTTCATCATCATCTTAGCCATTAGTAATCCACTACTGAACATAGGTCTCCCCCATAAAGGGGGGTTTTGCCAATACTCGACACGCTTGGCAGGCGGGTTGTCGAGCGCAGTTCGATGGTTTGTTGCAGAGAACGCTGCTGCCCGTCCTCTGGATCTGTTAACCCTTAGCAGGCTCTTACAACAACCACGGGTAGAGAGGGTGGAGCACTATTCTAAAGTCGGTAACTCCACGACGGGATATTGTTATCGACCATCAATTGGCGTGCGCGACCACAGATCAGGATGTTTCATCTCCTCTGTGTGCGCGACAAATTCATAGAATCATTTGGTTGGTAGTCCTATCGTTTTGCATTATTTTCAGGGTTCCGTATCTCAAAAGGTAAAAAGGAATCCTTATCGGATCACTTTGTAGTCCGTCCATCTGTGTGTCTGTCCGTCTATCAAGATACTTTTTAATGGGAACGCGTGGAGGTGTCAAGTTGAAATTGATATCAACTACTCAGATCTGCGGTCCCTTCTGGCTGTAAAAAAATCATACTTCTAAGTTAACGCAATCAAAAGTTATGACCATTTTACTGCATATTTCCATACTTTGCGCAAGGAACAAATAGATAGCGCTGAGTGCTCTTGGTATCTAGGTATGGAACCCTACAATACACATACTTATGCCTTAAAAAATTATTATTTTCCATGCTTTTTTTGCTGTGGACCTTATCGGTAAACTTAAAATATCGCAACGAGTTATGGAGAGGGCTATGCTCAGGATTTGTCTGCGAGGTTGAATCAGAAATGAGGAGATCCGTAGACGAACGAAAGTTACCGACATAGCCCAGAGGATTAGCAAGTTGAACTGGCAATGGGCAGGGCACATAGCACGTAGAACTAATGGACGACGGGGCTGTAGAGTTCCCGAATGGAGACCACTAGCTAGCGCAGCGTAGGACGTCCATCCACAAGGTGGTCAGACGATCTGATAAGAACGGCAGGAACACGCTGGATGCAGGCTGCTTACAACCGAACTGGGTGAAAATCTATGAGAGAGGCCTATGTTCAACAGTGGATGTCCTATGGCTGAGATGATGATGAAGCAGAAGATGATGCTACTCGTTCTCTATCTGATAACCCTTAGATAGAACTTTAGATAAGACCTTTAGCATAGAACAGATAATAATTCAACGTATAGAATGGACACTATCTTTTGTAGTGGTAGGCCTCTTTTGCAGGGGGCCGCCTGGGGAAGTACCACACCTTTGCCAGTTATTCATCCGCCAAGCAGTAATGTGCAAACATTACTGTGTTCCGGTATGAAGGGCAATGTTTCCAGCGAAATTACTGGGCATGATGAGATTCACCAACTCATATCTCAGGGTGACAGGCGCAATGCAGTGCCACGCAGAATTTTAAATTTTAAAGCACTGGGGGGCACTGTGTCTGATATGGGCAATCATGATGCTTACCATCAGGCACCTGATTTGCTCGTCTTGTTACTCACTATCATAAAAAAAAAAAAAAAAAAAAAAAACTATCATCCGCCCACCAATCGGACCTTCCTCACCCCGCCAGCGAGATTGAGCTCTCCACGAGCCCCGCTTCTATGGAAATCTTATGCACACTCGTGCACGTGTACAAAATTCCATGTGTGCAGTGTGCAGTGTCTGTGTAGTAGGTAGTTATAGCGTGGCTTTAGAATGGGATTGAGTCATGTCCGGGGTGTGCTCTTAGGTAGAGAAGTTAAGGTATTATTCCAAAGCCGATGACCACACGGTAATTTTAACTCTATGATTAAGTTAAATACTTGCCAACTCAGGAAGGAATGTTACATTAATTTATTGATTAATAATCAAATAGGCCACAGCTATGCTAAATGCTACAAGTTTTTTTTTTTTTTTTTATGTTAGTGAGTGACAAGACGAGCTCATCAGATGCCTGATGGTAAGCATCATGATTGCCCATATCAGACACAGTGCCACCCAGTATTTTAAAATTCAAAATTCTGCGCGACACTGCACTGCGCCTATTACCCTGAGATATGAGTTGTTGAATCTCATCATGCCCAGTAATTTCGCTGGTAACATTGCCCTTCATACCGGAACACAGTAATGTTTGGACATTACTGCTTGGCGGATGAATAACTGGCAAAGGTGTGGTACTTCCCCAGGTGGCCTCCTGCAAAAGAGGCCTACCACTACAAAAATAAAGTATAGCTACAAGTATAGTTAATAGGTAACTCTACCAATAATAATTATCTTCAAGTTAATGCTGATATGTCAGGTACTGTTTAATTGATACTCCAATACGTCTTAAGTTAATTAACTATTGGTAATTAATATTCAAGTAATAGATATTAGACTGCTTATTTGATCAACCAGTTGCATAAGGTATCCCCGGTTCAAATATTAAGTCGGGCAAAAAAGTTGAAACATAGCCACACGCACACACATAACTGATAACAAGTCACTAAACATACATGACATACAATTACGCCTTTTTACCGAAGAAGTAGGCAGTGGTGTACCCAGGACTCAGTCCCATAGTAAGTACACCCACATTTCGCAGTATGTTATTGGGCCCATGTAATAGGGGGCGAGCCTATTGCCATCTACCGGGCATAGTTCCAGACTCCAGGCAGTTATTGAGATAATTCGTAATGAAAAAACGCAATTTTTAACACTGCCTGATCTGGAGATCGAACCTGGGACCTCATGATTGGCAGTCGAGCTTACCACTACGCCACCGAGGCAGTCGGTACCGAATCCAAACCGGGTACCCGTCCCATGTCTACTTCTAAGTAAACGCATTCAAAAGTTATGGGCATTTTACTGCATATTTTAATACGCAAGGAACTAATAGATGGCGCTGTATGTTCTTGGTGGTTCTAGGTATGGAACCTAGGTATGGTACACTATGCATACATACATACGCCTTACTAAAGATAATTTTAAAAGGCAGCGCTTCCAGCGCTGTATTTATCTCACAAAATAATTAGTATCACACGCATTCAAAAAGGTCATTATTAACTTGAAGAGACATTTAAAGAAGCAGTGGAATTTCTTTCTTCGAAATAACATTGAAACAAGCAAAGCGCCTAAACCTTAATTAAGCTTATGTCCACAAGAAGGAAAAAGTCATATAATATTTGGAATAAAAACGTTTCTAAAGCCATCCGTCGAAAGCGGATGAATTTTATTAAGGTTTAGGGCTGTCCCTTGCTGAATTATACGAGTTTTTCTCTAATTCCAGAAATAAATTCTGGGATCTTTTAAAATAATTAATTATGAATGCCTTTAGAACTGAATTAGGTCGATTTGAATGATTGTACTTAGTTGATATTATAATTAAAAAAAAAAAATCATATTAGCGACAATATTTATTTATCGCAATATAGCCGAAAAGAAAAAAAGTTATGTATGTTTTTAATTATACTTACATTGTAAAGACATAGAAAACCAGGTAAATTATGTACATTTAATATTATAAATAAAAAATTATAGCCCAAATTTTCAAGAACGTCACCCGTGCCGTTTATAAAATTGTAATTGATCGAATACAGAGAATTTATGTTATTTTGATTGATACGGCTTTTACCAACGACGCAAAGATACAAAAGACTTGATGTTCCGAGGAATTATCTACCAGGGCACATAATAGATAGATAGATAATACTTTATTGTACACCACACACAAAGAAAATAACATTATAGGACACAGAAACTAAACTTAAATGTACAAGCGGCGGTCTTATCGCTAATAAACGATTTCTTCCATACAACCGATGGATGGAGAGGATTTATTTACGGCAGAAAGACGGTGGCGCATCTTAACAGTTTTTTACTACCAATAATGTTCATAATATATAATTAAATAAATGAATTACTAATAATACATATACATTATATATATATATATATATATATATATATATATAGAGATCTCTTTACGGTAAATGTTGATCTCACGCGACTTCACGCGAGCACTTTGTTGATCCAAAAATGTATGTTGATCCGGCGCCTTTTGTTGATCTAATATGCATCTCTAGTAACTAATGTGGCTCCAACCGGATCAACATCTACACTCACGTGACTGCTTCCTCGCGTTCGTCGAAGTTGATCCGATATACGAATCCACCGTGCGATGGTTACGGTAAATGTTGATCTTATTTAAATGAGCCAATCAGAGCACAGCAAACGATCGGATTGGCTAAAAGCAGCCGCGACGTTGCCGTTTCGTGTGTACAAGCTATGAAGCTACCGATTAAACGGATAATTCAACAACTTAACAACACCACGGCTAATAGCGGATTTCAGGTGGTCATACTAATTTGTCATATCAGTATGACTACGAAGACATTTATAACATTCTCGTATATTGGTTGTACTCACTTTTCAGAACCCCCTGTAGGAAAAACTAATGCCAGCCCATATGAAAATAAAATATAAACTAGAAATAACTACACAGAAATGTACTGCCTCGGTGGCGTAGAGGGCGCATGCTCGACTGCCAATCAAGAGGTCCCGGGTTCGATCCCCAGGTCAGGCAAAGTGTTAAATATTGAATTTTTCATTAGGAATTATGTCAGTGAACGAAGCGAAAGTTGTATGTCAGGATCGTAGCAAGTGGAGGGAAATAGTCTCTGCCTACCCCACGGGGAACAAGGCGTGACTGTATGTATGTATGTATGCATGAATTATGTCAATAACTGCCTGGAGTCTGGAACTGTGCCCGGTAGATGACAATAGGATAGGTAATAGGTAAATAGGTACCCATAATAGGTACATAATATAGTATTATTGAAATTGTAGAGGTAGGCCTCCTTTGCAGGGGGCCGCCTGGGGAAATACCACACCTTTGCCAGTTATTCATCCGCCAAGCAGTAATGTGCAAACATTACTGTGTTCCGGTATGAAGGGCAATATTACCAGCGAAATTACTGGGCATGATGAGATTCAATAACTCATATCTCAGGGTGTCAGGCGCAGTGCAGTGCCGCGCAGAATTTTGAATTTTAAAACACTGGGTGGCACTGTGTCTGATATGGGCAATCATGATGCTTACTCGTGCTCTTTGCTCGTCTTGTTACTCACTATCATAATAAAAAAAAAAAACATGGAACCAATAACATAAATGTGGGTGTATCTACTATGGGACTGAGTCCTGGGTACACCTCTACCTACCCCTTCGGGAAAAAGACGTGAATGTATGTGTGAGAAATGTAGTCGAGGCGCTCGTGGCCAAATGGCGGCTACTAGTAGGTATCAGCCGGTAACCGAGGTCAAGCGACACTAGGTACGGCCGGCACTTGGATGGGTGGCAGTTATTTACACAACGAGTTTCCTCCGTGCCTCGGAGAGCACGTTAAGCCATCGGTCCCGGCTGACTTTGAAACACCTTATAGGTAGTCGGAGACCATCAAATTTGACATCCACCAACTTGAATTTGGCGAGTGTGGCTAAAACACACTCAAGCTGAATATATTTTTATTTTTCATACAAACTTCCAACCCCTATTTTACATACTTAGGGGTGGAATTTTGAAAAATCCCTTCTTATTACTTGTCTAGGTTAATAAAATAATCTCCTGTCCAAATTTAATCAACATTGGTATGGTAGTGTTGGCCCTGAGTTCAAGGGCGTCGCCAAGGGGGGGCAGGGGGGGCTGCTGCCCCCCCCCCCCCCTAGAGGATCGAGAAAATTTAGCCTTTATTGTCTATGTTGACATTCAAGTGCCGCCATACCATATAGACACGTATTCATAAATACAGAACCATCTGGGCCCTATTTCATAAAAAAAAAATCTACAAAATTGTATGGCTTTTCTGTTTCATAGAAATTTGTAATTGTAAATTGTATACAGGCAAATACCGTTTGTATATCTATAGTGAATTTGGGTAAAATTCCTTGTCTAGCCCCCCCTTGATCATCGGCTGGCGACGCCCTTGCCTGAGTTGATGAATCAGTCTGTGAATCACTCTCTCTCTCTCATTATATAATTCTACTTCTAGAAGTCTGAGAACGGAGACAGCGTAGTTTGTGGTGAAGGTGGTAACGTAAACGGAAGCGGAGGAGGCGGAGCGGAATTTGTGGTGAAGTCGGAGATAGTGGAAGCGGGAAGAACGGGGTAGGAGGTGGATCAAGCTGAGTTTGTGGTGGAGGCGGAGAGAGTGGGGTCGGTGGGCGGTGGTGGATAAAAGAATAAAGAAATAAAGGGTCTTGACAGGCAGACGGACGGACGGACAGACAGACGGACAAAAAGTAATCTTATATGGGTTCCGTTTTTTCCTTTTGCGGTAAGAAACCCTAAAAACGATCAAAATTGGTTCTATCAAATCCTACAGGACATGTCCCAAACTAATAATATAGGGTTATTTAGGACTGTAGTAGGATATTACGTAGGATATAGGTATATGATGTTCTCTTTGTTAATTGATAGGTATACAAATACCTATCAATTAACTCATTTTGAATGCTTTTAATACTAGTTCTACTAGACTTTTTTTTTTTTAATATCATTTTTGACATTGTAATAATGAAGATTATTTTAATACTATAAAATAAAACAAGACGTGTAATTATTTTTTATGGATAAAATGAGTTTGAGTTTGACCCCAGATAATGTGGGACCAAAACTGAAATCGCGAAAAATATCAGCTGTTATATTATATAGGTACGTTTTGATTAAATATTTTAGCACTTGAATGGAACAGATGCAATTTTTCGCGATCTCATCTTTAGTTCTCTAATAAAAGTTGTTTGTTTTCATGAGTAGGAAAATCTCTAAAATTATACATAACATACATTCACGCCTTTTTCCCGAAGGGGTAGACAGAGGTTTACCCAGGACTCAGTCCCATAGTAGATACACCCACATTTTGCCAGTATGTTATTGGTCCCATGTAATAGGGGGCGAGCCTATTGCCATCTACCGGGCACAGTTCCAGACTCCAGGCAGTTATTGACATAATTCCTAATGGAAAAATCCAATATTTAACACTGCCTGACCTGGGGATCGAACCCGGGACCTCTTGATTGGCAGTTGAGCATGCGCCCCCTACGCCACCGAGGCAGTCAGAGATTATTCGGGATGATAAAAATTAACCCCGCATAATACAGTATCGGTACCTACTATGCATTTCAAATAACAATAGGACCCATCTTATGCTGCGACGTCACTAAACAAAACTTCTGAAATCTATACTTCTATAAGTAGAATTATATAATGAGAGAGACAGTGATTCACAGACTGATTCATCAACTCAGGGCCAACACTACCATACCAATGTTGATTAAATTTGGACAGAAGATTATTTTATTAACCTAGACAAGTAACAAGAAGGGATTTTTCAAAATTCCACCCCTAAGTATGTTAAATAGGGGTTGGAAGTTTGTATGAAAAATAAAAATATATTCAGCTGATTTACTTCAAATTCTACATGAAGCCTCGTTTTAATAAATAATTACATACGTGTTTCACGGTTCCTTTAAAAACAACCGTATGCGCGAAATATAGGGGTGCAAAAATTGTATAGTGAGTTTTATTTTTGAGATTACCTTAGCAAAAATAATTTAAAAATGTATTGAATTAAATCCGTTTTTAATAAGGTTTATCAAAATTCAACACCTAGGGCAAAAATAAGGGTTGAAAATTTGTATGAAAAAAATTCAATATTTAATGAATTAAAGTATCTTGAAACTGCACAAATTACACGCTTCTCTATATGTTTGTTTGTTTAAAACATTATTTTATTTATGAACTAGCGACCCGCCCCGGCTTCGCACGGGTAGTAGAAGTAGGTATAGTGGACGTTTAACAGGAGTGATGGATATAATCTATGTATACTGTTTTGTAGGTATTGATAAGTACTACAAACCCCTAGTACATTACTTTACTCTACCACCAATAGTTTTCACATCGCATGAAAAATAATCACTGTTTCGATTATTGTGACTAAACCAAAAAAGATGAATATAATCTATGTATACTGTTTTGTAGGTATTGATAAGTACTACAAATTCTTAGTACATGACTTTATTCTACCACCAATATATTTCACACCGCATGAAAAATAATCACTGTTTCGTTTATTATGACTAAACCAATAAAGATGGATAAAATCCATGTATCCTGTTTTGTAGGTATTGATAATTACTATACAAACCCCTAGTACATTACTTTATTCTACCACCAATACTTTTCACAGCGTATGCATATAATGTCTGTTTCGATTATTGTGACTAAACCAAAATAGATGGATAAAATTTCCGTGAACTATTTTGTAGATATTGATAAGTACTACAAACCCCTACATTATATTATTCTACCATCAATGGATTTCACAGCGCACGCAAATTTATGAATATGGTAATTATATTATGTGACACCTTGGTTCACAATATTGCAGTTTTCTTACGGATCCCTATTTTTTTTCAAAATCTCATATAGCCTATGGCACTCACACTGAATTAAGCTATCCATAAGTGAAAGAATTTTTAAGATCGGTCCAGTAGTTTCGGAGCCTATTCGTTACAAACAAAAAAACAAAGTTTCTCTCTTTATAATATTAGTATAGATGTGAGTAACAATGACTATAAAAGAAATTGCAAAAAATTAGGGATCCGTAAAAAACAGCAAAATAATCATTAATTTACTTACGTACGCTATGAAAACTATTGATGGTTGAATAAAATAATGTATTATGGGTTTGTAGTACTTATTAATATCTAAAAAATAGTCGGCAGACATTATATCCATCTATTATGGTTTAGTCACAATAATCAAAGCAGTGACTATATCGGTGGCGTAATGGGCGTATGATCGACTCTCAGTCATGAGATCCCGGTAAATATTGGATTTTTCCATTAGTAATTATCTCAATGACTGCCTGGAATCTGGAACTGTGCCCGGTAGATGGCAATAGGCTCGCCCCTATTACATGGAACCAATAACATACTGGTGAAATGTGGGTGTATTTAGTATGGGACTGAGCCTTGAGGTGTACCCAGGGCTACCCCTCAGCCTACCCCTTCGTGAAAAAGGCGTGATCATATGTTGATATTATGTTATCTTATCAAAGCAGTAATTATTGCTCTGTGACAACTATTGGTGGTAGAACAAGGTAAGTAATGTACAAGGGGTTTGTAGAACTTATCAATATCTACAAAGTAGTCCGCGGATAATATATCATCCATCTATTAGGACTGCCTCAGTGGCGTAGTGGGCACAAGCCTCACTGGCGATCATGAGATCCCGGGTTTGATCCCCAGTTCAGGCAAAGTGTTGAATATCGGATTTTTCCATTAGGAATTATGTCAATAACTGCCTGGAGTCTGGAACTGTGCCCGGTAGATGGCAAAAGGCTCGCCCTCTATTACATGGGCCTAATAAATACTGACGAAATGTGGGTGTACCTACTATGGGACTGAGTCCTAGGTACACCTCTGCCTACCCCTTCGGGAAAAAGGCGTGGTTGTATGTTATGTTATTAAGATTTTATCACTCTATCACAACATAACATACATACACGCCTTTTTCCCATATGGGTAGGCAGAGGTGTTCCCAAGACTCAGTCCCATAAGTACACCATTGGCTACGTAAAAAATAGGGTTGTATAAATAAAAAATACAATGTATCACGAAATTATTCATGTTCAATCGTTCTCTAGGTATACATATGCTACCCGCTACTAGTGCGAAGCCGGGGCGGGTCACTGGTTTTGCAAATATATCGGAATATCGGAATATCGGAAAATAATTATCTCATGGTCTAATGTCATGGGCCCATGGTCATGGTTCCATGGTCAAAGGTACCTACATACCAAATTTCAGCCCAATTGGTTCAACAGTTTTGACGTGAAAGAGTAACAAACATCCATCCATCCATCCATCCATCCTCACAAACTTTCTAATTTATAATATCAGAAGGATGTTTGGTCTTTTTACGTACTTAAATAAAATAAATAAATGTTCTGAACATTTCGCACATAAGTCCCTAGTCTCAAACTAGGAAAAACCTACTGTACTAGGTATGGAGGCCTGAGAAATACATAGCCAAGACACAGAGCAAACATCCGCGTTCGTCACAAAAATGTTTGTCCTGGTTGAAAATCGAACCCACTACCTCAGGATCCGCAATCAGAGCTACTAACCACAGAGCCAAAAGGCCAGTCATATAGTTATTGGTTATCTATTTTATTATTCTGATTTGACTTCTTGCAGGCAGCATTGGTGAAAAGATAGCGTCTTTACTGGTCCTATTGTTATTTGAAACGCATATTAAGAATGTACACATAACTAAACATAATTGCAACTCCTTTTCGTCCGAGGTTACAAACCGGTAGGTAGTTAAGTTAGTCCTTAGGTATCATAATGTGAATAGGTACCTATTTATAACCATACGTATCGAACATGAATGAGGGGTGCCTTTCCACTGAAGCGGTCTCTACTTCCTCCCTACCCCATTCATTTGAGCCGGGATCACATACGGCCAGATTAATTTATTAATGTAAAACATTCATAAAATCATGTTTCCAAATTGATAGATAGTCAAAATGCATATGGATAATAAAATACTCACCATCATCTTCTGATTGGTCTAAAACAAAAAACAAAATAACACAAATTCACTAACACGATACCAAAAACATGCGCAAACGTTTTTACGCAATAAAATCTGCCAAACACGAGTGAAGGAATAAAAGTTTGATCCTCAAACGCCGCAGCTAACGCATATATCTTACCTTATTACTCTAACGAAGTAGTGTATACTGGGTTCTCTGTCATACGAAGAATGCGACGTTGCCGCTTTGTGTTCGAGTACCTATTCGTCAATTTTGGCTCCGGATCCACTTAATCTATGTAAATGTCGCATATAAATTAAATATACTCTGGATCTAAGTAATCATATTCAGTGTGATTTTTTCGACCGTTGGATGGATCAAAAAATGTTGGTCAAATCGATGACGAGTATGTTGAAAACCTGTAAGTACAGATCCACCGACGTCACACGCGCATCAAGGACGGATCAAAGTATATCAGTTTGCACGACGCAGAGCTGAGTAAACACGTAAAATAGGTGGATCAACAATTGTTCTAACTTCTCACTGAACCAACATTTACCGTGAAAGGTTGATTATATATATATATATATATATATATATATATATATATATATATATATATATATATAAATAATAATATTATAATAGTTTGTGTTCTGTAAAAATATTTATCAATGATTTTAGTTTATTACGTGACAACCCTAGGAAATGTTTCATTTTCACCTCGCTATCTAGGGGCTTATTGCGTCAGGAACGTATATTCAATATAATAATATTATTATAAGTTCTTCAAAGCGCCGTCAACTCAACATTGACACTTCCATTCATGCCTAACATGTCCGCTTGTGGATTTTAGAAGTGTTCTATGGCATAGTGTCGTCTAACTAAATAGTTGAAGTGAAATAAAATGAAATTGTATAATGTGATAAAAACGACACGAAATCAATTACAATTATCACACAAGAAACTAGATATAATAGCGAAAAAAAAATAATGCAATAAAATTTGAAATAAGAATTGAATTGCACTAATGTTGGGTCTTATTTTCAAATAACAAACACAAATATAGCTCATTAGTCACCTGTGTGGCGACAAAGTCACGCGGGTATGTGACTCTATGTCTTATTAGAGTTGACAGCATAGAATATTCTATTACGTTAATATTTTATATTTTTATAGACGTCTAAGCGGTTTTTATAGATTGTGAAATGTATGACTGCCTCGGTGGCGTAGAGGGCGCATGCCCGACTACCAATCAAGAGGTCCTGGGTTCGATCCCCAGGTCAGGCAGTGTTAACTATTGGATTTTTCCATGAGGAATTATCTCAATAACTGCCTGGAGTCTGGAACTGTGCCCGGTAGATGGCAATAGGCTCGCCCCCTATTACATGGGACCAATAACATACTGGCGAAATGTGGGTGTATCTACTATGGGACTGAGTCCTGGGTACACCTCTGCCTTCTCCTTCGGGAAAAAAGAGTGAATGTATGTTATAATATGTGAAATATATCACCTATATACACACGCCCCTGTAGGCGTTAGCTAGAACGGATAGAAAAATTTCGGCGACGACTAGTACTTCCACGTTAGCTCAAGTGGTAGATTGCCCATCGCACGGAATAGTGCGGAGGGTGCGTGGTTTAATTCCCGCCAGTGGGTGAAACCGCAGGGCACATCTAGAAGACAAAATTATTTTATTTTATTTTTTTTTCAAAATCCAGTCCTTAATTTTTTTTTTTTATGATAATGAGTGACAAGACGAGCAAATCAGGTGCCTGATGGTAAGCATCATGATTGCCCATATCAGACACAGTGCCACCCAGTGTTTTAAAATTCAAAATTCTGCGCGGCACTGCACTGCGTCTGTCACCCTGAGATATTAGTTGTTGAATCTCGTCATGCCCAGTAATTTTGCAGGTAACATTGCCCTTCAGACCGGAACACAGTAATATTTGCACATTACTGCTTGGCGGATGAATAACTGGCAAAGGTGTGGTACTTCCCCAGGCGGCCCCCTGCAAAAGAGGCCTACCACTACACTAATTAACATAGTTAGAAATTTTTACTAACAATCACGGCCAAAACGGATTTTCATTATAAACAATTAATAACTTACAGCTAGACAGTCTTAGAAAAGAGAAAACTTAATATTATACGATGTAAGTTGATAACCTTAAAAATTACGTAAGTTTATAAACTAGTAAGTAACTTCAATATGCTGAATAAACCTAAGTAGGCTTATTCAGGATACTGAGCACCTCACTTTTAAATATTCTTTAACATTGCTGAAATAAATTTCAGCACTGTAAAATTTGCAGAATGGATTTATTAACCAGAGTCCAACATTTTTCAAAATTCTTGATTTATGAACCAATCCATACATAGCCATACTAAACATACCTTTCGTAAAATAAAATGCTTTACAAAACTCTTCTTTAATACCTTATATTTAGAGTTTAATATCGTAGTTTGGAGATAAAGCCAGATGTGGAATAGCGAGAACTGGGGTGTTACTGAAAACCATTCGATTGGCATTAATCATGAACAGAGGAATGACATTTCTATCGCTTAATCTATGACCAGTCACACTTTTTGGTCTTATAAAAAATTATACATAATTATAAGTCTAGAAATATCCAGATAATATTACTGAAACTGACTGCCTCGGTGGCGTAGTGGGCGCATGCTCGACTGCCAATAACATACTGGCGAAATGTGGGTGTATCTACTATGGGACTGAGTCCTGGGTACACCTCTGCCTACCCCTTCGGGAAAAAGGCGTGAATGTATGTTATGTTATATTACTGAAACTATTTTATTATTATATTAAGAATATAGAAACAAGACAACAACAACAACGACAACAACAAGAAGAAGACAAAAGACCTATTAAAAGTCCTTTCGTTTTATCTGGATTTAATAATCCTACTAAATTCATATATGCAAAAGTTTGTGAGGATGGATGGATGGATGTTTGTTACTCCTTCACGGAAAAACTTTTGAACCGATTGGACTGAAATTCGGTATATATAGATATTTTTGATCCTGGAATAACATAAAAAGTACTTTTAAAAAAAGTACTATGCCAAGTAACAAGAGGTCCCGGGTTCGATCCCCAGGTCAGGCAAAGTGTTAAATATTGGATTTTTTCATTAGGAATTATCTCAATAACTGCCTGGAGTCTGGAACTGTGCCCGTTAGATGGCAATAGGCTCGCCCCCTATTACATGGGACCAATAACATACTGGCGAAATGTGGGTGTATCTACTATGGGACTGAGTCCTGGGTACACCTCTGCCTACCCCTTCGGGAAAAAGGCGTGAATGTTCTCAACTCTAATGTATAATTTTCTACGAATTTTCTGATGAAATATTGTAAGCTCCCCATGTCAGATCTATTTGTGCATATTGTCGATGAACATGAAGAACGATATTAGAGATGAAATATAGCAGGATTCGGTATTGTCCTTTATAACCATCAACTCAAAAACCAAAGACGAGTTACTCGCTTTGATTGATCGGCCCTACTAAATGTTGACGGCTCGTCAACTTTCGCATTATTTGACTCCATTTGCATGCACTCGTTATCATCAGCCGGAAGACGTCCACTGCTGAGCATAGGCATCCCCTATAGAACCCCATAAACTATTCATTAACTATTATTCTTATTCATTTTCAAATTTATAAGGGTGTAAGGGGTGGCATAACATCTCGCCACCCAAGTCAACCTCACCTGCACGTGGTGCACCCTGCTGTCAAACTAACGAGGCTCTGACGAATTCAAGCCAAGCCAAGGTTGCCGTGCCGAGGGCTGCGTGACTAGAGGCGAGTCTAGTTGTAAGCGTGCCAAACTGCCCTGGGACTTGGCGAACCCAGAAACAGGCTAGCCTTACCCATGCACGCTGGGCTCTGCATGGGTGGACAGTTATTTCCCTCGCTACTCGTGGGAATGCAATGGACAATAAATATTTTAACCAGAATGGCGGCGACGTGGTTCGCAACCCGTCACGTCTCGTTTCCCGAGGGCGCGAAAAGTGGGCTATGGATAGCCACTTTGCTACGTTGAATGTGAGGGGAGGCATGAATGACAAAATTGAGGAAGTATGCGAGATGATGAATGAAAGACGGATTGATGTTTTATGTGTGAATGAAACTAAGCGGAAAGGATGCGACACCACCACGCATGGCTCGTACACAGCCTACTGGTCGGGAGTACCTGAAACCAGTAGAGGTTGTCAGGGCGTTGGTGTTGTACTTTCTGCGAGAATGAATGAGTGTGTGACTGACTTTGAATGTGTGAGCCCAAGACTCCTTTGGGTGAGGTTGAAAGTTGGCCTTACCCGCATCTTTGTATTGGGGGTGTACGCCCCGACAGATGCAGGGCCAAACTGTCCCTCGAGAGCCCAACAGATGAGGCAGGAGTTTTGGGATAGCGTGAAAGAGATTTTGTATAAATGTAAACAGAATGAAAGAATAATAATGTTAGGGGATTTTAATGGTTGGGTAGGAGTGAAACGGGATGGATATGAGAATGTGTTAGGAAAGTTTGGGGATGACAGAGTGAACATGAACGGTGAGAGTCTGCTTGAAGTATGCATGGAGTGGAATCTTTTGGTTACAAACACAATGTTTGAACACAAAGAGGTCCACTTGTTTACGAGAGAAGAAGGAAGCCAGAGAAGTATGATTGATTTTGTTATTGTGGATGAAAGATTGAGAATGAATGTCTTAGACACTCGGGCCTATCGCGGTGCTGGCATTTATACAGACCACTTCCTGGTAATGAGCCGAATAAGGGGTCTGTTCAGAAAGTGGCGGCATCGACATCGGGGGCCTGTTAGTGTACTAGAGCGCATAAAAGTTGAGAATTTGCAAGAAGAACGTGTGAATGAAGAGTTTGCACGTAAACTGAGCGAAAAGTTTACCGAGTTAGATGAAGCATGTGAGATTGAAGAGCTATGGAAGCCATTTAAGGAAGGAATTGTGGAAGTTGCAGTTGAAGTGTGTGGTGTTAGTAAGAGAAAGAAAGGGTGTAAGATACGAAAGGTTTGTGTGGAAGTTCAAAAAGCAGCGTCTGAGAAGAAGAAAGCTTGGAAAGATTGGTTGGCCACAAAGGCTAATCAAAGAATGCAGAAGGCAACGAATGTGGATGTAAACATGGCAAGAAATGAGTATAAAAGATTGAAGGATGTGGCAAATGAGGTTGCGAGAAGAATGAAAGAGCACGATAGAGATGAATTTGACAGGAGGTTATCTGATGACTTTCAGAACAACATTAAGTTTTTCTGGAAGTCCGTAAGATCAGCTAGAGGGAATCTTACCACCTCACAGCTGGACAAGATCAGAGACCAGGATGGAAGCTTTCTGAATGGAGAGGAAAGGGTGCTAAACAGATGGAAGGAATATTTTGAAAGTTTATTTGAGAAGGAGAATTTGCAAGTACAGGCCCCATCCGGGGATACGAATGAAAGTCATGATGAAAATGGTGTAAGCATGAAAGAGATTGTGGAAGCGTTGAAAAGTATGAAAACGGGTAAGGCTGCAGGGTATGATAGAGTTTCAGCCGAGATGCTTAAAGCTGGACAGGGTGTGGTAGCTAGTCAGCTGTACCGCCTTTTCAACCTTTGCTGGAGGAGCGGCAGAGTACCAGGAGACTGGTGCAAGGCCGTTATCGTACCGCTATACAAAGGAAAAGGGTCGCAGCAAGACTGTAAAAACTACCGGGGCATTAGCTTATTAAGCATCGTTGGCAAACTATATGCAAAGATTTTGATTAAAAGAGTGATGAATGAAACTGATGAAAAGATTTGGGATGTGCAAGCGGGATTTAGGAGAGGGATGGGATGCATGGATCAGATCTTTTCCTTACGGAGCATAGCCGAAAAATTCTTGGCTCATAGCCAAAAGGTCTATTGCGCATTCGTAGACTTGGAAAAGGCCTATGACAGAGTGGTGAGGGATGAACTGTGGTCAACATTGTCTGTGTATGGGGTGAACGCCAACTTGATACGAGCGCTGAAATCACTCTATGAGGGTTCCAGTGCTTGTGTCAGGGTAGACGGAGCTTACACAGACTGGTTTAACATCGAAAAAGGTGTTAAACAGGGATGTGTAGCTTCGCCATGGCTGTTCAACTTATTCATAGACAATTGTCTGAAAGATTTGAAAGAAAGTGCGTATGGTTTAAGAATGAATGAGTTGACCGTCAAATGCCTCCTATACGCTGATGACCAGGTCATACTGGCATCATCAGAGAAGGAGTTGCAAGCGATGGTTAATTTGACGAATGCTGCTTTAACAAGCAAAGGGATGAAAGTGAATGTAAGCAAGACGAAAGTAATGGTTTTTGAAAGAGAAGAATGTATGACAATTTGCAAGATTCTGATTGATGGAGAAAGAGTGGAACAAGTAAAAGAGTTTGTATATCTGGGTTCAAAGTTTGCAAGTGATGGAAAGTATGACTGTGATATTGAAAGAAGAGTTTTGGCAGGAAATCAGGTGAATGGGGCGTTGCATACTTTTATGAACAGTCAGAAAGTGTCTAAAAAGGCACGACTGGCTGTGCATAGAGGGGTGCTTATCCCCACACTTACGTATGGTAGTGAATGTTGGGTCTGGCAGAAGAAGCATGAAAGTAAGATTAATGCTGTAGAAATGAGAAGTTTGAGAAGTATGACTGGAGTGACCTTGATGGACAAAGTGAGGAACAGTGTGATAAGGGAACGCTGTGGCGTGTTAGAAGATGTAGTGACAAAGATAGAGAAAGGATTGCTTAGATGGTTCGGACATGTGGAGAGGATGGACGAAAAGAGATTGACAAAGGAGATTTATAAGGCTAGTGTGAATGGTCAAGTCGGTAGGGGTCGACCTAGGCGTACCTTTCATGAACAAGTTGATGTTATCTTAAGGAAAGGCCAGGTCAAAAGTACCAACAACCGACGAGCATGCATGAAGAATATGATGAAAGTGGAAGAAGCGAAAGTTGTATGTCAGGATCGTAGCAAGTGGAAAGAAATAGTCTCTGCCTACCCCAACGGGAACAAGGCGTGACTGTATGTATGTATGTATTTTCAAATTTTTATTATTTTTGTGAAAATAATAAATTATTTTTCACAAAATAATAAAAATATATTATGAAATCCCAAACAAATATCCTTCTGTGTTTGAAGCCACAGATTAAAAAAGGCTAAAGTTAAAACCTAGGTTATTTTTATTGAACTGTAGTTTTCCTGTCCATCGAGCTTGAGTTAAAAACATGCCTACCAGCAGTTATAGTTCCGAACAAAGCAATTGGTTGCGCCACTGTGTTCCAAACGCGGAAAATTGCAAATCAAAAACTAGAGGCACACGTCACAGACGATAGTTATAAAGGCAGACATCGCGCTATAAAATATACAATAAGGGACTCGCTTAAGAGCGTACACGGCCTTTTAGGAATTTGACACAAACCTATGAAAAATTTACCAAATCAATGTTTTGTATTCCCTTGTTTCCTCCTAATATTATATACCCATTCTTTAAATTTATATTCAGATATTTTTAATGTGAAGTAACCGGTGTACTTGTCTTTAATTTGCTTACCATCAGGCACTTAATTTGCTCGTCTTGTTATTCATTATCATAAAAAAACATAATATATACATACATTCACGCCTTTATTTCCCGAAGTGGTAGGCAGAGGTGTACCCAAGACTCAGTCCCATAGTAGCTAACCCACATTTCGCCAGTATGTTATTGGTCCCATGTAATAGGGGGCGAGCCTATTGCCATCTACCGGGCACAGTTCCAGACTCCAGGCAGTTATCATAATACGAGGCGATCATAATATAAGTGAGCAAAGTGAGAAAAAAATAATCAGTGGTATTAAGGCGGGCTCTCGACCTTTTCCATATATATTTTTTTAATAGATTACCTTTTGTGACCAAGTTGTCCTGTCTCTTATTTACTTTTCAGTAAGAATAAGTAGGCAGGACCCCTACAATGTGACTAAAGCTTCATAATATAGTCAAACATGACACCTAATAAGAATAATGAATTGTTATTTTGGCTGCCCCCTGAGCAGGAAAACGTAGCAATCAAGTATTTAGTATTACTGGGTTTGGTCTCAGTTTTGTTTCATAGACCCCGGTGTCTGCCTCTATCTCATCAATGGTACACGTCGAAAAGTCGATTCCGTTCCTAGTAATCTCAACTTTGAACAAAAAAATAAAGAGTATCAAAAATTTAACACAATTTCGTCGCAGCAAAGGTTTGGTCGAAAAATTGGCTAGTCTTGCAATAAAGATGAATAATTCGATGGGAGCTCTATCTAATGTGAAAGATCTGTCTGTGTAAGTGTCACTTTATCAGGTCCTAGTGTTTCACCAGCAAATCCGTTTATATTGCAAAGTAGCCAAAATGTCTGGATATATGAGTAGAGTCAACAAAATAGAGTTATCTTAGAGTGACAAGAACACAGTGCAATGAACTTTGAAAGTTTTGGAAGATGTATAAATGTCGAGATTTTACATTTTCTAAAGTTTTTTAAAACACTGGGTGGCAATGTGTCTGATATGGGCAATCATGATGCTTACCATCAGGCACCTGATTTGCTCGTCTTGTCACTCACTATCATAAAAAAAAAGTTTAGATAAGGAATTACAGTCATAATATGCATCATACGTCATAAATAATTCTCA
The DNA here is from genome assembly GCA_947063395.1 of Hemistola chrysoprasaria. Classification (NCBI taxonomy): domain Eukaryota; kingdom Metazoa; phylum Arthropoda; class Insecta; order Lepidoptera; family Geometridae; genus Hemistola; species Hemistola chrysoprasaria. The sequence goes on from OX346730.1 coordinate 7,905,139, forward strand.
AAAAGTGGTGACAAATCGTGGTCTCCATTAGAGAACTTTACAGCCGCATCGGGCATCAGTTCTACGTACTATGTGCTCATCCCATTGCCACTTCAACTTGCTAATCCGCTGGGCTTTGTCGATAACTTTCGTTCGTCTACGGATCTGCTCTTTTCTGATCTCGCAGAGATTCCGAGCATAGCCCTATATATAGCTCGTACCGATATGTAATGCTTCTTAATTATAAACGTTTGAAAAGCAATACGTCCGAAACGAATCCATGAAATACGGTCCGAAGTAATATTCGACGAACTATTATTTGTATGGTAATTAACGCACTAGATAAGATTTCCGTCGTCCGATTTGTCTCCGCCATCCGTTAATCTCCATTTTGGAGTCGATATTGACGGACCGAATTAGCCATAGTTTTATTTGTACTATGAACACTCGCGCCCGGACCGAGATTGATTAAATCCGTGATCACGGATTTAGGTACCGCTCTAAGTGTATAGAAAAGTTTAGTCCTATCATAATTGCCGCTCTATAATCTGTGTAAACTCAGGCCTTAGTTAATGTAAAAAAATATATAATGAATTCCGTTAATCCACGCGCCCAAGAAAAACAACTTCCTTTTTCAGAAGCATTTCAAAATACACAGTATAAAATTGAGGAATATTTTAGGGAAGTACGAAATTGTAGCTTCTTTATGGAATTATTTTTTGGGAGCGCTCAACACCTATTCAGCCATAGAGGTTTAATATACGAGATGCGAAACAAAAGTTTTATAGTAGCAAAAGAAATTTGGATTTTGGGAAAGGACAGTGGGATGAAACCATTGATATGTTAAAAAACCCTAAATACGTAGGCAAAAAATGTTGCCTTGTTTGAGATATTTGTATTTGGATTTCAGTGATTAAGAATTGTACATCTTGCTACAAAATTTATATTATCATGGTTTTACGGCAAAGGTTATTAAAATTTTGTGAGTTACGCCTATATTAAAGTTATTTCGGCTTATTGCTTGAAAATGTGAAACGTCAAACGGTGCTTCTTAATTTTGCCGGGCTGTAGTTGCATAGGTACTGTGTCCTGTGCAAAACGATAAGTCGATAAGTCGACTTATATCAAAATAGCGTTTTTTTACGGCTTTATACTTTTAAAAAATCCCTTCATTTGTTATAAGTCACGTGTACACTTCTCTACTGGTTTCTGAGATAGGTTGGGACATCTGGCACATTTTTTGCAGTTTTACTTGTGTCTAAGGATAAGATAATTTATCATGTAGCGTCCGTGGTTCAGCGGGAATATGCCCGTCTTTAAATCCAGAGGTACTGGATCGAATATCACCATGTGGACTTTTCGCCTGGGCGCTACTGTGTTTCGGATGGCACGTTAAACTGTAAGTCCTGGCCGTTTCCTATAAGTTATGTAGGGGTCAGTTGTTAGGCCATGTCGGAGGCTGCGTAGGAATCTTGGTGACCTGAAACTCTGACAATATTGGGTTGTCCACATAACCCATATAAATTGACTCAATCAGTGTTATTGGGGTAATCCGTTCTGTTAGAGTATAAATTCAAATTATGACCTACGTCATAAGAAAACATCGGCTTATTTAGAGAAAGGCAAAGATGGCCCATTTGACGGTACACGATAACTTCTGTTTCCAATCTCCATAGTAACATACCCAAAGCATGCCGAATGGATGTTTTGCATAATCGCCTCCGTGTTTTGTTCGTCTAATGGAGTTTTAGATCGATCCAATTTCAGATTGACCCATTTCGGATAATGACCTAATCAAGATTATTAATTACGTTGTGATCGAGTACTTCTACTTAGTTTTATTATAGGTTCATATATAGGTTTAGTTATGCTATACTTATTAGTCTTCGACCAGTGTGTGTTGCCAGTGATGACATACTTAATAAAATATGGCACCGAGACGTGGTCCCTTGGCCAACAGGGCCTTATAAATAAGCTCAGAGTTGCTCAACGAGCTATAGAGCGAGCTATGCTCGGGGTTTCTTTGCGAGATAAAATCCGGAATGTGGAGATTCGCAAAGAAACGGGAGTTACCGACATAGCTCGCAGAGTATGCAAGTTGAATAGAAGTGGCAATGGGCAAGCCACATCGCTTGCAGAACCGATAACCGTTGGGGAAGAAAGGTTCTTGAGTGGAGACCACGGACCGGAAGACGAAGCGTAGGCCACCCTCTCACGCGGTGGACCGACGATCTGGTCAGGATCACGCTTTAAACATGCGGCTTACAAAGCGTCTTTTAAGTCTAAACCGAAAGAACCTTAAAATAATGATAGGGACTAACAGGTCACTGTCCCTTGAACAAACACCCGTTCACAACAAACGCCACAGACAGTCCTCTATGCAGAGGCTGTTTCATGGCGGAAGAAACGGTTGCCTACGTAGTCCTGGAATGCGAGGTAGTAGCCCTTCAACGTGAACAAATCCTCGGAACAGTGAGGTCACTCCGCGAAGACTGCGAAGTTCCCAGGAAGCTTCTGAGCTTCTGGGCGGAGTTTGGCTGGCTAGATTAGCCAGGACTTCACGTACAACGGACCAGAAAAGAGTCTAAGTGCGGAAAATGAGTCCACTTTTACATTACATTACCTGGTCAGGACCCCAGGCGTGCCGGTGAATGCGGACTTTGACCAACTGCCATGAGTGGCGTTCTTATGGGGGAGACTTATGTTCAGCAGTGTGGACGTCTACCAGCTTATGTAGATGAATGATGAAAATTTTATTAGATTTACGACTTTTTCTTCAGGCACTACCTCTGATTATGAGGTCCCGATTGTTAGAATTAACCATTAGAAATTTTCTCAATGACAGTCCTGAAATTGTGCTCGGTTCATGGCAATAGGCTCGCCCCCTATTACATGGGACTTAACTTACTCGGCGAAGTGTGCGGTTACTACTATAAGACTGGGCCCTAGAACCCTTAGGGAAAAAAGGCGTGATGTAATGTGCTAGAATTTTTATCCTCAAATTGTATGATTCACAAAAGCTTCAAAAATAAAACGCAGATTTTTTTTTACCTACCTAGTAAGCTAGTAAAACTAAATTGAGGTTACGTTTTTCATTTATTACTAAGTTTACCCAGATGTGATTGCAACCAGGCAACTTAGCACATTCCAACTTTGCCTTAGCAAACAAGTTAAAACAAGAAAATCTCAAACGCACGGTTTGTGCCAATGGACAAAGTTTCACGTTTAATGGTTAATTTTATTTGCTCAAAAATGTGCCTGGTACTGTCGAGTATTTAATTTGAGGTTAGGTATGCCATGGGGTGCCAGTGCGGTGCGACAATAAAATAGTATCCCACAATTGAGTATTTGAATTTTTTTTGGCATAAATGGAAAGATCAGAAGAGTCAGTTTCATCCAGTGCGAGCCAGCTATATTAGTTATGTCATCTTTCCATCTTGAATTAGGGCTCCCTTTGCCTCGTTTCCCTTGTGGGCCTTTCCACCAAAAACATTAGGTTGAAATATTTATACTTAGGTACCTACTTATATTATGACTGGTACAAAACATTGTGAAAATTTTATTTAATTAATTAATATTAATTAATAATAATAATATTATTATAAATGCGAATGTTTGTGAGGATGGAAGGATGGATGAATGGATGTCCCATATTATTATTATTATACCTAATATCCCGTCGCTCGATCTGAGATTTAGGGTACTTATTATCCTGCTATTCCCACGTAAAAGGAAGACTACGTGGGTGAAACCGCGGGGCACAGCTATTATATAGTTATCCATAATTTTCCTATCCCAATTAGGCAGAGGCTGATTACGTAATAGCTTCTATAACCTAAACCGGCTAATAACGGCTGGTGCACACGACCACATCCAGATTTTTTCTGGATCCGACGAAATGACGTACGTACGGGTGTGTCCACACGAGCATAAAGATTTCAGTATGATATAGATCCGTCTAGACGGCATGGTTACGAACTTTGCAACACCAGCGCAACTGGCGTAAATTGCACAATCACTGCTGTGAAGTGTGACTATTAGTGTTGAGTATAATCTTTGATTATATTATAATCTTTATATAGAGTCTAAGGCCACTAAGGGGTGGCCCTACGCTACTTATCAGTAGTCATTTAGGATCAGCACAGTGGAAATCCTTGTAATAGCATTTCCATATCGCTATTATATTTAAAGCGTCATCATCATCATCATCATATCAGCAATAGGACGTCTACTGCTGAACATAGGCCCATAGATTTCCATTTAGTCTAGTTGTAAGCGGCTTGCAGCCAGCGTGTTCCTGCTATCTTTATCAGATCGTCTGTCCACCTCGTGGGTAAACATCCTACGCTGCGCTTGCCGGTCGGTGGTCTCCATTCGAGAACTTTACAGCTCCATCGGCCACGTGCTATGTTAACTTTCGTACATCTACGGATCTTCTCATATCTGATTCGATCTCGCAGAGAAGTCCCGAGCATAGCCCTCTTCATAGCTCGTTGCGCTATTTCGAGCATACTAATAAGACCCACACTGTAAGAGATCACGTTTCAGAGCCATAAGTCATCACTAGAACACATGAAAATTCAAAGCGTATAATACAAAAAAAGGCATTTGATAGTAGTAATTGTGCTATTTACTTACGCCTGACGCGCTGCTGTTGCATTGCTGTCGCAAAATTTGTAATAGCTACAATCCAGGGAAAACCTGATCCGTTATAAATGTAGATATTGTCGTGTGATACAGCCGTAACATTCGCCATTATTATCAATCAATGTTCTAATTAGGTCTATTCATCATAATTAATGCTTAATGTAACCGATATCTACGTAGTATTATTAGATCCTAACTGTACCCCGCGGTTTCACCCGCGAAGAAATCGTTCCCGTGGGAATATCGGGGGAAAAGTACCATATGCGTTATTCAAGGTTCTACATACAGAATTTCAGACAAATCGATTCAGTAATTTAGGCGTGAAGGAGTAACAAACATCCATCCATCATCACAAAATTTCGCATTTAAATTATTAGTAGGATGTGTATGACGTCTACATCTTCCAATTTCCAAAGAAACTAAGTAAAAATATCGCCGCAATAGCAAACAAAGGCGACTAGTAAACTAGCGTCGGCGCGTCTCTGCGTGCAAATTGAATTCCATTCAACACCGCACATGAAACATTCACTAGTTGTCCCAATGCGAAACACTGTATAGTTGCTGACATTGAATCTAGCACGCTATTACACAAAACAAGATTTCTACTTCTCTAGCAATTTTGGCAGCTGTAGCCAGTGTTCAATACAACATTGAACATAGCATTGAGTATAGCAGTGGTGGCAGATTTTATCACAATAGCTAAAAACAAAAATCATAGACGTTGGTTAGACTGCCAGTCTGAAATAAAACTGAGTTGGATATATCTGCCGCACGTCAGACGAGATGTGGGCAAAACTGATTACTGAGTGGCGGCCACATAACATTAAACGACGTTCAGAAGGAGATGGAAGGACGAGCTAGATCCTTATTGTGAGGACTGGCACAATAGGGCACTGGACCGCAAAGAGTGGATTGAGGGTGGGGAGTCTTTGCCCAGCAGAGGGACAAATCAGGCTTATAATAATAATAAGAAACAGCCCAAGCTTATCGTCACGTAAACTGCTACAAAAGATGTTAAATACACAATCTAATAGCGATAAGCGGAGGAGTGAGCACCAGGAAGACTCTCAGCAAGGCGCGATAAAGCAAAATCAGCATGAGCGCGGTTTACAAATGAAACGCATAATATGTATTGTCATAATATACTTTGGCATAACAACATTTAGCATAATGATCACTACGCATTTTATTATTAGGCACAAATATTTTTCCATAATGTTCATTGTCATAAAAACTATTAGAATAATAGTAATGAAGCATAATTTTAAGCATAAGATTATAAATGCATAATGATATTTAAACACAATCTTTTTTGTCATAAAAGCTTCAATAAATAATGATAAAACTAACCTAACCTTATCAACTGATTCGGATTTCGCAATATATTTTGATGCCACATGATTATTATACGAATTATTAGTATGCCTTAAATATTTATGCGACAATCAATAATGCCTAACTACATATGTTAGACCAATTACTACTAATGCTAAACTTTCTATTATACTAAGTTATGATTATGACAAAGATTTATTACGATAATTAATTTTATGCGAAAACGTTATGATAGATAGATAGATAGATAAATAAACACTTTATTAGTACACTACAAAACAATAAATCTTAAAAATGAAAGAAAACAGTATATAGTGCAACAATTGGCGGTCTTATCGCTAAGAGTGATCTCTTCCAGACAACCGCCATATAATTAATGCCTAAAAATTTTATGAAGATATTTAGAAGCGACATGAATAGTTAGGACTTAACACTAACTGTTCATTATTTCACAGCCACGAGTGTATAACTCGTTCCGCAGAGATTAATATTTCATATTCGCCGCGAGCTTGTTCTTAGGGGTTTTTCCAATAAATTGTATACATTACTCTCTTTTATGTGCTTCGGTCTTGGATTGCTGGCAATATACTTGCTTTACACCGAAATTCTTGTATTTGAAGTTGTTAGTTAACGCCGTAATAGATACTGAGAGTGGATACTTTGTGATTGTGAGACACTAACTTGGTAATTAATGGCTACGATATAAAGGAGTTGTTGGTTTCAAGGCCACGTTGATCTTACATAATAATTTTGCTATTATTTGATGTGCTTAATAATACGATTTAATAATAAGACTCGCCGTGGAGTTGCCGACTTTAGAATAGTGCTCCACCCTCTCTACCCGTGGTTGCCGTAATAGCCGGCTAAGGGTTAACAGATCCAGAGGACGGGCAGCAACGTCCTCTGCAAAAAACCATCGAACTGCGCTCGATAGATAACCCGCCGGCCAAGCGTGTCGTTTATGGGGCCTATGTTCAGTAGTAGATTAACAACGGCTGAGATGATGATGATGATGAATAATAAGATTTACAAATAGATTTCCAATAATTCAAGCTCGTACTAAAAAAAAATTTTTTGTATCGCCATTACATATTAACATTATTACTAAAATTTGAACGCTTATTGCCATTAAAAAATGCCTAGTACTTATTTAAATCCTACTTATATTATAAATGCGAAAATGTGAGGATGGATGGATGTTTGTTACTCTTTCACGCCAAAACTACTGAACTGATTGGGCTGAAATTCGGAATGTAGATAGTTAAGACCCTGGAATAACATAAAAAGTACAAAGATTCAGTAAAAAATCCAATTTCATCCAAAAAAGTTTTCAGTGCCTTTTTATTTTTCTAAGATTTATTTTCTTTGTGCAGGTATGTATAAACATGAAAACTCGTTTGTATTAAATTAGATTTTTACTGAATCTTAGTATTGTTATTTTCTAGAACCTAGCTGTCTTTATTTTACGTAATTACATGTAGTATTTTTTATATCTTCAAAAATGTGGGTACGTGTGAGCGAGAGGGCGAATTTGCATTGGACAGCGTCTTAAGGGTTTTATTAGTAGTTATCTATTAGTAGAAAAACTATATAAACTACCAACATTTGTACTTAATAGATATAAGGAATGAGAATAAAGGAAATAAAGCCTCGTTGGCTCAGACGGTAGTAACTCTGCCTTATGTGCCGCAGGCCCCGGGTTCGATCACCGGCCAGGTCAAACATTTATGTGCATGAACATGTCTGTTTGATCTGTGTCTGGGTGTTATAAGCTTATATATTATGTAAGTATTTCAGTCATCTGGTTACCATAGTACAGCCTTCTGGCCTAGTTTGGGATCAGATGACCGTGTGTGGAAGTTGTCCAATTTTTTTATTCTTGATTGGAGACTGGTTTCGAATCATTAGTTTTCAAAGTAGGGATAGGGTAGGATAGTATCCAACGTGTTCAAAAAAGGTGTAGTAGTACTTAAGGAGGTGCATCTGTTCATCAAACAACTTCAACATCAACTTCCAAAAAAAAAAAAGGATCGCGAATTCGCGTAAAAAAATTTTCTACTTTCCATACAAAAGGGATCAGCTGAGTATTACTACACTATTTTTGTAACACGTTGTATAGTAGCTAGGTGTCTATAGTTTCAAATGTTGCTCTACGGGCTTGTTAGCAGTTAGCAGGCTGAAGGCTATCCCTGCTAAGCCACTTAGGGTAATTGCCGTAAGGTATACAGGCTTTGTATCTGATTGCTCACGAATTAAGTAACATTCTATGTTGTGATAGTCTGTGTTGCCAGGCTGTTGTTGTTTTACACCAGCTTGATAACTATACACTTAATATAAGGATTTAACAGAAAAGGGGACCTCTTAGCAGTTTGACACAATCCTATGGAAAATTTACTAAATTGATGTTTTGTATTACCCTGTTTCTTCCGAATACAGTAAACCTATTTGATATATTTATATCCTGATATTTTAAAATTTAAGTATAGTATGTTCCTATCATTTTATTTTTGTTTATAAACTCTAAATTTTTTTGTAGTAAACGATGACGTTTACTTCAAAAAAATTTATGTTTCAAAAAATCGCGTGATTCATATCACGCCAGTAAAACTGCAATTTTTGAAAGTTCACTATGAATAACCCAAGGCTTTATAAGAAAAATTAAAATAACAGGGACATAGGTTACTTCACTATAAAAATATCAAAATATAAATTTATAGAATGGGTTAATTATATTCGGAGGAAACACTGGAATACAAAACATCGATTTGGCAATTTTTTTCATAGGATTGTGTCAAATTCCTAGAAGGCCATGTAAGCTCTTAGGGGCTCTGAAGAGCTAATTACAAATTGCTTACACGAAAATGGACACAAACAAAAATGTTTTCAAATAACTGAAATAGAGTTTTTGACTTTATATTCCCTATTCAGTGGTTTTTGCAAAATGGTCCAATTTAATTTAAAAATTAGCACATCCACTTATAGTATATTGTTTTCAGAAATATATTTATATACCATTTCCCTAATTTCAGCTTCCAGATGCCCTCGATTTTTACCTTTTGGGTTAATGGCCTTTCCTAAATTGGTCCTACAAAAACTTTGTCTTCGTCCGGAAATCGTCAATTTATGATTTAAGCGCCTAAGATAACAAAGACATCAGTTATGAGAACGGAAAGGAGCATTTACACTACTCAAAAAGTTGTGACAAAGTAACAAGTTTTTTTTTCTTTTTTTTATAATAGTGAGTGACAAGACGAGCAAATCAGGTACCTGATGGTAAGCATCATGAGTCCCCATATCAGACACAGTGCCACCCAGTGTTTTAACATTCAAAATTCTGCGCGGCACTGCACTGCGCCTGTCACGCTGAGATACGAGTTGTCGTTGTTGAATCTCGTCATGCCCAGTAATTTCGCTGGTAACATTGCCCTCAGATCGGAACACAGTAATGAACACATTACTGCTTGGCGGATGAATAACTGGCAAAGGTGTGGTACTCCCCAGGCGGCCCCCTGCAAGAGAGGCCTACCACTACAAAGAGATCATTTTCTCTGACTGACAAGTACAAAACGTTAGCGTGTTTTAACTCGACTCCCAGCGCCATCTAGCGCTGTTTCTTGTGTGTATGTTTGTTCCTTTTTCACACTAACACTACTGAACCAATTGAGCTGAAATTTGATGAACGGGAACGAAGACTATTCTACGTCTCAAAAATTTTCTTCCCACTAAAACTAAACTCTGCCTCGTTAACGCTCTGCTCCTCCCCATCATTGACTACGCTGACGTCTGCTTTTTGGATCTAAACTCAGATCTCCTTAATAAACTTGATCGGCTATTAAATACAGGCATAAAGTTTATTTATGGCCTTAAAAAGTATGATCATGTGTCTGAGTTTCGCGCCAAACTTAAATGGCTCCCTATCCGCGAACGTCGGCATGTCCGTATTCTTTGTCTCCTCTTCTCTCTTCTGACTAACCCCGACGCTCCAATGTATTTGAAAGACTGTTTCCAGTATTTGAAGGACAGTCATGATGGTCGGCAACTCAGGTCTATTAATAGCTCTATCCTTTATATGCCCAAGCATACCACCTGTTTTGTCGACAAGTCATACTCTGTGCAGGCCGTCAGGCTATGGAATGCATTGCCGATAGAGATAAAGAGTGCGACCTCCAAAATAACCTTCAAAAATCTGGTACGTGACCATTTTTGTAAAAAGGTTCACCAGCTACGATAATGTGCTAATCTCCTAGGTACCTTTCATTTATTTCTTGACTTTTTTTCAACTCCTTCTTTTATGCTTTCACGTTCAATGATTTGTCAGTGCCAAGTTTTTTTTTTTCTTTTTTTTCTCCTGGTTTCATGGGTACATCAGGGACCTATTAGTGCTAATGTTATTTATCTAGGTATATTAATATTGTATATATTATTATGTAGGTATATATTTACACTCTTATTAAACATTTAAGTAGGTGTATTTATTATTTTATTTATGTATTATTTAAGTATATTTATGTATTTATATATTGTGTTTTATATATAAGTATATGGTGTAGACTATTATGATTTATTTTTGGTTTTATGATTATTTGCTGTTTGTTTTATGTTTTTGCTTAATTAAGTAGTTTTAGTTATTTTAAAGTTTTCATGTTTTGCACTCCACCCAATTTCTGTAACATTTTCTCTAGTTTTTGGGATAACTGGTAGAAAATGCTACACTAGCATTAAGTTAGTCCTAGCGTTGTGCTGAATTATAATTAAATAAATAAGACTACATGGGTGAAGCCCGGGGCACAACTAGTAAGATAAAATTAAGTCAGGGGATTAAGTAGTTTTAGTTATTTCAACCTTTTCATGTCTTGCACTTCTCCCAATTCCTGTAACATTTTCTCTAGTTTTAGGATATCTGGTAAAAAATGCTACACTAGCATAAGTTAGTCCTAGCGTTGTGCTGAATTATAAATAAATAAACAAATAATATGGTACTTAAGGTCCGATCCCAAGCAAAAAGTTTTCCAAAAGGATTTTTTTCAATGGTAGCTTGGCGTCTGGAACTGTGGCCGATAGATGGCACTAAGCTCGCCCCCTGTTACATGAGACACAAACCATAATTTGAGGAGTATGGGTGCACCTACAATAATGGGACATTTAACCTCTTAAGCAAAAAGATAGATAGATAAACACTATATTACATAGCGAACATAATATAATGAAAATACAGTAGGTACAATTAGTCATAGGCTAGTACAAGTAGCGGTCTTATCGCTTAAAGCAATTTCTTCCAGACATCCAAACTGACTGCCTCGGTGGCGTAGAGGGCGCATGCTCGACTGCCAATCAAGAGGTCCCGGGTTCGATCCCCAGGTCAGGCAGTGTTAAATATTGGATTTTTACATTAGGAATTATCTCAATAACTGCCTGGAGTCTGGAACTGTGCCCGGTAGATGGCAATAGGCTCGCCCCTATTACATGGGACCAATAACATACTGGCGAAATGTGGATGTATCTACTATGGGACTGAGTCCTGGGTACACCTCTGCCTACCTCTTCGGGAAAAAGGCGTGAATGTATGTATGAATATTTCTGGTCGGCAGTGAACTCATTATTGTTGAAAATAAAATAAAAATAGATATTACATAATATTAGTTATAATTAAATAACATAGTATAACAATAGACAGACGACCTCAAAGTTTATCAGGCTATAAATCAGGCTTCTGACTGCAACGATCTGCAGCAGGATATCTAATCCGTGGAACAATGGAGCCGGGCAAACAGGTTATCATTTAATATTTCCAAGTGCATTCACTAGATTGCAAAAACCTATAATGCCGACGTATGTTTTGGAGGGCTCTCCCTTAGAAAGAGTAGCGAGTATCAGAGACCTGGGTGTGGTCCTGGACACCCATCTGGACTTCCAGGATCATATAACGTTGGTTTGTAAGGCAGCAAACAGGACCCTGGGGTTTATTATGAGAACGGCGTCGCAGTTTCCCGACGTTAGGGTGGCGATCTTGCTGTACAACGCCTTCGTCCGAAGTAAATTGGAATTTGCCGCAATCATATGGGACCCCAGGGAGGCGAAGTATTGCATGCTGATCGAGAGACTTCAACGCAAATTTGCCCGATATGTATACAAACGGATGTATGGATATTATCCATATCTTTTTCCATCTCTGTTTGTGTCAGGAATGATTGGTATAGACACATTGGAACTTAGGAGGAAATTACACTTACTAGTCCATTACTGTCTTATTCTACGCAGTAAGATAAATAATCCGACCGTTTTAGCAGCCATAAACTTTTTTGTGCCAGACAACTACCTACGGACCGGGCGTCGAAGACATTTACTGTTCTCGGGTCCTGTACTTCGCACTCGCCACGCTAACAACACGCGTACCTCGCGAGCATTATCCGTCTTGAACGCATTCACAAGCGAGCTCCAACATGTCGATATATTTGATGATAGTATGCGCTCTATATCAGTTAATATTAGAGTTTATTTAAGTTATATGTTACTAAGATAGTTAGCGCTTTGGTATTTATACTGTAAGCTTTCTATCATTATGTTATTAAATAAATAAATAAATAAAATAGTAAGTACATAAATAATACTATTATATACTAAATTCCACAACCGCCTTGTTGGTGCAGACGGTAGTAACTCTGCTTTCTGTGCCGCAGGCCCCGGGTTCGATCCCCGGCCAGGTCAAACATTTGTGTGCATGAACATGTCTGTTTTATCTGGGTGTTATAAGCGTATATAAGTATGTATATCAGTCTTCTGGTTACCATAGTTATAGGCTTCTAGCCTAGTTTTGGACCAGGTGACGGTGTGTGGAAGTTGTCCCATATTAAAAAAAAATCAATTATATATTTATAATTTAGTAAAAGGCTACTTACAAAAGGTGTGATGTTATGTTCCCGTTCAACTCCGGTTGATTTCGCAAGTGTAAACGGTCCATTATAAAAGGTTAGCTTAAAGTGGAGGTAAACAATGCCCTTTAGACATTAGTCATGTCACACAAGTTAGCTAGATTTATGGTTGAATTTACAAATATCATACTGTAGGTCCCTATAGTTTTCTTTAAGATATGTAGGGGGCAGTCGTTAGGTCATGTCGGAGGCTGCGTAGGAATCTTGGCGACCTGAAACTCTGACAATGTGGGTTGTCCACATAACCCATATGAATTGACTCGAGCAGTGTAATTGGAGTAACCCGTTGTGTTAGAATATAAATTCATATTATTACTCGTATTATTATTTATTATCATATCACATTTATGCACTTATAACATTATTTGCAATGTTACCAGCGAAATTACTGGGCATGACGGGATCTAACAACTCACATCTCAGGGTGACAGGCGCAGTGCATAGCCGCGTAGAATTTTGAATTTTAAAACACTGGGTGGCACTGTGTCTGATATGGGCAATCATGATGCTTACCATCAGGCACCTGATTTGCTCGTCTTGTCACTCACTATCATAAAAAAAATAGCTGGGCTTCGCGGTTTCACTCGCGTAGAAATCGTTCCCGTGAGAATATCGTTTGTATTGTTATTTTCTAGTTCCTAGTAGACTTTATTTCACGTAATTACATGTAGTATTATTTATATATTAAATAATGTGATTACGTGTGAGCGAGAGGGCGAATTAGGTTTGCACCGCCCTTAATATTATCATAATATAAAGTTGCGGTTTTACCTATAGTGAGAAGTATTTATTAAGCTACTCGTATCTATATAGGTACATACAATTTGACGTAGCCTATACGGAAAATCTTATTAAAAAATACTTATACGATTTATGAAGGTGCGATGATCTAAACTTAAAAAAAAAACATTTTTGTTGCTTTTATTATTTGCTGCGACAGCAATAGAAAATGTTATAAGTTTCACTGTAATACTGTTTTTAATATTAATGGTCATTATTTGAATATACATATTATATACATATTATACATACATACATACAGTCACGCCTTGTGCCCGTTGGGGAAGGCAGAGTCTATAATTTGTCTCCACTTGCTACGATCCTGGCATCGACTCTCGCTTCCTCCACTGTCATCACATTCTTTATCCATTTCTTATTAATATAATATAAAATAATATTATCATTTTAATATTAAAGAGATTCAAATTAAACAAAGAAAGCGACATTTAACTACGAAATATTCATCATCTATTTGAAAGTTACTATTAAATTATTGTTATATTACCTTTGTCTCAGGTAGGCTTTATACTTAAAGTACTAACCATTAAGGCTTCGAACCTTCGACCTTAGCACTTAAATTCTGTGTCAGAACGGTCAATTGCTAATAATTTATGCGAAGCCCTATTCTTTATTACTAAGCTGTATACAGTAAGAGACAAGGAAAGTGCACATATACCTATCAAAGATCTTAAGGCTTTCACGCTTTTTCATAGCTGAGCCACAGAAGAGATAAGAATACAGAAACATTATTTAAGATTGTTTTATAAAAAGCGACTTTATGGCCACACAATAAAAATTAATATTAAACGTAATTTTTTTCCAAATCTCTCTGAAATAACCTACAAGCCTTTTTAATAATAATAACTGCTCATAGCGAGAATAAATGTACGTTATTTTCACACATAGAGAGTTCGGATTGTTTTCTCCGCCGCGCCACAGAATAGATAAGAAGCCGAGAATGGAAGGCAGAAAGCAATGGTTATTCATTTCTTGTCCAGTTAGTTGGTCTGCAGTCTAGAGCCAACTGTGGCGTCAGAATTTTAAGGCTTAAATAATATTGTCAGCCGCGACAATTGGACGCGGCTGAACAATGTAATCACTGCTCTCAGACGTTCTTTCGACTGACATAATGGCTGGCAAGATCGCTTTCGGACGTCCGAAGGCTCAAGTTCAATACAAGGTTGCGTCCGCGAACGTTTCTTTATAATGTAAACGGCTTAGTTTAAATTAACTGTACAGAATACTTTTCAGGCGCGTCCATTAGCCACGTCCGTAAGTCACGACTGATAATGTAAGTCGTATGAAAGCTTACCTTTTTTATCGTGAGGAAAATGTACGCGCGGGCGAGCTTGCGAACAATGGCGGACTCGACACCAGCCACAAATGCCACTTCCCACTAAAAACGGCAACTAGCCTCCATCCCGCCTAGCATGGCACGGGGATAACTAGTTTTCCCCGTTTTCTCTCTCTTTCGCGCCCGAACAATTCATATATGCTGTCTCGTTCTAACCCCCTGGGACTTCGTTTTCCCTGGTCACTGTGCTACCGGGGCTGATTATGTTTTATGTTAAATTCAACATCTTGTGTCTTTTCGCGTTGTTGTCATTTCGCGGTTCTTATTAACCTAATATACCTTAATTATATTGGACTATAAATTGTTATACAAACTGAAATAGACAGAAGAATCTTTTGCGGCTTAAAACTAAGTCACATTATAATTTAAAAGTCACTGTAATGTTGTTTTTCCATTATTTTGTGCTATTTATTATTATTTATGTCAGCTGTCGTGACTATCGAGAAGATAATAAATTATATTATAGCAGTGTAATTCCTTACGTGACAGTAATGAATAATTCAATGAAATACAAGATATTTTTGCTCTTACTTTTTCAATTTCATTCGATGTCAACCTAAAATTAAATTAGAATTTAACATAATAACATTTTGACATTTTTCATTCCCTTTTGGATTTTGATATTCAGTTTAAGTACTCGTTTTGGTACATTTCAATATCTAAATCCGTCAAGTCGAGCACGGCCATAGCTTACTTTTTTCGAAGCAACTCGCGGCATTTTCTATTCCTTTATACTGTTGCAGTTTTGGGAAATGAAGTTAATTTTTTTTTTTTTTTTTTTTTTTATGATAGTGAGTAACAAGACGAGCAAATCAGGTGCCTGATGGTAAGCATCATGATTGCCCATATCAGACACAGTGCCACCCAGTATTTTAAAATTCAAAATTCTGCGCGACACAGCACTGCGCCTGTCACCCTGAGATATGAGTTGTTGAATCTCATCGTGCCCAGAAATTTCGCTGGTATCAAAATTTAATATATAATTTAATGTTCACAGGACTCGGTCCCATAGTAGGGAGTATGTTATATTTCGCCAGTATGTTATAGGGCCTGTATAATAGGGGGCGAGCCCATTGCCATACACCGGGCTCAGTAATTGCCTTAAGTCTGTTCAGGCATTTACTGAGACAATTCCTAACGGAAAAATCCAATATTTAACACTGTGCCTGACCTGGGGATCAA
The DNA here is from genome assembly GCA_947063395.1 of Hemistola chrysoprasaria. Lineage (NCBI taxonomy): Eukaryota > Metazoa > Arthropoda > Insecta > Lepidoptera > Geometridae > Hemistola > Hemistola chrysoprasaria. Next base: position 7,921,345 of record OX346730.1, read on the forward strand.
ACCCGGTACCTTATAATCGAACAATCAAAAATCGGCAATCGAACTTGCGCCCACTATGCCACTATAATAATTAATAAGTATTATATTGAACATTTTTTTGATTTTAATAAATGTTACGAATAAATCATCCAGATAATTGTTAAACGTTGCACCTCACTCAATTCAGTAGGACTTCACTCAGTATCTGTAATCAATACAAATTCAATATTGCGGTCATCCGGTCGCTTGCTGACTGAACATTTATTGGTCAACTTGATTGCAACATAACTGGTGTTTTCGCCACTTAAGAGTGTACATGGCCTTCTAGAAATTTGACACAATCTTATGAAAAAATTACCTAATCGATGTTTAGTATTCCCCTGTTTCCTCCGAATATGATAAACTCATTCTATAAATTTATATCCTGATATTTTTAAATGAACCTATGTCCTTGTAATTTTCGTTTTCTTATTATACCTTGTTTTTTTCTTAGTAAACTTCCAAAAATCCCAGTTTTACTAGCGTGATTGGACGTTCACTCCAAAAAATGTAGTTTATAAACAAAAATAAAATGATAAGGACATACTTTACTTCAACTTTATAATATCAGGATATAAATATAACAAAATAGGTATACTGTATTCGGAGGAAACAGGGGAATACAAAACATCGATTTAGTAAATTTTCCATAGGATTGTGTCAAACTGCTAAGAGGTCCTTTTTCCTGTTAAGGGGTTTGACTTCCATTAAAAATTAAAACACATAAATATGACGAAAGAGAGAATAATTTCTCACTCAATTGTTTGTGATTGGCTCTGGATCTGGCCTTTATTTGTGCCAAAACATATTTGGTTAGAGAAAACCTTAAGAGATTCAGGAAAAGTGTATATATTATGTGGATTTTCCATTAGGACATCTCAATAACTGCCTGGAGTCTGGAACTGCGTGCCCGGTAGATGGCAATAGGCTAGCCCCCTATTACATGGGACCAATAACTTACTGACGAAACGTGGGTGTACCCACAATGGGACTATGTTCTGTGTAATACCACTGCCTTCGGAAAAAAAGCCGTGATTGTATTGTATGCTCAGAGTAAGGATACCAGAAAGCAATTCAACGTCATTGGTTGTATGTTTGTTTTTGTTGGCGAAGTAACAAATTTGGTCAAAGACAAAGAAACAAGTGACGATAAAACCGCAGGCACACCCCTGTAATATTGTACATACTATTAACATAAACATAACATACATTCACGCCTTTTTTCCCGAAGGGGTAGGCAGAGGTGTACCCAGGACTCAGTCCCATAGTAGATACACCTTCATTTCGCCAGTACATACTGGCGAACAACCAATAACATTATTGGTCCCATGTAATTGGGGGCGTGCCTATTGCCATCTACCGGGCACAGTTCCAGACTCCAGGCAGTTATTGAGATTATTCCTAATGGAAAAATCTATTTACATACTATTATACTGTAAATATTACCTTATTATCTTGATCAGTTTTATGTTTTTATCAGAATTATGCTTTGATGATGAACTTGTGTTCGTTACAGTTACCAAAAGCCGCGGCCTAACTACCTACTACATAGACGGACACATGGAGTTTTGTACACGCGCAAGAGTGTGCGTGAGGTGCGTTCCCAGCTCACGGGGGCTCGTCGAGAGCTTAATCTCGCTCGCGGTGTGAGGAAAGCCAGATTGGTGGGCGAATGATAGTGTCCATTCTATACGTAGTATTATTATCTGTTCTGTGCCGCGGGATACAGCAGCAGCTAGTGGGTAATATTCCTTATTTCAGAAGATAAGGTGTCACAAGATAGGAGGCACAAAATAAATGGGTTCAAATTAATCAGGCAATGTTAAGGCGGGGCTGTATTTTATAAAGTCAGGGTAATACGTTTACAAAATATTTTGGGGCGACACACAATTTTCTTACGTTCTCATGATTTGTTGGAGAAAGGAATACGTAATGCTATTTTTTGAAAAAAAAAAACAGTGTATTTAAAGCTTTACTTTCTCTTCCGCGTTATTTAAAAGTAGAAGATTGTTACACGAGGGGCTAAATTGACACATTTGTATACGAAGTAGTTTTACTGTCAGTGACAGTAAAACTAAAGCAAGGAGCAAATGACTGCCTCGTTGGCTCAGATGGTAGTAACTCTGCTTTCTGTGCCGCAGGCCCCGGGTTCGATCCCCAACCGAGCATTTGTGTACACGAACATGTCTGTTTGATCTGTTTCTGGGTGTTATAAGCTATATATATTATACTCGTATTGTAGTGGTAGGCCTCTTTTGCAGGGGGCCGCCTGGGGAAGTACCACACCTTTGCCAGTTATTCATCCGCCAAGCAGTAATGTGCAAACATTTCTGTGTTCCGGTATGAAGAGCAATGTTACCAGCGAAATTACTGGGCATGATGAGATTCAACAACTAATATCTCAGGGTGACAGGCGCAGTGCAGTGCCGCGCAGAATTTTGAATTTTAAAACACTGGGTGGCACTGTGTCTGATATGGGCCATCATGATGCTTACCATCAGGCACGTGATTTGCTTGCCTTGTCACTCACTATCATAAAAAAAAGTATGTGTAGTGTATGTCGGTAGGCTACAAACATTAATTAATAAATTAATAATGTAGGTATATCTTTAAGTAGTCAATAAGCAAAGACTGTAACAGCCATTCGAGAATAAACCAAGGTACCGCACACACGTCTGTCATTTCCAGACCTCTTACAAACATCACAGTATGTATATCAGTCCTCTGGTTACCATAGTACAGGCTTCTACCCTAGTTTGGGACCAGATGACCGTGGGTGGAAGTTGTCCCATATTATTATTATTGTTTCCATAAGTTTGTTGTACAAGAATGTATTATCTATCTATCTACCTGTTACCTCAGCCCCCGCAAAAATGGACAAAAAATGAGTATACCGCAAGAGGCATCGGCTCATTCCTTAGTTTATATTCAAAGGAAATGAGATCTAAAATGTTCTCGCGAGAACCCGCTGAAAAACATTTATATACTGGAATATCGCTCGACGTTTTCAGAGTTCTATTCTAAGAAAAAACGTCAAGTATATATTTTATAGAGAATGATTCTAATTCATCCCAGAAACGGATAAATTCGGTCGGAAACGTCGTCCGTAAGCCGAAGATTTATCGACAGATGTTTCATTTGTTCCTTTAATTCGTTGCGAAGTACGATACAGCCGGAATTCTCGAATATACGAGAATAGGCACCTCGTCTTGTTACGTATTTTCGGCTGTTGAGATTTGGTGGAACTTGATTGGGTTTTCTTAGAGAAATGAATTCCGAATTCGTCGTTTTCGGGGTTTTGGGAAATCCTCTCTCAGTATATCGGTTCTTGGGACTTCTGAAGGGCATGGAATCCTGTCTACCTACTTACCTAACTAAATAATGAAGGCTTTTTTTAGCAAGCTGATGGGGCTGGATGGTTCTCGATTGGAGACCTCTGATCGGCAAACACAGGTTAAGAAGTAACCCACACGGATAACAGACAGTAGAAAATACTACTTATTATGGACCGCAGCGACATGCTGGATGCAAACTGCTTACAACCGAAATAGACGAAAATCTAACCTATGTTAAGCAGTGGACGTCCTATGGCTGATATGATGATGATGAATGTGCTTAATCTATTGTTTATCTAAATGCGGCGACAACGATCCGATGCTAGGACCGAAGTGATGCTTGTTTGAGGGGGAAGCACTGAGGCAGGCGAAACCAGGCTGGAACGCAGTGTCGGCGCTTTGTGACGTCGATTAAAGGGCAAGAGTGAGCTGGGCGTGACGTCAGCGGTGATGGTAGGGTCACTGGATGTAACTCGCAGCACACCTATCTATCGTCATGCCTCTCGGGGTCGTAATTGAAAAGATAAAAACAACTCGACGTACTCCCACTACTGTTGTTACAAGACCTGTGTATAAGACCGTTTGTCGAACGCTACTTTCAGTAGGTATACATACTAAATTCCTCGACGATTTTCGAGGGGGAGAAGTAAAAAGTTACAGCAAATATTTAAATAATCACGCAAAGAAAATCAAGCGTCAATATCACAATAAATGAAAGTTGCACATATACATAAAAATAAATAAACTTTGTTGATGTACCTCGGGGAGCAGAATGTTTGACGTCCCGTTTTGAATACTCTAGGGATCAATGACATTTACGTTCCTTACTATGGAAACAGTATAAATAGTTGTTAGTATATTATATATATTATATAGTTAGCGAACCCTAATCAAACTAATGACTGGCAACAATAGATCGATCTCGTTTGCGTGATAAAATACCTTTTAGCGACATCTAGTTGATAGGTATTTATTAATGTGCTAACATTACTATGTTCCGGTCTAAAGGGCAATGTTGCCAGCGAAATAACTGGGCATGACGAGTTTCAACAACTAATATCTCAGGGTGACAGGCGCAGTGCAGTGCCGCGCAGAACTTTGAATTTTAAAACACTGGGTGGCACTGTGTCTGATATGGGCAATCATGATGCTTACCATCAGGAACCTGATTTGCTCGTCCTGTAACTCATTATCATAAAAAATATAACATATTATACAATCACGTCTTTTTCCTGAAAGGGTAGGCAGAGGTCTAACCACACAGAGATAGAGGACAGAGAGAGTGACAGAGGTCAGTCCTATGTAACAAGGGGCGAGCCTATTGCCATCTACCAAGTACAGTTCCAAACTCCAGGCAGTTATTGAGATACTTAATTCTTAACGGAAAAACCCAATAAGTAAGTATTTAACACTTTGCCTGACCAGGGGATTGAACCCCGGACCTCATGATGAGCAGGCGAGCTTGCGCCCACTACACCACCGAGGCAGGTATATATAGGTTAGACTGTAATTTTGGAAGTTACTGAGACCCTTATTAAGGTACTGTGCTAAGTAAGGAATTTCTCACTACTTTTGTTATAAATTCAATAAGAAACAATATAATTGTTTCTTATTGAATTTACCAGCCCTATGCGTTCGGGCGCACTGTGAGACCTCATAGTATTGTTCTTGAATACAGGTATAAGTGCTTTATGAATGTCAATTATGAGCTAGTACGTCTTCCCTAAAAGTATATAAAAATTAAAATAACTGATTGACACATTCATTCTTCAACGCCCAGCATAAAGCTTTAGACCTAGATATCTAAAATTTTGCATTATAATTTAGACATGGAACAAGAAAGGAATTCCCGAAATTCCCATTTAGAAGCGAAATGAACGAGCATTTAGTTAATTATAGGTACGACTGTGACTCAGTTAAAATCCGTCAATGAATTGAAAATAGACCAAGATGTAGAAAGCTATTTACAACTTTCGACTAAAAGCGACTGGGAAAATTCGAACATGTTCCAAATTATTTAATAGGGCATTCGGATATTGGCAGTCGTCGCCCGGCAGTCGCGGCTTAGCAGCGGCAACCGTGGTTGTGGTGGTGACTGTTTCGCGCGGCCGGAGGACCTACTATCGACCGCCGAACCGCTTATTGCACTAGTCTGGTCGCAAGATTCATGCAACGCATAGCGGAAAAAAAATATATATCTCTCGTTAAGGCCACTGCAATTCGAATGCTCCTTGTCGCGCGGCAGAGCAGCGCCAGTCAGTTGCGGCTGGTCTGGCCAGGCGGACGCTGCCATCTGAATGCTACCTTTGGTGCTAGTTTCCACAAAGCGGCTAGTCGTGAGTGGCCGGCCGCGCGCGATTTCTATTTATTCAGATAGTCATATCCCAATTTCCAATGACGCGACTTAGGAAATTATTAGAATACTTATGGAAATGTATATACCTCAGATCATTCAAACAAGGGAGATTTGGCGAGGGGGCGTGGCCCTTGGGAACGCATCAGGCACAAAACGGGCGTGATGCCAAAATTGCGCCTCAGTAGTCGAATGTTATGTCGCGCGGCATCATCTCCAACGAATTTAACAAAATACCGAGTTGTTCAGTAGTTGTATGTAATAATACCAGGAGCAAAGTGAACTACGTGAATAATGGCATCTCTTTTCATACGTAAGTACTAAAATAATATTGTATTTTCAATAAATTTAACCAAAAATATATAAATTGAAGATGAAGTACCAAGTTCATTACATTATCTAACTAGTAGGATGGGTCAGACACCATTGCTTGCTTAGTACAACTCGATAAAAAATCAGTCGGTTGTAATGGCGCAATGGATAATATATTTTATAGTTACTCTCTCTAACAAAATAATTTCGTAGTGCGGCCGCTGCACTGGCTTGCGTAAAATAGAGATGAGATGGGATTTCTTTTAGTTGTCGATTATTTTACTGTACTGGGTGATTTTACTTTGGTTACTAATATTAGTATTTTTTAAACAATTTGTACCCATTTCATGTTTGTATGATATATATAGTTCATAAAACGTTTAAAAATAGGAAAGTTATATAAGATTGTCTCTTAAAGTGTGATTACTTTGTAATAATGTTATGTAATATAATAGCTGTGCCCCGCGATTTCTCTCGCGGTGGTCACGAAAAAGGGAAATGTGTTTTTTATATGTATCGAGTCTGATAACTTTTGTAATAAAATATATATAATATTTCAAAAAGTAGCCTGCATTGTATGATGTACTCAATCCGTGTCTATTAAAAATTATGACATTTTGAGGAGACGAACCCACAGTTGTGTTGTCAATTATTTATGTTGATATGTCGTGTACTATTCATTAATATCTTGCGAGTTTTTTTAATTGTAGCTATCCGAAGGATCCAAACTTAAAAGAAGAGTGGATAAATGCAACAGGAAGAGGTACAACCAGGTTTCCAACCAAAAACTGCACATTATGCTTTTCTCACTTTGGGACAAAGTGCTTTCAACCGTTGAAGAAAGTTCATCGCCTCTTCGAATGGTCGGTGCCTATATTGAAAATACGTATGGCAAATACGTTATGGTGGCAAATATTTACATTTTACGGACCAGTAATAAAATACTTAAAAATCTTATTAAAATGTTTTATTTCACTGTAAATAATGTATCCTAAGGGAAAGAGCAGATAATAATTGAAAAGTATCGATTTTACTTATATCGATTGCCAGTTTCTATCTCTAGTTACATATGTGTGTTTATGCAGAGTCCGTAGCTACTGGGTTGATGCACCACCCTTTTATGCATGTGTACAATCAACAAGGTCTTTGGTGTGCCTGCAAGTTTCTTAGTGTGCGTGAGAAATATGAGCATGTGCGTCGTACTCATTGTTTTTGTTTTTGTGTTAGTGTAATTGGAGGGAGAAATGTGGAGACATCGGGACACGAACAATTTTGCGTAATAGCCAAATCTCCCTTGATCTGTTGTATATACCTAACGGGCGGTCGGCCGCCCGCGACTAGCCGCTTTGTGGAAATTAGCCCTTAGATGCAATTTAATGCTGTTACAGTGCTGGTCATGCTAGTATCGAAAAAAAAAAAAGATTTTCGTTAGTCTAGGCTGTCCCAATGCTGTGCAAAGACCTTCCCCAAATCCTGCCACATATCTCTTTCCTGTGCCAACTGAACCCAGCCGTTTTGTATGCGTCCAGGTCATCCCTCCACCTTATCCTGGGCCGGCCTCGGCGGTGCCGTCTTTCTTATGGTACCCATTTTGTGGAGATCTTTGCCCAGCGATTAGGGCAAATATTATCCAGATTTAATTTTAAAGTTGACATTATTAAATATTCAATAAAATATAAGTAAACATTCTGTAATCGGCCTTATTATCTCAAAAATGAAGTGACGTCACCGTTAAAAGAGCTTGTTTCATCTCGTATACGCGGCCTTTTAGGAATTTGACACAATCCTATGAAAATTTACCAATTCGATGTTTTGTATTCATTCCCCTGTTTCCTCCGAACATTGTCGTGCCAATCGCTCACTTCATGAAATTGTTCACAAATGCAAATGTTGTTGCAGAAATATCATTATTTCTGATCAAGAGGTCGCAGATCGTGTCACTACACGATCTGTGAGGTCGTGACATGAAAATTGCTTATGCCAAATGATTCAGAATAGATGCTATTTTCATTTGAATGTTGGATAGACCGAAGTTTCGGGTCACTGTTATTATTGGCGATATTTTGGTAAGTTAATTTTTGGCTTTCCGAATGGAACAGAGGAAGTCAAAATAAACTCAGAGATGACGTTATTTATCCACCAAGCAGTAATGGGCATGACGAGATTCAACAACTCATATCTCAGGGTGACAGGCGGAGTGCAGTGCCGCGCAGAATTTTGAACTTTAAAACACTGGGTGGCACTGTGTCTGATATGGGCAATCATGATGCTTACCATCAGGAACTTGATTTGCTCGTCTAACTCACTTTAATACTAAAGGGGTGCACTCGTCAACCTTAAGTACATTCAAAAGAAATAATGTGCGGAACTTTGTTTACTTTATGAATATGGCAATTCCGGTGATGACTAGTACCTCCACGGTAGCTCAACTGGTAGAGTGCCCACAACGCGGATTGGTGCGGAAGGTGCAGGTTCAAATAATGCTCGTCGGAGAAATTTCTTTCTTTAGAATTTCTATTCTTTTTTCCTTCCCATATTCATAATGTATTTCAAGCGAACAGTTTAAAACAATCAAAATCAAAATAATTTATTTGTGATAAACAGGTCATATAGGTAGTTATAATTAATTGCAATCGAGCAAGCTGTGATCAGCCCTATAGGCATACAAATTTGGGTTTTAATGTCATAAATACCTACTACGTGAAGCACCTCTTACGCGCACATTTCGCACTATCAATATCATAGCAGAAGAAGTAGACGTATTTACATGTACTATGAGTGAATTCACAAAAATATCTCTGCACATCCTGTGCTATAGATTGAAATAATATAAAATAATCTTTGTAAAATTGCACGGCTATTGCATTAGGGATGCCTGTGAAAATAGTCGTAAGAAGAAATAAATAAATAAATAAATAAATTGTTTAAGACAAAGAAACTTATGTCATTCAAAAATATACATTAAAATACAATTTAAATTCATCAAAATATTAATAAAGTCAATATTCAATTATTCAATAGTCAATGAGAAGTAAATTTGTCATTGAACAATATACAATTAACAATCACACACATATTATAAGTCAATATTCAATTATTAAATATTCAATTAGAAGTAAATCTGTCATTTATGCTATAATAAAAAAAAAGTTTCAATTTAAATCTATAAAAATTTAAAATACCTTGTATACTAACCCCGCTCGTAATATTTGCCCAGTTAATTTCCCTAGCTACCGTATTTGTCGCAGACCTCTACAAAATCTCGTTGCACCTGCCTCCCTAAAGCCCTAGTTTATTAGTCCACTCACGAACAACGTTATTAGTTCTGTAAACTCAATCAATGGCTTCCAGCTGTGAGATGTGACATTTAGATAACCGTGTCAATGGTCAGCGTAGATAGATCGCGGGTAAGCGACGGGCGTGACGGGCACGATAAGTGAATTCTTTCATAATCAGCATTTCAGTCGTAGGCGGTCCACTGCTGGATATAATGTAGCGTCTGTGACCCAGCGGAAATATGCCCAGAGTCCTTGGAACGAATCTCACCAGATTTTTCACCTGGGCGCTACCGTTTTTCAGATTGCACGTTATGCTGTGTTTCCTATAAGATATGTAGGGGGTAGTCGTTAGGTCGTGTTGGAGGCCTTGTAAGAATCTTGGCGACCAAATACCTAAAAATATGGGTTGGTCCACATAACGAATGTAAGCGACTACGTGTTTCTGCAGTCTTTAATAGTTCGTATGTAAACGACTTTTTGGGTGTAAGCCCTATGCTGCACTGGCCGGTCCGTGGACTCCATTCGAGAATCCTACAGCCCCATCAACCATCAGTTCTATAATTCCTTGTCTTTGTAGTAATCAATCTCACCCGCGTTGTCTTCGTTTCTGTGTGAATATAGAGATTAAAAGTACCCTATGTGTTATTCCAGCGTCTAAACTATCAACATACCGAATTTCAGCCCAATCGGTTCAGTAGTTTTGGCGTGAAAGAGCAACAAACATTTATCCATCCATCCATCCATTTACACAAACTTTCGCATTTATGATATTAGTAGGATGACATCATAGTGACAGCCTATGCTAAAAATAATTCCTTGTCATAATATTATACTTTCGACCAGATACGCGCCCGTCTCGCACCCGCGTTCTGTCTAAGCTGACCTTTAGACCCTGTAATATTATAGGTTTGCAACATGGGATATAAATCCCATAGAAGGCTAATGATAGTGATTTTGTCAATTTCAAGTGTCTGTATTTGGCTGTCCCTGCATGACTGTCTGCCAGAACTCGCTTTGAGTGTAAAGGATAGGTTACACAGTGCGAGCAGCTGATATGACAGTAGACAGCTACTGTGCATGTGTACTCGTATGACAGTAGCTCGACTCGCCTCGCTCGGTCACACTATGCGAACTGCTGGCGTCGCAGGAAGACAGCTACTGCACCAGTGTAGTAGGCCCGAGCGTACGAGCTACTGTCATTTCGCGAAATCATGCGAGTTGACGACAAAGCGACGTGCGAGTGGCGTGGTGGGGGAAGGCCAGTTGCGAGTAAAAACAAAAAATGTTGAAGTAACTCGCTTGCGAGCAACTGTCCCACTCGCACATAACAGTTACTCGTATGATGCGGTCACACAGTGCGAGCTATTGCACCTCAGTAACTGACACGGTCAGCTCGCATGCTAGCTCGCACCGTGTAACCTAGCCTTAAAGGCCGACAATTGGTTAACAGTTAGTTATTTTATTTATTTACTATTTTCTGTGTTATGGTATAAAAAGTTACACCTATCTTATATGGAAGAGATCGATCTAAACAAGAAGACCGCAAGTTTTAAATACTATTATACATACCTACTCATTTCATTTATCAATGTAGAGTAATATTTCAATAAAAATAATAATTTAGTATGATTATTATTTATCTATTTTGATTAGAAACATGTGTAACCATCTTAATCGCTACATTTAAACAGAGGATTGGTGATTGGCTGATATTTTATATAATAATACGACCAGCCAATCACAGTAGCCAATGTAAGTGCAATAAAACTGCGACGTTTAGCCCGAGGAAAAGCTGTATCACAGGTCAAGTGGTTGGTGGTCTGTCGTTTGAAACGTGCAGATCATGCTAAGGCGATAATATGATTAATTGGTTTAAAAATCTGTCTGAGCTTTTTTGCCAGGAATAAGTTGAATACCAATGAATTTGCAAGCATAAAAGCGAAGTTTTATTTATTTTTCGATTTCAAAGTTAGGTTCATAGTGAAAGTGGTTTTAAATCCTTCTTTAAACTAATGCGAAAGATTATGTGTATGGATTGATGTAAGTTTGTTACTCTGCCAAAACTAGAGGTCAGTGCCTTTTTATTTTTCTGAGAAATTTTTTAGTTCAGGTTTTTATACTTGAAAATATCGTTTGAATTAAATTGGATTTTATACTGAATCTTAGTATTGTTATTTTCTAGATCCTAGTTGTCTTTATTTTACGTAATTACATGTAGTGTGTATTTTATATCTTCAAAAATGTGGGTACGTGTAAGCGAGAGGGCGAATTTGCTTTGCACCGCGCCACAGAATACTAATAAGGACCGCGCCTTAATCTTATGTCAGAAATAGTTTTTGTTAACGTATATGGCCCACTGCGCACCATATGGCCAACAGTGGGCATATTGTTACGATGACATTTTCATAGTGCTTAACAGGATACAAGACCTCTTAGCAGTTTGACATAATCCTATGGAAAATTTACCAAACCGATGTTTTGTATTCCTTATCTATCTATCTATCTTATTGTTTTTATCAAAAAGAAACAAAAAAATAATCGTTTTAGTTAGTCCAGCCCCGGTTAGGAAATTGTGTACGTTTCTATAATAATATCCCAAAAGAGATAACTGGTCTCTCAGAGGGTAAATTCAAATCCTATATAAAATCTACTTTACTAAAGAAGGCCTATTATAAAGTCTTCTGCATAGAAACTTCTGCATAGCCGCCTCGCGGTACCTTCAAAGAAAACGAATGTAAACCAAAGCAAATATTGTGCATCTATCTATTGAAAAAATGAAGCCCTACAAGTTTCTTGTGCGTTCTTCTTGTTGAGGTATCTTTCCGAACGCACGATAGACTCAGTATATTTATTATCTACTTTGAAATGCAAAAGTGTCAGATTATGACCTATTTGAATAAATCTTGAGTTTGAGTTTTGAGGTAGCACACTGACCAGGGAAAACGAAGTCCCAGGGGGTGAGAACGAGACAGCAGATATGAATTGTTCGGGAGCGAAAGAGAGAGAAAACGGCAAAAACTAGTTATCGCCGTGCTTGCTAGGCGGGCTAGTTTCAGAGGCGGCAGACATAGTATATTAAACATCTGAATAAATTTCAAAGCAAATTGGGATGTCTAGAATAAGGCATAGGGTACTTTTTAGCATGTGAAACCATGAGGCATGGCTTGTAAATAAGTCAGAAATAAATATTGCAAAAGAGGAAATTATTTACGCAACTCCCTAACATAATAGGGTTGCCACTATTTCACGGTAGATTTGGTCCGCGTTATATTTCTAACTGCGATATTCAAAGTATCATTGTGGCTTTTGTCTTAACCCTATTCCCCAGAAAGAGATCTATTACCCGAGTGATACAAAATGTACGGCATAGAGAGGTCTAATCCGGCCATTTTGTTTTATCAGCCTTTCCGGACTTATCCTGCCAATACACGAAGTGTCAGGATATATAAAGACCCTTTACGCATGCTATTATACAAATTTATTTAGTCTTTAATGATACTTTCATTAAATTTACCCGATAATTAATTCAATACTTAATTTATTAATGTCGATACCTATTTAATAATAATATGGGACATCTTCCACACACGGTCATCTGGTTCCAAACTAGGCTAAAAGCCTGTAATGGTGACCAGATGACTGATGTACATACTTATATAAGCTTATAACACCCAGACGCAGATCAAACAGACATGCACACAAATGTTTGACTTGGCCGGGGACCGAACCTGGGACCTGCGGCACAGAAAGCAGAGTTATTACCATCTGCTGAGCTAACGAGGCTGTCGCTATATTTGATAGATCAAAATTAATATAAAAGTCACTTATGAAAATTAAGGCTTTGATTACTACCAGCTACTTTTCTAACATCTAAACTACCTCAGTGGCGTAGCGGTCGTAAGCGCTACTGCCGATCATGTGGTCCCTGGTTCGATCCCCAGGTCAGGCAAAAAGTGTTTGTATTTATTAGTAATTTTCTAAGACAGCCTGGAGTAAGGCACTGTGCCCGGTAGATGGCGATAGGCTCCCCTATTACATGGATCCCATGTAATAGGGGAGCCCATCGCACATTATTAGCACAATATTGGCGAAAAATTGGTGCACCTAGTGGGACTGGATCATGGGTATATCTCTGCCTACCCTTTGAAAAAAAAAGGCGTGATGTTATGTTACATCTCGGTTAATAAGGCTTCTGAATTTTCGCCAGTCGAAAATAAAATAGACTTGGTATCCGACAATCCGGCAAAAATACATAATCACATGTCGAAAGTATTTTTCCACACTTTTTTCCCTAACAGGATCAAACGGTTCACGCTCCGCGACCCTTTTGAAATGTTAGCTTTATTTTTCTCAATACCCTATCTCGATGATTCGAAAATCTTTTCGGGCCTTTAATCTTCCTTTCTAGAAATTAGTCGCTATTGACTCGATCGGTCGATGAATGATTAATTGGGATTTGCGGTTTCATCTTAATTACTGAGGTTTCGGATTTACGCCGGACGTTATTTACAAGACATTTTTTTGACTTTACTTGACTTTAGAAAGAAATCCTATATTTATCCATACATACATTCACGCCTTTTTCCCGAAGGGGTAGGCAGAGGTGTACCTAGGACTCAGTCCCATAGTAGATACACCCACATTTCGCCAGTATGTTATTGGTCCCATGTAATAGGTGGCGAGCCTATTGCTATCTACCGGGCACAGTTCCAGACTCCAGGCAGTTATTGAGATAATTCCCAATGGAAAAATCCAATATTTAACACTATGCCTGACCTGGGGATCGAACCCGGGACCTCTTGATTGGCAGTCGAGCATGCGCCCACTACGCCACCGAGGCAGTCCTTCCATATCCTTCCATATTCTTTTGAATTGCAGCCACTTTCCGTTGAATAATCCAAATGTTTTCCAACTTTCTCAGGAATCTTCCTCGAAGTTAAACTCGTAAAGAGAAATACCTTACGTTACTGGTATTCGGACGTTTTCCTTTAAAAACTTCAGCTTAACTTTTTTCAACTACGAACAATGTTGGAGAAAATAAAATAAATTAACTTTTGAAGTAAAGTTAAAAGGAGATGAGAGAAAGTTCCACAGTACATCTGAAATCTTTAGCTTAGCGGTTATGTTTTTATCGCGGGTTCGATCCCCTGGTCAGGCAAAGTGTTAAATACTTACTTATTGGGTTTTTCCGTTAAGAATTAAGTATCTCAATAACTGCCTGGAGTTTGGAACTGTACCTGGTAGATGGCAATAGGCTCGCCCCTTGTTACATAGGACTGAGTCCTGGTTAGACCTCTGCCTACCCTTTCAGAAAAAAGACGTGATTGTTTGTTATATTTTTTTATGATAATGAGTAACAAGACGAGCAAATCAGGTGCCTGATGGTAAGCATCATAATTGCCCATATCAGACACAGTGCCCAGTGTTTTAAAATTCAAAATTCTGCGGGGCACTGCACTGCGCCTGTCACCCTGAGATATTAGTTGTTGAAGCTCTTAATGCCCAGTAATTTCACTGGTAACATTGCCCTTCAGACCTTTTACATTAAAGTTGTAGACATACCTCTTTGTGTTAAGAATGTGATGAAAGTGGAAGAAGCGAAAGTCGTATGTCAGGATCATAGCAATTGGAGAGATATTCAGTTAGACAGACAGACGGACAACAAAGTGATCTTATAAGGGTTCCTTATAAGAGAGGTATGGAACCCTAAAAACACCTTTAATTTAGTACTTACCAACTTTCGTATCATCATCATCATCATCATCATCATCTCCACCGCGGGATATAGGCCTCCCAGCGGGGGCTTTGCCAATACTCGCCGCGCTTGGCACATGATTTGTCGAGCGCAGTTCGATGTTTTTTTGCAGAGGACGCTGCTGCCCGTCCTCTGGATCTAATCACCCTTAGCCAGCTCTTACGGCAACCATGGTTAGAGAGAGTGGGGCATACTATTCTATAAATTTCCCTATGTTTATCCAGAATTGTCCATAATATATACTATTTTTGTTTTATAACCTCTCTGGATTCGCTCCATAAATCAGGCTTCCAAGGCAATTTTTCTCTCATACCGACACTGAGTAAACCACGTGCTATCGACGTAGAATAATAGCCTCAGCCAACCTTACGACATGTTGTCAATAATTGAGTAAAACTCCACATTTCATTGCGTGCTTGGTGTAGATTACCAAAAGCTACATTTAGAAAATTTTAGGGGATCTTTCCATCCATCGCTTGAGATATTTTAGTATCATTTTCACTTTGTGAAATAAGACACTTATATAATGTTAACTTTCATAAAAATACACGTCCTTTAACTTGTTATTCAGTATGTTTTTGGATCAGGCGATGATTTGTTGGACAACTGCAGGCGGGAACTTCTTTCTACTCCTGTGAGTTTTTTTAAAAAATAATAAATATTTTTTTAACCAAAACAGGAGTACAGTACAATATAAAACAACAGGTTACAAGCTTATTTTTTTTTATGATAGTGAGTAACAAGACGAGCAAATCAGGTGCCTGATGGTAATCATTATGACTGCCCATATCAGACATAGTGCCACACAGTGTTTTAAAATTCAAAATTCTACGCGGCACTCCACTGCGCCTGTCACCCTGAGATATTAGTTATTGAAACTCTTCATGCCCAGTAATTTCGCTATGAACTAATTTACTTATTTCACTATTTATTGTATAAGGGTATCTCTGGCCCCTGCACTAAGTCCAAAAAAAAAGGCTTTATCAAAGAAAAAGACAATACTTTAGCTAGTACTTTTTACTGAAGCTTAGACCCTCAGCTTCAAATTTAAGCTTCTCGTATAATTTTTAATGCATTATAGCTGCGCGTTATCGCTGGGCGTCTTGACTGTCCAGTTATGTTACGGGCAGTCAAGCGTCATATTTGTTATGGTTTTATTTAAATTTTAATGTGCTTTATTTTAATGACATTTTATCTTGTTTTAATTGTAATATAATTTTTTTTTTGTAGGCATTTATTTCTATGACATTTAATCTTATTATTATTATGATTCATTTAATGTTAAATAGTTTTAATTAGTTATTATTTGTAATTTAATAATTGAAATTTGTAATTTTAAATGTTTTATGGGTCACGTGATCCTGAAATAAACAAATGTTTTAATTTAACGGTTTTTTCATATTTATTACTTTATTATAAAAAAATTGTTAAGTAAGAACAGCGTCTTAAAACATTGTAGAACGTAATTAGTCCCTTCGATTTTACGCCACAAGTTACAATGCAATATGTATTTCCAGAACTTCTATCGAATTAATGAAGTCAATTGAAAACTTATTGAAGCGAATGGTTTTGATTTACTCTGGTACGTTTCAAAGGTTACGATGCCGACTAAAGGTTGCCGCAGAATTCTTCACTTCTTGTTCGTCATTTTAAACGGATTTCCTCTATAAATAAAATGTATAAAGCAGATGCTAGCGAAGAGCATGTCTGTCTCTTGAGAACAAGGGTTCCGTGCGATTATAAAACAAACGATAATTTAACATAATAATTATAATTATACGTATTGTACACGTATTCTACAGAAGTCTATAGAAGCAAACAAATCAATGCGTAGCATTTAAAAATGCTACGCATTGATTTGTTTGCTTCTATAATAAATAATTAATACATAATTTTGACCTGTAATCTAAAGATTACACTTACATTACATTATTAGGTCAAAATTATGTGCTCTAAAACCTAAACCAAAAAAATTACTCATAAAAGATAACAAAAAGACTACAAATACAAGAATATCATTAGTAAAACACGTTAAGTGAAAAAGAGAGCCGCGAGATATAAAACAAGATGAGATACTCTTTATTTATTTATGAGTTAAATTGTGCTATATGGCGTAATACTTTTACTTGTGAATCTTTCTATGACGTAAACTATAAGTAAGAAGGTGTAAGTAAGAAGGTCCTTCGGGTACGGAACCCTAAAATGAGGATATATAGCGCTAGATGGAACATCTATGTCCCTCTAGCATATGCTGATTGCACCCATTTTGCCTTCATATATTTAACTAGCGACCCGCCCCGGCTTCGCACGGGTAGCAGAAGTAGGTATAGTGGACGTTTATCAGGAGTAAATTCGTGATACATTGTATTTTAATAAATATAACCCTAATGGTTTACGCAGCGCACGCAAATTAATGACTATTTCTGTTACAATGACCAAACCTTAACACATGTTATAATTTATCGTGGGCTATTTTGAAGATATTGATGAGTACTACAAACCCCTAGTACATTACTTTATTCTACCACCAATACTTTTCACACCACATGAAAAATAATCACTGCTTCGATTATTTTGACTAAACCAGAAAAGATGGATATAATCTATGTATACTGTTTTGTAGGTATTGATAATTAATACAATCCCCTAGTACATTACTTTAATCTACCACCGATAGTTTTCACACCGCATGAAAAATAATCACTGCTTCGATTATTGTGACTAAACCAAAAAAGATGGATATAATCTATGTATACTGTTTTGTAGGTATTAATAAGTACTACAAACCCCTAGTACATTATTTTACTCTACCACCAATAGTTTTCACATCGCATGAAAAATAATCACTGCTTCAATTATTGTGACTAAACCAAAATAGATGGATATAATCTATGTATACTGTTTTGTAGGTATTGATAAGTACTACAAACCCTAGTACATTACTTTACTCTACCACCAATAGTTTTCACACCGCATGAAAAATAATCACTTTTTCGATTATTGTGACTAAACCAAAAAAGATGGATAGAATCTATGTATACTGTTTTGTAGGTATTGATAAGTACTACAAACCCCTAGTACATTACTTTACTCTACCACCAATAGTTTTCACACCGCATGAAAAATAATCACTTTTTCGATTATTGTGACTAAACCAAAAAAGATGGATATAATCTATGTATACTGTTTTGTAGGTATTGATAAGTACTACAAAACCCTAGTACATTACTTTACTCTACCACCAATAGTTTTCACACCGCATGAAAAATAATCACTTTTTCGATTATTGTGACTAAACCAAAAAAGATGGATATAATCTATGTATACTGTTTTGTAGGTATTGATAAGTACTACAAACCCCTAGTACATTACTTTACTCTACCACCAATAGTTTTCACACCGCATGAAAAATAATCACTTTTTCGATTATTGTGACTAAACCAAAAAAGATGGATATAATCTATGTATACTGTTTTGTAGGTATTGATAATTAATACAATCCCCTAGTACATTACTTTAATCTACCACCGATAGTTTTCACACCGCATGAAAAATAATCACTGCTTCGATTATTGTGACTAAACCAAAAAAGATGGATATAATCTATGTATACTGTTTTGTAGGTATTAATAAGTACTACAAACCCCTAGTACATTATTTTACTCTACCACCAATAGTTTTCACACCGCATGAAAAATAATCACTGCTTCAATTATTGTGACTAAACCAAAATAGATGGATATAATCTATGTATACTGTTTTGTAGGTATTGATAAGTACTACAAACCCCTAGTACATTACTTTACTCTACCACCAATAGTTTTCACACCGCATGAAAAATAATCACTTTTTCGATTATTGTGACTAAACCAAAAAAGATGGATATAATCTATGTATACTGTTTTGTAGGTATTGATAAGTACTACAAACCCCTAGTACATTACTTTACTCTACCACCAATAGTTTTCACACCGCATGAAAAATAATCACTTTTTCGATTATTGTCACTAAACCAAAAAAGATGGATATAATCTATGTATACTGTTTTATAAGTACTACAAACCCCTAGTACATTACTTTACTCTACCACCAATAGTTTTCACACCGCATGAAAAATAATCACTTTTTCGATTATTGTGACTAAACCAAAAAAGATGGATATAATCTATGTATACTGTTTTGTAGGTATTGATAAGTACTACAAACCCCTAGTACATTACTTTACTCTACCACCAATAGTTTTCACACCGCATGAAAAATAATCACTTTTTCGATTATTGTGACTAAACCAAAAAAGATGGATATAATCTATGTATACTGTGTATAGGATTTAGCAATAAAATATAGGTTTTTAGCTTGATTTTAGTTTAATTAGAAATTTAAACGTATTAGGCTAATTTTATAATAAGATGGCTGCGTTGCAAGAATGAATGTATGAATGTATGAAAGAGCGAACGAGTGAACAGATTAAATGAGGTCCCGACGCCGCTCCGCGACGACAGGTAACGAGTGGCGCGAACATCCTCCCGGGCGTTGAAAGGCTGGGTGCCTTTCAACATTGGTTAGGCAGCAAGCACAGGCGGTTGATGGCTCTACGGACGACTCCCTGGGCGGTAGTTACGTCGGCGACTCGGGGCAGGTTGTCCGAGCCGAGGTAGATCTTCTCAATGCGCCCTAAGCGCCAGCACAGCGGCGGAGTGGAGTCCTCCTTGATGAGAACCAGCTCGTTAGGTTTCAGTGGCGTCATCTGGGTGCGCCATTTGGTGCGTTGTTGCATTTCGGCGATGCACTCTTTAGACCAGCGCTTCCAGAAGTGCTGTCTGATCTGTTCTAGACGTTGGTAGCGGTCGAGCCTGTGGGTGTTGACATCTAGAAGACACGGCGATGGAAGCGAGGTGAGTGGCCTACCGATAATAAAGTGCCCCGGGGTAAGTGGAGTGAAGTCGTGGGGAGAAGAACTTAAAGGAGAAAGGGGACGGCTGTTTAGGATCGCTTCTATCTGGGAAAATAGTGTAGTCAGTTCCTCGAACGTTAAGTGAGTCTCTTTGAGCACTCTACGCATTAAGGACTTGGCTGACTTGACCCCAGCCTCCGAGAGGCCGCCAAAGTGAGGCGCGTATGCTGGAGAGAAGCGAAATTCGATGCCTTTTTGAGCAGCAAAATCAACAATAGAATTCTTATGATTTTTTATGAAGTCTTTAATGTCTTTAGCTGCCGCCACGAAATTCCTACCATTGTCACAGTAGATTATTTTAGGCTGACCCCTACGAGCAATAAAACGCTTTAAGGTGAGTATAAAGGCCTCCTTAGTGAGGTCACTTACTGCCTCCAAGTGAATACATTTATAGCGGAAGCAGATAAATATGCAGAGACAGCATTTGGTTATTTTGCATCCACGTCCCTTTCTGTCCGTAATAAGAAACGGTCCGGCGAAGTCGGTGCCTACTGTATGGAAAGGGAAGTCAGGCTCTATGCGTTCAGAGGGAAGGTTACCCATGAGTTGGGTCATCGTCTTTCCTCTGAAGCGACGACATATGACACACTCGCGACATACGCGTCGGGCCAAGTTGCGACCACCTATAGGCCAGTAGCGCTCTCTTAAGGACGCGAGAACGTGTTGCGGTCCGGAGTGAAAGAGACGTTGATGTTCATACTGAAATAGCAGTTTAGTTAGATGATTGTTGGCTAATAACAAAATAGGATGTTTTTTATTATATGGGTAGGCGGAGGCATCAATACGACCTCCGACTCTGAGTATTCCCTCAGTGTCAATAAAAGGGTTAAGAGAAGCTAGAGCGACTTGAGCTTTCAGTGGTTTGTCGTTCTGTAAAAGCGCCAACTCTTTAGAAAAGGATTCGTTTTGGGAGATTTTAATAAGATAAGTCATAGCTTGGTGTCTCTCCTCCGTAGAGAGAGGCCCTAATAGTTTATTAGATGGGTGTTTAAGATTATGGATAAATCGTAATATTTGAGCAAGTACGTTTTGGAGAAATAAAAGTTTCGAATAGTTTTCAATTTTGATGAAATTGCTATCGAGCGTAAGTGCAGCCTCCCCGACGAAAGCGGAATGTGTTTTCATCTCGGGCAACTCTGCTGCAGACGACGAATTTGTAGGCCAATGAGATTCGGTTTTCGAGAGGTAGTCGGGTCCGTACCACCATAAGGGAGCGTTCACCTGTTCAGGGTCTACGCCTCTGGAGACCAGATCAGCAGGATTCTTCTCGGTGGGTACGTGACGCCAACATGTAGAGTCAGTCAGGTCATTTATAGCGGCAACCCTATTAGCGACGAATGTTTTTGCCTTGTTAGGAGACCTAAGCCATCCGAGGACGACGGTAGAGTCGGTCCAATAAACTTGACGGGCAATAGGACAACGTAGAGCTTGCATCACGGTATTGGCAAGCTGCGCCCCTAATAGCGCGGCACACAGCTCCAAGCGCGGGATAGTTGTAGCTTTAATAGGCGCTACACGTGACTTGGCGCAAACCAAACTAACTTTAACGTTTCCTGTAGCATCGATAGACCTTAAATAGACACAAGATCCGAAGGCTCGAATAGAAGCGTCGCTAAAACAATGTAGTTCTATCGAAACGTAGTCGGTTATTAAAACAAATCTAGGTATTTTTAGGCATGATAGCTGTGAGAGTTGAGACGTAAATTTCAACCACTCCTTGTGTATATCCTGGGGGACAGGGTCCTCCCAGTCTAATTTACGGCTCCAAAGCTCTTGGAGAATTATTTTAGGCTTGATCGTACATAGGGACAAGAGACCTAAGGGATCAAATATTTTGAATGTCGCTGATAAAATTGAGCGTTTAGTTACTACCTCTGTGGGCGAATATTGAATGTTGAAGTGAAGTTCATCAGAAGACGGTATCCATCCTACACCCAGAGTGCTAGTAGAGTTGCTGATCATGAGCGTTTTGTCGACGTCGATAGAATAATCAAAAATGGGAGTAAGTAAGTTTGTACGGTACTTACGAAGATGAAAACCATACTTTGCCAACTCGGAGGATACCGACTGCTGAATGTGGAGCAGATCGGCTTTCTTGCTGGCTCCGGTGAGAAGATCATCGCAGTAGAAGTCTTTTTGAATGATGTTTTTGATCTCAGGATCGACACAATTCTCGCCAACCTGGAATATACAGCGGGTAGCCAGAAAACTAGCGCTAGCGAAACCGTAGGTAACGGTGTTGAGTTGTAGGGTTTGAATAGGGTCGTTCTCGTTGTCCCGCCATAGTATCTTTTGAAGATGACGATCGGACTCTACCACTTCCACTGCCCTAAACATCTTCTCGATATCTGCCGAAACAACGTAGCGGTGCTGCCTGAAGCGTACGAGGATGTTGAATAGCGGGTCTTGGACGGTAGGTCCTATCATCTGGATGTCGTTGACACTAAGACCAGTGGGACTAGATTTAGCGCAAGCCTCAAAAACGACGCGAACCCTTGTTGATTCACTAGTTTCTTTGATGACTGGATGGTGGGGTAGAAAGTAATTTATGGTAGAGTCAGATAGGTTTGTAGGGACTCTACTTAGGTGACCGAGTGCCTCATACTCGTGTATGAAGTCGGTGTATGAAGTTTTCATGTCGGGTTGTCGACGAAAGCGAGCTTCTAGGCTCAGAAGACGTTTTTTGGCTAAGCCATAGGTATCTCCCAACAGACTAGGGTCCTCTTTGAGAGGTAAGGCCACACAAAAGCGTCCGTCAAAAGTTCTAGTAGTGTTAGCTTGGAAGTGCTGTTCACAGAGCTTTTCTTCCTTGGTAAGAGCTTTCACTTGAGGTAGGCTTTCGAGTTCCCAGAATTTGGACAACTCAAAATGTAGATTTTGTAGGTTATATTTAGGTTCCTGTTCTAGAAGGAAGTTACACATGGTTTTCTTAGGGGAGCGTTTATTAGAAGGCTTAGGTATACAAATCGGACCAGCTATAAGCCAACCAAGCTTAGAGCTTTGTAATATAGGGTTTTTGGGTCCTAAGGGTTTTTGTTCTGAACCAATTAAGTCCCAAAAGAGATCAGCTCCGATGAGCATGTCGATAGGGGAAGGTTCATGAAAGTTAGGATCAGCTAAGCTGAAATTAGATTCGGCCTGATGAAGCAAGGAGTTATGGCGCTTTTTACAGACACGACAAGAACCTGGAAGTTTGCATTGATTTAGTTTATGACCACCTCTTAGGCAATTGGAACATAGGCTGTGGGAACTAACGATATTAATTCTATCGTCTACAGATTTGTCTTTGAAGGTGGGGCATTGGTGAAGAAGGTGGGTTGATTTGCATACGACGCAATGGTAAGTAGGTTTGGATTGATAATTATTTAATGAAGTAACTAGTGCCTTAGTTTGAACTTTTTGATTATAATTGGAGTTATGTTTGAATTTTTCAGATTTTTCCTGCCTGGAGCGCTGCATTGACGTTTCTAGAACATCGGCACGACTCTTCAGGAATGAGAAGAAGTTTTCTAAGGTAGGTATCTCGGGTAAGTGATTCCTATGTTCTTCCCATTTAAAATGAGTAGTATTATCTAGCTTGCCAGAGACGAGGTGGATAATAAGGACGTCCCACTTGTCGGTAGGTAAACCTAGGCTATTAAGAGCACGCAGATTTTTGGTCACATGATCAATCACAAAACGAAGTGACTTTTCATTAGAATGCAATGACTCAAAGTTCAATTAAGATTTCAAGTGGTTACTAATTAATTGTCTTTTGTTGTCAAAACGCTGACATAGCATTTCCCATGCTACACTGTAGTTGTTGTCTGTAATTTCCAAATTGGATATGACACGAGCAGCTTCGCCTTGGAGATATGAACATAAGTAATGCAATTTGTGGATATTCTTAATTTTACTATTTACGTGAACTAATGAAGTGAATATCTCTTTGAATTCTAGCCACTTATAAGAAGATCCATCAAAGTTAGGTATTTTAATCTCAGGAAGACGAAATCCTAAGGGATGAGTGTCATGGCTGCTATCATGGTGACAACAGGAATGTAGGGCAGAAGAATGCGCGATTGGTTCGGGAGCATTGGTACAATTATTCTTTTCTAATAAAGATTTGGCAAAAGCTATGCAATGGTAGAAATCTTGTTCAATAAGTTCTCTGATAGCGAGTTCGGCATCTAGTGTTTCACAATTAAAAACTTCTATCTGATTCTGCACATCATCAAAGTCCTCGAATAAAGCTTCGATTTTCGTTAATTTCATTGCAAGTTTACTAGTTTCAGTCTGTGAAATATGTTCTAGTCTGTCTAAAATATCTAAATTATTTTTGAATTTGGTTATGCGTCCTTTAATTGAACTGCGTTTAGTACATAAACCTTTAAAATTGTCTTCACACGACATCTCGATCTATTTATAGAACTTGCAATAAAATAAACTCTAAAGATTGCGTAATAAAAGATAGATAAGCATACGGTACGTTCCTCGCTTAGGCTTCCAGCTGATCGGCAGGTAGGTGAGTACAGCGAACCGGTTATCTATGCGGCACGACGTAAGTAGATGCACTAGGTACTTGTAGGCACGCAGCGCGTTGCAAGCGGCCGCGTAAGCAAGCAGTTGGTGAGATGGGATGATAATGAAGGGTGTGCAGTGCCACTGGAATAGATTGTTTACAACAAGCTTAGGAAACAGCGTAATTATGTAGTGCAATAGGAGATTGGAATGCAGTGATGATAGTGAAGTGCATAGAAATCAGATTAATTATAAGTTGAAGTTAATATGGCAATCTATAAGTGATTGTATAATTTGAAGTTATGTTATGGTAAGTAGTTAGCCTAATAGTTTCTTTGTTTACGTAATAGTATAGTTAGGATTAAATATAGTTAGACTTGCAGACTATTTAGTGTTTAGGTTGTGCTTGAGCACTAGGCAATCTAAACTGGGCTAGATTTAGGTAGGTAATTAGGTTATAAATATTATGTTTATTATGTAAGTTTGTTTTGAACTATTAATGAGTGCAGTGCTATGAAAGTAGGTAGAAAAGCGATAGAATAGCACGGCTTATAGGCAATAGCTCAAATAATGTAGGAGGAACTAGAATTTCGTAATTTCCCGGATAGAAGAGGGAATTTAACATACATTCACGCCTTTTTCCCGAAGGGGTAGGCAGAGGTGTACCCAGGACTCAGTCCCATAGTAGATACACCCACATTTCGCCAGTATGTTATTGGTCCCATGTAATAGGGGGCGAGCCTATTGCCATATACCGGGCACAGTTCCAGACTCCAGGCAGCTATTGAGATAATTCCTAATGGAAAAATCCAATATTTAACACTATGCCTGACCTGGGGATCGAACCCGGGACCTCTTGATTGGCAGTCGAGCATGCGCCCACTACGCCACCGAGGCAGTCAGTAGAAGAGGGAATTTGGCTTAGGAAATAGAAAAGGAACGGGCTCACAGTATATATCGGCAGGTAGGCGATGCGTCCAAGTCGTTGTAGCACGATGAATGATGAATTCCTCGTCGAAACTGAACACGTCGTAGGCGCCGGTTGCGTTCCCGACTGGCGGACAGGGATCACACGTAGTCGCACGGTGTTGTTTGGTGTTCCGCTGCGTTTTCTGATAGGATTCCAATGGAAATACGGAACTTTTCTTGATTTTTCACCGCGACACGTAACGGTTGTCCTCTGCCGTGACCCTTGGCTCGGG
Organism: Hemistola chrysoprasaria; assembly: GCA_947063395.1. Lineage (NCBI taxonomy): Eukaryota > Metazoa > Arthropoda > Insecta > Lepidoptera > Geometridae > Hemistola > Hemistola chrysoprasaria. Next base: position 7,947,052 of record OX346730.1, read on the forward strand.
GCGTAATCTGCAAAACTTCGTCTCCTGGATAGTTTCGTCTGCAGGTCCTGTCACGGTCGCCAGAATTTGTATAGGATTTAGCAATAAAATATAGGTTTTTAGCTTGATTTTAGTTTAATTAGAAATTTAAACGTATTAGGCTAATTTTATAATAAGATGGCTGCGTTGCAAGAATGAATGTATGAATGTATGAAAGAGCGAACGAGTGAACAGATTAAATGAGGTCCCGACGCCGCTCCGCGACGACAGGTAACGAGTGGCGCGAACAACTGTTTTGTAGGTATTGATAAGTACTACAAACCCCTAGTACATTACTTTACTCTACCACCAATAGTTTTCACACCGCATGAAAATAATCACTTTTTCGATTATTGTGACTAAAGCAAAAAAGATGGATATAATCTATGTATACTGTTTTGTAGGTATTGATAAGTACTACAAACCCCTAGTACATTATATTATTCTACCATCAATGCATTTCACAGCGCACGCAAATTTATGAATATGGTAATTATATTATGTAACACCTTGGTTCACAATATTGCAGTTTTCTTACGGATCCCCATTTTTTTTTCAAAATCTCATATAGCCTATGGCACTCACACTGAATTAAGCTATCCATAAGTGAAAGAATTTTTAAAATCGGTCCAGTAGTTTCGGAGCCTATTCGTTACAAACAAAAAAACAAAAAAACAAAAAAACAAAGTTTCTCTCTTTATAATATTAGTATAGATTATTAATAAATTTTATTTTATTATTAATTGAACTTAAAACATACACGCGTTTTTCAACATAACATAACATAACATACATTCACGCCTCAAACTCAAACTCAAACTCAAACACATTTATTCAAATAGGTCATAATCTGACACTTTTGCACGTCAATAAAGATAAACAGTACTGAGTCTACCGTGCGTTCGGAAAGATACCTCTACAAGAAGAACGCACAAGAAACTTGTAGGGCTTAATTTTTTCAACAGATAGTTTTACAATATTTGGTTTGGTTACATTCGTTTTCTTTAAAGGTGCCGCGAGGCGGCTATGCAGAAGTTTCCAGGCATCTTTGTCCTCTATGTACTGGTTGACTTTATAATAAGCCTTCTTTAGTAAAGTAGATTTTATATAGGTTTTGAATTTACCCTCTGAGAGCCCAGTTATCTCTTTTGGGATTTTATTATAGAAACGTACACTATTTCCTAAGAATGTCTTTTTATTTGTTTTAGATAATCTAAAGCTAGGTGCAGCTATTTTGTATTTATTTCTAGTATTAAAATTATGAAGGTCACTATTTAATTTGAATTTATGTAAATTTTTACGCACATACATGATGTTCTCATAAATGTATAAGGATGGTAGGGTCAGTATGTTTATATCTTTAAATAATTCCCTCAGGGATTCGCGTGGACGCATCTCATAGATGGCACGAATCGCACGTTTTTGTAGTATAAAGATAGTTTCTATATCTGCGGCTGACCCCCACAATAGAAGCCCATAAGACATCAAGCTATGGAAATATGCAAAGTACACTAATCTCGCCGTGGCTATATCTGTTAGTTGCCTAATTTTAAAAACCGCGTAAGCTGCAGAGCTTAGTTTCCCTGAGAGCTCGGTGATATGAGTGCTCCATTGCAGTTTAGAGTCTATATTTATGCCAAGGAACAAAGTTGCATTGTCAATATTGAGTCTTTCACCGTCAAGAACTATGATTGGTTCTATACTTCTGACGTTAGGCAACGAAAATTTCAAACATTTAGTCTTTTTCGCATTCAATAACAGATTGTTTGCTGTGAACCATCTGGATATACTTGCTAAAGTATTATTAACATGTACTAGTGAAGTATCCTTCCTATCAACTTTAAAAATCAATGACGTATCATCGGCAAATAGAACTATATCTGCTAGACCGTGGACCATGTAAGGCAAATCGTTAATATATGCCAAAAACAGGAAAGGACCCAAAATTGATCCCTGTGGGACTCCCATCTTGACAGGAGAACTAGCAGATGTGATACCATTGACGCTAACCTTCTGCTGCCTACTAGACAAGTATGATTCCACCAGGTTGAGGGCATTCCCATGAATTCCATATAATTCTAACTTGCGCAGTAACGTGCAGTGTTCTACACAGTCGAATGCTTTGGAAAGATCACAAAACACTCCAATGGCATCCTGTGAACTCTCCCAAGCCTCCAAGACAAGAGTCATGAGATGACAGCCCGCATCGGTTGTTGATCTGCATTTGGTGAAACCATACTGGTTTGAATGCAGTATTCTATTTCTATTGAAATGTGACAGCAGTTGGTTTAGCATCAATTTCTCAAAGATTTTACTTAATACTGGCAAAACAGAGATTGGCCTATAGTTTGAGGGATCTGTCTTACTTCCCGATTTAAAGATAGGAGTGATTTTACTTATTTTCATTAGTTCTGGAAACGTGCCTTTATCTATGCATAGGTTAAATAATTCTGCTAAGTAAGGAGCAATTGTGTTTATTATAGAATCTAGCATTTTTACAGATAGACCCCATAGATCTTCAGTAGCTTTAACATTTAAACTCTTGTACGTCTTTTGATATCAATTAATGAGATGTGTTCGAACGAAAATTCAGGTATGGTGCGTTGGAAGTTTTCTTTAAGAAAAGTCTCCGCCAAGTCTGGGGATGAATCAAGTGACTTGGTCGCGTTCAGGGCTATGTTAGAGAAGAAATCGACAAAAATATTAGCGACTTCCTCAACATTTGTAATGTGTTTATTATTAATTAATTTTGCCTTTTTCCCGAAGGGGTAGGCAGAGGTGTACCCAGGACTCAGTCCTATAGTAGATACACCCACATTTCGCCAGTATGTTATTGGTCCCATGTAATAGGGGGCGAGCCTATTGCCATCTACCGGGCACAGTTCCAGACTCCAGGCAGTTATTGAGATAATTCCTAATGGAAAAATTCAATATTAACACTTGCCTGACCTGGGGATCGAACCCGGGACCTCTTGATTGGCAGTCGAGCATGCGCCCTCTACGCCACCGACGCGTTTTTCTTGTAGGATATTTAGATTTGAGAAATTAATTATTATTATTTTATGCTTGTTTTTGTATAAGAACTTTAGATAATAAATTAATTTGATATTGTAATCTTTGGAGGAATTTTTTTTTTTATATTTTTTATTTATATACGTGAAACATACGTAAGTAAGGACAGAGATGACAGATGATAGACTGGAATGGCGGAAAAAGACGTGTCTAAGAAGCGACTTAATGTGGGATAAAGGCAGGATGATGATAATTGGGACGGAACCCTAAAACAACCGCAATTCTGAATTCCCAGTGTCGTGAAACTTTTTCAAATATCTACCTATCTATTCACTCTGATAACAAGAGTTACCATGACAGGTTGTACGTGCCAATCCGATTGGTGCCTACCTATTCCACAAATTCAATTCCTCGTAACGAATTTCGCTATTTTGTTTTGTTTCGTATTCAGTAACATCACGGAAAATTGAAAAAAAAAAGGTAATACGGATTATATCTTCCTACATAGTGTAGGGTTATCATATAATATAATGCGTGTATGGGGGCATACGAGTACACGTTGTCAGGTTGGCCGAGTGTAGGGTTGATGTTATTTTGTGACGCGCATGCTACGGATTCTGTGAACGTTTTGGTGGTTTTATGGAAAGTATTAATGGCAACGTGTGGTTTCACGAAGATCTATGGCATGTGCGAGGGCGCGATGGCAACACGGGGAGGTGGCTGCCAGCGCGACAGATGATGTAGAGCGAGATTGAAGATGGTGGGCTTGGAATAAATCATTTAAAATATGCTGGTGTTCCAGTATTTTTTAATGGGAAAGGCACGGCTACAATACTAATATATATATTTTTTAATAAATATAGCCGCATTTTCGAATTTGTAAAGGCTCGCGCAGACTGCAGCAGCAATGGGCCGCACCGCATCGCGTAATAAAAATCCGCCTACAACACATTTCAAATGAACTATTGTACACTCCACGGTTGTCTGGTCTTCCAGATGGAGAGATCGCTCTTAGCGATAAGACCACCTATTGTTACACTCGTTATTATTAATTTTTATTAGTTTTAGGATCTTGTTTGTGGTGTACCAATAAAGTGTTTATCTATTTTTCTATGTAACACTACAGCGGGCCGCACCGGGCCGCATCATCCGCCTTTATCCGCCGTGGTGCGGCCTGGCCCGCTCTAATATGCGCGAGCCTTTAGGTAATGTTGTCAAAATGTGCCCCCGGAGACTTATCAATTAACTATAGTTTTTTTTTTAATGATAGAGAATGATAAGACGAGCAAATCAGGTGCCTGATGGTAAGCATCATGATTACCCATAACAGACAGTGCCACCCAGTGTTTTACAATTCAAAATTCAGCGCGGCACTGCACTGCGCCTGTCACCCAGAGATATTAGTTGTTGAATCTCATCATGCCCAGTAATTTCGCTGGTAACATTGCCCTTCAGTCCGGAACACAGTAACGTTTGCACATTACTGCTTGGCGGATGAATAACTGGCAAAGGTGTGGTACTTCTCCCAGCCGGCCTATCACTACAATATGCACTATATACACCGCTCTAGCTGCTTACACATGTTTAGAGGGTTTAAAGTAGCAGTGCATTGAAATGCATGCGCACTAAAAGCAGGCGCAACAACGGTTGCAGTAGCAACACAAACGCGCGGCGCGCGATTGGCGCATTCGCCAGATCTGGACGCGCCCTCAAAATACTCAGCTAAAAGTATTTAAACTTCTACCATTTTTGTGTCCCCCATTACATTACAAAGGTAAAGGTAGTTATATATTTCACATGCAAATTACACGTGACATACGGTTTTATGTAATGTGTAATGGCTTTCTCCACCAGCAATTCGTATAATAATATAGTGTTAAATGAAAGCGTACAGAAGCCAGCATTATCAGGTTTTACTAAATAATTTATTAAATTATTTTGAGTACTCGCTACGGTGAGAATATATTAATCACCCGACCTGCAATCTAAGAATTACAAAAAAATAAAAATTAAAAAAAGACAGTAGTTTCAAATCTAATGTAATAATTTCAATTTTATAGTTTAAAAAACTCAATTTCAATCTAATTTTTATTATTCTGACATTAATTTTGTAATCGACCTGCTAGCAAATAAATTGTATTAAATAAATAGAAACCAAATCACATGTTGACTAACACTAGAATTAAGACATTTTGTATTTACTAACCCAATATGGTCAAGCGACTGAATAAATGAATTTAAATTATATTTAATTAAAAATCTAAAAAAATCAAAACTATTGGAGCGTACAATCATGACAACGCATTCTGCGAGTTTTCACGAGATTCCTTAAAATAACAATCGGTAGAGTTTTAGGAAGTTAATAAAGTCCTTTTTAAGGATAATTTTATCATTTTGAACTACTTTCATCTTGGACTGAAATCAGCTGTTCCGTAGAAAATGTTTATTGATCCTTAGCAAAATTTAAGAAATAGCTGATTTTTTTGCGATTTCATAGTATGAGTCAAAGTGAAAGTCCCTTAACTTAAGCATTTTAAATATTTTTTCAGTATTCCTGTAAGTAAGTAAGGTAACCTCTAAAGTAATTGCCCAATATTCAGTGATTGCCCATCGCCTTCCTTATTACGCAAAAGATTTTAGTCAAATTTAGTCATACGTCAGTAGTTTGCAATGGAGTTCCGAAAAGTAACGCCAAATTCAATCAATTATATCAAATTAAGTCATTGAAAATTTACCCCTTGTCCTTCTGTGCCTATCTTTTATATTGTTATAGTCGGAGAGCCACTCCGTAAAAAGTTAAGAGATAAAGGTAAAGCACAATGTTCCCCGGATGGTCATTATCTGGAAAAAGGCTTTGATTCCAAAGAAAAAAGATTCACTGAATTGCCTGTGACTGAGTTTTAGAATGTTTCGAATAATGGCACAGTTTCAACTAAGACAATAATTTCTAATTGGTTTTATTTCTTTAATACATATGGAGTTACCTCAGTGACTCGGTGGCGTAGTAGTGGATTGCAAGCGCTACTGCCTATTATGTGATCCCGGGTTCGATACCCAGGTCAGGCCAAGTGTTATGGGAATTATCTCTATTACAGACTCCACACATATACCGGTAGATGATAATAGGTCCGCCAAGCAGTAATGTGCAAACATTACTGTGTTCCGGTATGAAGGGCAATGTTACCAGCGAAATCACTGGGCATGATGAGATTCAACAACTTATATTTCAGGATGACAGGCGCAGTGCAGTGCCGCGCAGAATTTTGAATTTTAAAACACTGGGTGTCACTGTGTCTGATATGGGCAATCATGATGCTTACCATCAGGCACCTGATTTGCTCGTCTTGTCACATACTATCATAAAAAAAAATTTGGTTCACCCTCTATTACATGGGCCCTAATGGCGGGTGTGATTGTATGTTATGTTATGAACGCGGTCATCTACTTTGATTCTGACCGTACATATTTAATTTAGATGTATATAAGCTTATAACACCCAGACACAGATCAAACAGACATTTCATGCACACAATGTTTGATCTGGCCGGGGATCGAACCCAGGGCCCGTGGCACAGAAAGCAGAGTTACTCCATCTGAGCCAACGAGGCTGTCAAAATCATTATTAAATATTAATAAAATAATAATAATGAATTCCTAACATTCCCTCGGGAAGTAGGTCGCCAGATTACTCTTGAATTTAATATTGTTATCATAAAATTAATCACAAAGCTATTGTAATATAAAATCATAGCCGCTATAGCCTTAACGGCTATAATAGATCTCAATTCTGTTAATTAAGCCCATCAGTATCCCTTTCTGGGTAATTTTGGGCTTGGGCCTTGGAGCATTCAGAATGGGAAGTGTCAGCTGTACATAACCCACCTGCCTGGATACATGAACAATTTGTGCATGTCGTAACTCGATTTGTGAGATTGTTTTATATATCGTGTGCAGCTTTCATTGTAGTATGGACGCCAAAATTTCCTCATTTAATACAAATCTCATAAAATTTTTGTTACAAAATCTACATCGTTACGTTTCTCTCATCGCAATTCTCATTAAAAAACAAAGCTAAGTCTGTTTCTACATTTCTTGTAAAGTTGCGGGTACACAGAGCTACGAAAGTCGTAGCAATTTCTCGTAGCGCTCGTAGCTCATCCGCGTAGCTTTCTCTCGTAGCGCTACGTAGCTTGCGTAGCCACGATCGAGCTAATGTCTGCTTAGTAAGCAGGATTTTATAATTTAACAGTAATGTAATAGAGCCGAGAATTTAATAGCGTTATGTAAATGGTTGAGCCCTCTTCCACTGTGTGAATTTACCAGTCTTTGCTACGAAAACTACGAAGAGCTGAAGTCAACTGAGCGTATGACAAATCTGAGGTTTGATAGCTAGTAAATATATCCCGCAGTTTCACGTTGACGTATTTGCATATCGGGATAGCAAATACTTTATATCCCGCATAACATACTGGCGAAATGTGGGTGTATCTACTGTGGGACTGAGTCCTGGGTACACCTCTGCCTACCCCTTCGGGAAAAAGGCGTGAATGTAGGTTTTTTTTTTATATCCCGCCCGTGGGTGAAATTTTTCTTTCCTAAATCGTATTGTATTTCATGCGAGTAGAACGTTTTGTCTATAAAAAAATTAAAATACTTTATATTCTACTTCAAGATACCAAAAAATAAAATTAATTTCGTATTTTTTATTTATTTATGGATGTACTAAAATAGCATTTTTTAAAAAATTTTACAATCTATGCCCATGTCTCATTATATATAAATTATTATGTAGGTTAGCGGTCGTAAGCTCATGCTCGAGGCCTTGTAGGAGTGTTTCTGACCTGTAGAAACTCTGACATTTGTGACTCTGACATGTCTGGCATTACAATAATTATGAGCAATAATTTTGACTATGGAGTCAATATTCGCTTCGAAAAAACTCGTCGTCTGACTAGACGCCTTATATATATCTCAGTACACCACCAACCTAATTCGAAACTTTTTTTTAATTTCGGCGGAACCATTCTCCCTGTCATATTTATATCCATTCCGGGTGAATAACGTTTGTCGCGTCAGACCCACTGGGCTAAGCTTTATTTACAAGTACGCATCAATGGACTATATCATATGGGTTGTTGATTTTTGACGGGTGTAAAAACTACAATTTTCGGGGAAAACAAACGACGGTAGTGAGTTCTAATGGTTTTATCATTTAATTTCTCATCTGTTCATTTGTTTTGCCTATCACTTCGGGAAAAAGGCGTGTTTGTTATGTTATGTTAGAAGATTGTATTGGTAGGCCTCTTTTGCAGGGGGCCGCCTGGGGAAGTACCACACCTTTGTCAGTTATTCATCCGTCAAACAGTAATGTGCAAACATTACTGTATTCCGGTATGAAGGGCAATATAACCAGCGAAATTTCTGGGCATGATGAGATTCAACAACTCATATCTCAGGGTGACAGGCGCAGTGCAGTGCCGCGCAGAATTTTGAATTTTAAAACACTGGGTGGCACTGTGTCTGATATAGGCAATCATGATGCTTACCATCAGGCACCTGATTAGATCGTCTTGTCACTCACTATCATAAAAAAAATGTTAGAACGGGTATCTCTAATTAAAATGCTCACACAATGCCACCCAGTGTTTTAAAATTCAAAATTCTTCGAGCACTAGACTGCGCCTGTCACCCTGAGATATTAGTTGTTGAAACTCGTCATGCCTAGTAATTTCGCTTGTGAAATAATTTGTTTAACAATCTAATAATATAATTGTGAAAGATTTTAGTGTTTGTTATTCAGTAACGTATTATTATTGTTATGTTCAGATCGATCGAGATTCTTATACGGCTTGTTGATATTTGCTTATGGGTAAAATGCTTTGGGCAAATCGCATTGGAAGGGTCACATTCCTGATAATATTACGTAGCCCTTTTTAGGGTTCCTTACCCAAACGGTTGATATATTATAGGAGATACCTATATACCATAGACGAGACGATGGAGATTCATACTCGTAGTTTCGTTAAAGTATTAATTTCATTCGGTAATTTCTGCTTAAACTGGGTTTGAATATGGGTTAGTGCTCTACTTAGAGCACTCATCATCTTCATCACCATCATCATTGACAGGCTGGTTGGCGCAGTCGGTAGTGCCCTTGCCTTCTGAGCCGCAAGTCCCAGGTTTGAACCCCGGCCAGGTCTATTTGTGCGCATGAGTATAGCTGTTTTATTTGTGTCTGGGTGTTATAAACATATTTTATATATTATATTTTATAAATTTTACATATATTATTTTATATGTATCTCAGCCGTATGAAGTCCACTGCTGGACATATGCCTCCCCAATAGAGGGGGTTTTCCTAATACCTGCCACGCTTGACAAGCGAGTTGGCGGGCGTAATTCGATATTTTATGCAAACAAAGGACACAGCCCGTCTTCTGGATCTAATAACCCTTGACAGCTGGTTCTTACGGCAACCCCGGTTAAAGAGGGTGGGGTACTATATTCTAAGACTTGATCACGAAGACCAGCATTAGAAAAACTACGCAAGTTGTGTGAGCAAAGCCCAAAGGGTGCCAACGAGACCGTATTAATGTGCAATATTTAATATGCAAATTAATATGCAGTACATAAATATGCCTAGGCGATGCAGCGTACGTGGAGAAGCCGCTTGGCTCTTCAACTACAAGAAAATGCAAATGCTATTATGGCTTGCGTTAACGCTGCTTTAATTATCTTTCAGATGTCTGATAATGCCAGTTCGTAGGTATTATCTTTTTAATTATTATAAGAATATGTAAAATATTTTACTGTGGTACTGAACTCTATTTGTGTGACTCACACTTGGCCAGTTTATTGTGTCAAATGTCAAAGGGCAAAAGATAATTAATTTGCCCTCTGACATTTAATATAAAGATTCCCTTATCCGAGCGGATTATGTAAGTTTAGTTTTTCACCAAGATGTGATTTGAATTTAAATTTAAAACTCTGAATGTAGACCGTGGACACGAATTCAATTTCATTTGAGAAACTTCCTAAGGTTGGTGAAAATGGGATAAAAATTGGCTTATGAGGCTGTCCAAACTTAATTGGCGGATTAAAAATTTAAGCTTCTCCGTATCCTCAAATCAGTTTATTGAAAATTTACATCCACTCTTTTTACAAGAGGGTAATTTTCGCTACCTTGTATTTTTTTAATACAAGAGAGGTCTTTTGAAAATGAAATCTTTTAGGTATGTCCATTGATTTAAAGTAAAAGGGAGATGAGGTATTGTCTTAGGTCCACGTACGTCAGTAAAATGGGGTCGTATTAGCGACTAATATTGTTGTCTCGGTCACACTTCCGTCTTAGGTACGTCTTTCTATCTTTTTTGTTCATTATATAGCTGTACAATGCTATATAATGAACACTCCACACTCAGCAAATCTCACGTGCAAGTTGTTGGGTAAGCGCTGGGAGACCGTACCCTATATCCACTTTTCTTTAAATCAATGAATTTGTCAGTGTTTTAAAAGTAAACGCGTTCATGAAGTGCGCGTCGTCGGCGAAGATGAAACACGCAACGTAAAAACATTTTAAACAGGCGACTTCTAAACTACATCCACATTTTTACAAACTTTTTGTCACTATGATATTGACAAGTTTACATACAAAAACTTTTTGTCAGTATGATAAGTTTACATACAAAACCTTTACATAATATTTTGTTTAATGCGAATGAAATTGTTTTTTTTTTTTTTTTTTTTTTTTATGCCATAGGTGGCAAACAAGCAGACGGGCCGCCTGATGTTAAGCGGTCACCGCCGCCTATGGATACCTGCAACACCAAGGGTATTGCCAGTATGTCACCGACCCTTCAAGACTTTATTAACTCTCCTTTTGAAGAGCCCCATGTTGTAGCTCAACGGAAAGACTGCAGCAGGGAGATCATTCCACAGTTTGCACGTATGCGGAAGAAAAGAACGAGAAAATCGCGCAGTGTGCGACGTCCACGTATCGATTATGTGCGGATGAGCTCTCAAGCGATGGCGGCTAGTACGGTGATAGAACCGTGACGCCGGTATTAGATTGAAAAGTTCTTCAGAACACTCCCCGTTGTAAATGCGGTAAAAAACACTAAGAGACCCGATGTCTCTACGCATATTGAGTGGTTCTAGGTGTTCGGTAAGCTTGGGGTCGTCGACTATTCTGACAGCTCTACGCTGTAAAGCATCTAGCGGGTCAAGCTGGTACTTGGGTGCTCCGTTCCAAAGATGGGAGCAGTACTCAACGTGAGGGCGAACTTGCGCTTTGTAAAGCAACAGTCGCTGGCTCGCCGTAAAGTACCGCTTCGCCTTATTCAGCACACCAAGTTTTTTAGATGCTAGCTTGGCCTTGCTTGCAATATGACCACGGAACTGTACATTTACAGAAATATCGACGCCTAAAATTCCGATGCTCTCCGAAACCTTGAGAGGAGTGTTCTGGAACCGAGGGGCTACAAGAAATGGGGCTTTTTTTGCGGTAAACGCACAAACTTGTGTCTTCGTTGGGTTGAATTGGACTAAGTTTACTACACCCCAATCCGAGACCTGCTGGAGAGAGGCCTCAACTTCAGACACAAGTTTGCTCCTGCACTCTTCCACTTCGGCGCGAGGGGCGTTGGTACGACCAGTATACTGTGCATCGCCTGTGCTATCATCCGCATAGCAGTGCATGCCACTGGTATGTAGCATATCATTAACATGCAGAATGAATAGCGTCGGCGATAACACAGAACCTTGTGGGACACCAGCATTGATACGCTTACTGTCGGAGCAAGAACCGTCGACAACGACCTTGATGCTCCGGTCAGACAAGAAGCTGGTGACCCATTCGCACAACCCTTCAGGTAGGCCGTAAGATGGAAGCTTGGAAAGTAACGCCCTATGCCACACCCGATCAAAGGCCTTGGCAATATCCAGACTAACCGCAAGTGCCTCCCCTCTACTCTCCACGGCTTCAGCCCAGCGGTGAGTGAGGTACACTAGAAGATCACCAGCTGATCGGCCGTGTCGGAAACCGTACTGGCGGTCACTAATGAGCTGGTGCTCCTCCAGGTATCCTAGGAGCTGGTGGTTGACCACGCGCTCCATCACCTTACAGAGGAGAGAGGTAATGGCAATGGGTCTGTAGTTAGCTGGATCGGACCGATCGCCTTTTTTAGGGATTGGATGGACCAGGGCGACTTTCCATGAAGATGGTACGCATCTTGTAGTATAAGAGAGCAGGAATAGGCGTGTCAAGACTGGAGCCAACTCAGGAGCACAGACTTTTAAAACGATAGCCGGAATACCGTCCGGCCCACTCGATTTTCGCACATCAAGGGACAAGAGTTCCTTCCGTACCGCTTTCTGAGTGAAGCGTACATCTGGCATGGAACTCTCACACCGCAGGATTATTGGCGGCGTGGCACCCCCATCGTCGAGTGTCGAGTTAGAGGCAAAGAGAGAACCGAGGAGGTCGGCTTTTTCTTTAGCGCTGTGGGCCAAGGAGTTATCCGGCTTGCGTAAGGCAGGGAGAGATGACTGACAGAAGTTGCCTTCAGCAGCCTTGGCAAGAGACCAAAAAGCTCTACTTCCAGAAGGAAAACTGGCTAGTTGGTCGCCAATTTTGCTGATGTGGGCTGCTCTGGCTTTGGCAATGACCTTTTTGCTGGACCTCGACGCACTATTCAGCTTTTTTTTTAGGATGACAGTATCAGGATCGTGACATGCCTGTGCTTCGGTCCATGATTTGTGGGCGGTTTGTTTTGAGCGTGACGCTTCCGCACAAGATTTATCAAACCATGGACGACTGCGGCCTCCGACGCGCACAACAGAGCTTGGAATAAAGCATTCCATGCCTTGCTGCACTACTTCGGTGACAGAGTCTGCACAGGTGTCAATGTCATCCGTAGAAAAACAAAGCTGTTTCCAGGGATAGGATGCGAAGAATTCACGCAATCCATCCCAATCAGCAGACCTGTAGTGCCAAACATTACGCTTGCCGGCTGCAACAAATCGGTTGCGATCGAGGTTTGGCGTCTTTGTGCGTACTAGGCAATGGTCTGAGCGGCCAAGAGGCGCTTCGACCGATACCTGGTACTGGTCTGGGTGCGAGGTTAAAAAGAGGTTAGAATATGAATTTTAAGAAATTCCCACTGATATATAATAATAAGCTTGAAAAAGCTAATAATAGTCGGAAAGGTTAGGTTACTACGACTAGATGGACAGACCATCGAAAAGAAAGGATTACGACCAGATTCCAGGATTTACGTAGTAAGGATGGCGACCGATAGAAACAGCTGGAGAAGTAACAGTTTCGTTCGTACCCGTGTGGTCGCATCAACGAGTGATCACGATCTTCAGATATGAAGGATCGACCAGAAAGAGAGAGAGATATACCATAATGAACTCATGTCTAGGATAAGCAAATGATATTAATTTAATTAATGACAAATGATATTAATATTTTTTTTTATGGGGTAAGTTGCCATCTGACAGTGGTTTAGAGCACTTGGATTTTCTATAGGCTGACATGTCGGCCAGTGGATTTTCGAAGTGTTCTATGACAGAGTGTATTTAGTTAGGGTGAAATATAAATAAATAAATGATATTATGTTTAAACCGAAGACTTGTTTCTACGACTTCTTTTTACAAGTTTTTAATTAACATGCAGTGTATGGATGTATGCATGTATGTATACGTATGTATGTATGTCCGGTACAAATTTAACAACAAAATTTTAAAGCAGTTAGCCTCAACCGATTTATCTGAAATTAGTAGTAAGTAAGTACTTAATGTTCGGTGAAAATTAAATTGTATGGTACCATTGAGCTGATCTGATGATGGAAACATGATGAAGCAACTAGAACTTTGTGATGACGAATGATAGGATAATTAATTTGGGCTAGTATGTTAAATTTTTATGAGCACTATTCATTCCACATAATGACGAGAGTCTGATGATGAAGCCGAAAGATTGACCTTACGAAAAGTGCTAAGATAGTAGAGTTTAGGCATGCTTGCTTTGTTGTGTTGCTTACACAAAATAATCTAATTACTTGTGGTTAAAAAAATTAATACATATGAATAAAATATGTACATATGGTACAATATATTTTGCCGGTGAAACTCCAGACCGCACCTAGTCAAATTTAAATTCAATGAATGAATGAATTCGTATGAAATCTATTCGTGGGTATTGAATACTGCGGTTTACGGCTATTAGTCATTATTGGATTTTATTCGTTTTTTCGATAAAAAGTTTTGTGAAAACGTGTTTTTAAATTGCATTTTCAAAATATTATATTTAGATGTAAGATTTTGAGTATTTTTTTAATGCAGTAGGTACAGATTAAATTTTTCAAATAAATAGCAATTCAAAACCTGTATTGCAAGTCAAAGTAAGACAATTTTTCTATGGAAATATCCTTTAACACTATTTGCTTGACCTGAGGCAGACCCCGTCACTTCATGCAATCGCCCGCGTGTATTAGCCTACTACTACTTTGCCAGTTATTCATCCGCCAAGCAGTAATGTGCAAACATTACTGTGTTTCAGTCTGAAGGGCAATGTTACCAGCGAAATTACTGGGCATGAGGAGCTTCAACAACTAATATCTCAGGGTGACAGGCGCAGTACAGTGCCGCGCAAAATTTTGAATTTTAAACCACTGGGTGGCACTATGTCTAATATGGGCAATCATGATGATTCCCATCAGGCACCTGATTTGCTCGTCTTGTCTCTCACTTAGTAATTAATATATTAAATATTGTGAAAATTACTGGTATACGTATAAACTGTAAAGATTTACTTCTTTCTGCTGTAAATAAATCCTCTCCATCCATCGGTTGTCTGGAAGAAATCTCTTATTAGTGATAAGACCGGCACTTCTACATTTATGTTAAGTTCCTGTGTCCTGTAATGATGTTTCATTGTGTGTGGTGTACAATAATAAAGCATTATATATCTACTTAGTACTATATACTCGTAGAAAACATAACGCGTGCACACGTGTCGAATGTGTGCATAGGCACGGTGTTTACAGCCTTTTTGACTGCCTGGTCTCAAGTGACCTAGAATGGCGGGGAAGTTGAGTGTCGCTTCTTTACGTAGTAATGTTAGTATTCTTTGGCTAAGCTAAGTGATCCATAAATTATAGGAATTAGAAGTGACCATTCCATTAGAAACAAAGGTCAACGCCTACGACCTCTTTCAATAGATGTATGGATCAAAGTTAGTTCATAGTAGTAATCATAGTTAGTAGTGGGCAGTAATCGTGTTTCAGGAATCTTGATATTTATTGTT
Organism: Hemistola chrysoprasaria; assembly: GCA_947063395.1. Taxonomy (NCBI): domain Eukaryota; kingdom Metazoa; phylum Arthropoda; class Insecta; order Lepidoptera; family Geometridae; genus Hemistola; species Hemistola chrysoprasaria. Next base: position 7,962,392 of record OX346730.1, read on the forward strand.
ATTTATAGCTAAAGTTTGTGGTTGTTCATTGTTCATATCGGAAATGTTAGTTGAATAGTCGATTAATAAAATCACAACCGTGGTAACTTTATTTCAATATCTGCGCAACTGAACTTTGCCATTGAGTTTTGTTTTTCAGATGTCTCGGGAAAGAGACCTTTTGGCCGCCGTGGTAACTATTTTTGGTAACTATTTTTGGTAACTAAAAACAGTTTCCTAAAAATAAATTGTAATCTTGACTTGTAACCAGGTTACAATCGAAGACTTTTCTGTCTGTGTTGGTCATGTTTTGGTATGTTTTTACCGTTTACTTAAGAAGAAATTGTTGTCTTATCTATACTATATATCTATCAGAGGTGTACCCAGGACTCAGTCCCATAGTAGATACACCCACATTTCGCCAGTATGTCATTAGTCCCATGTAATAGGGGGCGAGCCTATTGCCATCTATCGGGCACAATTCCAGACTCCAGGCAGTTATTGAGATAATTCCTAATGGAAAAATCCAATTTTTTACACTTTGCCTGACCTGGGGGATCGGACCCGGGACCTCTTGATTGGCAGTCGAGCATGCGCCCACTACGCCAACGAGGCAGTCAACAGTCAACAGTGACTACAGAAGAATAAGTCAAAATCATCTGCGAGCTGCACAAATATTTATATCCAAGAAAAATTGTAGAGGCGAGTTTTCAAAATTCGTAGTAGAAGAAAAACATCAAAAACGCCTCAAATAAAACTAAACAGTGCTACCAAAACTAATTCCACAGAACAGTACAAAGCGAACTAGATCGCTAATTGAATTTCGTTGGATTCTATCACAGACCACACCGACTAGACTTATGACGTAACTTCTTATCGGGCGCTAAGTCCTAGTGCTATTGCATCGACTGCGGGTTTCAAGTAGCGGCTATGATTGAAATTCAGCTTGTAGAGTTTCATGAGAGCATGGTAGATTCATTAGTTCATTAAAGTGCATATATTATGTATTTTAAAGTCCGATCTTGATAAATTGTCAATTTGTCTCGTTAGTCTTCTGTTCTGTTCCTACAATGAGCTAATACTAGTAGTTCGCCGCGAACTGAGACCTCGCTACTGAGATTTTAATGATAAAATATGACAATTTTAACTTTATTATTCGTAAAAGCCTGCCTTTGACTGTAGTCCATCAAATATAAGAAGTACAGTTTGACAGTTTTGGTTATGCCTTGTTTAAAACTCCTGGTCTAGGATGATTAGTAACCGAGATAACGCCTTTTTTTCCTTAGATAGCTATCATCCGAATTACAATTGTTATATAATGAGCATTAATATATTTAATAAAATTCCAGATAGATTTAAGACTATGACATTAAATGACATTAACACAATTTAAACGAAATCTGAAAAAGTGGTTGACGGAAAAATGTTTCTATAGCCTAAATGAATTTTTTGATTATAAATTGTAAACAATAAATAATTATATTATGACCAATTAAAATTTAAATTATTATTCAGAACATGGCACGATATTGTATAGAATATAAGAACACAGATAAATAATGTACCTAGTACCTATACATAATTATATTTAATTTCATACGCTTGAATAGGCAGGTGGAGGTTGGACTAAAATAGTTTTAAGTATGACCTATTGTACCCGAAACTTATGAAATAAATGAATTCTATTCTATTCTATTTCGAAATTAAGATCTTGATGAGATTCACTTCTGTAAAGAAGGTACTGGTCGAAAATGAATAGTTTCCAATCTATCACATCTGTGAAGAAACTCCTAGTCTAGGATGAGTATAACTACTCATCCGAGATATTGACATTTAAATTTGACAGCTGTCATCTGAAACAAAGATTTTGATAAGATCTATCACTTCTGTAAAGAAACTCAGTAGTTTCTTTGGTTAACCAGTGTCTAAGATGAGTATTTTCTGAGATAAAGTCATTTTTATTTTGACAGCTGGCATCTAAATTAATGATCTTAATGAGATCTATCACTTCTGTAATAAAACTTTTGGTCTAAGATGAGTAGTGTCCGAGATAAAGCCGTTTTTAGTTTGACAGGTGTAATCCGAAATAAAGATCTTGATGAGATCTATCACTTCTGTTACCTAACTACTGGTCTAAGATGAGTAGTTTCCGAGATAAAGCCTTTTTTTAGTTTGACAGGTGTAATCCGAAATAAAGATCTTGATGAGTGAGGTCTATCTATATAAAGAAACTCCTGGTCTAGAATGTATTCGAGCTGTGGATCCAAGTAAAGGGGCCAATCAATAGTAGATACTTACTCATAAAGCTATAAAAATATAGCCCATCAAATCTAAAAAGTAGTTTGACGTTTCATACTATTATACTTTTAATAATTATGCATAGGCGTAACTCACACAACTTCAATAACCCTTGCCGTAAAATCATGGAATTACGAAATTTATTCCGAGATGTACAATATTTTCAAATCACCAAATTTAAATTCAAAACCTTCAAACAAGACAAAACCAAATCTGTCAAACGAGACTTTTTAGATTTGATGGACTATTATATAGTCACCCGCAGGCAGACACAGATAAGATAATAGTTACTACGCAGGTGTGTACTAGGCCCCGCCTTTCACGCTCTTACTTTAGTCAGTAAGTTTAGTGTAGTTGTAGTGGTAGGCCTCTTTTGAAGGAGGCTGCCTGGGGAAGTACCACACCTTTGCCAGTTATTCATCTGCCAAGCAATAATGTGCAAACATTACTGTGTTCCGGTATAAAGGGCAATGTTACCAGCGAAATTACTGGGCAGGACGAGATTCAACAACTCATATCTCAGGGTGACAGGCGTAGTGCAGTGCCGCGCCGGATTTTAAATTTTAAGACACTGGGTGGCACTGTGTCTGATATGGGCAATCATGATGCTTACCATCAGGCACCTGATTAGCTCGTAAACAGAGATAGCAATATTCGGCCCGGGTTTTGCACTCGCCTCGAATTTCAGTAGTGAGTGATCTTCTCTCCGGATTCTTAGTAATGATCAAAAAAGATTGAAAATCTTGTAATCCCTATAACTCTAGAACCCCATGACCGATTTAGCTCATGTTCGAACTTGAAAATTCTTTTGTTTTATAGTACCTGCCTGCAAAGTTTCATCAAGAACGGATCATCAGTTTTCGAGTTATCGTGAGACAAACATACATACATACATACAAACTTTGGCTGATATTTTTATGCAAGTCTAAAGTATGTGCATAGTTTTTAAAAAAAAAAAATCGGACTAACGGTTTCGAAATTATCGTCAGATCTTTCATAATTCCCTCGTAACTCTTATATATCTGGAACCCCTCGGCCGATTTTGCTCATTATCTCAAGTAAAAATTCTATTATTCTAAACTACATGTCTGCAAAGTTTCATCAAGATCGGATCAACAGTTCTCAATTTATCGTCGATCAAACTTACATGCCAGAGGTCAACCCTTAAGCTGGTACCTGCGCAGGCTTTTCCCACTTGTCGACTCTAAGACCTCGCTTCGCTCGGTCGATTATTGCTAAGCATGGATTGTTACAGTTCCATCCTACCCAACAAGCCCGTTGGTGGGGCAAAGTCTGAGGTCCTGGGCTCAATTACCAGGTCGGTAATAGCAGCCTGATATCTGGATTTGTTTTTGTGCCCAGCTGGTGCCAATAGGTTTGTCCTTTTTACATGGGTCCTAACATATAAACGGTAATGTGTAAGTGTACGATGCGACCGTGATGGTGACCAGTGTTGTTTTCAAAGCGAAATAACCATCGTTAACACTCAATGGGATCCTTAACTCAGTGGATTCTAACAATAGTAAGGAAAGCTCCAACAATGATTAATCAATGTTATTTGAACTTTTCTGTTTTTACTAAGTCTGCAATTTCTAAAAGTGATTCTTGTTTTTCAGTTAGTCTGAGCAATAACAGAATTAATTTTATAGTTAAAATACTAACTTATATTTTATTGTTTACTCAGCTGCTCTTAACATTTAACATCACGGTTTTTCCCGAAGGGGTAGGCATAGATGTACCCAGGACTCAGTCAGATAGTAACGATACACCCACATCTCGCTCGCCAGAGTTTTTTAAGTCCCATATGTAAAAAAAAATTTGACAGTCTCGTTGGCTCAGACGATAGTAAGTCTGCTTTCTGTGCCGCAGGCCTTGGGTTCGATCCCCAGCCGGGACAAATATTTGTGTGCATGAACATGTCAGTATGATCTGTGTCTGGGAGTTATAAGCTTATATAAGTATGTATATCAGTCATCTGGTTACCATAGTACAGGCTCTGCCTAGTTTGGGATCAGATGACCGTGTGTGGAAGTTGTCCCATATTATTATTATTGTTATAGGGGTGATCTTTTTGCCTACAACCGTACTCAGTTCCAGACTCTAGGCTGTTATTGAGAAAATTCCTAATGGAAATTACACTTTATGCCTGACTTCACTCCTCACAAAACCTAGCTTTAAATTTTAAAGTGGTGGGGCCGACATCATTCTCCATACAAACTTGGAGGAACTTTGAGGAAGGAATGACGATGATAAAATAGATATAATTTCTTCATTACTGTAGTAAATTTAAAACCTATTTAAAATCTAAAGAAGGCTTGTTATAAAGTAAATCAGTACATAGAGGACAAAGATGCTACGGAACTTTCGCATAGCCACCACGCGGCACCTTCCAAACAAACGAATGTAACACAATCAATAAATATTGTAAAACAATATCAGTTGAAAAAATTAAGCCTTACAAGTTTCTTGTGCGTTCTTCTTGTTGAGTATCTTTCCGAATGCACGGTAGACTCATTACTGTTTATCTTCATTGATGTACAAAAGTGTCAGATTGTGACCTATTAGAATAAATCTTTTTGACTTAGACTGAGTGTTTTATTTAAAGTAACAACAAATTATAAAGTAGCATTTATGTTGTTATACAACAAAAAATACGCTTTATAACTGCAAATAAGTATTTAAAGTACAATTTTACTTCTGTCACACTATCGAACAAATGTGATTTACTGTACTTTCCTCTCCCTGCACGGCTGTCTGGAAGAGATTGCTCTTAGCGATAAGACCGCCAATTGTTTCATTATTTGTTATAATTGTATTTTAAATTTAAGGTTTCTTGTTTGTAATGCAATAATAAAGAGTTAATCTATCTAATCTATCTAAAGTCATTCCTAGGTAGGCCTCTTTTGCAAGGGGCCGCCTGGGGAAGTACCACACCTTTGCCAGTTATTCATCCGCTAAGCAGTAATGTACAAACATTACTGTGTTCCGGTATGAAGGGCAATGTTACCAGCGAAATTACTGGGCATGATGAGATGACAGTCAATATTCCAATAAATACCTATCTATTTTCGGTTTTAAAACGTATCTTCAGGAGTAAAACTGGATAAATGTCGCTTAATGATAAGTTTTTACTTAAAATAAAACAATAATGAAGAAATTATAATATAATATACCTTCTATTATCGTCGTTGGTTCCTCAAAGTTTGTATGGGAAACTATTTATTTATTTATTTATTATAATCATATGAACGCGATAGCTTTTATACATATTATCAATTACTTAAAAACTATACACAATACAATAATAACAATATAATTTAAACAATAGTAATAATTTTCGAGCGAACGATATCGAACCAACCACCTTAACTACTGTAACTACCATTTGACACTTCCAGTATTTTTTGTTCTAAGACAGGAACGTTGTAATTCAATAAATGGAGCTATTGACATAACATTTGCGTAGAGTGATGAAGCATGGAACACATACTACATACGTCAAACTCGAGCACGCCACTTCACCTAATCTAATCTAACTCTAATCTAATCTCACTTCACCTCAATACTAAAGTGGGATCTCCCAAGACACCTGTATGTAGTTAGTCGTTACTTGTGATATAATTAACGATGGATATGTAGATTCTGATATAAAATATGTATAGATAAACACTTTATTGGTACACCACAAACAAGAAACTTTAAAACGAATAATATGCATTCTTTATTAAATAGTGTAATAATAGGTGGTCTTCGCTAAGAGCAGACAACCACGCAGCGAGAGGAGAGAACCGTATACTAACATATTTGGTTGGTGGTGTAATAGAGACTAATATACACCTGTATTCAAGAACGATACTATGCGGTCTCACAGAGCGCCCGGATTCATAGGCCGTTAAATTCAATTGTTAAACAATACTTCAGTGAAATCTAACGCTGTGGGCTCATTCGGAGCAACTCTACGTAAGATAGGCAAAAAAATACCTATTTTAACGACCGCATAGTGGAGCTTAAGTACGAAATAAATGTTCCTGTATAATCTGTGGTAAATTTCTTGACGGCAAATTTTGAGATTTTAGTTTCGGTACATATTTTGTGGTGTTGTAATTTATTTTATTATACAGAATATTATTTATTTCACCGGGAAAGCTAGTTCGTAATAACTGTCATTTTAATTAAAGGTTATATTTATGTCATCCGTTAATCAGTTAAAAATAAGTGAACTTAGCAACAGAAACGGACCAATCACAGATACGTAATCGACGCAATAATATTATGTGCTCGCATAGCAATGTGTCGGTTGAGTGTTATTCATGAATGAGATGGCCTGCCATGGTGACCGGTGTGAAAAATCCCTCACTTTACACAGCGTTGCTTGCTACCTCAGGTAAGTTTTATTCTTGAATGCGGGCATATGAGTAGGTAATGTGTAAGTAATTATTAAATATATTAGAGACCTCGCGAGTCTTTCTTTGCATATTTTTATATTAGCTTTGACCCGCGGTTACACCCGCGTAGTCTTCGTTCGCGTGGGATTTTTAGGATAAAAAGTACCCTATGTGTTATTCCAGAGTCTTAACTATCTACACACCGAATTTCAGCCCAATAAGATCAGTAGTTTTTGCGTGAAAGAGTAACAAACATTCATCTATCCATATCCTCATAAACTTTCGCATTTATAATATTATTAGTAGGATATTATTATAAGTGGGATAAGTATTATAATATATATAAGTATGTGAATATAAGAACGAAGAATGTTAACCGCGCACCGTATAACAAACCTGGGCGAGTTTTGTTATTATGCCTTTTGCCCAAGTTGAACCGGAGACGCTTCGCTTGCGTTTCGCGCTCGCTCGGTAAAATGGTTATTTAAATAAATAAATAATAATATGGGGCAACTTCCACATACAGTCATCTGATCCCAAACAAGGCGTAGCCTGTTGTACTATGGTAACCAGAACACTGATATGCATACTATATACGCTTATAACACCCAAACACAGATTTAACATTAAAATATATTTTCATGTAAAAATCGCGTACATTTCGTAGAACAGTGAGGTATTGACTTCCATCCTTTTACCCTAAACAGATTCCCAGAACCTTTCTTCCTAGAATCTTTGTACATTTTTACTCATTCATAAAAGTAGCTCAGGCGGGAGATTGTTTACAAAATGTGATTCTATTTTAAATAAGTATTTTCTTGGTATAAGAAAATAACGTGAAGTGTGAAATTATGATATAGAGATAAGCAATATGCTTGAAGTTTAGCCTTGGGATTGGGTGTGCTGTGGTGGATAATTTAATAAATACGTGAGGCTCGTTTCCACGGCAGCCTATTTGTGATGGATCCAGTTGCATTTTATTTTATTTAATATGAAAAACCGGAGACTGTGCCTACATTCAATATAAGGTTACCACAACGCTCATCTGCATTTTTATAGACATTAGAAAATATCAGAGGTCAAGAGGACAGCGTTCGGAAATAAACAATTTAGTAGAAACAGCTAAGGTACTTAATTTTCTCAATTATGTTCTGATTATATTATTTTAAATTATTGTATTTGACATGTCTAATTCGTATTTTAATGTATTATAATGTAATAGATGTTGTACGTCCGTCCTGGGCAAACTGTTGCGACACATTATGACACCATGTTATAATAATTGAAGACGTAGGGTCTTGATGGCAATAATAGGCTCGCCCCCTATTACATGGGACCAGTAACATACTGGCGAAATGTGGGTTTATCTACTACGGGACTGAGTCCTGGGTACACCTCTGCCTACCCCTTCGGGAAAAAAAGCGTGAATGTATGAATGTATAATGAACAGCGTCGCTAGTGGAGAGATCGACAACGCAATTACGTTCTCTAAATGTTAGTTCCAATTTTTCCTACCCGAACTACTAAGTTGGTGGCGCTGTATACATATTATTTATCTAAATGACTTCACGTTTGAAGCCAAAATCTTTGATGTGTTTGACGTATGGATAGCAAAATATAGACTTGTTTACAAATATTGACTCTCGAGCAATTTCCTTTTATGATATTAAACATGACTCATGTAGTAAAATTAACTAGAATGTTTACTTAAATGTCTACGTGTATCTAGAACTTGCCAAATCAATCGATAATACAACACAGTATGAGTAAGAAATTATTACACCGTTGCCTATCCCGTAATGCGAAAGTTTGTGAGGTTGAACTGATAGATGGATGTTTGTTTTTCTTTCACGCCGAGACTACAAAGCCGATTGGGCTGAAATTCAGTATGTAGATAGCTTAGACTCTGGAATAACACATAGGGAACGTTGACTACGCGTGTGAAAGGGCATAGATAGTGTTATATAACGTTTATGTAACGACTAGCTCTGTGCTGCGGTTTCACCTGCATCAGTCGCGTTCTGTCTTCGTTCCCGTGAGAATATAAAGATAAAAATTACACTATGTGTTATAATAAATAAAAAAAATAATAATATGGGACAACTTCCACACACGGTCATCTGGTCCCAAACTAGGCTAAAAGCCTGTACTATGGTAACCAGATGACTGATATACATACTTATATATGCTTATTACACCCAGACACAGATCAAACAGACATGTTCATGCACACAAATGTTTGAACTGGCCGGGAATCGAACCCGGGGCCTGCGGCACAGAAAGCAGCGTTACTACCATCTGAGCCAACCAGGCTGTCAGGGTGTGTGTGTGTTATGTTAGGGTCTAAGCTTTTTTTTATGATAGTGAGTAATAAGACGAGCAAATCAGGTGCCTGATGGTAAGCATCATAATCGCCCATATCAGACCACCCAGTGTTTTAATATTCAAAATTCTGCGCGGCACTGCACTGCGCCTGTCACTCTGAGATGTTAGTTGTTGAAACTACATCATGGCCAGTAATTTCGCTGGCGCAGACCGGAACACAGTAATGTTTGCATATTACTGCTTGGCGGTTGAATAACTGGCAAAGGTGTGGTACTTCCCCAGGCGGCCCCCTGCAAAAGAGGCCTACCACTACAAAAAATCTATCTACATACCAAATTTCAGCTCCATCGGTTTAGCGTGAAAAAGGAACAAGCATACACACAAAAAAGCAGCGCTACCGGTGTCCCATCTAGATGGCGCTGGAGTCGAGTTAGCACTCGCAAGCGTTTTGTTTACCTGTTACGTAATATTTTTACATTGTTCAGAGATTTGATTGAGCTTTATAATATTAGTAGGATAGAAGTATATTATTTTTATTGCCATTTATGAGTTGGTTTCATAGTGAAAGATTTCCAAATGATGAATACAAAGACTCTTACTGACAATGTGATTGGTTGTGTTTATAAAAGAAAATATTTTCCACAATAACATTACGGTATAATGCAATATTAACAATAATAGGATTATGTGTTTATGCTTAGAATAGAGATATTGTTATTTCATAAAAGCTTACGGCAGCTTTTATTGTTATTGTAAAAAAATAATGAAAATCTTGCAGGAAACCCGATGGGAGAAAAATCCATACATCCCGGCTCCATCCTTTAATCAGATAATGCCCTGCGGCTTCGCTTGCGTTCAGTGTGGTTTCTCTTATTTTCACCATTTAAGGCAATGACAATTTTACAAGGAGGTAGACAGGTGGCGTTCTAATATTGTATTGGAAAAACTTGGGCTTAAATTTTTAGCGTATAAAATTTTATGTCATTTTATTACTTTATTTCTCAGATAAGCTATACATATTTTCATTATATATATGCATATTATATATACGCACGGGTGAAGCATAATCCCAAAAACTTGTTTTTGTTCCCGTAGAGATTATAACACATTTGAAAGACTTATGCAGGTTATGATGATTTTGGGTTCGCCACGTTGTCCGCCGATCCCGTATTCAGCCAGTCCGTTGTCCCACGATACGAATAAAGTTTAAAATATTTCTTTTGTCGCTTTTGCGTTAATTTACATTGACATCCGCGAAAACTAAAGTGCTTTCGAATTTTATATTTCACTTATTTATGCAATTAGACAAGAACTGTGATTTTTAATGAAGAACTGTTATTTATTATTTTAGAGTGAGTAGGGGCTAGTTATTTATTTGATTTTAAATGGTCCACTGGTGATAATTAAATCAAAATTGAGTTTCGATATTGATTTTTTGCAGCACAAAACCAATCACGCGCTTACTTGCACCCACGATACATTTTCATGCATGATTGAATGAAGTCAATCAATGCGAATGTTGCTGGGATAACAACATTTAGTAGGACTAACCAGTCAGAGCGAGCCACGAGTCCTTTTTTATGTCAATAATTTAAGTTTGAATTTTAAAACATCTTTTCTTAGCGTATGCCTTCGCCATGATAAAACTACATCTGTTATAAAATGTATCATTAATAATGCGTGTTGATGGATGAATAAAATTTAATGCGATGCATGTTATCGAAAACCACAGAGACCTAACAAAAGACTCGCAGCTCGAGGAATCATCGAATAGGAAACATGAACCTACTTACTAAAACTATAATAAGCCAGCTCGATAATACATACACGGCACGCACACATTGATGGGAGCGCAATGGCGGGCGATCGGCATTCGGCGAAGCCCTGTGAATGTGTGTGCGCCGTGTATTAGTGAGCTGGCTCAATTTTTGTTTTGTAAGACTCCGTCCATTTTTTCTAGGTTCATGCTATAAAAAACATATCAGAAATATCACGCTTTCATATCAATGCACATAAATGTCAAAGTACAGCCTGTACTGCACGACCCAGTATATAGATATTGTTCTATTCTACCTTATTTCGTTTTAATTTCATCCGTCTGGCCTTTGTATTTGTATATCGTTGTTTTGTGAACTGAGAACATCCATCGAGTCCCCCCGTTAGATCATTTATCTTGTTTTTCATTTATACTCGTAAAGCCAAAATCCTCCGATGATTTATATTGGTTTTATATTACGCTTGAGTAGAAATCTCTAAATTAGAATGTAAAAATGGACGAGTATTTATTATTTATTAGTATTTAGTGTTAACTTAGGTTATAAAGTAAATCTTTTTTGCCGTGAGGTGCCGGCCCCTCAATCTCTACCCGTGGTTGCCGTAAGAGCCGGCTAAGAGAATTTTTTGTGTCGTTTTTCGCCGTACGTGATCTGGGATATTATTGATTTTGGCGCCTATCTTATTTCTTCTAATTAATGAATTCTCCATCATCTCCGAATTCATCTTTCTTTTTCTTCTATTGTGCCTCTCACACTCCTTCGACAGACCTCCCTCTGTCACTCAAAAACCGAGCAATCGCTCGTCAACCCGCCTGCCAAGCAAGGCGAGTATTAACAACCCTCTACGGTAGAGGCCTTTGTCCAGCAGTGGGCTTTTTTTTTTTTTTTTTTTTTTGATCCCAAACTAGGCTAGAAGCCTGACTAGGCTAGAACTAGGCTAGAACTTCCTACACGGCTGAGGTGATGATGAATATTTTTATTCTATTTCACAGACTAAAGCGGTCAGTACGCTTTAAATATAAAGGTGGATTTGAGAAGAAAATCTTCGCCTACGAGCGGGGCTCGATAAAATCCGTTTGGCGTAGCTGATATATACATTGTCTCAAAAAGTGTCACGATATGATCAGTCTATATTCATCCAGTGCTGGACATAGTTAGGCTCCTATAGTTATTGTGTATGTACTTGATTAGCCTCAAAACGATCTTCATATCGAGCCTGCCATGAGCAGAGGAAAAGAAAACTCATTGGTCTACACCTATGCAACTAAATAAAATAAGGAGGCAGCTTTCTTCTTTCCGATCCATTCGCGTCTAGTTCTCAGTAGCCACAGATAGTATAAACGTCTCCACCTGAGCGCGTGGCTCACACTGAAGCAACTTTGAGCACTAATGTCAACTAACACTGAATATCTCGTCATGAGGTCGCTTTGTTCAGTTCGAATCGCAGCAAGCAAGATTTAGAGAAATAAAACGAGTTTGTTGTTTTAAATTGTTTATTAATACTTTTTATCACAAAATCCGAAGTCCTATATGACTGCGACGTATACTTTACTTTTATATAAATCAAATTATTATCTATCATTATTTAAATATTTTAATTCTAAGTACATATTACTACTTCTAAGATTATAGTACAAGATGCTATGGTTAAATTTGGGATAATTTTGTACAAAGTTGTTAAAGGAGGTTCATCGATGATGTAAAAGTTTACCAAACAGATTAAATATTATCTTACCCTGTTAATAATAGACGTTGACTAAAATAGCTCCAAGGATTAAATTAGAAATCCCTATGGAAACTCCTTATTACCGATTAATCCTCGGCGTAATTTTAGTCAACGTTTATTATTAAGAGGGTTAAAGTATAAATAAATAGGAAATCTATCTATCACGTGAAATGGCTATGGGGTTATTTATTGCAGGGATCAATTCGCGAAGTAACCAGCATTATCTAATTTATCTATATATATATTCTTCCTTATAATATATACAGAGTTACTTTAAAAACACCAGCAACACCGAAGGACCAGGCAGCCAAATTCATAAATAACATTTGTTCTACGAATTTTGACTTATCTCAATAAATTAACAAAAAAATATTTTTCAAGTTTTTATTGTACTGTCACGACATTTGTAAGTCTATATTTCATTCACAAACTAAAAGACGACGCGACACTAGCATGCGCTGCTAGTAATAATAATAACACTTTCTTCGCCAGAGACCCAGGGGCTTGTAGGCAGTACGCGCACCGTAACGTAATCTGTTACGGTACGCGTAGAGAACATTCAGTTGGAATATTAAATTGATAAAAAAACAAACAAATTATCATAAGTCGTAGTACAAATGTTGTTGTTTATGATGTTGGCTGTCTGGTCCTACGAGGTTGCTGGTGTTTTTGTTTAGTATAGACTATTATAGATATAGATAACGGTCTAATCGCTTGAAATATAATATGAATATGTAAAAAAGATGTGTTATCAATTTCGATTATGAATTCTAATTGTAACATGAGACTTGTCGATGGGTAGGATGTGAAATACAGCAACCTATCAAGTTATAGATAAAACACATGCCCCTATAGCGATGGGGCAGAAAAAAATCTTGCATACTACTAATGACTTGCATACCTCAAGATAGCTCAATTGGACTATACATACATAGGTACATAGGTCATGCCTTGTTCCCGGTGGGGTAGGCAGAGACTATTTCCCTCCACTTGCTACGATCCTGACATACTTACAACTTTCGCTTCGTTCACTTTCATGATGAAAAATCTCGTCGGTTGTAGGACTATTTTGGGTTCAAGTCCCGCTTTTGGGTGATTATTTCTTTACCAATTCATAATAAACAATAATGTAAGTTAGATAATAATCATTTACTCAGCTTCCTCAAGTTACATAAATTTCAAGTGGAGTTACCTAGATTCGCGTTTATTCCGAGTTTGTTCATCTCTAGAAATGTAGATTGTTGTACCGCGGTCTTTTCCAGAGGTACCTACACTTTACTCCAAAGCACATTGTTGAAAATACTCCTAATTACCCATTACGTGGTTTTAATGACCGTTTCGTGCGGAATTTACGGGAATTCGGGTCAAAGTGAATTAGGGTATTCCACCGTTGTTTACCGAACTAAGCTTTGTCTCGCTAATTCGTTGGGAATGAATACGATGTGCATTTCTTTGGGCTTATAGCTCTACGTAAAGTTTGTCTATTATTATTAAAACGAATGTGGTATATTTTGCAAAGTTAACTGCATTTTAAAATCATAATAAAGGAGATTAAGAAAAGATATTTATAAGGCTAGTGTGAATGGTCAAGTCGGTAGCGGTCGACCTAGGCGTACTTTTCATGAACAAGTTGACGTTGTTCCTATGAAAAGCCAAGTCAAAAATACCTACAACCGACAAGTATGTATGAAAAATGTCATGAAAGTGAACGAAGCGTTGTATGTCAGGATCGTAGCGTGGAGGGAAATAGTCTCTGCCTACCCCACCCAGAACAAGGCGTGACTATATGTATATGTATGTATAAATAACTTCGTAAAAGTTCGTTAAATAGCTTTACAAAGGTAAGCTAAGCGAAGCGACCTTTGTACAAAATGGATGGAGAAAGAGTGTCTAATTTTGCACTCAATTGTTTATGAAAATATTTAAAAACATATGTTGTTCTGCCAAAACCAGGAACAAATTAACGTAAAAGACCAATATGCTATGAGGGTGCACAAATTTATAATCAGCTTTCAGCAGATATAATAAATGAAGGATTTTCAAAACTTTAAACACTTTTATATTATATATTATAAGCACATTACTTCATATACATAATTGTATGATCACAGAATACTAAGCGACAGAAGGGAAACTCCACAAAAATCATTTAAATAAATAGCGACTCTAGCTCCGACGCAATTAAGTGCAATTCAGGTCGCACTAATGTTATAAATGCGAAAGTTAGTGAGGATGGATGGATGGATGTTTGTTACTCTTTCACGCAAGAACTACTCGATTGGGCTGAATGAAATGCGTAATTTAGATAGTCTAAACCCTAGAATAACACAAGGAACGAAGACTAGGCGAGTGAAACCGCGGGGCACAGCTAGTATGTAGTAAATTAAAGACTAAGAAATCTAAAGAAAGGTAGGTTAGTTATTTTATATAACTAGCCGCGGTTTCACCCGTACTATGGTAACCAGATGACTGATATACATATTTATATAAGCTTATAACACCCAGACACAGATCAAACAGACATGTCCATGCACACAAATGTTTGACCTGGCCGGGGCCGAACCCGGGGCCTGCGGCACAGAAAGCAGAGTTACTACCGTCTGAGCTAACGAGGCTGTCAAGATATCAACCAAATAGCAGTAACCAAAATAGCTTTGTTTTGAAATATAAATCAACCTGTGTATTGTGTAGTCATGATTAGTACTTTCATTCCTTATGTCCGTCGACAAAGTGTGATAATAATAAGTAATTCGTGACTTGCTTACCTTTCAGTATTACTATATCTCGCAACCCTTGCTTAGGTTGGGGCTCATTTATTATTTAACTTAATTAATGCCAGAGTGCCAGCCAGTAATTATATGGTTAATTAGAGCATATTCTATTTTGATTCGATATCGAAGTAGCATCGAAACGCTAACGTTAACATAATGAGTTTGGTTAGTAATTACGAACCTTGTCGATCTATAAATAATTTCTTCGATTGAAAAGAAATTAATGATGTAATAATATGACTATTTACAATAATTTTGTAATGATCAGTTATATTAGGGTTTAATCATATCTCCAAGGAGCCTCATTTAACCGGCGCGGGTATTATGTAATTTAATTTTTTCAAACATAAAAAAAATGACGTTTAACTACAATTATTACGTAATTTTCACTGCCGTTGCTAAGCGACTGCAAGTTGATAATACCCGCGCCGGTCAAAAAATACGTTACGCATACCACCCAAACCCTCGGAGTAACTACCGAAGGTATACCTACTAAAGATTCGGGGGTGTTCCTCTGAGAAGATTGGGGCTGCGGACACGCCGAAGGACTTATCCGCAGCCCGGACGATGTGTAAACACGCATCGTCCTTTTCGCCAAGGACCGAAACTGGTCCTTGATTCCTAAGGACCCAAGTCAACCTCACCTGCACCTGGCTTCGTAGGGATGGTTATTCCAAATAATTAATACAATAACTCTTTTAAGGACTACACATCTAATCCGCCTACAAATCGTGCATACAAATCCTTGTCGCTGAAAAAAGGCTCTCGGGTGGTGTCAGCGAGTCGGCGGCCTAGGGGTTGTACAATAATTAATAATTACTTGATGTTTAGTAACTTTTTAACCCCCTCTCCTCCTTCCGCCTGGTGATACGTGGCGAGGTTTTAAACTAGGTTAGCTTAAAAGGCCTTCCCTTTAAAAAATCACGTTTATTTTTTTGGTACAAAGTACTTTCAGAGTATTCTCTTTGAATACAGCTATGAGAATATTATTTAATTCAATTTACTCGGCAAAAATTTTGCCTTGGTCAATGACAAAAAAATTAGATCGCGCGCCGCTATTCAAAATAAAAGTTGCGCGTTCAATGACAATATAAATCCCACTTCTACCCCCAATTTTTGTGATATTTCATTATTTTTAACGAATCTCTCCCCATCCTATTCGAGGCTCATTTAATTATTGCACGAACCCTTAGGTGTTAAGAATCCTTAGGATGATGATAACCTGATTACCACCTAACCCAATAATTTAATAACATAACATATACCTTTCATCACACCTTTTTCCCGAAGGGGTAGGCAGAGGTGTACCCAGGACTCAGTCCTACAGTAGTTACATTATATTTACAATACACTACAATAAAAATCAACGTTTATTCCGCTTACATTTCTTAATAGTTAACCTCCAAAACGCGACTCTGAAATCAGGTGAATAAAATGCATAAATGAAAGGATTTATCGCGGAATTGAACCAGCCTAACCACGTCATCACATACATTAAAACTGGGTTTACATAACTACTGGGGATGAATGGAGTCAGGAGGTAATAGAGAAAGAAAGGTAACCAGCAGGCAACGAAACCACCGACGACTAAGCTAAGAGTTTGAGCAGTTTTTGTCTCGCGCCGCAAAGACGACACGCGGTTATTCTCATGGTCTTTGGTCGAATGCGTGCGATTTCTCGTCGAGTTTTTGTATTTATAGTTTGCTTTGAAAGTGACGTCGTTGAAGCGTGATTCTCTTTCTTTGCAGAGGCGTGTTTTTCTTCTTTTCTCCGCGCGGAAGCAGCATGGGCACTGGTGTTCCTGAGACGTGCATTCGTTTTGGTGGTGGTTTTTGGATTGTTTGGTCTGTTTTAGAGATAGTTTGTCGGATCCCGAGTCGGATTCTGTCCGGATGCAGGATAGTTTGGCTCTCTGAAAGTAAAGATTTAATAAGTCATTGTCAAACATTTGTGCGTTTGCACGTCAGTTTGATCTGTGTCTGGGTTTTATGTACATATAGCAGTATTTCTAGTTACCATAATACAGGCTCCTAGCCTAGTTTGGAACCGGAAGAGCGTGGGTGGAAATTATATCCTACTTATAATATAATCGTGTTTGTAACTCTTTCACGCCTAAACTACTGAACTAATTAGGCTGGAATTCGGTAAGTAGATAGTTTATACCCTGGAATAACACATAGGGTACTTTTTATCTCGATATTCCCACGGGAACGAAGACTACGCGGGTGAAACCACGAAGCACAGCTAGTTAGGTATAATTGGCCTTATTTCGAGTGTTAGAAAGTATTAGTTCGTTTTTACAAAATAATAGAATAGAATAGAATATAATACTCTTTATTATCACCAAAATAACATAATACATATCAAACTAAAGTTATATAAAACTAATTTTTGATTGACAATCGGCGGCCTTATCGCTTTAAGCGATCTCTTCCAGGCAACCAGTCTGGACGTATAGGGGAAAGATAGGATGAGTAGGGGATGGGAAAGGGTACACATTTTTCTCTTAAAACAAGATCTTATTATACTATAATATACATATTTATGTATACTCATAAATAATATACTTACGTATACCAAAAATATAAATACCATAACAAACATTACTTACATAATAAAATAATAATATAATATACAGATAATAAAACATATAGAAATATAACATATATAGATTCATACATAATTTATCTATGCCATAATAATGCTATAATAATATATGCTATAATAATAATAATGGGCAGACTTTCATAATAAAGTTTATAGTAATACAATAATATGAATAATAAGTTTAAGAATAGTACCCCACCCAACCCGTGGTGCCGCGGTTAAGGGTTAGCAATCTCTGCGTTTGTGTTAAGGAGTCTCATGGTCTGTGGGTCCAAGACAATAATGCGTTTAGGATTCTGTTGGGGCTGCCACGCTACTGTAGTGCATCGGGGATGTTCGCGGCTGCGCAGGTAGACGGCTTTTATGTCATAATACGTAAGAGAGCAGCTTCAAGGCGAGAGTGCGAGGCAGTGCCAAAAGATTTCTAGCGGTTTTTGTAGACGGATTTGACGGACCCATCATGATGCACTGGCTAGGTATGCACAATGCTTGCTGGTCTAGTGCTAAGTGTTGGGCTTGGTCATTTTGATAAGTTTTTTTTAGTTTAATTTTGTTAATTTGAATAAGTATTAACATAGGTTAAGCCGTGATTGTATACTACTGACATTATGGACTCTCTCCGAAATAAAAATTTGAATTTGAATTTTGAAATTTTTATCAGCTCCAGAGGACAAACCATGTAAAACCATGGAACCGCGATCGCCAACCCGCCTGCCAATCGTGGCGAGTATTGGCTAAACCCCCCTTCCAACCAGAGCAAATCTCGGCAGAATATTATTTATTTATTGACATAAATGTTACAGCTTTATTGTATGAATCCATAGGTCCCCGAACTAGTTAAAAACTGTATTTCAGGGACCAGTGGCTTCTCCCATTATGTGGTTCTTCACAATATTACAATAATATTGGGCAAACTCGTATTTAAAACTTTTGTTAAAAATATATATTATATTAAAACAATCATATTTTCATGCTACATCAAGTTTCGTTTCGGTCATTTCGTTAATTTTCATTTCATTAGGGACCGCGCAATATGCGTATTTTAACAGCTACCGTAACAAAACCAATATAATTTTCATCACATGTTGGCAACTGCTACACGTTTCGCCGCAATTTTAATATCCAAAAACGTTTTTATTTTCAAAGTGGCCGAGTAAATAATATAATATTGTGAATTTTATTATGACACTGCAGCCGGTGACAAAGGAATAAAGAATTTTATCACTTCTCCGCACATGTGCCGGGAAGTTCATCAAAAGAGAAGGTTTTAATTTTTCACTTAATATTTAGATACCTATTATTCCTTATATATTTAATTTACTTAGTAAGACTGCCTCTGTAGCGTCGTAGGCGTAAGCTCTACTGCCGATCAGGAGGCCCCGGTTTCAATCCCCATGTCAGGCAAAGTAAATGTTGGATTTTTCCATTAGCAATTATTTCAATAATAGACTGAAGTCTGAAATTGATGATAGATACTACGAGTATGTATGTAGTAAGTAGGTAGATACTTTTAGGTAGTATCTATCTACTACCACCTATTAGACTTGGCTGGTACCGACTTCAAATAGATGGGTAGTGCTTATAATAATTATATTAATTTATTTTCGCTTTTGAGTGCCTATTTGTGGTTTTGAAGTCTGTTTAAATATAATTTATATTTATATCTATAATTTATCATAATTAGAACTTCATTAATTTGGTCAAAAGTAGATACGTCCCCATGAAAGGAGATTGACCAAAATTGACAATCTCCTTTCATAACTTCCTTCCTCATGTCCAAAGTCCAAACCATCTACTTAGGCATTATTTCCTCTTTGTCGCTACATCTAACACGCCACAGCGTTCCCCCATCACACTATTGAGGAATAGTCCTTTATATATTAGAACTTTGTCCATCAAGATCACTCCAATCTAACATCTCTTGGCTAGGTACTGTTTTTCTTGTAAATATGTTATTTAGGGTCAGTCGTTATAGGAATCTGTCTGACTTGAAGCTCTGACAAATGACAAGCTCACGCACACATGCGGGAGCGCACGGTCGCTTTTTTCACGGTCTTAATTTCATGCTTCTTCAGCCAATTTGTTGCAAATTTATTATTTAACTTGCCTTGTTAGTCCCAAGCGTACAGATGCCATATAATGTAGGTTATATTAAGGTACCTTTTATATAAAATCAACAATAATACCAAAAGCGACAAAGATCCTATTCAAAAAGTTGAGTTCATGAAGCGACCACAAAAGACTTCCTCTTATTTGTGCGGAAAGGTTACATGTATTTGTGTATCTCTTAGGGATCTTGGAACGTGCAATATCTATTCCGTGGTATTGAAGATAGTATAGCCATTTGATGACGTCTCTTTATTTATATAATAAAATAGCTGTTACGAGACCACCGCGTGAAATTTTAGGGGTTTAATTTTTTATACGAAACCCTAAGAATAATTCTAAAAAAATAGCTTGAGCAACATGATAAAGGATCAAATATCTGTGAAAGTCAAATTAAAATAGGTTCTGTCGTTTCTGAGATTAGCGGCAACAAAAGGACAGACAGTTTTTATTATTGTTAGGAGTATCCGTTTTACTTACATTTAGTACAAACTTGTAATTTTAATGTCACACATTACACTTCAATTTCATTTATTGATTGACCAAAATAGAGCAAGAATACTGGTAACACAAATCATAACATAATATACAATCACGACTTTTTCCCGAACGGGTAGGCAGAGGTGTTACCCAGGACTCAGTCCCATAGTAGGGGGATATAGTATAATAATCATAACATAGTATAGGTAATAGGTATAGAATTATAATAATATCACATAATTATTAATGTTAGTGAAAGAAGGTCAATATATTGTTTGCTATGTTGCCGAAAAGGCAAGTCAAAGCAGGCATAACTGACGAACATGTATGAAGAAAGTGGATAAAAGTGGAAGAAGCGAAAGTCGTATGTCAGATCGTAGCATGTGAAGAAAAACAGTCTCTGTCTACCCTAAGGGGAAGAAAAAAAAAAATTCGCAGTATAATTTCAAGAATCAATTCATCAACAAAAAAGTTGGTAAAAATCTGAACTTGACCTCTTATACATACCCATTGTGTGAATAATTCAACTTTTGCTCGATCAATAGGTTAGATCATCGTTGTTTGAAAGACTCCAGAGTAATATTGATAGTAGATGGGCACAACTGCAATATTACTCTCTGTGTTTATCTTGCACTAAGATTGCAGAAGCGTCTCATTATTTCAAATGGTATTGAACATTTCATTTTCAATAGAATGGCATGTCAGGTCTGTAAAGATTGCGCTAGTCAGGAATCAGGATCGTAGTGAGTGAGAGAAATAGTCTCTCACCCGTATTCAGGAACAATACTAAGTGCGTTCAAACGCATAGGGACGGTAAATTCCATTCGATAGAACTGCCTGCCATGACGAACGCGGTGAGAAATTTCTTACACTTACAGCTTCGAATGTTCGAAGCCTTACACAGAGAGCATTAATATTATTATGCAAATAAAGTAGGAACCGTTAGTCTTAGGCAAGCACAAGTGGCGGTCTTATCGCTTAAAGTGATTTCTTCCAGAAAACCGAATGGATAGTAGTAGAATTATGAATATTTCTGGTTGGCAGTGTACTTATTGTCGGTAATAAAGGATAATATAATATACTTGCTCACTTACGTGCATCACGGTTTCTCCTCAGAATATCGAAAAAAGTAACCTATGTGTTATTCCAAGGACTAAAATATCTACATACTGAATTTCAGCTCAATCGGTTTAGTAGTTTTGGAATGAAATAGTAACAAACATCCATCCACACAAACTTTCGCATTTATAATATTAGTAGGATAGTAGGAATTAGGATATGTGAAGGATAATATGTCGAAGCAGTCTGGTAAAAATAGCCGCGGGGGACTCGAGTTCGTCCGACCATTGGTACTTGTCCTTTTCGGACTTTGGGTCTATTTTAAGCTTTTGTATAGGGCGGTTAAAATGTGTAGGTATAGTTCGACACAAAAGAGTAGAAAATAATGGGGGCGCCACTGTCTCTTACTAGAGTAAAAACAATTTAATCAACACATACACTTTAAATTAGTTCCGTTTCTACTCTTTTGTGTCGAGCTATATCTCTGAAGTGCATGTCCGTAAAACATTTTTGTCGAAGTCTATGTTGCTTTTTAGTAGTCTCAGTCAGATGGACGCCTATAGGCATTAAGCGCCGGCACCCGTCGTCGTCGCGAAACGACGAAACGTCGTGTTGTCATTGCGTTAAATTGGATATTGATGAATAATTAGCAGTTAGCCTAAAAATGGAGAAGATTCATCATAAATTGGGCTGTGTGCAGGCAAAGAACTTGTTTCAAGTAACTAAAACAACGTAAATTATACACAAATAGCCTGTAGGCTGATACAATAGGCTGTTTATGAGATTATCCGACCGGCCACTTTTGTTTTGGGTCGTCCACCCTACGTGCTGCCGCAATTTAATACTTACTTTACTGCATTTAGTAGTGCTAGACAGCTGATGATGGCGTCTCGCCACCACACACGATATCCTCGCGTACACATAGACCATGACAGCCATGGGCAGGAAGAACGACCCCATCGCTGAGAAGACCACGTAGCCTGGGTTCTGGTTATAACGGCATACCCCACCTTGATTGTGATCTGGCTCATACCTGGAAAATTCATAAAGATACATACATACATTCACGCCTTTTTCCCGAAGGGGTAGGCAGAGGTGTACCCAGGACTCAGTCCCATGGTAGATACACCCACATTTCGCCAGTATGTTATTGGTCCCATGTAATAGGGGGCGAGCCTATTGCCATCTACCGGACACAGTTCCAGACTCCAGGCAGTTATTGAGATAATTCCTAATGTAAAAATTCAATATTTATCACTTTGCCTGACCCGGGGCTCGAACCCGGGACCTCTTGATTGGCAGTCGAGCATGCGCCCACTACGCCACCGAGGCAGTCATAAAGATATTAAATATATTCTCTGTGGGTGCCGGCAATAGAATAGTAACCCACCCTCTCTACCCGTGGTTGCCGTAAGAGCTGGCTAAGGGTTATGAGATCCAAAAGACGGGCATTGTCCTCTATGTAAAAATCTTATCACACCTTTGCCAGTTATTCATCCGCCGAGCAGTAATGTGCATACATTGCTGTCTTCCAGTCTAAAGGGCAATGTTACCAGCGAAATTACTGGGCATGATGAGTTTCAACAACTAATATCTCAGGGTGGCAGGCGTAGTGCAGTGTCGCGCAGAATTTAGAATTTTAAAATACTGGCTGGCACTGTGTTTGATATGGGCAATCATGATGCTTACCATCAGGCACCTGATTTGCTCATCTTGTCACTTCCTATCATAAAAAAATACCTTGAAATTGCGCTTGCAAACCCACGGGGAGAAGACCTATGTTCAGCAGAGGACTTCCTACGGCTAAGACGATGTTGACGATGAGGATGGTTGAATAGCCAGTGTCAAACTTTATGAATGTTAAAGTTAGTCGAGCCGAGTCATGGTCACAGCAAGTTTTGGAATTCGCCCGGTCAATTCATGTCATACTTCTAGAAAATAAAATCTTTTCCGTAAGTGTCCTAGAGTTCCCGCCAAAAGTATCATAATATCATTAACATCATTATTGTGATTTCATCAATGCCTTTCATTTGAACCTTCTATATTAATATGATTGCCTGGTACTTTTAAATTGTCTGTAAATATTTGTCAATTGACGGTAAATAAATTAATATATATTAAATAAGACCAGCAACAATTATAAGATACTTTTTTAAAGGCTTTGTTTAAGTTTAATCTCTATTTCAAGCTGGAAAGTGTACGAATTCATGACAAAAATTGTAAAAATCTGCATTTTTATCGATTGTACATTGTACAATCCCTAATTGTACGAACTGTATATTCCTAACTTATAGAAGTCAATTCATGTGTAAAACAAGTGTTAACTCAAACTAATTAATTTAAATAGATAATAAACACTAATGCACGATATTGAAGATAATAAATAATAAAACCATGCGTTCGATTTGACGAGATTTGAAGATAATTCAGCTAGAAGATTCTATAGAAATTATATATATTTTAAAGTGAAATAATTGCCTGCGGTCAGGATTTTTTAAGTCAGGATCATGATAAACGAATTCTATTCTAGTAAGCTTTACACCGAAAGCCGCTTTGGCCTATAAAATATGAGACCAAAGTTATATTCTAAAATACAAAATTATAAGAGTTCTTTTTACAGAGTCACATATAAAAATAATTCTACACACATTGCAACCCAAAATCAAAACGAATTCTCTAAACGCATTGGGTTCGCTGAACAAAAAATATGGAATAAATAATAACATTTTCAAATTAAAATAACTATGCATTGGATATCTAAGTTCAAACCCCAAATCCAATTGCAAATAGCATAAGATCATTCAACTCTCGCAGAAAAAAACACAATTCTGTTCAAAGGGTTGGGAATAAATCGGTGAAAATACATTTTCTGGTTCTAAATTGTTTTTTACACGTTGCCCTTGAAGGTTGGAGGCGTGTTGGGAACACCCGCCGGGACAAGACAGGATCATTATTATAGTAACAGTAAGACAATTTCCCGCAAATTGTTGTAGTGAAAATAATCAAGTACTTATTCAAAGGAATTTGAAAGTAAAGTCATGCTTTCATGCTGAGAACATTTATTTATTATTTAAACAGATAATATTGCAACTCATAATAGCAAAATAAGCAGATACTTAATATATAAATTCGTAAATATGGTTGAGAAGAATTTAACTCCTATCGAATTTAACTTTTTACTTTGCTCTTCATGAATTTATTATACAGAATATCAATATTTTTACTAAGGGTTTTATACATAAACCCCACCATTGGTACACCAATGGTAAGTTTGTTATGGAAAAAATCCATTTGATATAGAACCAAAACTGTTAACCTCACTAATAAAGACAGTAGAAATACGCTAGATGCAAGTCAATTGCAACCAGACTAGATATATACGTGGTCAAGGCCTATGTCTGGCAGCGGCCTACGGCTGAACTTGTATTGATGATATAATAGGCGAATGATGTCCTAGCGAGGGATCACCTGATAATATTATGATCCTACTTGCTTCCTACTAATAACATCAATGCGAAAGTTTGTGAGGATGGATGGATGTTTGTTACTCTTTAACAACAAAACTTCTGAGCAGATTGGATTGAAATTCGGTATGTATTTATTTTGGATTCTAGAATAATACATGGGGTACTTTTTATCCAGATATTCCCACAGGACCGAAGACTACGCTGGTAAAACCCTGGGGCACAGCTAGAAATTTCATAAAAAATACTTGATCTACTGATTTATTTATATACTGCACTCAAGTCACATGGCATTCACGGTGGCCTTATTTTTTGTCTGTCACTTACAAATTTCTGATAGGACGTTAGGTCAGTGGGACTTATTGGTTCGTAACATCTTATATTAGTTCTTGCTATTATTTAGTCTTCGTATGTTTCGATCTTTTTGTGGAAAGTTTCTCTTTCAAGAACAAAAGGCTTGGGGGAACAAAGGGTTTTTTCTTCGGTTGGAAAGGATATTGGATTCTTATTGAAGAAATAGTACTTGGGAAGATAAGATGTTTTGTTTTTATAGCTTTGACATGGCTTTCGAATGAATGATAAACTTTAGTAACGCTTGGCAGATGAATTGGCGAGTGCAGTTAGATAGTTTTTCGACGCTGTTGCCTATCCTCTGGATTTGATAACTTTTAGCCGGCTATAACGGCAAACACGGGCAGAGAGAGTAGGGTGCTATTGCCCGTAACCCTACGGCAATGGATCGCTTTATGATAGAAACGGTTGCTAATAAATAATTGATTAATTATGGGGGCAAAGAGCCTATAAGCGCTCAAGTAGTTGCACCAGTCCCCATAAAGAGTGGGTTTGCTAATACTCGCTACGCTTGGCAGGCGAATTGAGAAGCACAGTTTGATGGTTTAAACCCAGAGAACGCTGCTGCACGTCCTGATGTGGATCGGACAACACTTAGGGCCGGTTTTTTGTTCGTTGGTTACAGTTAAGTTAACCATTTGTCAAACTAACTGTAGTTAAATTCTTAACCAATTGTTAGATCGTGTGGAAAAAAAATAGTTACCTCGGGATGATAAAACGAATATTGCCAAATCATAAACATTTGTCATAAATATTAACCATAAGTTGACTTAACCAGTGATCAAAAAACTCAGCCTTAGCTTACTTACAACCACGTGTAGAGAGGGTAGGGTACCATTCGATTGCCGGCACCGCCACGGTTGTAGTATAATTTAAATATAATATCATATAAGTAGAAAGTCCTTACCACCCAAACATAGGCGGGCACGTAATAGCCCCAGCAGCAATCCAGACAAAGAATATCATAGTCAAGGCCAGTTTTTTGCTTCTTCTTCTTCTAGAATACGTCAGGGGCCTTGTGACGGCCAGGTAGCGGTCCACGCTGATGGCGCATAAGGATAGGATGGAGGCAGTGCAGAGGAGGATGTCCAGGCTGATCCAGATATCGCAGAGGATCCAGCCGAGCTCCCATTTACCTGGAGGAAAAGAAAAAATAATACTACAGTTTCCTTAACTGCTTCATACACTTCGTAATCCGCAGGCTGACATGCAAGCCTATAGAAAATCCAAATGCTTCAAACCACTATCAGATGGGACCATACTGTGTATCTATCATTGTACATACAATCACGCCCTTTTCCCGAAGGGGTAGGCAGAGGTGTACCCAGGACTCAGTCGCACAGTAGGTACACCCACATTTTGCCAGTATGTTATTAGTCTCATGTAATAGGGGGCGAGTCTATTGCCATCAACCGAGAGCAAATCTCGACTACAGCAACCTAGGCTACATTTTAATTCTAGAATCCGTATTCAAGAACCAATACTTCTGTATGGTACTGTGCTAAGTAATTTTCTATTGAGTAAATAATACATAAAAGAATCTATTTTAAAAAAACTTTCTAGAAACGTAATTACAACTGCTAAATTGCTATACTTATTAATCATCATCATCATCTCAGCCATAGGACGTCCATTGCTGAACATAAGCCTCCCCCATAAGGGGGGTTGTTGCTAATACTCGCCACGCTTGGCAGGCGGATTGTCGAGCGCAGTTTGATGGTTTTACGCAGAGGACGCTGCTGCCCACTCTCTGGATCTCATAACCCTTAGGCGGCTCTTACGACAATCACGAGTAGAGAGGGTGAGGTACTATTCTAAAGCCGGTAACCCCACGGCCATTTTGTAATAGCGTTCTTTAAAATACTTTTCACTGGCGAAAGGCATATCTGGTACCCAGTAATTATTTTTTATCCAAAGTGTCCTTCAGAAACTTTATGCCACGTAATATTTAAAGCTAGCTTCTTTCATAAAATAATTTTGATTCTTTTTAATCTGTGTGGAGAAGATAAAATTTTAATGAAGGAAAATGCTGTGGGACGTCGAAACCTCTTTAGGGCCGCACTAGAGCATTTTGAATTACACATATAAGACTTTGGGCGCTCATAATCTGTTATCTCATATTTTAGAACGTCGCTAAAGTAAAATGGTTTTTTTCTTACGACCGTAGGGAGCCGTATAAAGTCGCACTTAATAAACAAATACCGGGTTCAGCCAAGCAACGCAAGCGGAGCAAATATGCAAACCTCGGGAGCGGTTACATTAATATTTGAACCGTCTGGAGTCAAGACTCTGGTGGCCGGGAGCTCACTGCGTTTTAAAAAATCTATCTGAGCGAGCCGAGGCGTGATTAAAATGCTGGCGTTTATCTGGCCCAACGTATAAACATTGCTATTTAACGTGGCAATCCCACCATTATCTTGGGTATGCTGCCAAGAGCACTTGAATTGTCGATAGGCTGACATGTCGGCCTGTGGATTTTCGAAGCGTTATGGCATAGTGTATTTAGTTAGGGTAGATACGAGTAGTAAGTAGGTAGCTGTATTTTTTAGTCTTTATTCAATAAAGGCAGTCTGTCCCTTTAAAAAACCAGTACTAATAATAAATGTTATAAAATTAGTAAGATACTATAATTTTCTGTAGGGTTCCATGAGGACTGCCTCGGTGGCGAAGTGGGCGTAAGCTCCACTGCCTATCATGAGGCAAAGTGTTATTGGATTTTTCTATTAGGAATTATCTCTATAACAGCCAGGAGTCTGGAACTGTGCCTGGTAGATGGCAATAGGCTCGTCCCCTATTACGTGGGACCAATAATATAATTGCGAAATGTCGGTGTAGGTACCTACTAAAGGAGTGAGACTTAGGTACATCACTATGTACCCAAGACTGCAGGGCAAGGACTTAAGACTCAAGTGGCCTACTTCTTCGGGGAAAAGGCGTGGTTGTATGTTTATGATTATGTTTAGGTTTTATAGGATTTTTAGTAAAGATACTCATAGTAAGTAATTAATTTTTCCTTATAACCGCCGATCGAAAAACGAAATAATTTTTATTAGTATGTCTTGTCTAAATGAGAACCAATTTTAAACGAAAAACAAAATGACCTTGTGACAGACATTCACAATCACACTATTTTCCCGAAGGGTTAGGCAGAGGTGTACCCAGGACTCAGTCCCATGTCAATGTAAATGTAAAGTGGACTCTTTTTCCGCACGTAGACTCTTATCTGGTCCGTTGTACGTGAAGTTCTGGCTCATCTAGCCAGCCTCACTCCGCCCAGAAGCACAGAGATTTCCTGGGAACTTCACAGGCATCGCGGAGTGACATCACTGACCCGACGATTTTTTCAAGTTGAAGCGCTAATGCCTCGCATTCCAGGACTCAAAGTGGGCTTAAAACTTCGTGGGCAACCGTTTCTTAAGCCATAAAACAGCCTCTGCATGGAGGAATGTCTGTGGTTATGAATAAGTGTTTTTTTAAAGAACAGCGTCATTGTTGTCAACACCTTGCCAGCGTCATTGTTTCCCCAAAAGTACAATCTGGAGGTCTTCAAATCAAGAGTGAATAGGTATATTCTAGGCAAGTACGCACCATCGTCGATCGCGTCGTCACTTACCATCAGGTGAGACTGCAGTCAAGTGCTTTGCTAAACAGTAATAAAAACATTAAAAAAAAACAGTGACCTCCCTATTGCAGCTTTTAAATCCACATTTCGCTAGTATGTTACTGGTCTCATGTAATAGGGGGCCTATAATAGCCTATTCAATAATAAATATCCTTAGCGTTGACTCCCATATTTTCCTAGATTGTTGACCTTCGTTGTCTAAAGTTTAATAACTCTGTAATATTCATTACATTAATTACATAATATAGTTAATAACAGTAACAGTTTGTGTACTTACTGCTTGTAAAGATTAAAAATAATGTTTCTCAAGGGAGCTGATTAAATCGTTCAAATAAAACGAGTTGGTTATAAGTATAAGAGATGTAATTAAATCAACTTTATTCAGGAAGGCTCATTAAAAATATGTGTGTTGTCAATATGTGTGTGTTTGTTACTTCTTCACTACAAAACTATTAAACCGTTTGGGTTGAAATAATCCAATATAATATGTTGGTGCAAGAAAAATAAAGAAAAAACAATATTTTTTGTGTCTTTATATTTCAATATTTGTTTTGTATGATTTTAGGTAATAAAAATTAAAACCACAACATTTTCCCTTAAAACATTTTCTAGTTAAGTTGACTCCCACAAAATAATAATAATATTAAATGACGTCGTGACGGCGACTCGACCACGCGGACCTAACTCGGGAAATCGACAAATGTTATTAAATTATTTATTGCATAAACTGTGTCAGTGTAGGGTCTTTAAATGATTATAATATTTGAGTATCATAATGTGTTGCAACAGTTTGGCCCGGTTGTGGAATCATCATCATCATCTCAGCCGTTTGTAATCCACTACTGAATATAGGCCTCTCCCATAAAGGGGGGTTTTGCCAATACTCGAAACGCTTGGCATGCGGGTTGTCGAGCGCAGTTCGATGGTTTTTGCAGAGGACGCTGTTCCCCGTCCTCTGGATCTGTTAACCCTTAGCCGGCTCTTGCGGCAACCACGGGTAGAAAGGATGGAGCACTATTCTAAAGCCGGTAACTCCACTACTCCACGGCACGGCACGGTTGTGGAATATTAAAGATGTTTGAATTTGAATTACATATACGATATATGCACGTTCA
Organism: Hemistola chrysoprasaria; assembly: GCA_947063395.1. Lineage (NCBI taxonomy): Eukaryota > Metazoa > Arthropoda > Insecta > Lepidoptera > Geometridae > Hemistola > Hemistola chrysoprasaria. Next base: position 7,992,455 of record OX346730.1, read on the forward strand.
TCCACTCAAACATACATTTCAAATTAGAAATGTATCGAAGCAAGACCGGTGTCAAATGGGAAATCGTTTAAGATTCGAGAGCTATCACCTATCTCTACATGAACGATGGCTGGTAAGAGTAATCGATGTTATATCGAGAATGTTGTAGAGTCACCACGATTTGACGAGACTAGAAAATAAGGCATAAATTGTAGAAAGCTTAAGTGAATAAATCCAAAATATTTATTTATTTACTCATTGCCAATCTATGCAACGTGTTATATTATAGTTAATGTAATAACAGGAAATGAGACCTTTTAGCAGTTTGACGCAATCCTATGAAAAATCGATATTTTGTATTCCCATGTTTCCTTCGAATATAGTTAACATATTAAATATAAATTTATATCTTGATATTTTGAGGTCGAAGTAAACTAAGTCCCTATTATTTTGTTTTTTTTTTTATAAACTTTTTATTTTTGATTTTAGTAAACGTCTATAGATAGACAGCTTAAATAAGTCCTCGCCTGCGGGGTACAGGGGCGCGGGGCGCGCGGATGTAGGATGTTAACGGGAACCGGGAGAGGTTCGGGCTCTCCTGGTCCCCGTTCACGTCCTACCTCTGCGCCCCTTACCCCGCAGTCGAGGACTCAATTAAACGGTCAACCTATATACGGAAATATATGGAAATATACGGGATATATATACGGAAAACTCGATTTATGCCATATAAACAACGAGAGTTTATAAAATAAATTAAAATGACAGGGCATAGTTAACTTCACTATAAAAATATCAGGATATAAATTTATAGAATGGATATTCGGAGTCAAATTTCTCGTAGCTAAGATACGCGCTTAAGGAGGACCACTTGCAAAATAAATAAACTGAACCACTTTCTTTTGAAAGTTATTCAGTTTGACGGGTAGGTTAAGTAGATTGGCACCCCCTTAAATATTACTTCACAATTTTTATAATATTGAATAGTGTTATCAAAACAAGGTTACTTGGTTATCAGTAAGTATCTTCCTAAACTTAAAACAACCTTAACTAGGACACTAACCCTGGAATCACGAAAATAATGCAAAGTGTGGCGAGTATTGGCAACATCCCTCCCATATGGGGTAGGCCTATATGTTTATCAGTGGTCTTCCTACGGCTGAGATGATGATGATGAGATACTACAAAAGAAACCTGTAGTCGTAGCTCATCGCTTGGAGAAGAAAAAAAAAAAGAAGAAGAATCTAGAGGTTGTGAGGTGCGACATCCTGACATGCGCGCCGTTTATACCCGCGGCGTGAACAACGAACTAAATATAATGATTCCCTTATCAAATACAAATTACTTTATTTGACTAAAAAATGTACAGTACAAAGCTAAAGTTTTATAGCTACTTTGTAAGACCAATAATTTTGTATATAAATAACTTCTAGAATATAAGAAAAAACAAGGAGCTCGCTGTTTCGTGAAATAAACTGCCAGTACACATAATATTTAATCTACAAATCCTCTATATAATAAGTATAATATTACTATGTTAATAAGGAACCCGGACAAACAGTAACTGGGTAAACAGTACCCAGTTATTTGCTGAGCTGCAGAAATGCAGTGTTTGTGGATCGTGCCGCGTGACATTTGGCTTGCGAACAAAAATTATCTGGCGAAATAATATTCTGGATGAAATTGGACTGAGGGTCATTTATTTGTATTAGGTTAAACGCTTTATATTCCGTTACCTAAAACTGTTTGTTTTAATTAACTGGCTTGAAAAAGTATAATAAAAGTATAAGACTGCCTCGGTGGCGTAGAGGGCGCATGCTCGACTGCCAATCAAGAGGTCCCGGGTTCGATCCCCAGGTCAGGCAAAGTGTTAAATATTGGATTTTTCCATTAGGAATTATCTCAATAACTGCCTGGAGTCTGGAATTGTGCCCGGTGGATGGTAATAGGCTCGCCCCCTATTACATGGGGGCATATACTATTTCATACTGGCGAAATGTGGGTGTATCTACTATGGGACTGAGTCCTGGGTACACCTCTGCCTACCCCTTCGGGAAAAAGCGCGTGAATGTATTTTTGTTTTTTTTTTATATAATAAACTACCGCCTGCTATTAAAAACATTACCTCATTTAATATATTCAAATCTAAAATCAGTGAATATGTTATGATTAACTGGTAATCACAGATATACTAAGTCTGTTGCTGGTAATATTTGAATTCCTTAATATTTTAACTACCTTCAAGTAAAACAAAAATAAAATTACTAAATTAGATGGGGCCGTGTATAAAATTATTTTTGTTACTGAACGATATGTAAAAATTAACAAAAAGACGTGATACGTTCATTGCGTTTAATGTATTTATTCTTATATTTATGTTGAAGGCTTACTGATGTGGAGTAGATATGGATTCTAAGAAATAATTAGTAATATTATGTACCTATATATCATGCCACCGTGAATTTTCACATAAACAATGATGAAATTTAATTATTGATTTTCTAATAAAGAGCTAATTTGTTTTTTGAATTAAAACTTTGTTATCAAGATCCCTGTTTTCTGTTGAATATAGTATAAGTATTAGTCGTATTGTAGACCGATTTTAATTAAATTTTGTTTGGCCCACAAGTAGGTATTTTTCTTACAAAGAAAGCGTGTTACCACATTCACACATAACGTCTAAAAGCTTAGACATTTTGATAGCTACTCCTACACTATAATTATAAGGTGAATGAGGGTGGTATTACATGGGCGACTAAAGCTGCCTGACTAATTGTCAGCAAGTTCGATTCACTCAATTTTATGAGTAAATTCTAGCCAAGTAATCATTTAGACAGTCGATTTTTAGATTTTTCAGCGTCGACTTCGAGCCGCCAACCAACGTGACACTGCTCCCGCTGCGACTTCATCCATCCGAGTCGTGGAGCCCACGATCTCTCCGGTTTGATAAAGCCGCACCCGGTGAGGAGATCGCTCGCTACATCGATGGAAAAGGCAGAGAACGTGCTCCAAGACAGGAATTCTCAAAGATTTTGCTGTCGAGTCTGAAGTCTACGCAGCTGCTGAATTTTAAGTCATACGTGCTCCGGTTTCCGGCGAAATACAAGGTGAAATTTCTGGATCCCAATTTTTTTTTGAAAGCATCGTTTTGCGGCGCTTTAGGGAGGCGAAAGCAAATAACACTTATTTTTAAGCCATAATCATAAGTGTTTTTATGTATGTTTTAGTCTGCAGATATAAAAACATGCTTAAAGGCACATGAAAAGATGCGATATAGAGGCATCCCAATGGGAGAAAGAAGCAGACCGCTAAAAGATCGGAATATAGGGCGAATGTGAGAGCCAAAGTCAACGACTTTGAACTGAGACGGCCTTATGAGCTCAATATTAATCGCGACGTAAGCCAGACCACCTGCGGCAATCAATCAATGGTGTGCTCATAATATGCCCATAATGTGCGAGGATCTTCACAAAGAAGATTAGGGATTTAAGTCACATGCGAATGCACGAGCGACAACACTGGATATGAAGCTGTCGCCGTGGCTGAAACCGGCTGGATCAGATTATCATCATCAGTTTGTAAGGTATTTATTAATATCTCGGGCCTCTGTTACTAATAATTTAGTATTGTAGGAACCATTCCCTGAAATATATGAATTATGATTACTATTTTTACCATGTGACGATAATTGTGCGGCTTCAGTCACCCGAATAAACGAAGTATATTATAAAAGTTTCATTTCGGCCACATTCATTAGATTAGGAATGAGACAGTGTAAGCGAGGTTTCTTTCTCCGTCCAGTCATTTCAGCTAATGCGTAATGTAATTAGGGTACCTTGAAACGTGCTCTTACCAATTACAGGCGTATTCACTGGGCCAGTACTGTGACTGTTGATAGTTACCAAATGGCTGACGCGGTGACTTTGGCTTTTATGTTATTTTCACTAATGTTAAAAGAGTATCCTAGCTTCGAGAAATTTGACACGATCCTGTGAAAAAATTACCAATTCGATGCTTTGTATTCCCCTGTTTCCTCCGAATGTAATTGACGCTTTCTATAAATTTATATCCTGATATTTTAATAGTGAAGTAAACTATGTCCCTGTCATTTTATTTTCTTTTATAAGCTGTCAGTTTTTTTATAGTGAACTTCCTAATTTTACTTGCGTAAATAGACGTTCACAACCAATGACTTTGAATCGCTTTCTTCTACAGACGCACAATCCCTGAACAAGCTTCAAAAAAAGGTGTCCATCACTGACAATTACGCGCTTTGACATCTACTGAATTTCTATTATTTGAATTTAAACTCTTTTACATGATTGTTTTAAAGCCTAATTTGGATTGAACGATTTTTTACCCTATGAAGTTCAATGTTAAATTTGACACTAAGCGACGCGGGCGAACATAGGAGCATTGGAGTAGACTTATATGCACTAAAATATTTAGTGATTTAAATATATAATTTTATTTAATAAATTAATCACACTTATACTTTTTAACTTTTATAAATATATATTACAAGAATTAAAATTTAAAAGGGTCAAAAATGTTTTAAAATTAAAATGTATTTATTTTTGTAAAGATAATTAAGTTACATGATAGAATCTGGGTTTAATAGTGAGTACAGGTTCATGGGCCTGATTCTAGCACGTGAAAAGGGCCTTTGACGATATTATTCTAAATTGTTACGTAATATGATTACTTTACTCTTAATAAATAGTCGAAAGTCACAAATATATTAAAATGTTATCATAAATATAAAATTAACCAGGACTATGCAATGTAAACCAATTAGAAACAAAAATTATAATATTATAATGCACAGTACGTAATTGAGATAAAATAAACAAATATTTAATTCAATGTTTAAATGTTTAAAATTTCACTAGGTAATTAATGCCAAACCTTGATTTATGTAAAAAAAAAATATTTTTTTCGGATAATATTATACAAAAATATTTAAAATATAATCGACTTCATAGTTTTTCATTCGAACAAAGCGCTGTTGTCCATTTTATAGAGTTAAAAAAATTAAAATAAAATAGAAACACGCAATATGGATACATAAATTCCTAAAATTATTGTAAATACATGACTAAATTATGAAAACCTGTCGCTTTCACGCACATATCTGTTGTTATTCGGTTAGCTTTTTACCTAACACTTGCATCACGCGGTCGGCCTACGGTTGCCATGCAAATAACCACATAGTCTGGTAATTTATTGATTTAGTACCAGTCTCGCGGCTTGGAACAGATTTTTGCACGACTGGTTCTCTTTGGTATCCTTACTCTGAGTTCACAACAAAAAAATTAAGAGTTTATAAACAAAAATTAAATGATAGGGATATACTTAACTTCATCTCCAAAATTACAGAATATAAATATATCAAATAAGTTTATTATGTTTGGAGGAAACAGCGGAATACAAAACATCGATTTGGTTACTTTTCATAGGATTATGTCAAACTGCTAAGAGGCCCCCGTTCCCTGTTAAGATTGGGGTCCAACCTACAGCTTAATACTTATTTATACTTACTCCAACAGAAAGGTTTTTTACAATAACACTGCTGCTGCTGGAATAAAATCATTAGTTTTGTGATCAATCCTTAGCCCAAATGATTTAGATTCAAGTAGTCATGATTCAAGGTCTCCAAAAAGACTTAACGACTCTCCAGTTCTGCACTTATCTTAAACAATAGCTACGAAAATGCGGCAACTTTTCAACACAATTCTAGTATGCGTTAAAAATTGTGTTGCTTACGCTCGGGTATGCCGACTTCGACGAAGTATTATTGACAACTACGAAGACGGTATCTACTCGCAGCGCGCGCGGGGACCTAACATATATAATCTAAGGATTGCCCCTACGCCCTACATACCTTTGAATGACCATTTATGAGGATGCTAAATGATTACAAGATTACCAGTAACCCTGTATGTATACTTAACAGCCATATTTGAGGGCGTAAACAACATAATAGTCCGATTGTAACATAGCCAGTCATTCAGATATCATTTGGGGCCATATAATCGTAAAACTGGCCGTTCCATCTTCACATGGTTTATGAGCAATAAGCAACCTTTCACTGACCCCACTCTACCCGAAAATATCTTGAGCACGTAAAACTTTAAAGACCTGACGTGATGGGAAAGGTCTGTGTTTTATCATTTTTTCCAATGTGTTCTCGTGAAGTTTTATTCGAACACATGAGCCGTTTCTTTTGAGAAAATGGAGACCTTAATCTATTCAGACGTACTTCATCGATCGCATTGGTTAAGCAACGCTGTTATTGTTTTCTACTATCATCTTCTTTTTCGTCTCCGTCTCATCACTCTTGACGAGGGCTCATGGATACAACAATGGTTAAAAAAATATGATTATGAAAATGATATCATTGATATCTATCTTCTTCTTCCTGCCCTTATTTGGTGCACATTAGGTGGGGTCGGCTCAGGAAATCCTTTTCCATCACTCCAGTCTATCATTCGTCATCTCTGCACTCACTTTTCTCTCATTCAAATCTTCATTTACACAGTTTATCCATAACTTTTTTGGACGTACATAACCAGTTACATTTATGCTCATCGTCATTTTAGTTTTAGCCCTTCCCATAAAACATGTCCATACTAGCTTAGTCTTATTTAAGTTTTCAGTTACTTGTGCTGCTTTCAGACCTACCTTACAGTAGATAGATCTTCTTTTTCCTTATTATATCGTCTTAATTAAGGAGTGGAAGACTAGACTGGTATGGTGAAAATCATGTGGCCAAAAGGACTATGAGAATTAATGAATGACGAATGAAAGACTATAATGGCTGTAGTAGTTGGCCTCTTTTGCAGGGGGCCGCCTGGGGAAGTACCACACCTTTGCCACACCAGTGATGCATCCGCCAAGCAGTAATGTGCAAACATTACTGTGTTCCGGTCTGAAGGGCATTGTTACCAGCGAAATTACTGGGTATGAAGTTTCAACATCTAATATCTCCGGATGAATTTTCAATTTTAAAACACTGGGTAGCACTGTGTCTGATATGGGCAATCATGATGCTTACCATCAGGCACCTGATTTGCACGTCTTGTCACTCAATATCATAAAAAAAATGGCGATAAAACAGTACCGATCTCACCTAGCGTACAATCACACCCCGACACTCGACTCAATCCCACACAAAAGCCGCGCTATAACTACCTACATCACTGCACACATGGAAATTTGTACTCGTGCAACAGTGTGCGTTACGTGATTTCCCATAGAAGCGGGGTTTGTAGAGAGCTCAATCTCGCTGGCGGGGTGAGGAAGGCCCGATTGGTGGGCGGATGACAGTGTCCATTCTATACGTAGTATTATTATCTGTTTTGTGGTATAATAGCAGTCTGATAATGAGTAACTTGATGATCTGCCGTACGTGATAAAGTGTCACAACTAATATATAAGCACTTACCAGTAATATGCACAGCAATAGCTGGTGGCATGACAAATATCCCCACAAGAAGATCTGCAGCTGCCAAACTGGTCACAAAACAATTGGTAACCGTTCTCAACCGTTTCGTCGTAACCACTGCTGCTATGATCAATGTATTCCCTATCACAGTCACCACTATCAACAAAAACAGCACTATCACTACACTAATTTCTATAGAATCATAATCTTTGTTACACGTGGAGTTGGTTATATTTTGACATTTTTCATCTGAAGTCACTATCTGGTATAGGTCGTTGGTTAAGTTGTGACTTCCTTCGTTCGTGCTTTCTATATAGAATTCTGTTAGGTCTGTAGTGTTCCATGGTCGATCTTCAGTTACCATGTGATTACGCAATCGTGTGAGTCGGAGTTTGTGGCATTTTCTGGAACAAAAATAAAGAGATATCATTATACGATCGAGTGGACAACTACAATCTTTATTGAACAAATATTTGTTTTTCCAAGAGCTTAAGCTCTTGACAAAAAATGTTGAAGCTGGCAGTAGAAAAATAAGGCTTTATGAGTTTTTTGTGCTTTCTTTTGTAGAAGTATTTTTCCGAACGTATTATATCATTAACTTATAAAGTAGATTGTAACACTAGGGGCTAAAGAGACCTATGATTTTATACGAGGTATTTCTACAAAGGTGTAAATAGAAATCGAGTTATAATGTGTTTTAGCGCCACTCTACTTTTCACTACAGATAGGGAAAAATGTCCCGGAAAATTGCCATGCTTAGCTTGGCGACGCAACGGAATAAAAAACCCTTTCGACAAAGTTGCAAGCCTTCAAAACTAGTTCAATCAAAATTACGTTTTAGTAGTGCAGTTTTCTCCAAAAAACATTTTTCAGTTTTCAATAATGAAAAACGTACCTAGTTATTATATTCGACCCAATATTGTTAATTCTGCTCCACTGCAATTTTCACTCTCGATAATGTGTATCAATTAATTTCCTTTTAAAGTGCTATTTTTGCGAAAAATATTGAATATCTATACAACCTCGCATGCGTTACCTCGTTTAAAGTTGCAACTTCAGCTGAAAGTTTTTTTTTTTATGATAGTGAGTGACAAGACGAGCAAATCAGGTTCCCTGATGGTAAGCATCAGGCGTAATCATCTTAATTTAATAGAAAAGTTTTTTTAAAAAATTGGCCTGACTATTATTTTAGGCTATTTGTTCTATTAGAAATGCGAAAGGAGACATTTTGTGAAATGCACATTAAAGAGATTCGGAATAAAAATTGTAAATAATACCATTTTATGTAGAGTATACAGAAAAGAGTATGCTGAGAAGAATATGAAAAAAATATTTTAACATTGGCTATTCTACCATGATTTTAACTTTAACCCTTTGATGAAAGCCGCTTGGCAACGCGCGCTAATTTTTTAAAAGGCTTTCAGAGTTCAGAACTCCCCTGTAACAAATAGCTGTACAGGATCCAAGTTTTAAAATATAAAAGAAACATCCAACAAATGAATGAACAGAGACGGTAGTGATAAAGGCAGACATCGTGTTCCAAAACACATATCTGAAGGCAATCCCAGTAATACTAAATACTAGAGTGTTACGAAGCGGTTTCTGATTCAGTACGCAGCTAAAACAACATGTCTTATAAGAACGTATTCCAATATTTTTTGACTTAATCAAGCCACTAACGACTTGCTCCGACTACGCACGAGTAGCAGCTAAGCAAAGTTTAAGATTGTATTTAGAAGAATTGTATTAGTAGAAATAAATAGTTTTTATAAAACTCGAACGTTTACTAATCACACGCCAAGATTCATCTTCATATTATCTCAGCCAATTTCATAAAACATATATTATTAAATTAATTATACGAGTACATAATTACCTTTCTCTTAAATCACTCGCTTAATGCCATCTGAGCATTATGACTTATTGGTAATTCTGACATTCTGTCTTCTGATAATGACTTGGACATTCTGATACTTGTACACATTGACTAGTGGTCTTTATAACATATGGGTCTTATAACTCCTTGGACATTCTTACATAACATAACATAACATAACATACATTCACGCCTTTTTCCCGAAGGGGTAGGCAGAGGTGTACCCAGGACTCAGTCCCATAGTAGATACACCCACATTTCGCCAGTATGTTATTGGTCCCATGTGATAGGGGGTGAGCCTATTGCCATCTACCGGGCACAGTTCCAGACTCCAGGCAGTTATTGAGATAATTCCTAATAGAAAAATCCAATATTTAACACTGCCTGACCTGGGGATCGAACTCGGGACCTCTTGATTGATGATCATTAACAAATAGGGTTATGAGTCTACGGACATTCTGACATTTGGTCCAACATATCCCGGATCCGGCAAATGGACATCAGCGACAGAAAGCGATTTTGTTATAAACTTTGTTTGACATTGTGTCTTTATGGAAGAATTTATTTTAAGATGAAGTCATTACACTCGCGTTCGTATTACTGGGGTTGGCCTCGGTTTTGTATTCAAAACGCTTTGTCTATCATTAATACTACCGTTTGTGTAAGAGAAATGAATTGAAAGAACGGAGCATAAAATGATTTTCAAGGAAAATAAACTTTACTGTCGGGTTGATGTCGGGAGTAAACTTTTTAGCTTTCGTAGCTATATAAATGAGATGTCCGATCTAATTTAGCTTTTTATTCTCTATCAGACAAACGGCAGAGATGTTACAAACTTGCAACTTGCTAGCGATTGCAATGCAATAGCATAGCATAATAAATTGATCGGTCACGATCCGTCCAACTAAACAACTTGGAAAAAAAATTGCTCAATTCTCGAATAAAATGTATGGCATTAGGTACCTATACAATATTATTTGATATGCATTTTTCACCTTCCCATCAGTATCCTTTCCCTGCATGGTTGTCTGGAAGAGATCTCTCTGAGTGATAAGTCCGCCAGTTATTACTTTGTTCTAGTTTTAAATTTTACTTCTTTTTTTTCTGTTATTTTGTGGCACCATAGAGTTATCATTCATTCATTCGATAACGTATCTTTTATAAATTGTTTTGTTTATGAGGTAGCATTCCCTTATACATACTACACTTAATACAAGCTGTTTAAGTAAAATTAAATTAAAATTTAATCATAATGGCTTTCACGGTGTAAATTATCAAATTTAATTGAAATAGTTTCATCAGACTAATCTAACATCTGGGCATCCCATCCGACCACAGTTGCATCTGCGTACAAAACAATGTTTCCCTTTGAAATTTAATCAAAGCTCGTTTTTGCATAATTTCATCCAATACAACTTTTGCTTACATAATAAGCAACACTAGCTAAATTTCAGACATCACAATATTTCCATATATACCAAATGTTCAGATTTCTCGCAATAAAATGCGGGTACTATTTTATAAATATAATTTCAAGCGACAATATATAAAATATAATGATTTTTTTCATGTTAGTGAGTGACAAGACGAGCAAATCAGGTGCCTGATGGTAAGCATCACGATTGCCCATATCAGACACAGTGCTACCCAGTGTTTTAAAATTCAAAATTCTGCGCGGCACTGCACTGCGCCTGTCACCCTGAGATATGAGTTGTTGAATCTCATCATGCCCAGTAATTTCGCTGGTAACATTGCCCTTCATACCGGAACACAGTTATGTTTGCACATTACTGCTTGGCGGATAAATAACTGGCAAAGGTGTGGTACTTCCCCAGGCGGCCCCCTGCAAAAGAGGCCTACCACTACAAACTACTAACAACTAATTAAATAACTATAATTAATTTTCATAGCTTATAATTCGTAATTTTATTATTTGTTGTGTTTATAATTTTTGTATATGTTTTATATTGTTGAATCGATAAACTTATGTAATGACTTGTATGTAATCCATATTAACACGTTCCCTGCCCATGACTCTATTTGGAGTCAACATTTTTGTTAAGTCGTAAGTCCATGGTATATATACATTTGGGGTCATGGTTCTCATTTAAACACCACGACATATTTTTCGACGAACGTTTTTTTAATTATTTTTTTTCAAATAATATAAAAAATGGGCAATAATATTTTTACAAGTTTTAATTTCAAAAGGCGTAATTAAAAACTAAAAATAATAATTGGACGTAATGGTTGCCTATCCTGCTTTGGCCTGGACTGGGAACGTGTTAATAAATTATTATGACTATGACTACGTGGACGACTTTCCCGTTATTTTCTGCTACATACGTGCAAATTGTGGAATAATAATAATAATAATTTGAATTTATACTCTAACAGAACGGGTTACCCAATTACACTTAAAAAATAAAAAATTAAATCCAAATAATGATCTTACCGAGAATCGAACCCCCGCCCCTAGATCGTAATCTAACGCTCGTACATTTTAGGCAGCGATGGTGTTAACGTCAGTGACAAAATGTTGATAAGCATTTTATCCTTTAGTCTTATGCGTAATGTATGGAAATATGCAAGAAAATGGCCATAACTTTTTTTCGCGTTAACATAGAAGTTTGATTCTTTACAGCTACAAGGGACCGCAGATCTGAGTATTTGCTATCAATTTCAGCTTGATACCTCCACGCATTCCCATGAAAAAGTGTCTTGACAAACAGAAAGACATACAGACGGACAAAAAGTGATCTTATAGGGGTTCCTTTTTCTCTTTGAGGTACGGAACCCTAAACGTTTAAGTTGTGTTAGATAGCTTAATTTATTGTAAACAAAGCCAAGATATACGTTTCATCGTTCGTGAGTGTAGTTAACAGGGAAAGTACTATTATTTATCCTGTGGCATGACAGAGGGTGCGTCTTACAAGGGTAGATTAGGCCACCCTTGTCACAATTGGAAGGAACATCTTATTTTGTGTGTAATTTTGATTCACAGACAATTTAACTTAGGGACTAGGTTTTAGGGTGGTATGCTTTCGCCAAGGTTATGCAGTGATACGAAAAGATGTAGTTATTTTTATGGAGGTGAATGTACTCTGTAACTGAATTTTCATAAGAAAAAATTGCGAAATTAGCAAAAAAAATCAAATTTCCAAAATGGATTAGCTGATTAGAAATGTGTGGGAAGACAAATTGTAGTGGTAGGCCTCTTTTGCAGGGGGCCGCCTGGGGAAGTACCACACCTTTGCCAGTTATTCATCCGCCAAGCAGTAATGTGCAAACATTACTGTGTTCCGGTATGAAGGGCAATGTTACCAGCGAAATTACTGGGCATGATGAGATTCAACAACTCATATCTCAGGGTGACAGGCGCAGTGCAGTGCCTCGCAGAATTTTGAATTTTAATACACTGGGTGGCACTGTGTCTGATATGGGCAATCATGATGCTTACCATCAGGCACCTAAGCTCAGCTCGTCTTGTCACTCACTATCATAAAAAAAAAACAAATTTGTTTGCTAATGCAAATGCTTTTGTGGTATGCTAATTCAAAATTATGTCTGTATCTTTATCGTTAGGTACTTATTAGATTTTATGTTTGAGCTTGACAGGACATGAACTATAACATGTTGGAATAATAATAATAATTTGAATGTATACTCTAGCAGAACGGGTTACAGATGGTAGTAACTCTGCTTTCTGTGCCGCAGGCCCCGGGTTCGATCCCCGGCCAGGTCAAACATTTGTGTGCATGAACATGTCTGTTTGATCTGTGTCTGGGTGTTATAAGCATATATAAGTATGTATATCAGTCATCTGGTTACCATAGTACAGGCTCTGCCTAGTTTGGGACCAGATGACCGTGTGTGGAAGTTGTCCCATATTTATTTATTTATTTTATTTATTTATGACCTCTTAGCAGTTTGACACAATCCTATAGAAAAAATTACCAAATCGATGTTTTGTATTCCTCCGTTTCCTCTGAATTTAGTAAACCTATTTGATATATTTATATCCTGATATTTTGATGATGAAGTAAACAATGACTCTATTATTTTATTTTCTCTTAAACACATATTGTTTTGTAATGAACGTCTCGCGAGTATAAATGGGATTTTTATAAGTTCACTATGAAAAAGACCGAAAGTTTATAAGAAAAACTACAATGTCAGGGACATAGTTTAAGTACTTCTTATGACTCTAAAAATCAGGATATTATAAAATTTATTGAGGAGGTTACTTTTATTCGGAGAAAACAGAGGAATACAAGACATCGATTTGTTAAATTTTTCATATGATAATTTGTGTCAATAAGTCTCATATTGGAAACAGCCGATTTGACTGAAGTTATACGATCTAATAAAACTAGACGACCTTCCTCCGGATCATACCACCCAACCTGTGCCACCAACTATTAGTGATTTTGTTTTTATACTAAAGTCTACTATGTTAAATTGTCTATGTTTAGATTATAATACATCTTGGCTTTAACCCCTGGCGATATATTAATATGTAACATGCCTAACAGAGGTTTGTGTTCATAATACTTTAGACAGTAGTGGTAGGCCTCTTTTGCAGGGGGCCGCCTGGGGAATTACCACACCTTTGCCAGTTATTCATCCGCCAAGCAGTTATGTACAAACATTACTGTGTTCCGGTCTTAAGGGCAATGTTACCAGCGAAATAACTGGGCATAACGAGTTTCAACAACTAATATCTCAGGGTGACAGGCGCAGTGCAGTGCCGCGCAGAATTTTGAATTTTAAAACACTGAGTCTGATATGGGCAATCATGATGCTGACCATCAGGCACCTGATTTGCTCGTCTTGTCACTCACTATCATAAAAAAAGACAGCTTACTAGTCAGACAGTCAAACAGTCGAGCGCAGTTTAATGGTTTTTTGGAGAGGACGCTGCTGCCCGTCCTCTGGATCTGTTAACCCTTAGCCGGCTCTTACGGCAACCACGGGTAGAGACGGTGGAGCACTATTCTAAAGCCGTTAACTCAACGGCGATTCCACGGTTTACTACTATATATAGCACAGCAAATTTAAGAAGTACCGTCAACCCCCTCGTAGTCCAATCCTCGAACTACTCGATAGTTCAAGCTGGAACTCTTCCCCTCCGTAGACGCCCTCGCAACGTCCTGGACGACCCGGACGACTCTATCGCCGCCGTCACATCGGCGGCGCTAGGTTCGCCCAATCCTACCAATATACGCAACAGACGCTCCGTTTTCGGTACTGGTGTCGGATACCAGATCCACCAACTCACACAATCACAACACCGACCTCGCCGGCGAGGTCGAAGACCTCTCAGATCCTTCAGATCGGTTAGTTTCTCTCCAAATAATCAAACAGATCAAACCATTGATAGGGCCCTAGGACACTCCCCTTCTGGGGTGCCAGGGCAAGTCTGACCCCACGTATTCTGGCGACGGCCCAAGCCGAGGTTCGTACCGTCTAGGTACCCTTGTGCTAGTCGCCCTTAAACTTTGGGTCGAGCGCCTCCTGCGCTCACCACTGCCCGGTAAAGCTGTAGAGGCCATCTGAGGCCAACAGCATTTAAAAAAAAAAAGAAAAAAAGGAAGTACCGTTTGACGTTTCATCTTTACAAGCTTTGAGAGAGAAGAAATAACTTTGCATAGGCGTAACTTACACAATTTCAATAATCTTCGCCGTAAAACCATGGAGTTATGATTTTCATCCCGAGTTTTATAATTCTTAATTACTTATTAAATAGGTATATTCAAATCATTCAAACAAGGCAAAATAAGACCTGACAAACGGTACTTATTAGATTTGCTAGACTGTAGCTACCTATTCAGTTTGATCAGTAAATTAATGGTATTATTGAAATGTCCTTGTAACAAAACACTAGATAAAAAGATAGGGCCATAGATTTAAAGAAAAGGAGAGATAGGGTATGTTCTCCCAGCGCTAACTCAACTACTGGCACGTGCAATTTGCTCAGGGTGTAGTTTGCAAAGTTCAATATAATAAACAACAGAGATAGAAAGGCGTACCTAAGACAGAAGTGCTACCGAGACAACAATATCAGTCGCTAGTACGATCCCACTTTACTGACGTACGTGGACCTAATGGGACCTAATTTGAGCTTGCTATTTTCGAGAAGCCAGTACCTCATCTCCCTTTTTCTTTAAATCAATAGGGTTGGCCAATAAAAAAAAAGTTCAAACCAAACCAAAGAGAAACCAATGAAAATCAGAAAATTTCAACGTAAAGTCCTCTAAATCATCTAAGAGTTAACCAGAACCGCAGAACCAACAAGGCATATTCATTGGCTCTTAAAATATTCCATCGTCTATTAAGCACCCACTTAATTCTGGAACGAGACACTGCTAACAGCTCATCTTACAATGATAAAATACCTAATGCAGAAGGAAAGGTGCTTACAACAAAGCAAAAACGAATGTGTGTAGACGCACGCTTTTAACGAGGAAGCTCGCTGTAAACCAGCGAAATTACTGGGCATGACGAGATTCAACAACTAAAATCTCAGGGTGACAGGCGCAGTGCAGTGCCGCGCAGAATTTTTAATTTTAAAACACTGGGTGGCACTGTGTCTGATATGGGCAATCATGATGCTTACTACTATCAGGCACCTGATTTGCTCGTCTTGTCAATCACTATCATAAAAAAAAAGATGAACGGTTTATAATGAAATACTAGCTCGCCTCGGTTACGTAATGTTTTTGACTTAGCAGAGTTACAATAGATATTATAAGCCCAATAATTATTTAAAATAATTATTTTAAAATAATTATATAATAATTATTTGTTTTTATATAAATCCATTTATTAGCGCAAAGAACGCTTAAATAGTTTGGTTAGTACCTCATACCAATATTTTCCGATTTCTACTGCATTCATCATCATAACAAAAATATTATTATTTCAAGCAATTTACATAAAAGTCATATAATTATATTTAAATATATCTAAACCTTTACCTTAAATAGTAAGGTAGTGAAGTAGTTGAATATCTGCTCATGAAATGAAGAATAAATTAAGATCACGATTTGGTTAAAACAGTTGGGCGGCCCCAGCATGAAGGGTAGGTATAATATTTACATTTTTCACCAAATATTATGTTCTAGGGCCGACTTTCTGTGTAATTCTATCTGACACCGCTAATGGCTCCTTGTACAATGACTAAGTTACAACAAACGTTGACTTTAACTTTAAAGTCCGCAATGTTGACGCGTCAAAGTTTTCAGCAAATTAACCAAGTTTCGAGATAAAGGAGCTGATAAAGGGGGCGATAGAAATATTACTGTGCGAAATTCACGCTAATTGTTTTAGAGATAAGGTTGTGGATTGCGAAGCATAGTTGTGTTAAAGAATGAATTTGGCAGGCTAATCTAGAACTTAATTATATCGACATAATGCCACGTCGAGGTATCTTATCGAAGCATCTTCTTTTGTTCGAATAATATTTGGGTTTTGGCACAGATTTCTTTTGTTTTTTTTTTCTGTATTGCAGCGGCGACACATTGGGCTCCTTCGTCGTTTTATCCAAAACAGATTCGTTCCATTGAGACTGGTCATAATCATAGAAATCTTATTAAGGCGCCTGTAGCAGCCAAACCTTCCATCTCGCTCGCTCGCTAGTACATAGACGCTAGTACAAAAAAATATAGTTTGGATATCTTTAAATTTAACAAAACCGATATTTCCTTTTTCTTCGATCTACTTTTATTTGACAAGTCTAAATGTGCATAAATAATTATTTTTAGTATCTCCATTAAATGTAATAAATTAAAAATGTTCTACTAAAATTGGAACGGGCGTCGCTATTAAAAAAATATTTGGTTCTTAACCCTAATAGATTCAAATCAAATTATAAAAAATTATCGGCGATTATAAGATGGATACTATGCTTAGGAATGTTATTGCGAATAACATTCTTTACCCGGCAATATAGGATAGACGTTAAGATTTTCTGGGCCTAGCTTCCTTGCATTCGAAATCCGTTTCCTTTAACCATTGGTCAACTTAACCAAGAATCAAAAACCCAGCCTATATCTCAGTGGGTTTTGCACGTAAAATCTATAACTTTAGTGGCCCAAATATCAATGTGCACACTGCACCCATAGACACTAAATTCTAATAGTATCACCCTATCACGAATTATAAAAAAGATTTATAGAAAATTATACTTTATTCACATAACATTTAGGTGTAAAATTATCTACGTTGATGTGGAAATGGGTAATGAGAGGTGTGTATCGGAATCTACTCGAGTTGATTGATTTGCAAATTGCTAGTGTTGTACTCCTACTTACCGGGAATACGACTTATTGAAATTTTTTAGTAATCTAACATAAACATAACATACATTCACGCCTTTTTCCCGAAGGGGTAGGCAGAGGTGTACCCAGGACTCAGTCCCATAGTAGATACATCCACATTTCGCCAGTATGTTATTGGTCCCATGTAATAGGGGGCGAGCCTATTGCCATCTACCGGGCACAGTTCCAGACTCCAGGCAGTTATTGAGATTGGAAAATCCAATATTTAACACTGCCTGACCTGGGGATCGAACACGGGACCTCTTGATTGGCAGTCGAGCATGCGCCCTCTACGCCACCGAGGCAGTCTAGTAATCTACCTATAGATTTTAAGTACAGACCTCGTAAGATAACACAACATTACTTCACGCCCCGTTTCCGAAGGTAGGCAAAGGTGTACTCAGGACTCTTCCCATAGTACATAGAGGACAAAGATGCCTGGAAACTTCTGCATAGCCGCCTCGCGGCACCTTCAAAGAAAACGAATGTAGCCAAACCAAATATTGTGAAACTATCTGTTGAAAAAATTAAGCCCTACAAGTTTCTTGTGCGTTCTTCTTGTAGAGGTATCTTTCCGAACGCACGGTAGACTCAGTACTGTATCTTCATTGACGTACAAAAGTGTCAGATTATGACCTATTTGAATAAATCTGTTTGAGTTTGAGTTTGAGTTTGAGTAGATACACCCAAACTTCACCTCAAAACATCGATTTGGTAAATTTTCTATAGGATTGTGTCAAACTGCTCAGAGGTGTCCCCCTTTCCTAAACAAATATGCTACGTGTTTGTGTATGTGCTGGAACTAATCTTTCGAATTTGTGTTATGTCGAGTGAGTGGTTCTGCTATTGAATGAAATAATAGTAAATGCGAAAGGTGGTAACGAAGTGGCGACAAGCTTTTCGTATGTAATTAGTGACGTTTGATATTCATTATGTACATTTCTCTGTCTCTGCTGCCTGCTCTGTCAGGCCTGGGACACTTTGCATATAGGAAAGACGGTTATTTTTCATTACGATGACTAAGAATATTCAAATTCAAATTCAAATTCTTAATTTAAAGATAACAATGATCCATGAGGTTAGTAAGTTGTATCTTATACACTATGGTTAGCAAATACTATAAACTACACTAATTACTACAACACTACAATATAATTTAATAAATCATGTACCTGCGGGGCACACCGCGCGGACGGCAGCCGGAGGAATAATTTTCAATATCCACTTCGACCATCGGCCGCACGAAGTTTCTCTCCAGAGGTCCATGCGGATCATCAGCCAATGTTTGCAGGACATGTATAAATATGTAGGAATATGTATGACTAGGAATAATAATATGTATAATTAAAAAAAATCCTACAAAAAATTCACATTGAAATTGCACATCCTGTATTTTTCAGTGCATAGTATCCTGTTATTTTCTCGTCTCCAAATGACGTCATTTTGGCATTGGTACATTTTTAGAAGAAAAGAGAAATAGAACGCGAAATTCCTCATCAATCAAAATCGTTTAGATAACAATTTCGACGAAATGGAACCATTAAGACGCTATACAATTTAAAAGCATTTTCTTTAAAAGGTCAACAATCATTATCTTGTCTTACAATAAAGGCAAATTTCATGGCGGCCCATTATTTAATAATTATTAGTAATTCTTTAGAAGTGAGGTGTACAGCCACTCTGATAGAATACATAATAATATGGAATAATATAACTGGTAGGAAGTGCAATCCATCCGTATTGCTGATACGAGTAACTATATAAGTATAAGACTTCGTAGAGTGGTGATTGAAGTTCGTGGAAGTTTATTTCTGCGTTAGTTTTTGTTGATGATTTATTTTTCTTTATATAAAATATGCATCGATAAATTCATATAATAGCGTAATAATATGTGTAATTAATAAATAAACAACTTATAACGTAATAATGTATAATATGTAGATTAATAAATTGTATTAAAATTAAGATAAATCTGGGGTCGCGAATTGGGCAACTGTAATGCGAATCCAGTCATGATTACATATAAAATAAATAAATAATTACGAGTCACATCATCACATTATCATCAGCCGGAAGCCGTCCACTGCTGAACAAAGCTAACCTCATATAACGCCATGAACTACTTATTCATATGGGGGGATTTTGCCGTAATCACCACGCTTGACAGGCGGCTAATTGATCGCATTAGTTTCCAACAAATCTCGAATAAACAAATATTTTCTATCCTTGTCTGCAAATGGTGAAATAAAGCAATAGAATAATGAGAAAATTTAAAGTTCTGATGAACCTACTGACGAGTGAAAAGTGATGCTATGGGCTTTTTTTAGTTCAGGAACTATTTATACAACTAGTGAATGAAGGCGAGGGCATGACTGTAGTATTTTAGTCAATAAATCACACAAAAGTACATCGTAGCATGCACGTGAAATATAAATCCCGTTCCGACTATTGACCATGACTGAGAATAGAATAGAATAGAAAACATTTATTAATTACCACAACTAAGTACAATAATAAATAATATGCTTAATTTCTATGGTTACAACTGTTATGTACTAAATAAATAAGACTATAGGTTAGGGAATATACTTAAGTTCTATGTAATAGGTGATATCGAAAAGGACATAGCTCAGCATATATGCGTTCCATACTTGCATGAAGCGCGCTGTTTTTCAGTTATGCCCCTTTCCGTAGCACACCCATGAGCTGAGGTGGGTAAACCACAATTTTTTTTTTATGATAGTGGGTGTGACAAGACGAGCTCAAATTAGGCGCATTTTGAGCGTTCCATTTTTAAGAATCCAGTACCTCATTTTCCCTTTTTATTTATATTATATTTTTGTTTATACCTACGTTATTTCGAGACCGGAATATCGATATGTCGATAGATATTTTCCCATTTCTAATGTCAGTGGTTTTGTTTATTTATCGTTGTTAACTAGCACGTTGCACCGAGAATACATCACTAGTTACTGTCGGTAATTGCCCGGTTCTCTATTTATGTCATTAGAACGAGATAGTATTTAGTGTTCAATGCTTGTTTCCGGAGTTCGGATTGCTAATATATTTATTTCGCATAACATGGGTGTGTATTTATTGTAGACGTGCCTTTTCCATTAAATAATACTCGAACACTTCAGCATATTTTAAATGATTTATTCCAAGCCCACCATCTTCAATCTCGCTCTACAATCATCTGTCGCGCTGGCATTCTCCTCCCCGTGTTGCCATCGCGCCCTCGCACATGCCATAGATCTTCCTTAAACTCTACGTTGCCATTAATACTTTCCATAAAACCCCCAAAACGTTCACAGTCACAGTTCAACCCTACAATATGTACACAGCTATAGGTCGACCCCACTAAAAAAAAAATGTAACTTACAATAACTCTTTTTTTTTTTAACTTGAAGAGTAGTTACATAGTTTTGATACTTTGTTCATTTAACCCTACCATGTCAAAAAACAAAGGGTTTTTTTTATTAAATAACAAAATAAATAACATAATATGACAATTTATTTAAGTGATTACAAAGTCAAAGTCAAAAATATTTATTTAAATAGGTCATAATCTGACACTTTTGTACGGCAATGAAGATAAACAGTAATGAGTCTACAGTGCGGTAATAAGTGGTACACTCATATTAATCGCTTATGGTTTTTTTTAAATGGACACAATTTTATTTATTTGTATAGATAGATATAGATTTGTATAGTCTAATGTTGTTGAAGTATTATATATACAAGTTCATGCAATAAAGAATTTCGCAAAGAATTAAACAACAAAAATTAAAAATGAACATCATACATAATCCCGCTTTATTATTACAAAACACGTTATAATTTATTAAAGCTCGTCTTATAATATTGCGAAGGTTATCCCATAATCCACGAGATGAAGTTTAGCTTAAGAAAATTTTCGCATTAATAGGGTCTTTCGATGGTCCTTATGCCCGCACTTAAGGATTGAGTTACGAAAAATTACTAAGTATACAAAGTAGATCACAATAACCCTTGAAAATGATTAGAAAATATTATTGAAATGATACTTTTTACCCGTCGACATGAAAATGGAACAGGGAGGTTGCTGAAATTATTAAATTTTCTATTTTGAAGGTTGCGTCACGAACACTTTATATGGCCAAGTTAATTAAATTATCTTGCGGTCGAGTTGACTACCAACTCATGTGTATATTTTTTACATATTATAAAATATTTATGTTAAGGCGCCTGTAGCAGCCAAACCTTCCATCTCGGTCGCGCATGGGGGTTGAAAACATTCAAAGTTTCAAATAACCTGAGAGGCATTGTGCGAAAAAATTGTGTCGCACAGGCTCGATATTTTTTACACCATAGGTGGCAAACAAGCAGACGGTGTGCCTGATGTCTAGCGGTTACCGCCGCCTATAGATACCTGCAACACTAGGAGTATCGCCAGTATGTTGCCGACCTTTCAACACTATTCACTCCCCTTTTAAAGAGCCCTATGTTGTAGCTCAACGGGTAGACCGCAGCAGGAAGATCATTCCACAGTTTGCACGTATGCGGCACTGCGCCCATTATGCAGTCAGAGCACTAAGTAGGCAGTCAGAGTAGCCCTCTTGTTATCGCTGATTTATTTATATATTAATTTTAATAAAGTGAGGTTAAGTACTAAATATTAATTTATCTAACGGCGACGCGCGTAGTGGAACATTTGCTTAATTTAAGTATTATAATTAATGGTGATACTAAAATAAATGGCCCTAAAACTAACTCAAACTCAAACTCAAACAGATTTATTCAAATAGGTCATAATCTGACACTTTTGTACGTCAATGAAGATAAACAGTACTGAGTCTACCGTGCGTTCGGAAAGATACCTCTACAAGAAGAACGCACAAGAAACTTGTAGGGCTTAATTTTTTCAACAGATAGTTTCACAATATTTGGTTTGCTTACATTCGTTTTCTTTGAAGGTGCCACGAGGCGGCTATGCAGAAGTTTCCAGGCATCTTTGTCCTCTATGTACTGGTTGACTTTATAATAAGCCTTCTTTAGTAAAGTAGATTTTATACTTCTTTGCAAAGACTACCGCAGTATACAGCTCACAGAACTACTAGTTGTTTTATTCAATGGGCGCTCTAAATTGTATTCATAATATAAACTCTACCAATTAAGTATCATAAAACGCTCATCAAAAATTAACGTGAAATCGCTAAGGAACAACATAAAAGATCCCCAGAAACATTGAGCTTATTCTTTCCTTTATCCTAATCTATGGGCACCTAAAATCCTAAGGTACCTAAGGGTCGTAGAAAAGGACCGAATCGTCCTAAATTTCAGACCATTGCCCTTAAGAGCATACGAAACCTTTAACAAATGTTGTACAATCCTGCGAAAAATATACCAAATCGAGGCTTCCGTTTCTATAGATTAAATAAGGCGTTAACTTAAAAAAAAAGTTCTTAAAGGAAGAAAAGATGGCGCGGCGCTGTTATTCTAGAAGAAAAAAACATCAACGCTAAAGCGATCGAAATTTTTAAGCTGTATGGTCTGTTACAGAAATTTGGATATTTATTTAAACACTACATTACGCTATCTATTATTGCTTTGATAAATACATTTTTTTTTTAAGAAAACCCCTCATTAAATAATGAACTCATTCGTTGAATTGAATAGAACTCACGAAAACATAATGACCGGCTTATATTACTTATACCTACACACATTAATAGGTTTTTAAAGAAGATGTATACATATATTAGAGTTATTTCTTGCTTTTTAGTATGTTAATACTAAGCACCTTTAAGGCAGTTGCTCTTCCATACAAAATGAATTTTCCCAAATATGGAAAATGAGACAAAAATTATCCACTCAATCGTTTGTTAACCACAAAGCAAACAAAAAGCTCTTAATCTGACCATTGTTGGCCTCGTTGGCATAGAGGGCGCATGCTCGACTGCCAATCAAGAGGTCCCGGGTTCGATCCCCAGGTCAGGCAGTGTTAAATATTGGATTTTTTCCATTAGGAATTATCTCAATAACTGCCTGGAGTCTGGAACTGTGCCCGGTAGATGGCAATAGGCTCGCCCCCTATTACATGGGACCAATAACATACTGGCGAAATGTGGGTGTATCTACTGTGGGACTCAGTCCTGGGTACACCTCTGCCTACCCCCTCGGGAAAAAGGCGTGAATGTATGTATGTATGTTGTTGGCGCCAAAATATATTTGGTTTAAGAAAACCATATGTTTTTTTTTTCATATTAAAAAAATAAATAAAAATAACCTCAAAATATTTGTTTAACAATTTGTATAGATGTGAAAAAAGCATACGGTTTTCTTCAACCAAATATATTTTGACGCAAATAAAGGCCAGATCAAAAGAAGCAACAAACAATTGAGTGAAAAATTATTCTCTCTTTCACCATATTTGGGAAATTTCATTTTTACGGAAGAGCGACCTTTTTGAAGCCGGTTAATTTTTTTTTATTTTATCCAATTCCGATGAGGTGGCGTATCCTCTTAAAGGTTTATAGCTACTCGAAGAGAAATATTTAAATCCTAAAAAGGGCCGATTGGATCTTATTGGTTGGAACTTTTACAAAGTTTAGGAGTCACGTCGAATAAACGATTCGTAAAAAATGGGTACAGATTTCACGTACCACGTCCCAGCCGTTTTTGATTGATCGCTTCCTTTTTTTTATAGCGTAAATAAATTCAATCCCACTAGAAATATACCTATAGGTTATACATACATACATACAGTCACGCCTTGTTCCCGGTGGGGTAGGCAGAGACTATTTCCCTCCACTTGCTACGATCCTGACATACAACTTTCGCTTCGTCCACTTTCATGACATTTTTCATACATGCTATAGGTTATGTTGTTCGTTACTTCTTTACGCCAAAACTACTGCACCAATCGGGCTTTTGCTAGAAGCTTGTATGACATAGAATCTTGTTGACGAAAACAATAGTAGAATTAGGCTGATCCAACATACATTTTTGAGAAAACGGGCATGAAACGTCTCAAAAACTCTTCTTGAATTTTTTTTATGATAGTGAGTGACAAGACGAGCAAATCAAGTGCCTGATGGTAAGCATCATGATTGCTCATAACAGACACAGTTCCACTCAGTGTTTTGAAATTCAAAATTCTGCGCGGCACTGCACTGCGCCTGTCACCCTGAGATACGAGTTGTTGAATCTCATCATGCCCAGTAATTTCAGTAAATTTTGAACTTATGACATTTGAACATGTTACAATTCAGTATTTTCCTCGTAAGGCCTAACCTAAATTAATAGGATAATTTATTTAAGGTCAATATATATAACGACCCTACATCCTAAAAATAGGTACAATTAGTTGCGGTCAAGAGTGTTTTTTTAGGAGAATTTGTTGATGGCTTATTTAAATTGGCGGGATTATTTAAACCCAAAAATACGCAAATATATCTTGTCATAATTTTAGGTCGCTGGGTAGTATTTAATGATTTCAAAATTGTCTTGGGTCGGAGTGACAAAATATTTTTGTCATCAAATTAGATCCGTTGAGCCTTACGAGGCCATGGTACCATTGACTGATGATAATATAAAGAAAATAACTCTGTTGGATATTATAATAATTACATAACATACATTCACGCCTTTTTCCCGAGGGGGTAGGCAGAGGTGTACCCAGGACTCAGTCCCACAGTAGATACACCCACATTTCGCCAGTATGTTATTGGTCCCATGTAATAGGGGCGAGCCTATTGCGATCTACCGGGCACAGTTCCAGACTCCAGGCAGTTATTGAGATAATTCCTAATGGAAAAATCCAATATTTAACACTATGCCTGACCTGGGGATCGAACTCGGGACCTCTTGATTGGCAGTCGAGCATGCGTCCACTTCTCCACCGAGGCAGTCTCATAATAATATGATTATTTTAAAATAATAATTATAATTTTATCACTTTTAAAAATTTGTCATGATAAATTGTTTGTTGAAAAGACTAGTGTCTTCTTTTAAGGACCTTCTCCTCATAAATGACCGGGATAGGACGATCACCTTTCAGCCCAATACAACGGTTCCGTAGTTTTGGTTGAAGAAGTAACAAACGCACTCAAACACAGTCTTTCACATTTAATGAATGAATGACTAAAGCTTTATTAATTCCATATTAAGTAAACATTTTTTAACAAAATATTTTTTTGGGCAATCAATAATATTATTTCCATTTGTAACATGTATTCATTATTATTATTTACAATGACATTTTTCTATATGGACCCCCTTAGGGTCCCCCTCGCTCCCTCCTCAAGGTCTTTCACATTAGTCATATTAATATTAGTGGGAAAAAGGAAAGGATTAATTCAGCCCTAAGTATTCCAATTAACTTCAATGACTTTGGGAAGTAGTTTTAATGAGTCATGCAATTTACCTGCCTGATATTTACAAAAGATATTCATAAAACCACTATACCTTTTCAAAAGAACCATTTTCTGAAGTCACTCTACCAAAAACTGTCTGGAACCTCTATGAATGAAGGTATTCCACAACTTTTCAAGACTCGCCTTCTAAAATAAAAAGTAATAAATCTCCAAAACTGTTTCTGTAGTTTTCTGGCAAACAAAATACTGCCATAATACTCAAGAAATAAGTTTTGGAATACCTCGAAGAAGTAAAAGATGATCTTTCAGAGTACCCTTTTGTTTCAACGCCACGTTAACCTACTTTGTACGTTTGCTTAACTGGCGTGATTTGGACTGATCGTAATCGGTCGATTTATTTCACACCTGGTACGAAAAGGGCGCAGGATTTTACAGGATGATTTTGTAAAAAAATTACCGAAGAATTACAGAAAGTTCACTTCACTCTTCACTGACTATAATTTTCCAACTACGGACGCTACGCTCTTGGTTTGTTGGATAGAATTTGAATGACGACTCTAAAGCCACACACATACACATACACACTTAGCTATAATATATATTAATATACCGTCCTATAATGTATTCCTGATTGCCTCGGTGGCGTAGAGGGCGCATGCTCGACTGCCAATCAAGAGGTCCCGGGTTCGATCCCCAGGTCAGGCAGTGTTAAATATTGAATTTTTCCATTAGGAATTATCTCAACTGCCTGGAGTCTGGAACTGTGCCCGGTAGATGGCAATAGGCTCGCCCCCTATTACATGGGACCAATAACATACTGGCGAAATGTGGGTGTATCTACTATGGGACTGAGTCCTGGGTACACCTCTGCCTACCCTTTAGGGAAAAATGGCGTGAATTTATATCTATAATATATATAATAGCAAGCTACCACACACGGTGACGTTGCTATAATATATATTTTAGCCTTCATTTCATTGATACCGTAATATGCAATAATATATATTACGGTAAATATGTTGGTGACGTCATAGAAATATATTTTATAGCTGCGTGTGCGGTCAGTCGAACATTTGTAAGGAAAATATATAGGAATATGCATTGCTATGATTTTATATTAATATATATTATAGCTACGTGTGTGACTGGCTTTAAAGTTGCAAGTTGCTGGAATTCCAGCAACTTCGACTTTGTTTAGCGTATTTGTGTTACTCAGCGGGGCGGTGGTCCAGGTGGGTTGGCATGTCTTTCCATTTTGCCCATATCGAGTTAAAGAATATTGTATTTGTTCTCTATGTATCGTCCAAACTATCCCGGAACTATTTCGGCTTGTTTCCAGTGGATGATACACATTTGTGTGCTTTACGCGTAATTAGGTTCCTACTAATATTATAAATGTGAAAGTTTGTGAGGGTGGATGAATATTTGTTAAGCCCGTCACACACGTAGCTATAATATATATTAATATAAATCATAGCAAGGCATATTACGATATATTTTCTATACAAATATTTAACTGACCGCATACGCAGCTATAATATATATTTCTATGACGTCACCAACATATACCGTAATATATATTATTGCATATTAATATAAACTACGGTATCAATGAAATGAAGGCTAAAATACATATATATATAATAGCATCGTCTCCGTGTGTGGTAGCTTGCTATAATATATATTATAGGACGGTATATTAATATATATTATAGCTACGTGTGTGACGGGCTTTACTCTTTCACGTGAAAACTACTAAATAGAGTTGAAATTTTGTTATGTACATAGATTAAACTCAGACTCAAAGAAAATTTCTTTGAATAGTAGCTGCTGCTGTCCCCCGCGGTTTCACGCGCGTAGTCTTCGTTCCCGTGGGAATATCGGGAAATAAAGTACCCTATGTGTTATTCCAGGGTCTAAGTTACATGCATACCAAATTTCAGCCCAATCTGTTCAGTAATTTTGGCGTGGTAGAGTAACAAACATCCATCCATAAATCTAACCAAAACCGCGCTAGATGACGCTGGAGGTGAGATAGTAGAACTCGCAAGCGTTTTGTTCACCTGTTAAAAACGTAGGTTTTTTACATTGTACTGAAATTTATTGAGATTTAATATATTATAGAAATATACCTCTACAAGAAGAACACACAAGAAACTTGTGGGGTTTAACATTTTTCAACTGCGACTTTAACAATACTTGGTTTGGTTACATTTTTTGCTTGTAAGGTGCCGGATGCTATCCAGAAGTTTCCAGGCCTTTCCTAATAAAGTCGATTTTATACAGGTTTTGAATTTACCCTCCGAGAGTCCAGGTAAGTATCTCTTTTGGGACCGCCTGATTGGCACAGATGGTAGTAACTCTGCTTTCTGTGCCGTAGACCCCGGGTTCGATCCCCGGCCAGGTCAAACATTTGTGTGCATGAACATGTCTGTTTGATCTGTGTCTGGTGTTATAAGCTTATATAAGCATATATATCAGTAATCTGGTTACCATAGTACAGGCTTCTAGTCTAGTTTGAGACCAGATGATCGTGTGTGGAAGTTGTCCCATATTATTAATATTTTATTACAGAAACGTATACACTCAGACACTGGACTAACACATAGGGTCTTATTTCCACGATATTCCTACGGGAACGATGTCTATGCGGGTTAAACCACGAGGCACAGCTAGCTTTGTATAATATTCATAACTCTAGCGAGCTCAATGCTCATAAGTCTGAAAGCGGTGATATAAGAAGCTATTTCCCTTGCAATAGACGCAACTGGTGCGCATGGTGTGCTTGATTTCTCGGCTTTATAGCTACGTTGGCTTTCATTTCACCAAAACTACCAATATGCTCCCACTTCCATATTACTCCCATAAACTTTGAGGAAGAAATTAGACTAAACCAGCTGCGCCTCGTGGTTTTACCTTTAAAAATACTTATTCGTTTGCTGCCCGAAGGTCAGAACCAGACACACTAGTTTGTTTGCGCAGGAAGTGTTTAGCACTAACTATGCCCGAAATAGCGTAGAGGGCGTATGCTCGACTGCCAATCAAGAGGTCCCGTGTTCGATCCCCAGGTCAGGCAGTGTTAAATATTGGATTTTTCCATTAGGAATTATCTCAATAACTGCCTGGAGTCTGGAACTGTGCCCGGTAGATGGCAATAGGCTCGCCCCCTATTACATGGGACCTATAACATACTGGCGAAATGTGGGTGTTTCTACTATGGGACTGAGTCCTGGGTACACCTCTGCCTACCCCTTCGGGAAAAAGGCGTGAATGTATGTTATGAATGCCCGAAATGCGCCGGTCAGTAGTCTGCATCGGACTTTCAATAAGACATCTATATAGATATATTTCAGCACTGTAAAAGTAAATTTAAAAGTGAGGTGCTCAGTATCCTGAATAAGCCTACTTAGGTTTATTCAGCATATTGTAAAGTCAATCAGTACATAGAGGACAAAGATGCCTGGAAACTTCTGCATAGCCGCCTCGCGGCACCTTCAAAGAAAACGAATGTAACCAAACCAAATATTGTAAAACTATCTGTTGAAAAAATTAAGCCCTACAAGTTTCTTGTGCGTTCTTCTTGTAGAGGTATCTTTCCGAACGCACGGTAGACTCAGTACTGTTTATCTTTATTGACGTGCAAAAGTGTCAGATTATGACCTATTTGAATAAATCTGTTTGAGTTTGAGTTTGAGTTTTGAGTTTGATTGAGGTTAATAACTAGTTTATAAACTTACGTAATTTTTAAGGTTACTAAACTTACATAGTATATTAAGTTTTCTCTTTTTTGTCTAGCTATAAGTTATTGTATAAAATGAAAATCCGTTTTGGCCATAATTGTTGGTAAAATTTCTAACTATGTTAAATAAGGGCTGTGGATTTTGAAAATAAATAAACAGACTTGCTGACAACTCGGACGCAAAATACTCGGACAGTGTCCGAATTGACACTACTTAATTTAAATATTTTTTTCACTGATAATTTGGACACCAAAGCTGTTTGGTACAGTCACATAAAAATTTAAAATTTTAGGGTTCCGTACCTCAAAAGGAAAAAAGTAAACTCATCATCATCATTGATATAAAGAAAAGGGGAGATGAGGTAACTGGCTTATGTACTATGCGATCGTTACAATATGTATCAAGCATTACTGTGTTCCGTTCTGAAGGGCAATATTACCAGCGAAATTACTGGGCATGACGAGATTCAACAACTCATATCTCAGGGTGACAGGCGCAGTGCAGTGCCGCGCAGAATTTTGAATTTAAAAACATTGGGTGGCACTGTGTCTGTCGGGCAATCATGATGCTTACCATCAGGCATCTGATTAGCACGTCTTGTCACTCACTATCATAAAAAAAAATACGGATGTTAGCATTATCGTAGTATAGTAGTTAGTAGTAGTTAGAGTTAGCCCATCAAGTTTCGTATAGGTCCTATTTTCGTAGTCGTATAAACTTTCCTCAGAACTGAGTCCAACAACAACAGGTTCAATAATTGGACCTCACTAGTTCAATACTGAGTTTCCGTCCGTTTGTTCATACATGACCTTTTTGAGTGAGATCAAACCCCTAATAGTCACCTAGACGCAGTGCAGTGCCGCGCAAAATTTTGAATTTTAAAACGCTCGGTGGCACTGTGTCTGATATGGGCAATCGTGATGCTTGCACATGATTTGCTCGTCTTGTCACTCACAATCATAAAAAAAATGTAATAGAAAAATACACAATCGTGCGGTGCCAAAATCGATAACTAAAAATTGCAGCTGCAGCATTAGGTTCAGATGAGTCAGTACCTTATTAATGCAGCTTCCTTGGCGTAGTGCCCAGGTAAAGTATCCAGCATCGAATTTGGAGCCATTGTGTTCAAAACTCATAACATGTAATAAATAAAGTGGACAAATGCGAATGGGACTCGCATATGAAGGGTTCCTATCCACTATGTACAGTGACGTGTTCTGAAATTAATTCACGTCAACACAGTTCACAGCAAAATAAACTATAAAACCTATCCTTCAAAATTATCAAACCATTCGATTGTCGATTAGTTTTATCGAAAGGTCGAATAATTTTGAAGTAAGTTCTGTTAACTTTATTGAATACTACTTTGTAATCTATTTGGCAATAAATACTTTTGATTTGATATTGTAAAATCATTTTGTTAGAATTCGGTACATCAAAAGGAAAAAAAGGAACCCTATAGGATCACTTTGTTGTCCGTCTGTCTGTCTGTCGGTCTGTCTGTCTGTCAAGACACTTTTTAATGAGAACGCGTGGAGGTATCAAGTTGAAATTGATAAGCTTATTATTAAAGCTGAGCATACACCTTTTACCTTACTCTGTTCTGTTAACTTTATTGAATAGGTACTACTTTGTAATCTATTTGGCAATAAATACTTTTGATTTGATATTGTATAATCATTTGGTTAGGGTTCCTTACCTCAAAAGAAAAAAAGGAACCCTATATGATCACTTTGTTGTCCGTCTGTCTGTCTTTCGGTCTGTCTGTCTGTCAAGACACTTTTTAATGAGAACGCGTGGAGGTATCAAGTTGAAATTGATATCAACTCCTCAGATCTGCGGTGTCTTGTGGCTGTAAAAAAATCATTATTCTAAATTAACGCAATCAAAAGGACTAAAAGCTCTAGGGCTTAGGGCACTTCCTTCGGGTTTGCTATAGTTTGCAACTGGCGCTGTATGTTCTTAGTAGGCGGATTGTTTATGGGATTGGAAGTGTTTTGTTCAGATATCTAGGTATAGAACCCTACACTATGCATACATACTTATGCCTTAACAGGAAAGAGGACCTCTTAGCAGTTTGACACAATCCTATGGAAAATTTACTAAATCGATGTTTTGTATTCCCCTGTTTCCTCCGAATACAGACAACCTATTTGATATATTTTTATGCTGATATTTAGAGATAAAGTAAAGTATGTCCCTATCATATTTTTTTTGTTAATACACTCTACATTATTTTGTAGTGAACGTCCAATCACGCGAGTAAAACTGGTATTTTTGGAAGTTCACTATGAACAAACCAAGGGTTTAAAAGAAAAATTAAAATGACAGGTACATAGGTTACTTCACTATAAAAATATCAGCATATAAATTTATAGAATGGGTTTATTATATTCGGCGGAAACAGGGGAATACAAAACATCGATTAGGTATATTTTTTATAGGATTATGTCAATTCCTAGAAGGCCATGTACGCTCTTACAGACTGGATTTCAGTATTTTTTGTAGCATAAGAACGTAGTGTGAATTAATCAAGCATACGTGAACGTCAAAATATCTGGTTAATATGCGAATCTCGAAGTAATGCGTCGTGGGGTTTATTGTACTCTCCCTAGAGACGAGAAAATGGTGAGAATTATTATTCATTCATCACTAAAGGAATTTCCACCAGTTTGTGGGTTATATAATGTTTAGCACTGTTCCCATACGAAAGTTCCCTTTGTGCTATACTAGTGTCTAAGATATCTACATATCGAATTTAGACAAATCGGTTCAGATGTTTTGGTGTGAAAGAGTAACAAACATCCATCCGCATCCATCCATCCTCACAAGCTTTCGCGCTTATAATATTAGTAAGATTAAGTACGATTCTCTGAAAGGGTTGTTCCACTATATTATGCATCATTTGAAGCAACATTTTGACTACTTATTATGGCAACTCTGCTCAATATCAATATCAATGACAAAAGCCGCTGTTTCATAGATAAAGCCTTGAACTTGATCATCATTATTATCATCATCTCAGACTTAAAAAGTCCACTGGAACTATCCAATCAAGGGTATTTTGCCATTTGCTAAGCTTGTCAGGTGGGTTGGTGATCGCAGTTTAATATTTTTTATGCAGAAAACGCTGCTGGCTGTCCTCTGTATCCGATAATTAAACATATTATTGTATGAATACGCTGTTAAGAGATGGCTGCATAGCAAAATTTATTTCAAATTACGATAGGTACAGAGACCCTTTATAAGACAATGCTAACTAATTACCAATATCCTTCTTGTATAATCTTAGACTTTAGGATGTTCATGCCACGAGTTCTGAGTTTAGGCAACAGTTTGAAATTCAATAGTATGGTATAAACTTTGCACTTCCCACTAAGGTAGGCAGAACACGTAAATATGTGAAAGCTTTTCACACGAAAATGACTTTATGTACTTTTGCTGCGCTCACCACGACTGATTCAATATCCTTTCATTTGTCGGTTCGTGTTATTCTAAGAACATAATATTGTGATTGCTTATATAATATTATGTTGAATTCAAGGTTTCACGGAATAAGTAGAATAGTTTACAATAATATATAATTTTTTTTTTTTACCGAGGGCAGCTTATGGCGAGCTGTGACGTCTTTATTCCCTTGTTGGGGGCGGCCTTATGGGGGGTCCGTTTAGTGAGCGGCGGGTCATCGCCTACCGTAATATTTCACCATGAGACAGAAGTGGCAGGTGCCGGAGTCTCTAGCGATAGCTTGATTACCATCCATCTAGAATTCACACCTATAGCCAAATCAAGTTGTTTCTATCCATTCACAATAGTCCTAGCACCTAGCGGGGGTTGTCTTTGAGTTCAAATTGGGGTGCTAGGAATATCTCCTTATATTCCGGAAGCCGGAGCAGTAAGACTTGAAGTTCTGCGGCCTCTTTAACTCCAGCCTTGACAGTGAGATCTGGGAGTGTTCCTGTCTTGGGACTCATCCTTGGCTCTTCTCCTTGATGTATCGTACTATCTCCTCACCTGGTGTGTTCTTCTCAAACCGGTCAAATTATTATCGGTGGTACAAGTACAGTTAAGTTTGAAATAGAAGACAAAAATATACACTATATTTAGGGAGTCGAATTAAAAGGTAAAAGGCAAGAGTAAGGTCTAAGGTCCTTTTGCGCCCGTTAATAGCAGATTTCCCTACACCCCGCGGAAAATAGACTCAATCTCGCATTAGAAAGGTACGCTAATAAAAACTAAGACAAGGGAAGCTCTTAAGAATCCGCGATAACAAGGATAGGTACAATTTTATAGCTCAATACAGCTGAAATTATTGCTCGTAAAGCACATATATTTGGAATCTGATTGCCTATAAACTCGTTTTAGCAATAAAGAGGTTCGTAATTATTGCTGTTGTAGAAAGCATTGTGGATTTGATAGAGTTTGCATTAGAGGCTATTATTTGTTGACTATAACATTAAGTTAATATGCAAATTATTGATTTAAAGAAAATGGGATATAGGGTACGTTCTCCCAGCGCTTACTCAACAACTGGCAGGTGCAATTTGCTCAATGTGCATAGTGCAATATAATGAACAACAAAGGTAGAATAACGTAACGACCGAAGTGTGACCGAGACATCAATATTAGTCACTAGTACAACCCCACGTTTCTGAAGTTTGTGGACCTAGTGGGCCGTAGTACCTCCTCTCCCCTTTTCTTTAAATCTGGGGATGTAACTACTAGGAATGGGTCCGTACGTACCGGCTTACTTTTTGTATAGATCAGATTACTCTTACATTCCCAGATTTGCATACTTAATTTAACAGTCGACAAATAATAGCTTCTAATGCAAACTCTAGCAAATCGAGACAGGCTATAAGAGCTTAATGATCGTTAGTAGCCCCGTATAGATATATATTATATAGTACGCTTATTTATGACGGTTTCATGGCTAAATTCGTAATAACCTACAATTCAATTCGTGCTTTGGGCTTGAAATCACAGCCGGGGCAAGTATTTGTACGATGCGCTGTTTGTTATCTTTTTTTAAATTTGTGTGTTGTTCATGGGTATGTGTGTTATTGTATTATTGTATTTTTCTATGCCGCCTGCCAACAGGGAATCCTATTGCACGGATGACAGTAGTGTAAATGATATTATTATTTAGCACAGAACGAGCTCCGGGAAAGGACTTCTCCAAGATTTCGCTGTCGAAGCTGGAGGCTACGCGGACGCAGACTTTCAAGTCATACGTGCTCCGGTTTCCGGCGAAATACAAGGAGACGTTCCTGGACCCACAATTTTGGCCCGAAGGCATCGTTTTCCGTCGCTTCAGGGAGGCGAAACCGAACAATAATATCCCTAAGCCATAATTAAATTAAGTGTTTTATATTTTTTATGTATGTTAGTCTGTAAGGTATTTATTAATATGGGCCTCTGGTGCGTATAATTTATTATACGCACTATTGCCTGAAATAAATGAATTATTATTATTATATTATTATGGTTCCGTACATAAAATAAATAGAAGGAACCCCAATAGGATCCCTTTGTTTTCCGTCTGTGTGTTTGTTCGTCTGTTAAGACTCCTTTTCTCAGGAACGTATACAAGATCAAGTCACCACTGATATCAACAACTCAGGTCTACGGTCCCTTGCTGCTGTAAAAACTCTTAATCAACGCAATCAAAAGTTAAACATAACATAACATACATTCACGCCTTTTTCCCGAAGGGGTAGGCAGAGGTGTTCCCAGGACTCAGTCCCATAGTAGATAAACCCACATTTCGCCAGTATGCTATTGGTCCCATGTAATAGGGGGCGAGCCTATTGCCATATACCGGGCACAGTTCCAGACTCCAGGCAGCTATTGAGATAATTCCTAATGGAAAAATCCAATATTTAACACTATGCCTGACCTGGGGATCGAACCCGGGACCTCTTGATTGGCAGTCGAGCATGCGCCCACTACTCCACCGAGGCAGTCATCGAGTCACCGAGGAACATCAAAAGATACTTACGCCTATTTTACCGCATATTTCCATACTTTGCGCGTCGGACTATAAACCTATCTATAGGGTACTT
Organism: Hemistola chrysoprasaria; assembly: GCA_947063395.1. Taxonomy (NCBI): domain Eukaryota; kingdom Metazoa; phylum Arthropoda; class Insecta; order Lepidoptera; family Geometridae; genus Hemistola; species Hemistola chrysoprasaria. The sequence continues at coordinate 8,028,240 of OX346730.1, forward strand.
CCCATTGGCGATGATGAATTTGGCAAGAAGCAAGATCTAACATCACAAATAAGTAAACGAAAATACGACAAAACCAAGAAAATAAAAAAAAACACACAGAGCACATAAACATGTTAGCAATAGATTGGAACTAAAAGGCGAAATGTGGGTGAATCTACTATGGGACTGAGTACTGGGTACACCTCTGCCTACCCCTTCGGGAAAAAGGCGTGAATGTATGTTATGTTTGGAACTAGATGTTCTTTGAACTTTAGAACGCAGCGGCGTTTTGCTCAAGTATCTAGATGTGGAACTATGCTAAGCATACTAACCAAGGTAAGACTTAACCATTTATTTCTTATTCGGAAGTAAAAATCACTTTTTATTCAAAGATTTCCATAAAAGAAATACCAAAGTCATTAAGTCTGCAAAGCCTATGATGAATTCGCTCTCAGAAATGTTTGAGAGAATAACACATTCTCTTTTAAACTTCTTTAATTTATTCTTCAGCTTTCATCAGCATTTATCACTCGTTATTCTGATTCATTTGCCAAGATATTGTGGATCTCTTTGTTACTGACTGAAGGTCTGTCAGTCTATGAGATAAATTGACATTTATTTGTGTCGTAGCAAAAACTGACAAATTGGGTTTTCCCGAAGCGTCCGATTATAGCAAAATGAGAAAAGATTTCGCTTTTCTGCGGCTATTTTCGATTGTTGTTGAGGTAATTTATAATCACATCAATTTCGTAACAATCCAGCTTTTCGCAATAATCCCAGGATTTCCGAGAAACTCCAATTTATCAGATTATCTTGCGACCTAAAATGTTTGTTTTATGTTTATGTACGATTGTATGAGTGGTTATATTTATTGTAACAACTTGGTAGCCGTTCCTGCAATATTCATAAAATTTTGTAGGCCTGTGTGCTAATACAATTATACAAATATAAGTGAAAACTATATAGAGCGAACCGATAGGGAGTATCGAAAATATAGAAAAATATCGAAAAATATCTAGAGGTAGTCGTAAAAATAATAGAAAAATATATATAAAATACAGTTTTGTGCTTCGACTACTCGGGCGGCAATCACCGCCCGCCCGCACCTCTCCCGGCCCCCGTTCACGACTACCTCTGCGCCCCCCGCCGCCCCTGTACCCTGCAGGCGAGGACTCAATTAAGCGGTCTAGCTATAGGTAGATACTTACTATCGAGTCATCGCCCTAGGGCAACTTTACGTTTCGTGTTGCGGCAACTGGCAACTAGCTGTTTACATATCATAGTTCCTATCAATATAAATGCGAAAGTTTGTGAGGATAGATGGATTGGTTGGATGGACGGTTGTTTGTTACTCTTTCACGCCAAAACTACTAAACCGATTGGGCTAAAATTTAGGTATATAGATAGTTTAGACCCTGGAATAACATATAGGGTACTTTTTATCCCAATGTTGGGAACGAAGACATAAATAAACTCCGCAGACAAAGCAACTTCAGTTCTTAGTTTCGGTGATTGACAACAGTTTTCACTTGCGGCAATCGACGACTGAATCAGTTTCAAATTTCCGCAACTAGCAATTGTCGAACTTATACTATAGTTGTGTCAAGTTGCTGGTTTCCCCAATCGGTAATCACAATGAGTCGAACGATCTCAAATGTTTATTTGAGAATAATTGCGCTTTCTTCAACTGAAGTTTTTTTTATTTCGAAATTCAAACATATTATTATTTTTACTCCCACTTGCTCAAAAAGTCCATCATTGCGTACCAGAGCGGGGTTTTAATGAAGGTACCACACCTTTGGAAGTACCACACCTTTGCCAGTTATTCATCCGCCAAGCAGTAAAGTGCAAACATTACTGTGTTCCGGTATGAAGGACAATGCTATTACTGGGCATGATGAGATTCAACAACTCATATCTCAGGGTGACAGGCGCAGTGCCACGCAGAAATTTGAATTTTAAAACACTGGGTAGCACTGTGTCTGATATGGGCAATCGTGATGCTTACCATCAGGCACCTGATTAGCTCATCTTGTCACTCACTATCATAAAAAAAAAAATTTTTGGGAGTGAAACTACCTCGTATATTAATGGATCTTTTTAGCCCCTTGTATAACAATATACTATTTTTGTAAAGAACCGCAGATTGATTTTCTTGGCAAACTTGTTTCGATCTAACGATACATCTTATCCGCAAGGGCTCCTTCATATTTGATTAGTCGCCACTCTGTAGGGCCCTTAAAGGGTCCCACGAGTGTTGTTTCTTGTAATATAAGTGATAATCAGTAGATAAGTTGAACGCCATTGAATATTGGTTATTGGTAAACAGTTTTAAAGCTCGGTTACTGTTCAATCAGTTAATTATTGTGATTAAGGCTGGGTTTTTTGATCACTGGTTAAGTCGACCAATAGTTAAATTTTTTGACAAATAGTTATAATTCGAAAAAATTCGTTTTTTCATCCCTGGTTAACTATTTTTCCACACGATTTAACCATTGGTTAGAAATTTAACTATAGTTAGTTTGTCAAATGGTTAACTTAACCGTAACTAACGATCAAAAAACCGGCCCTAAGTGAGTGCACTTAGGTTTGGTTTTTTTACTGCTAGTCATATTAAGGTAACCATTGGTGAAATTAACTATAGTTAAATTCTTAACCAATGGTTACCCTAATTACGAATGGTTTTGAGAAACTAGGAAAGATCACTAGGGGAAATAAATTTGTTAGGCATAATATGTATGTATGTATAGTGTAGAGTTCCATACCAAGAATACAGTAGCGCCATCTATTAGTTCCTAACGCAAAGTATGGAAATATGCAATAAAATGGCCATAATTTTTGATAGCGTTAACTTAGAAGAATGATTTTTACTACCACAAGGGACCGCAGATCTGAGTAGTTGATAACAATTTCAACTTGATACCTTCGCGTTCAAAAGTGTTAAAAAGTGTCTTGACAAACGGACAGACAGACAGATAACAAAGTATAGGATCCTAAAAGGGTTCATTTATGACTTTTGAGGGACGGAACCCAAAAAAACGGATTTTGCCGAATTTTAACTAGGTACTTATACATATAAATAAAATTGAAATATCTGTTTGTAATATTAAAATATACTAAATGCATATTATGGAAGTAAATACGATATTACTAAAAATAATCGTCAATTTGTCTGTTTGTTGCTGCTAATGTACGAAATGGCTGGACTGATTTTAACGGGACTTTTAGTGACATATTTATAGCTGATGTTCTGATGCATATTATAGGTTACTTTTATTTTATAAAAAGGTTAAGAGTTCCGTAATGAAATCAAAACAGTTTTTTTACCGATTTTGACGAGACTTTCACTGTGAAAAATAGCTGATGTTATAGTAAGTTACACAAATAGAAAAAAATAGGGTTTCGCAAGTTCATAAATGTTTACTAAAGTCAATTTATTTGAAGACAATTAATTTGTATTACCTACCCTGTTCAAAATTATGTCTTGAATAGTGCACAAACTCCTTTATACTTATTCAATAAACGTGCCAAAGCTTTTAATTTTATCATAACAGAGATAATTAAATAGAGGCTCATTAAAGCTACGGATCTGCTTTCGCAAGTGAAATAAAATATAAGAGTACCCTTGGCAAATGCACAAACCGTCAGGCGGCAGCCGTCGCAACTATCATAAAAGTACTCGGTAAAGTTCAAGCTACCCGCAAAATGGCTGTTGTTTTGACTGCATTGTTGTTCTTGGAAATACTAAACTTCAAGAATTCATTAAAATTTTGTTGTTCTTTCCAGAACTTAGAGAATAGAACAAATTGAATGCTAAATTTTGTTTAAACAACACAGAGTTGCTCGTACAATTATTTCACTAAATGAGAGATTTGGAAATGGGAGTTTGTTCCAATGATTTGTTTCTATCATCAGTACTATGTTGTAGTGGTAGGCCTCTTTTGCAGGGGGCCGCCTGGGGAAGTACTACACCTTTGCTAGTTATTCATCCGCCAAGCAGTAATGTGCAAACATTACTGTGTTCCGGTCTGAAGGGCAATGTTACCAGCGAAATTACTGGGCATGATGAGATTCAACAACTCATATCTCAAGTTGACAGGCGCAGTGCAGTGCCGCGCAGAATTTTGAATTTTAAAACAATGGCAGGCACTGTGTCTGATATGGGCAATCATGATGCTTACCATCAGGCACCTGATTTGCTCGTCTTGTCATTCATTATCATAAAAAATAAATCTATTACCATTAATAATTCTTGTTTCCTTTTTTAGGGTTTCGTACCTCAAAAGGAACCCTTATAGGATCACTTTGTTGTCTGTCTGTCTGTGTGTCTGTCAAGACACTTTAAGGGGAACGCGTGGAGGTATCAAGTTGAAATTGATTTCAACTACTCAGATTTGCTCCTTGTGGCTGTAAAAAATCAAAAATTCAAATTTAACGCAATCAAAAGCTATGGCGATTTTACTGCATATTTCCATACTTTTCGCTAGGAACTAATTGATGGCGCTGTATGTTCTTGGTATCTAGGTATAAAACCCTACACTATGCATACTTATACAAATATTAATTATAAATTGATTTGTTTATGTAACCAACTCTTAAAATGTCGTAATCTATTTCTTAACAATACCAAATGTGATTTTAGATTCAGTTAAAAATATTCAGAGGAAACAGGTTAATACAAAACATCGATTTGGTGAAAGGACAAGTCAAAAGTACCTACAACTGACGAGCATGTATGAAGAATGTCATGAGAGTGAACGAAGCGAAAGTTGTAGTTCAGGATCGTAGCAAGTGGATGGAAATAGTCTCTGCCTACCCCACCGGGAACAAGGCGTGACTGTATGTATCGATTTGGTAAATTTTTCATGAGATTGTGTCATATTTCTTGTAGCTAGGATACGCTCAAATTAACATTTTCACAGCATTACGGTACCAGGGCATCACGAAGTATGAAGAAGTTTACATTTGTAACTACATTGCGCTAGCCTCTTTTAATATTTTTGGGCAAACTATAGGTATGATAGCGGTTCAAGTCAACATTTATTGTTTGAACTGCGAAGGAATTGCCAGTGTCATTGTTTCCCGAAAATTTTGATCTGGAAATCTTCAAGTCAAGAGTGAATAGGTATCTTCTTAAGCAAGCACCATTGTCGACCGCGTCGTCACTTATACCATCAGGTGACCGCAGTCAAGTGCTGGCCTATTCTGTATACAAAATATTAAAAAAAAAAATCTGGGAAATGGCAGCACTTACTTAGATGTTCCTCGAATGAGGTTTATATTATATTTTTTTATTGAAAAGTATAGATAAAAATAAAGAAAGACCCATTAAATTGTACATGTGAACATTGAATGCGGGTTTGGTAGTACTTGTAATCGAAAACAAAAGCAAAATCTGTTTTTCCTTACTTGTCGGAACACAATAACAACAAAGGCTTTGATTTCGAGTGAAATGGTGAATTGATGCTAGGTGAATTGATGGGAAATTATTTTCCCACTTGTTCACCCAGGTTCACAAACGGGAACAAACCGATTTATGGTTAAAGTGTAATTTTAATTTTTAATGTGTGAATTACGAAGCCACGATTTTTTTTTATGTTAAAGATAGATTTACACGTTCAATACATATAGTTGATTTAATAGTTTTATAGGAATTGATTTGCAATATGAAATCGCAATTATGAAATATAGGAGTTTTAAAACAAAACTTTGACGCCCTTCTTGGACCCCTTAGAATGTAAATTTTCAAAAATCCGTAGCACACGCCCAGACGACGAAAACAACTAACATTCCAAGTTTGAAGTTTCTAGGAGCAGTGGTTTGGGCTCTGCGTTGCATGTCAGTCAGTGGGTCATTTAGGATTTTATAATATAGTGAAGTGATTAACATGATTTGCCATGTAAATTAATTGCTGGACTCAATAAATTGAAAACGGTGGAAAGGTCCACTGGGTTCGTTTTTGCGATTTCGAAATTTCCTTTATAATTAAATTTTGATCAAATAAAATAACCCTTGTAATATACAGTGATATGTACATATGTGTGTATGTAAGTAAGTACAATGATCCCGTTAGTAGATGATAATTACCAGTCACCCCGTGTAGATAGATACAAATACTAAAGTATGTATTTCAATCATTGACCGAGACCTCTACAAACCACAATAACCACAAATGTTATGAGACAAGATCTTATTATCATGAACGAAGGAACTATTTCATTGTCATAGAGGATAAGCTATATTTTAATCATTAATTATTATTATATTATGTTGTTTATAATTCTCCTCTAATCTTTTAAAAAAGTACGATGATGGTATAATGTTATTTAACTGTATATTCTTGTAACCTGTTTCAAAATAAAATTTAATTAAATATAAAAAAACACACTTAATAAATATTCGTATAATCATGATCATCATCAACCGGAAGACGTCCACTGCTGAACATAGAGCTACCCCATAGAACGCCATAAACTATTCATATAGGGGAATTTTGCCGTAATCACCACGATTGGCAGGCGGGTTGGTGATCGCAGTAGTTGGAATACTTGGTGCTGGAAAGCGCTGCTGCCCACTCTCCGAATATGTCTCTCTGCCAGGTCGCCCACGGGATGAGAAAGGGGTGGCCCTCTTATATAGCCGGGAACGACACGGATACCTATATATGTATTATAATAAAATCTGTCATTAATATAATTCCTAATGGGAAAATCCAAATAGCACTTTGCCTGACCTGAGGATCAAACCCGGAACCTCATTATCTCAGTCCAGCTTGGGCCCAATTCGCCACTCTAAGCCAACGAGGCACTCGACCAACTTTTAAGTAGCACCTATTCAAAAATATGATAGCAATGCCCAACATTCCATTCATTGCTCAGCCAAAAGATTCTATGTATGATTTTATATATGCACCTATCATATATAGGTATATTATATGCTACAAATGCATTCAGAGTGTCCCGCATTCACGCGTGAAATATTCAGAGGCTCGGAGCGTGCTTTGGTGCTAATGGATGGGCTTTTATGATATTATATTATTTATTACTAAGACTGCCTCGGTGGCGTAGAGGGCGCATGCTCGACTGCCAATCAAGAGGTCCCGGGTTCGATCCCCAGGTCAGGCAGTGTTAAATATTGGATTTTTCCATCAGGAATTATCTCAATAACTGCCTGGAGTCTGGAACTGTGCCCGGTGGATGTCAATAGGCTCGCCCCCTATTACATGGGACCAATAACATAATGGCGAAATGGCTGGCGAAGTGTGGGTGTATCTACTATGGGACTGAGTCCTGGGTACACCTCTGCCTACCCCTTCGGGAAAAAGGCGTGAATGTATGTTAATTACTAAGACATAATGTATTCCACTCAAAAGGATAGAAAAATAACTCATACTAAACATATCATTATTTTAATATCCTACTTTCTACTAAGTACTAAACTACTTTTGTAGTGGTAGGCCTCTTTTGCAGGGGGCCGCCTGGGGAAGCACCACACCTTTGCCAGTTATTCATCCGCCAAGCAGTAATGTGCAAACATTACTGTGTTCCGGTATGAAGGGCAATGTTACCAGCGAAACTACTGGGCATGATGAGATTCAACAACTCATATCTCAGGGTGACAGGCGCAGTGCAGTGTTGCGCAGAACTTTGAATTTTAAAACACTGGGTGGCACTGTGTCTGATATGGGCAATCATGATACTTACCATCAAGCACCTGATTTGCTCGTCTTGTTACTCACTATCATAAAAAAAAGTAATATTATCAATGCAAAAGTTTGTGAGGGTGAATGAATGGATGTTTGTTACTCTTCCACGCCAAAACTACTGAACTGATTGGGCAGAAATTCGGTATGTAGATAGTTTAGACCCTGGAATAACACATAGGGTACTTTTTATCCCGATATAGATACCCAAAGCAACGAAGTCTACGCGGGTGAAACCGCGGGGTGCAGCTAGTAGTACATATAAGCCTGCTCTATGTTTAAACCAACTGCGTCCTAATATTCATGCGAATCATACCTTAGTATTTTTAAGATGGTGAGTATCAAGACGAGCAAATCAGGTGCCTGATGGTAATTATCATGCTCACGCATTGCCCATATCAGACACAGTGCCACCCAACGCATGGGATTTTTGTTTGCCTTATTTTTATCATTTGTCTTAGTGTCATTAACTATTTAAATGGGTTACTTCATTATAAGTCAATGATAACAAATATTATTATACCACTCAATTTGTGAAATATGTTGGCGTGCTAAGTTCTATAGTTTATTTATGTCTCATCATCCCTTTATTATTTCTGTAAGTGTTCTCACCTATTCTTATATTATGTCTTCCTCCTACCCACCTACCTCATCACTGTTTCCTCTTCACTCTATTACAATATGCTTATGTGTTTTATTTATTTATGGTATGTTTTTGCATGTTTATCAAGTTTATTTATTAAAATAATGAAATTATTTTTAAAATAATGGGTACTTACCACTTATTATGTATCAAAATATCTTAGTATCAAAATACGAATTATTTTTTATCTTAAATATTATTTAGTACTTATCTCATAAGTTATTATTAATTTAGAAGATAGACAAGTAGTTTCTGCTGTGATCATAGTCCGGGCATCACCCAAGGTACATGCCGAAAACCAGCGTCACAGTTCTACTGTGACTTATGCTGAGCATGTACCATATTCAGGTTATTATACTCGTACATAATTTGAAGTTTTATTATTATTATTTAGCTTAAGTTCAAAAACTGTAACTGCCTCTATTTATTTATTTATTTACCTGAATAAAAACGTTTTCTATTCTTCTATTCTATTCTATTCAGTGTTACAAAATTCAAAATTCTGCGCGGCACTGCACTCCGCCTGTCACCCTGACATAATATAGGTGGTAAAACTCATCATGCCCAGGATTTCGCTGGTAATATTGCCCTTCAGACCGGAACACAGTGATGTTTGCACATTACTGCTTGGCGAATGAATAACTGGCAAAGGTGTAGTACTTCCCCAGGCGGCCCCCTGCAACGGGGGCCTACCACTACAACTACTAGTTGTATGAATCAGACTATCACGCCTTTTCCCCGAAGGGGTAGGTAGAGCTGTACCCAGGTCCCATCCCATGGTATAGGTACACCCACATTTCGCCAGTATGTTATTGGTCCCATGTAATAGTGTGGGCAAGCTTTTTGCCATCTACCAGGCACAGTTCCAGATTCCAGGCAATTGAGATCATCTGTAGTGGTAGGCCTCTTTTACAGGGGGCCGCCTGGGGAAGTACCACACCTTTGCCAGTTATTCATCCGCCAAGCAGTAATGTGCAAACATTACTATGTTCCGCACTGAAGGCCAATGTTACCAATAATAGTATAATATTTAATCCATTTCTTTTTGAGGTACGAAACTTTAAAAACCCTTTTTAGTTAGGGTTTAATAAAATTTGTTAGTAATATATTATATATATTGAATAAGTAGTTACGTATTTATTAAACTAAGAACAAAAACAACAACAGCCGTTTTTCACATTAAATGAAAATAAATAAAAAACAATTGGTAGTCTAGCTGTTAAATCTGCTGGCCTCAATATCTTTAGTCAGGCGAACAAGCAATTTGGAACTTACGAAGACAAAATGAGGTCTATGAGTAAAAGAGAAGACTAGTTTTGGTTCAATTAGGAGTAATTTATAGGTTAATTAATAAATGCTGTAGCTCAGTGGAAATGTGACCGGTTCGAATCTCAATATCTCAATACAGATTCTGGATTCTGGATTTCGGGAGACATCTGGATGCCAGCGTACTTCGATAGGCTCATAAAGTCAATAGTCCAACGTGGCATTTACCAAACAAATAAATGTAACAAACCAAATATTTTAAAACTATCAGTCGAAAAAATTGAGCCCTACTTTCTTGTGCGTTCTTCTTGTAGAGTATCTTTCCGAACGCGCGGTAGACTTATTACTGTTTATCTTCATTGACGTGCAAAACTGTCAGATTGTGACAGTATTGAATAAATATTTTTGAGTTTGAGTTTGACTGACTGCCTAGGTGGCGTAGTGGGCGTAAGCTCGACTGCCGATTAGGAGGTCCCGGGTTCGATCCCCAGGTCAGGCAAAGTGTTAAATATTAGATTTTTCCATCAGGAATTATATCATAACTGCCTGGAGTCTGGAACTCTCTCTGCCCGGTAGATGGCAAAAGGCCCGCCCCATATTACATGTTACCAATAACATACTGGCGAAATGTGGGTGTGCCTACGGGACTGAGTCCTGGGTACATCTCTGCCTACCCCTTAGGGAAAAAGGCGTGATGCTGTGTTTTTATGCAATATCGAATTTAATCGGCAGTAGATCGGTTGTCGTTGAATAAATCGCTTATTAGGGATAAGAGCCCCGTAAGAAGAGCTTGTACATTTAAGTTTAGTTTCTGTGTCCTCTAACGTTAATTCATTGTGTGTGGTATACACTAAAGTATTATGTCTGTCTATATCTATCTAAAGTCCGAAACGAATCCGACTCGAATCCTTTATTCGAGTGACTAGCAGAGACTCAGATATTGTTTTTCGCATTACCTCTGATATAAATCCGTGATCACGCGGATTTAAATCCGACTCAGTCCGGACGCAGTGCGCAAGTGTTCATACAAATAAAACAATGGCTACTTCAGACAATTAATATCGACTCCGAAATGGAGATTCATGATTTGAGCCCTGCTTCGCCATCGAACGTGTTGGAATCGCGTAAAATTTAAATTGTCCAGTAACCGCTGCAGCACACGAACACAAAACATGAACAAATTTTTCATGTAGGTACTCAGCAGAGAGAGGAGGGAGCTACGTTTGACAACTTCCATTTATTTTTATTGCTCTATTTTCGCAGTTTTTTATTATTCTTCTTTACACACATAATACACTCATAATAGTAACGAACTACCTCAATCATAAAGCAAAGTAACGCATTAAATATTTAGATCAACGTAATAAAACCGTATTTAGTATCGTTTCTCTCTTTATTATCATTCACTATCTAGTAGGTACTATAAAGCCTTAATCACACTACAGGATTCCAGGATCTAAGTCTTAATTGTAACTTGTCAAAAAAAATTGTCAATTTTCGTAATTTTACCTCTGAAATCACATATATAAGCTATAGCTTCTAGCTTCTGGATACGTAACAGCGGAACAAGAATTTTTTTTTTGCCATATTTAATATATGTAAAACATACATTCACGCCTTTTTCCCGAAGGGGAAGGCAGAGGTGTACCCAGGACTCAGTCCCCTATTAGATACACCCACATTTCGCCAGTATGTTATTGGTCCCATGTAATAGGGGGCGAGCCTATTGCCATCTACCGGGCACAGTTCCTGACTCGATATTTCCGCGTAGATAAATTTCTGCCAAAATCAAATTCTAAATTAAATACACTCTGTATTTGATTAATTAGTTGAATTATTATTATAAACTAGCTGTGCCCCGCAGTTTCACTCGTGTAGTCTTTGTTCCCGTGGCAATATCGGGATAAAAAGTACCCTATGTGTTCGAGTCTACCTATCATATTATACTGAATTTCAGCCCGATCAGTCCAATAGTTTTGGCGTGAAAAAGTAACAAACGTCCATCTATCTATCCATCGTCATAATCTTTCGCATTTATTATACGTGATTTGATACCATTTATGTCCCTAAATTAAGAAAATCATAATATATAACGTATCATAATATAATGTTTTAGGTATACCTAATATAAGTAGATTAAGACGTTATTGGTACACCACGAACGAGAAAATCTTAAAACTAATAATAATTAGTATAACAGTGGGCGGTCTTATTGCTAAGAGTGATCTCTTCCAGACAACCGTGCAGGGAGGTAAGTATGTGGGACAATCGACTTAATTCAAATGTTATGAGACTTGCTTTGATTGATCGGTCCTACTTAATATTATCAATATCCACCAAGTTATTATAAATTACAAGTAATTAGCATTATCATTATATAACGCGAATAGGCTAACAATTATATTATTGTCTACAAAACCATGGAAGTAAATAAACAGTCTCCAATCTAGAAAAATAGAACTCTGGAAATAATTTAAAATAGTCAAACATCAGCAGTAGAAGAAGTACGTACTGCTCAGCTTCAAGATAATAATATTATTATAAGCAATTATAATATTTTAAAATACACACGGTTTCTTAAAAAGCTGCAAAACTTTGCTGATTTTTCACGAATTTACGACGGGAATTAATTACCAAACGATTTCACTAATAAAATGAAAAAATATATGTAAATAAAAGTTTGTTACCAAAACATCCAAAATCGTAATAGTTTTTAAATCTACTAAACATTACCAAATAATATTAAAAGATTTCTCTGCATTTTAGGACCAAAATATCCGACTGATTAAAGCTTCGAAAACCTTTGTTCTCTAATAAATGATAGTCTACTTATCATAATGTCTGAATAGTTCAAAAGCTAAAATGTGACAGATGGTTGTTAAATACTTCAGTTAAACCGCTTTTATGCAGCTGTGGGCTTTAATGTGATAATTTAACGATGCCTTCAATTTGGTATTGTCGTGTTTTATACTCTTTTTCGATTTTATGCGCTCGTATAAAAATGCGGAACAGATTTTTAAATAAAATGTCTATTAAAAAAGGCCTGCAAAGTTTTATGGCGAAATTATTTACTTCAAATAAGTTACCACGTTTTTTTGTGTTAAAAACGATTTTCTTACTGGCTAGTTAAAACAACTCAAAATACTTACCTAAGTAATATTTATAGTAGCTAATTCTAAAATTGCATGTAACTTTATCAATCAGACTCAACCGATATAAACCCAAAACTTTTAAGCCTTTCACTGCACAAGTTTTTCACTTCTAAACTTTATGATTAAGTTCACAAGATTATTCGCACAAAAAAATTGTATAGCAGAATTCAATTAAGTTCGAAAAATATGATTTCTCGGTTCGATTTAGTTCGAAATAGTTCGATTTCCAAGCAGGGGTATAACGACTGCCCTTTCTCGTAGTCGTAGCGTTACTGGTCTAAAGGGTGGATTGAAACCTCCATAAGGGTAGTTTTCGTGTGGCAACGTATGAAAGTCCAAGTTTCAGTCCAAGTTTCAGTGGGATTTTAATAAACATCATTCATGCATATTTTCTTTCAGATAATGTTTTGTGTTTCAAAACTACAGTTCATAAAATCTAAGAAGTAGGAAGTTTTATATTTTTAGTCCGAAATAACTGCATAAGCGTAACTCATACAATTTTTAATAACTTTCGCCGTTGGAATTATGAATTGTATCACAAGATGTTCAAGAATTATTGATCACTAAAGGTTAGCTGGACCCAAAAAACCTCACACTGTCATTCCTATATCGCCGGGAAAATAATGTCATTCGCAATAATGTTACCAAACATACATAACAAACCTACAATAACATTATGATTTGAATAAAGTGAGGTGAAGTATTATTTTGATGGCGTCGCGCGTTCCAATTTTAGTGAACATTTATAATGAATGGTGATATTTTAAAATTGCCGTTTACTATTCTTCGTAAAATGTACGAGTACAAAGTTTTAAAATGACGATTTGCTAAATAGATGTTCTGCTATTTAGACCATCTGAGAGTTGGACGTTTTCTTACATCGACATTAATATAGTTACTTAAAACTACTACCAAAACGGATTATCATTTTATAAAAAACTATTGTACGAACAGCGGCTTTGCCCACTCGCACTTAAGATATAATATGAGAGTTTTATGAAAACAACCTACATTCATAGTTTCAACTTTAGGATGAGTGGTGCTCTGCGTTGTACGAGTATGTCAGTCAGTGAGTTATTTAGGATAATATAATAATATAAAATTGACAGCCTCGTTGGCTCAGATTGGCTCAGATGGTAGTAACTCTGTTTTCTGTGCCGCAGGCCCCGAGTTCGATCCCCGGCCAGGTCAAACATTTGTGTGCGTGAACATGTCTGTTTTATGTGTGTCTGGGTGCTTTAGGCTTATATAACTATGTATATCAGTCATCTGGTTACCATAGTATAGGCTTCTAGCCTAGTTTGGGGCCAGATGACCGTGTGTGGAAGTTGTCGCATATTATTATTATAAATATACCTAAAGTGATAGCGATAAATGATAGACTATTATAATGGTGATGAACGTATGATGTATGGAGAAATATTCCAGTTTATGAAACGTAAAAAAATCCTTATTTTGCTGTGTACAATAATACAGCCAGCGTAACTTGGCGCGTCTGAACCTAGGTCCTGCAAACTTTAGCGCATGTGAACTCGTGAACAAAACTGCGCAGGTATAACATAACATACATTCACGCCTTTTTCCCAAAGGGGTAGGCAGAGGTGTACCCAGAACTCAGTCCCATAGTAGATACACCTACATTTCGCCAGTATTTTATTGGTCCCATGCAATAGGGGGCGAGCCTATTGCCATCTACCGGGCACAGTTCCAGACTCCAGGCAGTTATTGAGATCATTCTTAATGGAAAAATCCAATATTTAACACTGCCTGACCTGGGGATCGAACCCGGGACCTCTTGATTGGGAGTCGAGCATGCGCCCTCTACGCCACCGAGGCAGTCACTGCGCAGGTAGACGGCTTTTATGCGATAATGCGTAAGCGAGCAGCTTCCCTGATGGCGAGAGTGCGAGGCAGCGCCAACAGATTTCAAGCGGTTTCTGTAGACCGATTTGACGTACCCATCATGAGGCACAGGCTAGGCATGCACAATGCTTGCATGTCCAGTGCTAAGTGATGGGTTTTCTTCTTCTTTTAAGTTAGGCATTTTATCAGTAAATTTTTCAAATATAATAAGTACTAACATAGGTTAAGCTGTGATTGTATACTAACATTACATTATGGACTCTGTCCGAAATAAAAACTTTTTGAAAACTGTTTTTTTTTTTATGATAGTAGGTAACAAGACGAGCAAATCAGGTGCCTGATGTCAGACACAATGCCACCCAGTGTTTTAATATTCAAAATTAGACCGGAACACAGTAATGTTTGCACATTGACTGCTTGGCGGATGAATAACTGGCAAAGGTGTGGTACTTCCCCAGGCGGCCCCCTGCTAAAGAGGCCTACCACTATATATCATTACAAGCGCTAAATTTCGCAGAGCCTATATTGAGGCTTGCCAATTTACACTGGCCGTACTGTAACTCGTAAAGCAAATTAGTAACAATAATAACTAGAGATGAATTACGTACCTCGCCTCGATGGCGTAGAAGGCGCATGCTCGACTGCCAATCAAGAGGTTCGATCCCCAGGTCAGGCAAAAGTGTTAAATATTGGATTTTTCCATTAGGAATTATCTCAATAACTGCCTGGAGTCTGGAACTGTGCCCGGTAGATGGCAATAGGCTCGCCCCCTATTAGATGGGATCAATAACATACGGGCGAAATGTGGGTGTATCTACTATGGGACTGAGTCCTGGATACACCTCTGCCTATCCCTTCGGAAAAAAGGCGTGAATGTATGTTATGTTTTTAATTAGAGATGAATTACGTACATATCTGAATATAATAAAATAATAATAATAATATGGGACAACTTCCACACACGGTCATCTGGTCCCAAACTAGACTAGAAGCCTGTACTATGGTAACCAGATGACTGATATACATACTTATATAAGCTTATAACACCCAGACACAGATCAAACAGTCATGTTCATGCACACAAATGTTTGACCTGGCCGGGGATCGAACCCGGGGCCTGCAGCACAGAAAGCAGAGTTACTACCGTCTGCGCCAACGAGGCTGAATAATACGGAACACCCACACAGCGGGAGAAACTGCGATGTTTCGTTTCGTCATCAGATCGTATCCGTAGCCACGGATAACAGCGAGGTGAATCCACTTATAATGTTATCTCTTTTCACTATAAGTTGCAATACTATGAGCTTTCATACAAATAGAGATGTTTTACTGATTAAAAACAGCCCTAAAACGTGGCAAAGTTTTGTTGTACCTACTTATGTAGAATCATCAAATACATCCATAAAAAAAAAATACTTTATTGAATAAGGCATTTACAGAATTATTAGATTATTTTGGAGCACCTGTACCCTAAACTAGGCTCAATGACACGTATTATAGGGTGCAGGACTCCTTCGCCGGAGTTTAAGAACAAGCCTTATATAGGGTAAACATACATAATTAAGATTACTTATTAAATTATTCTAATTATTCAAATTAAAACATAATTGCTAGTGCAGTAGGTGTGATTGTATCACCGTATGTATGTATTTATTATCCATCACTCATAAAAGTAAAAGACTATGATAGCAGAGATATATAAAGCGCGGTTGTCAGAAAGAGATAAACACAGGTTAATAGCTACGTGAGCAGCAATCCTTATACGTGTAACATCGTCGCGAGACAAGGTGCGACTGACTTGGCCCAAGCCAATTAGCTTGACTTGAGTTCGCCACGCAAAGCAGGGTAAAACACATCTACCTCAGTTTATATAAATAAACTTGTCAAATGCGTAGTGGGACTCGCATGTGAAGGGCTCCTCACCACTCTCCACCGTATGTACTCGTAGATATCACCTCTCCTAATTTTTTTTATTATTACCTATTGTTATAGCTATTATATTGTTACTTCCTAAAATTAACTTAGAGCAAAAACACGTTCATTGTACTTTTCGGAATCTATTGTTCCTCTTTTAGTCATCTGGTTTTCGCTATTTAAAATCTGACCCATTTTTTGTAAAAAAATGTCTGTCCATTGAAGTGCCACTTGCCGATGAACTATTTGTCCCAAAAAGGGTCACTTAAAAGACAATCTAATGACCAGCTTCTAAATAAAAAGACAAAAACCAGATGTTGTAGTATTTTACCAAATTCATGATTATGTCGTTTTACAAAAACGCCAATATGTGGCTTAGATGTAATATTATGTCATGTATTCTTTATCTATTTATTTAACAGTTCCTAAATAGGTTAACCTCACTGCTGCTGTTCATTAGGTACTTTGTTTATCTATGATTTTTACGTATTGCAAATATTTACATATCATATTTTAAGGGTTTTTAGTTAAGGGAACGTAGGTGGAAATAATTTTTGTTAAAACATGAAACATTATGGAAGACTGTAAGTAACCAGCAGTCTCGTCAAATTAAGGAGTTTTTATACAGATAACCTGATGATGTTATGCAACATATATCTAGATTATAAATATATTAACACAGGATACGGTATCTTACTCGTATAATATAAGGTAGATCATGCTATTGTTATATAATGTGTATTTATTGCCAAATATTGTTTAAAATTTTCTTCAAAAACTCTAGTCAGAAATTAGTCTTATTTGATTTTAATAAGTTGGAAAAGTGTCTTTTATGGGAAAGTCCTTGAATTTTTTAATTTATTTAATTATTAGTTGTCATAGCTATTATAGTTACCCATATTTTGTAAGATTTTCAAGTAGATGCCTGTTACCATTATGGTGTTAAAGCGTGAAACGTTGAAAAAAATCGTGATTTGTATGAACGCTCCAGTTATTTATCAATTTTTTTTAGTCATAATTATTTCATATTATAGCAATCATAATCATTAACATTCCGTGAAAAAGTCAAATACCTAGCTGTTGCCGTTTTCACGATACAAGAAAGAAATCTAGAAATAAATAAATTGTGAGCAAAAACACGTTGCTTGTGTAACCAACTTTATTTTAATTCATATTAAAATTGTAAATAAATTATAAGGATCTAATAAATTTATTCCAAACTTTAAATAAAATCACGTATTATTTTTAAAAGTGGATCGATTTCAAAGAAATTAGTGACCACTTAGAAACTATTGAGTTGACACATGTGGAACTCATAAATTATAACATAAAATATTGGACCTCTCGACATTTTAACTGAGTTCTGAGATTCTGAGAACGATACAATATACCTTCATAAGTGCACACTTGAATGTTAGGGTCCGTATACACGAACGAAATGTGTCTAAAATAATAAGATATATCTTTATATTATTATCTTATTCAATGTTATTTATATGAGTTTCTATTATTTTACAATAATAATTTATAGGAGGCGTGTTTGAGCATTAAGAAAATATTATGATGTAATATTGTACCTATATAATATTAACTGCTACATATAAACTGCTATGTGAAATTATCAACATAATATAATCCCAATGTAGGTATTATTATATTACTTAAATAACTATTAGTATTGTAAAATTAGCATATAACTTGCTGTACTTTCATTTGTCTCACTCTGTGTGTACGGATCTTTAGTTGTGTTATATGTTATAAATAACCTTTAGAAATGTTGTATGGGAACCTTTTCCTATGGATAGGGATGAAACAATATTTGGGGGCGGGATTTTTGTATAGTTAGGAGTAATGGTAGGGCTGTTCCTCGAAGGCGTGTGCGCAACAACAAAACCAAAAGACAAGGGAGGTCCTGGACATAAGCAACGTGGAAGGCGCCGGGAGAGGACGACTAATTAGTAGGGCAATAGTATTTACAATTAGAGTTCCTATCCCTGGAACTAGGAATAGGTAGTTGTTCGTGTTAGACTTATATTAGAATTAATTATTTGATGTAATCTTAGTAACGTCCAGAGATACAGCGTGTAAAGTTTGGTATGTAATTTATTGTATTTTCATAATTTCATATTCACGGTTAATCCGTATCGAATGATTTTAACTACGTCCTTTGACATATCGATGTTAAACACTTACTGTAAAAGTTGTTTATAAATGTTGATATAAAGTATAGAAATTATTTGTATATCTATAACGGTTCAGTTTCCAGGCAACATTATCTTTTAAATCTTTTAATGAAATAATTAATTATTAAGTTATGACATTTATAATATTATCTGTTATTCTTGGTTCGATTCCAGGAATATTTAATTTATTATAGTGGAATTAATTTTAAACGTTCATTAGTAATTTGCGTGGCAATAATGAACATTACTTTTGGTTCGACTCCGAAGTTGTTTTAGCCAGGTTTGTCAAGTTTACACACAAGTTATAATAAACTTATAATATTATAAGGTGTGATTAGACGTGGCAATGTCAAATATGAGGTGAGCGTTGTCGCGACGTTAAGAGTACTCTTAAACCCCTACCTGAAATCGCAAAGTTCAGGTACTTGTCAATGCCATCTCTATGCAACCCCTAACTCGTAATTATAAAATGAGTTGAACATTAAATTCATGTAAGAATTAGATGTAATGCATGGTAACTAAGGCATTGTAATTACTTGTTCCTGATGATTTCGTTATTTCCATTTATCCTCAATGTATTGTCTATTTTATATTAACGTAAATATAATTAAATATCCTTTGAACATTCATTTGATTTTGTGTTTCATTTTCATTTCATTATTATATTAATTTTTAAATAATTGTATTCAAAGTAGCTTATTTGAGAATGTTGTCATTGTCCTGATTCTATCAAACGTAAATACTCTAGTAATAGTATTCTTTTACATCTTTTGTTTTATGAATAAATTTAATGTTGTTTTAGTTAGATATTTGTTTTATTTGAAAATCACAACGTAGGAAATATAAAAACTAGACGATCACTTTTAACAGGCCATTTTTCAGATTATTTTAGGATTTAATTCTAGGTAGATTTAGGTTGTGCTTAGGGATACGTTTAGGGTTGTTACAGTTGTTGCCGTGTGACCAGGATAATAGGTTTTAAAGGATGAATTATAAAAATAATTCAGACACCTATTATAAAGAACTTTGCTAGGATATTCGTTTATTTTATTCATTCTGAATGGGGCTTTGCACAACGGGGTGTTAAAATTATATTGTGCAATATATTCTTAAAAGTTGAAACAATAGGAACGGACAACATTCTCAAATTTCGAAAGTTTATGAAACAATAGATGAACACGGAAGGGACTAAACTGCAGTTTTATTTTGCCAGATGTGAATTTTAGACTTGCATTGAGGAGAAATGTTTTATTGCATTGTATCTTGTGTTCATTTTCATTAGTTAGGTTTGCCAGATGTTTGTTATTGTATTGTTGTAAAGCTTAACACGTTTCTTATATTTTATAATAATAATAAAAGACGAGATTATTCTATGATTCCACTTTAAGTATAGTTTAGTAATAATTTTGATAAGTGTGTTCATATTTCAATGTTAAAATATTTTAGAGTCAAGGGGCGTACAAAATCGTAATAGTTGTTATTGATTAATTCAAATCAATTAAAACGTAAATGTGATGTAGATTAATTTATATTTTTGTTTAATATTTTATAACTTGCACTTATTATTGATATTAAAAAAAAAAAATATTACTATCGAATATGCTAGAAAACAATGTTGCTGAATTTATAAATGCCGAATTGTTTATTCTAGATAATTATGAACTTTATATTTTATATTAACAAAATAGAGGTCAGCAGCTTTCTGCTTTAGGGAGGGGTTAATAAGTTCATAAATATAAATAGTTATATAGTATTAGGGGCGTGAAATTTTATTTTGTTTGAAATTCTTTTACAGATCATTAACGAATTATTTCAAAAATTACTAAAATCAATGAAATTTAGGGTTTTGATTTTTATTATTTGTAAAAAGTTAGTATTATTAATAGTACGAGGGGATCGTTGAAATTCAAATAAAAAGTATAATGACATGCCCAAACTATTAAAACAAATAAATATAATAAAAACAAAAAAGATATCGACAAAGAAAAGGGTAATATTTTGGCTATATTTTTGAGAAACAATATAATCTAGGAAGGTTATGGTATAGTGGTTGTTACATAGGCTTAAATAATAATATATTACATTGAATCTTATAGATGCTGGGTTGATTAGGTTATCTAGGAAAAGGAGAGACCTATGTCTAGATTATTTATTTAGGTAGTATTATAAAAGGGGAGACCTATGTCTAGACTATTCATTTAGGTTATTATCAGAAAGGAGAGACCTATGTCCAGATTATTTATTCAGGAGATTTTATAAAAGGAGAGACCGGTGTCTGATTTACTTATTTAAGTTATTATCAGAAAGGAGAAACCTATGTCCAGATTATTTAATTAGAACATTTTATGAAAGGAGAACCCTGTGTCTGGAATATTCATTAAGGTTATTATCAGAAAGGAGAGACCTATGTCCAGATTTTTTATTTAGGACATTTTTATGAAAGGAGAGACCTGTGTCAGGTTTATGCATTTAGGTTATTATAAGAAAGGAGAGACCTATATCCAGATTAATCGTTAGGTATTATAGAGCAAGGAGACACTTTTGTCCAGATTATTTGTTTAGATAATATAGAGCAAGAAGAGACCTATTATTGGCCAGATCAGATTATTGGCGTAGGTTACAGGTACAGGTAGGAGTAAATGAGAGATCATGCCAGATGATTATTTTAGGTTATGTAAAAGAAATAAGTCATTGACGTCTAAATGATCTTGATGATGATGATAATAATAATAGTAAAGAGAGACCATTAGGATTCATAAAGATGGTAAGGTCTCATGTTCACAGTCTAGGTGATTATAATTTAGGTCATTTAAGCTTAGGTATATAAGAGGGAAAAGAATCTTAAAAAAAAAAGTATATAATAAGCAGTACATAAAAGTATGTAGGTATTGGTAAAGGAATTAAATAATTCGAAAAGGGAATTTATTTGCTTTCATATATCTAATAATAGTGATGGTGATGGTGGCATTGAAAAATTATTTACTTCATTTGACTCTTATTGCTTAAATTGCTGAACTGATTTTCACATCTTTATTAAAAAAAAAAAAGTTTAAATGATATGGAAAATAGGGGCGTAAGTGATCATCACAAAAAAGAACTACTGAACTTGATTGTGTACTGGTATTGATTTTGGTATTTCATTTCAAAAATTTATTCTTTATAATTTCTAAATTTGCAATAATTGAGTGATGCATGTAAGATACTTTCTACTGGCGTGTTAATATTTACATGTTTAAATACATAATATTAAAAGAAATTGTTGTGATTACATACATATATTTGGAAACGATGACAATCGGAGGTTTAGCAAAGTCTAAACTTAACTCCAATTATTACACTTTCGTCACATCATCGTTTTCACATATATGATAAATTCATCATTGTACTATATCATGGCGAATTAATTGGGGTATGCATAGGAAAATAGCTAGGTTGCATAACTTCAGGTCTGTGTGCCTACGACCGCGATCTTGATTGGTAGCGGAAGTCTATAAGGTTGTCGCCACATGCGTGTGCATTTGCTTGGCCTGACCGCCTACATGACATATGGTGGAGGTGTCGCCTTGAGACTTCTTATGTTGATCATTATCAGGAGTGATTGCAAATTTAGTTAATGTAGGTATTAGATTAAATTTGGGGTAAAATAGATTAGCTAGATTGCATAACTTCAGGTTCGTATAATTACAGCCGCGGTCTTGATTGGTAGCGGAAGTCTATAAGGTTGTCGCCACATGCGTGTGCATTTGCCTGGCTTGACCGCCTACATGACATATGGTGGAGGCGCCGCCTTGAGATTTCTTATGTCAATCATTACCAGGAGTGATTGCAAGATTTAGGTAGTGTACCTAGGGCAAAAGGCTTTAGTACCGTGCACTAAACGGTGTGGTCTTGGTTGGCTGCAGAAGTCTATAAGGTTGTCGCCACATGCGTGTGCATTTGCCTGGCTTGACCGCCTACATGACATATGGTGGAGGCGCCGCCTTGAGATTTCTTATGTCAATCATTACCAGGAGTGATTGCAAGATTTAGGTAGTGTACCTAGGGCAAAAGGCTTTAGTACCGTGCACTAAACGGTGTGGTCTTGGTTGGCTGCAGAAGTCTATAAGGTTGTCGTCACATGCGTATGCATTTGAATGGCCTGACCGCCTACATGACAAATGGTGAGACGTCGCTTTTTGATTTCTTAGGCCACTCATTATCAGAAGCTAATTGCCAGATTTGGGATTGGGTTGGGCGATAATAATATTACGCGAGCAAAAATTAAGACATGCCTTTAGTTAGTGAATGTATAGAAGTGATGAATGATATTGTATTCTTGTGTATTATAAAATTCATTAAATAAAAGTTTATATTTTTATACAAACTTTAATAAACCATTATAATTACGACCAATTTTGTTATATTTTCAGGCAGATTTTCATATTTTAAAATATAATAATAAAATAACATAATTATAAATTAACGAACTTCAAAGATCTCTTTTCCTCCTCTTATATAGTAATAAGTTAAGTTTTGAGCCGGCTAAGGGTTAACAGATCCGGAGGACGGGCAGCAGCGTCCTCTGCGTAAACCATCAAACTGCGCTCGCCAAACCGCCTGCAAAGCGTGGTGAGTATTGGCAACAATCCCCTTATGGGCGAGGCTTATGTTCAGCAGTGGACTTCCAACGGCTGGATGATGATGATGATAGAAATAAGTTATTATGAGATTCACTACACAATCAACATTATTAGAGCTATTCAAATTACTGTCTCGGTGGCATAGTAGGTTTCAAGCGTTATTGCTAATCATTTTCCGGATTCAATTCTCAAGTCATTAGAATAGGAATTTTATTAACGACAGTCTGGAATCTGGAATTGTGCCGATGATAATAGACTACTACGGACTTAAAACATAACAATAAAATTTAAAAACTTAGGCTTAATCTCTCGTAATAAAGTTCACATCTTTTGTGATCAAATGTAATAAGATGACATTCGTATCTGTTATTACATATTATTAAATTTATTATAGAGTCTCATTTAATGTGTCAGTATTTGTACGCCTATTATTTGTAATAGACTGAATAATCAAACAATTGATTGCCATAAAGTTTACGCAAATTTAAGGGACGACGAAAATTAAGACGAAGGTTTAGGGAGGTTTAACATAAGTTAACTATAATATACCGATGAGTGTTAAAATTAAATAAATTTCCTAGGGTGAATTTTTCTCTGTTTTCCTTCGAAAAACATCGACAAATTCAAGGGGCGACTGTAACCAACTTTATTTTAATTCATATTAAAATTGTAAATAAATTATAAGGATCTAATAAATTTATTCCAAACTTTAAATAAAATCACGTATTATTTTTAAAAGTGGATCGATTTCAAAGAAATTAGTGACCACTTAGAAACTATTGAGTTGACACATGTGGAACTCATAAATTATAACATAAAATATTGGACCTCTCGACATTTTAACTGAGTTCTGAGATTCTGAGAACGATACAATATACCTTCATAAGTGCACACTTGAATGTTAGGGTCCGTATACACGAACGAAATGTGTCTAAAATAATAAGATATATCTTTATATTATTATCTTATTCAATGTTATTTATATGAGTTTCTATTATTTTACAATAATAATTTATAGGAGGCGTGTTTGAGCATTAAGAAAATATTATGATGTAATATTGTACCTATATAATATTAACTGCTACATATAAACTGCTATGTGAAATTATCAACATAATATAATCCCAATGTAGGTATTATTATATTACTTAAATAACTATTAGTATTGTAAAATTAGCATATAACTTGCTGTACTTTCATTTGTCTCACTCTGTGTGTACGGATCTTTAGTTGTGTTATATGTTATAAATAACCTTTAGAAATGTTGTATGGGAACCTTTTCCTATGGATAGGGATGAAACAATATTTGGGGGCGGGATTTTTGTATAGTTAGGAGTAATGGTAGGGCTGTTCCTCGAAGGCGTGTGCGCAACAACAAAACCAAAAGACAAGGGAGGTCCTGGACATAAGCAACGTGGAAGGCGCCGGGAGAGGACGACTAATTAGTAGGGCAATAGTATTTACAATTAGAGTTCCTATCCCTGGAACTAGGAATAGGTAGTTGTTCGTGTTAGACTTATATTAGAATTAATTATTTGATGTAATCTTAGTAACGTCCAGAGATACAGCGTGTAAAGTTTGGTATGTAATTTATTGTATTTTCATAATTTCATATTCACGGTTAATCCGTATCGAATGATTTTAACTACGTCCTTTGACATATCGATGTTAAACACTTACTGTAAAAGTTGTTTATAAATGTTGATATAAAGTATAGAAATTATTTGTATATCTATAACGGTTCAGTTTCCAGGCAACATTATCTTTTAAATCTTTTAATGAAATAATTAATTATTAAGTTATGACATTTATAATATTATCTGTTATTCTTGGTTCGATTCCAGGAATATTTAATTTATTATAGTGGAATTAATTTTAAACGTTCATTAGTAATTTGCGTGGCAATAATGAACATTACTTTTGGTTCGACTCCGAAGTTGTTTTAGCCAGGTTTGTCAAGTTTACACACAAGTTATAATAAACTTATAATATTATAAGGTGTGATTAGACGTGGCAATGTCAAATATGAGGTGAGCGTTGTCGCGACGTTAAGAGTACTCTTAAACCCCTACCTGAAATCGCAAAGTTCAGGTACTTGTCAATGCCATCTCTATGCAACCCCTAACTCGTAATTATAAAATGAGTTGAACATTAAATTCATGTAAGAATTAGATGTAATGCATGGTAACTAAGGCATTGTAATTACTTGTTCCTGATGATTTCGTTATTTCCATTTATCCTCAATGTATTGTCTATTTTATATTAACGTAAATATAATTAAATATCCTTTGAACATTCATTTGATTTTGTGTTTCATTTTCATTTCATTATTATATTAATTTTTAAATAATTGTATTCAAAGTAGCTTATTTGAGAATGTTGTCATTGTCCTGATTCTATCAAACGTAAATACTCTAGTAATAGTATTCTTTTACATCTTTTGTTTTATGAATAAATTTAATGTTGTTTTAGTTAGATATTTGTTTTATTTGAAAATCACAACGTAGGAAATATAAAAACTAGACGATCACTTTTAACAGGCCATTTTTCAGATTATTTTAGGATTTAATTCTAGGTAGATTTAGGTTGTGCTTAGGGATACGTTTAGGGTTGTTACACTTGTATGGAGAGTATATTTAATTATAAACTTTTTTTAATTTTATTATTTGTCGTTGTAGCGGCATTAGGGATACATGTTTTGTGAAAATTACAAGTACTAGCTATTACGATTTATGAGTAAGAGCCCTGTGACAGACGGACGAACGGACGGACGGACGGACGGACGGACGGACAGCGGAGGCTTAGTAATAGGGCTCCTTCGGCACCCCTTTAGGGTTCGGAGCCCTAAAAAATATTGTTGCAGTGAGTGAGTAAAATCTAGGAGCACAACTAGTAGCTACATATGGAAAGTTAACACAATTTTTCAAGCTCTCGTCGCGTCACTCTCGTTCCAAACACAATTCCAGATCTAGACCACTTTGTATGGAAACTAGATTTTTTGTTCCTGTAGGTAAAGTACCTATACTTTTTTATTGAAATCGAAGCCTTTGGTTTTTTTTGAGAGAGTAAAAGTTTGGAAA
Organism: Hemistola chrysoprasaria; assembly: GCA_947063395.1. Taxonomy (NCBI): domain Eukaryota; kingdom Metazoa; phylum Arthropoda; class Insecta; order Lepidoptera; family Geometridae; genus Hemistola; species Hemistola chrysoprasaria. The sequence continues at coordinate 8,054,641 of OX346730.1, forward strand.
ATAAATGATTCTGTCTGTCATGAACACAGACAACTAAGTATAAAAGACGATGCTTACGCTGGGGTGTGCGTTCGCCAAGGTTATGCACTGTCATTGCATATCAGCCAGCCCTACTCCTTTTCGTTTCTCATTCTATTTTCGATGAAATGTTTGCGCATGATATTTTTGAAGTCCAGGTATCCAATAATAAACTGGTCAAATGCGAATGGGACTCTCATATGAAGGGTTCCTACCTACCAAGTATATATATCCATAGGAAGACCTATAAAAAGGTAGGTAAAACAGGTAACATATTTAAAGGGACACCCCTAAATACCTTTCATCACCTAAGAAGTAATAAATATTTTTAATTACTAATATTTTAATTAGGATACGAATTGATTTTCATTGCAGTAAAAGTCATAAGAAACACATGAAATTTTGAAAAACTCTACCTCGGTGGTGTAGTGGGTCAGCTTGACTGCCGATCAGGAAGTCCCGAGTTTGAGGAGAGTTTTAGGAAACATAAAATTCTAACTGTGACTTCATTGTATATCCTGGAAATTGGTTTATTTGTTTTTAAACATAAAGACATGTTTCAGCTAGCCAGCACTTTGAGTAACCACCATGGCACTCGGGCCCAGTTTAAGGAGAAATTATTTCGTGAAAGTACTAGACTGACATTGACATCGAATAATTGTAATTTAATGTGTGTTAAAATATTTAATAAAATCCCTGACTCTTTCAAAGATATGACATTTAATAGATTTAAGAATAATTTACTGACGTGGCTTGCCGAAAAATGTTTTTATAGTTTGAATGAATTTTTTGATTATAAGATTTAATACCAATTATTTAATGATTATTCAAATACTTAATATTTTATGTAACGGTAATTAATAAATTCTATAACATATATAAATGTCCAACGCCTGAAAAGGCAGATTTGAGCTGAACCTGTTATATAAATGTGAACTATATATGAACCTTAAATCTTGGGAATAAATGATTATGATTATGATTATGATCCCCAGGTCAGGTAAAGTGGACATATTGGATTTTTCCATTTGGAATTATCTCAATAGCTGCCTGGAGTCTGAAACTGTGCCCGGTAATTGGCAAAAGGCTCGCCCCCTATTGGACATTGGACCAATATCATACTGGGTGGGGTGCCTACTATGGAACACTTGAGTACTAGGTACACCTCTGCCTACCCCTTCGGGAAAAAGGCGTGAATGTATGTAAAGTTAAAAAGACGTTAATTGTATGTAGATCATGAACTTTATTTTATGTTTTTTATATAATATGTTGTTGTAGCGACAATAAGAATACATATTTGATGGAAATTATTTTTATTAAGTGTCTAGCTTTTACAGTTTATTAGATAGAGCCCTGTGACAGACAGACGGACGGACGGACGGCCGACGCTTAGTAATAGGGTTCCTTTACTAAGGACTTCTACCCCGCACACAGCCACATATTGGATAGTTATTTTTTTAATAAAATTGAGGAGAGCAGGGTCTTTTAGTTTGAGTTATCTGTGGTCATGAATAAATAAATCACCCAATATTTCGACGTGAATTTAAATAACAGGCTTGTTACCAGTATAACTTTAAATTCTGATTTCCCAATGGTCCTAAGATAAAAGGGCGCTGACATCTTGAAAAATGATGGTAGAGTCTATTTATTTTTCTATATACATTTTTTTGGGCCGCTCGATGACCTCTGACATGATTGACAAGACTGTTTTCTATACTATTCCATGTGGCATGTGAAAAAAAAAGTGCGCCATTTTCATTAGCTGAGAATTTATGCTAAAATTATTATTGCGTGGTTTTTAATTATAATATTATTTATTAAAAATGTCAACATCTATCTAAGAAGAGCAGTTACAAGATCTTACCGATCTTATCTTATAATCTGGAATCTAATGGTGTTGAAAAACGTCGTATGAAAACATGTGCTATGAACATTCCGCTACTCGGTAGCTATTTCTTATTCACGCTCGCTTTCGGATCGATTTCTTATTCGCGCAAACAATACCACCTTGTGGGTAATGTTCAACTTAGCACACTTGTATATAATAATGTACTATAATGTTGAATATAACAACCCTTAAAAGGGCTGATTACCCGCGATGTATATGATAGTAGTTATATTTTCTCTCCATAAGTTGTTATCCTCATGTCTAAGTGTCGTGACTATTGAACATCTGACTGTTCCCATCATTATCCACCTTTTGCCAGGTAGGTATAACCCAATCTTCCTTTATTGATGTGTGTTTATACCCTTTCTACTTATAAGGGTGAACGCATACATATTTGAGCCGAACGCGCCGAACGAAAGGAATTGTAGAATTATTTATACGAAATCCTATGAATCCTCGCACACGGCACCGATTCAGATTACACTAGGAACTTATAGAGCGGTTCGTGCCCGCGCCCGCTGCGGTTTTATTTCAATACTCCCGTTCTTCTTCGTAACTCCCGTTTCTCTGCGGATCTCCTCATTCCGGATTTTATCTCGCAAAGAAACCCCGAGCATAGCTCGCTCCATAGCTCGTTGAGCGACTCTGAGCTTATTTATGAGGCCAACAGTAAGGGACCACGTCCACGTCGTCCACGTCGTATGTATTGGTTATAACTTTATAATATACCTTTCCAAATAAAGTCGTTTTTATATAGGTTATTAATTTATCCTCTGAGAGCCCAATTATTTCTGATTTTATTATAGAAAAACGTACACGGTTCCCTAAGAAATACTTTTGTTTTAGATAATATAAAGCACTGCACGTAGCAGCTAAGTTATCTTTATTCCTATTATTAGATAGGAACTATTTAATTTGAATTTATAGAAATTTTTACGTAGATACATGTTCTCATAGATGTTTAGGGATGGCAAGGTCAATATGTTCATATCTTTAAAGAATTTCCTAAAGATTCGCTTCTTTTATATCATGCAGAGATATTGAGAAGATTGCGGCTGCCTATACATGACTTGCATCAAAGTAATAGCCTATTATTTGATTTACAAACAGCCGTGTTGCATGAGAGATAGAATGTTTAGAATTGCAGATAGAACTGCATTCACTGTGATAGGTAATCCATTAACAGAATGAAACACCATCAATGTGTATCTATTGAATTACTCGTATATGTATGTCAATCTTTCAAGGGCCGAGAAAAACAGAAACAGCACGCTTTTACGATACAATCACGCAAATACAGTAATGTCGGCAGAAAGGAAATATTCAAAGGTTCCGTTATAATATAATGTCTCTTCCTAAATTCTTAGAAAATTTCTTACTAAAGGTCATTGAATAAGTAAATTAAACTGATATCAAAGACAATTTTTAATCCAAGAAATCTCTGTAATATTTATTGAAATTAACATATTATTAAACTCCTTTTTATATTCATATAAACGATCTTGCTACACACAAAATTACATAGAATCCAAAGCTGCAGCCTAAAGCTAATAATTTCCTATTTAAAACGCTTCATCTAGGACTCGGACATATTCGATATCCTTCATCAGGTGCTCAGCGCTCACGCAACGAGATCGCGACGAAGACTGATAGCTCGCGCGATTTCGGGGCTGCAGTCGCAGCATCACTCGAGTCACTGCTAATATTTGCAGCATTAAGTTGTAGGCACACCTCGTTTTAACTTTTTTAATTCAAAATCGTACAGTAATTCTATTTTATTATAATAAAAAATCCCAAAAATATCATCATATCCGTCCCAACTCCATCTGTATTTCACTAAACGCCTTCCCTTTGGTTTCTGGTACCACAATCCATATGAATAAACAAGTAGCCAGGCAGAAAGAGGCGAATATCCAGTAAACTCCTGAAGGGTTCACGGAATCAGCTAATGATGCGAAGTATCTGATGGATAAGAATGTAAAGAATGTTGCCGTGAGCGTCCCAGCTGTCATTCCGAAAGCACGTGATGGACCATCGAATAGTTCCGCCATCAGTGTCCAGACTAAGGATCCGATACCTGGAAAAATGCAAAAGTAAAGAGGAAGTTCGCCGTATGGTTTCAGCGGCTATTTAAAAGGGCCACCCCTTCCTCATCCCGTTATAGCTGTGAGATCCGGCAGAGGGACATATTCGGAGAGTGGGCAGCAGCGCTCTCCATTTCCAAGTATTCCAACTACTGCGATCATCTAGCCGCCTGCTGAGCATGGTGATTACGGCAAAATCCCCCATATGAATAGTATATGGCGTTCTATGAGGACACCTGTTTTCAGCAATTAGCGTCTTCCAGCTGATGACGATTATGATGATGAAAGTGAGAGAAGCCAAAAGTAACATAATATCACGCCTTTTACCGAAGGGGTAGGCAGAGGTGTACCCAAGACTCAGGCTCATATATATGGTTCACCTTAAGTCGTCGTGCCTTGTAGTTCCATGCAATAGAGTGCGAGACTATTGTCATAATATATAAGGCACAGTTCCAGACTCCAGCCTGTCATTGAGAAAATTCCGAATGGAAAAAACATACAACAGCTTTTTGCCAGACTTTAGGATCGAACCCGGGACCTCATGAGCAGTAGCAGCGTAAGCCAAATGTAAGTTAGGCTCGCCCCACATGAATTTACCAAATCAATGTCTTGTTTTCCCCTGTTTCATCCGAATATAATTCATTCATTTAATCCATTCTTCAAATTTATATCCTCATATTTTATGTCATTTTAGTTCCTCTTATAAACTGGCGGTTTTTTTTCTATGTGAATTTCTAAAAATCCCAGTTTTACTCGTGTTTTTGTAGTGGTACGTAGGCCTCTTTTGCAGGGGGCCGCCTGTGGAAGTACCACACCTTTGCCAGTTATTTATCCGCCAAGCAGTAATGTGCAAACATTACTGTGTTCTGGTTTGAAGGGCAATGTTACCAGCGAAATTACTGGGCATGACGAGATTCAACAACTCATATCTTAGGGTGACAGGTGCAGTGCAGTGTCGCGCAGAATTTTGAATTTCAAAACACTGGGTGGCACTGTGTCTGATATGGGCAATAATGATGCTTATCATCAGGCACCTGATTTGCTCGTCTTGTCAAATACTCTCATTAAAAAAAAACATTAAATAAATTGTTAAGGCATACGTATGCATGCATAGTCAAGGGATCCATACCTACATACCAAGAACATACAACGCCATCTATTAGTTCATGTATTATTATTATGTGACCAGTAGGTATCAAATAAAAAAAAAATCATAATCATACCTGCATTGAAGCAGAAGATAACTAGTATCATCGATATCAAAGGAAGGTAATTGAGAAATCCTGTTAATATTCCGCCATCGTCGAGTACTTTGAAAACTATGCCCAATCCAATCTGAAAACATATTCATCGTCATTTTCATCAGCCTGAACATGTCCATTGCTGGAAAATGGTCTTCTTAGAATAAATATACTATCACCAGCATCATCATCATCATCAGCCAGAAGACGTCCACTGCTGAACATAGACCTCCCATAGAACGCCATAAACTATTCATATGGGGGATTTCGCCGTAATTATACTGCACACCACCCCATGTCCATAGCATCTTCTCCAGTTCCAGAATAACTGGTAGAAAATGCTATTCTAGCATTAAGTTAGTCCTAGCGTTGTGCTGAATTAATAAAAATAAGATACCTAACGTATTATAGAAGATATACAATTAAATTTAACAAGGATGAAGTCGCGGTCAGCTCGCGCGGGCGGTAAACCTAAATCGGTAATAATAAGACAGTAAATCTGTTAAACTTTCACAGTGTAAATGAGGAAACTTTTTCTATTAGAGTATTCTAAATTATTAATATTACACATACCAATCCAACAGCCAAGAAAAACAACGTAGAAGTTAGCACAGGCTTTCTGCCAAACCTATCAGTTAACATTATAGTACAAATACAAGCAAATACTTGTATACATCCAATAATAACAGATGAAATCTCTGGAGATAAGGAGGTTCCCGATGATGCAAATATTATTTGCAAATAAAAAGTCACTGCAGTGTATCCAGTCATTTGTGAACCAACAGCTAAGACTAGTACAATTCCTAATGTTTTTCGGAGCACTGGATCGGTAAGGAATTGTTTTATGTGAGTGTTTTCTGTTTTGCTAGATTCGTAGTCCTTTAGCTCTTCGCAGGCTGCCGTGTTGTTTCCACGGAGGAGGGTGAGGATTTTAATTGCTTCGTCTGTTTTACCTGTAATAAACGATAAGATCCAATTTTTACTATTATATTACAGGTGAACTGTTACCCACATTTAACCTACTATGGAAAAGGGTAATCTGGCTATCCTGTATGGTAACATTTCTGTCTATCCTTTATTAAGTTTTATCATCATCAGCTCCTAATGTTCCATTGCCGCGCAAAGACCTATCTTTGGTTTTGCTATCATCATGTTTTACTCGTAAGTCATTCGCATCCGCGATGGTAACGGATGCGGACATATGTGATCTATATAGGAATTATATAATAATCTAAGCTATATTTATACCTACTAAACAAATTGATGAATTCAGTAGCTTGAGGAGGTAACAAATTATTTACACACAAAACATATATAAATTATCCATCTGCATAATTTTTTTGCATAAATTTAATTATAATATAGAAAACAAAAATACATTTATTTCAAAATTATTTTAAATTACTATAGAGAGCATGTCCGGAAATGATCCAAATATAATTAGAGATGTGCCAATAATCGGCGACTTGTCGGTAAAGTCGATAATTCAGCCAAGAACGACACTATCCGGCTTCTTATGTATGTATTTCTCAATAAAGTGTATGTAAATCCACGAGACTTTCTTTTCGACGTGATTAAATTTTAATTGAGCTCTTTCAAATAAAGCCAAAGTAATAATCGGCACATCTCTCTTCTCCGATGCTGATAATTAATCAGGTACCTACTGAAAATCATTGCATAATAAAATGGTTCAATACCTATATTATTATGTTTATTACTAACCTTTTGAATACAAAAAGTACGGACTCTCAGGCAGAAACAACAACGGTAAACATGTAACCAGGATAAGTGAAGTAGATATTATATTTATAGATATATATGAGACAAATGGTCCTATCGTCAGGAGTAGCATAGCTCCAATCGATGATGATATTTGAGATACTGTGCCAAGACCACCTCTGATTTCTTTCTAAAACATAGATAACATTAAAATAAAATATAAACTAAACATTCAAATATAAACAAATAATCATCATCATCATTTCAGCCGTAGAAAATTCACGGCTCGACATAGGCGAAAGCCAATGAAAATGGGAAGCCCATAGGTGGGTTTTGCCAATACTCGCTGCGCTTAGCAGGTGGGTTGGCGAGTGCGGTTGTTGGTTTTAGGCAGAGGACACTGTTGCCTATGATCGGAATCAAATTATTCTTAGCCAGCTCTTACGGCAACCACGACTAGAGAGGTTGGGCAATTGAATTGCTAGTACCCCACGGCCCCAGAGTTAAGACATTAATTTTAGAAACTATGCGTAAAATGCATGTAAAAGATGATTAATCCGTTGGGGATACACAAGATATTTTACAGAAAAATAAATGCAAAGAACTTACACTAGCTATTTCCGAGGCGTACATCGAAACGACAGAAATCACGGAGAAGTCTGACAGACCGCAAATGGCTCTGCCCAAGTACAGCATCCAGATCCTGGACGCAAACAGCAGCAAAAAACTGCTGATTATCCTCGGCAAGACTGTGATGAGAATGGAGCACTTCCTTCCGAGATTATTCGCTATGTAGCCGACGTAGAAGAATGCTAAAATTAAATAGTGGCCTTCATAATTTTAATACTAGGAATAAAGACAAAATAGCTGTTCCTAGCTTTAGATTATCTAAAACAAATAAAAAGAAATTCTTAGGAAATAGTGTACGTTTCTACAATAAAATCCCAAAAGAGATAACTGGGCTCTCAGAGGGTAAATTCAAAACCTATATAAAATCTACTTTACTAAGGAAGGCTTATTATAAAGTCAACCAGTACATAGAGGACAAAGATGCCTGGAAACTTCTGCATAGCCGCCTCGCGGCACCTTCAAAGAAAACGAATGTAACCAAACCAAATATTGTGAAACAATCTGTTGAAAAAATTAAGCCCTACAAGTTTCTTGTGCGTTGTTCTTGTAGAGGTATCTTTCCGAACGCACGGTAGACTCAGTACTGTTTATCTTCATTGACGTGCAAAAGTGTCAGATTATGACCTATTTGAATAAATCTGTTTGTTTGAGTTTGCTGAAAGTAAAGTTGTTGTAAAATCTACTGTTTTTCAACATTGTGCTCATGGTAAATAAACATTTCTTTGGAACATAATAATGAAATACATAATATAATCACGCCTTTTTTCCGAAGGGGTAGGCAGTGGTTTACCCAGAACTTAGTTCCATAGTAGGTACACCCATACTTTGCCAGTTATGTTATTGATCCCAAGTAATAGGGGGTTAGCCTATTGCCATCTACCGGGTACACTTTCAGAATGGCTGTGTCACTGGGTATATAGTTCCTGATGGCAAAATCCAAAAAAACAATCGCCCACTACACCACCTAAACCGAGGTTTTTATGAAACAACTTTTTTTTTTCACAAATTTAGTGCATGCTATTATATCAAATAAATATGAAATCTCACCTGTGAGCGAGACCACGGAGCTTATAGACATAATCCAGGCCGTTTCCGTTTCAGTAGGAGGTTGAGGCAAGATCGTCTGATTCTCTTCCCTGAGTCTCACTATAGCTGGGGACATCCATCCAATGGTCACACCAAATTGGAAGAATGTAAAATTAGCTGTCAATGTAAAAATTACCAGGCTTAATAAATTTTATATTGGCATTTACCGCTTTCCCCGAATAGTTGGGAAAGCAGCGCATCACCACACGAACGAGGAAGGGAGTTTACTGAAAAATTGAAAAAAAATAACTTATTTTAAAAAATTATAGTCTCTGCTGTCCTGTGAGAAATCTTAAGCAATTCACCCTCTCGAGGTACTTACTTGCATACAATGTTAAAATCTTGTACATAATTGCCTTATTACAAGAATAGTGTACCCATTTACCCAAGTTTTCTTCTGAATTATAGATTAGATTATTCTTTATTTCGACCATTTTTACATATAATCACACAGTACGACATAATAGCTTAAAATTAAAACTATTAGTAAAAAGTGATTGGTTGACAATGGGCAATAAAATCTTATCTTAACCTTTAGTTGGTGACGTGGCTTTTCTGTATTTTATGGTAATTTTAAATAAAAGCATAGTATTTATAGAAGATGAGGTCCCGAGCTCCCAATTTATCCCAATAACGGCCCGGAGTCTGGAAACGAGCCTGGTAGATAGATGGCAATGGGCTCGCCCCCTTTTACATGGGAACAATAACATGTTCGAAACGTGGGTGTACCAATAGGTACCCAATCCAGAAGGTAGTAATGTACCCCTTCGAGAAAAAGGAGTGATGGTATGTTATTATTACAAGACAGGACTTCACCTAGTAAAGGATCATAAGCAATTAGAATAACATAACATAACATAACATACATTCACGCCTTTTTCCCGAAGGGGTAGGCAGAGGTGTACCCAGAACTCAGTCCCATAGTAGATACACCCACATTTCGCCAGTATGTTATTGGTCCCATGTAATAGGGGGCGAGCCTATTGCCATCTACCGGGCACAGTTCCAGACTCCAGGCAGTTATTGAGATAATTCCTAATGGAAAAATCCAATATAACACTTGCCTGACCTGAGGATCGAACCCGGGACCTCTTGATTGGCAGTCGAGCTTGCGCCCTCTACGCCACCGAGGCAGTCTTATTAACAATTAGAATTGGTATTTTGAACTTATTTGGTAAACTAATTTTGTTAGTACTAGCTGCCCGAGGTTTCACCTGCATTTGATAGGCATGTTGGGCTTTTTCAAGCTCACCGAACACCTAGAGCCACTTAGTATACGCAGAGACATTGGGTCTCCTAGTATTTTTTACCGCATTTACAACGGGGAGTGTTTGATGAACTTTTCAACTCGATATCGGCGTCACGGTTCTATTACCGTACCAGTCGCCATCGCATGAGAGCTCATCCACAGATAATTATTATTGTCACGTGGACCTCGCTCACTGCGCGACTTTCCCGTTCTTTTATGCCGCATACGTGCAAACTGTGCAATGGTCTCTCCGCTGCGGTCTTCCCGTTGAACTACAATATGGGGGCTCTTTAAAAGGAAAGTGAATAGTCTTGAAGGGTCGGCGACATACTGGCAATATCCCTGGTGTTGCAGGTATCCATAGGCGGTAACCGCTTACCATAAGGCGGCTTGACTACTTGTTTGCCACCTATGGCATAAAAAACACATTTACAGTCCATCATAATATCCATACTGTAGAGTTCTCATTTTGTCTTGTTTGAAGGGTTTGAATGAAGTGCTTAAGAATTGTAAATCTTGTAATTAAATTCATAATTTAATAGTTTTACGGGGTAGGTCATTCAAATTGTGTTAGTTACGCAGCAAAGTTATTAAAAGTATGAAACTTCAAACGGTACATTATTTGATGGACTTATAGTAAGATAGATTTGTATGAAGAGTTAGATTTGTTTCTTATTTTATCAATTGAGTGTCAAACACTCAATTTATTGATTTATCTACGTTATCACAAACACTTACCCACTATCACTATCAAATATTGCCGCAACACAGGACCCATGTCGAAACCGAACATTTTTACTCACTTCACATATACACATACATTATATAAGTAAACATTAAATTCTGTTAAAAGAGCACGTAGAAGGATATTTAATTAATTTATCACTTAAAAGAGATTTGATGTTATTGCAGCTATAAACTTTATCGAGATTATACACGATAATCTTGATAAGAATTATGTATTGTTTTAAATGTTATGTCTAGGAAGGATGGTTCCGTTATCAGAACTAAACTAAGTTGTCAAGTCATTAAATACGTTAAAATACTGCGAGACTGTCTTTTTTGGTTGTTTGCAAATTAAGATTATGTTAATGATGTTCGTTAGTAACCTTGTGCAAAATATGAATCGATAAACACTATAATTTAAAATATCAGTAGAGAGTAAAAAACAATAGGATGCTAATTAAATTTATACAAAGAATAATTGTTTTAAAAACCAACGCTAAAGACGTGAAATGGTGACAATAAAAATAATGACTTATACAAAGAACAGAGCGGTCACGCACTACGTCCGAAACGAAACCGATTCGAATCCGTGAAAAAGGGTATGAAGTAGTAATAGAATTAATAGTATAGCAATTAATAGTATAGCAATTAATAGTATAGCAATTAATAGTATAGCAATTAATAGTATAGCAATTAATAGTATAGCAATTAATAGTATAGCAATTAATAGTATAGCAATTAATAGTATAGCAATTAATAGTATAGCAATTAATAGTATAGCAATTAATAGTATAGCAATTAATAGTATAGCAATTAATAGTATAGCAATTAATTTCCGTCATCCGATTTCTCTCCGTCATCCGTGAATCTCCATCTCGGAGACGATATTGATGGATCGAAGTAGCCAAAGTTTTATTTGTACGATCACTCGCGCCCTGCGTGCGGACCGAGTTTAGATCGGAGGTAGTGTGAATAGCAATATCTGAATTAGGTCAGTCTTCCGAATAACGGATTTATGGATCGAATTCATTTCGGACGTAGTGCGTAACCGAAAAAAACAAATTACTGACTTCTGACTGACTGACATACAACCTCTGATCTAGAAAACTGAAATTTCGCATAGCTCACACCCGTATTCAAGACTCGACGAAACATAGCTCACCGCTAGGTGTAGTGTAGTAGTGATGCACCGCAATTCCTTACTTAGCACGGTGCCTTACATAGGTATTGCTCCCGAATCCTAAATGTCAGTTTTTCGTAGTTATGTTAACAAGGAACAATTAATAAGAAAATCATATAAGTAATTCTGACAGGGACAAAGTCGCGGGATTAATCAAACATTTTATGATCAGTATGATCAGTAATAATCAGTGGTTTTCTTATGCTGAGGCCACACTACGGAAAACGGCAATGCCCATTTAATGCGATAAAGTGAGTCGCTACACTTGAACGGTCAACGTCAATGTCCGTTCTTGGCGATAACATTGGAGCTAATGTTCCTTTTTTTACTTTTTAAATTTATTATGGTGGGTTCTATAACAACACATTATGCTTTCTTTCTTCTTTTAAATTTCATCAATAGTTGTTTTAAAAGGTGCTTAATGACTCCGTTATTCGTCGCCAAGCATCAATTTGCGATGCTCGATTCTTTTAACTTTTGAGTCTCGGATCCCACAAACATGGCTCTGTTTGCAGAATCTCGAGAAACGCAATTACTTTCACGATACTCCACTCCTTAGCCATAGTACGTCGGTATTTAAGGAAGACAAACACGTGCGATTCCGTCGCGCTCACGGTGCACAATGACAAAATGTAGTGTAATCACTTAAACGCACCCATTCTCGCGTTCTCTTTGATGTACCGCCACTTGAGCTATCGTGTAACGTCAAACGGCAATATGAATGCCGATGTCAAATTATCGCGTTAAGTCTGTGGTTAAATCGTAGCTACACCTACGTTAAACGTCCATCATCGCGATAAGAAACGGCATTTCCCATTAGTGTGGCGCCAGCATCAGAGATTAATATATTGTAAGATTGTAAGGTAAAGTCTTAATGTTAATCAAACTAAATTATTTTTAAAGGGCAAAAGGGCAGTAGGTATTATAATTCAAGAGCAAACAACACTAGTTCACGCAGTTTCCTTCCCGCTGTTTGCAGTACTTGACAGCTGTCATGACAGCATGCATGACATGTGTCAAATAAATATAAATAAATAAAAATTAATTTATTGCAGGTTGCATAGACCCATAAAATATTTCACACATTATCATAAAATAATTATTATTACAATATTAATATTAAACTGCATCCTAAAATAAATAAATTAAATTTGACAATTAGAATTAGATATGGTCATAGACTGACGTGTGAAGTTTTCCCGCGTCAAGTCTCTTAAAGAAAAACCGTTTTACTGAAAAGTAAGCCACACCAAATTAAAACCTAACAAAATTTGCATAAAAACTATTCCCCAGAGTAATTTTTGGTCCTTCGAGCCGAATATAAATAATTATTATGCATACTGAATTAAATATTCGAAGCAAAACGTGTACTTAATAAACATTATTCAAAATTGCTAAATATACCTAAAATTTTTTGAATTATAATTAATAAAAAAGAGATTTTTTAAATGTATGAGAACAATAACTTAATTCTTTGCATTATTCATAATATTCATATTTTTTAAATTTTGAATAACAGACCCGACGGTCGGATGTAAGTAGTTCATTTCGATAAAATAAAAAAGATAAACCGGTGAAGCCAGTTTTTCTCAGTAAGTACACATGTACTTACGTACCACAAACATCTCAAATTTAAAGATGACGCTTTCGTAATACTATCGTGTTATATTTTATCATCGCGCGAATAAGACCCTAAGCATAATCTTGACTAATGAAAGCCAGTTCAAGCAAAATATATTGTTAAGGCATACGTATGTATGCATAGTGTAGGGTTCTATACATAGATACCTGAACAAAACGTTTCCAATCCATACGAACATACAGCGCCATCTAGTTGTAAATTACAGCAAACATGGAGGAAGTACCCTAGATCGTTTAGTCCCTTGCCCAAAGTATGGAAATGTGCAATAAAATGGCCATAAATTTTGATTGCGTTTTGAACTTAGATTTTTTTACAGTCACAAGGAACCGCAAATCTGAGTAGTTGATATCAATTTAAATTTGATAAACGAACACGTGGTGGACGTGTTCCCGTGAAAAAGTGTCTTGACAGACACACAGACAGACGGACAACAAAGTGATCCTATAAGGGTTCCTTTTTTCCTATTGAGGTACGAACCCTAACAAAACAAAAAGGACGGACGGACAGCGGAGGCTTACACCCGTATTCAGAGTCAAAATCGCAAAAATTCCTCGACTTGACTCCACCTCACCTCAGCGATTTGATATTCATAGTTGTAATTTTACTCCTCACCTTAAGGAGTTTCCTCACTGAAGGTAAGGTGGAGTGGAGGAAACAACTGTCAAATATAAGGTACGTCGGCATCTACCTTGAGCAGACCTCACAGTGATATGTGGATGAAAACAAACGTATTTCGTGAGATTTTAGAATGTTGTTTCAAGAGTTTATTGAATATTTGAACGTAACTTTGTTAACGAAATCCGGAAAATATATTATCTCACCAATATTATTATTAAATTTTTCGATGTGCGTAGGTGTTTGTTTGTGTATGTTTTATATTTATTTACGCCAAAACTACTGAAACGATTGGGCTGAAATTTGGTATGTAGATAGTTTAGACCCTTGGAATGTGTATGGGTTTATAGTAAATACTTTTTATTCCCATGGGAACGGTTACTGCGCGAGTATAATCTAGTACTCTTATCTATTATACTAGTAACTTATATATTTTAAATTAATTTAATTAATATCAGATATCACAATGTAACACCTGAGGGCTTAACCTTCTTGAAATTCAAGTAATAAAATTAATCCTAATAAATTTTAAAGGTATTCGTCTCACATATTTAGATGAACCATTGCTATGAACACTAAATTCCAAAAACGAATATAATATTTTGAACATTTTCTAAACATGTAGGTAGGCACTCGATAAATGGAATCACATTCCAATATCTTTACGGCGGTCGGCAACACCTACTTAGAATCAGCTCATTAGGAGCGACACATATCTGTTGGCGGGTGGCGCCAGACGAAAACAGGCCATGCAACAAGTGGCATGACGTAAACTGGTGTTGTCAGTAGCCGAAAACTGCACTAAATTTGGAAATGGTAAAACAAAAAAAAAATTAACTAACCAGTCCTTTACAAAATACTTCATTTTTTTTTATATAAATAGGTCTTATTAGAACATAAATTAAATACCTAAAAAATGGGTTATTTTGGATTTATTGTTATTATGATATATATATAGGATACCAGTAATTTTAATAGTCGTAGGTCCCTCCATCGATCCTAGTAGGATAGGGGATTGTCTTTTTATTCAGGCTTATTGTTCTGAAATGTAATTAGGGCGTTTTAGCATCTCTTCACGAGGCATGTTATTTCTTCCTGTTGTGGTTTAACGGTTTTTGTGGGAACCCCTCTCGAGGGATGGTATCCCTAATTCCCCCACTTGACGGAAGCTTCTAGAAGGTTCGCTCGTGGTCGATGCCGGTCCTATATATGCTGTCGATCGGAGATCCTCGAGATTCCATCAGCTACCTCGATAGCTTACAGAGGTGATTAATTGGTCGGGGGTGGGCCGTGCCCTCGGGCGTGGTCCACCCCGACATGTTTGTGAGATATCTTGTAAAAAATTTAAATATTTTCTTAAAAAAAAAATTGTATTGTTCGTTCCCAGAGTCGGGACAAGTAGTATATTAAAATCAGTGATCCATTCTTTTCTTCGGTAAGCATCTCATTGGTTTTGTTTTTTTTCTTATGTTACCGTCTTCTAACGGCGAGGTTCCCCTCGCCGATCTCGTCATAGGTATTTGTGTATAATGTGTTTATTAATTGTTGATAGGAACTTATCTACATCAAACCAGGCGTGGACAATCTGGAGGGTGCAGATATTCCCCACGTGAATCGTGGTAAGTTCCCTTTGGATATCTATTCTCTCTCTCTCTCTCTCTCTCTCTCTCTCGTAATACCTACCTCATGCTCATGCCCCACCTAGATTTTTCTGGAACACGGCTCGAATCTGTGATTGTTCACAGGGTTCAGGGTACGGGCTGTGTATCCAGTCATCCTTCCGGGTACGGGTTCATTACCCGTCGAGTACGCGGGTACGGGCTGTGTACCCACTCGAGTTCGAGGGCGCAGGCCGATCTCCTGACGTATCTCGTGGGTACACGCCGATCGCACCGCGCATCGCACGGGTACAGGCTGTTTTCCCAGGCGAGTCCGTGGGAACGGACACGCGGACGCGTCGATTTGTGTGCCGACGCCATTTTGTCGTGCACCACGGCTTGACCCCCCTTCGCCTAATTTATCATTAATTTTTGAACTGCTTCACCTTATATATTTTTAATTTAGCTTATTTAATTTTATTCTGGCCAAAATAGGTAGGAAAGCCTAGTATTTAAGGAGGTCCTAGGATAAGAATATCCCTATACTACTTAGGTTGTATTTAGGACTCTTCTCTCTCATTTAATAAAGTTGTAACTCTATATTATAATAATTATCTGTGTATTTAGGGTGTTACTTTAAGGTTTTCCATATTAATTTCATTTCTATTTCTGTGATTGCCTAATTTATATTTATTACTTTGTGTCAATATATTGAACTTGTGATCTTATCTTGTGTTCAGTTTTATTTGCATCCAACATCTCATGCTTGTGATGAGAACATCGACTGGCGCTCTTTATAAATATTAGTCGGTATTCTCATCCTCTAGGCCAAACGAACACCCATGCTCTGAGAACCCATTTCTCATGCTCATTTAACTTTTAACCGCTGGCTAGTTCCTGGAGCAAGGGCTTTCTCTAACGATCTCACAGTGGGCTCAGTGCCCCACAACACCTATAGGCACACTATAAGAACCCACGCCCATCTGGCCCAAAATCACGCACATTACAACAATATGTTATTGAATTTAAATAAAAGAAATTATAATGGCTTTTTGTTATACTCATATATTAAGATTATTTAAATTTAAATAAACATCTAAGGGTTTTAACAGATCCAGAGGACGGACAGCAGCGTCCTCTGCAAAAAACCATCGAACTGCGCTCGACAACCCGCCTGCCAAGCGTGTTGGCAAAACCTCCCTTTATGGGGGAGGCCTATGTTCCTAATTAGTGGATTATCAATGGCTGAGATGATGATGACTAGTCCTACTTCCTACTAATATTATGAATAGGAAAGTTTGTGAGGAAGGATGGATGGATGTTTGTTACTCTTTTACACCAAAACTACTGAACCATTGGGCTGAAATTCGGTATGTAGATGGTTTAGACCCTTGAATAACACATAGTAGGGTACTTTTATCTCAATATTCCCACGGAAAAGATGACTAAGCGAGTAAACCCGTGGTTCACAGCTAGTTCAAAATAATACAAACACATTTGATATTTTTATCTATTTATTTATAATCCTTTTTGGTTCTATTGCATCGAAGGAGTTCCTCGGTCGCATCCCTCTCAGCTTTAGCTTTTAAGTAAAGGGAGTTTAGCAGGACTTCTTCATGTATTTTGAAACAGTAAATATTTCCTCTTGAATCACATTAGTCTTTACATTTCTAGATCCTGTAATGTAACAAATAATAACAAATTAAACAAATAATATCAATTTATGATCTGATGATGATTACTCTACATGATCAATTTATACTGATTATCAAAGTTTTTTTTTATATAGGTAAACATAACATGCCGTGGAGTTACCGGCTTTAGAATAGTATCTCACCCTCTCTACCCGTGGTTGCCGTAAGAGCCGGCAAAGGGTTATGAGATCCAGAGGACGGGCAGCAGTGTCCTCTGCGTAAAACCATCAAACTACGCTCGCCAACCCGCCTGCCAAGCGTGGCGAGTATTGGCAACAACCCTCCTTGTGGGGGAGGCTTATGTTCAGCAGTCAAACTCAAACTCAAACTCAAGTATTATATCAAGCCGTAGGACGTCCACACCTGGACATAAGTCTCCCATAGAATTTCATCTAGTCCGGTTGTAAGCGCTTGCAAGTTTGTTGCAAGTTGGTTGCGAGTATGATGTCTAAGGAGCCTAAATATTTTTATAGACCAACAAAAGAGTTAAAAGTTTTAAGTTTTCTACTAGGTAGTTAATTGTTTATTATGATTATAATTTATTTACCTGCATAAAAAGGTATGTGTAATACCACTAACAATCACTTTAAAAAATTCCATATCAGTTTGCTCGGTGAAAGCATCCTCCAAAATATTGGCTAGGCTTGGAATACTAGCTGATCTTCTTTTTCTCTTTTCTCATGAGTCAATTCACTTTTTCATCCAGTTTTTAGGTTATCACAATTTTTAAACTGCTCTGAAAAATAATAATAAGTTAAGTTACCAAAACAAAAAGTGTAAGGTGGTACTTCTATAATAATTTGCAGCCTTTATACAACAAACCTTAACTAAACAAACTATAAAAATAGTTAATTATAATATATAGTTATCTGATTGATCAAAGAAAATATTTTATTAATATGAGTGCACATATTCAAGTAGGTACTTACTTTTGAGTTTGTGGCGATAGTATTGTACTATTCCTTTGTGAAGTGAGCTCAAGTTTTTAGCTGCCGTTCTCCCCATTGTTGTTGCCATCGAGTTTATTTATTCATGTTTGTTATTAGTTATCAAATCAAATCTTTTCACTTTCAGTAAAAAACACCCTTCCAGATAACCAATCCAATGAATAAACACAACACGCCACGGATAGTAATATTTTAATAGTAAAGCAATACTTTTCTAGTCTCGAACTACTTATCTACATCTCAAGTATCACCACATTTCTTGCCTAGCCCACGATTTATGAGATTCAATAATTGAATTTTATAAAAAAGAACCAAACTTTGTAAAAACTTTTTTAAAAATGTGACACTTGACACAACTTGAAGGTAAAAACCACAGATAATACGCTCATTTTTCTAAACCGATGACGTAATTTATGACGTATTTCGCTCACACTCATTGGAGGACCCTCCAATCGCACTCATTCAAGGAACCTCATAATTTCGTCAGTCAAGTGATTATGAATACCGATTTCGAGGTTGGTTGGAGGAGCGACTTGAGGCTTCCTTGAATGAGTTATGAGTCGAGGAGCTTTTGACGTTATGTTTAAGAATACGGGTGATAGTAATAGAGTTCCTTCGGCACCCAGTTGGGGTTCACAACCCTAAAAACTAGCCGACATTCCTACGCATCCGCCCCAAATTAGCGATTTTGTCCTTTTTACACTAAAATAGATTGGCTCCTTCGTCGTTTTGTCCCACAACAGATTCGACAGAACCAACGAAAGAATTCATGAAAGCTGTGTCTTTTAAATTGAGTAGTCTTTGTTACGCACCTAAATTTGAAATTATGAATTATTAAATTAATTTTGAAACCTAAAATTGAGATAAAAATTAGCATCTGAAAAATATAACATTATGGCAACACAAAACAGTATAATAAAAAAATCATTAATTTGGGTTTTTAATTATTCTATCTCTAAGCTAGCGTAACACATTGTGCATATTTGCAATAATTTAAACATTGGTCCAATACACACAGAACTCGTTGTAAGGTACTTATAGGACACATTATACCCGCGTGACCTCGTCGCCGCACAGGTGACTCGCTACGTTACCTACGCAGCGACGCAGTGTTTGACATTTCTAGGTACCATAATTATAGTTCTTTGGATCTACACTCTACACATTGGTACAAACAATAATTGACGGAAAACGTTTAAAACGTATAACGTCTATTCGGAAAACGTGTGAGTTTTAGGGTTCCATACATCAAAAAGAAAAGAACCCTTATAAGATTGTCCGTCTGTCTGTCTATCTGTCTGTCTAAAGCGTCCTTCTCCTGTCCTTGCGCAAAGTATGGATATATGCAGTAAAATGGCTATAACTTTTGATTGCGTTAACTGAGAAGTATGATTTTTACAGCCACATGGCACCGCAGATCTATGAGTGGTTGATATAAATTTCAACTTTATACCTCCACGCGTTCCCGTCAAAAAGCGTCTTGACAGGCGGACGGACAGAAAGACTGACAGACGGAATGGAACGGAACCAACTCGTGAGTTACAGAATCCTAAAATATGTGTTATACTCAATACTCATAACACTAAATAAAAACAGTGTAATGTTCAAATAACATTTCAAAACCACACGCACACAAAGACGCATTATACGCGAGCGATTAGGTATTATGGAAAGAGGCGTCCTCAAAGTTTATGTTTGAAGTATATGAAGTATTCCTTCATTCTCTCGTGCAGAGAACTGGTGTTCCTCAAGAGAGCTCGAGACTAGTAAAGCGTGTGTGCGTGTGTTTGGACAGTTCTATGCACATTACTAAGTTACACATTTCATGGTCACACCCTACCCAAAGACATTTGAATTTCGCTAAAAGTTTTCCCTTTCGTTTCAGGTACGACAATGCCTATGAATAAGCAGCAAGCTAAACAGCAACCGGCAAATATCCAATACACAGCTGGAGGACCTATAGAATCCGCCACTGATGTGAAGTATCTGGTTGTTAGGAAGGTGAACAGGATTGATACGAAAGTTCCAGCTGTAACCCCTAAAGCACGTGATCGTCCGTCGAAAAGTTCCGCCATTAGTGTCCAGACTAAAGATCCGATACCTGGTAATAAGAATAGAGTAGTTATTGGTTTTAGGGCACGTCACGACGGCCTTACATTATAATTTTGATTGTATAGTTCGACACAAAAGAGTAGAAAATAATGGGGGCGCCACTGTCTCTTACTAGAGTAAAAACAATTTAATCAACACATACACTTTAAATTAGTTCCGTTTCTACTCATTTGTGTCGAGCTATATATTATAGGCCCATAAGATATAATAGATATATAATATATAATATTAATAAGATTTTCAAAGTGCATAAATAATATTTTTAAGCATCGCCATTCGCCATAAATTATCATAACTTAGGCAAATGTAAACGCAAGTCGCCATTAAAAAAATACTTAGTTCAGTACTTAACCACACTTATTTTAAATCAAATAATTATATTATAAATGAATTGGCGATAATAACATGGATACTATTCCTTGCTATACTAAATGGATCGCTTGATCGGCAGATTTGTATAGGAAGTTGAAATATTTTTTTGCTTATTTCGACATTCTTTCATTTACAAGGTTTTTTTTTAGGATAGTAAGTGACAAGACGAGCAAATCAGGTGCCTGATGGTAAGCATCATGTTTGTCCATATCAGACACAGTGCCGCCCAGTGTTTTACAATTCAAAATTCTGCGCGGCACTGCACTGCGCCTGTCACCTTGAGATATTCGTTGTTGAAACTCGTCATGCCCAGTAATTTCGCTGGTAACATTTCCCTTCAGACCGGAACACAGTAGGTTGTTTGCACATTGCTGCTTGGGGGATGAATAACTGGCAAAGGTGTGGTACTTCCCCAGGCGGTCCCCTGCAAAAGAGGCCTACCACTACAATAGTACAAGTAGTTTAGGTTGACCGTTAGATGCACCCCTTAAGTATTAATAAACCTTTTTGTAACACGTTTTATACTAATAAAAAAAAACAAATGAAGCATACCTGCATTATTACAGAAAATTACAAGCATCATCGATATCAAGGGAAGATAATTCAGGAATCCACTTGTATTTCCTCCATCGTGCAGTATTTTGAAAAACGTTCCCAACCCGACCTTAAAATGAAAATTTTACATGCTTCTATGTCACCGGATAATTGTAAGAACTGTTTTAATACTTACAAGCATTGATTTAAAGAAATGGGGGGATAGGGTACATCTCTCAGTGCTTACTCAATAACTGGCATGTGCAATTTGAAACGACCCTTAGATCGAAGTGCGAACGAGAGAACAATTAAGTTTACTGACGTACGTGGACCTAATGGGATATTTTGAGCTTTCCATTTTCGAGAAGCCAGTACCTCATCGCTTCTTCTTTAAATCAATGCTTACAAGTGAAATTATAAATATACTAATCGTCCACTTTTTAGAAACATCTTAGAAAATAACTATGTAAGCGACAAAGCCGCTAGAGATTCTTGAAATCTGATTTAACATAACACTTAACATAACATAACATCTAGCGTTTTTACGTTGGGAAGAGGTGTATCCTTCGAATAATAGACTTATTATTATTCGTAGGGTGTATCCAATAACCTCCATCATGATAGTCAGGACCATCATAATAATTTCTATTGAATTCAAAGACAAAATGTTTGTTCACGACGGTCGGAACATAGTTTTAAGATATAATAATAAGTAGTTTTAAAGTAATTAAGATAGTATAAGATCGTGTTATTTTCTAAGCCTAGTTTGTACCTATTGTTTTATATTGTCTATTGTAAATAAAAGATATTTCTGACGGTGTTTTACTGTGGGGTCCGTAGAAAGAGCACAATGTAATACGTTCCGAGAAATCCGCGCGGTCCGACAACTGCTGCCTTTGACTAGACGCCGCACGGATTTCTCAGAATAAAGCGACGCCGAGCGCCTAGCGCTCGGCACCCCCGCCGCACGTACACTCTACAGACAGTCTCTCGACAGCCGTCACACGAGTAACATCGACACGACACGACAATCGCTCTCGCCGACACTTCAAACGCTCTCAAGACCCCTCAGTACCACCTTTGGAAGAAAATTGCCACGCCGCCCGTCTTTCGTTTCAACAATCCAGCCCCGTTCCTCCGACCTAAAGGACAGGATCGCTGCCCATCAACGCCGGTCGCCTACATCACCGACCTAAAGCTACAGTCCACTCGACTAAGGCGATCGGTCACACAGCGGCCGTCCTGTCCGGAACATCGTGATCCTTAGCCACCCGGATCATTCGGAACATCGTGGTCCTTCGAGCCGGAGATCCGGCTTTTGGGACGTAAGTCAGCAACCATTCAAGATGGTATTGACGCGCTCCAACAAATCAAGAATTCAGCGCCGAGAGCAGAGTTCTGAAGCCAGCGATACGACAACGACGGCATCGCGACGCGAATCAAGAGTGACGCAGCGCGCGCCGCCGACGAGCGCGCCCGCCTCTAGCCCATCCGCGCCGCGAGTTGAGAGTGCCTCAACTTCGGGAGTGACGCAGGGCGCGCCGCCGACGTGTGCGCCCGCCTCCCATTCATCACAAAGACAAAGACAGATGCCGGCCAACCCGACACAGCCGGCTACATCCGCCGCCTCGACACAGTCAACAGACACGGTCACCGATGACACCACACCCATGAGAAGCCTGCACCCGACGCAGGCACTCGCGTTTCATTCGCTGCGGGCCGCTTGCCCTGCGGACCCGCCGACTACGTCAGAACGTAGTTCACCCAAGCCGCCACCTCGTACGGTGGCGCCACCAGCTTCGTCAAAGCGGACTTCAAGACAATCAACGCGTCGTTCCGAATACGAGCTTCGGATCGCGCGAGCGAGGGAAGTACACCTTCTAGCCAAACAAAATGAAGCGAAGCTGCAAATTGAACTAAGTGAAAACTATCCCGCCTGAAAACTATCGAAGCCGAAGCTCGCTATCAAGATGAAGAGGACGCGCGCACCACGCTCTCCGAGGACGACAAAGCGGATCAATCGCAGCGAATTGACACGTGGCTGAGCGACCAGCAACTTGTCGAGATCGAGCCCCGCCGGGCACTCACTGCGCCGGCTCTGATACCGCCACAGAATGAACCTCCGAAACACCCAGAGTCACTGCCGCTACCCGCCGCATAGAACACGCAGGACGCTGCAGGCCCCTCTATGGACCTCGCTGTGCCTGCCGCACCTATCGCCGGACTCTACGATGTTCCGGACAGGACGCCCGCTGTGCGACCGATCGCCTTAGTCGAGTGGACTGTATAGCTTAAGGTCGGTGATATAGGCGACCGGCGTTGATGGGCACGGCTAAGCGAGCTAAACTATGTTTCCGCTGTCTGCGTTTCCGCAACCGAGAGCATCACTGTAAAAGCAGGAAATGCAACGTTGACGGGTGTCAAGTGTCAATATACGCACCACGAGCTGTTACACCATTATAAGGCACAACAGAAGCCCGCGGCACCCATTGAAGAAACCGTTAGCTCTATGTGGATGGCGCGAAACACATCGAGGGCATACTTGAAGATAGCGCCGGTCACAGTCGTCGGACCGGCGGGAGAAGCGGACACGTGGGCTTTACTCGACGATGGCTCCACGGTCTCACTCATAGACGCCGAATTCGCCGAGTAAATTGGCGCGCAGGGGCCGATCGACCCGCTATTTATCACCGGGATAGGAAATAAGAAGCTGGACGCCACTCGCTCTCAACGCGTCCCGCTCACACTGCGGGGCCGCACGGGCGAACCACAACAACTGGAGCTTCGTACAGTTAAAGGGCTTCAGCTATCCCCGCAAAAGATTGACAATTCTATATTGACGTGCGTCTACCTCCGTGACCTCCGGCCATACCTCGACTCCAGCCGGACGACGCCAAAGGTCCTTATAGGACAAGACAATTGGCACTTGTTGGTCACGCGAGATATGCGGGTGGGACGCCGCGACCAGCCAGTCGCCTCTATGACGCCGTTAGGGTGGGTCCTGCATGGCTCACACCTAGACACCCGACACCAGGTGCGTTTTGTGGCACACACCACCGTGGAAGACAACATGGACGAAGCTCTCCGACACTATTTCGCCGTCGAGGGGCTCACAGTCGCCGCAAAGTCACCAAAAAACGACCCCGAACAACGAGCGCTGCAGATCCTGCAGAACAAAACACATCGCATTGCCGACGGGCGGTATGAAACCGCATTACTATGGCGCGATGAAGACATGAAGATGCCTTATAATCGTGAAGCCGCCCTCAATCGGCTCAAATCCGTCGAGAAGAAGATGAGCCGAGATCCCGACACCGCGGCTCGATACCGACAGCAGATGACCGCGCTTGTAGAAAAAGGATACGCGGAAGTAGCTCCACCGTCGCGCACGCCCGCCCGGACGTGGTATCTGCCACACTTTGGTGTAATCAACCCAACGAAGCCCGGGAAACTTAGGATCGTCCACGACGCTGCCGCCAAGACTGGAGGAAAATGCCTAAATGATTTTCTCCTCACCGGCCCGGACCTCTTGCAGTCCCTCCCGGGAGTGCTGATGCGGTTTCGACAGCACGCCATCGCCGTGTCAGCCGACATAGCCGAGATGTTTATGCAGGTCCGAGTCCGCGAGGAAGACCGTGATGCCCTCAGATACTTATGGCGAGGCGACCCGAGCCAGCAGCCCACGGAGTACCGCATGAAGTCTATAATCTTTGGGGCAACGAGTTCGCCAGCCACCGCCATTTATGTCAAGAACATGAACGCCGAGCTTCATCGAGATCGCTTTCCCGAGGCCGCGGACGCAATCGTCCGCAACCACTACATGGACGACTACCTGGGGAGCTTCAAGACGCCGGAGAGCGCGACTACGATCTCTTCTCAAGTACGGGACATACACCGAAACGGCAGATTCGAGTTGAGAAAATGGACATCGAACTCCAAAGAGGTGCGGCGGCGACTCACTGACGAAGCCCCGCCCACCGACGTCACACTCACCGGCGAGAGCGGGATAGAGAAAGTACTAGGTCTAGTCTGGAGGCCGGCCGACGACGTTCTAGCCTTCAACCTAGACATGACCCGAATCCCGATGGAAGTACTTCAAAGCAAGGCGCCGACAAAAAGGCAAGCGCTTCGCATAGTTATGTCAGTCTACGACCCGCAAGGCATCGCATCCCCAGTCACCGCCAGGGCGAAGCAAATCCTACAGGAAATATGGCGCAGAGGGACAGCTTGGGACTCGCACATTGACGAAATTCTGCGTACCCCGTGGCAAGAATGGATGGAGCACCTAAGGCGACTTCGTGACGTCTCCGTACCGCGGTGCTATCCAGGATACTCAGACGCTGTTAATCTTCAACTTCACACCTTCGTCGATGCGAGCGAGACAGCCTACGCTGCCGCGCTGTATTGGCGCGCTGAGATGCCCGACGGCGAGGTTCGCACGTCACTCGTCCTGGCGAAGGCACGCGTCGCTCCGCTAAAGCTGATGTCCATCACCGAAGAACACGACAGAAAACCTGACGCCCGCACCTTCTGGACCGACAGCGCGACTGTACTGACATGGCTGCGAACCGGATCGCGTTCGTACCGTCCCTTCGTTGCACACCGCATCGCCGAAATTGAAGAGAACAGTGCGTTACAGGAGTGGCGCTGGGTACCGAGTAAACAAAATGTCGCCGACGACGCCACGAGAGACGTGCCACCCGACTTTAACAGCCAGCATCGTTGGTTCACCGGCCCGGAGTATCTGCGGGAGCCAGAAAGTCGGTGGCCGATCGCACGGACTCCAACCGCCACCGATAACACCGGAGAGGAACGATGCGCGGCACTCTCTACAGCCAGGAATCACCTCAGTGAAGCTACGCCGGACCCGATTCGGAACGATTCTCGAGGTGGGAGCGCTACTTAAGGACGACAGCACGGGTGCTCCAGTTCATCTCACTCTGTCGACGCACCCGACAGCGCACCTACTTCAAGCGCACAAGGGAAAATCCACGGGCAGACCCGACGTGGCAGCGAAACAAAAAACAAAGAAATACGCCGACTTCACAGCTGCCGAAGTCCCCAGTCAAAGCTCTACGATTCTTGGAAATTGACGCCGATTTACTACGCCGCGCCGAGTCGCTCATATGGCGGCAGACACAACAGGAGGCCTTCTGCGACGACATAGAGCCTCTAAGCCGCGGGACAGCCGTGCCTACCTCGAGCAGACTCCGAAGACTCGCCGTAACGTACACCGATGGCCTAATCCGACTAAGAAGTCGACATCAAGGACGCAGCCGACGTGATGACGTCTCCCATCATACTTGACGGAAATCGACGCGAAACCCAACTCTTCATCGACCACATACACAGGAAGATGCATCACGCCGGAGTGGAGGCGACCATAGGAGAGTGTCGCCAAGCTTACTGGGTACTTCGCCTCCGCCCCGTCACTAAGATGATCATACATCGATGCCTGTCTTGCCGCATCCGCAAGGACTCGCCACCACAGCCGGCGACCGGAGACCACCCGCCGAGCCGACTGGCGCATCATCAGCGCCCGTTCACCTACACGGGACTGGACTACTTCGGCCCGTACCTAGTCTCCAGCGGTCGTAGCACCCAGAAATACTACGCGGTGGTCTACACATGCCTGACAACGCGCGCCATCCACTTGGAGCCGGCCGCCTCGCTGAGTACTGACTCGGCCATCATGGCGCTGAGGCGGATGATGGCGCGCCGCGGGACCCCGTCTGAACTCTGGAGTGATAACGGCACCAATTTACGAGGCGCGGACAAGGAGTTGCGGCGAGCCCTAGACGGAGCCACCGAGGAAGAGGCATCGAAAAATATGATCCGGTGGCGTTTCATCCCTCCTGGGGCGCCTTTCATGGGAGGCGCCTGGGAGCGCATGATACGTGCGGTGAAAACCGCGCTCGCCGCGACACAGCAGCAACGGCATCCGACTCCGGAGGTTTTTCACACCCTACTCGCTGAAGCGGAGTTCACAGTCAACAGCCGCCCGCTCACCCACGTATCGGTGAGCCCCGACGACCCGGCCCCCCTGACGCGCCAAACCACTTTATCCTGGGTGGTCCGGCGCGACTGCCCGCGCCCGGCACTTTCAACGAGACCGACCTCATTGGGCGTACGCACTGGCGCGCCGCTCAACACCTCGCCAACATCTTCTGGGGCCGATGGCTCCGAGAATACCTTCCCGAGCTCCAGCACCGGCGGGAGCCTCGCTGTCACGGGCCTCTGGTGCGAGTCGGCGATGTCGTCATTATCGCCGACAACACGCTTCCTCGCAACACATGGCCGCGCGGAGTCATCGAAGCCGTATACCCTGGCGCCGATGAGGTGACGAGAGTGGTCGACGTGCGCACAGCCGGCGGCACCCTTCGAAGACCGGTTAGGAAACTGATCGTGGTACCGACGACGCCCACCGTTCACCGGGATTGATGCAGCGCCGCGAGCGACACTGCACGGCGGGAGAATGTTCACGACGGTCGGAGCATAGTTTTAAGATATAATAATAAGTAGTTTTAAAGTAATTAAGATAGTATAAGATCGTGTTATTTTCTAAGCCTAGTTTGTACCTATTGTTTTATATTGTCTATTGTAAATAAAAGATATTTCTGACGGTGTTTTACTGTGGGGTCCGTAGAAAGAGCACAATGTAATACGTTCCGAGAAATCCGCGCGGTCCGACAACTGCTGCCTTTGACTAGACGCCGCACGGATTTCTCAGAATAAAGCGACGCCGAGCGCCTAGCGCTCGGCACCCCTGCCGCACGTACACTCTACAGGCAGTCTCTCGACAGCCGTCACACGAGTAACATCGACACGACACGGCAATCGCTCTCGCCGACGCTTCAAACGCTCTTAAGACCCCACAGTACCACCTTTGGAAGAAAATTGCCACGCCGACCCGTCTTTCGTTTCAACAATCCAGCCCCGTTCCTCCGACCTAAAGGACAGGATCGCTGCCCATCAACGCCGGTCACCTACATCACCGACCTAAAGCTACAGTCCACTCGAGTAAGGCGATCGGTCGCACAGCGGCCGTCCTGTCCGGAACATCGTGATCCTTAGCCAGCCGGATCATTCGGAACAATGTTCATATTCTTACCATCCCAACACTCGTGACAAACAACGTCAAAGTCAACACTGGCTTCTTTCCAAATCTGTCCGTAAACAATATTGTACAAATACAAGCTAAAACTTGAATACATCCAATGACAGCTGACGAAACTTCTGGTGTAATACTGGTCCCAGTTGACACAAATATGGTTTGCAAATAAAATGTCACGGCATTGTATCCAGTCATTTGTGAGCCAATAGCCAAAACTATCACCATGCCCAAACTTTTCAATGTCACTTTGTCTGTAACAAATTCTTTTACGTTAACACTTTCAGTTTTGCTAGAGGAATAGTCTTTTAGTTCTTCGTGAGCTGATGTGCTGTCTCCTCGGAGATAGGTCAGAATTTTAATAGCTTCATCTGTTTTACCTGCAATTTAAAAACAAGCTTGGTTTTATTTATTTAATTGAAGAAAGAGGGAGAAGCGCGGTCTTAAGCCATATTGAGGCAGATATCAGTCTGCCTCATCTTAAGCTGTGCCCAGATTATGCGCGGCAAGCTCGCCGCATGAGCCAATGGTCGATGAATTGCCGTACGCAAGCTGGTTACAGTTCGCGCCCGTTCCTGCCGATGCAGTGTTAAAAACCATCGATCGGTTCGCCGCGCGGTGGCTTCACTTTGCAAGAAAACGTTTGTAATTGTATCTATTGCAACCCACGGACACGCTACGCATGAGTTGACGTCATCAGTACACGCGTGACTTGCTCGAATATGGCACTCGCGTAGCTCACCGTGGTCAGTGCCATGCACGCTGTGAAAGCGGTACACGTTGATATACCCGCGTGGTCTTAATTTATTTGAAATTTTTTTTTGTTTTTCCGCCGTTTAATCTTAAGAATTATTGATCCTATCGACAAAATTCACAGTTTTATGTTTGAAAATGAGCCAAATTAGCGAAGGAAATGGAGAGATTCAAAGATGAAGAATCTACAAGGACTATTCATCATTATCATCATCATTGACAGCCTTCTATAGCCCACAGCTGAGCATAGGCCTCTCTTTGTTTCTGCCTATCTCTTGCTATTACTTGCTATTGCTATTGCTTGCTTGCATGTAGTCGTCAGTCCATTGCGCTGTAGGACGACCTGGATTTCTCTATTCACATATTGAAAAGAAAAAGTCTCTTTATTTCTTCCAAGTTATTTTCTTACCTTTGGAAAACAAGAAATACGGGCTCTCTGGTAAAAACAGAAGCGGTATAGAAGTAACAACGACGAGTGTCGTCTGCATTATGTTTATAAATAAATATGAGACGTATGGTCCTATCGTCAGAAGCAACATGGAGCCAATCGCTGATGAGATTTGAGATACAGCTCCCAGACCTCCTCGAATTTCTTTCTGAAAATATAGAAGTACTTTATTATTATCACGAATGTCCAAATAAACTAAAATATATAATAGATCCAACCAATACCTACTGATTTAAGTATAGTAAATAATAATCCCCAGGTCAGGCAAAGTGTTAAATATTGGATTTTTCCATTAGGAATTATCTCAATAACTGCCTGGAGTCTGGAACTGTGCCCGGTAGATGGCAATAGGCTCGCCCCCTATTACATGGGACCAATAACATACTGGCGAAATGTGGGTGTATCTACTATGGGACTGAGTCCTGGGTACACCTCTGCCTACCCCTTCGGGAAAAAGGCGTGAATGTATGTATGTATGTTTATGTAAATAATAATAATTACCTAAACTTTACATTGCTAAAACCAATATTTTTATGACGTTCACCTACAAGGTAGGCAGCAATCTCTTGATCTCAGAAATACGCAGAAACCAAGTAACTTACAACCGGGATTAGATGGAAATCTATCTATCTAGGCCAATGTCCAACAGTAGACATACTACGGTTGAGATGACGATGATGATTTTTTTTTATGATAGTGACAAGACAAGCAAATCAGGTGCCTGATGATAAGCATCATGATTGCCCATATCAGACACAGTTTCACCCAGTGTTATAAAATTCAAAATTTTGCGTGGCACTACACTGAGATACGAGTTGTTGAATCTCATCATGCCCAGTAATTTCGCAGATAAGATTGCCCTTAAAACCGGAACACAGTAATATTTGCACATTACTGCTTGGCGGATGAATAACTGGCAAAGGTATGATACTTCCCCAGGTGGCCCCCTGCAAAAGAGGCCTACCATTACAGAAAAACTACTTAAAATTTAGGCAAAATACTTACACTAGCTATTTCCGAAGCATACATTGAAACGACAGAAATTATGAAGAAGTCAGAAATGCCGCAGAAGGCTCTACCCAGGTACAGCATCCACACCCTGGATCCAAACAGCATTGAGAAAACTCCAATTATCCTGGGCAAGACTGCGATGAGGATAGAGTACTTCCTTCCAAAGTTGTCCACTATGTAGCGAACGTATGAAAATGCTGGAAAAATAATTTGAAGCAATTATTTAAGTATGACTGTAAAATGGTCAAGTATAATATAAGTACCTTAGGCTAATTTTGGACACACATCGGGCATATATGCCCCATTGCTAGCATTAAATAAGGTCCAATAAACCGATGTGTACTCGTTAATGTTTATGAAGGCGGCCCTCTTTTGCAGGGGGCCACTGGCAACCACAGGGCAACACTGAGAGCTCGGGTGGGGTACTATTCCTTGTCTCTCTCCCGATACGCGACTGTCCTGCGTTCTGTCTACGTTGCCTTAAAAATTGTTTGAAATCTTACCAGTGATTGCTGCCAAGGAGCTCATAGACATAATCCATGCTACCTCGGTCCCAGAAACTGGATCTTTCAGAACAGTCTGGTTCACATCTTTGAGCTTTACTGTAGCTGGTGACATAAATCCTACGGTCACTCCAATTTGAAAGAATGTGAGATTGGCTGGAAATTAAGTAAGGTGTTATCTTTGGGAAATTAACAAGAATTTCATCTTCATTGTGGAATCTAATAAAGGTTGCAGGAACTCGCGAGATGCACGCCGCTTACAAACAGACTAGATGGAAATCTTTGGGGGTGTTTTATGTTCAGTAGTGAACTTCCTGCGACTGAGATGATGTGATGATTGATATATTAATCAGTATAAGAGGACAACAATGCCTGGAAACTTCTGCATAGCCACTACCTCTCAAACAAACGTAAGTAACAAAACCAAGTATTGTCAAACTATCAGTTGAAAAAATTAAGCCCTACAAATTTGTTGTGCGTTCTTCTTGTAGAATTACCTATCTGAACGCACCGTAGATTTGTCTTATTAATCTTCATTGACGAGCAAAAGTATCAGATTATGACATTATTGAATATATATTATTAAGTTTGATCTGACGATGATGATTATTAAAGAAATAATCAAAATATTCGGAGTTTATTCATATAACGTTACAATTAAATTGCTAAATTCGAGATTTATCTTCGAGCAAAGCTCTTCTGCCGTGCTCCGGCACGTTGCACGAAAAGTTTTATCATTGCATTTTAGTTTGGAACAAACAAGGAACCTCAGAGTATGAACTTCTGCCAGAAAAGTAGACTCTATAGGTATATAAACATGAATGCAAGAAGTTTGAAATAAAATGTATTACTTACCTATTATAACAATTACAAATTGCCGTAGCATGGGTCCAGATTTGATTCCAATCATTTTCACTTCACTTAGAATTTTCAGACATAGCTACAAGTTAGGTTAAACATTGTTACAAACGCAATTTTATTATAGGAATTAACTGCGAGATTACACTAGATTAACAAGATAACAATGTTCAGATTAAATAACGTTATGGCTAACGGAAAGATTCTGGGTATAACATCTAGAGAGAATTATATTTGCTTGTTACATATTCACGCCAAAACTATTGAAAAGATTGTGCTGTTTGGTATACATGTTGATGATGTATTGGTCTTTGTCATGACTTTTATATTATTAGGTAACCTCTTGTCTTGTAACTAATTGCTGCGGAAAGGGGCATGCGGCATGACTGAGAGACGGCGCGCTTCATGCAAGCATGGAACGCATATTATAATGTGCTGAGTTATTTCCTTTTCGTTGCCACCTAGTACATCGAACTTTAGTATAAGTCCTAATCCTGTACAGGGTTAACTTAAAAACACCAGCAACCCGGTAGGACCAGGCAGCCAACATCATATATAACAACATTTTTGTTCTACGAGTTTGGACATAACGCAATAAATAGGCATGGTGACAGATTTTGAAATCCCGTTTCTTAATGTAGGTACACGTCTAATATTACCGGAAAAAATATTTTTTCAGAATAAAATTACATTTTACCGCAAATTAATGCATTTTTAACTTTCTAATTTAAAATGAGCGCGAAAACGCTCGTATGTGTCATGGCGTCGGGTCCTGACGTCACGCCTAAGTAAATATTTTATTTTTGCCTTAATAAAACCTTGTTCCATCTTCGATGATTCCTGGATTGCCACGAATATATAACAAATTAAGTGACTAATCACAACACAACAAAAGTTAATGCGATATGGTGAATATTTACTTCAAGTGTTTATACTCTCAGTAACAGTATTTACTGAGGCGTGACGTCATTCGCTCTGCTTGGCGTTTCAGTTAAGATGGCCGATTGCAATTTTTTGTACTTTTATTTTAATAAAAATATTATTAATCTCAATGTTTTCAATAATACTGGGTCGTTTTTTAGAATCCTTTCGATATATATTTTTCACTAAAACCATTTATTTTTTTTATCTGTTATAGTGTCATCATGCCTATTATAAAAAAATATTTTTAAAGTTTTTGTGTCGTGACATCTAAGTCTATGTTTCATTCACAAACTAAACGACGCCGCGACGCTCGTAAGTGCGTAACAATAATAACACGTTCTTCGCCAGAGACCCAGGGGTTTGTAGGCAGGTATGCGCACCGTAACGTAATCCATTTCAGTGCGCGTAGAGTTTAAAACTATTCAAGTGGAATAGTTAATTGATATTTATTTTTGTATGAAAGTAAAATCTAACAAATTATCAAAAGACGTAGAAGAATAAATTTTAATGTTGTTATTTATCATGTTGGCTGCCTGGTCTTTCGGGGTTGCTGGTGTTTTTAAGGTAATCCTGTATAGTATGTATATTTCATTATCTTCCTGCCTTTGTATCACATTAAGTGGGGTCGGCACAGCATGTCTTCTTCCGTCATTTCAGTCTTCCGTCATCTCTGCGCTCACTCCTTTTTCACGCATATCCTCATTCATACAGTTCATCCATTTCATTTTAGGGAGTTCCCTCCTCACATAACCACTTATATTCACCTTCAGTCTCTTTGGTCACATGATTTTCATCCTTCCGATTCCGCATTCCTCCGCATAACATGTTCATACCAGGCTAGTTTTCCACTCTAATTTCAAATAATCAAAATCAATTAGCACAATAATTATCGCGTAACCAAAATAAAGAATTGAGAACCTTCTCCTTTTTGAAGTCTGTTGATAAACATGACATGAGAACTGGACAATAAACGATGGGTCTATTAGAAATTGGTTTAATTCCACTTCTTTTGTTTGTTTAATAACTGAGGTGATAATAACTGAGGTAAGTCCACTGACTAATTCTACAAAAAAAAAAAGTAATTGAATCAACCGCCAAACAGTAATGTGCTAACATTACTGTGTTCCGGTATGAAGGGCAATGTTACCAGCGAAATTACTGGGCATGATGAGATTCAACAACTAATATATCAGGGTGACAGGCGCAGTGCAGTGCCGCGCAGTATTTTGAATTTTAAACACTGGGTGGCACTGTGTCTGTTATGGGCAATCATGGTGCTTATCATCAGGCACCTGATTTGCTCGTCTAGTTACATACTATCATAAAAAAAAAAAAAAAACACTTACATCATGACTAAGTTCCTTTACTTAACTTTTAAATCAAGCTGTAAATCATTACACATACAAAAAGTTAATAATTAATTTTGCCAAGACGTTCAACACCTAAAGCAAATTACATTAAAATAAAATAAAAATACACAAACGGGGCGTGAAAACACATACCGAAAAATTAGTCAACTGAATAGACACAAGCGCCTAGATACTGAACAGGTCGTTCTAAGTTAATTTTATTTTCCAAATTAGATGATGCCTTTATTGCCTTTAAAACGACGAAATAGCAAATTGATATCACAATACTGCATTGGGTATTTTGATAAGCGTTTTATTGTCAGTGTACAATAGGAGGCTACTCCTTACATCGAAACCTGTGATCGCTACGTCAGTTTTTAATCAATATGATCGTTGGACGATGATAATATATGAGTGTTTTAGAGCTGAGCGCTTCAAAACGTTCAAAGCAAAGTTTTTTTTATATATTTTATTTTATTTTATACTCACGGTTTTACCATAAAGCCGCGTCTTCACTATAATGGACAAGTTGATACTTGAAAGAGCTTTGAGCTGAGACTGTCGCATGCATGGCTGAGGAAAACTCGTCTGACTTTGTGACCGTTTTCCAACTGACAGACACTGAAAATTTTTTTTAGTGTCAGTGAAAGATTCTGGAGCTGGACAGGCCTGTCAACGAATGTGACGTAAATGAATGCTTCTGTCGACGAAATGTCTGTAGGTGTAAGACTGCTGGTGAAACGAAAATAATGGAATTATCCTGTCGACGAATAGTCCAAGGGGAATCGGTCTTCGGAAAACGGTCCCTATTTCAATAGCATCGCATGCATGGCTGAGGAAAACTCGTCTGACTTTGTGACCGTTTTCCAACTGACAGACACTGAAAATTTTTTTTAGTGTCAGTGAAAGATTCTGGAGCTGGAAAGGCCTGTCAACGAATGTGACGTAAATGAATGCTTCTGTCGACGAAATGTCTGTAGGTGTAAGACTGCTGGTGAAACGAAAATAATGGAATTATCCTGTCGACGAATAGTCCAAGGGGAATCGGTCTTCGGAAAACGGTCCCTATTTCAATAGCTAAGCCACTATGCTTAGTTATAGAAATAGTGATTGCCTTGGTGGCGTAGTGGGCGTACCCTTGACTGTCGGTCATGAGGTCCGGAGGTTCAATCCCCAGGTCAGGCAGTGTGAAATATTGGATTTTTCTATTATGAATTATCTCAATAACTGCCTGGAATCTGGAACTGTGCTCGGTAGATGGCAATAGGCTCGCCCCCTATGACACGGGACTAATAACATACTGGCGAAATATGGGTGTACCTATATGGGACTGAGTCCTGGGTACACGTATGATTTCCCCAAAAAGACGTGATTGTATGTTATGTTATGTCACACCCTTAATGTGGTCATGCTTTGACTATCTAACGCAATGCTGCGACTTGAAGGAACCTAAAGTCCAAAATTACACTAGAACAGTTTCACAGATTCAAGCGATGAGAAATTCTGAGCAATTATCGTATACGAGAAATCTATCCGCAATTCTCTGTTGTGGTTGATGATATTATGACAGAAAATTGCAGCAACCAAGCGATGTTCAGATTCGAGTGTCAGATTTTCTACAGTTCTAAGCTTAAATTTGGCCGTGTGGTTCTCAACTACATAATGGGGCCACCACTTTCTGATCCCGTGGGGGAACCTATGTTCAGCAGTGGACGTCTTCCGGCTGATGATGATGATGATAAAGGAAAGAGGCTACACAGACAATTCAGTATAAAGAAGCAGCTTCAATAAATTTTAATATGTAAACAAAATCACCAACATAATGTGTAGGTACACACCTACGGCATGCCGAAAGAGATTGCTTATTTTTTATTGGATTATTTGACTTTAAAACTGACGTCATAGTTCATGTTCATATACGCCCACATTGAATCTAATGCTAAGGACTGCCTCCGTAGCGTAGAGGGCGCATGCTCGACTGCCAATCAACAGGTCCCGGGTTCGATCCCCAGGTCAGGCCAAGTGTTAAATATTGGATTTTTCCATTAGGAATTATCTCAATAACTGCCTGGAGTCTGGAACTGTGCCCGGTAGATGGCAATAGGCTCGCCCCCTATTACATGGGACCAATTATAATAACATACTGGTGAAATGTGGGTGTATCTACTATGGGACTGAGTTCTGGGTACACCTCTGCCTACCCCTTTGGGAAAAAAGGCGTGAATGAATGTATGTTTTGAATCTAATGAAAAATGTTAATGGTCGGGGACGGCACAAATAATATGCCAAACCCCCCGTCACTCCATACAATAAGCCGCGCGAATAGCCTTCTACTACGTAGCATACATAACGTGTCAAATGTGTGCGTTAGTACGGGCGTTAAAAAATGTCTTGTTGACTGCCTGGTCGCAGGTGACGTAAATTAGCGGGGGGAGGTGAGTGTCGCTTCTTGTAATAGGTGGTAATAGTATATTCTTTGCTTATGCTTTGCGCTTTTGTCCTGTGGCGCAAAGGACTGAAGACTTCATTACAAAAAGCAGCAAAAGCAGCTTGGGAAGCAGCTGGATGCAAATGGCAAGCTATAGGGGAGAGAGGGAAAACCAAAAGGAGGTCTATGCCCACCAGTTGGCTATAGACGGCTAATAATGATGTCCGTGCGGGGCGATGATTGTTTTCGAGAGGCGAAAGTAGCTCCATTTCTTTATAGGCGACAGATTTTTTCATAGAAAAAAACTGTCGATTACATTCGAGAGTTACACCTCTCCTTGTATAACTTCGGCTTAATGTGTATTAGCTCATAACGGAATCAGATTCATTTTAATAAAATAATTGTAGAATTTCCACTTAGAGATAAAGGAGTAACGTCACTAACGTAATCTTAAGCAAAATAAATATTTAATCACGTCTTCGAGCTTTTAGTGCATGGTCATACTGCAAGCCTAGCGCGGCAGCGTATTTAGTGGACGCACACCAGTAGCCGATCCGAACACGTGGAACGAAACGAATTTTTGAATTTCCATAAAACGACGGTGTCAAATATTTTATAATACTATAAGGAGGAATATGGGAATGACTTAATGTAGTCTACAAAAGTTTTGCATACATATAATTGGTGCACTACCTCCGGAGACGCTTGAGCTGTGGCCCAGGAGGCAGTTCTCCCCAGATAACATTTATGACAAATAATGTTTTGCTGTTCTTTAATTAAATTTAGTACTTTATTATTTATTACGAAGTCATTATTAAAGTACATTAAAAAGTACTTTATGTGTATAACAGGATCTATGCTATCTACATACCAAATTTCATCTCAATCGGCTTAGTGGTTTTAGTATTAAAAGGGAACAAATATACATACAAAAAACAGCGCTAGATGGCGCTGGAGTTACGTTAGAACACGCTAGCGAACGTTTTGTTTACCTGTTAACAAACGTAACTTTCCTACTATCTAATATTAATACTTAGGATGACTCTATGGATATTATAACATTGATAGATAAAATTGAAAATGTGATAACCCTGGATAGAGTATTCTGGCCCCCGCATTACGAGGAGTCCCGACCTGAGATAAACTGGAATGGGGGCAGGAGAAAGAATAAGTACATATATAAAATAGGCGCTTGCCGTCGCCACCGCGCTAGGTTTGCAGTATGGCCAGGCCCTAAGTGTGTATAGATAACGGTCACAATTAATTATCATAATAATAATGTTATTAAACTTTTTATGTATTTTTTAACAATCTAGTGCCTCTAATGAAGATAAATTTTTAAGGCATACCTTGGTATATATGCTTATAGTTATAGTATGTTATCAGTCCGTTGCGCAAAGTATGGAAAGCCTACTCTTGCGTTGACGCTTAGGGTTGTCACTTTTCTATTTATTTTAATGTTATTTGCGTATTATGAGCAGCACTAGGTTTTTATTCACGTTTTATAATAAAACGTTTTATCAATTCATAAATAAGGTATAAATATATTCAGTAGGTAGGTATTCATAAGAATGATGAGTCCGTGTTTGAGGAGTCGTTATTGAGGCACCTTAAGACACTACAGTATTTTTAGCCGCTGTTTGAAGTCATAATAAACAATTTTTTACATAAAACTGCGCCAAATAACAAAATAAAGTGGCCGGTGAGAGCAGGTGAATGCGAGCCCCGCACTGCCGACACCCGAGAGCCCCACTAATTATGCTGATGTGTGCGAGGCAGTGCGTGCGTACACGGCGTGCACACATTTTGACCGGCAGCGGCCCATTACGCCGATGAAGACGAACTACTGTTTTTAGTGTACTATGCTGAAGTGCTCACTTGACTCTTCAGCCCCGATCATAAATCAACTTGGATAGTGTAAGGCCAATGATGACTTACCAAGACATTTGTGGAGATTGGAGATCACACTGGGTCTATAACCACTGCTCTCTTTTCAATGAGACTTGACTTTTCAGTAAATATAATATGATTTATTTCTTACCAACTATTTTGTTCTTTGCTCTACAATTGTCTGTTGCTCTGTCTGTTGCCATCGCAACACCGGGGCCTACTCAGATGTTGGACCTAATGTGAACATCATTGTTGCAAATATGCTCAACCTGTAGCACCCGCTCGAGAAGAGTTTTCAAATCTCTAAAAACCGTTTTCACAATATGAAGATATTTATGTGAAAATATAATATCTCTCTATCTATCTACGTATCTATCTCTCTATCTCATAGTTCAACAGATGTGATAAAAACTATTATATTCATCTAGTAACAATGACGTTGAATCGCTTCTTACTCTGAGTCTAGTAACTCATAATTATGCGCCGGAATAAATTGTACCGCAGTTAGAATATATTTGTTGTGGTTAATAAATTGTACTTTTTATGGATCTAGCAGTTTGAAGGTCGTTGAAGTCAAACTCAAACTCAAACAGATTTATTCAAATAGGTCATAATCTGACACTTTTGCACGTCAATAAAGATAAACAGTACTGAGTCTACCGTGCGTTCGGAAAGATACCTCTACAAGAAGAACGCTCAAGAAACTTGTAGGGCTTAATTTTTTCAACAGATAGTTTTACAATATTTGGTTTGGTTACATTCGTTTTCTTTGAAGGTGCCGCGAGGCGG
This sequence comes from Hemistola chrysoprasaria, assembly GCA_947063395.1. NCBI lineage: Eukaryota > Metazoa > Arthropoda > Insecta > Lepidoptera > Geometridae > Hemistola > Hemistola chrysoprasaria. Next base: position 8,094,040 of record OX346730.1, read on the forward strand.
CTATGCAGAAGTTTCCAGGCATCTTTGTCCTCTATGTACTGGTTGACTTTATAATAAGCCTTCTTTAGTAGAGTAGATTTTATATAGGTTTTGAATTTACCCTCTGAGAGCCCAGTTATCTCTTTTGGGATTTTATTATAGAAGTACAATTTAATAGCTCTATGGCAGAAAGAGCAACTTCTGATCCTATTGATTCCTATTGATTCGCATAATGTCTTTTGTCATAAAAAAATTCCGCATACATCATTTGTGATAACCTCCTCTAGTCATATTGGAAATACAACTTTTTTTGTAGTAATACTGATAAATTGTCCTAAAATTTAATTGCTATAATATTTATGTGTATAATAGTTTTTATTCCTATTGTTAATTGTCATAATGGTTGTTATGTATAATTTTATAGTTAATAATGGTGTATGTCCTAATTTTCATTGTTCATAATTGTTATTGTATATAATCGGTATCGTATTTAATTTTAGTGATACCAATAGTTAGGACATGTTAGGTTTATGGCATAAAATAATATGGTTATCAATGGTTAGGACATAGAATGTTATAGATTTCAAATGTTAGGACAATTAAAACTATAACAAGTTATAATAGGAGTATTGACGTTATGACTGGTGATCATTAGCTATTACATATAATATTATGGCTTAAAATTTGTAAAATTATTTGAGTTAATTTGAGTTGTAAAATTATGGCTAATAATAGTATGCGAATGAATAGAAAACCTATTAATACAGCATGCAACACGCAACTGGCTGTTATATATTTATGAAGAAACTGCACAGACTTGTCAACTCTGGTTGCGATGTGAGCTACAATATCATTCATTCATTCATTCATTCTTGGCAACATTTGTCAAGAAAACCGCAAAGCAATGGAACTCGCTACCGGCGTCCATTTTTCCCGAAAACTTTATCGTGAGTTTGTTCAAGTCAAGAGTGAATAGGTGTTTATAAACAAGCGTGCTCCAACTTAAGCCGCACTTACAAGCAGGTGAGATTGCGGTCAAACACATAAAAAAAATCAATGGAAAAAAAGTCACATAATAATAATTGTACACATTTTATTTAGCCGCTGTTTTTTATTATATATAAGCAATTTACAAAAGTTTCCTCACCGTATAAAATCTATTTTTCTAATTTATATTTTCTTACTAATTCGTTCTGTATTTGGCTGTATGCTTTTCCTTTAGTTTCGGGTATAACAAAGGCTATGGATAAGCAGGTAACTAAGCAGCATGATGCAAATATCCAGTAAATTGCTGCAGATCCTAGGGCATCAGCTACTGCTGAGAAATATCTGATGATGAGGAATGTGAAGACAGTTGCTGGTATTGCAGAAGCAGTGATTCCAAAAGCTCGTGATGGTCCGTCGTAGAGCTCAGCTATTAGTATCCAGATTAAGGATCCAATGCCTGAAAACAAAGAGAGGAAATATAACTTAAACATCCTTTGTTATCCTGCCTTCTTGGGTATTTTTCTTGTAGAGGTATCTTTTCAAACGGTAGATTCAGTATTTACAAAGTGTCCTCCTTAGGACCAATTTGAATAAATAATAATATTTATAATATATATTGCCTATTACCATCTAACTTTAAGTCTTTAATAACAATAATAATAAATTTTAATAATAATTATAATTTTAATTTTAATAAACTATCTTATCAATAATAATGTATGTACCTAACAAATGGATCGTGGTTATCTAGAATGAATAAAATATTTAAATTTTGAATTTGAATAAACAAATTGACTTTAAATTTGAAGTGTTAAGTAGGTAACTACGCTAGTTATGTCATAGTCATATGCCCTTGCCTGTTACAGCAGTTTGACACAATCCTATGGAAAATTATAACCAAATCGATATTTTTTATTTCTGTGTTGCCTCCAAATAAACTTACTTGAAACTTTTATTCTTAAATTTTGAAGACGAAATAAAAGTTTATTTCCCTATTATTTATTTTCTTTTATAAGTTCTTCTTTACTTTTTAACTCAGCTTGATACAACTTGATTGAAATGCAATGGTAATAAACGCAGTGATTTATAAATTTAATGAAAACATGTAACATATTATTGTTTTTTCGAATGATATTGAAATATTTTGGTTGGATTTTGGCCTGTGGATTAAATATTTTTCCCTTTAAATATTTAAAATATTACCTGCGTTGTAACAGAAAACTACAAGTATCATCGATATCAAAGGCAAGTAGTTGAGAAATCCTTTAATTTCTCCACCGTTGTCCAGTATATTGAAAAACGTGCCCAATCCAATCTGGAAACAAATCATTATTACATAAGATAACATACAAGGGCTCAGTGGTGCAAATTAAGAGAGGCATATGTCCAGCAGGGCCTCGGTGGCGTAGAGGGCGCATGCTCGACTGCCAATCAAGAGGTCCCAGGTTCGATCCCCAGGTCAGGCAAAGTGTTAAATATTGGAATTTTCCATTAGGAATTATCTCAATAACTGCCTGGAGTCTGGAACTGTGCCTAGTAGATGGCAATAGGCTCGCCCCCTATTATATGGGACCAATAACATACTGGCGAAATGTGGGTGTATCTACTATGGGACTGAGTCCTGGGTACACCTCTGCCTACCCCTTCGGGAAAAAGGCGTGAATGTATATGTCCAGCAGTGGACTAACACAGGCTGATGATCAATTTAGACGATACTAACCAATCCAACAGCTAATAAAAACAACGTCGGAACCAGTACTGGCTTTCTGCCGAACCTGTCAGTTATCATTATAGTGCAAATACATGCAAATAGCTGAATACATCCCACGATAACTGACGAAATTTCTGGTGAAATGCTGGTCCCAGTAGACTCAAATATGATTTGCAAGTAGTTTATGACTGCTGCGTATCCAATAAATTGTACACCAATTATCAAGAATGTTGTAATCCCCAGAGTTCTTGCGACTATTGGGTCTTTGAGAAGATCTTTGACGTTAACTTTCTCGTTTTTGCTGGAAGAATATTCTTTTAGTTCTTCGTAAGCTAATGTGGTGTCGCCTCGAAGGTAGGTCAGAATCTTTACTGCTTCATCTGATTTTCCTGCAATCAATAACATGGTCAATTTAACATTAGGCAAGAGATAAGCAATGGGACTGATAAGTTATGGAGTGGAAAGCACATAGATAATATCTCCCTCTGTAAGGCAGTGATGCGTATAGGAAATTACTGGGCATGACGAGATTCAAAAACTGATATCTCAGGGTGACAGGCACAGTGCAGTGCCACGCAGAATTTTAAATTTTAAAACACTGGTTGGCACTGTGTCTGATAAAGGCAATCATGATGCTTACCATCAGGCACTTGATTTGCTCGTCTTGTCATTGACTATCATAAAAAATAAAGGTAATAATACTGCACCTACACCTTCCGCCTTCCTTTCTACACCTGCCTCTTGTAGGTAAGCCTCTTTTGCAGGGGGCCGCCTGAGGAAATACCACACCTTTGCCAGTTATTCATGTGCCAAGCAGTAATGTGCAAACATTACTGTGTTCCGGTCTTAAGGGCAATGTTACCAGAGAAATTACTGGGCATGAAGGGTCTCAACAACGAATATCTCGGGGTGACAGGCGCAGTGCAGTGCCACGCAGAATTTTAAATATTAAAACACTGGGTGGCACTGTGTCTGATATGGGCAATTATGATGCTTACCATCAGGCACCTGATTTGCTCGTCTTGATACTTACTATCATAAATAAAAAAACACGTCACCGTTAACCAGGCACACATCAAGACTCGGAGCATTATTGAAAAAGTCTTATAAACTTTTTTCCCCGCTGGGAATTGAACCCGAAACATTATGCTCAGCTTTGCGCATGCGACATTTCGCCAACAAGTGACGAACTATTATAATCATAATAATATAATATGACAACCAGCATGCACTACTAAGCAAAAAATAATTGGCTTACCATTGGGTTTAGATTTTGGTTCGACATAAGCCTCTTCGGTGGCGTAGTGGGCGCATGCTTGACTGCCAATCAAGAGGTCCCGGGTTCGATCCCCAGGTCAGGCATAGTGCTAAATATTGGATTTTTCCATTAGGAATTATCTCAATAGCTGCCTGGAGTCTGGAACTGTGCCCGGTATATGGCAATAGGCTCGCCCCCTATTACATGGAACCAATAACATACTGGCGAAATGTGGGTGTATCTACTATGGGACTGAGTCCTGGGTACACCTCTGCCTACCCCTTCGGGAAAAAGGCGTGAATGTATGTTTTTTATGTTTTTTTTATAAGCCTCCTCATAGACCGGTTGTAAGCGGTTTGCATCCAGGGTATTTTGGCGGTTTTTATTAGATCGTATACCCAATTTATGGGTGAACGTTCTACGCTGGACTTGCCGTTCCATGGGCTCTATTCGAGAATCTTACAGCTCTATCGGCCATAGTTCTGGGTGCTATGTGCCCTGCCAATTGCCACTTCAAGCTGCCGCTAATTTTACCTACCCTATAGTTGCTAAATATCTTACCTTTAGAATATAAAAAGTACGGGCTCTCAGGCATAAAAAACAACGGTATTGTAGTAACCAAGATGATACTAGTGTGTATTATGTTTAAAGTTAAATACGATACGTAAGGTCCTATCGATAGGAACACCAAAACACCGAGTGTTGACAATATTTGGGACACTGTGGCGAGAGCACCACGGATTTCTTTCTGGAACATAACAATATAGTATATTGAATGCACAAATAATACCATGCCTTTTTCTTAAAGGGATATGAGTTTTCTACCGTGCAAAGTTCCAGCCTGTCACTGAGAAAAATCCTATAACACTTTGTGGTTAACATGAAGATTAAACCCTCTTGGGTCTAATCCAATGTGGTCCTGATGGACAGTAGTACTTGCAAACTACTACGCCACCGAGTCAGTCATGCGGCGAGATATATGATGATATACCTCATATGTCTAAAGGACTATTGTTGTGAATGAAATTGGTAATGTCGTGAGGAGAGGGCGTCCTAAAAAGACCTGGATGAACTGTGTGTTGGTTGTGTGGTTCACGGCTATCTAATAGGGCCACCTTTTTCTCACCCTGTGAGAGCCGTGAGACTCGGCAGAGGGACATATTCGGAAAGTGGGCAGCAGCGCTCTCCGTTTCCAAGTTATCCAAGTACTGCGATCACCAAGCCGCCTGACAAGCGTGGTGTGATTACGGCAAAATCACCCCGTATTAATAGTTTATGGCGTTTTATGGGGGAGGACTATGTTCAGCAGTGGACGTCTTCCGACTGATGATGTGATGTGTGAATATACATGTGCAAGTATGGGGGTTCGACCCCCGGCCATGTCAAAAATTTGCGTGCATGAACATGTCTGTTTGATCTTTATCTGGGTGTTATAAGCTTATATAAGAGAGCCAACGTAAAATTGCTTAATTTAAGTTCGAATTTAACGAGAAGGCACGAAAACGGGTTCTCTGTTTTCGTCAGTGCAGATTTACTCCTGTACGGAGCAAGCAGAGAACCCCCTGCATTAATTGCGGGTGTTGGTGGAAGGGAGGGGTCTTTCGCACGGATTAGTACGGAACTGAAGTGGAGGACGATTCTCCGCTCATCTCCGCGTAAAACTTTTTTTGTGCGGTGGCGACCGAAGAATCAGAATCCAGGGGCCCGGGCGACAGATACGGGGGTATCCGTATAAATAAAATATTATCCGTACTCAATTGAGTACAGTGACACAATATGGGTTTAATGAAATCTACTCACACTAGCTATCTCCGAGGTATACATAGACATGACCGTAACCACGGCGTAGTCTGACATGCCACCGAAGGCTCTTGCCAAATACAGCATCCATACTCTGGATGCAAACAGCAGCAAGAAACAACAGATAACCCTCGGCAATACTGCGATGAAAATAGCGGATTTCCTCCCGAAATGGTTTGCTACGAAGCTGACGTAGAAGAATCCTGAAAATTAAAATAAAATTAATAGCCGATTTATGTATCATCATCATCATCATCATCTCAGCCTTTGGTAATCCACTACTGAACATAGCCCTCCCACATAAAGGGGGGTTTTGCCAATACTCGACACGCTTGGCAGGCGGGTTGTCGAGCGTTATGTATATTTTCCAGGAAATGACGTCAAAGATCTTTATTCATATTTATCACAAATAACCTAACACTCGTATTCAAGAACGATACTTCTTCTTCTGCAAAGCAGAGGCAAGCAGAGGTATACGCGAGTATCCATTTATATATCATATTATGCAGAGGGTTAAGCCATAAAAACATACTACTACTGCTAACATATTTTGGACTGAGGATGACTTATAATTAAGCAAAGTAATAATATATATAATAATTTTTGTAGTGGTAGGTCTCTGGGGCCGCCTGGGGAAGTACAACACCTTTGCCAGTTATTCGTCCGCCAAGCAGTAATGTGCAAACATTGCTGTGTTCCGGTATGAAGGGCAATGTTACCAGCGAAATTACTGGGCATGATGAGATTCAACAACTCATATAATCTCAGGGTGATAGGCGCAGTTCAGTGCCGCGCAGAATTTTGAATTTTAAAACACTGGGTGGCACTGTGTCTAATAATATGGGCAATCATGATGCTTACCATCAGGCATCTGATGAGCTCGTCTTGTCACTCACTATCATAAAAAAACAAAAAATTCTTTGTACTCGTGTATGTATTAGTGAAAACATATAATTTTTTTTTTTCTTGTGTTGCGTTCAGTGTGGAAGAGGAAACATATGATACTGACTCCACACAAAGTGGGATAAGAGCAGGAAGATGATGAAATAAAATAAAATAAATAGACTCTTTGAAAGACTTCAAACCTTACCCATGAGAGCACATATAGAGCTAATAGATGTAACCCAAGCAGTTTCCGTGTCAGTCAGTGGATACGGCAAGATTGTTTGGTTCTCTTCCCTGAGTTTAACTACAGCTGGCGACATCCAACCCACTGTCACTCCAAATTGGAAATATACGAGATTCGCTGAAAAATGCATAAATCATAATAATTACCCCCCGCGATTTAAAATATATATGGGATAATTCCTCACACAGTCATCTGGTTCCAAACTAGGCTAGAAGCCTGTACTATGGTAACTAGATGACTGATATACATACTTATATAAGCTTATTACAACCAGACACAAATCAAACAGACATATTCATGCACACAAATGTTTGATATGACCGGGGATCGAATCCGGGGCCTGCGGCAAAGAAAGCTGAGTTATACTACCATTTGAGCCAACGAGGCTGTTATAGTCAGCTTTGACAGTAGTAGAAAATTATTAAGAGGTATAAAAAATTGACAGTATCATTTATATGATACTCGTGGTAGCAATAAAGAGTTTTCATTCGTTCATTCAATAGTTGGAAACGGAGAGCGCTGCTGCCCACTCTCCGAATTTGTCCCTCTGCCCGGCCTCGCGGCACCCACCGATTGAAAAAGAGGTGGACCCTATTATATTATAGCCGGGAATCTTACGGCTATTTATTTAGTTTAAACAATATAATACTCGTATATTATGTCGGCGTAGTTACTGTTTAGAAATACATTTTTGTTTTCCAAAAAAAAAAAATATTATGTAGATCAAGGTTAAAATAACTATACTAGACGACCTTTGAATGATATTAAACTGTCAACCAACGACATAATATTTTCATTTGCCTAATATATAAATGTTTGAGTGTGTTATTTTGTTACTTCGTCACGTCAAAAGTACCTATATACTGCACGGATTGGGTTGAAAGGAGATATTGGTTCCTGCCCGCCTAGCACGGCACGGGGATAACTAGTTTTCCCCGTTCTCTCTTTCGCACCCGAACAATTCATATCTGCTGTCTCGTTCTAACCCCCAGGGACTTCGTTTTCCCTGGTCACTGTGCTACCGGGGCTGGACCACGTCGAATTTACATTATATTGGACTCGAGCAGTGTAATTGGGATAATTCGTCCTGTTCTTATTAATATTATTATCATTGGTAATTAGGTAACTACTTACCTAACAATCTATCTTATCTATCTAGATAGATAATCAGATGTTGTGTATCGACAAAAAAAAAACAGAAAATTCATTTACAAAATAATTTAGTTTATGACGTTCTAAGGGTCGTCCTATCTATATGATTGTTATTCTTGATTTTTTAGTGCTGATTTTTTAGTGTTGTAGTGTAGGCCTCTTTTACAGGGGGCCGCCTGGGGAAGTACCACACTTTTGCCAGTTATTCATCCGCCAAGTAGTAATGTGCAAACATTACTGTGCTCCAGACTGAAGGGCAATGTAACCAGCGAAATTACTGGGCATGACGAGTTTCAACAACTAATATCTCAGAGTGACAGGCGCAGTACAGTACCGCGCAGAATTTTGAATTTTAAAACACTGGGTGGCACTGTGTCTGATATGGGCAATCATGATGCTTACCATCAGGTACCTGATTTGTTCGTATTGTTACTCACTATCATCAAAAAAAAAAATTCGATATAATTTATTTAAGGGACCAATTCTAAAGTATGACCTATCAAACAATAATTTATTCATATTAGTTGAAGGAATAAACTGTGCCGTGGGGTACCGGCTTTAGAATAGTTCCCCCCCTCTCTACTCGTGGTTGCCGTAAGAGTCGGCTAAGGGTTATCAGATTCAGAGGACGGGCAGCAGTGTCCTCTGCGTAAAACTATCGAAATGCGCTGGCCAACCCGCCTGCCAAATGTGGCGAGTATTGGCAAAAGCCCCCTTGTGGAAGAGGCCCATATCCAGCAGTGGACTTCCTGAGGCTGAGATGATGATGATGGAATAAATTGTAACAAACACACAAACAGTCGAATTGTAAACCTCCACCTTCTTTAAGTCGCTAGAAAATACATTTTTCTTTTATGATAGTGAGTAACAAGACGAGCAAATCAGGTGCCTGATGGTAAGCATCATGATTGCCCATAACATAGACAGTGCCACCAAGTGTTTTAAAATTCAAAATTCTGCGCGGCACTGCACTGCGCCTGTCACCCTGAGATATTAGTTGTTGAATTTCATAATGCCCAGTAATTTCGCTGGTAACATTGCCCTTCAGACTGGAACACAGTAATGTTTGCACATTACTGCTTGGCGGATGAATAACTGGCAAAGGTGTGGTACTTCCCCAGGGGGACTCCTGCTAAAGAGGCCTACCACTACAAAACATGTCAAGGACACAATAAATGACAGTGGTTTAGAGCACTTGGATTTTCTATAGGCTGACCAAAAGCTGATCAAAGACGTTATATCTACTAAGGTATAACGTCTTTGAGGTTGACATGACGGCCTGTGGCTTTTCGAAATAATCTATGGCATAGTGTATTAGGTTAGGGTACATACTTACTATCTACCCTAACTAAATACATTTCATTGATATCACAAATATCGATAATAATCAACAATAATATTATCATATTCACTTACCAAATATCACAATCAAATACTGTCGCAAGAACGGTCCAGTTTTAATACCAAACATTTTTTCACTTTTAAAACGATATAATATAATATTCAGAAAGCATTAAAATATAAAATCAGATGCATATCACAAAACGAGTTACTAGACAATAATGATTATAACATAAAAGTGTCTTATCCATAAACGACTCTTTGTTCTATTTGTTCTCTTTGTTTTATTTTGTAGTGGTAGGCCTCTTTTGCAGGGGGCCGCCTGGGGAAGTACCACACCTTTGCCAGTTATTCATCCGCCAAGCAGTAATGTGCAAACGTTACTGTGTTCCGGTATGAAGGGCAATGTTACCAGCGAAATTACTGGGCATGATGAGATTCAACTACTAATATCTCAGGGTGACAGGCGCAGTGCAGTGCCGCGCAGAATTTTGAATTTTAAAACACTGGGTGGCACTGTGTCTGATATGGGCAATCATGATGCTTACCAACAGACACCTGATTTGCTCGTCTTGTCACTCACTATCATAAAAAAAAAAAAAAAAAAAAATATTATGCCGATTCAGATTATACTGATAAAATGTGTGATATTTATGTCAAGTAGTCTCCTACTGGATTTGTTGGGTTCCGTACTTGATATTTTAAATGCGAATGGTTGAATTATGTTATAATAAGCCAGCTCACAGTTGGCTGGCTAAATCGTGCGCAGAACCGATATCTGCGGTGGTAGACGAGATCTGGAGCAGGGGAGACCGCGAGTTGGCAAATGAAGCGTAGGACGCCCAGCGACTAGATGGAGTGAATACCTGTGAAAGACCGCCGCTAGCAACTGGATGAGTGGAGCTAAGTACCAGGGTCTGTGGTGCAAATTAGAAGAGGCCTATGTACAGCAGTGCACCAAAAGGTGCTAATGATGATGATAATATTATCTACTACTGTTTCTATCGTGCCAATATCCATCCAAAGGCTGCTTGCCTGAAAGAGATCGCTGAAATCGATAAAGGCCGGCCATTGCCGACCAACGAATAACACAAATATAATCAAACAAACGTGCAAACTGTGGAATGATCTCCCTGCTGCGGTTTTCCCGATAAGCTGCAATAACATGGCGCTCTTCAAAAGGAGAGTGAATAGCGTCTGAAAGTGTTGGCAACATACTGGCAGTACCCCTGGTCCTGCAACACCAGGGGTATTCCATAGGCGGCGGTAACCGCTCACCATCCGGTGGCCCGTCTGCATATTTGCCACATTTGTCATTTTGTAGTAGTAGGCCTCTTTTGCAGGAGGCCGCCTGGAGAAGTACCACACCTTTGCCAGTTATTCATCCGCCAAGCAGTAATGTGCAAACATTACTGTGTTCCCGTATGAAGGGCAATGTTACCAGCGAAATTACTGGGCATGATGAGATTCAACAACTCATATCTCAGGGTGACAGGCGCAGTGCAGTGCCGCGCAGAATTTTGAGTTTTAAAACACTGGGTGGCACTGTGTCTGATATGGGCAATCATGATGCTTACCATCAGGCACCTGATTAGCTCGTCTTGTTATTCACTACCATAAAAAAAAAAAAACAAAATTATTATATAATAAGTGAAATATAAAAAACCGGGTGCCAAGCCCAACTAACCCAGCTACTTCTGAATAAGTCACCTTATAATGCCATACAGACACACTTATTTATATACACACCCACAAACAGACAACCTATTATTCAACGGATCTCCGATTTACTACTCATGTTATACAAGGTTATTATTTTAACATACGTTCACGCCTTTTTCCCGAAGGGGTAGGCAGAGATGTACCCAGGACTCAGTCCCATGTAGATACACCCACATTTATTTTACTAGCTTTATTCCCGCGACTTCATAATAACCCTGTATATCACCCGTATTTATCAATGATAAATAGGTGTTATCGTGTTATGTATTATCTACCTAATCGTTCTTAACACAATCGCAATTAGAAATAAATCTTATTAAAGACCTTAGAGTAAAGCAATTCAATGTCATTGGAATAAACCAATATATTAATTACCAACGGCCTTAGAGCATTTGGAACAGAAGGTGTCAATCGTTACACCCCCTCTGTCAAGGTTCATGTACAGTGTTCATGAATTGATAAAATTTGCGTGATTGTACCATATAATATATATAATTTATATTTTTTTTTTTTTAATTATATAATTTTTTTTTTTGATGATAGTGAGTAACAAGACGAGCAAATCAGGTGCCTGATGGTAAGCATCATGATTGCCCATAACATAGACAGTGCCACCAAGTGTTTTAAAATTCAAAATTCTGCGCGGCACTGCACTGCGCCTGTCACCCTGAGATATTAGTTGTTGAATTTCATCATGCCCAGTAATTTCGCTGGTAACATTGCCCTTCAGACTGGAACACAGTAATGTTTGCACATTACTGCTTGGCGGATGAATAACTAGCAAAGGTATGGTACTTCCCCAGGCGGGCTCCTGCTAAAGAGGCCTACCACTACAAAACATGTCAAGGACACAATAAATGACAGTGGTTTAGAGCACTTGGATTTTCTATAGGCTGACCAAAAGCTGATCAAAGACGTTATATCTACTAAGGTATAACGTCTTTGAGGTTGACATGACGGCCTGTGGCTTTTCGAAATAATCTATGGCATAGTGTATTAGGTTAGGGTACATACTTACTATCTACCCTAACTAAATACATTTCATTGATATCACAAATATCGATAATAATCAACAATAATATTATCATATTCACTTACCAAATATCACAATTAAATACTGTCGCAAGAACGGTCCAGTTTTAATACCAAACATTTTTTCACTTTTAAAACGATATAATATAATATTCAGAAAGCATTAAAATATAAAATCAGATGCATATCACAAAACGAGTTACTAGACAATAATGATTATAACATAAAAGTGTCTTATCCATAAACGACTCTTTGTTCTATTATGCCGATTCAGATTATACTGATAAAATAGTGATATTTATGTCAAGTAGTCTCCTACTGGATTTGTTGGGTTCCGTACTTGATATTTTAAATGCGAATGGTTGAATTAAGTTATAATAAGCCAGCTCACAGTTGGCTGGCTAAATCGTGCGCAGAACCGATATCTGCGGTGGTAGACGAGATCTGGAGCAGGGGAGACCGCGAGTTGGCAAATGAAGCGTAGGACGCCCAGCGACTAGATGGAGTGAATACCTGTGAAAGACCACCGCTAGCAACTAGATGAGTGGAGCTAAGTACCAGGGTCTGTGGTGCAAATTAGAAGAGGCCTATGTACAGCAGTGCACCAAAAGATGCTAATGATGATGATAATATTATCTACTACTGTTTCTATCGTGCCAATATCCATCCAAAGGCTGCTTGCCTGAAAGAGATCGCTGAAATCGATAAAGGCCGGCCATTGCCGACCAACGAATAACACAAATATAATCAAACAAACGTGCAAACTGTGGAATGATCTCCCTGCTGCGGTTTTCCCGATAAGCTGCAATAACATGGCGCTCTTCAAAAGGAGAGTGAATAGCGTCTGAAAGTGTTGGCAACATACTGGCAGTACCCCTGGTCCTGCAACACCAGGGGTATTCCATAGGCGGCGGTAACCGCTCACCATCCGGTGGCCCGTCTGCATATTTGCCACATTTGTCATTTTGTAGTGGTAGGCCTCTTTTGCAGGGGGCCGCCTGGGGAAGTACCACACCTTTGCCAGTTATTCATCCGCCAAGCAGTAATGTGCAAACATTACTGTGTTCCCGTATGAAGGGCAATGTTACCAGCGAAATTACTGGGCATGATGAGATTCAACAACTCATATCTCAGGGTGACAGGCGCAGTGCAGTGCCGCGCAGAATTTTGAGTTTTAAAACACTGGGTGGCACTGTGTCTGATATGGGCAATCATGATGCTTACCATCAGGCACCTGATTAGCTCGTCTTGTTATTCACTACCATAAAAAAAAAAAAAACAAAATTATTATATAATAAGTGAAATATAAAAAACCGGGTGCCAAGCCCAACTAACCCAGCTACTTCTGAATAAGTCACCTTATAATGCCATACAGACACACTTATTTATATACACACCCACAAACAGACAACCTATTATTCAACGGATCTCCGATTTACTACTCATGTTATACAAGGTTATTATTTTAACATACGTTCACGCCTTTTTCCCGAAGGGGTAGGCAGAGATGTACCCAGGACTCAGTCCCATGTAGATACACCCACATTTATTTTACTAGCTTTATTCCCGCGACTTCATAATAACCCTGTATATCACCCGTATTTATCAATGATAAATAGGTGTTATCGTGTTATGTATTATCTACCTAATCGTTCTTAACACAATCGCAATTAGAAATAAATCTTATTAAAGACCTTAGAGTAAAGCAATTCAATGTCATTGGAATAAACCAATATATTAATTACCAACGGCCTTAGAGCATTTGGAACAGAAGGTGTCAATCGTACACCCCCTCTGTCAAGGTTCATGTACAGTCTGTTCATGAATTGATAAAATTTGCGTGATTGTACCATATAATATATATAATTTATATTTATTTATTTATTGTATGAATGTATTTCAGGGCCCAAGTGGCTTCTTCTATTATTTGGCTTTTTACAATATTTTCTAAAGATAAGTATCAAGTATTAGGCAAATAAATACATTTAATATAGTATATTATATTGTGGGCTAATACTGAAGAGAACATTAATTAATAAACGTACATTTACTAAACAATGGTTAAACGTCATCCATACAAAATGAAAATATTTACCACTCAATTGTTTGTGCGTAAACATTTTGTTAAAGAAAACCTTACAGTTTCTTCGTATTTTTACAAAAAATATAAAAAGTTTTTTTTAGGTCTTGTTAATTTTTTTTTTTATTAGCAAAAAACCATACTGTTTTCCTTATCAAAACAATGATGTTCGCGCAAATAAAGGCCAGATCCAGAGCCATTTTTAAAGGTACTTAATACTTATTTATATGAAATAATATTATAGTATAATAAGATCTTGTTTTAAGAGAAATAAAATGTATACCCTTTCCCATCCCCTACTCATCCTATCTTTCCCCTATCCGTCCAGACTGGTTGCCTGGAAGAGATCGCTTAAAGCGATAAGGCCGCCCATTGTCAACCAAGAATTAGTTTTATATTATTTTAGTTTAATATGTTTTATGTTATTTTGGGGATAATAAAGAGTATTCTATTCTATTCTATTCTATTATGTTTAATATTATGATATGTGCCCCGCGGTTTCACCCGCGTATTTTTACGTTCTCGTGGGAATATCGGAATATAAAGTACCCCTGTGGTTCCCTTTGCGATATTCCACGGTCTAAGCTATCTACATACCAAATTGCAGTTCAAGCTTAGTAGTTTTAGCGTGAAAACGGAACAAATATAAACACAAAAAACAGCGCTTGATGGCGCTGCAATCAAGTTAGAACACGCTATAATTTTTTTACCTGTTACAAAGGTATATTTTTTTACATTGTACAGAGATTTGAAATTTATAATATTAATGGGATAGCACCCAAAAACAGATAAGTAAGTTAATAAAAATGTATCAGTCAGATTGTATGGAGACGTGTTCTATCTTCTTGTAGAGGTATCTTTCCGAACGCACGGTAGACTCAGTACTGTATCTTTATTGACGTGCAAAAGTGTCAGATTATGACCTATTTGAATAAATCTGTTTGAGTTTGAGTCTATTATTGGGATAAGGCTTGATCAAAATGCTGCCTTATTATATAGTTTCCTTCTGAATATTAGAATTATTACCATATGAGATATAAAATAATATTAGAGACAACGCTCTTTATTTGTATATGAAAACCAAGCATGTCACATTTTCGTTTCATCTTTGGTTGAAAATAATAAATGTTTTTAGCGCGATTAAGTCCTGTCTCATTCATAATATAATATGATTTTACTCAGTTGGAAAAGTCAAAGTCACACAGTCAAAGCGCGATTGGAAACGCAGACACGCTCATATTGTACTCTCGCAGGTTCTATTTAGAAACTAAATCTTAATTTATGATCCATATTTATTGTGACTATTTGTTGCTTAAAAACTGAAGAGAATCCTATATGTTATTACAGGGTTTTTACCTAGATAGCTGAGACTTGAAATGTATGTAGATACAACTTTTTAACCTAGTAGTCCAGCAGAAGTTTTCACAGAAACACACACAAACTTTTACATTTACAATATAAGTGAGATTATTAAATTGATCACGTTACAGATCTCCACCTTTCCCATCTAAAAAATATACTTTCTCCCCAATTCTTCTTGTATTTGGCTGTAAGCCTTCCCTTTAGTTTCAGGCACCACGAAGGCAATAAATAAGCATGAAGCGATGCAGCATGAGGAGAATATCCAGTAGACTGCTGCAGGGCCGAGGGCATCGGTCACTGCAGCGAAGTATCTGATAGATAGAAATGCGAAGGTGGACGCCGTGAATGCTCCTACGGTAATTCCAAATGCTCGTGATGGGCCTTCAAGTAGCTCTGCCATTTGAATCCAGACTAACGCTCCCATTCCTGGCGATAAACATAAAAATAAAACATACATACACGCCTTTTTTCCCTAAGGGGTAGGCAGAGGTGTACCCAGGACTCAGTCCCATAGTAGATACACCCACATTTCGCCAGTATGTTATTGGTCCCATGTAATAGGGGGCGAGCCTATTGCCATCTACCGGGCACAGTTCCAGACTCCAGGCAGTTATTGAGATAATTCCTAATGGAAAAATCCAATATTTATCACTTTGCCTGACCTGGGGATCGAACCCGGGACCTCTTGATTGGCAGTCGAGCATGCGCCCTCTACGCCACAGAGGCAGTCATAAAAATAAACGTAGTAGAATCATATTCATATTCGTAAATAAAATCCGATATTTTCTTGTTCTCATAGTCCTTTTGGCCTTAGGCATGACTTAGGCATTGTTAATAAAAAGGTTTAACAGCAGGAACATGCTGGATGCAAGCAGCTTACAACTAGATGGGAATCTATTAGGGAGGCCTATATTCAGCAGTGGACGTCTTATGGCTGAGATGATGATGATGATGCTGAACAGATGGACGTGAAAGATAATGATAATAATAAAGATCTAACGACTAGCGAGTAATAGGTATTATCAACTAACCTGCATTGTAACAGAAAACGACCAGGATCATCGAAATTAAAGGCAGGTAGTTGAGAAAACCCGTTATTTCTACGCCATCGTTCATTATTTTGAAAAATGTGCCCAATCCAATCTGAAAACGGAATCTTTAATAATTTAAAATAAATTCAAAAATCAAGTTAGTAGGTATAAGTATAGAAAATCAATGAGAATGTACTACAATCACTACACGGTAATTCTCAAATCTCAGTACAATGCAAAAAATTATGTTTGTAAACAAAACGCTAGCGAGTACTAACTCAACTCCAGCGCCAACTAGATGGCACAAAAAAACACCGCTATTTTGTGTATGTTTGTTCGGTTTTCTCGCTAAAACTACGGAACCGATTGAGCTGAAATTTGTTATGTATGGAATAACACATACATTCCCACGGGAACGAAGACCACGCGGGTGAAACCGCGGAACACAACTAGAAGATTATAATACCTTTAAAAACCGATTTAGTACTTACTAATCCAACAGCCAAGAAAAACAACGTAGAAGTCAACACAGGCTTTCTGCCAAATCTATCCGTTAACATTAAGGTACAAATACAAGCGAACACTTGTAGACAGCCGACCACAACGGATGAAATCTCAGCTGACACGCTGGTCCCAGTTGACTGAAATATAATTTGCAAGTAGCTCAATACTGCTGAGTACCCACACATTTGTGAGCCAATTGCTAAAAATATAACAATCCCCATAGTTTTTAGGAATACTGGGTCGGTGAAAAGGTCCTTAATGCTAATTTTTTCGTTGTTACTCGACGATTGGTCGTATTCTTTTAATTCCTCGCGTGCTGATGTGATGCTGCCTCGTAGATAAGTCAGAATCTTTATGGCTTCTTCGGTTCTACCTGAAAATTACACGGTCAGTTATCATCAACTTATACCATATTTGGAAGAATATTTTATACGAAACTCAGGGTTGAAGATTGGCAAGCAAAAATATGCTAATACTTGAAGTTTTAAAAGCGGAGTTGCACCAACTAACTCTAATAATAACTATTTTTTGTATATTATTGTATGACCTAAGATTTCTGTTGGTCTAAGATGGCCTCTACAGCTTTACCGAGCAGTGGTGAGCGCAGGCGGTACTCGACCCAAAGTTTAAGGGTGACTAACTCAAGGGCACTTAGACGATACGAACCTAGGCTTAAGCCGTTGCTAGAATTCGTGGAGTCCGACTTGCCTGAGAAGACTTGCTTGAGAAGGGGAGTATCCTAGGGCCCTATCAATGATTTGATCTGTTTGATAATTTAGAAAGAAACTAATCAATCTGAAGGATCTGAGATATCTTCGACCTCGCCGGCGAAGCCAGTGTTTTTATTGTGTGAGTGATGGATCTTTTATCAGGCAGCAGTACCTACCGGAAACGGAGCGACTGTTGCGTATTTGGTGGGATTGGGCGATCCTAGTAAGTATTTTTTATGAATAGTGAGTGACAAGACGAGCAAATCAGCAGGTGCCTGATGGTAAGCATCATGATTGCCCATATCAGACACAGTGCCACCCAGTGTTTTAAAATTCAAAATTCTGCGCGGCACTGCACTGCGCCTGTCACCCTGAGATATGAATTGTTGAATCTCATCATGCCCAGTAATTTCGCTGGGAACATTGCCCTTCATACCAGAACACAGTAATGTTTGCACATTACTGCTTGGCGGATGAATAACTGGCAAAGGTGTGGTACTTCCCCAGGCGGCCCCCTGCAAAAGAGGCCTACCACTACAAAAAGTGTTTAAGCAAAGCCATTCCGACCTCATCATAACATTACGTCTTTTCGTGCTTGCTAACACTAGACCAGAAGACACTAAATTACCTTTCGAATACAAAAAGTACGGTGTCTCAGGTAATAACAGCATTGGTAACGAAGTAACCACGATGATAGTCGTGTGTATTATGTTCATAGCCGAATATGATATAAACGGTCCTATTGATAAAAGTATCATGGTTCCGATCGCTAATGATATTTGAGACACTGTGCCGAGGCCACCTCGATTTTTTTTCTGAAACATAGAGGAATCGATTAGTAGCCGAACAGAAAATTAAGGAAGTACCAATAATAATTATCTATCGGTACCAACCCTACAGAGAGACCGATTACATCGACTTTCGATTTTTGTTTTTGAAGGGATATTATAACAAAAAAAATACTTGATCGTCATCCACCGCATACTGAAGGATAAAGCGATAGCGAAAAAATAATGTCCTATACATTATTTTTATGACTATGCCACTCATCTCCGCTCATCTCTTCTACAACGTTCTTGTGCTACAATTATTATTATTGCCCTTTTTTCTTGTAGCGATCTTTCTGAACGCACGTAGATTTCCATTATTTAGCTTTAGTGATGAGTAAATGTAAGTTTGAGTTTAATAATAATTTATTGAAAATTCTGCCTTGATAGCGTAGGGCTCGCAAGCGCTACTGCCGATCATGAGGGCCTGGGTTCGGGCCCTAGGTCTGGCAAAAAGTGTTATTTTATTTTCCATTAGGAATATTCTAAATGACAGCCTGGACTTAGGAACTGTGGCTGGTAGATGGCAATAGGCTCTCCCCCTATTACATGGCAATAAAAACCATAACTGACGTAGTATGAATGTACCGAATGGAACTAGGCCCTAATCCCATTCGGTACTAGTCACTAGGGCATGAGCACCCCTCTGCCTACCCCTACGGAAAAAGGCATGATAGTTATCATCAAACTCGTTACGGCCGTGTGGATCCCGGCATTATAAAAGGGCCACCCCTTTCTCATCCCATGGGAGCCGTGAAACCCGGCAAAGGGACATATTATTCGGAGAGTGGGCAGCAGCTCTCTTCGCTTCCAAGTATTCCAACTACTGCGATCGCCAAGCTGCCTGCCAAAGCATGGTGATTACGGAAAAATTTCCCATATGAAATTTTATGACGTTCTGTAGGGGAGGCCTATGTTCAGCAGTGCACGTCTTCCAGCTGATGATTATGATGATGATTATGTTATGTTATTGAAAACAGTACTTACACTAGCTATTTCAGAAATATAAATGGAAGTGACGGTGATTGCGGAGAAATCAGAGAGACCACAGAAAGCTCTAGCCATGTACAGCATCCAGACCTTGGATGCAAACAGCATCAGAAAACTGCTGATTATCCTTGGCATAACTGCGATGAAAATGGAGCACTTCCTTCCGTAATTGTTCACAATGTATCCGACGTAAATAAATGCTGAAATTATACAATATATCCATCCATACATTCCACCAACGCCTTTCTCCTACCGGACTTCTAGACAAACTGCAAAGCGTCACCACTATTTGGTGGAATTACAGCTTGCACGATGCAATTATCCTCATCATTTGTCATGAGAATGGCGAAGCAATGGAACTCGCTGCCGTCGTCCGTTTTTTCTCGGAATTTATAACGTGGGTCTGTTCGAATCAAGAGTAAATAGGTTCTTACTAAGCAAACGTGCTCCAACTTAGGCCACATTATCACTTACTAGCAGGTGAGATTGTGGTGAATCGCCTGTTTAGTCTCACACACAATGTATACGGTTAAGGGTTTATTAGAAGGAAAATAAAGGCTGTAAGTTTCTCAAATGGAGTCCACGGACCGGCAAGCGCAGGGTAGAACTTACTCCCACAAGGAGGATATACGATCTAATAATGACAATAGAAACACACTGGAAGAAGCTTCAATCGGATTAGATGGCAATCCAAACGGAAGACCTATATCTAGCAGTCAATGGACGTCCTACATCTGAATAATAAATGATGATGACGATGATTAGAAGGTCATTTATCATATATAGTCCACCAAATGGCGATATAGTCGATATCGCCACTTTTTAACCTTATTTTGGAGATAAACTAAGGAGATAAACGCGGTTTTTGTTATATTATTATCTTCTTCCAAACTTGCTACCGGACAACCAGAAGGAGTCCCGGATTCGATTCCCAGGTCAGCCAAAGAGTTATTGGGTTTTTACATTAGGAATTTTCTACAGCCTCCTAGAGTCTGGAATTGTTCTTGGTTAATGGCAATAGGCTCGCCCCCTATTTCATGCGGGACTTAAAAAAACATAACTGGCAAGCTGTGGGTGTGCCTACTATGAGACTGAGTCCTGGGTATACACGTGACTACCCCTTCGGGAAAAAGGCGTGATTTTATGTTATCTTTAATACATCTAACATACATAATATACCATACTTCCCCTAGGATGGCGATCGGCCCGCTTCAGTTATAGTCAGGCCTTGTTCCCATTGGGGTAGGCAGAGGCTGTTTCTCTGCATTTGATACAATGTTTATGATAGGATTTCCACTTCTTCCACTTTCGTAATGAAAAAGATACATCTACTATACACAAATTTTTATCAAAGAAGTAATTCCAAATCTCACCAACGAATGCGAATATGGCCTGAATAGACAACACCCAAGCAGTTTCATTTTCAGTAAGAGGATGAGGCAACATCGTTTGATTTTCCTCCCTGAGTCTCACCATAGCTGGTGACATCAATCCTATTGTGAGTCCAAATTGAAGTAATGTGAAGTTTGCTGAAAACATTGATAATGATTGAGTTAATAATATTACAAGAGCTGTAGGCGACGGGACAAAATTCATTTACTGAGGGAGACACTTATCCCGCAACACGACGAGCATCATTCAATCTACTCGTAAGTGTCGCTGCAACGTTGCAAAGTGTCCCGCAATAAGTTCCGCAACATTTTACATGAAGCGGGACATGTTGTTTGCTCCCTCTCCACGAGCAAGCGCATACGGCAATGTTTCACGACATTGTCGGGACATTCACGTAGTTATCGAGCAACATGTTCCGCAACATGCCGCTCCGTTTGTCCCTTATTGATAGTCCCTTGGCTTTATATTATGATTTGAAATTATCACGGTTCTTCCGTTTTCGTGATCATGACGCATGCAACTGCGTCTATTATGAACTATGAGCATGTTTTAAGTGTGAACGATTCTGGCCAAATTCTAAGAAAACTAGACAACCTTTACCACACATCGCCGCTCGCCACATATTGGAGATTTGGTTATCATAAGCACTAAAATTCATGAAAGCGGTGTTTTTAGATTGAGCTAGTTGTCTGTAAGCGTAATGACCAACAAACACTATGTCTTCTAATGTTAGACACAGCAGTTATGCATTGTTAGAGCGAGAAAGAGAAAGAATACGGGAAAAACAACAGTAACATAGCTCCTTGTAGCTCCTTGTTCCTAAAACTTCAACGCACACCGGGACGCCGGGACCGGCACATTTTATCTATCACCATATAATTTTGTTATGTTACACATTTTTTTTTTTAATTTCAATTATTATTATTAATTTATCCCTTTATTTATCATTATTATTTATTTATCACACAAAATCCTTAATAACTCACTGACTGAAATGCAACGCAGATCCCAAACCACTGATCCTGGGGACTTGAAACTTGGATTGTACGTTGTTTTCGTTGTCTGGACGTGTTTATAGAAAGGATTGTTGAAAATTCACATTCTAAGGGGTCAAAAAGGGCGTCAAAGTTTTGGTATAAAACTGCCACGTATCATAATTGCGATCAGGCAAAGCCGCTTTTCTTACACATAACATAACATAACATACATTCACGCCTTTTTCCCGAAGGGGTAGGCAGAGGTGTACCCAGGACTCAGTCCCATAGTAGGTACACCCACATTTCGCCAGTTATTGGTCCCATGTAATAGGGGGCGAGCCTATTGCCATCTATCGGGCACAGTTCCAGACTCCGGGCAGTTATTGAGATAATTCCTAATGGAAAAATCCTATATTTAACACTTTGCCTGACCTGGGGATCCAACCCGGGACCTCTTGATTGGCAGTCGAGCATGCGCCCTCTACGCCACCGAGGCAGTTTTCTTACACAAGTATCTCAATAATTATATACAAAATACCACTTTTTACAAATATATAATAATTACTTTTACCTAATATTCTTCTGAACCTGGAGAAAAGGTGCTCATTACACTGGCTGCATTGCCAAAATACATAATTAAGGTGACATATTTAAGTATCATATTAATTCACTTACCCACTATTACTATGAAATACTGTCGCAACGCGGGTCCCATTTCGTAAACAATCATTTTTTACTATACTTAAAAACGGTGACAAATTCAGGTGCTCTAAAATAAAAACATAATAAAAAATAGGTGAGAAATAAAACATAAACGTTCAATTATAACACGAGAGAATTTTGTAATAATCTTGGGATGATTACTCTGATAGTAAAGCTAATCTTAAAACAGTCGTACTCGGGAATTATTGAAGGATTCCGTAGTATTTTTAATTTAAAGTATTTTTAAAGTATTTTGAACTTTCTAGTTTTCTGTAAAATCAAAGACGAGACAAGTCAAAGTCATATCCCCAATAGAGTTGTAGTAACTATTTTGAAAGTCGAAATAACACAATAAACAAATGTAATTACAGTAATGTAATGTAAGAACAGTTCGTGATCGAATAGACACGTTTTGGCTTCGACATTACCACCGTAAGCGAATAGAAATTCGGAATATTTGTCAGGTAAGACCAAAATAAATTCTTATCACACTAAAACCACAGGATAACAGTAAATAAATACTACAAATAAGCGATAAAATAAAGACGACATTTAATATTATTGTAATTTTGTACTAAAAGAGTAAATTAAGATAAGAATTTTGCATTTAAGTTTTAATTTTATTTTAGCAATTATTTAGAAAGTAAAAAAAAATTTTACGTGTACCTATGCATTACATTAGGTACAGCCATTTGGAGTATTCATCTTGCTGTTTAAACTTAGGTACATATAGTTGCCAATTCGATCATAGGTAAATTTGTATGTCATGACCAAAGAGAATATTTTTATAATAATTATAATATATTCATCATCTCAGCCGTTGGTAATCCACTACTGAACATAGGCCTTCCCCATAAAGGGGGGTTTTGCAAATACTCGACACGCTTGGCAGGCGGGTTATCTAGTGTCTAGCCCAGTTCGATGTTTTTTTGCAGAGGATGCTGCTGCCCGTTCTCTGGATCTGATAACTCTTAGCCGGCTCTTACGGCAACCACAGGTAGAGAGGGTGGAGCAATATTCTAAAGCCGGTACTGAAGCCTTACGGCGAAAATATATAAGATATTTCCTAATGGAAAAATCCAATATTTAACACTGACCTATCAAATTAAATCAAAATAATGTAAAGACGACATGGCCCTAAAACCAACAACTCCTCTTGCACATAGGTTTCTATTATGACATTGACAAGAGATAAGAAAATAATTCTCGAAATTCTGACGGGAAGTTAATCATGGGAGTTACGCTAGTAGAAGATGGTGAACACTTATGGAACATAACATAACATACATTCACGCCTTTTTCCCGAAGGGGTAGGCAGAGGTGTACCCAGGACTCAGTCCCATAGTAGATACACCCACATTTCGCCAATATGTTATTGCGGTCCCATGTAATAGGGGGCGAGCCTATTGCCATATACCGGGCATACGTAGTTCCAGACTCCAGGCAGCTATTGAGATAATTCCTAATGGACAAATCCAATATTTAACACTATGCCTGACCTGGGGATCGAACCCGGGACCTCTTGATTGGCAGTTGGGCATGCGCCCTCTACGCCACCGAGGCAGTTACTTATGGTTCACTTATGGTGGACTTATGGAACACTTATGGTTCGGGAAAAGTAAAAATAAACGGAATCCCAAAACACGCGTACTGTAGGTACTGATCTTGGATTTCCTCCTACAGATAAATATTGTCTTTGAAACAGTTCTTATCTCTAGCGGAATTAGATTCATTTGTACACTCTACGACCACTTTCATAATAATAATATTTTTTAATAAGTACTATTTATTATATTATTCTCTGGGCATCTATTTGGGTACTTTTTCTGAAAGGACCAAGTTTTGAGGCCCTTAATCGAAAACCGACTACGTTCCAGAGGACAGGGGACATTATGCTCAAATAGCTGCCCGGAGAAAGGAGAGAAAAGAGAGAAAGGAGGTGTCGCGCCCTTTATGCAGTCCTTCAATATATACTTATATTATACATATCATTCAATAGTTATGTGACTTATGCTATACATACATGGGTTAGAACGATGAGTTGGCCAAATCATTGTTGGTCGCGCTTCGCTATTAATCACAATATTGTGGCTTTGCCTTATTCTGCCTGGGGGCCTGACCTGCTCAGAGTTACCCCCAACGATCGACTATGGCTCCAGATCAAAGCGTTCCGGTACGCCCGGGTGCTTCAGTAACACGTGATTAATCACGTGCCAGGATTCCTGGCCGGTACAGTTTATCCCTTTATGGCACCCGCTGGACATGGAGCTTGTGCTCCACGAGGACCTCCACCTTCCCCATAGTCCTGCCCTATATACTCCAACTTACATAGCCGATCGTCTGGCTCCCAGTTTAGGTACCCCCCGGGGGCACTTCTCTGGGGTGAGCCTGTATACCGAGTATTGTATACAGGCTCTTATCCAATTTCCTTGATAACCATGTACATTGTACGCAAGATTGGACCCAACACTACCGTAACCACGCCCAGATACGGTCATCTCATTGTTCCATCCCAGCAGTATTATTATTATAACTAGGAACAATATTCAAGCACTTACCAAAGATTTCTCTTGGTTATTTCCACTGAGGTACTTGTATCGCCTGTACCTCACCTGTGCTTACCCTTCCTCGCCTTTTCGCGGTATTTTCTGCCGCGCGCCATTCCGTGTCAGCCCCTACAGACATAATGACTCACCCGTCAAACCCGCACTCAGTAAAAGTTACCATAGTGCAAAATATAGATTGACATTAGTGTGACATCTGACATTGACACTTACCAAACGTTTCATGGCGACTCGCGCATCGCGCGACATTCACAACAGCGAAGAAGCGTCTACTTCAGGATAACCAGCAGGTGACGCGTCCATTCCAGGATTTTCTCCCGGGCTCTGATGGCGGCGTCTCTTTTGACTCTCGTGAAATCTTCAGTAGTGTTACCTTCATTTCCCATTTCAAGTTCCACTATAGCTTCAACCGGCGCAGGTTGTTCCGAGGATGCCATTTCCTCTTCGCTAGCACGGCCACCGTGATCCCCTGAGGCATGAACCGGTTGTGTTTCCATCGGGGAAACCAGTTCATGATCAGGCTGCATCTCCGTTGGAGAAAATGTTTCATGCCTCACAGTTGTATCTGGTGTCTGCCTTTCGTGATCTTGAAGTGGGTTAACCTCAATTAGTGGGTCTGGGTCCGTTGGGACTGTCCATGTCTGGCTTTCTTCTAGCTCGATAACCCTTTGATCCTCAACGGCACTTGCCATTTCATCGATATCCTCTTCCAGAGGATACAGATGTCCAAAGGAGCGCGTATACATAGAGTCATTGACCTTGACTCTTGCTACTCTGCAATTCCCATCTGCTCCTTTTACCAGGGTTATTATTTTCCCAACCTTCCAATTCTGTCGGTTCTTAGAGTCTGCCTTGATCTGAACTAGATCACCCACCTGTGGTTCTCGGTCTGACCTGATTCTAGGCTCTTTAGGGGTATGTTTAGTTCTTTCTCTTAGACTTGTGAGGTACTGTCCTATAAACATACTCTTAAATTCTTCAAGAATCTTCAGTCCCCTTTTCCAGCTATTAATTAGGTTCACCTTTAATTGAGAGCCTGAGCATGGCATTTCTTCTGGTGATTTTGCTGTCACCAGGCACTTTCCTAAGGTCAGAAAGTCTGCAGGTCGTAGAATATGTTCTATGTCAGTCCCAACTCGAGTTAATGGTCTTGTATTAACAACACCCTCTACCTCTTTCATTACAGTATGTAACTGGCTATCGTTGAGTAGATGTTTCCCCAGAGTTCGCTTTAGACAATGTTTGACGAGTCCGATCAAACGCTCATAGTATCCGCCATACCATGGTGCCAGTTCCGGGATGAATTTCCAAGTGATTTTGTTATCTATGCAGTATGGCTTTGTCATTACCTCAGCGGTCAGCTTAAAACAGGTAGCGTTGTCGGAATATATCCGTTTCGGTATACCTCTTGTGGCAGCAAACCGACGCAATGCAAGTAGGCATTCCTCCGCTGATAGGTTGTTCACTATCTCTAGCGAGATAGCTCGGACAGTTAGGCATGTATATAAGGCTACCCATCTCTTCTGTTTCCCGTTTGGTGTATCTATGAACACTGGTCCAAAGTAGTCCAAACCGCAGAATGAAAAGGGTTCATGGTAGTTGACTCTTTCTGGTGGTAGGGGTGGGGCGTTTGGAAGCTTATAAGGGCCGCCTCCGTGTTTTACACATTGTCTACACGTCTTCAGTATCTTTGTTACCTTTGCCTTGCCTTGTGGTATCCAGAACCTTTCCCTGATAATGTTCAATGTGTGTGATGCTCCCACATGGTAGTTGGTTTCATGGACTTTCATGATGATTTTATTTGTGAACTCGCTGTCCCTCGGCAACAGTACTGGATACTTTCTCTCATAGCTCCAAGTTGTGTTAGTCATGCGACTTCCACATCTAAGTAGACCATCTGTGTCCAAGAACAGGTTTAAATTCTTTGTTAAGTGAGTCTTTTTTCCGGCATGTTCATCAGGAAAGTACTGGCTCTGGAGTTCTTTGATCTCCATAATTTCAGTCTTTGTACCACCATGTTCCGTGGGGTCAGGGTCTATTTCCATTTCGCAGAGTCCGTCTACCTGCGACCAGTGCATTGGTTCTGCCTCGTCTGTGCTTCCTTCAAGGGACTTCCCAGAAGAAAAGAGCGTCCTATGTGTAACATAGAAACGGCTTTCTGGCCAGTGGTGATTGTCTTCCTTTAGGAAAGCAGGTCCTTCATACCACAGTTCTTTTCTCTGCTTCCAGAGTTCTGGTTCTGATCTAGTTGCAATGTCTGCGGGATTAAGTTTGGTGTTTATGTAGTACATCTCAGTTTCCATGTGAATTTTCTTGATCTCATTAACTCTGTTTGCTACAAATGGTGGTAGCAGCTTGTTTGAGTTCATCCAACTGAGTACTACTAAACTATCTGTCCACAAGTATTGCTTCTGTATGGGTATGCCCAAGTTAATCATTACATACCTCAATAGTCTGCTGCCGATTAGAAACCCCATTAGTTCTAATTTTGGTATCTTTAGGGCGTCCTTATCTTCAATTTGTGCTACGCGTGACTTTGCCATCACGAACGAGACTGTTGTTTCTTGTTCTCCTGTTACGTCCTGGCTTCTCAAGAAAACAACTGCTGCATAAGAGCTGCTGGATGCATCCGTGAAGCAATGAAGTTCATGTGTTGATTTGTCACTTGTCACGTGAAGTCCTATATGTCTCGGAATCTTGACTTCCGTTACCTCCTTCAGGTTCTCAAGTATAGGACTTAGTGACTGAATTAAATGATCGGGTAACAGCTGATCCCATTTCACCTTTTCTCGGCATATCCTTTGGAAGAGGAGCTTCACTGGTAGAATTAATGGACACACAAATCCACATGGGTCATACACTCTGGCTAGTATTCGCAAAACGTCTCTCTTTGTGTGGTTTGGTGTCTTAAGATTGAAATTGTCTTCAGACACTTTCAGTCTCAATGTGTCCTCTTGCATGTCCCATTTTAATCCCAAGACCTTAACGGTCTCACAATCCTTCGCTTTGTTTTGCACTGGGATCAATTTCATGAACTCCTTGTCATTAGAGACCCAGTCTCGGATGTTCATGGATAATTGATCGAAGGATGACCTTGTTAGATCATAGATATTTCTGGCTTCCTGTACAGTGTCTGCTCCAGTCACTAAATTGTCCACATAGCATTTATCAGCTATAGTCTTCAATGTCTCATTACCTGATTGTGACATATGGTGTCTTATTGTGGCGGTCAACAAAAAAGGACTAGAGATAACCCCAAATGGGACTCTGCAGAACCGAAGATGTAGCAGATTCTCATCGGTAGCTTCGTGGGCTGGGTCTTTTAGCCATAAGAACCTGGTCACGTCTCGATCCTCTTGTTGTAGTCCCACTTGTAGGAATGCCTTCTCTACATCCGCTATTATGCCAATTCGTTTTGTCCGGAACTTGAGAAGAAGTGCAGTTAGGTCTTCTAGCATAGAGGGTCCACTGTACAGGCATTCATTAAGGCTCTTTTTTCCTGCTACTTTTGCTGAAGCATCGTAAACAATTCTTCCACGCTTACCGTTTTGTTTGACCATATGATGCGGGAGATAATGTACTGGATTGTTATCTGTTTTTGTATATGGCTTTACAATTTCTATGATTCCCAGGTCTAACTGCTCTCTCAGAATGTGGTCATATTCACTGATAGAGTCTGTGTCCAGTCGTCGGATGAGACTTCTCAGTCTTCCCAATGCAAGACCAAAGTTACTTATTAGCTCTGGCGGGTATTGAATCCAAGGCCACTTGACCTCATAGCGTCCTCCCTGATATTGTACAGTTTCGTTAAAATGACTAACTGCTTGTTCCTGTCGTGTTGTCTTCGGTGAGTCTGTGATCCCGATACTTTCCAGGGACCATAGAAATTTTATATCAATATTCCTCAGAGGTAGATCTGGTTCAGTGAAATAGGGACAATCCTGGGTGTGGCATTGGCAGTACGTAGTGACAGAGAGGACATCTGTCTCCTTTTGGGTCATGTTTCCAGACACTATCCAGCCAAAATCAGTGTCAATCAGGTATAAGTTTTCTCTAACCTGAATCTTATCTTCTCGTATGAATGAACAGTAAAGATCATTTCCGATTAATATCTCAATGCCCTTACCAGCGGAATCATCATCTGCCATTATGTCTATCCTTTCATGTCGCCATTTGGCTACGGGTACATGTTCTGTTATACGAGGTACAATGTTCACTAAAATTTTTCTCATGATACCTCGCTTTGTTTCAACAATTATTTCTGTAGTAGGGCTAGACATTTCTATTGGAGATTCGGCTCCGAAGGTATATATTAGCAGTACATCTTCTTTGACGGAGGGAAGTTGAAGTAGGCCGGCTGCCTTGGCTGTTATATAGCTGCGCTGGCTTCCCGAGTCTAAAAGAAGTCTGCACTGTTTATTCTGTCTCTTGTCTTGAGGGTTCCGAGTTGTCACCACGGCGGTCTGCAAAAAAGTGAGTATGTTGGTAGTACTGCACGTGGTTGCATTCTTAGAATGAGGTAATGTTGTGTCTTTACCAGTTTGCTCCTTGGGGCACAGCATTTTTAGATGACCTCCCTTGCAACGAAAGCATGACACCTTCCTTCTGCATTCGTTCGAATTGTGACCTCTCCTGAGACATGTTAGGCATCTACCCTTGAGCCTTCTCTTACGGTCATCGACAGACTTCACTCTTCTGCAGTCCGCACTGTTGTGGTTCCTCAGATTGCAAAAAAAACACGGAAGTTTGAGTCTCTTCTTCGGTGGGCCAGTCGAGGTATTCTCATACTTCCGTTTGTCAGCTCTCCTCGGTACAGGTTCCACTCTGATTTGTAACGCCTCAGTAGTAGCTGAAGTTTGAACAGCATCAGAAGGGAGCGGGGCTGCTGAAGACTCTGAACGCTCCATTGCAGTAATTACTCGCAGTAGATTGGCTCTTAGGGCGGGGACGGAGTGTTCATCGGGTGAAAGCAAATTCACCTGGTACATAATGCGTTCAGGAAACTTACTCGCTATAGTGACTCGCAGGTGATTACTTCCCATGTCCTCCCCCAGCGTCTGCAGTACCCTAAGGTGTCTTTCAATGCTATCCAGAGTCTGCCTGCAGTCCTTGTGGTTTTCTGTTGCCCTTTTGATGTTGTTGATGGCGCTGTGATGGGCGTCAATCACCCGGTCTGTAGATCCATATCGCCTCTTCAGGGTATCGACAGCAATGGCGTAATTCGCGTTAGTGGTTGCTAAACCACTAACTGTCTCCAGAGCTGGTCCTTCCAGAGAGCCGAGCAGGTATGACAACTTCTCTACATCCCGGAGATTTCGGGAGTCAATGTTCGCCTGAAACCGGTCCCAAAACTCGCTGAACCTGAGTATATCACCTGTATATTTTTCCCATTCCAGTTTTGGTAGCTTCGCTGACGTTGAACTCCGTGTACGAGTCCTGTGTATCTCGTACATGGAGTTGAGACTGACAAGGAGCTCTTCGGCCTCCGATTGGTCCTCCATAAATTTTGTAAATTGGTCAGGTTCCAAATCGGAGTTAGACCGGAATTCCCTGTCAAAAGCTTCGATCAGGTACTGTAGCTGGATTCGGGAGGTGATGAGATCTTCCTCGGTTATACTGAGTTCGGTGTCTCCCTCGGTGGTCGAGAGTCGTCCCTTTAATAAATAAATTAGAGAGCTTAGATACTGCTGTCCGGGGATCCTTAGCATTCACCGAGCACTATGGGCATTGTATAAGTCATTTGTAATTGTGGAAACATGAATACGTCGCATACAGGGGGCCGTCCGCAAATCGGATCCAAGGGAAAGGGTCTATGTCCAGCAGTAGACCTCCTGTGGCTGAGATTATGACGGTGTGAATAGAATTCATTATTTCCAGGCAGTGGTACTTAGTAGTATGCAAATATAATCACGTCCTCTTTTCGAAGTAAGACAGGCAGGCGTGCGCCCAGCCGGTACCATTGCCGGTATATAAGTGGTAGTGGCAGTGGTAGTTATCAAGTATCAAATATCTGTATTACTACATACATTACAACTAGAGTAATATAGAATATTTATTACCTTAATGTCCGTGATAGCTAAGAGCAGCTTCTCATGGCGAAAGTTTAATCTATGCGCCATATTCGACACTTATAACACTCTTTTCACAATAATGTAACAACACAAAACAATACAAACAGTTATCACACTAAATAATTAACGAAACACTATAATTTACGATATAACAACCCTTTTTTACACTTTCGTAAATCACAACCTTAGTGAAAAAAAACAATATGGGCGGCAAGTAGACGCAAGTTTTACAATCAGACGCACCACATTATTATCCACCAATTAAAATCATTGCAAATCGGAAAGGACGCTTCGCCACTTGGCGGCAAAAGTCGTTTGTTTCCTCGATTATGTCCTATGTTTACATTCCGTTGATAATAATGTACTAATTTTCTAGCACAATAATTCTCATAACTTAATTATATGGTTTTATCGCCATTAAACTTAAATTAATTTTAAATACCTTTTAAAAGTAATAACGCCATTAAATAAACTTCGATAACTTCCGGAAGATTTAAGAGATAACATAAAATTCTTGGAACTCACCATAGATAATTTTTTTTTTTTTTTTTTTTATTTAAAGGGCCGCATAAACGTTCAAACTCACATTAAATTGGCTTCGCGCGACATTTGCATTAGCCAATACCTTTTACGAATTAATTTAATTACTGAAGTCACCGGTCCCCCACTATACCGTGCACTGTATAATGAAGTAACATGACTCCAGCTTAATGGAAAGGGAATTTCAGTCAAAATGTTGTTTGGAGGGATTTGAGAAGGAGTAGCCGGAACGAATCTGGCTTCCCACATCAGATCCCAGCATCTCCACCATTTTGTCGCGCCCTTTATGCAGTCCTTCAATATATACTTATATTATACATATCATTCAATAGTTATGTGACTTATGCTATACATACATGGGTTAGAACGATGAGTTGGCCAAATCATTGTTGGTCGCGCTTCGCTATTAATCACAATATTGTGGCTTTGCCTTATTCTGCCTGGGGGCCTGACCTGCTCAGAGTTACCCCCAACGATCGACTATGGCTCCAGATCAAAGCGTTCCGGTACGCCCGGGTGCTTCAGTAACACGTGATTAATCACGTGCCAGGATTCCTGGCCGGTACAGTTTATCCCTTTATGGCACCCGCTGGACATGGAGCTTGTGCTCCACGAGGACCTCCACCTTCCCCATAGTCCTGCCCTATATACTCCAACTTACATAGCCGATCGTCTGGCTCCCAGTTTAGGTACCCCCCGGGGGCACTTCTCTGGGGTGAGCCTGTATACCGAGTATTGTATACAGGCTCTTATCCAATTTCCTTGATAACCATGTACATTGTACGCAAGATTGGACCCAACACTACCGTAACCACGCCCAGATACGGTCATCTCATTGTTCCATCCCAGCAGTATTATTATTATAACTAGGAACAATATTCAAGCACTTACCAAAGATTTCTCTTGGTTATTTCCACTGAGGTACTTGTATCGCCTGTACCTCACCTGTGCTTACCCTTCCTCGCCTTTTCGCGGTATTTTCTGCCGCGCGCCATTCCGTGTCAGCCCCTACAGACATAATGACTCACCCGTCAAACCCGCACTCAGTAAAAGTTACCATAGTGCAAAATATAGATTGACATTAGTGTGACATCTGACATTGACACTTACCAAACGTTTCATGGCGACTCGCGCATCGCGCGACAGGAGGCCTTTGCCTGCAGCAGAAGGATGGTACATGCTTCAAAATAAATAAATGAAATAGGTATAATATTAATAAGTAAAGGCCAAAGGGAATAAGATAGTAAGTAAGTACCTAATAGGGGGACACATGAATAATTAATATTATGGTTATCACTAGTCTTTATTCTTACAGTTTCTGTCTCTAATAAAATATGATATTTTTACAGACGAAATCGGTTCTTAGGCTTTACGACACGCCACTAATATGTTAGTGGCGTGTGTTGTGTATTAGAGACAGAAACTGTAAGAATAAAGACTAGTGATAACCATAATATTAATTATTCATGTGTCCCCTATTAGGTACTTACTTTATTTATTATGATAAATATGCTAGAGTTTTTTTCAAACTCTCAAATACATTTTTAAACATCATTAAATAATATGAATAACTATAAATGAATCTACCATGCGTTCAGAAATAAACATCTATAAGAACGCACAAGAAACTTGTAGAGTTATTAAACTTTACAAGTTTCTTGTGTGTTCACAATATTTGGTTTGGTTACATTTGTTTGCTTGTAAGGTATCGGGTGTAGGTACTATGCAGAAGTTTCCAGACATCTATCTCTGTCCTACATTTCTCATACAATTTTCAAATAAGATTTTTTCCTAATACCACAACCACTGTCTAAATATTTGTACTAGCAGATGTAATAACGTGTTTGTTATTAAGGTTGGGTAATAAACGCATTTTACTTTCTTTCTTTCTTTCTTTCTCCCAATACTAGGATAAAATTCTGCAAAACTCTAGGAAATGGCGAATGTCTGCTAGCCTTGTGATATCAATAACGTTGATAAAATGGGAAGTAAAACATAGATAAAATTTCGGACGTGTGTGGCCTTTAAAATACATCAAAACATACCTAACATAACACCGCGCCTTTTCCCCTGAGGGGCAGTCAGGAGTGTTTCTAAAACCCAGTTCCATAGTAGGTACACCGACACTTCGCCAGTAATTATTATATAATATTATGTCACTGTTAGATCAATTATTGTAAGAACCGTTAGTTTATAAACTGACCCTGTCCAGCCGTCGAATTGTTATTTTGTGTATGAAGAAACGCGAAGCGCGCGCTGATTGGTCGAAACGGATCACATATTTTGCACCCGCTTCCTCGCTGCCATTGTTCTCTTGACAGATGGATTTGTTTGACCAATTAGCGTGCGCCTCGCTTTTCATCACAAGCAAAATCACAATTTGACGGCTGGACATGATCCGCTTATAAGCTAACGAAAATATAGGCGTTAGATTGTAAAATTTAGTATCTGTTCACAATCTGTGGACAGTTTATAATCTCACTAGATTAATATAGATTATAAACTAACAGTGATTTCAATCTTTACGGTGACCAATTTATTTGTATAAATGTAGTAGTGGTTTATTTGTATAAATTTGTATCACAGGATTTGTATATCAGGAAATGTTTACAAATTCCTTAAAAAGATAATCTATGACAAATAAAAATATAGGACAACTTCCACACACGGTCATCTGGTCCCAAACTAGGCTAGAAGCCTGTACTATGGTAACAATATGACTAATGTATATTTTGTTGCAGTTTCCTAGGAAATCTGTACATTTTTTTATCTCTCATTTTGTCTCCTTTCCTGTTATATCCAATATAAAATTTACGGATTCCTAGAAGAGTATATTATAAATGTTTTATGTTGACTTTGCACTTGAAATCAGTAGGTAAGTATGCAACCATAATAATCTTAACCAAACCGATGAGATTAGAGAAGTGATTCAATATTGGATCATGGAAGAGATAATAATAAATATCCAAGAATATTCTGATGTGGCTCACTTGAATTTTCTGTAGCATAGCATGCCGACCTGTTGATTTTCAAAGTTTTGTTTTTAGAATATTTATTTTAGGTAGATATTAAGTAGGTAGCTGTAGTAAAGTTAGATGGTTCGGAAATGTGAAGCGGATAGACGAAAGGAGATAGACAAAAGAGATTTTTAAGGCGAATGTGAATGGTCAAGTCGGTAGGGGTCGACCTAGGCGTACCTTTCATGAACAAGTTGATGTTATCTTAAGTAAAGGCCAGGTCAAAGTACCTACAACCAAAGAGCATGTATGAAAAATTTAATAAAAGTGAAAGAAGCGAGTCATTAAATCCTACTTAATATTATAAATGTGAAAGTTTATGTGAGGATGGATGGATGTTTGTTACTTTTTCACGCCAAAACTCGATTGGGCTAAAATTCGGTATGTAAATAGTTTAGAACATAACATAACATAACATACATTCACGCCTTTTTCCCGAAGGGGTAGGCAGAGGTGTACCCAGGACTCAGTCCCATAGTAGATACACCCACAAAATGTGGGTGTAAATAGTTTAGACCCTGGAATAACACATACTTTTTATTCCGATATTCCCACGGGAACGATGGCTACTACTTGGTATATTATATATTCCCACGGAAACGATGGCTACTATTTGGTATATTATATATTCCCACGGGAACGATGGCTACTACTTGGTATATTATATATATCACAAGATCCAAGATAAATAATGGAATTTATTCCTTAAAGATATACATTTTTTTTATGATAGTGAAGTAACAAGACGAGCAAATCAGGTGCCTGATGGTAAGCATCATGATTGCCCATATCAGACACAGTACCACCTAGTGTTTTAAAATTCAAAATCCTGCGCAGGCTCTGCACTGCGCCTGTCACCCTCAGATGTTAGTTGTAGAAAATCGTCATGCCCAGTCATTTCGATGGTAACATTGCCCGTCACACCGAAACACAAAAACATAAAACAAACATACATTCACGCCTTTTTCCCGAAGGGGTAGACAGAGCACCCAAATTTCGCCAGTATGTTATTGGTCCCATGTAATAGGGGGCGAGCCTATTGCCATCTACCAGGCACAGTTCCAGACTCCAGGCAGTTATTGAGATAATTCCTAATGGAATGACCTGACCAGGGGATCGAACCCGGGACCTCTTGATTGGCAGTCGAGCATGCGCAGAACGAAACACATGTTTGCAAATTACTGCTTGGCGGATGAATAACGAGCAAAGGTGTGGTGTGGTTCCCCAGGCGCCCCCTGCAAAAGAGGCCTACCACTACAAATGGAGACCATGGACCAAGGTCAAGACCATGGTCAAGCGCAGCGTAGGACGTCCACCCACAAGGTGGACAGATGATCTGATAAAGACAGCAGGAACATGCTGGAGTCGGGCTGCTTACAACCATACTGGATGGAAATCTATGGGAGAGGCCTATGTTCAGCAGTGGACGTCCCATGGCTGAGATGATGATGATGACTATTATTTATGTGTTTAACTTCAGAGTCCTGTGTTCAGTAATACTTAGTTTGGCATTCAACGGATTTCGGATTCCATGTTTCAAACCCGTAAAAACGTCATTTTTAGAACCCATGCTTCCATAGATTATATAGTCGATAAAACAATGTGAAGTAATGTTTAGTGTTCTGGTAAAGCTATTTCTCAAAACGCAGGTAAGGAATGAATAGTTGCATGATGGCTAATGGCTTCGCAACCACTTTGGGTGCTTCCAGGGACCACCGGTTAAGAAACACTGTGCCAGATTAATCACGTAAATTTTCCACCGGGAAGAAGAACATATTCGGAGGCTGGGCAGCAGTGCTCTCCGTTTCCAAGTATTCCAACTACTGCGATCACCGAGCCGTCTACCAAGGGTGGTGATTACGGCAAAATCCCCCGAATATTAATAGTTTATGGCGTTCTATGGGGGAGGCCTATATTCAGTAGTGGACATCTTCCGGCTGATGATGATCATGATGTCTAGTGGAAAAAATATATTATACCGGCAGATTCCACTGTTTAGAGATCGACTCCAAGGCATACATAACTAAAGGCTTGTGACTCGCTCTGATCGGTCAGTTCTACTAGATATTATTGCATTAATATAATAAACATTCTCATTAAATTAAATTTCGAGTTTTTCAATAGCAATGATAGCTCATCTGCCTATAAACTGTCAGTGTCCCAAGGCATTCATGGGGATTTCCCGAGTCTGCTGGCGCGGGCGGCCTGCCTTGCCGTCCCGAGTGTTTGCTGGCTCTAATAATAATAACTCAGGAAGTTTTTTTGTTACTCAGCAGCACAGTATATACTAAATAAAAAAGGACAAAAGAAGGCAATCCTCATATATTTTTCTTACATTATTAATAATAGTATGTATAACAAAACATAACACTAAATTTATTACTTTCTACCTAACTCATTCTGTATTTGGCTAAACGCCTTCCCTTTCGTTTCAGGTACCACTAATGCTATGAAGAAGCACGAAGCTACGCAGCATGCTGCAAATATCCAATATACTGCTGCTGGTCCAATAGCATCTGCCACTATTGGGAAATATCTGACGGTTAAAAACGTGAATAGGAAACACGTCAGAGTTCCAGTTGTAACGCCGAAAGCCCGTGAAGGTCCGTCGAAGAGTTCTGCCATTAACATCCAAACCAGAGATCCTATACCTGGAAGCAAATCAAACACCTAGTTTGATTTTGACAAAAATGTTTTAACAACAGAGTGACGAGCTTCACATGAAGTTGGCACTATCAGTGAAACGGATAAGATAATAATAACTAATAATTTATTTATTTGAAACAATACTAAATTGAAAAAACAGAATGAATAAAATAATAATAAAAATAATTTGAATTTATACTCTAACAGAACGGGTTACCCCGCAGTGTAATTACACTGCTCGAGTCAATTCACATGAGTTATTTGGACATCCCATATTGTCAGAGTTTCAGGTCGCCAAGATTCCTACACGGCCTCCGATATTACCTAACGACTACATATCTTATAGGAAACTATAAGGACCTACAGTTTAACGTGCCATCCGAAACACGGTAGCGCCCAGGCAAAAAGTTCCACATGGTGAGATACGATCCAAGGCCTCCGGATTTAAATCCGGGCATATTCCCACTGGACCACGGATGCTACAACCATATAAAAATCAAGAATAAAAACCAAACCGTATAGATATATAGGTATATTAAAAGTATAAAAAACTGTGCCCCATGGTTTCATCCGCGTAGTCTTCGTTGCCATGAGAATATCAGGATAAAAGTACCCTATGTGTAATTCCAAAGTCTAAACTATCTATATACAAAATTTCAGTTCAATTAGTTTAGTAGTTTTGGCGTTAAATAGAAACAAAAATCCATCCTTCCATCCTCACAAACTTTCGCATTTATAATATTAGTTGGAAGTAGGATTAAATATGTAGGTAGGTAATATTAAAGTTGCATACCTGCATTATAACTGAAAATTATGACCATTATTGATAACAAAGGTAGATAGTTGAGAAATCCACTAATGGTCGAGTCATCGTCAAGTATTTGGAAAAACGTGCCCAAACCAATCTGAAATAATATACGACGTTCAAAATCAACAATGGTTCAAACTTCTAAAATCTATTCTTAGCGAGAAATTTTCTAATGCTTACCAATCCAACAGCTAACGCGAAAAACGTCGATGATAGCAAAGGTTTCCTTCCAAACCTATCAGTTATCAATATGGTGCATATACAACCAAATACTTGTATACATCCGATAATAGCTGACGAAATCTCTGATGAAATTTTTGTTCCAGTTGATTCAAATATAATTTGCAAATAAAATTGCACTGCGTTGTATCCAGTCATCTGTGAGGCAATAGCCAAGAACATCACAATTCCAATGCTCTTTAGAATTATTCTATCTGTCAGAATTTCTCTCATATTCATTTTTTCAGATTTGTTTGAATCGTAGTCTTTCAATTCTTCGAGAGCTGGTGTGACCTCACCTCGGAGGTAAGTAAGGATTTTGATAGCGTCGACGGATTTACCTGTAAAGATGTCTCGGCATTATTAATCAGCATCAGCCTTTGGTCGTCTAAGAACCGACAAACCAACAGATCCAATGGACAACGAGGATGTCAGCACAGAGCATTTCATATTATCCTCTTATCCCACGTAAATTTATATTTATTATAATTCTAGTAGGAATATAATGATCTAGAATAGTCTGGAAGCTGTAGTGTACGTGGCAGACGTGCCCGGCCCACTTCAGACTATGTTCAGTTTTATTTTTTATGTGGTCTGACAGCCTGACGCCGAAGCTTATCCAAATAATTAAGGGTCTTCTTACCTTTGGAATGCAAGAAATACGGGCTCTCAGGTAAAAAAAGCAGCGGTATAGAAGTAACCGAAATGAGTGTCGTCTGCATAATGTTTAAAGATAAATATGAGACGAAAGGTCCTATCGTCAAGAACAGCATGGACCCAATCGCTGATGAGATCTGGGACGTAGCACCCAGACCACCGCGAACTTCTTTCTGAAATATTAAACTACAGTGATATTTGCGATCTTCATCGTTTCCGTTTTAACTTTGAAAACTTAACCGTATACTGTGGCATGCTAACACGGTCTCCACCACTTTTCAGCAGTAGGAGCGTTTCGATTGAAGGAGACAATGATATTGAGAGTATTTATATTATTTTATGTTTTTAAGTTAGGTTTATGTTGGGATCCCTTATTCGGCGATATGAATAGGTCTATGAGCTCATTAGTCATAAATCAATACTCGCATGGCAGGCGAGTTGGCGAGCGCAGTTCGATGGTTTTACGCAAAGGACGCCTGCTGCCAGTCTTCTGGATCCGGTAACACTGAGCCGCCTCTTACGGCAACCACGGGTAGAGAGTGTGAGGTACTATTCTAAAGCCAG
This sequence comes from Hemistola chrysoprasaria, assembly GCA_947063395.1. Lineage (NCBI taxonomy): Eukaryota > Metazoa > Arthropoda > Insecta > Lepidoptera > Geometridae > Hemistola > Hemistola chrysoprasaria. Next base: position 8,133,812 of record OX346730.1, read on the forward strand.
TAACCCCACGCCAAATCCTTTAGTAGTGCACTACAGTTAAGACTGGTCCCGCTGAAGTTATAATCCATCAGAACATATTAATATTCCACGAGACTTATATTAATTACGTATATGGGTTGATCGAGCAGGTTGAGTGGCAAGTTTCAACCCGAGCCGGTCTCTAGTGGACACGCTTTAGGCTTTAAGAAGATTTTTTAAGAAATTAAATACTCACACTAGCTATTTCAGAAGCATACATCGAAACGGTAGAAACCACTGAGAAGTCAGAAAGGCCAATGAAGATCCTGCCCAAGTACAGCATCCAGACCTTGGATGCGAACAACAGGATGAAAGATCCGACTATTCTAGGTGAGACTGCGATGAGGATGGAATACTTCCTCCCGAGGTTGTCTACTGTGAAGCCGATGTATGAAAATGCTGAAATATTAATAAACAATATTTTCTTTGTTAAAATGGTTAACACAATGAGAACTAAAATCTCGGTCTGGATCAACAAAGTGCTAGTTATTACGAAGTCCTCCACAACACTGAATTTATCAATAGAGACGAATGATGATGATTCTTGATGAAAGAAAGAAAGAAAAATGCGTTTATTACCCAACCTTAATAACAAACACGCTATTACATCTGCATGTACATATATTTAGACAGTGGTTGTGTTAATCGGCTTGTGCTCAGCACATGCTGCGCTCGGCTAACCGTGCACAGTGCTGTTTTTCAGCACGTACCGTCTTATTCAGATTGATACATATTTATCCTTGTGGCAAAGGGACACCATGCCAAGTGAGTTAATATACTTCGCCAGTTATGTTTTTAGGTCCCATTTAACCTATTACACCCCCTAGGGATAACCTAGGGGGTACATAGGCCCCCTAGAGCGATCCTATTGCCGTTATCAGAGCACACATCTAGACAATTAAAGTTCTTGCCTGACCTGGGAGTAGAAACCAAGACCTCATGCTGCAGTAGCGCTTGCAATCTGATCCGCATGCAGTGAGAAATGGCTCAAGGCCTATTCTAAGCAATGAAATGGAATGGGCTAACTATGATGATGAAGCTCCTTCCAAACAAACTAATGTAACCAAACCGAGTATTGTAAAATTATCATTTGAAAAAATTATGCCCTACAAGTTTCTTGTGCGTTCTTCTTATAGAGTATCTTTCCGAACACACGGTAGACTCATTACTGTTTATCTTCATTGACGTGCAAAAAGGTCTGATTGTAACCTTTTTTGGTTGAGCTAAGTTTGAGTTGAGATGATAAGACAATTATTACAAATCTTACCTACCAAAGATTGCAGCTAACGGGCCTATGGACATGATCCAGGCTGTCTCCGTGTCAGTCGGAGGATGCGGCAGGGCGGTCTGGTTCTCATCTTGGAGTTTTACTATGGATGGCGACATGTAACCCACGGTCACTCCCATTTGGAAAAATGCTAGGTTCGCTGAAAAGATAGGATTTTTATTGAAGTTGATGAAAGCGGTGTCTTTACGTCGTCACGTCAAGGCGGGAGCTCAAAATCGGGAAATTGCGTAAGGAACTAATAGATGGCGCTGCATATTTGCTTTAAACATGATTTAAAGCGTTTCGTTCTTGGTATTTAAGTATGGAACCCTACCCTATGCATACATAGGTATGCCTTAATAATTTTTTTTTTTATTTTAGACGGGACTTAATCGCGCTAAAAACATTTATATATACCTACCTCGACGTTTCGACTGAGTTGCATCAGTCGCGGTGTACAATATTGCACCCTTTCAGTATTACTGTACTTTATGTATCACTTCGTAGGTATATATTATATATTACGCGCCATTCAGTATCACTACACCTCTTTTGTAACAATGAAATGGGGATCTGGAACCGTATGTCCACAAATTCCCATTAATGGGGAATGTCTATGTGGATTTTGGGCATAACCCGAGAAATTTGACACAATCTTATAAAAAATTTACCAAATCGATGTTTTGTATTCCTTTTTTTCCTCCGAACAATGAGTTCTACTAAATCTATGCCTGCTAAAACTCCTAATATACCCATTCTAATTTTTATCCTGATATGTCTCTGTTATATATATATAACCGAGAATTTAAAAGAAAAATTAGAAAGTTTTTCTTTTAAATTCTCGGTTTTTCATAGTGTACTTCTATAAATCCCAGTTTTTCTCTCCTGATTTAGACGTTCACTCCAAAAAAATGCCAGTTTACATTATATTAGCTGAGCCCCGCGGTTTCACCCGCGGATACAACATTCCCATGGGAATATGGGGAACAAATTACCCTATGTGTTTGTTATTCCCGGGTCTACCTACATACCAAATTTCAGCCCAATCGTTTTTGTAGTTTTGGCGTGAAAGAGAAACAAACATCCATCCATCCTCACAAACTTTCGCATTTATAATATTATATTAGTATGATGGTAGGATGTTGCCGTGAAATTGTAAGACAAGTTTCTTGTGCCTTCTTCTTGTAGAGGTATCTTTCCGAACGCACGGTAGACTCAGTACTGTATCTTCATTGACGTACAAAAGTGTCAGATTATGACCTATTTGAATAAATCTGTTTGAGTTTGAGTTTGAGTTTGAATCGTTAGTATATAGTTTTAATTTTGTGACATTATAAACTAACGGTTAGGTTAGGTTTATTATAAACTCTTTTGCTGTAGTTGTAGGCCTCTTTTGCAGGGGGCCACCTATAGGGAAGTACCACACCTTTGCCAGTTATTCATCCGCCAAGCAGTAATGTGCAAACGTTACTTACTGTGTTCCGGTCAGAAGGGCAATGGTACTAGAGAAATTACTGGGTATGATGAGATTCAACAACTAATATCTCAGGGTGACAGGCGCAGAGCAGTGCCGCGCAGAAAATTGTATATTAAAACACTGGGTGGCACTGTGTCTGATATGGGCAATCATGATGCTTACCATGAGGAACCTGATTTGCTCGTCTTGTTACTCACTATCATAAAAAAAAATCTAAGTAAGCGAATTATTAACTAACGGTTCGACGTCATGCACAGAAAAATTATAGGGACATCATACAAGTAATAGTTTACTTTATTTTCAAAATATCAAGATATAAATTGGTTTACTATAATCGTAGGAAACAGGGGAATAAAAAACATCGGTTTGGTAAATTTTCCATAGGGTTGAGTTAAACTGCTAAGAAGTCCCCTTTCCTGCTAATGCAAAATAATATTAAATTCACAAGACTAAGACTTACCCACTATTACAATAACATATTGCCGTAGCACGGGTCCAAATTCAATAAACATGTTTTAATTGTGACTCCGATACACAAATGCAAACAATAACAAAGTTTCACCTTTTAACTGCTTGTCTATTGAATGCTTTATAAACGATGCGAAGGATTATAATATTGCCACCCGCAAGCTAAATCGCGGCTAAGTGACAAAATCAAGTTTAGCGATATGGCCAAAAAACGCGATTAAAATTGAAAAACGCTGCTACTTCTTAACATAACATAACATACATTCACGCCTTTTTCCCGAAGGGGTAGGCAGAGGTGTACCCAGGACTCAGTCCCATAGTAGATACACCCACATTTCGCCAGTATGTTATTGGTCCCATGTAATAGGGGGCGAGCCTATTGCCATCTACCCGGCACAGTTCTAGACTCCAGGCAGTTATTGAGATAATTCCTAATGGAAAAATCCAATATTTAACACTTTGCCTGACCTGGGGATCGAACCCGGGACCTCTTGATTGGCAGGCGAGCATGCGCCCTCTACGCCACCGAGGCAGTCTACTTCTTAACGATTTGTCATAATATGACATTATTTCTTTGATTGGAAGATAGCTCTGTTCAAGGAGTATTAATCGTCGTTATAATATTTTAGTTAATAAAATATTTATTACTTATTATTTTTAATCGTGTTTTGGCATTTTAGTTAAGCAAATTATTTTTTATATAGGAGTGTTTACACGACTAAATTGCCGTTAAGTATACTTAAGCGGCACTATAGGCAAGGATTTGTTTACTACTCAATAATGCTTTTTGTGAACGCAGTTAAAGTCCATTGACCTCTACAAGGTCAACCTCTACGAGGTTTTCGAGAATTATATCACAAACCCATCATGACTGTGTGTAAACGCTTATTATTTTAGCCCTTAGAGCAGGCAAAAATTGGCAGTATTTAGAAAACTAAAGCATATATTTCTTTATTGTTTATTAGTTTTGTGATGTGGACTATTATACCACATCACAAAAACATCACAAAAGTTCTGTTAGAGGAATGGAATGAATGAAAAAGGATCTGTTAGAGACTCCCGCTGTTGGAATAATTAAAAAAGAAGGATGTGCAGTGTAGTTGCGCAAGAGCAGATTACTGCGTTGTAGCCATAATTTAATACCACATTACGGCTTTTTAGTTGTATAATACGATAAAGAATTAACACCTATACATGTTTTAAATGCGGGTAAGTGACTTTTAATTGCGTTTTTGCCTAGTATTGTTAAAGGCAGTTTATTATAAGACGGCAATTTATCTGAGGATTGTATATTTTTTATTAAAGAAAAGCTCTGCTTAAATAACATTTATTTGCCTTAACCCAGTTTTAATGTAGTATAAAACTAAATAGCGGCATTCTAGCTATGCAAAATCAGAGAATAGCTCCTTATGATTTTGAAGTTACTCGTAAGTAACTATCTACTTTTAAGCTAGGAATTGCTACATGACTGCGTTTTAAGATTGAATAGTATAAGAAAGTGGCAACCGTTTTTTCACTTCGCTATCTCGGAAACTATAAAATATATGAAAACCGTTCCTAGACAGGTCGATAGAGAATTTTTTATTGTACTTATCGCATGGTATCAAAATGGAAAAATTTACCTCATGTCACTTAGCCGCGTTTTAACTTGCGGACGGTAGTATAATCGTAGGATAGCCATAGGCACTTATAGATAATAATGATTATTTTATTTCCTTGTGTGGGTCCGTATCATTTTTTTATGTTACGTTTTACAGGTTTTTATTTAACTTGCAATGTTTGTATGTATCAACATCATCTCAGCCATTGGATGTCCACTGCTGAACATAGGCCTCCCCATAGAACGACACTCATGGCGGTGGCTCGCCGTCTGCGTCCACCGGCTCGATTGCGATCCTGACCAGGTCCAGTCCTACGGTTATCTCTTGTTTGTATGAGTTCGGGTCAAATCTTGCTACTGAACTTTAAAACAGTTATCCTCAACCGAATGTGACGTCACTAAATCAATATGGCGGACGGCTCAAGATGGCTAATGTTTATTTATTTGTAGTATAGTCTTTATTGACCTGTTTAAGCACCGTCTTATTTCCTTAACAGTTCCAGGATCACACAAATAATCAAAATAAAAAACAAAGAAATGGTTATGTCAAAAATTGTTACAATAATTAACCTTTTTTTTGTTAGGTATCTATTAACATCACCAACTCTGCTCCGCAAGAGTTTATCTACATACCAAATATTAGCCAAATCGGTTCAGTAGTATTGGCGTAAATAGGTAACGAACATAACAATTAACCACACACCGGTGTGGTTAATTGTTTTTTTTTATGTTTCGATGTACGATAAGAAATCGTACATAATAATAATATCACAAAAACATTTTTTTTTTCGCCTAGGCTATCCCGTCCCACTATTGGACAAAGGCCTCCCCCAAGTCCAACCAAAACCATAGAATCCTAAAAAATGCCCTTTCATAATCAGATAATAAATAATCTAGAATAATATTATCATGCATGCAATCATTACAATATTATTAAAAAAAAAAGGTTTATTTCATAACTTTTATTATTATTATGCAAGAGGGGGCAATATTATGTACTTAAAGGAAATACATCTAAAAAACGAATCGATAAATTATCTATCGGAGTGACGGGCGTGACTGTGTATAAAGTATCAGACACGCAGGGCCGTAGCCAGGACTTTGTTTGGGGGGAAGGGGGCACCAGAAAAAAACCAAGACTAGGCCTGATTTTGTTTACTTCTGGTTAAGTCGACTAATTGTTAAAGATTTTAAAATTTCAGTAACAATGTAAGCAAAATTAATTTCAAAACGCAGCGAAAAAATTTTGAAAATGCATGAGCAACTAACGAAAGAAAGAAAGAAAGAAAATTTTATTTATTCACAACACACATACAAAAATATTAACCTAAAGATGCTAACATTGCGTGTGCCATGAAACGGTACCAACTCAGCATAAGCCGGTTGAAGGACAACCTGCGCTGATCTTCCGTTGGTACCTATTCCGGTGACTTCACGGACTTACCTAACACTAATTACACGTCCATAAAATTGTTATATGATATAAAGAAGAATAGAATTGTAATATGCTGATATATAATGAAAAAAAAATTAATAATTTTAAGAACAAGAATACGACATAATAAAATATAATATATACATATTTATGGTAATCGTTACTAGTTACTAAGTTCAAAATGTTTATAATGTCACTGTCACAGTAGTGATAATAATGAAGTGAGTAAATTAAACAATAAAATAAAATTATAAAAACTCATTATCCTAGTATGCCCTCTTAAAACACTACAACAATTTATTTCAGTGTCTAATAACAAAACAAAGTTCTAAACAAAATGAGTTATAATAGAAGTAATCATTGACGGTATGTGTACCACGTTCCTATATTGCACTAGTTTCATGTCTAAGGTTTTCTTGTTTCTTTTGATGCAGACACAAGAATTTTCTTAATTTAGATCTGAAATTATAGAGACTTTGCAGGTTCCTTAATGGCGGGGGGATATTGTTCCAGCACTTAGATGCACATAGCGGAAGCTTCCTCTGAATGAGGCTGAGCTGTTCCTTGGAACAGAAAGCTGCATCTCGTACTGGGATCGCGGTCTACACTTCGATACCCAAGACAGCTTCTTATGAAGATAGGGTGGCGTTTCAAATTTAAGTACTCCAAATAATAAACGAGCGAAATGGAGCTTCCGACGATGCCGCATCTTAAGAATTGAATGCTTATTTAAGAACGGGGTTACATGTTCCCGCAACGGGACATTAAAACAGAACCGAGCACAGGCGTTTTGGACCCGTTGTATGAGCTTTTGAGATTTCACTAATAAGCGAGGCCCGAAGACCGTGTCCATATAATTAAGTTTTGATAAAATAAGAGACTCGATCAACTGAATTCGAAGGTCCCCGCTCAGATAGGGCCTCATTTTGTAAATGATCCTTAGTCTGTAGAAACAGCTTGCTATTGCATTTACTATATGATTGTGAAAACGAAGGTCCATAAGCAAACCTAGGTTACGGATTTCAAATACCCGTTCCACCGGATTACCCTTGACTGCTACACCTATTACTGAAGGGTCAATGGTTGACAATTGATGCTTACTTCCTAGAATTAAATATTTAGATTTAGTGGGATTAAGTGATAGACTATTGTTATCTGACCATGCTACGATTCTGGAAAGATCTTCATTTAGTTTATCTATAGCACTATCTATGTCTGATGGTTTACAAGAGATTATCTGCGTAGAAGTGGACCTTACAATGTTTTATTTGATCTTTGATATCTGCAGAGTACAAGATAAACAAAATAGGACCCAAGATAGAGCCTTGAGGTACCCCCCTGCCACAGATGGCCTCCTCAGACACCAGTGATGAACCATCATCCTTACTGATCTTTACATATTGGCGACGATTAGTGAGATAACTATTAAACCATAATAGAGCCTCCTGGTCAAATCCATAGTAATGAAGTTTCGCCAACAACAGATTAATATCAAGGGAATCAAAAGCACGAGAATAATCCAACAGTACTAGAAGAGTACACTGTCCTTCATCTTGGGCGCATATGATATCATCTGTCACATCTAGCAATGCAGTAACTGTACTACGGCCTTTTCGGAAACCCGATTGTACCTCCGGCAAAATATTATAACATACACAAGTAAAGCACAAGTAAAGTACATGCTTTGACTGGGTACATACGGTTGTATTTTATGTGTATTATTTTCTATTGTTTTTATATTTTTGTTTTTTGTATAATTGTGGGACTTGCACCAGATACGATAGCCGCTGCTGGAGTATCCAAAAAAAACCAAAATTTTTGGAATATATTTAATTAAAATAATTTCTACAATATTATAAAACTAAATTATGTCAAGTGAATGCTACCGATGCTAGGTTAACAATACTTCATATTCAGGTTACATGCGCTTCCGCGAATATTGCTGGTTCTGCATTCCGATGGCGGCGCGATGTCGCAACTTGAACGCGGTTGGTGGAAGCGCGGTGTCCTTGTCAGCGTTTTGTATGATTACCGCGATGTAACACCTCCCCCCTCAGAACGGCAACTATTTTTCAGTATTTCTAGGGAAAATGTTGCCGGAGTTCTGGATGAAGTTGTAGGTTTCTCTATGTCTTCATAATCAGATTTCACTGTCTTAGCGTTTTGCGTCTTCTTACGATGAAAATAGGAACGGGCTATAACTATGGTTAGTCCTAGTATTAAGGTGCCAGATAGGATGCTGTAAATTGGTATTGTGTGGTACATGATGTTAGATGAGATGTGATCTGTCTGTATCGGCTGTTGCAGCATCATCTTATCTTGGTAGGCATGAAGATCTCTCAGATTTATTGAGTTAAGTTTAATTTGTGGAAGTGGCGTCGTATTTGGTATTTCGGTGTTCATTGTAATCTTCATTATTTTCAGCGGTTGTCCCTGGATCTTGTCATAGTTGTTGCTGATGCTGAGCTCGTCGGTGCTTAGGGTGCAGCCGATGGGAATCGTTATGAGAAAGCTACCCTGTATGGTGGTATAGCTTTCATGGCCGCAGGTTGTATGAATTTTCGTTGGGGCAGGAAAGGAGATAGCGTAATGTCTCTCGTCCAGGCGGTCCACAGCTTCCTTGGATAGTTTTATGGTGGCCATCTCGCAGGTCGCGTCCAAAGTCTGGTTGTTGATGAGGTCGTGGATGCAGTCCGGTTGCTCTCGGATTTGGTGACTGAGATTTTCTTCACAAAGGAACCGATTACCGTACTTCGGACATTCTGTCTCTATGTACATGAACGCTTGCCTGTTACTTGCTATGAGAGGACATGAGGGTAAAATGGACTGGTTGTTTTTATTAGGGATCATTACTAATCTATATAAATCATAGTCCTTGGGAGAAACTATAGGAAATTTTAGAATTATGACTATGCGCTTGCCCGAAAAGTAATAACCTGGCTTAATAAGGTCGTAATACTCTCTTAATTCTAATCTTAATATCTGATTCCTAGGGTAAATTAATTCTAACTTATCTAGCATTTTAGCTAGTACATCTATGCTAACTACAGAGTGGTGTGTGCTCGATGCACGCACAAAACCTAAAATATTTTCTATCCTCACCAATTCTGCCATAATATCATCTGCATTTTCAGAGATGATAATTAATAATTGAGCAAACTTAGCATACTTTAATAGACTAGTCTCTCTATGCGCTTCGCTATTTAAGAGAAGATCTATGGTGGAATTAATTCTCTCTTGATTTTGAACTATTTGCGTTATGACTTTACTATGGTGGGCCATCCAATCTTTGCTGATACTAATGTGATTATTAAACTCATCTGTAATTTTAACTTGGTTATTTTCCATGATTTTAATGGCATCATTGAATTTAATCGCATCCGAATAGTCAAGGTTGCCCGTTATGCTCTTTATAACTGAACCTAATCCATCTACAAGACCTCGTTTATTACGATTAGGTTCTAAGCTATTTAAATGCATAAGTATTTTTTGAACTTTATTACCAATGTATTCAATTTGTAGTTCATATAGAGAATAAGTGTCGTTTTCAAGTCTATAACGATAGTCAAGTAGCTGAGATTGCAAGTTAGTAATCTGACGCTCTATATTGTCAAGTTCTATATATTGTACGAATGTATGGTAATGAGTAATGAGAGTCGTCGGTCCTAACTTAAACGGTAAAAGTCCCGGTCCATCGTCCAAGCTTTCAAGTGTTATCTCTTGAGCTTCCGCTATTGTCAGCGCGGTTAGGGTCAGCAGGAGAATCCTGTAACAATTTTGATGATTTAGGGACCCTCTTGAGGCGAGACTTAGCTACCGGGCCTCGCTTTTTAGAGGTGTAAATGTGGATAGGTAAGTTAGCAAGGACTGTGTCCTGCGTATAGCGCGGTGCGAGCTTTTGCCTAGATGAGAAAGGGTTCTTTATAAAGATTTGTTGTGTCGGTTCATAATCTTCTTCAGGCTCGCGATCTTTATTAAGTATGTCGATAAGGTTAGTACGGTCAGTCAAAGCAGTTTCATTTATGATGTCATATACTGTTTTCATTTGGTCGCGGTGAGTTTGGGTATATTGTTGTAATAGATGCTTAGTTAGGTCCATGTCTACGGGGTCTCTAGGGTCAAAGTGTCCATTGATTATATCATAAGGTCGGCACTTTGTGAAACTGTGCACCGAGCTATTGTATGCTATAAGCGCGTACGGCATGAGATTAACCACAGGTTCATCCTTCTGTTTCAGTTTAAGGATGCGCAAATGCTCTAAAATAGTCGAGTGAAATCTTTCTATATTCCCGTTATCATTGGGTGCATGGGGTAGTGTTTTGTGGTGGTTGATCTTATGTAGTCGCGTAAATTCTGCGAATAACTGATTCGTGAATTCAGTTCCGTTATCAGTCACAATAGTCAATGGGAGTCCGTGGTGAGTGCAATAATGGAGTAGGCTCTGAATTATGCTGACGGCGGTTCCATCTCGGAGGTGATACGCTTGACCGTATTTGGAGAAAACGTCTATAAATGTTAAATATTTCTCATTTTGAGTAGTGAATAAATCGAGATGAATCGTTTCAAAAGGTTTCGTTGCTGGCGGTACTACATTAAATTTCTGCTTAATCGGATTTCTATCGTACTTGGCTTGTCCGCATAAGGAACATTCATTAATAAATTTAGTTATGTGTTCCCGCATTTTAGGCCAATAATATCGCCGTGAAAGCGATAAAGTGCATTCGTTAATTCCGCGGTGGTTTGTTTTACCATCGTGGTAGTTGCTGATTAGTTCTTGCTGTTTAAGGTACTCTTTAACGTTTTCGAGCTCCTTTTTGGCTAGTATTAAATTCATTGAAGAACTTCTAAATTTTTCCTGAATTACTGGGATGATATCGTACATTCTCCAAGGTGGATTTATTAGCAGAGCTGTCTTGACCTTGGGATTAACAAATTCTTTAATAGCGCTCACAACGTCATCACATAAGTTACGGTCAGATATCTGTACACAAGTTCTAGTATGTGTCTCGAAAGGCTTAGTGGTTACAGATCGGCGTTTGACGTCACCTACTACCGTCATAATAAGTTGTCTATGAAATTTATTTAATGGGTCGTCAGTTATGGGAACCTCGAGAATAGGGTTCTCGCAACTCGTATGCGCGGTAGCTGTAGTAGAACCGTGAAAAGTAGGGTTGTCACGACTAGTGTGTGCGGTGACTGTAGTCGAACCGTGTATGGAGCTAGCAGGTCGCTCTGAAGGATTGACGGCGATAGAGCTCGTATCCTCGATGTGAATCTCAACTCTCGACAGCGCGTCTGCGTTTGTGTTAGCTTTTCCCTTTTTGTATATGACTTGGAAGTCATATTCGCTAAGTTTAAGCTTCCACCTCGTTAGTCGGGAACTCGGCTCCTTAAGGCTCATAACCCATTGAAGTGGTTTATGGTCCGTAAGGATCTTGAATTTTCGACCAAAGAGATACGGCCGAAAATACTTGGTGGCCCAAACTATAGCCAGTAACTCTTTCTCTATTGTGCTATAGTTAACTTCGCTATCATTGAGAGTTCGGGACGCGTAGCACACAGGCTTATCGGATCCTATAGGCCCTTGTGATAGAATGGCGCCGATAGCGACATTAGAAGCGTCCGTTGTTAACACGAATTCCTTATTGAAATCCGGGTATTGTAATATTGGGTCGTTGGTTAATAAGGTCTTACATTTTTTAAAACTGTTAACATACTGAGGGTCCAAAGTTACTTTCTTGCCCTTTTTCAAACAGTGAGTCATGGGTTTTGTAATTTGCGCGAAGTCGGGGATGAACTTCCGATAGTACCCAACTAGACCCAAGAATTGTTTAATTTCTTTGGGGGTCGTAGGTATGGGGTAGTTTTGGATTGCGGTGATCTTGTCCGGATTTGGTTTTATACCTTCGCGACTAATGACATGTCCTAAATACGAAGTTTCTAACTTTAAAAATTCCGATTTATCCATCTGGATTTTAAAGTTAGATTCCCGTAATCTCTGGAACACCTTTTGGAGATTTACCATGTGTTCCTGGAGTGACGTGCTAAAGACGATTATATCGTCAAGATATACCAGACATACAGTGTTCTGTAGGTCCTGGAGTACATTGTCCATCACTCGTTGAAATGTGGAGGGTGAGTTCTTTAACCCCATAGGCATACGTAAAAACTCGTAATGTCCATGTTCCACATTGAACGCAGTTTTGGGAATATCCTCCGGGCTCATTTCGACTTGATAAAAGCCGCTTGCCAGGTCCAGGGTTGTAAAGTATTGGCAGTTACCTAGCTTGTCTAGTACATCCGTGATATTAGGAATAGGGTATTTATCGTCTATAGTCTTTTCGTTCACCTTCCGAAAGTCGATTACAAGTCGCCATTTAACCTTGCCAGATGCATCGGCTTTCTTGGGAACAATCCATATAGGAGAGCTCCAAGCTGATTCGGAGGGGCGAATTATACCCTGCTCTAACATTTTACCTATCTGTTGTCTAACCTCGTCTCTATGCACATACGGGTACCGATAGCTCTTAGTATACACCGGTTCCTCATCTGTGGTCCGAATTCGATGTTTTATCTTATTAGTAAACGTTAGCGCTTCGCCTTCTAGATAAAAGACGTCCGCATACTGAGTACATAGAGACTCTAAGTTCGCGCGTTCCTCGGCGTTAAGGTGGTCTGTGCGCAAGCGAGATAGAACATCGTCGGCGCGCGACTTACGTTGTTCGGTGCGCGTGAACTCGTTTGTATGCACCTCGGCTACTATGTGTCGATCCATTGAGAATATTATGTCGTGCGGCGTCGGATTCGCGATCTCTAATATACCGCGGTTATCTTTAACTACTGTTAGACAGTCCCGGATGAGGCAATTCGATATCGTTTGTTCCGGAATGAAAGCATCACCGTCGTGCACGTTAATTGGGAGTGTAACTAACTTCGAAGAGTTTGCTGGAATAACATCTTCGTAGAGATTGACGTTGCATGAGTTATACATTTGAATAGGGTTATTCGCGTTACGAGTAAAAAGTACCCTATTCTTAAGGTCAATTTTAGCTTCCCATTTCTCTAATAAGTCAAGTCCGATAAGTCCGTCGAAATAGTCATGAAAACGGTACACGAAAAGTTTCATATATTCAAGATCCTGAAATTCCGGAAAACATGGTAATGACACAGAAAAATTATTACGAGTAGTAGCATGCACATTAGTAACCTCGAAAGGATCATAGTTCAAGGGTATCTGTGGAAAGTAGTGTTCCAGTGCCTCGGGATTTATGAAGGACTGATTAGCCCCGGTGTCGATGAGGAATTTCAAGGGAGGATCGGAAATCTGGATATATGGAAGCTGCCTTTGCGTTTGTAGGTTAACTTCTATTTTGACTTTCGTGAGATCTGACCTTTCTGAAAATCCTGGTCGGATTCAGTAGAAGTCGGTTTGTCATTTTTATTTTCAATGTCAGTCTGTTCATGTCCGTTATAATCAGTATAATACTGAGGTACATCGCACTCGTATGTAACAGGACACTCGTATGCGGATTCATACTCAGAGTAGTAGCAATAAGGGTCGTTATCTGAGTAGTAATAGCTATTATAATCGTCATACGCTGAGCATTCGTTAAGGTTCAAATCTCGCGTTTTGAAATAGTTATTTGGCGGCGGGTTACCCGACTTCGTCCAGTCGTGTCCTGATAAACCCGTTGCAGGCAAGGGTTTAGCAACATAGTGGCTTACGCCACTCATAGGCTTAGGGCCAGTCTGCTGGGCTTGAGGCCGTGGTGGCATTCTAAATTGACTATTTTGGGCATTATAATTTGGTGGTGGGGCGCGAAACATTTGTTGAGTGCGAGTAGGGCCTTGATAAGGTCGGTTCATTGGGAAGTTAGGCTTCCAGGAATTATGTGGATTATAAGGTTGAGGCATTGGACGCTGAAAAGGTACATTCATAGGCATGTTATACATGGGTGCAGGAGGAACGAATGTTCTTTGTACTGGCATAGCGAATGATTGCGACTGCATAAGCTTAGGCGCGGCATTGACTTTGCGCTCGGGAACAGAATCGTTACGTTGTTGCAAGTACATTACATTAAGTTCCTCTTGTACAAATTCCAATGCTTTTTCTACACTATCAGGACGCATGCAACGTATGCGTGAGCCTAGGGGCTCTTTGAGGCCACGAACGAAGGCCTGCATAGTTAGTTTTTTGTATAGGGCGCGTTTCGCCTCTACAGTGGTAGGAATATTTTCGTGCAAACTCACATAGGTCATGATAGTGCTGAATAAATTCAAACAATGGTCATAAAATTCTTGTGGCGTTTTACTACCCTGGGTAGCAAGTGAGAGGTCATTGTAGAGGGCTGTTTCATCCCTCTGGTCGGCGAAATTATTTATAAGAGCGGTTCTGATGCCTTGCCAACTTTCTGGAATGCCGTTTGAATTTATTGTGCGGGCGGCGGGCCCGGTGATTTTATTAAGGATCCCATTTAGTAAGCATAGATTGGTAAGCTCGTGGGCCGGGTCGGCGCTCAAGTATGTCGCACATAATTGGTCACATAATCGTATAAAGCGCGTGAGCACATTAGTATTACCATCAAATTCTGGCACGGGGCGCAGCGCTTTGAAAATCTTATCGGGCTCCATGTCCCCTACTATTTCTTCAGCTACACTATCTAAATTCCTATTAATATCTGCTAAAATACTACGTGATTGCCTACCCGATGCAGGACTTACACTATATTTCCTGGGATGGAAAATTTTGGGAAATTCAATTACTAATAAAAGGGTTAAAAACTAGGATTAGCAAGTACAGGAGCAATTCAAGCACTTACATATATTCCACCATTTCGGTCCTTTGGGTCGATTTCTTGACAACTCCTCCAGCTGCGTGCCCGTAGGTTCTGAGATTGGACGGACGCGTCGCGATCAAAGGTTGCTCGCGGCGCAATTAGCAACCAGGACGAAAATTTACCACGCACTCCTTGCTATTTCCTGCCCAATCCTACCGACTGCGCCAGATACGATAGCCGCTGCTGGAGTATCCAAAAAAAACCAAAATTTTTGGAATATATTTAATTAAAATAATTTCTACAATATTATAAAACTAAATTATGTCAAGTGAATGCTACCGATGCTAGGTTAACAATACTTCATATTCAGGTTACATGCGCTTCCGCGAATATTGCTGGTTCTGCATTCCGATGGCGGCGCGATGTCGCAACTTGAACGCGGTTGGTGGAAGCGCGGTGTCCTTGTCAGCGTTTTGTATGATTACCGCGATGTAACACACCTGAATAAAGAACTTTATTATTATTATTATCTTCAAGATATTTAGTTAACTGCACGCATACGACTTTCTCCATTACTTTAGATAAACATGGCA
Source organism: Hemistola chrysoprasaria (assembly GCA_947063395.1). Classification (NCBI taxonomy): domain Eukaryota; kingdom Metazoa; phylum Arthropoda; class Insecta; order Lepidoptera; family Geometridae; genus Hemistola; species Hemistola chrysoprasaria. The sequence goes on from OX346730.1 coordinate 8,149,447, forward strand.
AAATGCTTATTGGGCGAAGATCTTTGAGTTCAGCCGGATTCGAGAGTTTAGGCAAGGTACGTACAATGGCAAGTTTCCAAACTTCGGGAAAGGTACATGTAGTGATTGAAGAATTGATCAAGTGTGTTATAGCATCTACGGTATATGGAAATGTCATTATCAGCATATCCAGACCCATACCATCGCACCCCACTGCTTTGGACTTTAATTGCCTGATTATCATAATGATGCCGTCGAGACCAACCGGTTCTATATGAAAGACAGAGTTGTTAAACCTATTAAACTCAAAATATGTCAGTTGGGACTAACGCACTAACGCAACTGCAAACTCGAATTGCTGCGAGCGCGAAAAGAAAATGTATGGTTACAACAGTGAAGGCGAAAGCAGCTTGCTGCGAGCGTGAAGAAAACTTTTATGGTTATTATAATGAAAGCGCGAGCGCGACTAAAATATGTGTGTAACAATGAATGCAGTGAACCGTTTTGATTTTCGACACAGCTTCTAAATATTTTGGGGGACCCACTAAACAACCCCCTGCCTAAGTACGGCCATGATCAGGCTATTATTATGTCGCTCGGAAACACCGATTTAACCAAGTCTTTTGATAGGCGTACACGTATACCATATTTAGTAATTTAGTCCAACGTGCAGAGGCCCTTTTCACTAAAGAGGCCTAAACACCTATTCACTAGATATTATAAAATCCTAAATGAATCACTGCCTCACATGCAACGCGGAGTCCAAACCACTGACCCTAGAGACTTGAAATTTGGAATGTAAATTGTTTTCGTTGTCTGAACATGTGCTGAAAAAGAATTTTTGAAAATTCACATTCTTTAGGTTCAAAAAGATCGTAAAATTTTTGTTATGGAACTCCCATGTTTCATAATTAGCGTACTTAACTAGTATACTATAATTTAGATTTTAGAGCTCCATAGTTAAACGTAACATAACATCACACCTTTTTCCCGTAGGTTAGGCAGAGATGTATTCAGGACCTAGCCCCATAGTACCTAGCTACAGGCACATTTCACCAGTTATGTTTTTAGTCCCATGTAGAGGCGAGCCTAATCCATTTGCCATCTAGCGGGCTCAGTTCCAAACTCCAAGCTGACATTGAAATAAACTACTTAATGGATAAATCAAATATGACTTATTATTGTCTTGCTTAGGGATCGAGCCCGGGACCGCAGAATCGGCAGTAGCGCTTGCATACCACTATGCCACCGAGGCAGTCATAGTTGAAGTTAGTTCAAACGGTGAGAGTACCATATTACCTTGGTACCTAGTTTGTATGTACTATCTATAATCTCTAAGAACGCAATACTTAATAGGCTACTTGACAACATTAAAGCCCTTCACACACGCAGCTATAATATATATTAATATACCGTCCTATAATATATATTATAGGACGGTACCACATACGGACACGATGCTATAATATATATTTTAGACTTTATTTCATTGATACAGTAGTTTATATTGATATGCAAAAATATATATATGACGGTATATGTTGGTGACGTTATAGAAATATATATTATAGCTGCGTGTGCGGTCAGTCGAATATTTGTATAGAAAATATATCGTAATATGCCTTGCTATGATTTATATTAATATATATTATAGCTACGTGTGTGACGGGCTTAAGGCGCTGTCCAAAGCAAATTCGCCCTCTCGCTCACACGTACCCACATTTTAGAAGATTTACAAAATACTACTTAAAATTACGTAAAATAAAGACAACTAGGTTCTAGAAAATAACAATACAAAGATTCAGTAAAAATCCAATTTAATCCAAACAAGTTTTCAGTGCCTTTTAATTTTCTAAGATTTTTAAAACTCGTTTGGATTGGATTACTGAATTTTTGTATTGTTATATTCTAGAACCTAGTTATATTCATTTTATGTAATTACATATACTATTTTTTATATCTTCAAAAATGTGGGTATGTGTCAGCGAGAGGGTGAATTTGCTTTGGACAGCGCCTTAAAAATATACTTCAAATGGTGGTCATCCTATCAGATAAAAGCGTAAAAAAGCATATTAGAGACATCCTCGTTGGCTCAGATGGTAGTAACTCTGCTTTCTGTGCCGCAGGGCACGGGTTCGATCCCCGGCCAGTTCAAACATTAGTGTGCACGAACATGTCGTCTGTTTGATCTGTAGGTCAAACATTTGTGTGCACGAACATGTTTGTTTGATTTGTGTCTGGGTGTTAAAAGTTATAAAGTATGTATATCAGTCATCTGGTTACAGGCTTCTAGCCTAGTTTGGGACCAGGTGACCGTGTGTGGAAGTTGTCCCATATTATTAATATATATATTTCGCTTATTTTAAACTTTGAAATGTATGATTTATAATTTTTAGTAGTAAAGCAATTCAACGTCATTGATTATTTAAGCAAAATTCACGAAATAAAACCAAACATTATTTTTCAATTTTAATTCTGATGCAAACGCCACACACTGCATCATTTACTTATCTTTATTTATCTAATAAGTGCATAATGTAGGTAAATCTGGCAGATTAGCCGCTTATTGTGGTATTAGCTCGTATTTAAATACTTACTTGTTATCTTTATTATTTTATTAGTATCCAAAGTATGGTAGACATACTTTGTATAAGCTAAGCGATCGAGATTTCCAAATGGAGCGACGTAATCACGTAACATAAAATACAATCACGTCTTTTTCCCGAAGTGGTAGGCCGAGGTGTACCTAGAACTCAAACCCATAGTAGGTACGTCCACATTACAGCCCCATTTTATAGGGATAGATCCTATGTGGTCACGGCACGGTTCACGGCAGTGGTGCTGGTCACCACTGCTGTGAAGTTTGTGAAGCCACTTATGAAGTTAACCAATACTAACATAGAGGACTCTATGTTAGTATAATAAGCCATTCCAAATAAAGTCAACTTTATACCTCTCCTACTTTACGCCACTGAACCCGCCCCCTTATTACGGACGCAATAGAAGTGTGGAAAGCGTTTAAATTGCTTAATGTCTCCTGTCAAACGGCATACAAAAAGTGACGTTTGACAGCAAAACTTACTGCTGTTGTTACGCGATTGCATGTTCGCAATACCATGGCCGGTCCTCAGCTCTACTCATCCAGTTGCTACGGGCCATTCTTCGCAGGTCGTCACTCCACCTGGCCACAGGGTGTCCTACGCTTCGTTTGCCTACTCGCGGTCTCACTTCAAAAACTGATCTACAACATACATTCACGAACCTTTTTCCCGAGGGGGTAGGCAGAGGTGTACCCAGGACTCAGTCCCATAGTAGATACACCCACATTTCGCCAGTATGTTATTGGTCCCATGTAATAGGGGGCGAGCCTATTGCCATCTACCGGGCACAGTTCCAGACTCCAGGCAGTTATTGAGATAATTCCTAATGGAAAAATCCAATATTTTATATTGCCTGACCTGGGGATCGAACCCGGGACCTCTTGATTGGCAGTCGAGCATGCGCCCTCTACACCACCGAGGCAGTCAAAAAAACTGATCTACATCAGCGTTTATCCGTTCTATATGATGTGACCAGCCCACTGTCACTTCAACTTGCTTATTCTTTATGTCGGTGACTCTAGTTCTCTGTCGGATAACCACGTTACGGATCCTATCCTTTGAAGAAATTTCTAATATAAGAATCTCTTACCCTTAGACGCTAACACGAAAGTTGCCCCTGTCGTCGCCTGGTAAAAAGCTCAATGGGCCTTGCACGTTGGCCTAAAAATGGTCTCCGTGTACGCCTATCAAAAGACCGGGTAAAGCCCGTGTTTCGAGCGACATAATAATATGATAATGCTATGTTAACATAACAAAAATGTCTCGGGGCAGAGACTACTACTTGACTAGTTTCCTTTTGTTAGAAAAGTAAGTAGCAGATGATATGGCCTGCCATAGGCCGTCCTATAAGGGGTTTTGTGATTGATTTCGCGAGCCCAGATTGGATTGAGTTCAGTTGACATAATAATGCCTAAATAAACTACAATTGTATTATAATTATACACTGCACCGAGCCTTTAAACTTGTCGACTAACACTTTGCTTCGCTCGGTCGATAAACTTTATCGTATTATGCACAGAAATGATAAAAGAGGTTAGAAAGGAAATTAGTTCCTGTTTTTTATTAGAACGCAAGTTTTTTTTTTATGATAATCAGGTGCCTGATGGTAAGCATCATGATTGCCCATATCAGACACAGAGCCACCCAGTGTTTTAAGATTCAAAATTCTGCGCGGCACTGCACTGCGCCTGTCACCCTGAGATATGAGTTGTTGAATCTCGTCATGCCCAGTATTTCGCTGGTAACATTGCCCTTCTGACCGGAACACAGTAATGTTTGCACATTACTGCTTGGCGGATGAATAACTGGCAAAGGTGTGGTACTTTCCCAGACGGCCTCCTGCAAAAGAGGCCTACCACTATTAAATTTAAAAAAATTAAATTAATTACATAATACTATTGTTATAATATTTACAAATATAATTTGACTTTTAAGGTTTTAGAACTTCTGTGTCTTGTAATCCCTGCTCTACACACCTGGCTTCTTTTTCGACACGTTACAACAGCCCAAGACGATAATTTTCTCTATTTTTCGCGGAGCTTCGTACTTTATCACAATATGAGCAGAACTATTAGCCGGTAAAGCTAATTTCTGCGGACATATGAGCGTTTGCTCACAAATACGGCGCACCTGCCCCGCCCACAAGGCCCTTCTAACCTCATCCATCTTTTCTGTGGTATTATGTTCCGTACAAAGAAACATAATAATAAAAATTCGAAAGACGCCGTTAATTTAAGAACTTTTATATGCAAATAATCTTAATCTTATGCAAAAACTAAACTTATCAAAAACTAGTTTCCAATATTACCTGCATTGAATTATTTATAAATATTTTAATTAATTCGACTTCCGATACAAAATGGATCAGCTGATCAGGAAATTTGAATGGGAAGTTGGTTTTTTTTTATTTCGATTTTCGAAATTATTTTTTATTTGTACCTAATTACTTCACATGTTTGTTACACGTATATTATACGAGTTTCTATGAATCTTTTACACAATAAATATTATGGGAACCACTCGTATCTAAATAGCAACGTCATAAACTGTAATAAATAATTAAGAGCTATCTACCCTAACTAAATACACTTCGAAAATCCATAGGCCGACATTTCGGCCTATAGAAAATCTATGTGCTCTAAACCACTATCAGATGGCAGCGTACCAAAGATACTGGCGGCATTGCCACGTTGGATAGCAATGTATGTACGTTTTTTTTTATGATAGTGAGTAACAAGACGAGCAAATCAGGTGCCTGATGGTAAGCACCATGATTGCATATCACACCCCATCAGACCATATCAGACCATATCAGACACAGTGCCACCCAATATTTTAAAATTCAAAAATTCTGCGCGGCACTGCATTGTGCCTGTCACCCTTTTTTTATTTCAGAGTTAGTTACTTAGTGAAAGTCATTATAAACGCTGTACCTATATTTCTTATGAGCTCATCAATCATCATCATCTTAGCCATAGGACGTCCACTGGACAAATGCTTCCCCTATAGATTTCCTCTAGACCAGCTTCATCCAGCATGCTCCTGCTGTATATATTAGATCGTCTGTCCATCTTGTTAGTTGACGTCCCACGCTGCGCTTACCGGTCCGTGGTCTCCATTCGAGAACTTTACAGCCCCATCGGCCATCAGTTCTACGTGCTATGTTCCGCCCATTGCCACTTCAACTTGCTAATCCGCTAGACTATGTCGGTAACTTTCGTTCGTCTACGGATCTCCTCATTATTTTTATGATTTTTGCATAGATTACAAGATCATAAAAAAAACACATGTTTAACTATTAAATATTACTAGATAGAGATAAGATAAATAATAAACCGCAAACGGTTTACCTATTGAGCAAACGTTTTTACTCTTACAAGAAAATATTAAGATATCAGTTTAATTTCCCCGCAGTTAGTTAGTTTATGTTAATTACTAGAAATAAGATATTATTCTTGCAGTTTCTGTATTTTCAATGTTTTAACATGTTCGGGCTTCAAACTGGAATAATTCTAAAACAATTTGCGATTGTTATCGTTGGTAAGTTTCTAGGGTTTTTTATCTCATAGACATTATGAACCTATAAAGAAAGGCGGACGGAGTATTCTACACACTAAAGTGAAGCACCATAATAAGCCAGCTAGCACATTTGTTAAGTTACACTTATATATAGATATTTATGTATATAGTTCTATTTATTATTAAGCTAAGTATATTTATTATATTATATGGTAGGTATTTTTGTGTGTGGAGGTACTAAGTTTTTTTTTATGGTCACATATAATATAATATGTATAAAATATTATCTGTTTGTGTTAATTTTTAGTTTCCCAGTAAGTTATTTGTTTTATACAAAATTGTCTTGAGACATTTTCCTTTGTCTGCACCCCACCCGCCCCCTTATTACGGACGCAACAGAAGTGTGGAATGCGTTTAAATTGCTAAATGTCTGCTGTCAAACGGCATACAAAAAATGACGTTTAACAGCAAAATTTGCTGCTGTTGTTACGCGATTGCATGTTCGTAATACCACCCCCGATTTATGTAACATTTTCTCCAGTTTCCAGGATAACTGACAGAAAATGCTATTTTAGCATTAAGTTAGTCCTAACGTTGTGCTGAATTATAAATAAATAAATAATAGATTTTGTACTAAAATCTCGATCACTATAGACTCGAGACTAACCACTTAAGGTTAAACGTCAACCATGCAGTATGAACAAACAAGGATATGAAGAAATAGGGAATACTTTTCCACTCAATTATTTATTGTGATTGGTTCTTAATCTGGCCTTTATTTGCGCCAAAACATATTTGGTAAATGAAAACCTTGTAATTTCTTCGTATATATGAAAATCGTAAAAAGTAATTTTTAGGTTATGTTAGTGTTTTCTCAAATATCAAAAAACATACGTTTTTCTTTAACAAAATATGTTTTTGCGAAAATGAATGCCAGATCCAGAGTCAAACAATTGAGTGGAAAATTAATCCATATTTCTTCATTCTGTGTATTTTCATTTTGTAAAGTTGACATTAAACCTTAAGTTAACCCGCCCCCTTATTACGGACGCAACAGAAGTGTGGAAAGCGTTTAAATTGCTAAATGTCTGCTGTCAAACATCATTATTTGTATACCTTTTGACAGTAGACATTAAGCAATTAAACGCTTTCCACACTTCTGTTGCGTCCGTAATAATGGGGCCGTTATAATAGCTTGTGTGCACGCACACATTCACATCTGTTTTTTTAGGTTCATGGGTGTGAATGTATGCGTTCCGTCATGTTTGTATTAGCGAGTTGGCTTACATGGTGCTTCATTTTGTGTTTTAAAAGACTCCGTCCACCATTTTTCTACGTTCATGATGGAAACTATATATAGGTATTTCAATATCTCTTCTCATATCATATTAATAATGAACTCATGTCGCTATAGTTAGTAAAGACAAAACTTTGATGTAAGCGGTAAATAATTGTCACGTTAAAAAATTGCACCAGTGCCAATTTAGCACTCAAGTTAAAATATTAAGTTGGTGGTAAATTGGCACGCTTGGCTTCAAGAATCGTGCTGGTTTACCACTTTCAGAATAGTTTATTGCCAAATAGCTGATTGCCAAATCAGCGGACCCACAAGGTGGACGGACGATCTGATAAGAACTTCAGGAATAGGCTGGATGCAGGCCGCTTACAACCGGACTAAATGGAAATATATTGGGAGGCCTATGCAGCAGTGGACGCCCTATGGCTGAGATGATGATGATGAATCAGCGGAAAAGATTGGGATGATATTTATTTTCTGATTTTCTTCAGATTTATCTTAAAATCTGAAGGTTAGTTGAAGATATGAGTTTGATTTGTATAAGTTTGGCGAACAGATAAAACGAAAGCGGCGAGTCGCGTCTGGACACAGCTTGTACAGGACAGGGTCAAGTACCATAATACGAAGGAGACCTATGCCCGCAGCAGTGGGATGTAGTGGGCTGGGGATGATGATGTTGATAGATAAGTTTAAGTTTAGTTCTTTTCTATGATATCCTAAATTGCTATGTCCTTTTGCTATTACTAATGATGGACAGGTCAACTTCTGTCAGCTTCTTCGAGCAATGCGGTCTTCTGCCTCCGCCGTCGCAGTAATAATCTAATTACCTTGCCGCCGTGGCAGATGCAGGAGATCGCGTTGCGCGAAGGTCAGCTTAGCTACTGCTACAGATTTTATTGTCCAGAAATTGCCATTACATCCTCTTTCAGCACCGACAGGAGATTTCCGCCAAAAAACAGCGTCTCTGGCCCAGTTAAATTTAATGGAAGAGTGGTCTAATCTATATACTCTTCATAGAGATAAACAGTAATGAATCTACCGTGCGTACTACAAGAACTCTACAAGAAGAACGCACAAGAAACTTGTAGGGCGTAATTTTTTCAACTAATATTTGGTCTGGTTACATTCGTTTGTTTGGACGGTGCCGCGTAGAGGCTATGCAGAAGTTTCCAGGGATCTTTGTACTCTATGTACTGATTTTATAATAAGCCTTCTTTAGTAAGAATCTCCTAATATGTAATAAATATCTTTAATATCTTTATTCCAGCCAATTTCACATTCCTCCAATTTGATCTTAGCATCTCCTGGATGTCTCCGGTGCTGGTCAAGATCACAGATCTGAATCAGACTATTTTGTATGAACCCATCACAGACCAGGAAGCTACCTGGCTGGTTTCTGTCAGCATTTTAGTTGGATTATTCGGTAATATTTTTATGATTTTCCCCAGAATATTTGGCTAAAATCCAGAAGACTTTTTGTCGTTATGAATGTACTGGATGTGCCCCGCTTCTGTGTGATGCCACTTATGGCATAAAAAGTCTAAATATAGGACAAAATACTAAACACGTGGAAAGGTCACCTTACTCTTCAGCCACGAGCGCATAATACTGTTGATTGTTGGTGTTATCTTTTTCAGTAATGCCGTTCGCTGGAGCTCTGGCCAACAACCTGGGAAGGAAGCGAACTATCGTCATCATGTCCATACCGAGACTGGTATCTTGTATTATATTGCTCTTCACAAGACATGCTTGGATGCTTCTCCTTGCAAGATGTTCCTCTGGACTATCAGACCTTGTTCATATTTCTGTTACTGCTACTTACTCTTCAGAGATTGCTAGTGTAAGTCTTCTTTATGAGTTTGTTGGTGCCAAAGACTAGATGGCAAGTGGATGAGTGAGGACCGGGCTCAGTGGCACAAATTATGAGAGACCTATGTCCAATAGTGGTGGGATGGGACTGAGTTCTGGGTACACCTCTACCTACCCTTTCGGGAAAAAATGCAAGATGTTATATGTTATGTTTTAGAAAGAAATCCGTGGTGCTCTCGGCACAGTGTCGCAAATTCTGTCATCATTTGGAGGAATGCTTATGCTGGTTATCGGACCTTTCGTGACCTTCCAGTCTCTGAACATCATCTATACCTGTCTGGTCTTTGGAACTGCTATACCAATACTGTTCCTACCTGAGACGCCTTATTACTTGTATTCTAAAGGTAATTCTTCTTCTCTTTTTTGGCGATTATATTATCAGTAACCTAAGGGTAAAATAGCTTAATGCGTATAGGATTTGCATATGAAGAGTTCCTACCCACTATGTATGTATACATTTAGGTGTCGCCTCTCCTTACCTACCTATATATTTTTATTATTGATGGATGGATAGATGTTTGTTACTCTTTCACGCAAAAACTACTTAACCGATTAGGCTGAAATTCGGTATGTACTTAGTTAGTTTAGACCCTAGAACACATAGGGTACTTTTTTCGATATTCTCACGGAAGACTACGCGGGTAAAACCGCCGGCCATAGCTAGTCTTACTGCATTCTCATTAGAAAAATTATCCAGGCATAATTTGTAGGTGGTAATCAAGTTTTTTTTTTCATATCTTAAATTGCAATAAGCTACAATATTAAAAATAAATTAGGGACTATGAAACAAAATATGAACTCGAACATTTCACAATTTTCAGGACGAACAGATGAATCAATCAAAGTTTTAACATTTCTCCGAGGGTCGGAAACTTTGGCGCGAGAAGAAATACTGGAATATTCATCTACGGACCGAACTAAAATTGCCATCAAGCAACTTTTCACGGACATTGTTGTATTGAAGACTATTGGGAAAGTGATCATATTGGGATTTTGTGCTCAAATTGTCGGTTATAATTCAGTTTCGTTCTATCTGCAGACGATTTTTAATTCGACCCATACAAACATTTCCTCTGAAATATCGTCATTGATTATCGGATGTATACAAATGTTTGCCTGTTTTTGTACTATATTGTTAACAGATAGACTAGGCAGAAAGCCTATACTTACTATCACTCTGGTTGGACTATTTCTGGGAATGGTAAGCAGTTTGTTTCTTTTAATTATGAACTGGATAAGATGCTCAGTCAAATCAAAACGAATACTTTATTTGCCCTACATTATAATATAGGATTTTAAATTAATAGGCGTCTGTGTGTTCAGACAGCAAGGAAGCTTGCATATGTTTCAGTCATAATATTAAAATATCGCTCGAAATCACGGGTTTATTACCTACGGGTCTTTTGATGGGCGCGTACCCGAAGACCATTTTTAGTCCAACGTGAAGCGGCCCCTTTGAGCTTTTAATCTAAAGGTAATAATTAATGGGTAGCACTTTTCGGGGTCCATTTTTAAACCATCTACAGAAAATAAGTAGCCCCCGCTAGGTTATTAAAATTATTATCATTAAGTTTGTTCACTACAAGTCGATTAAAATAGTTGAAATCTTTGATATAAAGAAAAGGGGAGATGAGGTAATGGCTTCTCGAAAATGGCATGCTCAAATTAGGTTCCATTAGGTACACGTACGTCAGTAATGTAATATTGTTGTTCGGTCTTATAGGTACTTCTTTCTAGCTTTGTTGTTCATTAATTATGTCACTGTGCAAACTTCACATTGAGCAAATTGCACGTGCCCTTGGTTGAGTAAGCGCTGGGAGAACGTACCCTATCTCCCCTTTTCTTTATATCAATGATATGACCTATAATATTATTCAACGCCTCGTATTAATTTGGAGACATAGGAAACGGACTCGTAATCCAAGGAAGCTGGGCCCAGAAAAACTTACACTGTCTATCCTTTATTGCCGGGTAGAGAATGTTATTCGCAATAATACTCCCAAACTAGTATCCATCATCATCCATAAAGTGAGGTTAGGTACTAAGTATTTTTTTAATGGCGACGCTCGTAGAAAATTTGCTTAATTCATAATAATCGATGGCGATACTAAAAAATATTATATATACCCAATGACGTTGAATCGCTTCCTTCTACAGACGAACAATCCCTGAATAAGCTTCACAAAAAGGTGTCCATCACTGACAATTACGCGCTTTGACATCTACTGACATCTACTGAATTTCTATTATTTGAATTTAAACTCTATTTACCTGATTGTTTTAAAGCCTAATTTGGATTGAACGATTTTTCACCCTATGAAGTTCAATGTTAAATTTGACACTAAGCGACGCTGGCGAACATAGAAGCATTGGAGTAGACTTACCTACACAAAAAGATTTTGTGATTTAAATATTTAATTTTTTTTAAATAAATTAATAAAACTAATACATTTTAACTTTTATAAATAAATATTCTTTAATTAAAATTGAAATGAGTCAAAAAGTTTTAAAATTAAAACTTATTTATGTTTGTAAAGATAAATAAGTTACATGATAGAATCTCGGTTAAATAGTGAGTACAGGTTCGTGGGCCTGATTCTAGCACGTAGAAAGGCCCTTTGACGATATTATTCTAAATTGTTACGTGATATGATTACTTTTATACTCTTAATAAATAGTCGAAAGTCACAAAAATATTAAAATGTTATCATAAATTGTAAAATTAACAAGGACTATGCAATGTAAACCACTTTAAGTTTAAACAAAACCAGTTTAAACAAAAAGTATAATATTATAATGCACAGTGCGTTATTGAGATAAAATAAACAAATATTTAATTCAATGTTTAAAATGTTTTCAATCCACTAGGTAATTAATTCCAAACCTTAATTTATGTAAAAAAAATATATTTATGCTCGGATAATATTTTCCAAAAATATTTAAAATGTAATCGACTTCATAGTTTTTCGATCGAACAAAGTGCTACCATAGAAATCTAAATAATGATTTTATACTAGAAACTTTAAAAGTTACTAATAGGGTACTCTTGTTAGATAAATACATACTAATAATAATCATCATTATCATCATCATCAGCCGGATGACGTCCACTGCTGAACAAAGGCCTCCTCCATAGAACGCCATAAACTATTTATTTATAATAATAAAATCAATGAATAATCTGCTCTATCGGCAGTCTTAAATTTTAAGTAGTATATTTATTAACCATAAGATCAAAGCTGTGAACCAAAAAAGTGAGAGTATTCTTTTTCAACACTTGCCACCCTCGCCGTCATAAAATTTAATCTATTCTACATATTTTTGGCACTACTACATAAGCTTATATTTAAATATAGAGCTGAACACATATAATATTTAATAAACAGCGTCACACGAAGGATTTGGCATCATAATTACTTTTATTTATTTATTTATAATTCAGCACAACGCTAGGACTAACTTAATGCTAGTGTAGCATTTTCTACCAGTTATCCTAAAATAGAGAAAATGTTACAGAAATTTTACAAGCACATGAACTCTTGTCTGTCAACTTATCAGTGGCTGTATGAAAAAAAATTAAATCTTATTTTACATTTATTTACCAAAATTAAGGAAGATAACAATAATTTTCTATAAAAGTTAATTAAAGTTATTTACTATAAAAGTCGGGAGATTTTGATAAGAATAAAACCTGCATAAATGAATTTTGAAAAATATATTTTGAAAAACTAATCTAACCACTCCCGTCTGTCTTTCATCACACCTGCCGATTATGATGCGGTCATTTAGGTTATCACAGTGATGATTGGTACTGGTATGCCAACTGGTATTACAAGTCCGAGTCCTCTAAAAATATATCATGTGTTCTTTTAGACGTAGGGATGCACGGAACTGTGAACGGGAATAGCCAATCAGGCTTGTTGAGGATTAACGACGATGTTAGTAATCAATTTTTTTATTATTAGATAAATTATTAGTTAGCACTTTTGACATGAAAAAAATAACATATTATATATACATAATAAAAATTAATAATTAATTATGTTTACAAAATTTTACAAATACAGATCCTCTCAATCGGAGTTGTGAGAAAAATGAAATTTTAATATTGGCAATACCAACAAAATGGACGAATTATTGTGTATGACGGTCACAAATTGGATAATTAGGTCAATAATTAATTATAACAAGTGTAATTTAAGAAAAAATCTCCTCATTTTCTCTTCTTTGTGCTCCATTTCCCAGTCACCATTTTTGAGTCATCATCTATGAGTCGAGCTGAAAATCTTCTAACTGCTAAACCGATATTAATAAAACATAGCTAAGAATCGCATCAGCTTTCAAACAAAAGAAACAGCACCAAAATAGGTCCATTCGTTAAGGAGATACCGCAGGTGGATGCACATACACGTCAAACATACAACTCCCTTTCCTTCTTTAGCTGGGAGTTAAAAATATGCACGTACTAATAATACGTGAAATGTGATCTTATCTTGTTTCTTTATCATTCCAAAAACATTTTTAAAAGTGAGAAGAACGCAAGACGGCATATTTTAATAAAATTTGAAACATGAAAAACTGTCCCCTCGTAACAAACTAGCTACTAATTACGTATGCACTAAAAATTAGTACTCATATTATGAGTAGGCAAATTGTAATCGTATCATACGCGTTCTAGTGCTTAATATTTAGATTTCTATGGGCGCTGTTGTCCATTTTATTGTGTTAAAAAAATTAAAATAAAATAGAAAAACGCAATATAGATATATAAATTCCTAAAATTATTGTAAATACATGCCTAAATTATGAAAAGCTATCGCTTTCACGCACGTATCTGTTGTTATTCGGTTAGCTTTTTACCTAACACTGGCATCACGCGCACGGCCTACGGTTGCCATGCAACTAACCACATAGTACCCGACTATATTGTGGTGGTACCAGACTCGCGGCTTGGAACAGATTTTTGCACGACTGTTTCTCTTTGGTATCCTTACTCTGAGCATATACCTATACAAATTTGAGAATATACTTCGAAGGCCTGTCAAATAAAACCAAAATTATTATGGAAGGTTGACAGGCCCAGAAACCAACAACTCATTCCTCACGAGGTGTCGATTGACATAATATAATTAAAGGAACGTCTAAAACTGAGAGTCCATGTTTATTTTCAGATTGGTTTGGGAACTTTCTTTCAATTGACTGAAGATGGCAGCGAAGTTACTGGATTTTTGAATTACCTGCCTTTGATCTCAATAGCACTTGTCATGTTCTGTTTTAATGCAGGTAATAATTTATAGAATAAATCTTTAACTTGTTAATTTTACATGTAAGTAAATTACGTAGGGTGTAAGGATCCCACAATCATCTTCATGACCCCAAGCTTGCACGCGGTGCACTCTGCTAGCATACAAACGAGGCTTTGGCAAACCACCGTATACAACATCTGGGTGGAGATGGTTCAGTTACCATAATTTAGACCTGCAACTAGAGGTGTTCGTTAAATCAATAAACTGTTTTTCGTCAACACAAAAACAGCTTTATGTTCGTCAACGAATTAACTGTTAAATCTTTAACGAAAATGCCTGTTGAAAATATAAACCTAATAAATTCCGTCAACGTTAACGCAACTTGCAATGCATCGAAACCGGTTGACGAATTAACAGCTTTTTTAACCTGTTGACCATTGACGAAAAACAGCTACATTAAATTAATTTAAAAACCATAATGACACACCTCTACCTGCAACCGACTCGGCACCACACGTATTGACTCGTCATTTCTGTGGATCCTGCCAGTTAGGTCTAGGGCACGCCTGCGCCATCTTATTTGCGTCCCAGGCGATGCAGCGTCCGTTGAGAGGACACGTCACCCACATCAGCGCAGCTAAGTAGAATCGGCCTTACTAGTCATGTACGTAAGTGCCGATCCACGAAACATCCTCGAACGCTGCTTGAATCATCTTCTATAGATGTTAAAGGTCAGTGATGAATTATTACGTACGTATCACAGACTCTAATAGCACAGAACAGATAATAATACTACGTATAGAATGGACACTGTCATCCGCCCACCAATCAATCCACTCACCCCGCGATTGAGATTCAGCTCTCGACAAGCCCCGCTTCGCTGGGAAATCACCTTACACACACTCTTGCGCGTGTTGCAAACTCTTCTATATTCTATAAATCCTCCCTAAAGTGCCAAAACACTATGCCTTCCGGCCAATATTCAGGCACCAGGAGAGTTAAATTAATTAATTAATTATTAAGTACAGTTTGTAACTATGAAATCAATAGTCCTACTCATGTGTAACTTTCAACGAAGCTCGACCACATTACAGGCTTAAGTTCTGGTAACGTGTTTAAAGTATATACTTATGCATTATTATTATTTTGTTCTAGGCTCTTACAACTAACGATAATACGCATAATTTGTTATTTGTTAACGCTCACAAAAATAGCTCTTAACGCCTGTCAAGAATTGAGGGGGATTCTGGCTGTGTGAAGCTAGCTACAAAAGACGACTTATCGAAATTCACAAGGAAGTCGACGAAAGCGTTGGCAGGTGTATAGTAAATTCAAACACGCCATATTGCTTTGTTTTTCTTTTCTATGCCACACCTTTGCCAGTTATTCATCCGCCAAGCAGTAATATGCAAACATTACTGTGTTCTGGTCTGAAAGATAATGTTACCAGTGAAATTACTGGGCATGACGAGCGGGTGACAGGTGCAGTGCAGTGCCGCGCAGAATTTAGAATTTTAAAACACTGGGTGTCTCTATGTCTGATATAGTCAATCATGATGCTTAACCATAAGATACCTGATTTGCTCGTCTTGTCACTCTCTATCGTAAAAAAAACATTTTTCATCGGCTGCTTTTCTTACTGGCCTATTCTTAAGACAATTTCAATGTCTTTAGAATAGGCCATGAGTGCGGGGCAGCTCCAATACCGTCCTGGCAATGATAGCAACAAAGCTAGACTGCCCGTTCATTAGACATTGTTGCAGTAGACATGTTGCCGTGCCTATGCCGGTTAGGAAATTTTAATTTTGACATCGAATTTAAATTGAATTATTATTATTATTATTGACATTAATTGATTTTTATTATTATTATTTTATTGTGATTTTATATCATTTAATGGATCATTATTTGAATTGTTTATTAGTTTATACATGGGTTTATGTTGCCTGAATAAAAACTATTTTATTTAATATTATAACGTGACCCTTGTACTGTGACATATTTCCGTTTACAGGTCTTGGCGCAACTATCTGGATGTTAGTAGCAGAACTTTTCGACGGCAAAATCAGAGCAGTTGGCATATCAATAGGAGTGTTCACGACCTCTTTCTTCGCCTTCCTGACCACGAAGTACTTCCCAGACGTCGTATCAGCTATAGGTCCAGCTGCAACGTACTATGTGTTCAGTGCTGGTTGTGTTTTTACTGGACTTTTCATAGCGTTTTTTATAAATGAAACGAAGGGGAAAGCTTTCTCTCAAATACAGAAAGAATTGGGGAGGGAGTTTGATAAAGGAAGTAAGATTGAGTATGTTATGAAATAATTGTTTGATAAGTAGCGTAGACCCCCACTTTTAAGGTCCCTGCAGGTAGAACGAGAGCGCGTTTAGGGTCGGGAGTACGACAAGGTATTTTTTTAAAGAATTTTTGGGTCTGCTTTTTAAACAGTAAAATGCGATAATGAAATAGTTTTATAAGATTCCAAAGTATGTTAATAAAAATAGGTACCTCATAACTAATATATGAAAATAAAGAAAGATACAGGTTAACAACTGACTAAAACACAAAAAGCAGTAACACCCCAAGGTAAAACGCCCGGCTTGCGCACGCTATCTGTGAGTTTTTCATATATTCACAAGGAATTCGACATGCCATACTCCTGACCTCACGTCCATCATGCACCCCCGCGGTTTGTCTGTATGTGGGTGAAATGTATATTATATTATGGTAAAATTAACTGTAAGTAGATGGCAATAGGCTCGCCTCGCATTACATGGGACCAATCGCCAGTACCTTTTTATTTATTTTTTTATGATAGAGAGTGACAAGACGAGCAAATCAGGTGCCTGATGGTAAGCATCATGATTGCCCATATCAGACACAGTGCCACCCAGTGTTTTAAAATTGAAAATTCTGCGCGGCACTGCACTGCGCCTATCACCCTGAGATATTAGTTGTTGAATCTCGTGTTGCCCAGTAATTTCGCTGGTAACATTGCCCTTCAGACCGGAACACAGTAATGTTTGCACATTACCGCTTGGCGGATGAATAACTGGCAAAGGTGTGGTATTTCCCCAGACGGCTCCCTGCAAAAGAGACCTACCTCTACCTACTACCATATACCTGGGAAAAATGCGTGATTGTATGTAATTTAAAAATTAAAATAAGTTAATCCATCAATTTACTATATTCATTATTATTTTGTGTTAAATGTTAATAATAAAAATAATAATTGCTCAAAACAAGCAAAGACTTATTTACGCACTCTCTCAGACTCTTCAAAATTTCCTAAGTCCTTTCAGAACTTTACTTACAGCTTTAGTTCTCTGTATCAGCCCTTAAGTACTTTTAAATGTACCTCTCAAAATATTAGGGGTCGATCAATCACAAGCTAGAATACTGAAAAGCCTCTTTTGTATTTTATGTAAAAAGTAAGGGTGGGTACATAGTGCTTAGAAGCGACGGTAAAGTTGCTTTGAATAAATTTGATCATAATATCTAACAGAATCGGAGAGCGGGCCGGGTGAAATGGAACTGAGGGCCAACGGGGCGGAACCTATGAAAAAATAC
This sequence comes from Hemistola chrysoprasaria, assembly GCA_947063395.1. Taxonomy (NCBI): domain Eukaryota; kingdom Metazoa; phylum Arthropoda; class Insecta; order Lepidoptera; family Geometridae; genus Hemistola; species Hemistola chrysoprasaria. The sequence goes on from OX346730.1 coordinate 8,167,525, forward strand.
GTTTGATCCTACTTCCTATCCCGCTAATATAATATATGCGAGTTTGCGAGGATTGATGGATGTATGTTACTTTTTCACGCTAAAACTAATAAACCGATTAGGCTGAAACCTCCACTTATGCCGAGCGCTATTAAACCGTGACGTGACCATAGGATTAAATATATGACTTGACGAAAGTGGAATGTTATATGTGCTTGTTCACTTTTCCATCTTAGTCATTCCTGACGAAACTGAACCAAAATAGTAAAAAAAAAACATTTTTTGACGAAAGTGGAATATGACGGATGTGTCCTGAATCTGAAATTCTGTATGTAGATAGTTTAGACCCTGGAATAACACGTAGTGGGTTTTAACCCGATATTCCCTCGGGAATGAAGACTACGCGGGTGAAACCGCAGGGTACAGCTGGTATTATAATAATAAGATAAAAGTTTTTCGATAACCTTACGATGGACCGATTTTGATGTTGTTTTTTTAGAACGCTGGTGTGAACGAAAGTGTTTTTAGCTAGTCTCGTTGAGTGGTTATTGTAGTTGATAGTAGTAGTTGATTGGTAATTACAAAATCATCATCGCCAAGCCGTTCGAAGTCCACTGCCGAACGTAGACCTCCCCGCACCCCCATAAGGCCTCCATAAGTCCCCCATAAGGGCGGGTTTTACCAATACTGGCGCCTCGTTTTGCAGGTGGATTGGCGAAGCGCAGTTCGATGGTTTTTCGCCGAGGATACTGCTGCCCATCCTCTGGATTTAATAACCAAAAAGATGGATGGAGTCTTCAAAAACAAAAAAGTGAAGCATCATAGTAAGCTCGCTAATACAAACATCACAACACGCACACATTCACACCCATGAATCTAGAAACAGTGTTAATTTGTGCGTGCTAAAGCAGTTAAGGGTCAGCTTAAGTGTTTACAGATCGAGCTCCCCTAACAAGTAAGTAAGTGTGGGAGTTGGCTTACTATGATGCTTCTCTTTTTATTTTAGAAGATTTCGTACGTCTTTGTTAGAGATCCGTACCTACTTCAAATGAAAAACAGGAACCCTTACAGGATCATTTTTTTGTCCGTCTGTCAGTCTGTCGGTCCGTCTGTCAAACAACTTTTTAACGGGAACGCGTGGAGGTATCAAGTTGAAATTGATATCAACTACTCAGACCTGCGGTCCCTTGTGGCTGTAAAAAAATCATACTTCTAAGTTAACGCAATCAAAAGTTATGGTCATTTTACTGCATATTTCCATACTTTGCGCAAGGAACTAAGAGATGGCGCTGTATGTTCTTGGTATCCAATTATTGAACTCTACACTATGCATACATACGTATTACGTATACCTTAACTATTTATTTCTAGATTCAAGTATTTCCCTTAATTTTGTTCCTCTTCCGCGCCGCTTACTGCATCAAATGTTCACCCCAAACAGGCCCTAAATTCACGAGTCATTTATTTGACGTAACAAATGCCACCAACGTATATAATAATACGTTCAAAATGGACTTACTATGTTATTAACTTGCGGAACCTTTTGGTAAATAATTGCTTCATTGGGAAACGAGGGACTTTGCTGTGATTGGTAATGTAAATAATGTACTTTTACCCTCAAGATTAAGGAGAGCTTTTACATTTTGACGTTGCGCAAAGCAAACTTTCATTATATGTAAAGAAAATCGCCCTTTCGACCTTCTTTTCAAGGTCTGTGGCTGAACCTGACAACAGATCGTCTGACATCTTTCTGTTTGTCAGTGTTAGTGTCTACTGACAAACCGATGGCTGACTTTGACAGTGAATTATATTATTGAATTTTATATAAACCTAACGGAAATTTTATGGAATTATTTGAAGATTTTGATAAGAGTATTTTAATTTGTGTTATTTACGAATGATCAAAGGGAAGATAAGGGCTTTAAATGTAGTTTTTTGTTTTCAGGTTATATATTCAGATCATAAGTTAATAATAATTATGTTAGTTTAAAGTTAAGCTCATGTCAAAAAAAATCTTTTTTTCAGAGAAACGCAGTTACGTCTTTTATTCCCGAATCAATTAACGGATTAACATTATATTTATATTATATATCTATTAGTATGATAGTAGGAACAGTCACAAGGTTTGTCCGTCACGCAAAAATATGATAGATAGATAGATAAACACTTTATTGGTACACCACAAAAACAATAAATCTTAAAAATTAAAGTAAACAGTTTACAGTGCAAAAATTTGCGGTCTTATCGCTAAGAGCGATCTCTTCCAGACAACCGTGATATGTGTTCTATGCTGTGCCCGCGACTTCGTCCGCGTGGAATAATGTCTTTGGGTAGCATTTGTTTCAAGCTTCTAGCTCAATAATGACGATACTTTTTTTTATGACAATGAGTGACAAGGCGAGCAAATCAGGTGCCTGATGGTAATCATCATGATTGCCCATAACAGACACAGTGCCACTCAGTGTTTTAAAATTCAAAATTCTGCGCGGCACTGCACTGCGCCTGTCACCCTGAGGTATGAGTTGTTGAATCTCATCATGCCCAGTAATTTCGCTGGTAAAAAACTTCCATACAAATTTTCATCCACCCTTTCGACCCCTTACAACCCTTTTTTCGCATTAAAAAGTAGCCTATGTCCTTCCTCAGGCTCTAGACTATCTGTGTACCAAATTTCATTTAAATCGGTTTAGAAGTTTTGCGTAAAAGCGCGACAGATAGACAGAGTTACTTTCGCATTTATAATATTACTAGCTGGTACCCGCGACTTCGTCTGCGTACTTTTAGGTAGCCTATGTCCTTTCTCAGGGTCTAAAGATTGTCTGTGCCAAATTTCATCAAAATCGGTTGAGAGGTTTAAGCGGGAAAGCGTAACAGACAGACAGACAGAGTTACTTTCGCAGTAGGGACTAGTAGGGAAGTAAGGATTTAGTCACCGTTCTATTTCGGTGTTAATACTTCATCACGTTGAGTTTTTTTTACAATTGAGTATAGTGTATATATTAAGGGGTGTAAGGGGTGGCATAACATCTCGCCACCCAAGTCAACCTCACCTGCACGTGGTGCACCCTGCTGTCAAACGAACGAGGCTCTGACGACTCCAAGCCAAGCCAAGGTTGCCGTGCCGAGGGCTGCGTGACTAGGGGCGAGTCTAGTCGCAAGCGTGCCAAACTGTCCTGGGACTTGGCGAACCCAGAAATAGGCTAGCCTTACCCATGCACGCCGGGCTCTACATGGGTGGACAGTTATTTCCCTCGCTTCTCGTGGGAATGCAATGGTAAATAAATATTTTAACCTAAATGGCGGCGACGTGGTTCGCAACCCGTCACGTCTCTTTTCACGAGGGGGCGAAAAGTGGGCTATGGATAGCCACTTTGCTACGTTGAATGTGAGGGGAGGCATGAATGACAAAATTGAGGAAGTATGCGAGATGATGAATGAAAGACGGATTGATGTTCTATGTGTGAATGAAACAAAGCGGAAAGGATGCGACACCACCACGCATGGCTCGTACACAGCCTACTGGTCAGGAGTACCTGAAACCAGTAGAGGCTGTCAGGGCGTGGGTGTTGTACTTTCTGCGAGAATGAATGAGTGTGTGACTGACTTTGAATGTGTGAGCCCAAGACTCCTTTGGGTGAGGTTGAAAGTTGGCCTTACCCGCATCTTTTTATTGGGGGTTTACGCCCCGACAGATGCGGGGCCAAACTGTCCCTCGAGAGCCCAACAGATGAGGCAGGAGTTTTGGGATAGCGTGAAAGAGATTTTGAATAAATGTAAACAAAATGAAAGAATAATAATGTTAGGGGATTTTAATGGTTGGGTAGGAGTGAAACGGGATGGATATGAGAATGTGTTAGGAAAGTTTGGGGATGACCGAGTGAATATGAACGGTGAGAAATTGCTTGAAGTATGCATGGAGTGGAACCTTTTGGTTACAAACACAATGTTTGAACACAAAAAGGTCCACATGTTTACGAGAGAAGAAGGAAGCCAGAGAAGTATGATTGATTTTGTTATTGTGGATGAAAGATTGAGAAAGAATGTCCTAGACACTCGGGCCTATCGCGGTGCTGGAATTTATACAGACCACTTCTTGGTTATGAGCCGAATAAGAGGTCTGTTTAAAAAGTGGCGGCACCGAGATCGTGGGCCTGTTAGTGTGCTAGAGCGTATAAAAGTTGAGAATTTGCAAGAAGAAAATGTGAATGAGGAGTTTGCACGTAAACTGAAAGAAAAGTTTAGTATGTTAGACGAAGCATGTGAGATTGAAGAGATATGGAAGCCGTTCAAGGAAGGGATTGTGGAAGTTGCGATTGAAGTGTGTGGTATAAGTAAGAGAAAGAAAGGGTGTAAAATACGAAAGGTTTGTGTGGAAGTTCAAAAAGCAGCGTCTGAGAAGAAGAAAGCATGGAAAGATTGGTTGGCTACAAAAGCTAATCAAAGAATGCAGAAGGCAACGAATGATGATGTAAACATGGCAAAAAACGAGTATAAAAGATTGAAGGATGTGGCAAACGAGGTTGCGAGAAGAATGAAAGAGCATAAAAAAGATGAATTTGACAGGAGGTTATCTGATGACTTCCAGAACAACATTAAGTTCTTCTGGAAGTCCGTAAGATCAGCTAGAGGAAAAATTACGACCTCACAGCTGAACAAAATCAGAAACCAGGATGGTAGTATTCTAAATGGAGAGGAAAGCGTGCTAAAGAGATGGAAGGAATATTTTGAGAGTTTATTTGAAAAGGAGAATACGCAAGTGCAAACCCCATCCGGGGAAATAAATGAAAGTGATGATGAAAGTGATATTAGCATGACAGAGATTGTGGAAGCGCTGAAAATTATGAAAACGGGTAAGGCTGCAGGGTATGATAGAGTTTCTGCCGAGATGCTTAAAGCTGGACAGGGTGTGGTAGCTAGTCAGCTGTACCGCCTTTTCAACCTTTGCTGGAGGAGCGGCAGAGTACCAGGAGACTGGTGCAAGGCCGTTATCGTACCGTTGTATAAAGGAAAAGGGTCACAGCATGACTGTAAAAACTACCGAGGCATTAGCTTATTAAGCATTGTTGGCAAATTGTATGCAAAGATTTTGATAAAAAGAGTGATGAATGAAACTGAAGATAAGATTTGGGATGTGCAAGCGGGATTTAGGAAAGGAATGGGATGCATGGATCAGATCTTTTCCTTACGAAGCATAGCCGAAAAATTCTTGGCTCATAGCCAAAAGGTCTATTGCGCATTCGTGGATTTGGAAAAGGCCTACGACAGAGTGGCGAGGAATGAACTGTGGTCAACATTGTCTCTGTATGGAGTGAGCGGCAACTCGATACGAGCACTGAAATCACTCTACGAGGGTTCCAGTGCTTGTGTCAGGGTAGACGGAGCTTACACAGACTGGTTTAACATCGAAAAAGGTGTCAGACAAGGATGTGTAGCTTCACCGTGGCTGTTCAACGTATTCATAGACAATTGTCTGAAAGATTTGAAAGAAAGTACGTACGGGTTACGAATGAATGGGTTGACCGTCAAATGCCTCCTATACGCTGATGATCAGGTCATATTGGCATCGTCGGAGAAGGAGTTGCAAGCGATGGTTGATATAATGAATGCTGCTTTAACAAGCAAAGGAATGAAAGTGAATGTGAGCAAGACGAAAGTTATGGTTTTTGAAAGAGAAGAGAGTATGACAGTTTGTAATATTCTGATTGGTGGAGAAAAAGTGGAACAAGTGAAAGAGTTTGTATATTTGGGTTCTAAGTTTACAAGGGATGGAAAGTATGACAGTGATATTGAACGAAGAGTTTTGGCAGGAAATCAAGTGAATGGGGCATTGCATACCTTTATGAACAGTCAGAAAGTGTCTAAAAAGGCACGACTGGCTGTCCATAGAGGGGTACTGATCCCTACACTTACGTATGGTAGTGAATGTTGGGTCTGGCAGAAGAAGCATGAAAGTAAGATTAATGCTGTGGAGATGAGAAGCCTGCGAAGCATGACTGGAGTGACCTTGATGGACAAAATGAGGAATAGTGCGATAAGGGAACGCTGTGGCGTGGTAGAAGATGTAGTGACAAAGATAGAGAAAGGAATGCTGAGGTGGTTCGGACATGTGGAGAGGATGGATGAAAGGAGATTAACAAAAGAGATTTATAAGGCTGGTGTGAATGGTCAAGTCGGTAGCGGTCGACCTAGGCGTACTTTTCATGAACAAGTTGACGTTGTTCTTAGGAAAGGCCAAGTCAAAAGTACCTACAACCGACGAGCATGTATGAAAAATGTCATGAAAGTGAACGAAGCGAAAGTTGTATGTCAGGATCGTAGCAAGTGGAGGGAAATAGTCTCTGCCTACCCCACCGGGAACAAGGCGTGACTGTATGTATGTATGTATGTATGTATGTATGTATATATTAAACCCAATAAAACTTCTGTTTTTAATAATTTTTTTATTAATAATGCTTAACACACTCAGAGTAAGGATACAGAAAGCAATTCAACGTCATTGTTAACACATTATTTACTATTTATCATTATTGCAAAAAAATCGCCTCCTTTCTTCTACAGTAATAACAATTAAAATAAATAATTAACGACATCTTAATTGCTATCTACATCAAAATATCTCTACCGTGTTAAGCCTAAACAATAACTCTCAGAAATGCGTTTCGAATAAAATTATTGATGTTTAATCAATAATTTTTGTTTTTTTTTTTTAATTTTTGATAGAAACCTATTTGATTAAAAAAATTATTAAATGATGAATTGAATTTGAATATGAATTATATAAACTACAATTATATAAACATATACATACATACATTCACGCCTTTTTCCCGAAGGGGTAGGCAGAGGTGGTCAGGACTCAGTCCCATAGCTAATATAAACTAAATACCTAATAAATCACTAGTTTGATAAATCAAATGAATGCTATATCAAATAAAAATTATACTCTCTATCATTCATAGCGATAAGACCGCCATTTGTAACACTATTTGTTAGGTATTTTTAATTTTAAGGATTATTTTTTTAGTGTACCAATAAAGCGTATCTATCTATCATACATCTCGTATCGTTTGCTATAAAATCCTTCTAATATTATAAATGCGAAGTTTGCGAGGGTGGATGGATGGATGGATGGATGTTTGTTACTCTTTCACGCTAAAACTACTTGACAGCCTCGTTGGCGCAGACGGCAGTAACTCTGCTTTCTGTGCCGCTGGCCCCGGGTTCGATCCCCGGCCAGGTCAAACATTTGTGTGCATGAACATGTCTGTTTGATCTGTGTCTGGGTGTTATAAGCGTATTTAAGTATGTATATCAGTCATTTGGTTACCATAGTACAGGCTTCTAGCCTAGTTTGGGACCAAGATGACCGTGTGTGGAAGTTGTCCCATATTCGGGTTCGGTTTAAAGATCTTTATTATCAACAAAGGCAATTACAATACAATACAATACTCTTTATTGAGACCAAAATTTATACAGATTTGACTTAAAAAACTAATAACAGAAGTTAATTCTAATTGGTTGACAATGGGCGGCCTTATCGCTTTAAGCGATCTCTTCCAGGCAACCAGCCTTTGGATGGATAGGGGAATGATAGGATGAGTAGGGTAGAGTAATTATTATTATTATTACTAGCTGTGACCCGCGGTTTCACCCGCGTAGTCTTCGTTCCCGTGGGAATATCGGGATAAAAAGTACCCAATGTGTTATTCCAGGGTCTAAGCTACTTACGTACCAAATTTCAGCCCAATCGGTTCAGTAGTTTTGGCGTGAAAGAGTAACAAACATCCATACATACATCCATACTTACAAACTTTCGCCTTTATAATAGTATATATATATATATATTAGGATTAGGATTAGGATTATTATTATTACTGAACCGATTAGGCTGAATTTTGGTATGTAGGTAGGTAGCTTAGACCCGGGAATAACACATGTGGTTTTTTGCCAGTATTCCCGCGGGAACGGTGACAACGCGGGTGAAGCCGCGGGGCACAGCTATGATGATTTTATTGTGATATTTTTTTTTGAATAAACCGAGAGTTCATAAAAGTAATAGTTTACTTCGCTATAAAAATATCAGGATATAAATAAAAACAGTCAATTATTATCCTCCGAGGAAACAGGGGAGTTTAATTTTTTTTTTTTTTTATATAATTGTGTCCAATTTCGACTGCCTCCGTGGCGTAGAGGGCGTATGCTCGACTGCCAATCAAGAGGTCCCGGGTTCGATCCCCAGGTCAGGCAAAGTGTTAAATATTGGATTTTTCTATTAGGAATTATCTCAATAACTGCCTGGAGTCTGGAACTGTGCCCGGTAGATGGCAATAGGCTCGCCCCCTATTACATGGGACCAATAACATACTGGCGAAATGTATGGGTGTATCTACTATGGGACTGAGTCCTGGGTACACCTCTGCCTACCCCTTCGGGAAAAAGGCGTGAATGTATGTCATGTGTCCAATTTCTCGTAGCTCTTAAATTATTAACAATTAAATTCACATGATCCGTAAGTAAGTCTAGATGTAAAGATGTACTGTGGTGGTACTGTAGTACTCGTATAGTACTAGAGACACATTTTAAGTTTATATTTACTTCATATTATAATTATTATAAAAGCATCTGCACATTGCGTTTTTTTTTCATTGCCGACGGCGCGCGCTTACAGCGCCGTAGATTTTTCAAAAATTAGTACTAAATTGTGTTGTGCGTTTGAACGCGCAACTTTTGCACCTGGATGATAAAAAACGCAATGTGGAGTCGATTTGTGCGTCAAGTTTCACAAAAGCATTTTTTCATAGTAGCAAATTTTCACTTCGCGTTCTTTCATGATCGCAAATTTAATTATTCGTCTTTTTCATGTAGCAATTTTGATTAAGTGTTTTATAATGTTCTCGTTTTTTTTTTCACTTATTGTACCAGTAGATTATTTTATCAGTCGCATATATTTGTAGTTTTCTTCTTCTTTCAAATATCGATTTTTGTAGACGTTGATATTTTAATATTTGCGTATTATAATGCCTGTATAAAACTACGATAAAAATAAGAATATTGCCGCCGTATTGATTCACTGATAGCTAACAGTTTATTACATAATTATCTATAGGAGACCCTCTCTCTCTTTACAATCAGTAAAGTATGTAAGTTATGTCGTGTTGGAGTGACATTGCCTGACAAAGCCATTGAAATCTTCTCTTCGGTTTTAAAGTGCGGTTTTGAGTACAAAAAATCATGTTAAAACAAAGAGATAAAATTGGGTAAATAATTTAATATTTCTTTAAATTAAACCTACCTCTAATTATTATAAGATTTATATAATAAGTTAAACGGCCAACGTGTGGCTGCTTTACAATATTATAAACGAATTCAAAAAACTATATCAGTCTTTTGGTTTTGAAAGGAGATTCTATACCCTAAGCCCGAAGTTAAGTTATTACAATAATTTGTAAACTTAATGAGCTCCGAGCTACATAATTAATACAATAGGTACTTATTAAAATTTTTGTACAATATTTTTTATTAGGCTCGGCACAAACGGGCCACTGTCCACACACACGTATTGTAAATGCATAAAAATTAGGCTATCGTACGATGAATTCCTACAAAATGTATGACTGTGACGAAAAAAATTGACACATGACAAATCACAAAGCAGTAGCGAGCGGCAGCCACAAGAGGTTGTGGTTGGAGGCCGGTCTGAGGAGAGCCTTAATATTATCATAAAATTTCATAAATTAAATTTCGGAAACAAATTTAGTTTCCGAATAAATTATTGTCTTATAAAATAAATATAAAGGTAATTTTAAACGTGTGATAATATTATATTAATGTACTAATGCATTTTCACAGATAAAAAATAAAGATTTAATATTTACAAAACACAATAATTAATTCCAAATACAGAATAGGGCTTTTATTACATTCATACTATATTAGAGATAATCCTTTTTTTTTCTATAATAGGCATTTTATTTTATCTAAACAAGCGCAAAATCTACTTATTTTATAAATTAAAAGATATCACCTTGTTGTGACACCTTCTTTAAACTTCGATCGTTTTTATTATTATAATGTCGCTCAACGGACTATACCCGGTCTTTTGATAGGCGTGCCAACGAGGCCCCTTTGAGCTTTTAATCTAAAGGTAAACCTATCGGGGTCCATCTCTGAAATCATCTACAGACGATGAGCTCAAAGACAGCCCCCGTGTGCAAAGACTAATGTGAATGGATGGAAACTACTGGATTTGGCTTTTAGATTCTAGATTCTAGAAGGTGTGGTTTCTAGATGGATGGTAGTCGGGCTATTGCTAGAGACTCCGGCACCTACAATTTCCGTCTCATGGTGAAATATCACGGCAGGCGATGACTCGTCGCTCACTATAAGGGCCGCCTCTCTCCATATCCATCTCTCCCTACCTTATCTTTACCTTCCCAAAATCTCCTGAATTTCATTCAAAGTCTTCCCTTTGGTTTCCGGCACAAACTTGTAAGTGAACAAGAAAGCTGTGACGCAGGACAAGGAGAAGATCCAGAAGGTGACGTCACCTCCGAGGGTCTTCACCATGGAGCCGAAGCCGGTGGCCACTCCGAAGCCGATGAGCCAAGCGGTGGTCATGGAAAGTGCGGAGCCCGTGCTACGCGCGTTGCCTCGGAACATTTCTCCGACTAGCGCGGTTGGCATGGTGCCGAAACCTGGGAATTACGAATAAATTTTTGTTTAGTATAAAAATAGGCCGTGTGGTTCCCGGCTATATATTAGGGCCAGCCCTTTTTCATCCCGTGGGAAATCGATGTTTTGTATTCCCCTGTTTCCTCCGAATACAGTGAAGCTATTTGATATATTTATATACTGATATTTTGAAGATGAAGTAAACTATGTCCCTATCATTTTATTTTTGTTTATAAACTTTTTTTTTGTAGTGATCGTCCAATCACGCGAGATAAACTGGGATTTTTGGAAGTTCACTATGAAAAAACTAAGGATTATAGGATAAGAGACATTAAAATGACAGGGACTTAGATTACATCACTATAAAAATATCAGGATATAAATTTATAGAATGGTTTAATTATATTCGGAGGAAACAGGGGAATACAAAACATCGATTTGGTGAATTTTTCATAGGATTGTGTCAAATTCCTATAAAGCCGGCTACGCTCTTACTAAGTTTATTCATAATGAAACGTTACAAACGAAAATTCATGAAAATCGTTTCGTCCTTGGAAGTATAACATAACATTTTACCAAAGGTGTAGGAAGATGTCTACCAACCACCATACCACCAAACTGTGAGTGTACATTGTACATCTGGGATGTACAATGTACACTCACAGTTTGCCATAGAAGTAAATTATATAAAAGCTATAAAAATATATACAAATAAACTGGAAAAAAAAAATTATGCTTCACCAAAACTTACCAATCTCGTAGAAGAAGAAGTACATAATAAGCGCCATCAAAGGCAGCCAACCAATATCATCAACGATAGGACTCTTCACTCGTGAAAGGTAAAAGTAAATGCCGAGAACTGACTGAAAAAAAAAATATAAATGTCATCATTAGTGACTTGAAGTCAAAGTCAAAAATATTAATTCAATTAGGTCACAATCTTCCTTTTGTACGTCAATGAAGATATACAGTAAGGAGTCTACCGTGCGTTCGGAAAGATACCTTTACAAGAAGGACGCACAAGAAACTTGTAGGGCTTAATTTTTTCAACTGATAGCTTTATGATATTTGGTTTGGTTACATTCGTTTGTTTGGATTATGGAATCAAAGTCAAAATCACCCTATTCATAAAGGTTTTCGGAAAGATACCTACCTACAAGAAGGACGTACAAAATACTTGTAAGGCTTTCTATTTCTACTATTAGTTTGATCAATCAATCAGTCAAATACTTTATTTGCCAGAATACACATACATTATAATATAGGATCACAGATTATAGGATCAATGACGTTGAATTGTTTGCCTGAGTATAGGATCTTAAATAACTAAAAGTCAGTGTACTCAGCAAATATTTCAGTCATATTATTAATTATTCTTATGCCAATTATTATCAAATATTAATGTCATAAAGATTGCATAAGATACATTTCCTTTAGTCTATTTCAAATTTATATATTCCTGTACACTATAAAAACATTTATCTAGTCGCCATTTATGTAAATTAAATTTAAACTTATTTTCCTTTAAAATCTTTATGTCCTCGGGCAATTTATTTTTAATTGTAATGCACATAATTAAATACGTTTCTTTTATAAATATATCTATGACAAGTGGGCTAAAAAACCTGTTTAAAAACATCTGAACCAATAAAATAATGCACATAATTTTAACTTACCAAACTAATAGCGCAAAAGGCAGTAGAAACCAACAGAAGGATCCTTCGTCCCGCTCTCTCTACAACTGTAGGCGCTATCAAACTGGCTACCAGTCGGGTAACTCCAACTATAATCGTGGCCAAGTCCGGCCTGAAATGGTAAAAACCAACGATAAGTTTAAACACAAAGAAAATCTTTACCCCTGTGGCGTGGTAGTGACAAAGATAGAGAAAGGAATGCTGAGGTGTTTCGGACATGTGGAGAAGATGGATGAAAGGAGATTAACAAAAGAGATTTATATGGCTAGTGTGAATGGTCAAGTCGATAGCGGTCGACCTAGGCGTACTTTTCATGAGCAAGTTGACGTTGTTCTTAGGAAAGACCATTTAGTTTTAGAAAGTTTGGTCTCGCCCACTTAGCAACAGTCTCTTTATTTTATCCTCGTCTTCAGTCATAGAAAATTAATCGTGTGTAAGAGATAACGCGTAACTAGTTACATTTAGCGAACACGTTGAAGTCCAAGAAGAAGATATCGTACCTGATAGAAGAGCCAGCCAGTTGAAATATAGTAGTAGCAAAGAAGAGAACAGCTGCTACTCCACTAGTTTGCTGCAACGTGCAGAGACTCAAGGTTATGAAGAGGGACTTCCTGTTAGCCTTGACTGTAAAGATTTTGATCCATGCCTTCCAACTGTGACCTTCTTTAGGGTTGGTGCCTCGTACAGACTCGAAAACGCTGTCCATATCATCTAACCGACCAAGGTATCTTAGAGTTTCTTTTGCTTCTGTTTGTTTTCCTGGAAAAGAGTATGAATGACAATTTCCTTCTGTACTATTTTATTTTATACGTCATCAGCTCGACAAGAACAGTTTGTAAATAATTATATTCTATTAAACATAACATATACATACATTCACGCCTTTTTCCCGAAGGAGTAGGCAGAGGTGTACCCAGGACTCAGTCCCATAGTAGATACAACCACATTTCGCCAGTATGTTATTGGTCCCATGTAATAGGGGGCGAGCCTATTGCCATCTACCGGGCACAGTTCCAGACTCCAGGCAGTTATTGAGATTATTTTCCCACTTGTTCACCCAGGTGAATTCACCCAGGTGAACAAACGGGAACAAACCAATTCCTAATGGAAAAATCCAATATTTAACACTGCCTGCCCTGGGGATCGAACCCGGGATCCCCAGGGGATCGAACTCTTGATTGGCAGTCGAGCATGCGCCCTCTACGCTACCGAGGCAGAGTATTAAATTATAGTGATTGTCTAAACTAGATAGAATTACAAATATGTTACATCTGTTTCACAGAAATATCAGTTCCAAAAACCTGTTTCAATGGAACAGCTCCTTTAAGTATCCATGGAACGGATATAGGCATAGAACAGAAGCTGCTGGTATCTCGTTTTAATGGCATTAGATAGATTTTTTGTAGTGGTAGGCCTTTTTTTGCAGGGGGCCACCTGGGGAAGTACCACACCTTTGCCAGTTATTCCTCAGCCAAGCAGTAATGGGCAAACATGATGCTTACCATCAGACACCAGATTTACTCATCTTGTCTTGTCACACTCACTTTCATAAAAATAAATTAATAGAAGAGCTGGTTCTAACGCTTCCAAGCATACATATCCTTAGAACTGGAAATTATTATGTAAATACAATATACTGCGTTACTGGTTATCAATTAGCATCCTCTTAGAGGTCATTGTACTTATTATTTGGTATCTACTTAAAAACGTATAAATAAACTGTTTCACAGAAAAGGCCCCTATGACAGAATGCTTCCACACATGAACGAACCTATGGTGCTTTACTTTTTATTTGAATATGCCTCCGTTTGCCTTTTTTTCTGGGTTCATGGCTTCACACTAAAAGTTTTTTGAAATGATGAGTTAAATGAACCTCTAATTGGACTGAGTCACATTGAATTTACAATAAAACATTTTAAATAGTAGGTACGCGTCAAGACAAAGTGAAGAGTTTTATTCAGAAATATCAGCTGAGAGCTCATCCGCACATAGTCGATACGTGGACGTCGCACACTGTGCAATTTTACCGTTCTTTTCTGCGGCATACGAACAGTGGAATGATCTCCCTGCTGCAGTCTTCCCGTTGAGCTACAACATGGGGCTCTTCAAAAGGAGAGTGAATAGAGTATTGAAGGGTCGGCAACATACTGGTAATACCCCTGGTGCAGGTATCCATAGGCGGCGGTAACCGCTCACCATTAAGCGGCCCGTCTGCTTGTTTCCCACCTTTGCCATAAAAAAAGATATGGAATGAATTTTAAAACATACCTTTGATAGCGTAAAAGACAGGAGACTCAGGAATGAAAAGTATCCCAGCCACGTGCACCAGATTTATGCCCAAAGCGAAGTAGCCAGTCGCGCGGTACGAGACGAAGGGTCCTATTGAGTATGCAGCTAATGTGCCTAAGATGCCGATGATCGAGGTGGAAGTTAGTAGAATGCCTCGGATATTTGTTGACCTGAAGATGAAAGGAAACGAGTTAGAGATTTAACGAGCGAGAGAGTTTAAATAAGTGATATAAAGGCTTCTCGAAAATGGCGAGCTCAAATTAGGTTCCATTAGGTCTACGTACGGCAGTAAAGTAAGGTCGTATTAGTGAATAATATTGTTGTCTCGGTCGCACTTCAGTCTTAGGTACGTCTTTCTATCTTTGTTGCACTGTGCAAACTGTACAATAAGCAAATAGCACATGCCTGTTGTTGAGTAAGCTCCGGGAGAACGTACTCTATCTCCTCTTTTCTTGATATCAATGGTTTTAATAGCATAATTTATTGGATTTTCTATTAGGAATTATCTCAATGATAGCCTGGAGTCTAGAACTGTGCCCGGTCGATGCCAATAGGTTCACCCCCTATTACATGGGACCAATAACATACTGGCGAAATGTGTGTGTGCTCAGATAAGAGTAAGTCCTTGGTACATATTCAGCGGAATAATCAGCTGTTTCATAGAAAAGGCTGTTGACCTTTTTTATAGAACAGCTGGATTTTACGTGATTACAGAACTTGACCATTCATAAGGTAGGTAAGGTAGTAGTAGATGACCTACCACTAATATGATGATGGTAATGAATGATGCACAGTTGGTTCCAATTTTTCACCCACGAGCAGGACTTGAACCCGCACCTTCAGCACCAATCCGCGTAGCGGCTCTCTATCAATTGAGCTACCGTGGAGTACCAAAATTTTTCTATCCCACATACCAACCGCCTATAAGGGCGTGTGTATGTTTATCCACAGGTGATGCATTTCGCATTTTACCCATTAATTTCGAGTTAGACCGTTTAATCTATAAAAATATAAAATACTGGCTGTGCCCCGCGGCTTCCCCGCATAGACATCGTTCCCGTGGGAATATCGGGTAAAAACTTACCCCATGTATTATTTCAGAGTCTGACCTTACCTTCAATACGAATTTCAGCTCAATCGGTTCAGTAGTTATGGCGTGAAAGAGTAACAAACATACGTCAATCCATCCTCACAAATTTCGCATTAAAGTAATAGATACTTACGCGATCTCGCCCACATAGACCAAGTTGCTGACTGTCACCATACCCATTCCTAATCCACTGATGATTCTTATAGCGAACACCATGGCAATGTTCTGAGTGGTTGTAATCAGGATTATGGCGACCAGGTTCAGTAAACCACCGAAGAAAAGACATGGCTTCCGACCGATTATATTGGATAGGTAGCTGGGTATGTATGGCCCTAGGACAAAAATTAAACGTTTTAGTATTCACTAGCTGTATCCCGTGGTTCCACCCGCGTAGTCTTCGTTTCCGTGGGTATATCGGCATAAAAATAGCGTGAAGACGAAACGAAAAAACAGCACAATATGGCGTTGCAGTCGAGTTAGAACACGCTAACGTTTTGTTTACCTGTTACAAACTTAACTTTTTCACATTTACACAGATTGTACTTCAAATGTAATTACAAATTACATTTAAAGGAAGTAATTGAAATACAAATACCACATACGTATTTCTATTTCAATTACGTATTTTAATTACAAGTAATTCAAATACTGCCCAACCCTGGAAACAACCCATATTGTCAAGAGTGACAGGTCGCCAAGATTCCTACGCCGCCTCCGACATGACCTAACGACTGCCCCCTACATATCCTATAGGAATCAGCAGGGACCTAAAGTTTAACGTGCCATCCGAAACACAGTAGCGCCCAGGCGAAACATCTATATCCATCAATATCTATAATAAAATAAAAATCTAATCTAATCAAATATAAAAAATCTAATAAAATAAATAATAAAATAAAATAAAAATCAACATCTATAAGTAACATCAATATCTCGTCAACCTAAAACATAAGATGTATTAACTAAGTAGGCTTCCTTTATAATCTTTACTAAACGACGAGATAATGATAATGTCCGTGAGTTATAATAACAATAACATACGAACATACCTTTTTAACATGACAAAGAGAATCGGTTTTATAATATAACCGTTTTAACGCATAATGTAAATGTGACCGTATCATATAATACCTCTCTAGCACGTGTTAAATTATAAATTTATTAAATGCATACGGTCATTTTATGCTGACAATACGCTTGTGCTGCCAATACGTCAACTCCTAGTTAGCATAATTTAAAAAAAAGATAGATACTTTTATATATTTTATTTCTTGTGAAACACAATCACACAATTTATAGATTAACATATTAAAATCTTAAATTAAATTATTCAATGATTGAAAATTAAATAAAATAAATATAAAAACATGACATTAAATGAAATTAACCTAATCTAACAAAATAAAATAATAATTATAATAAAATATACGTAATAAAATTCTTACGGTCAGGTTTTATGTTTGCTTGGATTGGGCAATCTGGCCGAGATGCAATCATCAGCAGGATACCGTTGAATAATAATACAATTTTTTTAGTTAGGTCACAGAATACTAATAATTAGGTTAATAGATACTTATTACAACTTGTTTTTTGATCTGAGATCTTTTATACTGCATACGTTGCGATAAACTATATTATTAGGGAGATGAGGCTTCTCGAAAATGGAAAGCTCAAATTAGGTCCCATTAGGTCCCATTAGGTACACGTATGTCAGTAAATTGTTGTCTGGTTTGCACTTCGATCTTAGGTACGTCTTTCTATCTTTGTTGTTTCAAATTGCACATGCCAGTTGTTGATTAAGTGCTCAGAGAGCGTACCCTATCTCCCCTTTTCTTTAAATCAATGATTATAACCAATACCTACACACAAATAGAACAGAAATAGAGACACTAAACTAGTTTAGAAACAACATTTTTAGTATATTGATAAAAAAAAACTATCCTTGGGTAACTTCTATTTAGGTATTAGTTGGGTAATAAAATTAAAATAAATTATGGTGGGTTCGTTTTTTCCAACTTCTTTGCATATATTTTTTTTATTTAATTTTGCACGCATGCTAGTTAGTGTAACGTGTTGATTTTAATTTATGTAAAAAATAATTAATTTGTTTTGATTACGGTTTTTTTTTATCACAATAAAATTTCTCGTTCTTAATGTCAAAGTTTATAATAAGTGTTATATTATAATTTAGTATGTATATGTATATAAACTATAAACTGTGAACCGCTGTTTTGCCAAAACCTATCAAATTCAACCCTAGTCGGTTCAATAGTTTAGGAGTGAAGACCTCAACACTCAACACACACATATCGACAAGCTTTCTCATTTCTTATATAAGTATCATGAAGGTCAGGTATATGCCGTGGGGCTACCAGCTATAGAATAGTTTTTTTTTTTATGATAGAGATAACAAGACGAGCAAATCAGGTGCCTGATAGTAGTGCTCGTAGTTGCCGTAAGAGCCGGTTAAGGGTTATCGGATCCAGAGGACAGGCAACAGCGTCCATCCTGAAAACCAAACTGCGCTAGTTTTATTTGAATTGACAAACTCGCCTTATGAGAGAGGGCTATGTTCAGCAAAGGACTTCAACTTCGCCACCAGTGGCTGCGATCAGGACGAATTTCGGGACGATCGGGATTGTTCGCGGTTGCCACCAGGGGGTCGCGACTGTGATTATTTTCTCGATTGCCACTAGTGCTGCAGTGGGTGGTGTCGAATGGGAACAACGCTTCTAACGGCTATGATGATGATGAAGGTACATACCAACAATAGCTCCGACGTACAATAAGGACCCAATCCATGACACCTCGAACTCTGTGATGACATCCGGCAAGGGCGTCTGCGTGGGATCCTGCAGCTTTGGGATGATGGGCGCTGACCAACCCACGCTATAGCCATCGATGAACTGGCCTATGTTCACTGGAAGAGCATTCATAGATATTAGAACTACTAGTGCCTTTATTAAATGAAAAAACAACACTGCAGCAACCGCCCATGCTTGTATGGGTGTATAAGGAAGCATAAACTGAGAATTTTAGTATTAAAATACAATATACTACATTAACAAAATGACAAAGCACGTGTTTTTGACAATGTCGACATTAGCGTCTTTACTTAAAAAAATACTAAGGCTAAGCGCGCACTACGATAAAAAATCATTGTGAATTAAATTCGCAAATCTGTGAACAATGCCAATATACGAAAGGCACAGCGAAAATGAAATTTGTGAAGAAATTTGCGATACATATTTATCGGATTTCGTAAATCGCAACGATATTTATTGTAGTGCGCGCATAGTCTAAAGCTGACTCTTTTTCCCTACCAAACACTTTATTAGGCAGGTCACAACCCCCATAAAACCAAATAAAAAATAAGGAGATATCAATAAATGACAGCGCTAGATTTTTTATTTCTTACATTTACGCCGGTTCCCAGGAGGATAAAAACCAAAAAACTAGTTTATCTTTGTAAATTTACTTACTATCTGCCGACTATGTTACTGTCCTATTTACTCGTAATAGCGCTACGAAAATCCACATGCCAGCCTATAGAAAATTTTAATGCTCCGAAGTACTATCAGATGGCAGCGTATCGAAGATGCTGGCGACCGGCGACTATGCTTCGTTGAATGGCAATAATTAATACGTTGGACCAAATTATAAACGCTTTTTGCACTCGTGGACTCGTGCTTAAATAGATTTTTGAAAATGTGGTGTCACAGCCCAAAGTCTCAAACCCAAACGGTTCAAATATTATTTTAAATATTTAATATATTTATTATTTATATTATGGTATATATATATATTTTTTTTATTATATTGAGTAACAAGACGAGCAAATCAGATGCCTGATGATAAGCATCATGATTGCCCATATCAGACACAGTGCCACCCAGTGTCTTAAAATTCAAAATTCTGCGCGATACTGCACTGCGCCTGTCACCCTGAGATACGAGTTGTTGAATCTCATCATGCCCAGTAATTTCGCTCGTAACATTGCACTTCATACTGGAACACAGTAATGTTTGCACATTACTGCTTGGCGGATGAATAACTGGCAAAGGTGTGGTACTTCCCCAGGCGGCCCCCTGCAAGAGGCCTACCACTACACTAAATATTGAATGAGTGCAAAAAGACAGAGAGAGATTAATAAGTACTGGTCGCGTCACGGTTTTCTAGCGCTGACCTTGAAAAAGAAATAGATTTTTAGATCTGTTAGGGCTTTTTAGACCAAGACACCTGCGCGAAGCCCCCCTCCACTTTTGCCGAGCGCTATCAAACCATGACGCGACCTGTAAGTAGATTTCTACTGAATGATTAAAATTCCAGTTATTTATTCTACGAGAACGTAATTATTCTTCAAAACTGACTTCGAGAGGTTTTAGACCTTCTGATCAGGAGGGAGGTTTAATGATATTAATAACTTACTCTTAAAATTAACTCTTTTATAAAAGTTAAATATATCTTAAAATTTAAATATCATTACAATTTACATGTGATTATAGGGTATATCTACAGTTAACAAATTATATGTATGTTTATCTAAATTATTATTATCAGACTCATTGTCAGATTCATTGTGCCAAAAAAATGCCGGAACAGGCCAATAAATCAAGTGTTTATAATGACATAATATTGATTGTTAGATGACATAAGTTTTGTGTTTATTACCACTTATCACCATTGTGATAAGTGGTTGTTTTCTTATATGGGTATTTCCTATTTAAAAACTAAGGCCATTTATGTATAACAAAACAAAAACATCGCCACTTATTTTACCAAACGATAAGGCAGAGGTGTACAGTTCTGTTTCAAATGCTATCCAACTGCCACACATCCAAACTCCAAGCACTTGCAACCACTGGATCACAATCTGTTTCTATACTCGATGATTTTATGGTAGGCCTCTTTTACTGGGGGGCCGCCCGGGGACTTACTACATCTTTGCCAGTTATTCATCCGCCAAGCAGTCGATGTGCAAAATGTATCGGTCTGAATTGCCCATGTTACCAGCAAAATTACTGGGCATTAAGAGTTTCAAACACTAATATCTCAGGGTGAAAGGCGTAGTGCAGTGCCGCGCAGAATTTTGATTTTTTTAAATACTGGGTGGCACTGTATCTGATATGGCAATCATGATGCTTACCATCAGGCACCTGATTTGCTCGTTGCACTCACTATCAATAAAAAATATATATTAATAATATTAATATATTAATATCTAGGTAAGCGTATTGAGTATAAATAAACCATTAGAAATAATTTATAGGTATGTTAGGAGAGGTCTGAAAGTACCGCCGGTGACTGAGAAATTAAAGAGAGGAAGACCAGCGTGGTGTGGTACTATGGTATGCGATTAATGGAAGTAATTAATGTATACTCCCTCGCCTCGACTGCCTCGGTGGCGTAGTGGGCGCATGCTCGACTGCCAATCAAGAGGTCCCGGGTTCGATCCCCAGGTCAGGCATAGTGTTAAATATTGGATTTTTCCATTAGGAATTATCTCAATAGCTGCCTGGAGTCTGGAACTGTGCCCGGTATATGGCAATAGGCTCGCCCCCTATTACATGGGACCAATAACATACTGGCGAAATGTGGGTGTATCTACTATGGGACTGAGTCCTGGGTACACCTCTGCCTACCCCTTCGGAAAAAGGCGTGAATGTATGTTATGTTTAATTAATGTATAGTAAAACTTGCTCCTCCTCTTTCTTCTGCTCAATCTAATGATGGACCAGGTTCAGAAGAACACCTCTTACCATCTATTCTATCTGTAACATATTCACTGAGACGATTCAAATGAACCCGAACACGACAGTATTATAATTGATTACTGGCTCATCCCTAGAATCCCTAAAGGAATCACAGAATACATAATGGGTGACAACAGATGGACAACGTCGCCGTGGCCTGCCTAGAAAGAGATGACGACACAACTCAGACGCACAACAGGCGGGTCGCGAGAGATTTTATATACCCAGGATTTTTATATGAAAGTGCTTAGGGTAGGCCTATCCCAGCAGTGGAATAGCAAAGACTAAACAAAATAAGTGATTATTTTAGTAATAATTATACCTTATACCAATTATGTCATAACTCTGAAGCCAACGATATTAATGTACTATACGTACTAAATTTCGCGTTCCGAACACTCACTTTGCTCGAATAAAGTGCATTCCAATCCGTGCACGTTACTTTAGACATCCATCCATGCAGCGAATCAAAAAGACCACTGCAAGTTGCTCATATCCCGTCAGCCGCTTATAGTTATAATCTTCAAAGGACTGATCGCTTATCATGACCATAGCTGCTTAGCTATGAAAGGATTGAGAGTGAGCTATCACTCTCAATCCTTTGTTTTTTAGGGATCCGTACCTCAAAAGGAAAAAAGGAACCCTTATAGGATCACTTTGTTGTCCGTCTGTCTGTCTGTCCATTCTTTCAAGACACTTTTTAACGGGAACGCGTGGAGGTTCTCTCTAGGTTCTATCTAGTTGAAATAGATATGAACTACTCAGATATGCGGTCCCTTGTTGCTGTAAAGAAATCATACTTCTAAGTTAACGCAAGCAAAAGTTATGGCCATTTTACTGCATATTTGAATACTTTGTGCAAGGAACTAATTGATGGCGCTGTATGTTCTAGGCGGATTGTTTTTTGGACTGGAAGCGTTTTGTTCAAGTATGTAGGTATGGAACCCTACACTATGCACACATATGTATGCATTAACAATTCATTATTATTTACTCTGATATATTTCTAAATGCTCTTTACAGACCAAATGTTTAAATCGTCTTCCAAAGACGCCAAGGGCAATATATTATAATATACATATATCAATCAATAACCTAAGGATGAAAGGAGATTTACAAAAGAGATTTATAAGGCTAGTGTGAATGGTCAAGTCGGTAGCGGTCGACCGCGGGCGTACTTTTCATGAACAAGTTGACGTTGTTCTTATGAAAGGCCAAGTCAAAAGTACCTACAACCGACGAGCATGTATGAAAAATGTCATGAAAGTGAACGAAACGAAAGTTGTATGTCAGGATCGTAGCAAGTGGAGGGGAATAGTGTACAAGACGTGACTGTATGTATGTATATAATAATCTAAGACATAAATGATGGTATATATAATATTATAAAAATTTGACTGCCTCCGTGGCGTAGAGGGCGCATGCTCGACTGCCAATCAAGAGGTCCCGGGTTCGATCCCCAGGTCAGGCAGTGTTAAATATTGGATTTTTCCATTAGGAATTATCTCAATAACTGCCTGGAGTCTGGAACTGTGCCCGGTAGATGGCAATAGGCTCGCCCCCTATTACATGGGACCAATAACATACTGGCGAAATGTGGGTGTATCTACATGGGACTGAGTCCTGGGTACATCTCTGCCTACCCCTTCGGGAAAAAGGCGTGAACGTATGTTATGTTGTTTTTGTTATAAAAATTTGAACTTTCTAATAGAAAGGATTTCCCTAATGACACTGCTCGCTGCTCATAGTAAGTCAATCCATCGGGGTTAAGTGGTGAAACCGAGTCAGAATTTCAGGTCATTAAGATTATGATCTGTAGGCATACAAGGCCTCCAATACTTTCCAATATGACCTGCCTCATATATATGGGTCATTCCTACTAATCCCCAACCACAGGTCACGGATTGTTCCTATTTTTTCTACGATTTTCTTCTACCAGTAGAACAAGAAAGAAAAAAAATCCCATCCGTTCTACTAATAGAACAAATAATAAAAATAATTCCCGGTTGTTCAACCAGTACAATGCACAATTATCTCGTAAAATATTTTTAAAGGTGTCCTATTGATTCGCATAATTTCTTTTGTCATAAAATTTTTCCGCATACGTCATTTGTCATAACCTCCTCTAGTCATAATATTGGAAATACATATTTTTTTGTAGTAATACTGATAAATTGTCCTAAAATTTATTTGCTATAATATTTTTGTGTATAATAGTTTTTATTCCTATTGTTAGTTGTCATAATGGTTGTTATGTATAATTTTATAGTTAATAATGGTGTATGTCCTAATTTTCATTGTTCATAATTGTTATGGTATATAATCGGTAGTGTACGTATTTTTGCAAGTGAGGAATATTGTAGTGTTGTATTGCATTTATGGGTAGGAGTAGGATCTCGCCGTAACTCACATACCCAATAATATTTTTTGACGTGACAACGTCTTATAATTCGATAGAGCCGGCTGCACGCACGAAAAAACATGACTCATGCGGCGTTACCTGGCTCTGAGGCGTTCCATGTAAGGCTTGAAGTGCAAGCGAGAGCGCGGAACGAGCGACAAAGAAGCACAATCGGCCTTTGCGTTCGGCAGCGTTCGACATCCGTCTCTCTCCTACTTGAGTGAGCGCGTTGTCACGTTCAACTATCGTCAGTAAACCGACTTTACAGACAACCAATTTTTTTTATATACTCGATTTTTTTCATATGTACATCCACTGATATTTAAGTTGTGGCTCCTCTTTCTGTTGTAAATATTTTGCACTCGTTTTCCATTGTAATTATAATTTCAAAATTAGTTTAATAATAATAATAATAATTATATTTATTTCCCAAAAAAGAGTACATAATAACAATAATTTAACTAGCTTATGAATTAATATCTATGTCGGTATTTATTGTATATTGGGCGCCTCTGGCCCCTGAACTAAGTCTATAAGGACTTGTATTTCAGGGGTCAGCATTCCTCCATGAATCTTAAAAATAATCTAGTTTACACATCAAATCATAAGCTTAACTATATTATATTATAATAAGTAGATACAATTTGTTAATTAATTAATTTTAAATTAAATTTTTATTATTTATTTATTTTAATTTTAGTTTAAGCACTTTGTTCCAAATATTAACACTAAAATTTGACTTAGTGTTATTTTTATAACAATAATGAAACTACCTTCTTTTTTATTCATAATCAGTAATAGCGCCTTACTATAATATTTTTTTATAGCAATGTGATATATCAACAGTTTGCTACATAGAAAAGATGTTAAGAACATTCAAAATTCTATTGGTTAGGTTAGGTTAGATTTAATTTATATTATGACAAAGTTAACATTCGAACAATATATGATTATGGCACATAATTTTAGTGATATCAATAGTTAGGACATGTTAGGATTATGACATAAAATAATATGGTTATCAATGGTTAGGACATATAATGTTATAGGTTTCAAATGTTAGGACAATTAAAATTATAACAAGTTATAATAGGAGTATTGACGTTATGACTGGTGATCATTAGCTATTACATATATTATGGCTTAAAATTTTATGAGTTGTAAAATTATGGCTAAAAATAGTATGCGAATGAATAGGGAACCATTTTTAAACCCATAGTACTTTTACCTCTTCCTTGTTTATTATCTCCTAGTATTTTATAGCGAGCTGGACACAGTTCCAGACTTCAGGCAGTTATTGAGATAAATCCTAATGGAAAATCCAATATAATGATTTAACACTTTGCCTGACCTGGGGGTCGAACCTGGGACCACACAATCGGCAGTCGAGTTTGCGCCCACTACGCCACTGAAGCAGTCAATCCAAAACACATATCCGAAACACGAATAAAAATAATATAAATAAAACAAAGATAGTTGCGTTCGTTAAAAACTTAGTTAAAGGTATAGCGAATAGACGATCGCACATGGTTCGACCGCACCACCGTACCGTTTGGTACTGTATTCACGATCGAACCGCATTGATGTGTAAGCGACCGTACCACCGTACCAAGTAATAATAATGATAATGTTAGTCGGACAGTAAGCCATTCGACCGAACATGGTTTGGTGGCGAACCAACCTTAACAGGATACAGAACCTTTTAGCAGTTTGACACAATCCCATGGAAAATTTACTAAATCCATGTTTTGTATTCCCCTGTTTCCTCAGAATACAGTAAACCTATTTGATATATTTATATCCTGATTATATTAAAGTTTAAGTAAAGTATGTCTCTATTATTTTATTTTTGTTTATAAACTCTACATTTTTTTGTAGTGAACGTCCAATCACGCGAGTAAAACTGAGATTTTTGAAAGTTCACTATGAAAAAGACTAAAAGTTTATAAGAAAAATTAAAATGACAGGGACAGAGGCTACTTCTTTTAAATTTATAGAATGGGCTAATTATATTCGGAGGAAACAGGGGAATACAAAACATCGATTTGGTACATTTTTCATAGGATTGTGTCAAATTCCTAGAAGGCCGCGAGTACGCGGCCTTCTAGTAAGTAGGTTAAGAGTACTTAACCTACTTAATTTTAAGCATGAACCTAGCAAGTATGAAGTATGAGGTAAAACAGACGAGCATGAAGAATGTCATGAAAGTCGAAGATCCGAAAGTCATATGTCAGGATCTTAGCATAAGTGTAGAGAAATAGTGTCATGCCAACCCCAACGCGAACAATACGTGACTATGTGTATGTATGTATGAATTAGTTAAAGCTTTTTTAAAATACGAAAATATAACTTACCACACGCAACAATTAATATCTGCGTCTTCAAATATGGATTCATTTTGAACAAATTTCACTAATCACATATATTTTTAATTTTTTTAATTACTTAGGTTTTGAATTTTGAAGTTATGTTTTTATTATTTATTTCGTTACTAATTCATTGAAGCGGTTGTTATTAATAATATACCTAATATTATTTAATAATTAATACAACGTTTAAGAATATGCCTTTTAGCAATAGTTATTATTTATTATACAGTTTTGTATTCTAAAGTTAAGACATTTAAATGTTTATTCCGTGAATTTCAAACACGTACTGAGGGAAAAAAATCGTGCGTCTAAGTTTTAGGTACCTCACTTGCGAGTAGGTACTTAACGAAGTTGATCCTCTATTGATATATTTACTTATATTATATTTAAATATAATTTATGCTTTAGCTAACACAAAACACATCGCGGGCAATTAAAGCTTCGCAGGTTTTGGCATATGCTAGTATGGGCTGTTACGCTTGTTTAATTTTTGCATTCCTTATTAAAAAAAAGTTGATTTTAATTTTTACTGGTGCCTTGTGTCTATTGTATAATTGTTTAATAGTTTAAAATTTAAAATTATACCTTTTTAATAGAATATATAAGATTTAAAAAATATTTATTTCAGTCCATAAACTTTTCAGTCCCTATAGAAATTGTGCTCATCCCAAGCTACTCGTATGAAAAACAACTGACAATATAAAAGAAACGCCTCCTCTTTTATTATTGCACGAATTATTGTATTATTATGACAATAATAATATTAAGTTATTATCAGTTGATAAGTTTTTATGTAAAATATTATGGTATAAAGATATTTCGTAGTGATAAATCGTAACGGGGAAATCTAATAAGTAGTTGCAATAATTATTAATAAAATGAAAAATATTGCAATGTCCAATTGGACATTGCAATATTTTTCCTTTACTAATTAGTAATGAGTGAAAAATCTGATGGATTTATTTCTCACTAGCTGTGCCCCGCGTTCACTTGCGTATGCATCGTTCCCGTGGGAATTCGTGAAACAAAGTACCAAATGTGTTATTTTAGGGCTTTCATACCAAATTTCAGTCCAATCGGTTCTGTAGTTTAGGCGTGAAAGAGTAACAAACATCCATGCATCTATCCATCCATCCTCTCAAACTTACATTTATTTATTTCATTTCATTTCATGTAATTTTATTTATTTAATTTTATTTAGTAAGTATAATTATGTGGACTATGGATGTAATGTCTGAGAATAAATCATTTTATTTTTATTTATTATAATATTAGAAGAACTAGTAAAATTTAAAATCTATAGAAGCACTAGCTGACCCGGCAAACTTCGTACCGCCATATTTTATTTCTCTAATCGCAACTGAGGAAATAAAACCCTTCCGGTAAAATCGAATTACCTAAATTTAAAATAAAACTGGAGTACTCAATTGAAAAATTCATATTGTTGTACAAAATGCGTGGAGATTTTACTAAGACTATCACTTTCCGGGAGATAGTATTAATTCACTCGTTTAAAAAGGAACTGAACTGCGGTGTTTTTTTTTTTTTTTTTAAATGACCTATGCTGTTGTCCTCAGATGGCCTCTACAGCTTTACCGGGCAGTGGAGAACTGCGGTGACACTCGGCGCCAGTATTTATACCTGAACCTTGACTTTCCCGAACGTTCTAGTTCGCATGCTTCGAGAAGAATCGATTGATCGATTGTTCGAAATAGTGGGTCTCGATGGTTCGAGAGGGAGCTTTGTTTACGCTCAGAGGAGGTCTCGAGAACGAATGAGATACCAAAGCTTTGGACATTCAAACCAGAGATGGTGACTCGATAGAATTTGATGGCCAGATCTTGAAACTTTGATTAAAATTTGGCGCCAAGACTTTAATAATTCTCTAACAAAAATAGTACAATATTTTTTTGTTATATTAATGGTAATAATATTGTAACATACGCAGTATAATTATAAAAATATCAGTCACAAACCATTAAAATAATATGGTTATATCGTGAGCATAAATAAATATAACGTGAAATAAAGTAATAGAATTTATATTCTAAGAAACAGAACACAGCGCCATCTATTGGGTGTATTTGCAACCTAGATGTCAAACAATATTCAAGAATTTTATGGATGAATCAACGTACACCGCCATCTATGAGAACTTCATAAAACTAAACAGTAAATAAACACTTGCTTAAGAAACAATTAATTGATACATTTTATTCGTTTACATTCACGACATAAGCGAATAATTGAGATGATAACTATCCTATCCAGTAAGTTAGACCAAAATACGGGTACATGTGAAATTTTATTGAAATCGGTTCAGTAGTTTTGGAGTTTATTCGGGACAAACATCGTGACACAAGATTTTTATATATATAAGATTATAGTTCAACAAATTTATTTTTGTTATTTATTGTTTCAGATAAATTATATATCAAAATATTATTACAACTTTTATTGATGGACCGATCATGTTAATTATAAAAAACCTATCAATGATTGTACGATTCATTCATCCTTTCGTATTTTAAAATAATAATGTGATTATGACTTACTTACTATAATTTTTTTCCGGCACCTCACGTATAATTAACCGGTAATTCCTGTTGGGTCCTGCCAGTTAGATCGAGAGTGTTAGGTTCTATGCATACAGGGTATGAAGTGTACTTGGAAAGACAAGTTACACATAGGCTCTTCTGCGATCTTTAGCGCATATAAACTGTTATGTGAAAAACTGTTATTGTCCGATTAACAAATATATGTAGTTATTTGAAATGTAATGTTCAATTCAATCAAAATAATAACAGTTTTCTTCATGAGTTTACATGCGTTAAACTCGTGAAGAAAACCACTTCAGACCACAGATCATAGAGGTGGTTCAGACTTGTCATGTTACGCCGGCCGTAGTGTAGGTACGATGTTAGAATTATCTTTCATAGATAACAAGGCCAATGATGATTAACTATTAGTAGAATTCTAATCAAATAAATGAACGAGATATAAGTTGGAATAGGCACGTAACAAAAACAGAAGAAGAAAGTAACATGACAGAAAAAGCAATTTATAACACTAAAACAATCTTTGTTTTTTTTTAGCCAGAAAGAAAAGATAAGTTGTAGCTCATAATTATTATCGAAAAGTTTGTATGAAGAATTTACGATTTTTGTGGTAAAAGCCCAAAATGTCAATGGGCAAAAAAGGAATTAACATTTCTTTGTAGAGGAAACTTCCAAATTAAGTAGAATACCTACGGAATTAGCCTCATAGGTAAAATTATAGCCGTAATGTGTTTGTGACACCGCTTTGAGGTTAATAAAAAACAAGATTGGAAGAGGTTAAGGCTAAGAACTATGAACGATGTCACCTAAAAATATTAACTTTATACCTATTATTTAGTACATAAGTTAGGGGTACTTATGTACTAAATAATATTATTATTATTATATAATAAACTATCCTCAATCCCCACCTCCTCGGTCACCACTCTGGACTATGGTGACAACTGGGAATTGTTTTTGAATTTATACCACTTTTCACTACTGCCTCGATGGCGTATAGGGCGCATGCTCAACTGCCAATCAAGAGGTCACAGGTTCGATCCACAGTTCGGGCAAAGTGTCAAATATTGGATTTTTCCATTAGGAATTATCTCAATAACTGCCTGGAGTCTGGAAATGTGCCCGGTAGATAGCAATAGGCTCGCCCCCTAATAACATGGGACCAATAACATACTGGCGAAATGTGGGTGTATCTACTATGGAACAGAGTCCTGGGTACACCACTGCCTACCCCTTCGGGAAAAAAGCGTGAATGTATGTTATGTTAATGTTGTTTCACTACTCGTGACATATTAGGTACCTACATAATATTTTGTTACTAGCTGTTTCCCGCGGTCGTTATCAGTTCTGTGCCGCAGTGTTGCTCAAATACGCAACATAGTGGATATTCCCATGTAAATGAGGGGTTTTCTCGTGGAAAAAATGCCTAAGTCACTCTCCAGCCTCCAAACTGTCTGCAAATAAAAATTCATGTCACGCCGGTACTCTGTTGTGACGCGAAGAAAGCAACTAGGATCCTAAAAATAACATTACAAAGATTCAGTAAAATTCCAATTTAATCCAAACAAGTTTTCAGTGCCTATTAATTTTTCAGGTTTTTATACATGAAAACTCGTTTGGATTAGTTGTAGGGATATAACATACAATCACACCTTTTTTCCGAAGGGGTCGGCATAGAGGTGTATGCAGGACTCAGTCCTATAATAAGTACACCCACATTTCGCCAGTAAGTATTATTTACTCGACACCTATTAAATGGGATAGGTGGCGAGCCTATTACCATCTACCGGGCACAGTTCCAGACTTCAGGCTGTCATAGAGATAAGTAATTTCTAATGGAAAAATCCTATATCACTTATATATTATATCACTATAATCACTTTGCCTGACCTGGGGATCGAACCAGAGTCCTGATGATCGGCAGTCGAGCTTCCGCTCACTACGCCACCGAGGCAATCAGTCAGAGAGACGAGATTGTAAACATCGATTTAAAGAAAAGAGGAGATAGGGTATGTTCTCCCAGCGCTTACACAACAACCGGCTAGTGCAATTTGCTCAGTGTGAAGTTTGCACAGTGCAATATAATGAACAACAAAGATAGAAAGACGTATCTAAGACCGAAGTGCGAACGAGACAACAATATTAGTCGCTAGTACGACCCCACTTTACTGATGTACGTGGACCTAATGGAACCTTATTTGCGCTTGCCATATTTGAGAAACCAGTAGCCCCATCTCCCCTTTTCTTTAAATCAATGGTTGTAAGGGGACAGACATTATTTGGTATTGAACCCGGAGCTATCATTTATTATTGAACAGGATCGAACCCGGGACCTCATGATCGCCAGTAGAGCTGGCGAGGCACTCACCTAATTTATAAACTAGTTATGTTTATTAACCTATAACGCAAGGACGACATGTCTGTCGCGCATAATATTAAACTTATTTGAACTTTATAATATTATATACCTACTTAAAAACTAGAAAAATATGCATATTATTATTATATCCAGAATTATTTAAATTTGTTTTTTTTTATGATTAACAAGAAACAAAATGGAAAATTTTCAATTTAAAAAATAATACAACACAAGAAAAAAAAACCATCTCGATCACGTCAGCTTTTATAAAAAAATCTTCGGGCAAATATATGGTTTTGCCTTTAGGACGCTACAGAAAGACACATATCACTCATTTAGAGTAACAACGACGTAATTGCACTTTTTTCAATAAATTAAGTCAAAATGTGCGGAAGGGATAGGAGAAATATCGACAGAATTGATTTTCTAGTGATAAATTGTGTTACCAATTATTTCGTTTTTTTTTTGAACAGGGCATAGTGCCTTTATTGAAAAAAGACTAAACAATAGAGCTACCTACTTAATATCTACCCTAACTAAATACACTATACCATAGAACACTTCGAAAATCCACAGGCCGACATGTCAGCCTATAGAAAATCCAAGTGCTCTAAACCACTGTCAGATGGCAGCGTACCCAAGATACTGTCGGCATTGCCACGTTGAATAGCAATGCTTAATTAAACGTTGAGCCAGATAAACGCCAGCATTTTGATCACGCGTCGCCTCGACCAAGCGCAATAAACCATCATAATATTATGGCGCGAGTGTTATTGTAGCATTGGGGCATAATGGCGCGATTTCCAAAACTACGATTTTCTAAAATTTGGAGAAACATTGACGGAATTGTGCAGTTTATGTCGTTGTTCTCCAAAAATGTTGGATTGGTCAAACGTCATTGATTGGTTCAATTTGGTTCATTCATTACTATCCTACTTCCAAATTATAAAGCTCAAATTTCAGTACAAGCACAAAAAAACTTACGTTTTTTACAGGTGAACAAAACACTTGCGAGTTCTAAATCACCTCTTTTTGTAGTGGTAGGCCTCTTTTGCAGGAGGCCGCCTGGGGAAGTACCACACCTTTGCCAGTTATTCATCCGCCAAGCAGTAATGTGCAAACATTACTGTGTTCCGGTATGAAGGGCAATATTACCAGCGAAATTACTGGGCATGATGAGATTCAACAACTCATATCTCAGGGTGACAGGCGCAGTGCAGTGCCGCGCAGAATTTTGAATTTTAAAACACTGGGTGGCACTGCGTCTGATATGGGCAATCATGATGCTTACCATCAGGCACCTGGTTAGCTCGTCTTGTCACTCACTATCATAAAAAAAAACCTCCATCTAGTACTGTTTTGTTAGATTGATGGATGCATGGATGTTTGTTATACTTTCACGCCAAAACTACTGAACAGATTGGGCTGTCATTTGGTACGTAGGTAGCTCAGATCTTGTAATAACGTATAGGGTACTTATTTTCCCGTTATTCTCATGGGAACGATGTCTACGCGGGTAAAACTGCACTGCTAGTTATGACGTAATGTAGCCGCTCTTTTTCCATTAAATAATACTCGAAAACTTTAGCATATATTATAATATAATTTATTCCAAGACCACCATCTAGATCCACACTCTACAATCATCTGTCGCTCTGGCATCCCACCCATGGACACAACAGATAATAATACTACGTATAGAATGGACACCGTCATCCGCCCACCAATCGGCCTTCCTCACCCCCGCGAACGAGATTGAGCCCTCCACGAGCCCCGCTTCTATGGGAATAAATCACCTCACGCACACTCTTGCATGTGTACAAAACTCCATGTGTGTGCTGTCTGTGTAGTAGGTAGTTATAGCGCGGCTTTTATATAGGAATTGAGTCGAGTGTCCGGGGTGTGCCATGGAGTCGCCATCGCGGCCTCGCACAAACCAAAGATTCTGCTTAAACCAATCGTTGCCATTTATAATTTCCATTAAACCACCAAAACGTTCACAGAATCCGTGGCAGGCGCGTCACAATATAACTGTCAACATACGGCCTCTTAACTCTTTATTCATTAATAATAGATTTATATTATCAAAATAAATTATTTATTTACTAAAATAGAATTCATTATTCTAGGTCAAATAACACTTACATTGAAATAGCTTACTAACTATCGCCCAATCTTTTAGTAGAGACAAGGATAGCTGATTCACCTTCATAAATTTACTATCTATTATCTAGCTCATCATTTCCTGTATCTCATTCAAGGTTTTCCCCTTCGTTTCAGGTACTACAAAGAAAGTGAAGAGCCACGCGATGATGCAGGAGACGCCGAATAGCCAGAAGGTGACATCTCCTCCTAAGACCTCGATCATGCTGTTAAAACCGGTTGTTAGGCCGAACCCAACCAGCCAGGTCATGGTGATGGCTAAAGCAGACCCGTTGGCCCGAACGTTGGCACGGAACATCTCGCCGACGATGGCATTTGGAATGGTGCCGAAACCTGGAAAGATAATCGTTATATTAATTATTCTGATACTGTCATTGATGATTAACAGGATACAGGATCTCTTAGCAGTTTGACACAATCCTATTGAAAATTTACTAAATCGATGTTTTGTATTCCCCTGTTTCCTCGGAATACAGTGAACCTATTTGATATATTTATATACTGATATTTTAAAGTTGAAGTAAAGCATGTCCCTATCATTTTTTTTTATAAACTACATTTTTTTGTAGTGAACGTCCAATCACGCGAGTAAAACTGCAATTTTTGGAAATTCACTATGAAAAAACCAAGGGTTTATAAGAAATATTAAAATCACAGGGACATAGGTTAATTCACTATAAAAATATCAGGATATAAATTTATAGAATGGGTTGATAATATTCGGAGGAAGCACGGAAATACAAAACATCGATTTGGTAAATTTTTCATAGGATTGTGTCAAATTCCAAGAAGGCCATGTACGCTCTTAAATGTTGTGAACATACGGCCGTGTGGTTCTCGGCTGTATAATAGGGTCACTCAGTGATCGAGAAGTGGAGAAGCCGGTCGATATTCTGGACACGCCTCACCCCGCGCACCATGCCGAGCTGCGTTTCACGAATTTGGCGGACGGAGTGGAGCGAGACCAGCAAGATGTCCTGGGCTTACATATCTACACGGACGGCTCGAAGATCGAGGGGAAGGTGGGAGCCGCGTTGTCCGTGTGGAGCAACAACGCCGAGACCAAGTCTCAGAAGCTCAAGCTGGAATCGTTCTGCTCCGTCTACCAAGCGGAGCTGCTCGCGCTCGAAAGAGCGACATCCTTCGCAGTTAAGAGCGGTGCGCAGACGTGCAGCATCTTTAGCGATTCGAGATCGGCCCTCGAGACCATAGTCGACCACGTCTCCCTCCACCCCCTAGCGACTAAAGTGCGGCAGAATATCTGGGCAGCTTCCATTCTGCAGAAAAAGCTGAAGCTTTTTTGGGTGAAGGCACACGTAGGGGTGGAAGGTAATGAGCGAGCCGATACGCTCGCTAAAGATGCTGCACTGAAGCTGAAGAAGAGGGCGGATTATGACCGGTGCCCGGTTTCATTCGTCAAGAGACAGCTTCGCCTGGAAACGCTTGACGAATGGAACCGGAGATACGTGACGGGAACGACCGCAGGTATTACCCGCATGTTCTTCCCTTGCGCGCTCGGGGCGTACAGGATAGTGAGGAAAATTCAGCCGTCCGGGATCCTGACTCAGGTCCTCACGGGGCACGGGGGGCTTTCTGAGTACTTGCACCGTTTCAAGTGCAAGAAAAGCCCTTCGTGCACGTGCGATCCCGACGAGCAAGAATCAGTACCGCATATCCTGTTTGAGTGCCAAGCCTTTGAGCGCCAACGGGAGGACATAAGGCAAGTATTGGAGATGAATGTTACGAAAGAGACTGTATGGGATATAATGAAAGGGCGCAAGAGAGGAGAGTTTTTGAAGTATGCTGAGCGTTTGATGAAGGTAGTGATAGAACGGAATAGGACGAATGCGCGATAGCGCAAGATGATGAATGAAGGAGTGTGAGAAAGGATGAGGATTGTGAAAGATAAGATATGGACGAATGCGCGACAGCGCAAGATGATGGATGAAGGAGTGTGAGTGAAAGGATGAATGAAGAAACGATCCCTGATTCTGTCGGGGGACAGGAGGCTCCTAATACTTAAAAAAAAAAAAAAAATAGGGTCACTCACTCCCTTCTCATTCCGTGGGAGCCGTAAGACCCGGCAGAGGGACATAATATTCGGAGAGTGTGCAGCAGCGCTCTCCGGCACCAAGTATTCCAACTACTGCGATCACCAAGCCGCACAAGCGTATGGTGATTACGGCAAAATCCCTCCATATGAATAGTTTATGGCTTTCTATGGGGGAGTCTTCCGGATGATGATGATGATGATGATGATAATGATAATGTAATAGAGTTATTATAACATACACATATATATTAATATAATACCTTGTTATTGTACTTATGTACAAGAAATTATCATATTAATAATAATATATTCTTTTCTATTTTTAACTGAAACACGTAAACAAGTGAACAAGTTTAAATAACATTTATGTGATATCTGAATGATGAATATCAAGTTTGTATTGAGTCATCTTAATCAACATTGTTGTCAGGTATTCATTTAAATAAATACATATTTAATCTTCAAAGTTCAATACCTGGGTACTTATACATGCCTATTTATTACATAATTTACCTCTAATTATAATACTAAGATGTGTATTCACTAGCGCGGCTAGGCGCGACTCCTATTTATTAAGTTTTTTTTATATGATAGTGAGTGACAAGACGAGCAAATCAGGTGCCTGATGGTAAGCATCATGATTGCTCATGTCAGACACAGTGCCACCACGTGTTTTATAATTCAAAATTCTGCGCGACACTGCACTGTACCTGTCACCCTGAGTTATTAGTTGTTGAAAGTCGTCATACCCAGTAATTTCGCTGGTAACATTGCCCTTCAGACCGGAACACAGTAATGTTTGCACATTGCTGCTTGGCGGATGAATAACTGGCAAAGGTGTGGTACTTCCCCAGGCGGCCCCCTGCTAAAGAAGCCTACCACTACTAAAAGTTATTCATAATATACCATTCTTAATATACCATTATTTCCATTGACGCGGCCAGACTCAGTACAAAGCTAGCCACTAGCGGCTACGGTCGCCCGCAACTAATACCGCTTAGTGGAAATTAGGCCTACAGTCACGCCCTGTTCCCGTTGAACAAGAGTTCTCTCGAGTTGATACGATCCTGACAAAGTACTTTCGCTTCTTTCACACGCTTCTCCAAAGGCTAACAATGGTTATTAGGTTATAAACAGATATATAAAATGAAACCTTCTGTAATCTAATCTAATCATAGACTGAATTTCCAAAATGGTGTATGACTTCTGAAAAACAAAAGTAACACCGAAAATAAAAACAATGTCAACAAAAACAATGAATGTATAGTTCGAAGTCTAAATAATTATTAAAAATTACCTACTATTAGATCACGTAAAATGGTTATCATTATTTTGATTATTGATTATTAAAATCATAGATTAATATCTGAACTTGAATTGAAAGTAGATAAAGATAATTTTATAATTATAATTGTATTAAAATGCACGTGACACGTGACTGAACCTATCTAATATTTTAATCGCAACTAGCTTATTTAATTTAGTAAAGATAAATATAATATTATGGTAAATGGTTAGAGATCGAATGTAGGAAAAACAAAAATGTACGATGGAAAAACATAATAGCAATATAAGAAAACAAACTAACCGATGAAGAGGCGATATACTAACGCAAGGTCGATAAGAGAGGTTATATTATATTAAAAAGATGACCAAAACAAATGGCATGCCAATGACGAAACTTATTTATGTCCAATAGTGTATCAAATATTATACAACAAATATAATACCTATATAATACAGGTACATGCTGTATATGAAGAAAATGATATAAT
This sequence comes from Hemistola chrysoprasaria, assembly GCA_947063395.1. NCBI lineage: Eukaryota > Metazoa > Arthropoda > Insecta > Lepidoptera > Geometridae > Hemistola > Hemistola chrysoprasaria. Next base: position 8,204,679 of record OX346730.1, read on the forward strand.
ATTATAATCACATAATAATAACAGCAGGGCGAGCTGCTGAGGAGTAGCGACTCCACGGACCCGAATACTCCCGGGGAGGGCTCTGTTTTGGGCTCTCATTTTGTTCGTTGGACTATAAAATAGTCTTCTTGTACGCCTATCAAAAGACCAGGGATAGCCCGTGTTTTCGTGCGGCGTAATAATAATAACATTTCTATAATTGTGACTCAAGATACATGGCTTCACAATAAAGAGTATTCAATTAATTAAAATCATATAAAAATAATGAACATAATATTATACTTACCAGCTTCGTACGAGAAGAAGTACACAATGAGAGCCAATAATGGCAACCAACCCAGTACATCTATTGCAGGACTGTTTATTCTGTCTAGGAAGAAGTATAGACCAAGCACCGACTGGAAATAAACAAATCACTTTAAACTGTGGGTCTCAGATGCTGCTTCTTACCTTTTCTATCTGCAGGGTGTAATAAATATGTTTACGCCATAATATGGCTTAGCCACAGTAAAAACTTTAAGTAAGAAAAATTCCTTTGTTTTATGATTGTGAGTGACAAGACGAGCAAATCAGGTGCCTGATGGTAAGCATCATGATTGCCCATATCAGATACAGTGCCACTCAGTGTATGCTATGATGAATAAATATTTTTATACGAGTTATATACGCTGGGATATATGCGGAGGGTGCAGGAGAAGCCAAAAATTCTTCTTGGTACTAGAATTATATTTTAATTCCATTAGATGGGCTAATTCTAAATTAATTCTTATTTAATCCAAAACGAAAACGGTCCGATGGTAGGGCCGAAGTGATGGGTCTTCAGGGGGCACTATGCAAAAATAGCAGCGTCGGCGCTTTGTGACGTCGCGTCGTTGCTAAGCGTGAGCCCGGTGTGACGACATTGGAGATGGTCTTGTCGCACGATATAACATACGAGACGATGTAAGCTGTTCTTTTGACAGACTTAGATTATGACTTCCGTATGAAAGGCTAAAATTTTATTTAGAAACACATCTGAGACTCAAAGCAAAAGATGTTTACGACCTATTTACACAACTAATTAAGATGATAATATTATTATAATAAGTAAATAATATCTCAAAATCATAATAGAATAGTAAAACTAAACATGTTTTTCTTACCAAGCTAACAGCACAAGCAGCTGTAGATATTAATAACAGAAATTTCCTTCCAGTCCTCTCAACGAAGGTTGGTGCAATGAGACTTGATACTAATCTAGTCACTCCAATCACTATAGTCGCTACATCCGGTCTGGAATTCGTATAGAAAGTCAAATAAAAACCTTAAAGATCTTGTTCTGAGACATTATAATTTAGGTAACTAATTATTACTTTTGTTTCGCATTCATTCAGATCTGCTATCATAACCTTAATAGCGTTCCTTTCCCCTTCTTTGCCTTCCCTCTTTAAAGTGGATTCCTAACAAATATTATGAATTATTAAAGTACCAGCTGTGCCCCGCGGTTTCACCTGCGTAGTCTTCATTTCTGTGGGAATATCTAGGCTCAACAGTTCAGTAGTTTTGGCGTGAAAGAGTAAACAACCATCCATCCTCACAAACTTTCGTATTCTTATATTAGTATAATTAATAAATTCGATCCCCAAGTCAGGCAAAGTGTTAGATTGAATTTATCCAATAAGAATTATCTCTATGGCAGCCAGGAGTCTGGAACTGTGTCTGGTAGATTTCATTAGGCTCGGACGTTTGACCAATAACATGGTGTTACATGGGACCAATAACATACTGGCGATATGTGGGTGTTAGGTACACCCACATCAGAAATACGAAGAAACTGTGAGGTTTTTTTTAACAAAATATGTTTTCGCGCAAATAAAGGACAGATTCAGAGCCAACCATAAACAATTGAGTGGAAAATTATTCCCTATTTGTTCATATCTGTGTATTTTTATTTTGTATGGGTGACATTTAACTTTAATATTTAAGTTATCGTCAACTTAGCTAGCTCACAGTCTTTCATTGCTAGGTACTAATTAGCTTATTCCATAAAACGTCACTAAATTTACCGAAAAATTACACCTTCATCTTTCATACCTGATAGAAGATCCAGCAATTTCAAAGATAGTTGTGGCAAAGAATAAAACCACAGCCACACCGCTGGTTTGCTGTAAAGCACCCAACGTGAAAGTAACGAGTAGAGACATGCGATTAGACTTAATCGTGAATATCTCGAGCCAGTCTTGCAGCTTGGTAGTCTTCTCTTTGTTGTTGAAGGTCTCTAGGACTCTATCTATGTCCTTACTTCTACCGAGCATGTTAAGGATCTTTGCGGCTTTTACTTCGTCTTCTGAAATTTTATTACTTTCGTTAGGACTATCCCGTAGTACCACAAGTTGAGACTTCTTGAAAATGTTTGCACAGCTGACAAGATAGACTGCGCTCAGTTAAAAACTTTTTATCATCATCATCTTCGTTAGCCTGTTATATAAATGTGTGCATCTTGATTAGTTCATTATCCACCTTGTGGGTGGACGTTCTACGCTGCGCTAGTCAGTTTGTCGATCCATTGAATGATGTCCTTTAACATCAACTAACATAATTATTGAAAACATCAACTGAAATTGACTTACCTTTCATAGCATAATAAACAGGAGATTCAGGTGCAAAAAAGAAGATAGAAGCAAAATGTACCACACTGAATGCCAGGGCTATGTAACCAGTGACTACATATGACACGTAAGGCACCACGGCGTATACTAAAAGAGTTCCTGTGATGCCGACAATACCAGTGGAAGTAAGCAAGATGCCGCGAATATGAGTCGATCTGAAAGAAAGTCGAATAATTTATTATTTGTAGTCTAATAATTAAGTTAATAATTGTTTGTAGATGGTACTGCGTGTTCTAGACCGCGTCTTGGCAAGCGTATTGTAGCCGTCCTTGGGCTAGATGGAGCGACGATATACGCAACGTCGCTGGGAGTGGTTGGAGAAGGAGAACACAGGACCGAGTTGAGTGGCGTTCCATAGGAGAGGCTTATGTCCAGCGGTGGACGATCATGGGCTAATGATGATGTTGAGGTGGTATCAGCTGCCTCGTCGGTTCCGTACTCCTAGGTCTCCTTAATCCTACTAGTCGCAAGCCCTACTCCCAAAGTCTCCATACTTGGCTGAAGAGCCTGGAAAGGTTCGATCCCTCATAAAACCGATAAACATTAAAGATTCATTAGAATTTTCTCAATGACAGCCTGGACTCTGGAATTATGCTCGATTAATGGCAATAGGCTCGTACCCTGTAACATGGTACTTCATTGCTGGCAAAGTGAAGGCACCTACAAAGGGACCTCTGCCTACCTCTTCGGAAAAAGGCGTGATATTATGTTAACAAAATTAGAAAAACAAGTAGATGACTTACGCAATCTCCCCAACGTAAACCAAGTTGGAGACGATAGTGATGCCCATGCCAAACCCGCTGATGACTCGTAACGCGAACACCATGCCCACGTTCTGAGTGGTAATCACCATAACATATGCTAGACTGTTGAGCAGACTGCCGACGAGCAAGCATGGCTTCCTGCCAATCATGTTGGAAAGAAACCCAGTTGCGTATGGACCTGGGAAAGGAAAAGATATATAGACTAGTGTAAGAACAGCGGCTTTGCCCGCTCGCAATTATGAAATAAGGTAGTTTAATACCAAAACTTTGACGCTCTTTATGGACCCCTTAGAATGATTTTTTTTTTAATCCTTTCTTAGAACCAACACGTCCAGACAACGAAAACAACCTACATTACAAGTTTCAAGTCTCTTCTAGGATCAGTGGTTTGGGCTCTGCGTTGCATGTCAGTCAGTGAATCATGTAGAATTATATAATAAATAGTGATAATTAGTGGCTCTGTGAGCTTACTATGCAAACTATGCAAATATTTGTCTTTACATATTTTTATATTGCTTGTTCACCGCGTATCTTACAGCATAAAGCTGGCAGAAATTATTACACGATTACCTACTCTATACTTGTATATAACCAACTCTCGAAATCAAGTTATTATATATTATATACCTATACCTAATTTAAATATCAATCGAATGCATAATCCTTTTTGTTTTATAATACGTCAATCTTACGTGCGCGAATGTTGTTGCTACCCATAATTGGATATGCATCTAGAATTTGTTTTAATATTGTAGTTACTATTTTTGTATTATATGTAAGTTGCTTATCAGTTGTTTGCCCTTAAATAAATAAATAAAATGCAAGTACAGTAACGAACAAAAACTATGGAGGTCACAAAATAGATATATCATAGTAATATTCCGGGAGCTCATGAAATTACCTTCTGATTTGATTTGGCAAAGTTTTTTTTTTTTTTTGTGTTTTCACCCTATTTTAGTAAATTTCTAAAGAAGGACTAAAAAAAACTATATTAATATGGAATCTACTCTCAAATACACAAGAATCGATTGAAAAATGCGACCTGTCATAGAGAAGAACAGTCGGACTTAATAACTGCCGGTTTAAATTAGCTGTGCTGGTAAAATAGGTATTCAAATATGTGGATTCTGCTTATAGAATACTATTAGTTTATCAGAAGAAAAATTGTGCCAGAACAGCAAATATTATGTGGATTCTACTTATAGAATACTATTAGTTTATCAGAAGAAAAATTGTGCCAGAATAGTTTTTTTATTGGGGCTATTGGGGGATTTCTTTACAGATCTGAATGAGTCTTTTCTTACCGATCATAGCGCCGACATACAAAAGGGAACCAATCCAAGAAGCTTGTAGGTCAGTGATGGGCTCTTCAAAGGGGCTTGTGGTCGCATTTTGCAACTTTGGTATAATTGGGGCCGACCACCCCACGCTGTAGCCCACTACAATCTGTCCGATGTTTACTGGGAAAAAGATTATGATTAATATATGGTTATTTGTAACTTTTCAACTTTAATAGTGACACAATTGAGTCACAATACTAACTACCTACCCGTGGTTGCCGTAAGAGCCCACTAAGAGTAATCAGATCCAGGGGACGGGCAGCAACGTCTTCTGCGTAAAACTATCAAACTGCGATGATGAATATTATGGGGAAAATATGAAATACGTCTAACATTAAAAGTTTAATAGTATCTGAATCTGGTGTCGATAATGTGGAATCAGTGTCTTGGTTAATTGCTTAGGTTTTTAACGTCCCACCGCCCACCACGGTTTCTACTAGAGTGGGCGATTTATTTGGTACCAGAGAACATATATAGCAGTAGGTACTAAATCAGGCCTATTGTTCGTCATCATCATCCCAGCCCTAGGACTTCAAATGCTGGAGACCTCTCCCATAGATATCCATCTTGTCTCGTTGTAAGCACCTTGCCTCCAGCGTGTTCCTGCATTATCAAATAAATCATCAGCTGTCCATTTTGTAGACTTCTTACGCTGCGCTTGCACGTCCGTGGTCTTCACTCGAGAACCTTACCGCCCCATCGGCGGTTCTGAGTGCTATAATATAATAATTTATAATTAAAAAAAAAAACTCACTGCATCCCACGATTAAAAGCTGTTTCAAAATTGATGATTCCATTTTTAATGTGTTGTATTCGTATTTTTTCTCTTCCATTTAAAAAAAAATTAACATAAACTGATCCTCTTATCTGCTATTGTAATTTAATATACATAAATTAATTAATTATACTAAAAACATATTTTAATGAAAACCAAAAATCTAATGTCAATCTAATTGCAAGTTTAGGAAGTCACAACGGTTCACAATATAAAAATTAAATTCGACAGAAAAGATAGGATCAAAGGTAGAGATTAAAATAAATAAGAATTAGGAGATAGTAACTATTTGTTCAATAAATTTTAGGGATCAATATTTCAACTTAAACCCTAAACACTAAGTAAAAGAACTGGTATGAAATGTTAAACTCACTGCAATTTAGGAAGATCTAAAATTCTAATATTGCACGACCTCCCACTTCAAGGGATGACCACTCAAATAAAGTACTTTATATTTGTTCATTTGCAAACTAATGGGAGCAACCAAATTGGAGCTATTATTAGCCTTTATTAGGGGCCCTATACATCGAACCCACTAGCAATTCTCATAAGGAACCACTTCCAGCAGCGGATGCGACATAGATGCCATATTGTTAAAGATATCAGAAAAAAATGTACCGACTTATGCTGTGCCGTGGGGGCCGACGGTAATATTATATATTGTTTTTTATGATAGTGAGTGACAAGACGGGCAAATCAGGGGCCTGATGGTAACCATCATGATTGCCCATATCAGACACAGTGCCACCCTGTGTTTTAAATTTCAAAATTCTGCGCAGCACTGCACTGCGCCTGTCACCCTGAGATATTAGTTGTTGAAACTCGTCATGCCCAGTAATTTTGTTGGTAACATTGCTCTTCAGACCGGAACACAGTAATGTTTGCACATTGCTTGGCGGATGAATAACTGGCTAAGGTGTGGTACTTCCCCGGGAAGCCCCCTGCAAAAGAGGCCTACCACTACAAAAAGCCGTTATGTGTGACGCCCTTTTATAATTTATTAGATGTTTATTATACCTATATCATTAATGCAGGTCAACGTCACCATTATCATACCTTAAATATATATACCATACCTTAAATAAAAGAAGGAATATTCGTAAAATAGAAATTTTATACGGAATCAAATAAAAAACAAATAATATTGACTTTAGACATTTAAAATCATGTACACTTAATCAAAAATCAAGATAAAACCGATCAGTATCAAATTTTGTTTGATGGGCCGCCACCGTCCTTACATGTCTTAATGATTACGCAATTATAAACGTTATGCTGTTATTTAATATCTTTCGCATACATACATATATACCTATATAAAATACATAATATACAGTGACGCCTTGTTTTCGTTGTCCATTAGGGTAGGTAGACTTAATTCTCCCCACTTTTTACATATACATTTCAACATGAGAAATTGTGATTTACTATAAATTTTATACTACAAGTTTCTTGTGCGTTCTTCTTGTAGAGGTATCTTTCCGAACGCACGGTAGACTCAGTACTGTTTATCTTTATTGACGTGCAAAAGTGTCAGATTATGACCTATTTGAATAAATCTGTTTGAGTTTGAGTTTGAGTTTATCGGACTTAACTACCTCGGTGGCGTAGTGGATGCAAGCTCGACTGCCGATCATTAGGTTCTGGGTTCGATCCCCCGGTCAGGTATAGTATTAACATAAAGGAATTTCCATTAGGAATTATCTCTGATAGCCTGGAGCATGAAGCTCGGTTGATGACAATAGGCTCGCCCCCTATTACATGGGAACAATAACATACTGGCGAATTGTGGGTGTTGTGTACCTACTATGGGACTGAGTCCTGGGTACACCTCTGCCTACCTTTTCGGGAAAAAGGCGTGATATGTATACATAATATATTTTATTATGTTATGTATACTATTTTATTATAATAAAATATCATATATTCAAAATAAACTTAACATTACGCCTTTTTCCCGAAGGGGAAGGCAGAGCTATCAACACAGGACCCAGGTCTCATAAAAAGACACTTCGTTAGTTTTTTTTTATGTAACAGGGGGCGAACCTATTACCATAAACCAGCATTGTGAACATTCCTAAAATAAAACTCCAATAACACTTTTTGCCAGATCTGGGAACTGAACCCAGGAACTCATAATCGGCAGTAGCGCTTGCGACCACTACGCCATCAAGGCAGTCGAAAATATTCAAAATCCTACTTACTAATACCTGTGGTCAAACTGCTAAGAAGTCCTGTATCATGTTAACTAACTAACTAGACTCGCAGCGACCCAAAATGAGTCTTGGCTTCCGATACAAGAAGACGCCACTCCTGTCTGTCCTGCGCTATTATAGCTTGCCACGATTCTGCTTGAAGCGCCTTTTAGATTCTTTTTCCACCTCATCCTTCCAGTGGTACTTAGAACTGCCGACCGGCCCTTTCCCAGTTCCAAGTACGCTCTCTACCGCCCGATCCTCCCCCATGCGTTCAACGTTCGTTATACGTTTAAATTACCTACGATATAATATTACTGAAAACATCTGAAATGTTTTATAAAACTTTGTACTGAGTGTAGGTACGGTCGGCAGCTTAGAATATTAACCGATATCCGCGCGCGCTCCGACTTGAAAGCACTGTCATGCTTATCAAATGCAGCAACTAAACACTTTTTAAAACCACCACTTATTTTCAACTTTTAAATTAATTAATTATCTGCGGATGTTTATGTGCGTAATGTGTATGCTTATATATTATAACCTATTGTTATCATAATATCTAAGTACTAGTATATAATATTTATTTATGTTGTTGGGCATGTATAAATTAATATTTATAATATAAGTATTTATATTTTGTATAATATAAGCAGCTATAATATAGCTGGGACCAATAACATACTGGCGGAATGTGGGTGTAGCTACTATGGGATTGAACCCTGGGTACAGCTCTGTCTACCCCTTTGGGAAAAAGGCGTGATTTTATGTTATGTATAGCTACTTAGTTTAAGTTAATAACTATGTATTGCACACCATCGTGGTTAAATGTTTAACAGTCCTTTTCCATCCCCAGGTTGTCTGTAAGAAATTACTATACGCGATTAGACCGCTGGTTGTTACCAAGTCTTGTATTGTACCTTTTGTAATATTGTTTCTTATCTTGGTATGCAATAAAGTATTATTCTATTCTATTCTAAACTTCACCAAATTCGGTGTACCCGAGCATGTCCAATACTTTATTTACGCACTCTAGCACTCCTTGCAAACTGTTTTTTTACCCACACTATAACACACTGTTTACAGACACTACGATTTAAAAGTTGCCACATTTTTGAAGCTGTTGTTTATAGATAGTGCGGCATCTGGTCGGAGCGCGCGCTGAGAATTACAATAATCTGAGGTTGGTAGATTTAGGCATGCCAAGATGACAAACTTCTCAGAACTTTGATTGGCAATCAGAGTTGCACAATAGGTACGAGCATATTCTATTATAAGGCAGTTGATTTGTGTGCTTCTGTACTTTCAACGATATTATAGAATTTTGAATATAATATTATAGCCCTATGAGACTAGAGCACTACGAGCTATGGAGAGGGCTATGCTCGGGATTTCTCTGCGAGATTGAATCAGGAATGACGAGATCCGCAGACGAACGAAAGTTACCGACATAGGCCTCCGGCATGACCTAACGACTGCCCCCTTCTAAGCTCACATAATATTATCCAGCGCTGTAGTGATCAGGTGAAAAGTCCACAAGTGTCATTCAATACAGGAACTCAAGATTTGAAGTCGGGCATAATATTTCCGCTGGGCCACGGACGCTACAAAAAACCGCTTCAAAATTGGTCCATTCGTTTAGGACCTACGATGCAATAGAAAGACACACAAATACACAATGCTTATAAACGATGAAACACGTGTACAATACAGAGTGATTTATAACAGTTTATTGTAAAGGTAAATTAATGTATTTTAATAATATTATATGAAAATTTAAAATAACGTGTGTGAGTCAAGCTTATTAGGTTTCCTCTTCTCCTTCCACCAAGATTTCTAACATCTATTTTTACAATCACGAGTTTTATCGGAGCAATAGCAGGGTTTCGGACAAACAACTGCTGTAGTCCCTACCTGCGCACAAATTCTATCATTAGAACTATTTGCACGTCCTCCGAAAGCACTTTCATTATTGATCTGTTTCATTTGAGTCATCAAGCTATTGAGCTGATTGGATAATTGTCCAACTGCATCGCAAATTTGTCTAACTGCATCCACCGGTAACGGATTACCAACAGTAACTGCGGCTGCTCGGAAATCTCCTGATTGTTCGTAAACTTGAGTAGCAATTGTTGTACCAAGACTGGTATTTGAGTGTACGTTTGGTAGGATGTTATCTACGCATTGATTCTTAGCACACCTCCTCAATGATGAAGGGTTCATGTTGTATCTAGAAGTCTGCATGAGACGGTCTTGGTTGCTGGGACAGTCGTCGTTTTCGCACGGGCTGTTTGCTGGGCACTTCGTATTATTGCAAGTGAAAGGCTCGTCAGTACGAAATTCCTTGGGATATCTAGTCTTGCAGTCAGGGCAAGGGCAGTTTACGTGGATGATTCCTGTTTTAATGTCCTGGATTCTGCCAGGTGTGTAGTTTAAGCAGCTGTAGTGGACCCAGCTCTGGCACGCCCCATGGCATTGAATACCATTCTTTGGATTCACAGTCTCGTAGCAGATCTTACACGGATTTGGTACCACTTTGCATTTTTTCATTTTGAAATAGGTATGGTTATCTTGGGGTGTTATTGGTGATTAATTTTGATGGTGATGTTGTTCATGAGTAATATTATAAATAGTTCATTTTGGTAGTTGGTATGTTGGTTGGTTGGTACAAAGTGATTATTTTAAATTCATTGTTTTGTTACTTACAATTTTTCTCCAAATCAGTTTATTTTATTGACAGATCACTGTGGAAAATTTGAAAGCTGCAATGATGTCTTTAATAAAATACCATAGAGAAATTATTAGGATATTATTAAAGGTTTTATGCTTACGTCTTTCTTCTATGCTTACAGACCCGCCCCCTTATTACGGACGCAACAGAAGTGTGGAAAGCGTTTAAATTGCTAAATGTCTGCTGTCAAACATCTTTTTTTTTGTATACCTTTTGACAGCAGACATTAAGCAATTAAACGCTTTCCACACTTCTGTTGCGTCCGTAATAAGGGGGCCGTACTGATAGTATCCTACTTCCTACTAATATTATAAATGTAAAAGTTTGTTAGGATAGATGTTTGTAACTCTTTCACGCCAAAACTACTGAGCCGATTGAGCTGAATCCTGGAATAACACACAGCGCACTTTTATCCTGTTATTGAGCTGAATCCTGGAATAACACACAGCGCACTTTTATCCCGTTATTGAGCTGAATCCTGGAATAACACACAGCGCACTTTTATCCCGTTATTGAGCTGAATCCTGGAATAACACACAGCGCACTTTTATCCCGTTATTGAGCTGAATCCAGGAATAACACACAGCGCACTTTTATCCCGTTATTGAGCTGAATCCTGGAATAACACACAGCGCACTTTTATCCCGTTATTCCCACGGGAACGCCTACGCCGGTGAAACTGCGGAGCATAGCTAGTAATATTATAAATTGAATTTATAATAACATAATATTACTAGTGTAAAAACAGCGGCTTTACCCGCTCGCAATTATGATATATGGTTATAGTTTTATACCAAAACATTGACGCCATTTTTGGACCCCTTAGAATGTGATTTTTCAAAAAACCTTGCTTACCATAATGTAAAGAACCTACATTCCTAGTTTCGAGTCTCTAGGATCAGTGTTTTGGGCTCTGCGTTGCATGTCAATCAGTGATTCTTCTAGGATTTTATAATAATAGTAGTAATGATTATAAAATTGGAAAAAAAATCTCTGAACTGGTATTGAAACAAAACTTTATTGATTTAAATCATTACGAACACACAGCTCCCTCACATCCTTGCTCACATCATAATATCAGAGTCATTGATGGGAGGATCTGTCTTCGTGGTCTTCCCCACCATTTTCGTCATGAGAAGTTTCATTTGATGTGTGAGAAGAGTGACCTGATAGACAACAAACACATTATAGATCGATCACTCATTGTGTAAATAACTCTACTTACTACTTCTTCGCAGTCGGGTGAATTAAATTAAGTATATATTTTATGCATAACATTCATTGATATAAAGAATAAGGGAGATGAAGCTTCTCGAAAATGGCAAGCTCAAATTAGGTCCCATTGGACGTACGTCAGTAAAGTTAATTATTATTGTTGTCTCGTTCGCACTTCGGTCTTAAGAGTACGTCTTTCTATCTTTGTTGTTTCAAATTGCACATGCCAGTTGTTGAGTATGCGCTAAGAGAACGCAGGGTGCGTCCTCTCAGCGTCCGCTCATCTCCTCTTTTCTTTAAATCAATGAGTGAACTGCGGTTAGCTAACTATTCCCTTATTGGTTTATTCCCGTCTGTTCACCTAGGTGAATTCACCTGGCTGAACAAATGGGAACAAAAAGTCCCATCAATTCACCTCGGCATCAGTTCACCTGGGTGAATTGACCTAGGTAAATTGATGGGACAAAAGTAGTGTCCTCTTCACCTACGCACTTGTTCACCCAGAGGCACACATAGGCTGCTTTTGCTAGCTAAAAATATATAATTAGCTCACCGTCTCGCACATATTTTGCATGGCTATGATCAGTGAAGGTTGTTCAGGACGTGAAGCACATGAATCAGATGTCCTGCAAGGTTGCCGACAGAGAGAGTTTTTGCCACGCGAAGAGGTCATCCTAACACCAGAAGGCGTTGATTTATTCATTCGATTGGCATTCAAAGTTGCCATACGTTTAGTTTGGATTCCTTGGCAACGAGGATTGCATTCTGATTCCGATGTGGTCAGGACGCCTGGATCTGATACAATTGGTTTCATTAGTTTAGTTCTTTTAACGAGATTCCCTTTAGAACGACCAGCTGGGGCTGTATTTGGTCTTGAAGCTGCAACGGAGGAATGAGATGCTTATGGATTATTATACGATTAAGGTTATGCTATAAAGTTACTTGTGTTACAAAGGAATGCTTCGGTAGTTCAGACATGTGGAGAGGATGGACGAAAGGAGATTAAAATAAGATATAAGGCGAGTGTGAATGCAAATGCAAAGCAAGTTGGAAGAGGTCGACCTAGGACTTTCAATTTCACCACCCACGCCGGGCGGGAATGGCGGTCATTCCCGGGCCCCTCCGGGAGCCGAGAGGGGCGTGAAGACCTCACTATAAAGGCGGGCGGTCGTCGGCGGGAGACTGGATGTGAAAGGCTCTGCCAGTTTCCCAGTCTTCCTCCACTCAGACGATGCGGGAGTGCCGCTGAGACGTTTTAGTGGGTATACTGGGCAATCTGCGAGTCCCACATAACCCTCTCATCCTCCGATGGGAAGGTATGCGTAATGCATTTTTTCCTCATAATCAACAAAGCAGACACAAAAAATTTATGTTCTCCGAAGGAAAAACCAGTTCAAAAGGACTGACATCCGACGTGCATTATGTATGAAAGTGGAAGAAGTAAAAGCCGTCAGGATCGTAGCAAGTGGTGAAAAATAGTCTCTGCCTAACCCAACCTGAATAAGGCGAGACTGTATGTAGGTACCTATGTAGGAGTAACATGATGCGGGAGGCCGCGCGCCACAGCAGCGGCATTTTATGAGGGCACGAAGCATGAGATATGAAAACAACACGCATACAGCAATCCTGTGCATCGCGTGTCAAACCGCGCTTGATGGGTAACGATATGCACTCGAACGACAACGAGGGTGGCTTCAGCCTAATGGAGAAGAGGAAGCGTCGACCACTGCCGCTACATCCATCCGAGTACTTTATAGCAGAATCCACGATGGCGATCTATCTCTCCCAGTTTCAGAAGAGTACACAGCAGTGTAGAGATGGTGAAATACATCAAGGAAAAGGGCCAAGGACGAGACCCGGCACAGGATTTCTCCCAAATTCTACGTATCGTGTGTAAAAAAATGAGTTTCAGAACTGTATATTTTTACACAATCAGTGGTCGACGTACAATAATAATAATATATATTTATTTCAGACAAATGATCCATAGTTAAAAATAATTATAACGTGGTTAGGTATTGTAACTAGAATCGCTTTAACCGCTTATCGCTTATTTATTTTATCGCTTTTTTTTTTAATAAGACCGACATTTGTACTTGTTTGTTGTAAGGTGTACCTACAATAAAGTGTTTATCTATCTAGAATAGTTTTTTTATCTTTTTTATTTTTTATTTAACGCACATATATATGTTATGTACAACCACAAAAGTAGTATTTTAAAAATAACAAGTTTCAATCTGGATCGTATAACATAAAAACATGTGCGAACATCTAATTTAAAATAGTAACATGTCGCAAAGAAAACAACAACAAAAGAACTTATATTTACTTATATATATAACTATTGCTGATAAAATGTAAACTGATTGTTTATAATAGTGTACTCTAACCGGAGTCTGAAAGTCTTGAACTAAAATTAAGAATATGTATAATTGTACTAAAAAATTGAATCAGTTTTGGAGTAAATAGTAATAATATATCATTACCAGTTTGACTCAATAAAATTTCATTGTACTTGCGTGCCATTCTTAGTTAACGGGTTGTAGACAGAGATTTGTACTTAAATAACGGTAGACTCAGTACTGTTTATCTTCATTGACGTGCAATAGTGTCAGATTATGACCTATTTGAATAAATCTGTTTGAGTTTGAGTTTGAATATATTTAGGACAAAAAGATTCTGTTTATGAGAATTGCGTTCTCTATACCTAATATTAAAGGAGAGAAAGGAGTTATTATTACATTGTCCAGATCAATCTTGCAAAGATTGAGGTATCTTTAGAAAAATCATAGTTACAAAATATTTCGCCGTGAGACGAAAGTGGCAGGTGCCGGAGTCTCGAGCAATAGTCTGGTTACCATCCATCGAGAAATCACACCTATAGCACAATCAAGTAGTTTCCATCCATTAAATAATTCTTGCACCTAGCGGGGGCTATCTTTGAGCTCATCTTCTGTAGATGGTTTCAGAGATGGACCCCGATAGGTGCTAAACATTATCTTTAGATTATAAGCTCAAATAGGGGTAAAGAGGGTATCACATGCACGTTAGATGAAAAATTTAAAAATCTCCATGTACGCCTATCAAAGGAACAATGTTTTCGAACGACATATTAAGGCGCTGTCCAAAGCAAATTTGCCCTCTCGCTCTCACGTACCCACATTTTGGAAGATCTTAAAAAATACTACATGCAATTACGTAATATAAAGACAACTATAAGGTTTTAGAAAACAACAATACAAAGATTCAGTAAAAAATCCAATTTCATCCAAACAAGTTTTCAGTGCCTTTTTATTTTTCTAACATTTTATTTCTTTGCGCAGTTCTTTATTTATGAAAAGTTCTTTATATTCAATTAGATTTGTTATTTTCTAGAACCTACTTGTCTTTATTTTACGTAATTACATGTAGTATTTATTATATCTTCAAAAATGTGAATTTGCTTTGAACGGCGCCTTAATAGGATTATTTTTACCTCCTTTCACGAGAACTTTTTCGTTAGCTGCTAATGCTTTCTCTTTGAATCTTATTGTTGTTTTATCTTTTCCTTTACGCTTTCTAATACATTTACATGAAGTTTGTGAAGTAGACGACTTTTGCACTGGTGACTTTTTAGGTTTTACAACATTTTTTTCATTCTTCCACGATTTTGGTTTAACGTCTATGTCACTTTCGTAATTTACTATTTCTGTTTGCTCGACACGACGTTGTTTGGTCAATACATTTTTTTGTATGGCGTATGGCGCACAAGGGTAATCGGTAGCATTAGATCCAAGTTTATGAAATTCACCGCATTCAGAGCTTGGACAATCTATCCGTTTACTTTCATCATTTGATTCAGTTTCGGACACTGTCATTGAATTTCCGTCTTCATCACATTTAACTGATTTGTTTCGACATTCAGGATTTAAACAATGTATCTGCTTTCTAGCTACTTTAGGGGTAGAAGAACCATCAGAAGAATTAGATTGGAATTCATCTAACTCAGGTACAGGTGATGTCTTTTGGCAAACTAGAAGACTGCTTATCACACTGTTTTTGCTATCTTGTAAATTTACTTGAATTTGTTCTTCGTCTGTACATTCTGGACAAGGGCACGATACATTGATGATACCATCTTGAATAGCCTTTATTTTATATGGGGAAAAGTGTCGTATACAATTATAGTGAGTCCATCGTTGACAAGCTCCTTGGCATTGTATACCGTTTTTCGTAGTCACAGGTTTGTTACAGATTTTGCAAGGGTTTTTGCGCCGGGAAAACATTGTGGATTCCGTTTAGGTCTCATCTTGATGAAGTGTAATGTTGTGTAATTTTATACTACATATACCTGGTTTCATTATTTAATTCTTCATTATGCTTGTAGTTATTATTATATTTTAAATTCTAGTTTCATGATTTTCTTCATGTTACAGACTAGACATATGACAGATATTTGTAGTGACTTATAATACCTAAATGAATAAGATTCTACTCGAATATTTCATTTGGCTTGGGCGGTCATTACACGATAGGATTTGATGTCAGTTTGTCCACGTGGTACACTTTGGTACTGCATGCGGTGCGTTGGTATACGTGTGGCTTGCTAGAATATAGCGCTCACGTCGCTCCTCGTCACGCTCCACGCTGTCAACGCCATGCATGCTGTGTACGCGGTACACAGATACGTATATAGCCAGTAGAAGTCTGAGGTAGAAACGTAGACCCACGTTGTCAAACAAATGAACCCAGACAGATAAAATGCACCGGTGTCCGTGCACAGCATGTGCAGCGGTATGTTTGAGCCTTTATTATTCAATGTTAGCGCTTGACATGACATCTACAAGGATCCAATACAAATTAGCCGATCTCTCCTGCATCCCGCCACGTACCTATTGACAATTTTTCCATAAAAAATCACATGAAAGCGGGGTCTTTTAGGTAGAGTTGTTTGTGTTACAGATGTATATATATTTTACAGTACATATCTAGCTAGAGATTTAATTAATCCGTGGTAATAACCAAATGAGACGCTTACTCCTAAGTAAACATCTGAATCTCAGTTTTACATTGTACAGTACTTCTTAATGAGTCCTCTAGATAAGATAAGAGGACGTATAAGGTAAAATCTTGAACAGATTTTACTTTTTAATCCCAGACTTTAGTTGGGCTAACATGCATTTTAAAATACAGCCGCATGTGCGTGTTCAAGTTATTGTTGCCGCTTGTTGTAAGTGTAATTTTCTAGTTTGAACACTGAACAACATCATCATCATCATAGTCAGCATCATTTCAGCCGTGGGAAATACATTGCTGGACATTAGAATCCCCCATAATCTATTCATCCGGTGGGCTATGTCGGTAACTTTCGTTCGCCTACGGATCTCCTCATTTCTGATTCGATCTCGAGAAGAAACTCTAAGCAGAGCCCTCTCCATAGCTCGTGCTACTTTGAGCTGGCCGAACCATAAGTCATCACTGGTCGACATATTTAGACTGGAGACACTGAAGTATTTTGGACGAGAAGACGTTGTGTAGATTTCCGCACTTTAACCAGTTGATGGAAAAAAGTTTCCACCAACTGGTTAACGTAGGCTAAAGAGCCTCCTGAGCTACAGGTCCCAGGTTCGATTCCCAGGTCGATGATATATTTGCGCATATCTTTTTGATCAACCGTATCCTAATAATTATCTATTTCTGTCACATCACTGACCAAAATGTTTTACCAATCAAATGTACCAAATGTTTTATTTCCTGTACTATCCTCTCCCTGCACGGTTGTCTGGAAGAGATCGCTCATAGCTATAATACCGCCAATTGTTACATTATTGCCTCGGTGGCGTAGTGGGCGCATGCTCGACTGCCAATCAAGAGGTCCCGGGTTCGATCCCCAGGTCAGGCATAGTGTTAAATATTGGATTTTTCCATTAGGAATTATCTCAATAGCTGCCTGGAGTCTGGAACTGTGCCCGGTATATGGCAATAGGCTCGCCTCCTATTACATGGGACCAATAACATACTGGCGAAATGTGGGTGTATCTACTATGGGACTGAGTCCTGGGTACACCTCTGCCTACTCCTTCGGGAAAAAGGCGTGAACGTATGTTATGTTATGTTACATTATTTGTTTTAATTTTATTTTAAATTTAAGGTTTCCTAATAAAAAGTTAATCTATCTAAATATATAATTATATTAAATTAAACGATCATTTATTTCAAGTTTCTACAACCCATGTGGTTCCCGTTTATATAAATAGTAGGGTCACTCCTTTCTCATCCCGTGGTAGCCGTGAGTCTCGGCAGAGGTAAATTCAGAGAGTGGGCAGCAGCGTTCTCCGTTTCCAAGTAGTCCAACTACTGCGACCACCAAGCCGCCTGCCAAGCGTGGTGATTACGGCAAAATCCCCCATAATATGAATAGTTTATGGTTTATTAGTTTTCCGGCTGATGATGTGTGTAATGCGTACCTATATAAATTATATCAGTTTTCTTGTTACAATAATACCATAGGATTCGAGCCTAGTTTTGGATCAGGAGATCGAGTGTGGAAGTTGTCCCATATCACACCCCGGATACTCGACTCAATCCCATACAAACGCCGCGGTATAACTACCTTCTACACAGACGAAAGACATTGAACACACGTGTACACGTGCAAGTGTGCGTGAGGTGATTTCCCATAGAGGCGGAGCTTGTGGTGAGCTCAATCTTGCTGGCGGGGTGAGGAAGGACCGATGGGTGGGCGGATGACAGTGTCCATTCTATACGTAGTATTATTATCTGTTCTGTGCTCATATTACGAGTATAGGTAAGGTTGATTTAGATAGGTCGCAGGATAGTCGCGGGATGTGTTGGGTATAGGACAGGGAAAAGCGGCCAACCCACGCACGCTGTCAGTGTGTTGTTGCCTTCTTTTATAATTACAAAGACGACAACCCAAGCCCGTCTCGCGCTCGCATTGTGTCTGAATCATTTTTTTTTATTTTTGCAGTGAACCTTGGTGAGCTCATCAACTGGTATGGCATTGCGTGGACGGCGCCAGTTCTGCCGAAACTCGATGGTGACCAGAGCCCGTTATCGCACAAGGTAACAGATGCTCAGAAGACTTGGATCATTTGTATTACGTATTTTGGCTTTTTTGGTAAGACTGTTTATTCATACTGCTGCCAAGGATATTGCTTAATTTTTTTATGAGCGTCCGCCTGTTTACCTTTGCTTTCGTTGTAAGTAAGAGTTTGAATATAGCACTGGAAATTTCATAGCAAGGATTTCTCTCTGTAGATCATGGTGCGCAGTAGCCCATGCATATTCATTATCAAAAATTATTTCACGCGCAACCGCTGACATAAGGTTTACTGCATTTGTAATGACGCTCATTGAGTAAGTATGTGTGCTGTACCTGGTTACCTCACCCCCTGCAAAAATTTACAGTAAAAAATGAGCGCTGGAAGTAGCGAAGAGCCATTTCTCATTGCTCATTGTATATTCGAAGTAGCAAGATGATATTGATGGTAAGACTGTTTTAAAAAAAACATTTATTATGTATTTCTCTACTTTTTTGGACTTTCGTAATCTTCTTTTTAGTCGTCATGACTGAGGAACATAATTATGGTGCGTCAAGACCCTTCTCATCACCGCCCTCCATACATTCCTGTCCTGTGCAATCTGTATAGATGCTTGCAGGGTGGCCTCATAGCGTCCTGAGTCGTGTGTGTCCATCTTGTAGGAGACTTGCTCCGGCAGACGATCCTCTGCCTCTCTTACCCTCGACACAACCAGTGATGACTAGCCTTTCCAGGCTATCTGGTTCTCTCTTGACTGTGTGCCCAAAGAAGGACCCTCTGCCTACAAATTGTTGAGAGCCGTGCTTTTATATGTAGTGCTTTGAGGATTGACTTCTTTCGTAATTTCAGGAGCATATATTGGCGGCTTCTTATCGAATAAAATTGGAAGAAAATGGAGTCTTGTCGTGGGAGGAGTGCTGAATCTCATATCACACATTGTGATGATGGCTGCGAGGAACCTGGCCATGATCTACGTAGGAAGGTTCCTTTTAGGTATCAGCCTGAGCTGGCTTAGCATCACTGACTTGATTTATATTGGGGAGATCACGTAAGTACTACTGGGATAGTTCCCACTAATACTTTCCATTTCATCATCATCATCTCAGCCAAAAGACGTCCACTGCTGAACAAAGGCCTCCCCCTTTTCCATCTGGTCCAATCCTGCTGTCTTTATCAGATCGACTTTTCACTTTTTGGGTAGAGGTACGCTTGCCGGTCCGAGGTCTCAAGTTTAATGTACGTTAACGTAGAACTATCTACGTTAACGAAATCAAAAGTTATGGCTATTTTACTAGGACGATTGTTAATTCGTTCAAGCAATTTTACTGCATAATTCCAAACTTTGCGTGTATGAAATGCGTATTTGTCATTAACTCTAACGTAATCGTGGTGCAGGTGAGCGAGGCATTGGCTTACGAGCTTGAAGGGCAAGGTTCGAATCGAAGGTTCGAAAAAAAAATTGTATTTTTTTTTTATTACTAACATGTTTGCTGTAGTATGCTAGTAGATGGCGGTGTATGTTCTAATTCGCACACGCGTAATTCTAATAGAAATATCTGGTGCACACCTTCATCGTCTTCAAAGATTTTTTCATTATCGCTACTAAATCAACAATCGAAATACTCTGATTCCAGATCACCAAACTTAAGAGGGATATTCCTTACTTGTATGGGCGTGTTCCAAG
Source organism: Hemistola chrysoprasaria (assembly GCA_947063395.1). Taxonomy (NCBI): domain Eukaryota; kingdom Metazoa; phylum Arthropoda; class Insecta; order Lepidoptera; family Geometridae; genus Hemistola; species Hemistola chrysoprasaria. The sequence goes on from OX346730.1 coordinate 8,225,074, forward strand.
CCATGGGCAGTCTACTCGTATATTGTGTTGGCCCGTTCGTAGACTACGTCACCGTGAGCTACGTTGCGATAGGCCTGAATATGGTCTACATCTTGGCTTGCAACTTCTTGCCTGAGTCTCCAATGTTTTATGTTATAAAGAGTAGGTGGAACTTACATACTCAAGCTATGAAAATATAATAAATAGAAGTGTCGATAGTAAAGATCAATTTCTGGGAAACATCATTATGTGGCAAGCCGATGGAAATAACTAATTTCAATAAAATAATACTTGTTGATAGCATTTCGCGTGAGTATGCACAAATGGCTGGAGCATCTACTTCACAATTCACAATAATCTTCTCGGCCATCCGCCGCGTCGATGTGCTATATAAATATGTCTTCAAAATGAGTCATTAGTTTGCCACGTATGTTAATACTTCCCAGAAATTGGTCCTTAATAATGACACTATCCAAAGGCGCAATAAAACAGTGTGTTATTTCCATGTCGTGTGGTCCTTCTCAAAGACAATATACCTTTCGGCCTTGTAAAACTCCTTACTACCTACTATCTTCTTATATTATATGAGTTACGCCTCGTTTCTGTTTGTAAAACTACAAACAATATTTGGGGTAGGCAATAACTATTTCATCACATTCTTCAAAGTACGCCTAACTTCGGAGTCAAGGTTGGACGAGTTGACCATTCACACTCGCCTTATAAATCTTCTGTCACACGTCACCTTCTAACGTTTAATGGAATCATTATGTTCCAGATAACGAAAAAGCAGCAAGTGCGGCGCTACAATACTTAGGCCGAAGTGTCGACATTGACACTGAACTGAAGACCATGATGATGAAAGCCCAAGAGCGGAAGAAGATAAAACACATCCTACGAGAGTTGTTTACCATAAAATGCAACAGGAAAAGTCTGTTCATCACCGTCTGCCTTTCTGCCTTCCAACAAACATGTGGCATCGTTACTTTGATATTCTACGCGAATACGATCTTCAAGTATGCAGGGTCTTCCATTCAGCCAGATATAGCAACCATAATAGTTGGTGTGATCTTTGTCTTGGGAGCTATTGGAGCGCCAATGTTCATAGAGAAGTATGGCAGAAAGATTCTTTTGATTGTGTCGACGGCTGGGCTTAGTGTTATAATGGTTAGAGTTTTAACCATCACGCAATTATTTAACCTTTTTTTTTGTGACCCAGGGAAATCTGCATACAGATACTATAATACTGCTATAATAAAAAATTAAAAAAATGTGCTATGAAACCAAAACCCTAAAAACACACAGATCAGAATTTTTAGAAAATCGGTATGGAGTTCCTCAAGGGAGTGTTTTAGGCCCAATTTTGTTCATTTTATATGTCAATGAACTTCCAAAATCGACAGATGAATATACTGTTCTGTTCGCAGATGACACGACAGTTTTAATAAAGGAAAAGACTGTAGAAAGAGTTGAAAATGTTGCAAATAAAGCACTACATGACATAATAAATTGGCTGGATTTAAATAATTTAAAAATTAATACGAATAAAACTAAGTATATGAAATATATGACATATAATAATAAATATATAAATGATAATATTGACATTAATTATAATAATACTGACATTGAACTTGTGAATAACATAAAATTTTTAGGAATAACAATTGATGCTTTTTGTAATTGGAAAATACAGGTAGATAATGTCTGTAAGAAATTAAATAGATTTGTATTTGCATTGAAGAAGATAAGAAATCTGACAAACACAGAAACAGCTACAACTGTATATCATGGCCATCTATGTTCTGTTTTAAGATACGGAATTATAATTTGGGGAAACTCAACCGACTCACAAAGAGCTTTCATAGCACAAAAGAAGTGCATTCGATCCATATTTGGCCTAAAGTGGACAGACTCTTGCCGACCTTTATTTATAAAATATAAATTACTGACCTTACCGTCCTTATACATATTTGAAATGCTGAAATTTGTAAAAAATCACTATAGTTTGTTCGAGAAAGACGAAAAAGCCATAACAAAGAGAAAAATAGTTCAGAAACCATTATTAGTCCCCAGAAACAGATTAAAATTGTGCAACAAAAACTGTTATAATATGGCAATCAGAATTTATAATAAACTGCCCAATGAATTTAGAGAGATGCATGCTAATGAATTTAATAAGAAACTTCATGCTTGGTTGTGTGACAGATGCTTTTATACCATAGACGAATATTTTAATTTTAAATTTTAATTTTATATCTTAAATTTTGTTACAATTAAATAATTCCCATTTAATTATAATTGAATTGATGAAGTGAAAATATAATTATAAAAATTTATTGACATATTGAAATCTGTGTAATATAATTTATCATTTTAATGTATTATTTTAATGACTACTATGTAATGTAATAATTCAGATAAACATTTGCACGACAATTTGGTCGACTACAGCGATCTACCTATTGTTTCTTATAAGTTCTATATTTACCTGTATTCATGCAAATAAAGCTTTCATTCATTCATTCATTCATTCATTGCCGGGGGGCAGGGCCGGGTTATGTCAGGATGGGAAGTCCCTGAAGGGGATCTTCCCGACTGACCCTGGGGGATATCCTGCGGGACGCCATGTGTCGGGGCTGCGGGTACGCCGAAGCACTCATCCGCAACCGAAATTATTTTACCTAATGCAACTTGGTTTCCATGAGAATTTTCTGTCAAATCTCATGAAAACTAAAAGAACAGTAATTATACCAATGTTTGTGTTAAATGAAATGTTTCTCTGCAGGCTGTTATAGGAGGATATTTTTACCTGAGGATCAAAGAACCTGCGTCAGTTGAGAATCTTGGTTGGCTGCCACTAACGGTGTTTGTGTTGGCGCAACTCACTTACAGTATTGGTATGTAAATTTTTATTACCATTATTACAAAATCCTTTCCAGGCCTATCAGGTGATTACTGACGGTTAGGTCAAGAGACCTATCTAATGGCGTAGTGGTTGATTAGATTCGATTCAGTTTCAGGTTCAGGCCTCAGGTACGTACCTATTATTATCTGTTCTGTGCCTCAGTCGAAAAGTGCCCGGTGCATGGCAATTGGCCTTCCCCATATTACATGGAACTGAGAAACATAACAAACGAAGTGTGGAAGTAACTGGCCAGTTGGCTCAGCCGGTAGTGTCCCTGCCTTCTAAGCCATAGATTCCGGGTTCGATCCCCGGTCAGGTCAAAAATTTGTGCGCATCAGCATGTCTGTTACAAGTACAAGTATGTATATCAGTCTTCTGGTTACCATAGTACAGGTTTTGCCTAGTTTGGGATCAGATAACTGTGTGTGTAAGTTGTATTATAATAAAAAATGTCATAAAAAAAATACTTTGAGACTGGATCTTGGGCAGGTACATCTCTGCCTACCCCTTAGAAGAAGCATGATGTTATGTAGGGCAAGAGGATAGTGTAGGTTCTGTGCAGGCATTCACTTTCTTTTAATTAGCTAGGTACGCCCAAGCGATGCACTTGACTTTTCACCCATAAGTGCAAATGCCGTGGCTTGCACTTACGCTACTTCAATTATTTTTCATAGATGTTTTTCATAGACCACTGAATTGTTATTAAAATCCTAACCTAACAGGATTTTTCATTTTCCAGGTATGTGCATAGTTCCAAACACACTATCAGGGGAGCTATTTACAGCGAAGGTCCGAGTATTGGGGCCATCCATCTCCCTCTGCAGCGGCTGGATCTCAGGCTTCCTGACCACCACCATCTACGGCTACGTGGTGGCGTCCATGGGTATCTACGTAATCTTCTGGATGTTCGCTGTATCTAATGCCCTAGCATTTATGTTCGTGGTACTCTTCGTGCCGGAAACCATGGGGAAGAGTTTGACGGAGATCGAAGATATGCTTGACACTTAATTTTCACATAAACTATGCTATCATAGAAGCGAGCTTTCAGACGACGATTTCAGCGACGCCGAAGTGTGTATTCTTCTGTTCTTTTCATACAAATTAGCGCCCGAACACAGCGCCGCGTTAGTGTCACGATGACGTTGACGTTACGCCGACGTACGTCTGAAAGCTCGCGAACTTTTGTATTGCTTTTATCGAATATTATAATATAGGTGAAATTGATTCGAAACAACATTAGATAATAATATTTTAATAATAAAAATTAAAACTCCTAGAACAAGAATATTTAGTTTTCAGTTCCGATTTTTAGTGTCAAAAACAACAAAACTAAATATTCTTGTTCTAGGAGTTTGCAATGGAGTTCCGAAAAGTAACGCCAAATTCAATCAATTATAATAAAAATTAAATAATTTTTATTATATTATGTAAATTTTTATATACCTTTTTTAATAATATTAAGTATTGTTTTTTTTTTTCTCACAAAACGTTCCATATGTGCTAGGTGTATATAATAACATAAATATGAATCGATAGTTGTAATATTTTATTTTACACAATAAGACAAAAAATATGCTCAGCCCAACGAATTTATTAGGCTCTACCAAAACGGGGTTTTTTAAATTATTCTAGTAGAAATGTACTTTGGTAAGAATGCTTTCAATTCGCAGCTTCAATAATAAATTCTTACCCTTTGACGTTTGCAAAACTGGATTCTGGGAAACCTACTGGACTGGATTCTGGGTACACCTCTGCCTTCCTAGGGAAAAAGGTATGATGTTGTAAAATTAACTCTTTCAATACTGGTGGTGCCGCGCTTGTGTAGGGACGGTCACGGATATTTTCTACAATAAATACTCTATCTCTTCTCAACTGCGGCACTCAGCTTCTCCATTTTTTTTCTTCCTAACTCCACCTGGATCTGCGTGAACAGCTTCCCCTTTGTCTCCGGTATGCAGAGCCAGATGAACAGGCAGGTAACACAGAATGCTGTGGAACGCCAGTAAGTTCCTGCCAGGCCCACAGTATTTATTATTATATAGAAGTACTGGGAGCCCAGGAAGGTCAGGATGATAGCTGTAAATACACCAAGGGCAAGGCCGTAAGTGCGCGCTGGGCCGTCAAACAACTCAGCTATGAATGTGTAGATTAAGGATCCTATACCTGTAAATAATAATGATGTGTAAATTAAGGAATAAAAAAAACCCTCCTCTTCTTTATGCTCCATCAGACCCTTGTCAGACCCCGGACACTCGACTCAACTCCATACAAAAATTGCGATATAACTACCTACTACACAGACACTGCACACATGGAGTTTCGTACACGCGCAAGAGTGTGTTGAGTGTGATTTCCGAGCGAAGCGGGATGAGGAAGGCCCGATTGGTGGGCGGATGACAGTGTCCATTCTATACGTAGTATCTATTCTGTGCCCTTGTTGCCCCGCACCTTTCTGTTACGGATGAGTTAAGATTATTCCAGCGAACTCAAACACCATATATTTGACAACTTGCCCATCTAAAGCCGGGACCACAGCTACGTGTTAGCGTGTTAAATAACACCAAAGCCACGCCCACTTTTCATGTTATTGTGTTAGGTAACACAAAAACATGCCGCTGCGGACCCGGCTTACCATGGAAAGTGGGCGTGGCTTTGGTGTTATTTAACAGAATATTGTTATATAACACGCTAACACGTAGCTGTAGTCCCGGCTTAAGGTTAACAAGCCGTTTCAATACGAATGAAGTGTAGTCCATTGAAATGTTACATTTTTTAGGCCTTACCTTGCGTTTTTTAGAGGACGCAATTTAATTTTTTTGATGTGTAGGGGGGGTCAGTGTAAAGCTAAAACCAAGTTTGTGGGGTCGCCACCCTTGTCCCACGGCCGCCATCTTGAAAATAGGGGTTGAAATGGTTTTTACGGTATATCTCTTAAACTATTTATTTAATAAAAAAAATAGTTTTACATTTTTTGTTGCAAATTAAATTCTCTACAACTTTGATCCAGTAACTTTTTGTCGTAGAACTATAAATAAAAAAGTTATAAGCGAAACACAAAGTAAAAAAAAAAAAAAAAAAACTACTGATCCATCGAAACGACTGAGGACGGAGTAGTTCTAATTTAGAAAATCACCGTGGATTATGCCTATTTGAGATACAACGTAAAAAAAAAACGCGCCTCTAGACTCTACCTCGTGGGTGGTGGGGAAAAGAGTCAATAATTAATTATTAATAATATTGCAAAATTTGTAATTAAAAAAGTTATAACAAAATTAAAAAAAAAATAAAAAAAAAAATAACTGATGACATATTATTAGTACACACGTATAATATAGGTATAGTTAAGAGTACTACAAAATAGTACTCACTTCAGAGCGCTGTAAAACCTTAGCTATTGACTTAATGAAAAAATGATGCAAAAAAAAGTTATTCCTCAAAAAACGATCTACAAAAATGGTCAGATATCATTTTTTCGTAAAATGATAAAAAAAGTTACATAGAAATATATAATTTTTTTTCTCGAATTTCTGAAGATTTTCGCTTATAACTTTTTTATTTATAGTTCTACGACAAAAAGTTACTGGACCAAAGTTGTAGAGAATTTAATTTGCAACAAAAAATATTAAAACATTTTTTTTATCAAATAAATAGTTTAAGAGATATACCGTAAAAACCATTTCAACCCCTATTTTCAAGATGGCGGCCGTGGGACAAGGGTTGCGACCCCACAAACTTGTTTTTAGCTTTACACTGACCCCCCCTACACATCAAAAAAATAAAATTGCGTCCTCTAAAAAACGCAACCCCAAATGTAACTTTTCAATGGACTAGTGACCATTGATTTAAAGAAAAGGAAGTAACAGCATTCCAAACCAGGAAGTTCATATTCCTGTCAGAAAAATAAATGTTTAATATAAAGTTTATTGTTCTAGTCCTTAATTTATTGGGCTCCTTACAATTGGACACCTTTATGATAGTATTAAAGACATAATATTTTTTTAACTGAACTTAGCAAAATTGTTGCAAAATATAACTCTAGAACTATGGAAATCAGAGGTAAGTAGTTCAAAAACCCAGTGATTTCTGCTTGGTTTTCCGTCAGCTTAAAGAATAGCCCTAAGCCCAGCTGTAAAGAAAATCATTTTAATTAGTTTGAGTAATTATAGTCAAAGAACTATTGTAGAATCTTATTACTGAACAAAACTAGCATTAAATTATTTCTGGCGCTTTAATGACGTAAAGCATTCATTGAAATAAAATTCTGACTGCCTCGGTGGCGTAGTGGACGCATGCTCAACTGCCAATCAAGAGGTCCGCAGGTCAGGCATAGTGTTAAATATTGGATTTTTCCATTAGGAATTATCTCAATAACTGCCTGAAGTCTGGAACTGTGCCCGGTACATGGCAATAGGCTCGCCACCTATTACATGGGACCAAGAACAAACTGGCGAAATTTGGGTGTATCTACTATGGGACTGAGTCCTGGGTACACCCTGCTTAACCCTTCGGGAAAAAGGCGTGAATGTATGTTATGTTGTTTGAAATAAAATTTGTTTATGTTTTTTATTTTACTATAAAAAATAATGTTACCATTATTTTTTTGTTGTTTTATTTATTATCCTGAATTAGATATTTAATAATAACTTACCGTTTCAATTCCAAAACCCAACAAAGACGATATAAGTAGGGGTTTCCTTCCAATTCTATCCGTAAGTAATAGAGTACACAAATTCGCAAACAATTGAATACACCCACTGATAGCTGATGACACTTTTGGGCTCACGTTTGTGTGTGTCATTTCACATATGGTTTGTAAATACACAATCAACATATTGTATCCAATAGCCTGAGATCCAAACGCTAATATGACAGCTTTGAACAAAGTTTTTACTACAACTCTGTCGATTTTGTTCATTTTTGCGTTATTTATTAGAGAATATTCTAGGTATTCTTTTTGAGCCAATACCGTTGAACCGCGGAGCTGTGTTAATATTTTATTAGACTCTACTTCATATCTTGTAAAATAAAATAAGATTGTACATAGCTAGGAAGTTATGGTTATGGTTATATATTACTGTATAACATATAGGTATATCTTTTCCTCAGCTTCCGCCTTACCTTTAGAATATAAAAAATAAGGTGATTCAGGCAAAACAATTAAAGGTATGCACGTAGTCACTATGATACATGTGTAAATTATCTGTAACTTTTTATACGAAGTGTAAGGTCCTATTGACAGCATTATCATAACTCCAATGCTTGACATGATGGCAGAAATCACGCCCATAGCTCCTCTTGAGTCATTCTGCAAAAAAAAAACGTAAGGTACCTTATTAAGGTCGCCAGCAGCTTCAGTACTACATTTACGAACATACCAAGAAATAAGCCAACGATGTCGTTGGCTTATTGGGACCAGATACCGTGTGTGGAAGTTGTCCCATATTATTATTATTATTATTTTAAAAAGTCAGAAATTGTAGAAAACATTATAATTAGACTTAATTTCATTAACTTTTACTAAGATTTTAATAGTGTTCTTACAATAGAATTGTAAAGCCTTAATAGCGACTGAGATGAAATTTTGCATACCTATACAGCTACGTTTAAGGTTTAAGGACTGAGATGTAAGGTTAGCTAAGTGACGTCATTCTTAATCCAATAATGGCAGCCAGCCCAAGATAGTGAACTTTTTATTTTTGGTGGTGAGTATCAATCTGATAGGGTAGTTCGCCCTCAGGTTGAGTACTGGCCCCATCTTTGGAACGGATCACCCAAGTATCAGATTGCCCACTAGATGATGTACGTAGAGCTGTCAGAATAGTCGACGATCCCAAATTCACCGAACACATATAGAACCACTCACTCAGTATGCGCAGAGAAATCAGATCTCTTACTTGTTTTAACCGCATCTACAATGGGAAGTGTTCTCATGAACTTTTTAACCTGATACTGGCGTTACGGTTCTATCACATACTACCAACCATCGCCTGAGAGCTCATTCGCACATAATTAATCGATATGTTTGTAGTGGTAGGCCTCTTTTGTAGGGGACCGCCTGGGGAAGTACCACACCTTTGCCAGTTATCCATCCGTCAAGCAGTAATGTGCAAACATTACTGTGTTCCGGTATCAATGTTACCAGCGAAATTACTGGACATGATGAGATTCAACAATTCATATCTCAGGGTGACAGGCGCAGTGCAGTGCCGCGCAGAATTTTGAATTTTAAAACACTGGGTGGTTCTGTGTCTGATATGGGCAATCATGATGCTTACCATCAGGCACCTGATTTGCTTGACTTGTCACTGACTATCATAAAAAAAAAAGTGGACGTTGCACGTCTTTCTTTTCGTATGCGGCAATACATGCAAACTGTGGAATAATCTCCCTGCTGCGGTCTTCCCGTTGATCAACAACATAGGTCTCTTCAAAAGGACTTCACTAATAGAGTCTTAAAGGGCCAGCAACATACTGGCAATACCCCTGGTGTTGCAGGTATCCATAGGCGGTGGTAACTGCTCACCATCAGGCACACCGTCCGCTTGTTTGTCAGCTATGGCATTAAAAAAAGTAGGGTACATACTTACACTAGCAACTTCTGAAGTATAAGTAGTAGCCAAAGAGATGGCCGTATCACTGATCCCATTGAGAATCCTGACTAAGATAAGCATCCACGGCTGCGTAGCAAAGATCGCTAGGAAACTCATCATTATTCGAGGGATGGAAACCAAGAGTAAGGTGGTATTTCTGCCGAGCTTGTTGCTTAGGTAACCTGCTAGAAATAATGCTGAAACACATAAATGTATAAAAAGACTGCTGTAAGGTCAAGGTCCAACCCCCTGCGCGCAGGAAACCTCCCCGTGGTGCACTCTCGGCAACAGTGTCTGGCAACAGACGACTGTCTGTTCGTCTGTTGCCATACGCCGGCCGATATACTGCCAAATGGAGTCCCACATAACCACAGCACCGCGGTCAGGGCCGACCGCAATTATGGCTTAGAATGTATTGGCCACATGTAGGGGTTAATCAGACCCAGAGATTGTGAGTGATTTCTAACTTTATTGATGTGTAAAAATATCTTTTTAAGACTTATTTCTTTGATTTTGAGTTTGAATAGCTTGTAATTATGACCTTAGTGATATTTTTTCTGTGGAACCTATAGGTTTACCTGCTTTGCCTTCTATAGGTTCAGCTCACAGTTATAGACTCCAGGCTGCCACCGAGGCAATCAATTATATAATGCTGCAGGTCTTCCCGTTGAGCTACAACTTGCGCTCTTCTAAAGGAGAGTGAAGTCTTGAAGGGTCGGCAACATACTACTGGCAATACCTCTAGTGTTACATCCATAGGCGGCGGTAACCGCTCACATATATAATATATATATATAGATATATAATTTATATGTAATGAGACTGTACTTATAGTATTAAACTCATAAAGTCATAAAAAAAGTTAAAATCTATCCCTTAGTTATTAATCTCTACACGTCATGCTCTTTGAATCGTAAGTATTGCTTTAATCACTACGTCAGTGTTTTATGGGAACAACTCAAGATTGAGTGTTTGAGGCGCTCATTAAAACTGTTCACATCAATGGATTCAGCTCCACAGTATCATTAACTTTTTTTAATTGTATCCACAGACCTCAACTTTTTAAGTGTTATTGTCTTATATATACTTTACGTTTCCTAAAATTTATGTTTCTTTTGTATCAGCAGTATTGTATAGTGTACATTACGTACATCACATACACAAAACATACATACATCATAATTCTACAATATGTTATACATAAAAATTTTATTTTATATGTTTTAGGCTATCCTACTAATCCAATATACTCAAAATCCGAAAAATATTTCAATTTGGTGGTACAAAAACTTCAAGTCGAAGCGTTTTAATCCTACAGACACTGGCCTGCGTATCGCTACAAAAGTCGAAGGCTCATATAATAACGTAAAATCGCCGTAAAGATGACACACGAGGCTGGCATGCTATCACCGGGGTTATGCAGTGACAGTAATCACCAGCACTACCTACCACATTCCATTTCCCATTAGATTTGCACCTGGTTCGAATCTCATAACATGTATGGTATAATTGCGGTAGGTCCCGGCTGTCAACGAAGGAAGATCACAGTCGTTAGGGTGTTATTGAAAGCTAACCTATGATCCACCACCATGTGGAATTCATAACCAGAAAGATATAAAGCAGTTAAACGAGCGAAACGAAATTTTGGAGTAATAACAACAAAAAATCAAGTTCATTCCTGATTTATCATCGAACAGATTGAATTTACTTCGGTTTGTCGAAGTAGAGCACAATCTGCTCTCTAATTTCTAACAAAACTCACTAATACTGTAAAAAAGTTGTGCCAAAACGAACACCATTAGTAGGAGTCAACCAAGATTCTCAACTAACGCTGGGTATTTGATCCTCAGGTAAAAATTCCTCCTACAATAATTGCTTGAAACAGAATGGGTATTGGGTATTAAGGTCTTTGGAAAATCCTTGTATAAGCGGCCTTAGGAACCAGGTTATTTGCCTATATTCTTGATCAAACCTTCGCCTCATCTTCGATATTTCAGCCGTGAGAGGTCCACTGCAGAACATAAACCAATAGATTTCTATCCATTTATTCATTCTATCCATTTCTATCACCTAGTTTCGTTCAGCAAACATCTTGTTCTTGTGTTTTTCATTATTGCTGTCCACCATCCAGAAGACGTCCACTGCTGAGCATAAACCCTCCCCATAAAACGCCATAAACTAATTCTCTGGGGGGATTTTGCCGTAATCAGTAATCACCACGCTTGTTGTGCGGCTTTGTGATCGCAGTAGTTGGAATACTTGATGCCGGAGAGCGCTGCTGCCCACTCTCCGAACATGTCCCTCAGTCGAATCTCACGTCTCCCACGGGATGAGAAAGGTAAAGGATGAGATAAGTGCAATGACGTAGAATTGTATTGGTATCCTCACTCTGAGGTAAGTGGTTACGAATGAATAAATCCTTTTATTAAATTCGGTTTTATTAAGACATTTTTGCCAGTATATTATAAAGCTAATAAAATAAGTAGATAACGAATCTAATGCTTTCGGAAAGATATGGGCGCTATTTAATACACATTGGGAATTACAATATTTGCACTAACGTTAATGACTTAACGCCTGGTAACTTCTGTATAGCCACCGCCCAGTAACTTACAAACAAATGTAAACAAACCAACTATTGTAAAACTGGCAAAAAAAAAAATAAACCCTACCAGTTTCTATACGTTCTTCGTGTAGAGGTATCTTTCCGAACGCACGGTTTTTTTTTTTTTTTTTTTTTAATGATAATGATTGACAAGACGAGCAAATCAGGTGCCTGATGGTAAGTATCATGATTGCCCATAACAGACACAGTGCCACCCAGTGTTTTAAAATTCAAAATTCTGCGCGGCACTGCACTGCGCCTGTCATCCAGAGATATTAGTTGTTGAATCTCATCGTGCCCAGTAATTTCGCTGGTAACATTGCCCTTCATACCGGAACACAGTAATGTTTGCACATTACTGCTTGGCGGATGAATAACTGGCAAAGGTGTGGTACTTCCCCAGGCGGCCCCCTGCTAAAGAGGCCTACCACTACAAGATTTATGACGCGTTTGCAACTTAACTAGATGGCTCTGGCATCAATATAGCACTCGCAAGCGTTATAATATTCGCAATATAAATTTTAATTAAATATTGTACAAGTTTTAAACGTTGCTATTGTTCTATGTTTTAAACAATTGTTGTGCAATAACCAACTCAGTGCGTGCGAATCCGCGGGAAAAAAGCTAATAATATAATATGGTGCGAGTATCATTGTTTCATTAGGGCTGTAGGCAATGACGTTGAATCGCTTCCTGTAGGGCATAATGGCGTGATTTCTAGTGCCACTGTTTAGTGTTAATCAAACCTATTTTGGTGCAAGTAGGCCTTAGAACCATAAAAATTTTAAAATAAAATAGAATAAATAATTGGTATCACAATACAGAAAATGACAAAAATTAAGAAGATCGATCAGAACGATCTCTTGCAGGCAACCATGCAGCGAAAGGAATTACTTAGATGCTGGAAGGACGGTGGTTTCACATTTCAAACAGAAACATTAATAATCCATTCCAAAACTAAAACCCATAACCCACCCAGATTACATAATTAATGCCCAAAATTTGTAAGTTTTTGTTGTGACTATTCAGAAATGGATTATTATGAAAACTGTTGGATATTTTGTATCGGCGATGATGTCTACACTAGAAAGGACTGATGTCTACATTAGACTCAAGATGGCACCTCGCGCTCAGTCCGTTTGTACGGCTAACAGCGTGCAGTCACTTTGTATGTGTGACCATGGATAGATCGCATAAAGATCTTAATATTCCAAATGTATTTGCCTGCTGTCAAATTATTAAAGGCTTTATCTTGGAAGCACCCCATCTTAGACTATTAGTTTCCATACAGAAGTGATAGCTTTTATCAAGATCTTTATTTCAGATGACAGCTGTCAAACTAAAACTGGCTTTATCTCAATAACTAATGATCCCTAGCAGTTTCTTTAGAGAAGTGATAGATCTCATCTAGATCTTTATTTCGGATGACCGCTATGAAATTATTTAAGGCTTTATCTCGAAAACTTAAACTGAATCTTAGATCAGGAATTTCTCAACAGAAGGTCTCATCAAAATCTTTATTTCGAATGACAGCTGTCAAACTGAAAAAGGCTTTATCTTAGTAACTAATCATCGTAGAAGGATGTTTCTTCACAGAAATGATGTGACCTATAATATTGTAATATTTACAAATCGAAAAATGTTTTGTAAATATTATAAAATAAATGTATATGCGTGTTTTCACTTTTTAATTTTGAGTCAGCCTGCTTTCAGACCTCTAAAAATAAAACTCTAAAACTTGTTATATGATAATTATAATATCATTACTTATATTATCACTTATACTTATTATACCTACTTATATTAACTTCATATAGCTTGGGAAAAATTTACAAAGTCTACAATTTCACATTATTCCTTTGACACAGTTCATCCAATTCTTTTAGTCTTTTAGTAGGGCGTCCCTCCCCACTTTTCAGCCTACTTTTATTCCCATTGTCTTACATGATGAGTTTATTTGCTTAGTAAAAACTGTACTTCAGACAAGCTTTTCCCCTTAGTTTCAACCATGAAGATGGTTGAAAAGCCACAGGCGAAGGCGCAAGCCGCGGAGTATATAAGGAAGGTGACGTGACCACCAACGTTGGCCATCATGAAGCCAAATGTGGATGTGACGATGAAGCCAAAGACCATGCTTGCTGAGAAGACGATAGCTGAGCCGGGTCCTCGCGCTGACGAGTCGAACATCTCGCTCATGCTAGCGTTTGCAATCACACCAAAACCTGGAAAAAAATAACGTTGATTAGTTTTAATGTCAAAGCAAAGTTTTGACTGCCTCGTTCGTGTTATAGTGGTCGCAATCACTACTGCCGAGAATGAGGAACGATTCTCAGGTCCGGCAAATGTTGTGTTAAGGGTTCCGTACCTCAAAAGGAAGAAAAGGACCCTTATAGGATCACTGAGAACGCGTGAAGAGGGCGCTGTATGCAAAAATTTAGCAAAGGTGTATTTTTAAACTCATACTTAATAAGAAAAAACATAAATGTAACCGAACAGAATTATGAAAAATAATCTGGTATAATTAAAAAAAAAAACAAATCACCTATAATAATTAAGGTTTAATTTAAAAGCTCGGAATTATAAGCGACTATACCTTATTATTTTTTATGAATTAAATAGCCAGACTAATATTATAATGGAGTAACCGCTACTTTCTTATTTATTGTTTTAATTTAGAGTGAATAAATAAAAACCCTGCTTATTAAATGAAGAGCGAAGCTCATAACACTCAACTCACCTTCAACTGTGACATGCAATATTCGACTTTAAACAAAGCTTTTTAGATAAAAATTTGAATGACAGTGTGCTGTGTCGCTTAAGCCCAAATTTGCTATTATTGCACCCTGAAGGTATGTTCTTAGAACGCGGTAGCGTTTTGTTTAGTTATTTAGGAACCCTACACTGTGTATTAACAATTTTTTCACTAGGATAGCACAAATGTCCTTGTCGTGGGGTTACCAGCTTTAGAATTGTACCCCTCCCTCTCTACTCGTGGTTACAGTAAGAGCTGACTAAGGGTTTTCAGATCCAGAGGACGGCCAGCAACGTCCTCCGCGTTAATCCATCGAATTGCACTCGCCAGCCCGCCTGTCAAGCGTAGCGAGTATTAGCAAAAATCCTCCCTTATGGGGGATGCCTATGTCACGCAGTGGACTTCCTACGTCTGAGATGATGATAATCACTTGTTGGGTTTCAGAATTAGGGGCATATTTAGTGAAAAACTTTCACACCTTTTTGGGCCCCTTGGAATAGGAATTTTCTAAAATCCTTTCTTAGCACACGTCAAAATTAATACGAAACGATATTCCAAATTCTAAGATCAGCGGTTTGGACTCGGCGTTGTGGCGTCAATGAGTCATTTAGAATTTTATAATAGGTCAACCACTAATTTAGTAAATAAAAAGAGTTATGAAATTCATTTTTTTTTCACTAAACTTGGGAAAGAACTTCGAAGGCTCCACCTTCGAAGTTTCCATACTTTGTTCATTTAAATTTCCCTGCCACGGCAAACCAAAAAGAGCTCATTTTATAAAATTATACCATTAACATATTATGAAAATTATTGTTTAAAGCGGTTCAAAAATTATTGGTACCATCTATATATAATGTATATCATCACAGTTAGTTTATATAGTAAATTAGGATAAAAATGAAGCAAGCAATAATTTGTTTTTGTTATTTTTACCTAATCTTACCACACAGTCGCATAATAATTTGGGTTGATAAGTAGCTTAGTGTAAACTAATTGTAAAAAATTATTAAGAATTTATTTTTAGAAGTCGATGTTTACAAAAAATGCCGGCCATTGTATTGTAACGCTGAGAATAAAACTTAGATTATTTTTAGATTGTAATAATACCCAAATATTTTAATGTAAACTTTTTATATAATTGCCTTCCGCAAAAGGATTAGGGATTCATTTTAAAGAGGTCATTCATAAAAGTTGCTACACACATCAATCGGGTCGGGCGCGTCATGGGTCAAGTTGTATTCCTTGATAACCTTGGTTAATATTGAAGACAACACACGCGAGGGTCGGCCTCGTTCCGTTTTTTATTACACCCAATCTGACCGCACCCGACCCGCCCTACCAAGTACGTGTGAATAAACCTTAACCCAAACAGCCATGAAAATATTTTTCATCTCTAATTTTATAATATTTTTTATCGTTTTTAGCAGCAGATTTTTTTTTGGGGTTTTTTTAGGATTCCATACTTCAAATGGAAGAAAGGAACCTTTATAGAATTAGTTTATTGTCCGTCTATTTATCTGTCTGTCTGTCCGCCTGTCAAGACACTATTTCAAAGTATCGCGTGGAGGTATCAAGTTGAAATTGATAACAACTACTCAGATCTGTGGTCCCATAAGACTGTAAAGATATCATACTTCTAAGTTAACGCAATCAAAAGTTATGGCCATTATACATATTTCCATACTTAACGCAAGGAACTAGGAGCTTCTAGGGTCCTTCCAAGGGTACTTGCTGTATATTGCAACTAGATGTCGCTGTGTGCTGTGGCGGATTGTTTTTGGGATTGGAAGCGTTTCAGGTTCTTAGTCATGGTTCTTAGTGGACTCGCAGACTCTAGAGGGTCACTCCATAGCGGAATATTTTATTTTATTATTATGAAATGGCTTTACCTGACTGATAACTGATGAGGAAAGTCACCAACGTCAGTAATGGAATCCAATGGACTTTGTTCACAAACTCGTGGTCTAGCGTTTCCAGTAAGAAATAAATCCCGAGTAACGCCTGAAACACAGAAATTTATGCTCTTACATTACGGTTTTCTCCAATTAAGTGAAAGTCTATTAGAAAATTATTGCGAAATTTGCCAAAAAATATATTATTCACTTCCCATACAAAATGGATCAGCTGATCGGCAAGTTCGTATGGGATGGTAAAAGCATAGCGGCACTGGACCGGGGGTGGTATTACGAACATGCAATCGCGTAACAACAGCAGTAAATTTTGCTGTCAAACGTCATTTTTTGTATGCCGTTTGACAGCAGACATTTAGCAATTTAAACGCTTTCCACACTTCTGTTGCGTCCGTAATAAGGGGGCCTAACAAATCGGGAAGTTGACATTTTTTGCGAATTTCGCAATTATTTGTTTTGCGAGTTGTTTAAGTTGACGTATTGAAGTATCATCACATTGAAGGTGAACTTACCAAGCTAACAGAACACGTAGCAGTCGAGGAGACCATCAAAACCTTTCTGCCAACTCTTTCTATTAACAGTGGCGATAAACAGCTTGCTACCACTTGTGTGGCTCCTACCACTATTGTAGCAATAGCTGGATCTATAGAAGAATCCACTGACTGAAAAATCGTGGTCGCATAAAACATAACAACTAAGGCACCACTGCTTTGTTGCATGACGTTCAAAACTAACGTTATTGTTAAAGCTTTTCGATTGCTCTTCGTGGAAAATACACTCTTCCAGTGTTGCATCGATTTGGTTGACTGTTTGGCTGTTAGTATGTCTTGAAAGTCGTGGATCCTGCCGATGGATAGGAGCGTCGCTTTCGCTTCCATTTCTTTACCTGGAAAATGAACGTAGGCGTACATGTCGCGTCACGGTTTAATAGCGCTCGGCAAGAGTGGAAGGGGGCTTTGCGCAGGTGTATTGGTCTAAAAAGTCCTAACAGATCTAAAAATCGATTTCTGCGCATTTAACGTCAGCGCTTTTAAATCGTGATGCGACCTGTCACTAAACTGGCCTCTACCACCTCTACTAAATTAATTGTTAATGTAAGTATGTTTTGTGTAGGGTTCCATACCTAGATACCGCAAGCATGATAATAACCTCTTTTTTTTGGAAAATTTTACAGTTTTAGAATTTATTCCTTAATTTGTGATAATAGATCTTTCTAGTAGTCTAGTAGTAGTAGTAGTAGTAGTTTCTAGTAGTAGTAGTCTAAAGGTTTTATGAAACTGTACTGTCGAAATGGCCGTTTATTTGCTTTGACTTAGAAGTTTGATTTTTTTACAGCAGCAACGAACAACAGCAACGAAGACGTTTTCCAAATACACATTTACCAAATAAGTAGCATGATGAAGGTTATATTTTGTAGCGGCTAGGCGATATGACACCAAATGTGCGGACGTTTGCAGTTTCGGCTGCAAAGGTCCGGGCAAAGTTAGTCGCTTCCCAACTTCCCGTATTATTTCCGTGCCATATTTCCGTGCGTAAAAAAAACTACTTTATGTTCTTGGCTAAAAGCGTGTCAATAAATTTAATCAGAAATAAGAGAACTTTCTCATTTGACTGCCAACACGCAGTTATAACCTAAATTAGCTAACCAAAAGTAACGCCTAGGCAACCCAGATCTCTCTCTAATAACATCTTATCCAGGGCCGCTGGCGCAGCAGCAGATGACGCGGAATCCATCAAGCGTAAGAAATATGCGTCTCTCAGCGAGGGATGCATATTTGTTCCGTTTGCGGTAGAGACAATGGGGCCATGGGGTTCAGAAACTAAAACCTTTTTCAGGGAGTTATCGAGGCGCCTAGTTGAAACCTCAGGTGACCAAAAGGGTGGTTACTACCTTGGCCAACGTATAAGTTTGGCCATACAGAGAGGTAATGTAGCTAGTTTTTTGGGCACCTTACCTGCAGGAGGCGACCTAAATGATATTTTTTATTTATAATTTATGTTAAGTTATTAGTTGAATTGTTTTATTTAATTATGTTTTTTCATTACCTACACATAAATGCTAATTTAGTTTTCTTATGTAATATAATGTATATAGTTTTATATTTTTAACACAGAATTTTGTACATCTTAAATAATTAACCAAACATAGACATGATTCATTATTATAAAGAAGTTTAGCGCATTTTTAAAGGTTTTTTTTTAAGTTTATTTTTAATAAATTAAGGTTTATTATTAATCGATTAAACCCCAATTTTTTTTTCCTTATAAGTCGGAAGTCCTACATTTCGGTAAACTTTTATGACTATGTTTAAAGCTGGTCTTCATCATATAGGTACCTACTTTGTTTCCGTATTTCGCCGCAAGTTACTTATGCATATTTTCACCCACGCCAAGCTTTCACTGTAGGTAGTGATATTATAGCAGAATTTGCTATTATACCTAAACCATAAAAATGGTAGCATTCCTTATTTTATGGCCAATATTAGTCGTTTCTAATTTCATAATTTGATTTGTACGAATTTCTAACAAATGTTGAAGTTCTGTAAAGTACCTTTTTACCCGGCAAAGTGCACATGACGTCAAAGAAATTTGAACCCTACATTTGAAGCCAATTAATCATACTACCCCTGACACAAGTTTCACGAAAGGTGTAGCCCAATATTATTAATTTCATTTACAGAGAAATAAGCCCAAAAAGATGGGCTATGTTATACTAATTTTGCTATATGTATGGCCAGTTTTGTGGTGCCACAGAATAAATAATAGTGCTACCGGTTGTTCTTTTAAACGATTGTACCAATCAAAACGAAAAAGGTGGCCATTGATGCGTAGTACATGCAAAAGCTGAAACCCACCGAACCGGACGCAGAGACTACGCACGTGCGTCAAGCTTCGCTTTGCAAGAAAAAGTATCTAATTAGGTCCACTGCAACCCACGGACACGCTACGCAGCGGATCAAACCCGGAGCCTGCGGCACCAAAAGCAGAGTTACTATCATCTGAGCTAACGAGGCTGTCAAATATCTATAGGTGGATACCAAATTTCGGCCTACTTAATCGGTTCAGTAGTTTAAGCGTGAAAACGGCACAAATATATACACACAAAAAAACAGCGCTAGTTGGGCATTGCTTTGTTGCATTGTTGGGCAAGCTAGCGTTTTATTTACCTGATACCAAGGTAACTTTTTACATTCTACTGATATTTGAGATTTATAATATTAGTAGGTAAAGGGCAGTTAGGACCAGAAACTCTGACATTTGGTCTATGGGTTGAAAACACAAGCTGCATGACAATACCTACATTACAATGATTTATTTAGTAAAATAAATATTGGATTTTTCCATTAGGAATTATCTCAATAACTGCCTGGAGTCTGGAACTGTGCCCGGTAGATGGCAATAGGCTCGCCCCCTATTACATGGGACCAATAACATACTGGCGAAATGTGGGTGTATCTACTATGGGACTGAGTCCTGGGTACACCTCTGCCTACCCATTCGGGAAAAAGGCGTGAATGTAGGTTATGTTATTAGGAAAATAAAGATGAAAAGAACATTCAGGCTCCAGGGTATGTTAGACCAAGTGTCAGAATGTCCAAGGTGTCATAATGCCCAGATATTATAGAAACCTTTAGTCAAATTGTACAAGTATCAAAATGTCCAAGGAGGCATAATGCCCAGATGTTATAAAGGCCATTAGTCAAATTGTAAAAGTTACCTTTCAAAACATGAAACACAGGAGTCTCCGGTATGAAGAGCGTGCTGACACTGAAGACCATAGCTATGAAGAATCCCGTGTACATAACCATTGCGTAAGACACGTAAGGACCCACAATATACACGATGAGAACCCCAACAGCACCAGCCACTCCTGTTCCAGCTAGAAGTGTACCTCTAATGCTTGTAGACCTGAAATTAATTTCACTATTGAACGGACTTCCTCGGCTGACTGCCTCGGTGGTGTAGTAGGCGCAAGCTTGACTGCCGATCCCGGGTTCGATCCTAGGTCACGCAAAAAAGTTAATTGGATTTATTCATTATCTTAACGACAGCATGGAGTCTGGAACTGTACTCGGTAGATGGCAATAGGCTCTCCTCTATTACATGGGACCAATAATATACTGGCGAAATGTGGGTGTACCTTATATGAGACTGTGTCCTGAGTACACCTCTGTTCACCCCTTCGGGATAAAGGCGTGATTGTATGCTATGTTATTAAACAGACTTCAGAAAGAAGGAGGTTCTCAATTTGACTGTATGTTTATTACCCAATTCAACGTCATTGAGCTCAAGAAAATAAAAAGTACACATAAAGAATAATACTAGTGTCGCTGTCCCGTGATGTGATTAAGAGAGTTTATGTTTTCACATGTTGACCCAAATTCTTCAGTGTATAGTTTTAAAAAAATTTCATGGAAATAGCTTCCTGAAGGCTCTAATCCCCGCACCCGCAATTTCGGTCATGGTTTTCAACACTGTTTAAAATGCATCGCAGTAAGGAAGTTAATAGATGTGTAGGTAAAATTTGAGCTACTCCGGCGCTAACTGATGATGTAAAATATGGCATGAAGTTATATTATATTGAATTGGAAAATTTTTGGCGGTCTTGAATTCGAAGTTCCGCGATCCAGATTTGGATCGCGGTCCGTCTGTTACCGACCCCTGGTCTAAGCTATAGGTCTAAGTTTTGGTAAGTACTATTATTTGTTTTGTGGTTTTAGCATATAAGGCACATATATTAATTAACAAACAGACAACTAAAAATAGCATTTATAATATTAGTAGGATCTCTTGTTTACAATATATTAAGTCATGTTTGAAAATATTATTATGCTTCTAAGAGAAATGATTGACTCAGTCCTTAACGCGTCATCATGGATTATAATTATTGTGTAACATTAGATTAAATGCGTTCGGACTAGCATTATGAACCCGGCCTATTTGTTATAGGTAAATTTGCATGTAAATACACTTTGTAGGCACCTTAACCGGTTCAGATAATGCGGAACTGCAATTTATGAAGATAAATTAAGAGTAACCTGAGTCTGGCGCATGGTTAGCCGTGTTAATGATAAGCACGTATATATCGTGTTCTAGGGCAAGTTTGTTGTGGATATAACAATGTTGGTACAAATAACCAACAATGTTAGCTGATATGTAAAATACAGTCACGCTTTGTGCCCGTCGGGAAAGGCAAAGACCATTTCTTTCCACTTGCTACGATACACACGACTTTTACTTCTTCCTTTTTCAGTAGGTTCTTCAAATATACTCGTCGGTTACTGTACTGGTATTATTGACCTGAACTTTTCTTAGGACAATATCAATTTGGTTATGAAAAATACGCTTACGTCGACCCCTACTGGTTTGATCATTTTCACAGCAGTTAGCCGATTGCTGAGTATGGTATTATTATAACCTCTTAATCGCCTAATTAGAGAATATAATACCACTGCAAAGTTGGTTAATATCGATCTCTTTGCTGATAACATTTGCAAGTTTAAAAAAACGCACATTATTATATTATGCCATAAATTTTTTGTTCCAATTATTCTCATGTATTTCAATCTTTTAAAACTTTTAAATTTATACATAGTTTTACAACTTGTTATTATTATTTTATAATTTTTCATGATTATTTTTAATGTTGTCTGCGCCTATTATTACAATAGCATTGACCATGTATAATTCATTATGTACCTTATTTATTCGAATGAAATAATGTATATTGTGTTGGTGTACAATAAATGAAATAAAATAAATAAATAATACAACCTTTATTGTTAGCGTCTTATCGTCCACGTGCTTAAACACGCGTCGACAAAACGCTCAGAAATTTGCATTATCAATGTCTGGGCGCTACAGTGGAACGAACGTAAAACTAAATTACCGGCCCCAGCTGTATCGTTATTATAGACGATAATGGTTACGTCATGTCAGAAGCCGTCAGGCAACCTAAAATCTTTGACACCACCGGCTCCCGGCCACCACGACCGTGCAGCCAACACGGATAGACCAAAGGTAAGGCTCAAAAACAAGAATAAGAATAAATGGGATTGTTGAAAGAGTTTTGTGAGAAACGCGCGGGAAATCGCAAGAGATGCTGCAAAGCTGACCAAAGACGCTACCCGCGTACTAACTGTATTATTCCTGATTCAGATGACAAGAAAAATCTTAAATCTTAATGAACACGCGTAACGCCTGTTCATGATGACCAGATTTTCGGTCAGACAGATCCAATTTAAATCTGCATGCTCATGTGAACAGCATGAACGCTTGTACGCCATTAGGTAAACCGTTAATTTGTTTATCAGTTTTATTTCTCATATTTTATCTACTACAAAGGAAATTGAAGAACCTTATCAAAAGAACCCAAGTTAAACAAAAGAATACTTACGCGATCTCAGCAATATAGGTCAAATTAGTAATCAATATGATCCCCAATCCGATTCCGTTGACGCATCTACCCACTGTCATCATCCACATCTCATTTGATGCAGCCAACATGAGGAAACATGACATGGTGACTGCTCCTCCAAGGAATAAACATGGCTTTCGTCCTCTGCTATTGGAAAACCAGCCTGATATTGCTGCTCCTGTGATCAGATACAAATAATAATAATAATATGGGACAACTTCCACACACGGTCATCTGGTCCCAAACTAGGCTAGAATACTATGGTAACCAGATGACTGATATACATAATTATATATGCTTATAACACCCAGACACAGATCAAAGAGACATGTTCATGCACACAAATGTTTGACCTGGCCGGGGATCGAACCCGGGGCCTGCGGCACAGAAAGCAGCGTTACTACCGTCTGAGCCAACGATGCTGTCAAAACATTACATGTTTTAAGGGAATTAACATGAAACACATACACTTTTTAGGCCTGCTTATGCGAAACGTAATGGTGGTCCTATTACGTTCCGCATAGGCAAGCCAGGCTATGCAGCAGCAAGTGTAAATTAGGAATTCAAAACTACATATATCGTGGTCACCATCTGCTATCCGTAACATATTCGACAGTATATTTGACTACTGGCCCATGAGAACCTGATGCTGCAGCATCAGGCTAAGGATATTTTGATATACTTCAAATCGTTGCAATATTGTTCCAGTTACCTTAGCTCAACGCGATCAGACCACTAGAAGTTGCTTCTAAGATCGAAAGAAAAAGATGTAAATATCTAAGAATATAAAAAGATATCCAAAGATCTAAAGATTATAATCTAAAGATCTAAGAAGATCTCTTCAAACGGCTTAACCGATTTTCATGAGACATAGCTAAGAAAACTGTCGATCACGTCAGCTTTCAAAAAAGAACACAAAAACAAGCCCTTTAGGCTCACAGACAGACACATCACACTTATCACCTCTGCCGTCTTCCCTCTGCCAATTATAAACAAATACAGACAAAAGGACTATGTCAATTCCGCCTTATAAATTATCCAAATCTTCGTCATCTTCACCTGAGCCGCAGAAAATCCACTGCTGTACATAGGCCTCCCCCATAGTAGGGTTTTGCCAATATTCGCCACGCTTGTCAGGCGCGTAGGCGAGTGCAGTTTGATGGTTTTGACGCAGAGGACAATGCTGCCCATTCCCTGGATCTCTAACCCTTAGCTGCCCGCCACGCACACCACGGGTAGAGAGGGTGGAGTATTCAAGCTGGTATAGCCACAGCAAATTCAAAATTCAAACCTCACTTACCTATTATAGCGCCTAAGAAGGAGAACGATCCCATCCATGCACCCTCGCTGTCAGTAATCACTTTGGACAGCGGAGTCTCATCAGGATTCTTCAGTTTGGCTATGACAGGTGAAGTCCATGCTATATAGCCTACTGTGAGCTGTCCTATGTATACTGAAACAGTAGTTAAAGTTATCATCTTTCTGTCCTCATCCCACACTAGGTGGGGTCGGCACAGCACGTCTTCTTCCGCCTCCAGTCTATCGTCAGGTTTTGGTTTTGCTTTATTGTATTTGTCTTCTTTTGTTTTATCTTTGTGATTATCTATGTGTGATTACTTATATTGTATACCTTATATTTTATTGTTTTTGTATTGTACATTCTACTTACTTTTATTATTATGTCAATTAATGTAATTGGTTTGGACCTTTTTAATTGAATTAAATACATATATAAAAATAAATAAATAAATATGCCTGTCATCTTTGCAATCACAGTGAAACAGTAACAGTATTGTTAATATGTATTTCATTGTTGTAATTCATTATTGTGTGTAATGTTTCTTTTTTTATGGGTCTATGCAACCTGCAAATTTAATTTTTTTTTAATTTTAATTTTTATTATGTTATTGTGTACAATAATTGTTACAATTAAGTGTTTATCAATCAATCAATCAATAGTTTAAGCTATTATTATTGACCTTATAATACCTACTCAAAAAAATAGGGATTCTTTCCCCTGGTCACTGGTGTATTTAGGGTTTCGTACCTCAAAAAGAAAAGAGGAACCCTTATAGGATCACTTTGTTGTCCGTCTGTCTGTCTGTCTGTCTGTCTATCTGTCTGTCCGTCTGTCAATCTGTCTGTCCGTCTGTCAAGACACTTTTTAATGGGAATGCATGGAGGTGTCATGGTTATATACTCAGTGGGTGTCAAGTTGAAATTGATGTCAACTAGGTACTCAGATCTGCGGTCCTTTGTGTCGGTAAAAAAATCATACTACTAAGTTAACGCAATCAAAAGTAATGGCCATTTTCATACTTTGCGAATTCCAACTAATAGATGGCGCTGTATGTGCTTGTTCTTGGTATCTATAAAGGTATGGAACCCTGCACCATGCATGAAATGCATACATAGGAGCGCCTTCAAAATTTATTTTAATTGGTCCAACTTGTCACCGGTGACAAATAGGAATGTTTTAAGAATGTGACTCACTTGTCACCATTCTTGACATGTGGAAATTGCCATTTTTATGGTTTACAGTTCTCACATGTGACGATATTAAAAAATAATAAAAAAGCGGATAAATTAAATCCGTATGCATGTCCGTAGTTATTACGCAGAATTCCTTAATGTGACCGACATATTTTTGTACTTTTTAACTGCCGACCGAAATAAGAAGGGGTTTTATAAGTTTGCGGTATCTGTCCGTGGCTTTAAATTTAATATATCTGGGGCATCGTAATATTATTATAATATATTAAATTAATAAACTAATGAACTTGCGTTTTTTTATTTGATAGTTACTAAGCTAAAGATTAGCTCAGCGTCAGATTTTTAATTTTTTATTATGTGTCAGGCGTGACTGCCTCGGTGACGTTGTGGACGGAAGCTCAACTGCCGATCAAGAGGTTTCGGGTTCGATCCCCAGGTCAGGCAAAGTGTTAAATATTGGATTTTTCCATTAGGGATTATTTCAATAACTGCCTCGAGTTTGGAACTGTGCCCGGTAGATGGCAATAGGCTCGCCCCGTATTACATGGGACCAATTACATACTGGCGACAAAAATGTGGGTGTACCTTATACTATGGGACTGATTCCTGCCTACCCCTTCGAGAAATAAGCGTCATTATATGTTATATTGTGTTATTTAATGAATAACTCTTCAGTTCAGTAATTTTGGCGTGAAAGAGTAACAAATATACATCCATCCATCCATCCTTACAATTTCTTTCTTGTTCCTTGGAATGGGTGTTAATGACTAAGTGTGTCAGTCATGACTGTTTTTTTATTTAAATAGTTTATGGGCCGGTTTTTTGATCTTTATTAACGGTTAAGTTAACCATTTGTCTTACCATCTTAATAGATTACACACCTGGTTTCAGTACAACCTCCTTACTGTCAATATCACTAAAACTTGCTACGTTCTATATAAAGCTAAAAATAAACCGATTCCCCCGCACACCCCTTTTACAATTAATAATTTACCTCTTCAACAAAAAACATCCGAAAAATATCTTGGCCTACACATGGACTCCCAATTAACCTGGAATACCTATGTGGAACACATTAAAAATAAATTGATAGCACTCCGGGGCGCCCTCCGCAAAATCGTTCGATGCATTCCACGAAAACTGCGGTACACAATCTACAACGCAAAAGACAAGGCTAGATAAATTACAAAGACTACAAAATAAAATTATTAAAACACTATTTAACTATAACTATTTAACATCAACTGTAAAAATAACTATAACGACACAAAAATAATGAACATAAAAAAACTATATAAATATAACATTTGCATATTCATCCGTAAAGCTCTAAGTAAGAATGTCCACACTAACCTTTCGTTCACCAAACAAAAAAAATTGGTTGTCTGTAAAGTCGGTTTACTGACGATAGTTGAACGTGACAACGCGCTCACTCAAGTAGGAGAGAGACGGATGTCGAACGCTGCCGAACGCAAAGGCCGATTGTGCTTCTTTGTCGCTCGTTCCGCGCTCTCGCTTGCACTTCAAGCCTTACATGGAACGCCTCAGAGCGAGGTAACGCCGCATGAGTCATGTTTTTTCGTGCGTGCAGCCGGCTCTATTGAATTATAAGACGTTGTCACGTCAAAAGTAATAGCGACCGCCGCACACGTCGAGCCAGTTATCTAGTTATATCTAAACCCGAACAAATTATGGCAAATCAATGCTCACTGTTGAAGGAGCGCAACTTTATAACCAATTACCTTCACATATAAAGCGTGCAGACTCATTTTTCGCATTTAAAAACCGATTGGCTCAACACATTATCGAATAAAATAATAGATCGTATGATTATTGTAATATGGTTATAATACCATGCCATTATTAAGTGCTTACTTATGCTATTAACTTTATTAACTTCTCTAATTCGAATCTAAAAATGCGCAGAACGAGCCAGTATTCTATTCTAATGTAAACATTTTACCTATCCTGATATTTATTTACAACTACCCTACTGACCCTACAACTTAGTTATCTAATTACTATTTATATTGAACTTTTGTAATATTGCGACGACGAACAATAACTATTGTACTTCAAATAATGATGTTATCACGTAAGTGGCAAATTGCCTTTGTTGATAATAAAGATCTTTAAACCGAAACCGATTTGTCAAACTAACTATAGTTTAATTTCTAACTAATGGTTAAATCATGTGGAAAAAAATAGTTCACCAGGGATGAAAAAACAAATTTTGTCGAATTTTAACTATTTGTCAAAAAATTTAACCATTGGTCGAATCTACCAGTGATCAAAAAACCCAGCCTAAGAGATACCTACATATAAAACCTAAATCAAAAAATTTAACATACATACATTCACGCCTTTTTCCCGAAGGGGTAGGCAGAGATGTACCCAGGACTCAGTCCCATAGTAGATACACCCACATTTCGCCAGTATGTTATTGGTCCCATGTAATAGGGGGCGAGCCTATTGCCATCTACCGGGCACAGTCCAGACTCCAGGCAGTTATTGAGATAATTCCTAATGGAAAAATCCAATATTTAACACTTTGCCTGACCTGGGGATTGAACTCGGGACCTCTTGATTGTCAGTCGAGCATGCGCCCTCTACGCCACCGAGGCAGTCAAAAAATTTAATGAACTAATATTAAATATACTTACGGCAGGTCACGATTGTCAACTGTCTTCTATTAAAAAAGGGTTCCATAATGAAAAAACAACAAAACACTGGTCATTTACTACTCCTGAATTCTTCACACACAACTTTTTCTAATTTTCACAATATTTGTATAAATAAAACTGTCCACGCAAAACACCATAAAATAATAAGATATATTATTGAAATTTCACAATATTTTTAATATATTTTTTGTAAAAGTATCAAATTTAACAGCATATTTATCTGATTTTATTTCACATATGCTGAACATCTTTATCAATTTATGTTAAGTTATTAAAATAAATTGTTTAACATTTTGCAAATAAAAAACCTTTATATATCGGTTAAAAAAAAAAAAAGAAAAATTAAAAAAAAAACTAATTTTTTTTATTTCACTTTTAACAACGCTAATAAAATTTTATGTGATCCTTTTCAGCTGGTACAATTATTTTTATACCTACTGCCAGTGTTGTGTTCCCAAGGTATATATCCGTACTGGTTTTTGTTTTAGAGCGACGGAAGATTAAGTTCACTGACGTAAATATTCGCGAGTTGCGTTGTGCTAGATTAATACAGGCTGTTTCTTTTACCAAACGAAGGTGATTCATTACTTTTACCACAGCGAAATGTGGTACACCCACATTTCGCTGTGGTAAAAGTAATGAATCACCTACGATGGGACTGAGTCCTGGGTACACCTCTGCCTACCTCTACGGGAAAAAGGTGTGGTTGTTTGTTGTGTTATTGTGCCTATTACCCTATAAGTTTGTCTCTACTTATAATAAAACACATTACGTTACAATTTTAGGTACGTCTAATTTTTTCCAAACAATAAGTACTTACCTTTTTATATTTGAAAATGCCGATAAAAATCTAAATTCGCATAATTATTGGAGTTTCGTCGTACCTATTATTAACGTTCATTTTTCGTAAATTATGATAATGCGGGGCCTGAAGATAACGACAAAGTCTATTATGATTTAAATCACATAGGTTTTTTCCGCTGCCGTGGAGTTACCGGCTTTAGAATGGTGCTCCACCCTCTCTACCCTTGGTTGCCGTAAGAGCCGGCTAAGGGTTAACAGATCCAGAGGACGGGCAGCAGCGTCCTCTGCAAAAAAACATCGAACTGCGTTCGACAACTCGCCTGCCAAGCGTGTCGAGTATTGGCAAAACCCCCCTTTATTGGGGAGGCCTATGTTCAGTAGTGGATTACCAACGGCTGAGATGATGATGATGATGATGATGAAGTTTTTTCCATCATATTTGAAACCTTCTATTCCTTCTTACCTACATACTTCTATTGTAAAAAATTACATAACAATTACATATTTTGTAGTGGTAAGCCTCTTTAGCAGGGGGCCGCCTGGGGAAGTACCACACCTTTGCCAGTTATTCATCCGCCAAGCAGTAATGTGCAAACATTACTGTGTTCCGGTCTGGAGGGCAATGTTACCAGCGAAATTACTGGGCATGACGAGTTTCAACAACTAATATCTCAGGGTGACAGGTGCAGTGCAGTGCCGCGCAGAATTTTTTTTAAACACTTTGTTTGATATGGGCAATCACGATGCTTACCATCAGGCACCTGATTTGCTCGTCGCTCGCACCATCAGGTGAGACTGCGTGTTTGACTGTAGTTATTGTAACTAACCTATTACTTAGTATACGTGCTAAGTTGCGAGTTCATAATATAATGCAATAAATATTTTATGATATCAGACTTGGCATAATAAGTATTTATCTTGTGATCTCCATTCTTTTAGTCGATGTTTTCAAGGCGTGTTGAGACTTACATTTTAACCCGACTGCGAAGAAGGAGGGTTATGTTTTTCGAGAGTACTTATGTATGAATGAATGTATGTGCTCAACCCGTCGGGAAAAGGTGTGATGTTATGTTAAAATTATACGATCACAATAAAGTTTACACCCTGTGTATAGCTACGCAATAGTTCGCCTATTGGTCCATAATTCAAGTTAACCGTTAGGAGGCCATATTTATTAATAATACATTTTTGTATACAAAGTGTTACAAATGTACAAAGTGGTAGAAAGAGTTGTAGTAATACTCAAAGAGCATCTCCCCATCAAACTGAACAACTTTCAAAAGAAGTACTATGAAATTTCAAGATCCCATACAAAACACAGCCGTGAGGCCCGGTAGAGGGACATATTCGAAGAGTGGACAGACAGCGCTCTCCGTTTCCAAGAAATCCAACTACTGCGATCACCAAGTCGCACAAGCGTGGTGATTACGGCAAAATCCCCCCCTTTGAATAGTTTATGGCCTTGTATGGGGGAGGCCTATGTTCAGCAGTGGACGCCTTCCGGCTGATGATGATGATCAGATCAGATTAGCACAATGGCTTTGATGATCAGAAAACTGTTTAGTTGGACAAGTACATCATCATCTTCATCTCAGCCATAGGATGTTCACTGCTGAATATTTTTATATTATGGGACAATTGCCACACACGGTCACCTGGACCCAATCTAGAAGCCTGTACTATGGTAACCAGATGACTGATATACATACTTATATAAGCTTATAACACCCAGACACAGATCAAACATATTCATGCACAAAAATGTTTGACCTGCGGCACAGAAAGCAGAGTTACTACCATCTGAGCCAACGAGGCTGTCATATGTACCTCCCCCGTAGATTCTTATCCCCCGATTTTTATCCAGTTCGGTTGTAAACGGCCCGCCTTCAGCGTGTTCCTCCCGGCCTTAACAGATCGTCTGGACATCCTACGCTGCGCTTGCCGGTCCGTGGTCTCCATTCGAGAACTTTACAGCTCCATCGGCCATCAGTATAACACGTAACATTACATTTGCAGCTGCACCTACAAGTCATACTAAATAACGTAAAAAAAGCATTTTGGCATACAAAATGAATCAGCAGATCGGGGGCGAGCCTATTGCCATCTACTCGGTACAGTTTCAGATTCCGGGCAGTTATTGAGACAATTGCTAATGGAAATCCAATACCTACTTTGCCTGACCTGGGGATCGAACAAGGGACCACCAGGGATCATGATCAGCAGTCGAGCTTGCGCCTACTACGCAGTCAATATTTAAGACTATATAAAATATATAATAATAATATGGGACAACTTCCACACACGGTCATCTGGTCCCAAACTAGGCTAGAAGCCTGTACTATGGTAACCAGATGACTGATATACATACTTATATTATAAGCTTATAACACCCAGACACAGATCAAACAGATATGTTCATGCACACAAATGTTTGACCTGGCACAGAAAGCAGAGTTACTACCATCTGTGCCAACGAGGCTGTCAATTATTATTATTATTATTAAAGCCAAAAAAATATCAACCTGTACACTGTTAAACCATTCACAAAACTGGTTGACAATTCATTCGAAACGCTAGGGAATTTCAAAAGTCCTTCATGGGAATACCCTGCAAATTATATTTATTTATTGATATATAAAGCTCCCCAATCATTACGGAAAATCATAGGAAAACGGCAGGCATATTTGGGATTAGGGTGAAAGGACCGGTTTTCAAAGCGCATTGGTTTTAACTCGCGTGTACTAAGGCAGCTGCGCAGAGTGCGCGCATAATGTTAGCAAATTTGGCCTAAAGCGACACAACACACTGCCATTCAAATTGTTATCTAAACTGATTTATTGTTTATAGTCTATAAGTAAGCGTACATGGTCTTCTAGGAATTTGACACAATCCTATGAAAAATTTACGAAATCGATGTTTTGTATTCCCGTGTTTCCTCTGAATATCCTCACTAAGAAAATGTAGAGTTTATAAGCAAAAATAAAATGATAGGGACATACTTTACTTCAACTTTAAAATATTAGGATATAAATACATATAATATCAGATAGGTTTACTTTATTCAGAGGAAACAGAGGAATACAAAACATCTATTTAGTAAATTTTCCATAGGATTGTGTCAAACTGCTAAGAGGTCCTGTATCCTGTTCTCAAAATATAAACAATAAATTTAAAAAATTGTCTATTACTCCATTATAATATTAGTCTGAATATCTTATTCACAAGAAAAAAGGTGAATGTCGCTGATAATTCCAAGCAATTTAATAAAAACAGTAAGTAATTTATGGTGTGTGATTTGAATTTTCTTTTCTTAAGGATTATTTTTCAAAATTCTATTTGATGATCCAATACTACATGATTATCCCTTACTTATATAATTTTTAGAGTTCTGTATCTCAAAAGGAATAAAGGAACCCTTATATTTAGGATCACTTTGTTGTCCGTCTGTCTGTCTGTCTGTCAAGACACTTTCTAACGGGAACGCGTGGAGGTATCAAGTTGAAAGTTAAATCAACTAATCAGATTACTATTATTTTAATTACTGCCTTTCCGCACTGAAACTATACAAGGAGCTAGCTAAACGCTTGGTGGGTCGGGTGACCAGAATACTGGCCTGTATTATGCCCAGAGGATAAGCATCTGCATCCAAAGGGGCAATGCCGCCAGCATTCTGGCCACCTACCCTTCCTCCAAGGGTTTAATAGATTTAAGTTAATGAGTAAGGTTTTGTATATAAAATGTAAATAGCGTAGGTAGTGACTTTTGTAAATAGTGTTTTGTGTGATTATTTTTAATTTTTCTTAGAATAACTTATCTTTTCTGGACTACTCAGATCTGCGGTCCCTTGTGGCTGTAAAAATCTTACTTCTATGTTAACGCAATCCAAAGTTATGGCAATTTTACTGCATATATCCATACTTTGCGTTAGGAAGTAATATATGGCTCTATATTTTTAAGGGATTTTAAGCGTTTTGTTCAGGTATCTAGGTATGGAACCCTACCCTATGCATACATACGTATACCTTAACAATTTTTTTTTTAATATTTTATATATTAAAAAAATTAAATAGTTTAGAAACAAATTATATCTCTTCTTAAAAAGCATGTTGTGTTCTTTACTTTAGTTATACATAACTTGGCGATATTTACCACAATATCACCACAATATTTGAGTAAACTAATTTTTCGGCTCAAAAAATCTATAAATAAGTACTTAATTAAAAATGTTCATATTTCGTGGCAGATTGCGCGGAAACTAAGTATAAATGATATCGCTTTTGCATGTATTTTATAGGTAGAAAGTAAATTTATCAAGGATCGTTTCGTTCTTACAAATACTTTTCATCGTGTATGGCTTTCTTTAAATATGTAAAAAAACATGATTCTCTGTGATTTTGGGACACTTACTCCATTAATTTTGCCAAGTACATACATTGCACATTTTTGTAGTGGTTGTAGGCCTCTTTAGCAAGGGGCCGCTTGGGGAAGTACCACACTTGCCAGTTATTCATCCGCCAAGCAGTAATGTGCAAACATTACTGTGTTCCAATGTTACCTGCGATGTTACTGGGCATGAAGAGTTTCAACAACTAATAACTCAGGGTGACAGGCGCAGTGCAGTGCCGCGCAGAATTTTGAATTTTAAAACAGGTGGCACTGTGTCTGATATGGGCAATCATGATGCTCACCATCAGGCACCTGATTTGCTCGTCTTGTCACTCACTATAATAAAAAAAAAACATTGCTATCAAGAAATGCTGAACTAGCCATACTTGCTGCCTATTAGTCATTGAACTTTTCTTACAATGTTACGTAAATAAACTCTTAATAATTCTTGCCCTGGAGCACGTTTTATGAATTTTAATGTCTTTTATTACTTTGTTTATTAAAAGTAAGTTATAGTTTTCATTAGATATACGTCTAGGTATCTTCTGACAAATATAAACGTACATACACTTCATCATCATCAGCCGGAAGATGTCCACTGCTGAACATAGGCCTTCCTCATAGCTCGCCATAAACTATTCATATGGGGGGATTTTGCGTTAATCACCGCACGCTTGTGCGGCTTGGTGGTCGCAGTAGTTGGAATACTGGGTGCCGGAGAGTGCTGCTGCTCACTCGCAGAATATGTCTCGCTGAATAGGTCTCACGGCTCCCACGGAATGAGCAAGGGTTTGCCTTATTATATAATGAGAACCACACGGTTAACACGTCGCTTAGATTGTCGTGGGCTAAATTGATAAATACTCTGGAGGAATTTCTAAACTTTAATTTTAAAATTCCAATTATTTTAGGAGAAAATGCGGAAGCTTATATTAAAAAAGTCAGTAAGAACACGCTGGATGCAAGTCATTACCGGGTCCAGTTCCAAACTCCGAGCTGTCATGGAGAAAATACCTAATGAAAATAATAATAATATAGGACAGCTTCCACAGACGTCATCTGGTCCCAAACTGGGCAAGAAGCCTGTATACTATGGTAACCAAATGACTGATACACAGATCAAACAGACACATGTTCATGCACACAAATGTTTGACCGGGACCTGCGGCACAGAAAGCAAAGTGATTAATTACCATCTGAGCCAACGAGGCTGTCGATATCGAAAATATCGGGAAGAAAAGTACCTACCCTATGTGTTATTTACTTAGTAATTTTAGTAGTTTTAGCGTGAAGGAGTAACAAACATCCATACATTTATTCATACTCACAAACTTAGTAGTACTACAGTAGGAGTCCTACTAATTTGATATAAAATTTATGGGTGAAATAACCTGAAATAAATGAATTTAAGAAAAATTTAGTTTAATCTTATTACTTTCATCAATAAAACAGAATTTTTTGGATCCTCTACTTTATGATTAGTATAATTATTATTTTTTATTACAATTGCGTGAAAGAGTAACAAACAACAACCACATCCATAGCTCGACAGAAAAGAGTAGAAAATAATGGGGGCGCTACTGTCTTTTACAGCAGTAAATACAATTGAATTCACTCATACATTTTAAATTAGTTCAGCTTCTACTTCGTTCTGTCAAGCTATACATCCATACAAACTTTCGCGATTATAATATTCATAATATGTGAAAATTAACAATTTCTGTGACAATAAGAATAATTAGCAAATTATAGTAAATATTTTGTTTCCTGTTTTTATTAATTTATTTATTTATATATTGTTTTTATCTATTTTGGATTTTATCAGGAAGATGTTACGCCTAATGAAGTTTTATTTTTTACTATTTTATTTATAAATATTCTATGTTTGTGTTGTTGTATAAAACAATTGAGTATGATTATTAAAACAACAAAATTATAATTTGATTTTAAAATTAAAATTAAATAAATTTACTAGATAATATAGTTAAAATATACGTATTATGATGTACTGGCTGCGCCCCGCGGTTTCACCCGCGTAGTATTCGTTCCCGTGGGAATAAAAATATTCGACATAAAAAGTATTATTCCAGGGTCTATCTATATTAGGCAGTTTTGGCGTGAAAGATTAACAAACATCCATCCATCCGTCCATCCTCACGAACTTTTACATTTATAATGTTAGTAGGATTATGTCGTAGGATTATCGGATCATAGCGAAAAACCTAGGATGATTGCGAAAACCGGATAGTTAAAATCCAAGAAATATTTTCGATTTTCCCAGTTATTTTTAGGATCTACGCAATGGACCGTAGGACAAAAAAACTACTAGTCACACGCCGAATTTAACAATGAAAAGAACGTACCAGAACGTTAACCTAAGGCGAACATACCAGACTAAAAATGTCACTCCATCCATAAAAAGATGCAGCGAAATAGAATAGGATTCTAAAGTTGGTGTGGCTTGGTTGTTGTTGGTGTGTGTTGGTGTGTTGGTAGTAGAGGATGCGATTGAACACGACCTTCACCCATCTGGTATATTGAAGATAAGTATTTTATATCAAATTTAGTTTGTTCATAATTAATATCGCTAATGGCTTGGCTAAGAAATCCTGGTCGACCTATGACTAGTTAGTTTAAAAAGTTATAAAAGGAAGGAAGGTATAAAAGGAAATTCGAAATCCAAGGAAGCCGGGCCCAGAAAAGCTTACACTACCCATATTGCCTTATATTGCCGAGTAGAAAATGTTATTTGCAATAATATTCCCAAAAATAGTATCGCCGAATAAAATATTATTATTAAATTTTTATATATAATTTGATTTATATAAAGTGAGGTTAAGTACTAAGTATAGTATGGCGACGCGCGTTCCAATTTTAGTAGAACTTTTGCTTAATTTATTATAATTGGCGATACAAAAAAAATATTTATGCACATTTATTTTAAGGCCTATCAAATAATGTCAATATTATGATGTAAGTGGCCCTAAAGCCAACAACTCCTTTGTTAAACTCATGTCGTAACCTATCGTGAAGTTTCATGAGTTCAATAACATTTTTAGCTAACCCACTCGCGATATATAGAATATTTTTAACATACTAAATTTGATATAAAACACATTTCATCAAATAAACAGATAGATGAAGGTCGTTTTTAATCGGATCTTAGACTATGATCTGATGTTAAAACACGGGCATTCCGTTTGATTTGACCTGCTTTTAAGTCATTGGTCAGATTTGAGGATATCTGTAAATTATAGATATTATTACCGTGACGATGTGACTGCAGAATACCAGTGTAAGTACCGGCACGAGTAGATAACACTTCATCTTTTTGTCATAAGTTGATCTTATTTTTTTTCTCACAGAGACGTAAGGTCTGCGGTCAACGGCTGTGGTGTCATGTTGCAACGGGCAACAGTGTGACACGATGGGACAAAAAAATGTTGCAACAATTAACACCGTTACTCGATGGGAACTTATTTTTAAAAAAAGGTTGCAACGGGTAACAGTGTTTGGTACTCGATGGGAAAAAAAGTCCCAACGTGTCACAGTGTGACTCGTTTAGTGTGACTCGATATGAAATATGAACCCACCTACATTTTATAGAACCCATTGCAGCGCAGGTTGCATTTTATTATGTCACTAAATCAAGTTTAAGAGGGCGCTGAATGCAAAAATTAGACAAAAAATGTATTTTTATATAAATGCTATAATGAAAGCAAACGTATATTTTTAGTTTAAACATTACTATAGGAAGGGAAAGTACTGGAATAATCGAAGAGAATATTATAAATTTTTCCGATTTATTTAGAAAAAATATTAAAATCACCAACAAAAGACACTCAAACTCAAAAAGATTTATTCAAATAGGTGACACTTTTGCACGTCAATGAAGATAAACGGTACTGAGTCTACTGTGCGTTAAGAGAGATACCTCTACAAGAAGAACGCACAAGAAACTTGTAGGGCTTACTGTTTTTGTTAAATCATGCGGGATTATAGGCGACAACACTCTATTATTTTTTATGAATTAAATAGGCAGACTAATATTATAATGGAGCAATCGACCACTTTTTTAATTTATTTTTTATATTTTGAGTAAATAAATAAAACGCCTGTAAAAATGGAGATTTGCTCACAGCCCTGAACTCTCCTTCAACTGTGATATTCAATATTCGACTTTAGGTTGAGTAATAAACGCATTTTTCTTTCTTTCTTTCTTTTTCTAGAATAAAAATCGGAAGCACACTAGTTTTCGCGGTACTTCAACATAATATGTAATGTAAAATGTAAATCAACATAATAGCGACAAAAAATATTAAAATTTACTTTCTCTATTCTCTATTCGTATCGGGTGAGAACGGACCGGGTGATAAAGGTGCACAACCCTATGTCCGTACCAAAACAAGTGGAGAGAAATAATTAGTTTCTAATGTCGTGTGCGTAAGTACAGGCATTACTGCCTCGTTGACTGCCTGGTCGCAGGCAACTTGGTTGAGGTGAGTGTCGCTTCTTTACGTAGTATTTTTTTTTTATGATAGTAAGTATCAAGACTAGCAAATCAGGTGCCTGATGATAAGCACCATGATTGCCCATAACAGACACAGTGCCACCCAGTGTTTTAAAATTCAAAATACTGCGCGGCACTGCACTGCGCCTGTCACCCTGAGATATTAGTTGTTGAATCTCATCATGCCCAGTAATTTCGCTGGTGACATTGCCCTTCATACCGGAACACAGTAATGTTAGCACATTACTGTTTGGCGGATAAATAACTGGCAAATAATAACATGGATTAACTAATAGTTACTTATGGAAGTAATAGTTAGTATCCTTTGTTGCCGCTGTGCTCAATACTTGTTACCGTGCCTGTAGCGACATTTGCATACCAACCTTGTAGTATTGTCTGAGAAAGGTTTTGTCCCATATGTAATGAACCCACGCAAATTATATCCAAGAAAATCATTATGATTTATTAAACCTCTGAGGAAGGTCAATGAGCTCAATAAATCACTTAATAAATATTATAAAATCCTAAATGACTCACTGACTGACATGCAACGCAGAGCCCAAACCACTGACCCTAGAGACTTGAAACTTGAAATGTTGGTGTGAGCGGCTAAGGGTAGGAGAAGTGTCCCTGGACTTTAAACGGCGATCACTTGTGTTATCCGAAGGTTACATCACGCTCGCCCACTTATGCCCACTTATGATTCACATCCTCCCAGGAGCACGAGACTCTCGCGCGACTCCGTTCTGGCCGGCCGGTGGAGGCAAGCCAGAGGGGGGCGGGGACTGTCCTCGTCAGTATTCACTCCGGCCGGCCGGTAAACACACGCGACGAACAGAGCCCTCCCCCGGGAGCACTCAGGTCCGTGGGGTCCCTACTCTCCAACAGCTCACCATAAGCTGCCCTGCGGTCTTATTATTTATTATTATAGGCGTAACTCACACGATTTCAATAACCTTCCCCCATAAAACCATGGAATTATGAATTTTATCACAAGATATAGGTACAATTTTTGATCACAAATTTAATTAAATTTATTTGATTCTTTTCCGCACTTAGACTCTTATCTGGTCCGTTGTGTGTGAAGTCCTGGCTAATCTAGCCAGCCTAACTCCGCCCAGAAGCTCAGAAGCTTCCTGGGAACTTCGCAGGCTTCGCGGAGAGACCTCACTGTTCCGAGGATTTGTTCACGTTGAAGGGCCTATTCAAAGCCTATAAGGCAAAATAACAACTATCAAACGGTAGATACTTCTTATGAAGATGAATCCCAAAAAGGCCTGGATGAGTATGCGTGAAAAAGGAGTGAGCGATGATGGATGATAGACTGGAACGGCGCAGGATGACGAGCTGTGCCGACTCCACCTTGTGTGGGATAAGGGCAATGGTAGGTTCTTCTTAGATTTGATGAACTAGGTTCATCCATAGCAAGTAGAGAGCATAATATACAAACTCTTTGGTAAAGAATTATTTTATTTTGATGCATAGATTTAGCATGGAACAAGGGTTCGTGCCACAGAGCAAAACTATTCATGCCAAAGAGCATTTCGATTTGTCAAATTCATAGAAATTCCAAGTATGTACCAAGCCACAAAATAAGAATTGAATTGAAAGTAAAAAAATCAAAATTACAATCTATTTATAAATTCAATTTCTTCTTAAATCCGGCTTTCCAAATTATTGTTAAGTACCAAATTGTTTGTAAACTAGGTATGCTTTCGAAATCTCTTCGGAAATGTCGCCCTGTGGTACAACAGAGGAGAAATGCTATGACCTGTCCGTAAGTTAAAAACATGCCAATGACTCTACAGGAGGAGTAATCTTTAACTGATACTGTAAAAGAAAAAATAAGTAAAGAATTTACTGGAGTACCTAACTACTCTTTCATGGCACAACATACAATCACGCCTATTTCAAAATTATTTAAATAAATATGCTAGTTCGATGCAATTAAGTGCAATTCAGGTCGCAAAGCGCCTAATATTATGTGCCTATATTAACCTCTCTTTCTATCACGTACTTATCTCATATTTCTTCTAAATACGTTACGGATGTCATCTTTTAAACTTTTCTATGAAATTATATGATTATCTCCTTATTAAGTGAGAAAAACGTGAGGTTCGGATTCTTGTGATTATAGTTAATAATAGCAGCCGAATGCGATGCAATATGCCCTCAGGAAATAGGTACATAATAGACGACGCGACGGGCTAACGTGCAACTCAGAGGGCGCGCGCCAGCCCACGCCAGCCTACTGAATTTGCCCGACTTGTCAACTTGTCGGGCGCCCGGCTACTTTTAGCTTCATACCTAAAATATTATAATGTGGAGTATCCCAGACCATGTTCTCCAAGGTTCAAAATTAGGTAGGTAATGGTAATTCGATAGTGATGCAAGAAAGAGTCAGTCTGTTTTCTAACCGTGGTTATTATTTTTCCAGATTTGGCAATCCTTTACATTTGATATGCTTCAAAGACTGGACACCTTCCATGGTAATGAATATATTGATCAGTGCCATAAACCTGAAATGCCGACACAGAGACACACATAATAAGAGATTGGTTAGTTTTTAAAAATAAATACATATTATTATTATCATCTAATCCAGGTCGTCCTATAGCGCGATGGACTCAGTGGCAATCTTCTGCAAACAAACTGGCTCCGGACGTATCGACAATCAACGTGTCGACAATGTCGTTCCTGCGGATTCAGCCAGTGAAGTCGCGAGGGTGGTGTAGGCTCTGGGCAATCCTACGTTTCCTTAAGTCGTCCCAGGCGACACATTGTCTGTAGAGAGTGTACTAAATTATTATATTATATACCTATACAGACTAAATGTTTAGATCGTCTGCCAAAGACACTAATATATTATATTATTGGTTACACATTCCACAATGACTGGTAATTCTATGCTGCAGGAAATTCTGTTGGTAAAGCTGACAGAATGTGGGACTAGATAAGATTGTCTGAATTTGCCTTTCTTGTTATACTCGTAAATGGACCAAAAGCTGTCTGCTCACCAGAACGAAACGGAACAGGAACGTATTCGACACGGCATCGGAAATGAAACGATCTATCCTGCCCACTAGGAGTAGAATGTTTCAAGATTCAAAACCGTGCTCGTAGAACATTGAACGCTCCGTGCACGGCGACGATCGCGAAACGGTCTACTGGACATATTATAATATTATGAAATCCAATGATCTTTTATATATACTGAGACAAATGCGTTTTACCCTACTTTCCGTGCTTTGGTGGTCAAGCTAAGTGGCTTGAGTCAAGTCAGCCGCACCTTGCAGTCTTGCACCGATTTTAAATATTATTTGCCATCTTTTACTTTGATTATCATCAGCCGGAAGACATCCACGGCTAAACATAGGCCTCCCCTATAGAACGCCACAAACTATTAATATGCGGGGATTTTGCCGTAATCACCACTCTTGGCAGGTGACTTCGTGATCACTTTTACCTTAATGATGAAAACAAAGCTGCGTATATTCTATTTAAGTAGGTATAACAGAATTTCGCCACGTTTAGGGCTGTTTTTAATGAGTATAACATCTCTAATTGTATGACTATATTTCAATTAATTTCTTGGCCGTATACAGTCCTGAATGAGCCGTGGGGTTACCGGCTTTAGAATAGTACCTCACCCTCTCTACCCGTTGTTGCCGTAAGAGCCGGCTAAGGGCTATGAGATCCAAAGGACGGGCAGCAGCGTCCTCTGTGTAAACCATCAAACTGCGCTCGCCAACCCGCCTGCCAAGCGTGGCGAGTATTAGCATCAACCCCCCTGATGGGGGAGGCCTATGTTCAGTGGACTACCAACGGCTGGATGATGATGATGATGATACAGTCCTATTTTGTTTCATTCTAGTGAGCGAACTGTTTTAATGTAGCCGTGTATAGATTTTAGTAATGAAATATAGATTTTGGGCTTGATCTAAGTTTAATTACAATTTTTAATGTCACGTGTCCGTAACAAATTTTCATACTTCAGGAAACTTTGGCCGATTCTAAAGTGATGATTCTACAAGAGATCAACGAGCCGGTGCTGAACATGGCAGTGTCAAAAGCAGCTACATTTCTCGGAGCGACAGACGTCAACATCACCGACCATTTGCTATGGGACTACGATTATAATGGAAGGTGAGTATTGGCTACCTCTATGGCGTAGTATGAGTACCTATATTGACCAAGTACCTAGCTCTAAGGCTTCATCTTTAAGTCGGCAATCTTCCTGTGCCGACTCGTATATAGACTAGACCGTCTCATGCAACGTGGCGTGGGATGAGGCCAGTCTCTTGAGCTACTAATTAGATAAATTACCGTAAACTACCGAGACAGTCAACGTCTTCCCGATCCATACACATCTAGTTCATCAGTAGCCATAGGCGACGCAATGACAACGTCTCCAGTCTCCATCCGAGCGCACTCTGAGCATCCTTTTACCGACAGCGAATGGCACGACTCGATGCTTTCTCGTTTGGCTCGAATCGCGGCAAGCCCCGAGAACGTGCCTCTAGCCGACTAGAGGCACGTTCTCAACTTAAGTAGCTCACAAACACGACTACGAAAATATTGCAAGTTCTATTTACGTTTTAATATTTCCGCGATGAAACATAATTCGTCCTTGTTGGCATTCGCGCGACGTGGTCGCGTTCTATTAAAACAAATTACATAGGTACACTCAGTATTAGAAACATAAGTAAATCTTTCATCAGTAATAGTTAGTGAACAGCTTTTCTTTTCCAGCATATTCGCATTCATGTCGGACGCTATCTTCGTGTCAACCTCAAAGCACATGTGCGTCCAGCGGTTCGCGGAGAAATCGCCTGTTCCAGTCCTCTGCATGAAGTCCAGGACTCACGCCTCCATACAATCGTTGGCTACGGTTATGGCCATCTTGGTAATATTTACAGAAAAATATAATAGTCAACTGTGTAAGTCGATTCATTTTTCGTGGACTTGTGTGGCCACATCTATTTATTGCGCTTTTATTGACATATTACAAAGGTCCGTAGTGCATGTTGGTTGGTAACACAGTCGTATTGCTTTGCTTTTTTTTATGTTAGTGAGTGACAAGACGAGCAAATCAGGTGCCTGATAGTAAGCATCATGATTGCCCATATCAGACACAGTGCCACTCAGTGTTTTATAATTCAAAATTCTACGCGGCACTGCACTGTGCCTGTCACCCTGAGATATGAGTTGTTGAATCTCATCATGCCCAGTAATTTCGCTGGTTGGTGGTTCGCTGGCTGCTACTTAAGCAAGTGGTTCTTATATAATATACGCCATTCACACAAGTTTTGTCTACAGCGGCTAATCTGACGGGAGTCGGTTTAATGACTACCTACATGGCCAGGAACAACAATCAATCAGTTTTATGTTTAATTATCTATACTATTATATAAAGAGAGAAAGTGATTCACTGACTGACTGACTCATCAACCCAGAGCCAAAACTACTGGACCGATGATGATGAAATTTTGACAATAGATTATTTTTACAGACTAGACAAGTAATAAGAAAGGATTTTTCAAAATTTTACCCCTAAGTGTATTAAATAGGGGTTGAAAGTTTGTATGGAGTAGACTTCATTTTTCAGCCGATTAATTTCAAATTTTGTAGAAACATTCTAAAATGAAAATAATTAAACACGTGTTTCAGCGTTTTCAAAAATTTCAGCCCTTTTGTGAAAAAATACAGTTTTAAAGTTTCTTATGAATATTTTAGTTCCAACAATGCTTACTAGATGGCGCTACAGAAAAATTTCAATATTTTCTTGCGACTTATCTACCCTAAAGCAACATTTTTAGGTAATTTAGTTCCAACATTACATAATAGATGGCGTTCTGTAAATAATTAAAACGCACTTATGACTTAAAAAAAACATAACAAAAACATACATTCACGCCCTTTTTCCCGAAGGGGTAGACAGAGGTGTACCCAGGACTCAGTCCCACAGTAGATACACCCACATTTCGCCAGTATGTTATTGGTCCCATGTAATAGGGGACGAGCCTATTGCTATCTACCGGGCACAGTTCCAGACTCCAGGCAGTTATTGAGATAATTCCTAATGGAAAAATTCAATATTTATCACTTTGCCTGACCTGGGTTTCGAACCCGGGACCTCTTGATTGGCAATCGAGCTTGCGCCCTCTACGCCATAGAGGCAGTCGCTTATGATTTCGCTTCTCTTTATCATAGCTCTATTAAACAGGGTTGCACCAACATCGAA
This sequence comes from Hemistola chrysoprasaria, assembly GCA_947063395.1. Taxonomy (NCBI): domain Eukaryota; kingdom Metazoa; phylum Arthropoda; class Insecta; order Lepidoptera; family Geometridae; genus Hemistola; species Hemistola chrysoprasaria. The sequence goes on from OX346730.1 coordinate 8,269,354, forward strand.
TTATGAATGCTCTTCTTACTGTTTTCACTGTTTCCGTAATCCGTATATGTCTCCAGATTATTCAATCTATTACCAATACCAATATCATAGTATAAAGTGAGAAACTTTGTTTTTTATTTGCAATGAATAGGTTCCGAAACTACTGGACCGATTTAAAAAATCTTTTACTTATGGAGAGCTTAATTCAGTGTGAGTGACATAGGCTATATTACGAGGTTTTGAAAAATATTAGGGATCCGCAAGAAATCTGCAATATAGTGAACTAAGGTGTCACATAATTACCAAATATGTTCATTAACTTGCGTGCGCTGTGAAATCTATTAATGGTAGAATAATATAATTTACTAGGGGTTTGTAGTAGGTACTTACTAATATTTAGAAAATAGTCCACGGACATTATATCCATCTTTTTTGGTTTAGTCACAATAATCGAAACAGTCATTATATGCATGCGCTGTGAAAAGTATTGGTGGTAGAATAAAGTAATGTACTAGGGGTTTGCAGTACTTACCAATATGTACAAAATAGTGAACGGACATTATATCCATCTATTTTGGTTTTAGTCACAATAATCGAAGCAGTCATTATTTTTCATGCAGTTTGAAAACTATTGGTGGTAGATTAAAGTAATGTACTATGGGTTTGTAGGACTTATCAATATCTACAAAATAGTCTACGGAAATTATATCCATCTATTTTGGTTTAGTCACAATAATCGAAGCAGTCATTAACTTTCATGCGCTGGGAAATCTATTGGTGGTAGAATAAAGTAATGTACTAGGGGTTCGTAGTATTTACCAATATCTACAAAATAGTGAACGGACATTATATTCATCTATTTTGGTTTAGTCACAATTATCGAACAGTCATTATATGCATGCGGTGAAAACTATTCATGGTAGAATGAAGTAATGTTCTAGGCCTAGGGGTTTGTAGTAATTATCACTATCTACAAAAAATAGTCCACGGACATTAAATCAGTCTGTTTTGGTTTAGTCACAATAATCGAAAAAGTCATTAATTTTATGCGGTATGAAAATTAATGGTGGTAGAAATAATGTACTAGGGGTTTGTAGTACTTATATATCATTAAAATAGGCCTCGGAAATTGTTTCCATCTGTTAAGATTTGGTCACTGTAACAGAAATTGTCATTAATTTGCGTGCGCTGCGTAAACCATTAGGGTTATACCTATAAAAATACAATGTATCACGAATTTACTCCTGTTAAAACGTTCACTTCTACCTCTCCCGTGCGAAGCCGGGGCGGGCCACTAGTACTTAATAATATGAGAATATGGAAAGAAATATTACACACATGAGTGGGATTTGAACCCACGACCTCCGCCGTTACGTGCCAGTGCTCTAACCAAGTGACCTATCGTGATTCTACAAGTTATCGACAGACCAATTTAGCAAAGAATAATAGCTATTAATACTAAATGTTACACTAAACGTTTAAACTAAATGTTTGATGTCTTTTTCAATCCCCAGGTTGTCTGTAAGGAATTGCTTTACGCGATAAGATCGCCGGTTGTTTACTGTGTCTTTTGTGAAATTGTTTCTTTTTTGGTATGCAGTAAATTATAATATATTCTATTCTATTCTATTACTATAGGTACGTCAAGAAGCTACCCTCACATCCCCCGCCATTTTACGTCGCCTGCGACCAGGCAAAAGAGGCAGTAACGCCCGTTATACTTACGCACACATTTGACGCGTGTACACTACACACTTCGTGTTTTCTATGTAGTAGTAGGTGCGAGCGATTGTATGGAGTGACGGAGCTCTGACTTTAGTATGTTAGATTAGTCTGTAAGTTATCATATAAAGTTATGCGATGGTTTGCAGGAAGAATTCGGTACCATGAAGTGCGTCAACGTGGCGTACCTGGGTCCTCCTCATCAGGTCCTCAACTCCTACCTTCTTCTGTGTCCGATGCTTGGAGCTAATATCAAGTTCAAATGCTGCTGCAAAGTAAGTCTTCTTCTCCGGGTCATTAGGCAGCCCAAAGGTATCTGACATGACCTAACGACTATGTCTACAGCATAGAAAAACGGCTATACATGCCTTCCGAAACACAGTCAGCTTTGGTTGTACTCAATGGAGCCTGGTTTTGTGCTCAGTTGATGGCAAATGGCAATAGGCCTAATAATACGTAGGTAACAGACATAATGTGAATGTAACTACAAAGGGACTGGGTACCTACACAGTACACATGTGTCACAGAACAAAAATGAGGTATTGTAATTAGATTTCCCGATGAAACAATGTGTGAAACATTTTGCGGGGCGAGGGGGTGTCAGATTATCGCGCCAACTTCTAATCCATCTATCGGTCAATAGCAAAACTACCACAGATCAGGATGAAAGAGGTCATCTCCTCTGTGAAAACTACTCGCTTCGTTCTTGTCAACTTTACTAATAGTTTGACAATCTCACACTAGATGGCGGCCCGTTTAAAAAACGATTATAAAAACTGCAAAATTAGAATACTTTGGCGACCAGTCTTAAGGAATGGTTGTAGAACAAATTTTAATACGTAGGTATGATTAATAAAATATAGGTACCTATTACTGAGCTCCACATACCTATATTATATGTTTTGTAAGTTACCATGACAATTATTATAAATATGTAGTTAGATACTGTTGTTGTTTTTGGCTTGCTACTTGCTACGCGTGTTGGAGTTTCTGCAAGTGTGGCAAGCATCTGCGATTATAAATATATACCTATATATTTTAGTTCCCGTGACACATGATCGCCATTTATGAGTAAAATACCGCCGACAGTACCTACACTAACTTAGGCCACACCCATTGTGATGACGTCAGGATCTAGTTGAAATTACAGTGCACAGTTGCTTAGGCCGCCTCCTCTCCGTATTTGCTCTGTGGTCAAACCCTTCGGGCAAATGGAAATTATGTTATGTAACTGACTTTTCCAGGAATGCCCGATAAGCCCACTACTAATCAATATATCTGAAAATATGACTTCTATATATGGTACGGAGACCAAACAATGCCCAGGGAAAAACGATGCGCTTTCCAATGCATGCGTTTACATATCCGGACCTACACCTACCAAGAAAGACAAGATAGATGAATTCAAATTGAATGAAAAGGTGAGGCTATACAATAGGGCCACATCTGTCTCATCTCATGGGAACCGTGAGACCCGGCAGAGGGAAATATTCGGAGAGTGATCAGCAGCGCTCTCCGGCACCAAGTATTCCAACTACTGCGATCACTAAGCCGCACAAGCGTGGTGATTAGAGCAAAATCCCCCCCATTTGAATAGTTATGGCGGTCTATGGGGGAGAGCCTATGTTCAGCACTGGACGTCTTCCGGCTGATGATGATGCTCATGATGCTTGCCTTAAAATGAATTCTAACATGTTTCCAGGATATCTGCAAAAGCACGACGAACAACTGGATATATTTCCACACCTGCCCTCGCGGTGAAGAAGTAGATGATTGCCTGTTCTATCACTACAACTCCAGGACTTTCATGGCTTTCGAGAACATGCAGTTTATTGCTGCAGCTCTTATGGCGTATTGTATGAAGGGCCTTACATTTTAGGGTATTGTTGGTTTGCATCTGCTAGCGTAGTGTCCGTGGCTCGGCGTGAATATAGCAAGCATTTGATAAATAATATGAATTTATATGCGACCACTAAATTAAGCTAGAACTACATCTGGCACGTACGCCGATCTGGCGTGGATCTAATGTAGCTCTAAACAGCTAGTCGCCATACAAAATGTATGGGCCCGACGCGCCCAGATCCGGTGTACGTGGCACACGCGTGCCAGATGTAGTTCTAGCTTAATACTTATGATTGATTTATAAAAAACGTAAATCATATAATTCAAATTCAACGTTCTGTTCAAAATATAAAATATAGTTAGGGATTTTATAAAAAAATCCGCTGTGACTGTTTTTGGTTCAAAAATTAAAATTGTGTTTTTTTGCAATTATTGTTTTATTGTTATATGATTATAATACTAATTATCTACCTATTTTACATCTATCTACAACTTAATTTACATAGTTGGATTTTATATGGAGTAAATACAGATCACCGAACGAATGATGAACGAGGGAACGTGACGGGCGCGTCGCTCGGGAGCATTGCGGGTACATATACATCTTTGTGTTTATGATTAAACAGACAACACACAGATAGCGTGCTTGAATCGATCGGGCCCATCCTACGGTTTATTCCACTTTGTTCACCTGGGTGAACATCCTACACACGCGTTCTGTGTGCACTGACATTTAGGGTCGCTTCACATCTGACGGAAGATGCGTCTAGCGTACCAATGGTTGTGTAGCGGACAATTTGCAGATTTTGCATTTATTGTAAGCACGACTGGAACGTTTCCCCTCTCGCGCCAGTCGTTGCATAGAATCCGCGCTGTATGTACATATCCTTTGCACTAATTAAAATTTAACAGTACTTTCATTTTTAATTTACGTCGATTAATCCTTTATCATATATAAGGATCCCGACGTGATTTGAACACACAACCTTCTGATCTGATACTAACGCATCATCGGTTGAGTGTGCAATGTTGAATCATTTATTGTCTGTTCACTGTTCTGACGTTACACGAACGATAAGACGCGACGCATCTTCCGTCACATGCGTTTAAGCGAACCTTAAATGCAACTTCATGGCAGACTTTGGTATCAATTTATTCATAGTTTGTATGCATCTATATTCGGAGTGGGCCGCGGCGCCCCACCGTATCAAAATATTCCAACTACTGCGATCACCAAGCCGCCTGCCAAGACTCTTGGCAGGCGGCTTGGTGTAGACCTGCGGCACAGAAAGTAGAGCTACTACCATCAGAGCCAATGAGGCTTCATCGCATTCGGATGGTTAAATTATTACAAGTCTGAACATCACGAATTTTCTTACTTCCAATGGCCATCGAAAGGTAATAATGCATGTCTATTAGTAAATAAGTAGATACCTACAACTCCCAAATGTTAAACTATTCTTAATTCTTACAAACATGTCACCTGGCACTCATATTACCTTACACTGCTTACACCTAAAACCTAAGTTAATTATATAGTTTCATAGACAAATTAAAAAGATAACATCCCTAACGTCGTAAACAGGAATAAGAGATACGTGATAGAAAGAGATGCAGCTGACCTGAATTGCACTTTATTGCGTCGAGCTAGAGTCGCTATTTATTTGAATGATTTTGAGGAGTGTCCCTTCTGTCCCTTATTAGTATTGTGTTAATGCTTCAACTCGCACCGTATTTTCAAAGAAAATTTTAAAAATTCGATTTGTGTAAGTAACTATATTATATTGAGAAAAACGGATATTGACCCTAGGTGTTACAAGGTAGAGTGAAAGGTGCGTCAAGCTCTCTCGCTCTAACCTGTATGAAATGCAATAGCCATTTTTAAATGGTTTTATTCAGCTTGACCTATTTCTTATTGTTTATTTATTTAGGTCAAAGGAAACGGGCTTGGAATCCAAGGAAGCTGGGCCCAAAAAACCTTACACTATTTATCCTACGTCCAACATTGCCGGGTAGAGAATTTTATTCACATTAATATTCTCAAATATATTATCGCCATATTAATATTAATTTATAATTTGATTTTTATAAAGTGAGGTTAAGGACTAAGAATTTTTAATGGTGACGCACGTTGCAATTTTAGTAGAACATTTGCTAAATTCATTATAATTAATGGCGATGCTAAAAATATTATTTATGCATATTTGAAAGTCTTTTTATTCAGCCTTTCAAATAAAATCAAAATTATAATGTAAGGTCGATGTAGCCCTGAAACCAACAACTCCTTTTATCTAATTGAAAAAGCTTTACCCCACAGTTAGATCAGCGGTACGATGTTCGTCAGGCTCCAGTTACTAATAGTCATTTTACTTTTCTAACAAGACCGTGCTCTGTTAAAATTTGCCAAATTAAAGAAGTTATTGGTTAACTTACATTATAATTTTGGTTTAAATTGATAGGTCTTATAATAAGATTTTCAAGTGCATAAATAATATTTTTTAATTCACTTGGGTCCGTTTTTTCGACACAGTGCACGGTCTAGTTAGTAGTATAACGTGTTTGGTTAGTAACCAGAATTTTGACATTTGTAGTTAATGTCAAATCAAGATAATAGTCACTAAAGTGATAGTCACCGTGTTCCACAATAGCACCGCTGATTTTTTTTCTTAATTTCTTGTTCTCTCTGCATTCATCTGAGTATATGCCATGTTTTAATCAATACCATTTCCTAAAATATAGACAAAGGTACAAATTTTTTTGTCTACTGTTCCTGATTCTTAAACTTCCCTCTCATAAACTTAGGTAAAGGTACGACGCCAGGGCATGGTATTTGTCCGTAAACTTCACAGATGCATGGTCTCTCACATCCAATGCCAAAGTTGGCTGGATTGTCCTTCTTTTCAGCAGCAATGGCCTCCGCTTCTAGCACTTCTTGAGATTTACCTGAAATATTTGAGTAAAATGTTAAAAATATATAATTTTATTGATAGGCAGGTATTTACTGAATGTGGGCCTTATCAGTAAGCCCAAAATAGCGCATGAGTTATGGAGAGGGCTATGTTCGTGATTTCTCTGCAAGATCTAATCAGAAATCAGGAGATCCGTAGACAACATAGGCCTCGCCCACAGAACTTCATAAACCAATTCATATGGAAGGATTTTGCCGTAGTGACCACATTGGCTGGTGGCTTGGTGATTGCAGTAGTTGAGAATATTAGGACACAGAGAGCGCTGCTGCCCACTCTCCTAATATGTCCCTCTGCCGGGTCTCACGGCTCCCACCTGATGAGAAGGGGTGGCCCTATTATACTGCCGGGAACCACACAGCCGCGCTATAACTACCTACTACACAGACACTGCACTCATGGAGTTTTGTACACATGCAAGAGTGTGTGTAAAGCAGGGCTCGTGGAGAACTCAATCTCGCTGGCGGGGTGAGGAAGGCCCGATTGGTGGGCGGATGACAGTGTCCATTCTATACGTAGTATTATTATCTGTTCTGTGCTTTAGGCTTTTTTTTTTTTTATGATAGTGAGTAACAAGACGAGCAAATCAGGTGCCTGATGGTAAGCATCATGTTTGCCCATATCAGACACAGTGCCACCCAGTGTTTTAAAGTTCAAAATTCTGTGCGACACTGCACTGCGCCTGTCACCCTGAGATATGAGTTGTTGAATCTCATCGTGCCCAGTAATTTCGCTGGTAACATTGCCCTTCATACCGGAACACAGTAATGTTTGCACATTACTGCTTGGCGGATGAATAACTAGCAAAGGTGTGGTACTTCCCCAGGCGGCCCCTTGCTAAAGAGGCCTACCACTACAACTGCTATAATATTGTAATTTATTTTTTGTATTGGTATGCTGTATTGCCTACTTATATTGTCATTTCTTAATTCATATCAGATTCTCAGCACTTTACAGTAAAAGAAATTACTGTGAATATGAGTTTCTCATGTCTCTAGGTAAAAAATTTTTTGACCGTCTGTCTTAATAGATTTTATTACGTATTAAGGTTCCATTTTAATTATTTATGTTTGATTTTTTAATTTGTGTAATTATTTTTGTGCATGTGCGTATATTTCAAATACAATGTTATATTGTTTGATGAAAAAATTAAATGAAATTAAAGCGTAGCGCAGTGTTGTGAGATTTAGTCCTAAGTAAATGGGTCATAATAATATATAGGTTAGACGTATTAGGAAATAATCTGCACCATGATAAAAATCTTCGGGTCATCTTACGTGAGAAAAGTCAAAGAGTATAATACACATTATGGCTTTGATTTAAAAGAAGTTACTCACCAACAGTTCTAATTAAATGCTCCAATATGTCTTCTTTGGATTGGTTATCAACATCTACCAAAATCTTTCTCCCATCTTCAAAGTAACACTTGATAAACGGCGAGGGGGTAAGGTTTTTCAATGTAGCCACTTGAACATTTGGATTTTTATATTGGATCTGCGGTAAATACCAAAAAACAAAGTCTTTTGCGCCCGTGTTGTTCTGGCCGGTTATGTTGTAGGCCACCGAAAATATCTTGATTTTATCCTTTAACACTAATCTTCCAGCTTCTAGATACTGCATTGTACGCCTGATGGGCGCTCTTCCTTTCATGAACGGCATATTTACTTGTTTTCCGGGTTTTTCGCCGATTTAAATAAATTGTCAATCTGTCAATCACCAACATAACCTCAAAACATATAAAAACTGCAAAACAGTATGACATTGACAGTTGATGGTGACAGTGACAACATCATTACTATGTATTTAAATGTGTCAAATATTAGTGATTGCCAAAGTCATACTATTGTACTTTTTTTCATCATGACGTGTCGTAATATAAAAATATTTGCTAGTACGTAGCTAATCTTATGAGAAAAGTTCGTATTTTTTTTATATTGTGCAGAATAGATATCTGTGATAAATACTTACTTCATACTTAATAATATTTTTAGACAAGCTTAAAACTAACATTTATTTAGAAAAAAATATTTTGTAGATTCTAAAAATTGCATCTGCTGCCGACCTTAGGAAGGTAGGTACTCCATACACATACTTATTACTACTGATTTCCCTTTGTCTGGCATATTCCTGTTTTTCTTCAAATGTGCAAAAACTACTTAAAAATCAATTTATAGCAATGTCAAATATTACCTACGTAGAACGGTAGAACTAATGAGTCTATATTGCAACAACACTTTTTAAACAGAACCAAAAGAAGTCTACTGCTGCACATAGACCTCCCCCATTGGAGGGGTTTTGCCAATACCTACTCACAGGCAGGCGGCAATTACGGGTATAAAGGGTGGGATACTATTCTGTTGCCGGCACTCTACCCTGGGCCATAATATATCAGATCACACGAATATTATATTATACGACGATATCTACGCGGGTGAAACCGCGGGGCACGGCTAATATTCACCATAATAGTTTATTTATCCATCGGTGCAAGATTCATACAAATAATTAACATTAAGCGAAACCAAATCTCCAATATAGGTACATAGGTAGAGAGGCCGACTTTTGTGTGAGGGCCGAAGTCATCTTCACCTACTCAATAGATACGCCCTGCTCAAGCCGTAGCGTGGCGCTAGTTTGTACGCGCGTACTTAAGTTGCGGTGCTAAGCATCTACGCCCTCTCGCTCACACGTACCTACATGCAATAAAGATTATGAATATGCAATAAAGATTATTATGCAATAAAGATTATGAATATGAATATGAATATACATTTTTGAAGATTTTAATAAAAACTACTACATGTAATTATGTAGTTAATTACGTAAAATAAATACAACTAGGATCTATAACATAACAATAGGTACAAAGATTCAGTAAAAAATCAAATTCCTATAATCCAAACGAGTTTTCATGTATAAAACCTGCACAAAGACAAAAATCTTAGAAAAATAAAAGGCACTGAAAACTTGTTTGGAATAAATTGGATTTTTACTAAACCTTTGTATTGTTATTTTCTAGATCCTAGTTGTCTTTATTACGTAATAAGGTACATAATATAGTATATTTTATTTCATCAAAAATGTGGGCGCAGAGAGCGAATTCGCTTAGCACCGCGCCATAAAGTTAATTTCGCTCTAATCCGCTGGACTTTAGAGGTGGTTGAGTGCTCCACTATCCAAATATCTAGATTAAAAATCTCAGAATGACCAAGAGTTTCATCCAATACAAACGCTTGAGTTTGAACGTTTATAAAAAAATGTTATGGGTATAAATTTAATAAAATTCACTTTCAGTGTTCACTTTAAAAGTGGTTCTGTATGAGTGTTGATGAATACTAAATAAATAATTTAATTAATTAATAACTATGTTTTATAATGTGGGATTAAGTGCCATTGGCCGGCAGTACATCATTATAATAATAGGTCAGTGTTTTTTTTATAATTTATTGCTAATTTTAGATTCGCTCGTGATTTTGAATTAATTTTGGCACGGATAACTGTGAGCATTAAGTAAATTTATTAGCAAATTAAATATGTTATTTTATTAGGTTAATTATTATGACTCGTTCTAGAAAAAAAAAACTTAAAAGAATTCCACAAGTATGTAATAATATCTAAAACCATCTCATTTAACTGTTTAACTCGTCATTCAGTTATTGTGGCGCCAATTTCTTTGAAAACGCGGCGGTTCCTATGAATTTCATACCCAGAAATATTTATTAGTACCATTGTTCCCCAAGTGCCATGTAATATGGGATGGATTCTATCCATATATCAAAATTATTTGTTTGTTATGGTATAGTTCGACACAAAAGAGTAGAAACGGAACTAATTTAAAGTGTATGTCTTGATGAAATTGTTTTGACTCTTGTAAAAGACAGTGGCGCCCCCATTATTTTCTACTCTTTTGTGTCGCACTATATCTAACTGCTCATGATTTTTTTTTAAAGTCACAACAATAGCAATGCGCAAAATGGACGTCAATTTTATACATTTTCTTTTTCTACTTCTTACTATTTAAAAGAGTTAACAGTATGCTCTTAATTATTCTTCTAGTTGAGTTTTCTCGAAGGCAACATAATACGGTCACCCATCCTAGTCACAGCCGACTGCATGTTGCTTAATCCTAGCAATAATTTTCGCAATGCTATGATAATTTTTGGTCATGGATTAAATACTTAATTGAAATGTTTTTATTTCAATTTTAATAATTGTGGTGATGGCTTACTTGACTTTATTATTAAACTAGCGACCCGCCCCGGCTTCGCACGGGTAGCAGAAGTTATCTACTTCTGCTACCCGTGCGAAGCCGGGGCGGGTCGCTAGTAGAATATATAATGTGGGAAAAACTTTTAGACTACTGCACTGGAAAGTGAACGTTTAACAGGAGTAAATTCGTGATACATTGTATTTTAAAAGATATAACTCTAATGGTTTTCGCAGCGCACGCAAATTAATGACTATTTCTGTTACAATGACCAAACCTTAACACATGTATAAATTTATCGTGGGCTATTTTGAAGATAAGTACTACAAACCCTAGTACATTCCTTTATTCTACCACCAATACTTTTCACATCGCATGCATAATATAATGACTTTCGATTATTGTGACTAAACCAAAATAGATGGATATAATGTCCGTAGACTATTTTGTAGATATTGCTAAATACTACAAACCCCTAGTACATTACTTTAATCTATCACCAATAGTTTTCACACCGCATGAAAAATAATCACTGCTTCGATTATTGTGACTGAACCAGAAAATATGGATATAATCTATGTATACTGTTTTGTAGGTATTGATAAGTACTACAAACCCCTAGTACATTACTTTACTCTACCACCGATAGTTTTCACACCGCATGAAAAATAATCACTTTTTCCATTATTGTGACTAAACCAAAAAAGATGGATATAATCTATGTATACTGTTTTGTAGGTATTGATAATTACTACAAACCCCTAGTACATTACTTTAATCTACCACCGATAGTTTTCACACCGCATGAAAAATAATCACTGCTTCGATTATTGTGACTAAACCAAAAAAGATGGATATAATCTATGTATACTGTTTTGTAGGTATTGATAAGTACTACAAACTCCTAGTACATTACTTTACTCTACCACCAATAGTTTTCACACCGCATGAAAAATAATCACTTTTTCATTATTGTGACTAAACCAAAAAAGATGGATATAATCTATGTATACTGTTTTGTAGGTATTGATAAGTAGTACAAACCCCTAGTACATTACTTTATTCTACCTCCAATACTTATTACAGCGCATTCATATTATGTCTGTTTCGATTATTGTGACTAAACCAAAATAGATGGATGAAATATCCGTGGACTATTTTGTAGATATTAGTAAGTACTACAAACCCCTAGTACATTATTTTATTCTACCATCAATAGATTTCACAGCGCACGCAATTTAATGAATATATGTGACACCATGGTTCACAATATTGCAGTTTTCTTACGGATCCCTAATATTTTTCAAAATCTCATATAGCCTATGTCACTCACACTGAATTAAGCTATCCATAAGTGAAAGAATTTTTAAAATCGGTCCAGTAGTTTCGGAGCCTATTCGTTACAAACAAAAAAACAAAGATTCTCTCTTTATAATATTACTAGCGACCCGCCCCGGCTTCGCACGGGTAGCAGAAGTAGGTATAGTGGACGTTTATCAGGAGTAAATTCGTGATACATTGTATTTTAATAAATATAACCCTAATGGTTTACGCAGCGCACGCAAATTAATGACTATTTCTGTTACAATGACCAAACCTTAACACATGTTATAATTTATCGTGGGCTATTTTGAAGATATTGATGAGTACTACAAACCCCTAGTACATTACTTTATTCTACCACCAATACTTTTCACACCACATGAAAAATAATCACTGCTTCGATTATTGTGACTAAACCAGAAAAGATGGATATAATCTATGTATACTGTTTTGTAGGTATTGATAATTAATACAATCCCCTAGTACATTACTTTAATCTACCACCGATAGTTTTCACACCGCATGAAAAATAATCACTGCTTCGATTATTGTGACTAAACCAAAAAAGATGGATATAATCTATGTATACTGTTTTGTAGGTATTAATAAGTACTACAAACCCCTAGTACATAATTTTACTCTACCACCAATACTTTTCACACCGCATGAAAAATAATCACTGCTTCAATTATTGTGACTAAACCAAAATAGATGGATATAATCTATGTATACTGTTTTGTAGGTATTGATAAGTACTACAAACCCTAGTACATTACTTTACTCTACCACCAATAGTTTTCACACCGCATGAAAAATAATCACTTTTTCGATTATTGTGACTAAACCAAAAAAGATGGATAGAATCTATGTATACTGTTTTGTAGGTATTGATAAGTACTACAAACCCCTAGTACATTACTTTACTCTACCACCAATAGTTTTCACACCGCATGAAAAATAATCACTTTTTCGATTATTATGACTAAACCAAAAAAGATGGATATAATCTATGTATACTGTTTTGTAGGTATTGATAAGTACTACAAACCCCTAGTACATTACTTTACTCTACCACCAATAGTTTTCACACCGCATGAAAAATAATCACTTTTTCGATTATTGTGACTAAACCAAAAAAGATGGATAGAATCTATGTATACTGTTTTGTAGGTATTGATAAGTACTACAAACCCCTAGTACATTACTTTACTCTACCACCAATAGTTTTCACACCGCATGAAAAATAATCACTTTTTCGATTATTGTGACTAAACCAAAAAAGATGGATAGAATCTATGTATACTGTTTTGTAGGTATTGATAAGTACTACAAACCCCTAGTACATTACTTTACTCTACCACCAATAGTTTTCACACCGCATGAAAAATAATCACTTTTTCGATTATTGTGACTAAACCAAAAAAGATGGATATAATCTATGTATACTGTTTTGTAGGTATTGATAAGTACTACAAACCCCTAGTACATTACTTTACTCTACCACCAATAGTTTTCACACCGCATGAAAAATAATCACTTTTTCGATTATTATGACTAAACCAAAAAAGATGGATATAATCTATGTATACTGTTTTGTAGGTATTGATAAGTACTACAAACCTCTAGTACATTACTTTACTCTACCACCAATAGTTTTCACACCGCATGAAAAATAATCACTTTTTCGATTATTGTGACTAAACCAAAAAAGATGGATATAATCTATGTATACTGTTTTGTAGGTATTGATAAGTACTACAAACCCCTAGTACATTACTTTACTCTACCACCAATAGTTTTCACACCGCATGAAAATAATCACTTTTTCGATTATTGTGACTAAACCAAAAAAGATGGATATAATCTATGTATACTGTTTTGTAGGTATTGATAAGTACTACAAACCCCTAGTACATTACTTTACTCTACCACCAATAGTTTTCACACCGCATGAAAAATAATCACTTTTTCGATTATTATGACTAAACCAAAAAAGATGGATATAATCTATGTATACTGTTTTGTAGGTATTGATAAGTACTACAAACCCCTAGTACATTACTTTACTCTACCACCAATAGTTTTTACACCGCATGAAAAATAATCACTTTTTCGATTATTGTGACTAAACCAAAAAAGGTGGATATAATCTATGTATACTGTTTTGTAGGTATTGATAAGTACTATAAACCCCTAGTACATTACTTTACTCTACCACCAATAGTTTTCACACCGCATGAAAAATAATCACTTTTTCGATTATTATGACTAAACCAAAAAAGATGGATATAATCTATGTATACTGTTTTGTAGGTATTGATAAGTACTACAAACCTCTAGTACATTACTTTACTCTACCACCAATAGTTTTCACACCGCATGAAAAATAATCACTTTTTCGATTATTGTGACTAAACCAAAAAAGATGGATATAATCTATGTATACTGTTTTGTAGGTATTGATAAGTACTACAAACCCCTAGTACATTACTTTACTCTACCACCAATAGTTTTCACACCGCATGAAAATAATCACTTTTTCGATTATTGTGACTAAACCAAAAAAGATGGATATAATCTATGTATACTGTTTTGTAGGTATTGATAAGTACTACAAACCCCTAGTACATTATATTATTCTACCATCAATGCATTTCACAGCGCACGCAAATTTATGAATATGGTAATTTTATACATTCTGACACTCGATCGTTCTAACATTTACACTTTGTAACAGTTGGTTAATTTAGATACTAACTCGTTCTGACAGTAGAAATATATGACAAGTAATGTATTTAACAATCGTTATTTATGTCAAGATTATTATATGTCTGATGTGCATCTTGACTCTCACATTGTTTGGCACATTTTCAATCGAACCATTTGGACATTTAGTCATGTGAACAGCCATGTCCCGTAACGATATTATGTAACACCTTGGTTCACAATATTGCAGTTTTCTTACGGATCCCCATTTTTTTTCAAAATCTCATATAGCCTATGGCACTCACACTGAATTAAGCTATCCATAAGTGAAAGAATTTTTAAAATCGGTCCAGTAGTTTCGGAGCCTATTCGTTACAAACAAAAAAACAAAAAAACAAAGTTTCTCTCTTTATAATATTAGTATAGAAGTATAGATTAGTATAGATAGAATGCGGAAATGAATTTTTTTTATTTTTTTTTATGATAATGAATGACAAGACGAGCAAATCAGGTGCCTGATGGTAAGCATCATGATTTCCCATATCAGACACAGTGCCATCCAGTGTTTTAAAATTCAATTTTCTGCGCGGCACTGCACTGCGCCTGTCACCCTGAGATATTAGTTGTTGAATCTCATCATGCCCAGTAATTTCGCTGGTAACATTGCCCTTCAGACCGGAACACAGTAATGTTTGCACATTACTGCTTGGCGGATGAATAATAACTGGCAAAGGTGTGGTACTTCCCCAGGCGGCCCCTGCTAAAGAGGCTTACTACTACAACAAATTACGAGCGGGCGAAGCCGCTGGATTTTCATTAGTAATATTTTATGGTAAACTTTACTTTTTTTTTTTTTATCCCCCTGTTTAAAGCGATCTGTCTCTTGCAGACAATGAGCTTTATTTTTGGTATTTGCTTCATGGCATGTCATGCAAGGAATGTGTCCAATGATACATCCTTCTTCTTATACTTCTATTTTGTTAGGTCTTGGGGTATTTTTCTTTTAAGCCTTCTAAATGGTTCTCTTGTCATCAAAGTTTTTGCCAGATCGTTTGGATGACGCTGTAGTCTATTTTGGTATTTGATAGCATTTTGTTTTATTTCTTCCTCCACAGTGGGTATTTTAAGGTCCTTGTGCAGTTTTTTATATACCAAGGAGCTTTGGCGATCATTCGTAGTACTTTTGATTGGAAACGCTGCAGAATAGACTTAGATTTGTTTTTGCTGCTGTTCCCCAGAGTTGTATACCATAAGTCCATACTGGTTTAAGAATAGCTTTGTAGATGAGGAACTTATTTTCTAAACTTAGTTTGACTGGTTTCCAATCAACCAACCTTTACTGGAATCAATTTAGCAAGGGTCATTTTACTGACATTTGGATTAACTTTCATTATGGGGCTACTTGGTTCTTGGGGGTTGCTGGTGTTTTTAAGGTAACCCTATATAAAGTTGCTCAATCCACAATTTGTGAACTTTAGCTAAAGTTAGTCGCATTTATATCAAACTATAAATTTATAGCTATACCTAGGTAGCTTACTGTGTCAAAAAAATAAGAGCTGGTCAATGACCCGAGACCCAAACAGTATAAGAGCATTGGTATAACGAATAACGGTGCTTAACAATAACCCATCAATCGACTTATTAATAAATAAGGCAATAACTTTGAGAGCATAATATGAATGACGCGATTTGAAACAAATTAGATTTTATAGGATATTAATACCGTCTTGGCTTCACACGGGTAGCAAAGATTAATAATAAAATAAATCGATTATTATCGCACTAGCTGTGCTCCGCGGTTTCACCCGCGCAGTCTTTGTTCCCGTTGGAATATCGGGATAAAAAGTACCCTATGCCCTATATGTTATTCCAGGTCTAAACTATCTAAATACCTATTATTACCTATTATTATTATTATTATTATTAATTTCAGCCCAATCGGTTCAGTTCAGTAGTTTTAGCAAACGGAACAAACACGCAAAAAAATAGCACTAGCGCTGTTTTTTTCTTTCGTGCCATCTAGATGGCGCTGGAGTCGAGTTATAACTCGCTAGAACTTTTTTACATTGTACTGAGATTTAAGATTTTGCGAATATTGTAGAGAATAGAGATATTTGAAGAAAACACCACGAGCTCAAGATAGGTTTTTATTAATGACAGACATATATAGCAAAAGTAAAGGGGACATTAGAACAGGGTTTTCTTTTATTCTTCAATGAGGTTGCGTTCCATTCCAACATTCTCCCCTGAACGCAAGCCCATCTGAGTAGTACAATAAAGGTGCTTATCAGTGGTTGTACCTTTTGTCAAGATATCTACTATCATTTTAGTTCCTTTACAATAACAAAATTTTATGTTTGACCTGTTCACATGTTCTCTTATAAAATGATATCGTATATCTATGTGCTTTGATCGAGGTAAATAACAGTCATTACTAGAAAGTTTTATGGCACTCTGATTGTCACTGAGTATCATTATAGGCTTCATTTGCTTCTCTCCGAGTTCATTGTGAAGCTGCTGCAACCATAGAGCTTCCTGAGTGGCAGAGGACATGGCCATGTACTCGGCCTCAGCTGTAGACAATGCTACAGTTTGCTGTGTTTACGAGAACACCATGAAATCGCACCTCCCTGTAACATAAAATATAACCCGTGCATGATTTCCGATTACAGATGTCGCTGGCCCAATCTGCATCACAATATCCTGTGATGTTTGAATCACTATCCTGGCTATATACTAGCTTTAGTTCTTTAGTGCCCTGCAGATATCTTAACACTCTCTTAACAGCAGTCCAGTGCTCCAGTTTAGGATCCTTATTAAATCTACTTAGAGCATTCACTGCAAAGGATATATCGGGCCTCGTTCCTTGCGCTAAGAAGAGAAGCGAGCCGATAGCTTGTTGATAGGGGCATTCCAGTGCGACATTTTCCGTGTCTTGATTGAACTTAAGTCCTGCTTCTACAGGTGATTTCATAGGCTTGCACTCGGACATTCCAAACTTATATAATATTTCATTAATATACTTTTTCTGATCTAGCATCACTGTAGATCCATCTCTGGAAATATTTAATCCAATGCATTGACCTGCCCTTCTAAGATCCTTCATCTCAAGATGTAGCTTCAGTTTGTCCTTCAGCAAGTTCTTCACACTATCATCCGAAGTAAATATCATTAAATCGTCCACCCACACGGCAATGAATACATTTTTTTCATTGTTATAATAAACGCAAGCATCTATCTTTGACTGTTTCATTCCAATGTCTTGTAGTACTCCATTCAGTTTCATATTCCACATCCGACTTGCCTGTTTCAGACCATAAATTGATTTATGCAGATGACATACTTGATCACCTTGTTCATATGTCTCTGGTTGTGTCATATAAATATCTGTGTCAATATTTCCTTGTAGAAAGGCAGACACCGCATCCATCTGATCAATTTCTAGACCATGCTTTGCTGCTAAAGCAAAGAGATATCTTATGGTAGTATACCTTACCACCGGAGAGTAAATTTCATCATAATCAGTACCTTTCCGTTGAGCATATCCCTTTATAACTAATCTTGCCTTGTATCTACTGATAGCGCCGCTCTGGTCAGTCTTTGTCTTAAATACCCACTTGCAAGGCAAGGCTCTTTTGCCAAAAGGTAGATTAGTTAAGGTCCATGTTTCGTTTTTAATCAAGGAACTATACTCTTTGTTCATGGCCTTTTTCCAATCCATGGCATTCGGTGACAATAACGCTTCCTCTACTGTCTGAGGATCATTCAAATTGGCGTATAAACAAAATAAATTTCTCTCACTCTGCAGTGTCCTTTTCATGCTTCTTGTACATACAGAGCTTGGACCGGCAAGTTCTTGTTCCTTCTTCCTTGTATTTTTAGAGGGATGATATGTCTCATCAAGTTCATCAAAGTCAGTATGATAATATTCACTATCCGAATCACGATTAGACTTTGCGCCAGTTTCCAACTCTTCTGTGTTATATATTTGTGAATCTTGGTCAGCTGGGTCCAGCTGTGTCGGTGTTGAAACCTCAATGTTGACAACTGAAACTTTGTTTTTAGGACACAGATTATCTTTGTAGGTTTCAAAGAAAATTACATCTCTGCTTTTTATAATTTTGTGTGTACTGGGGTCTAATAGTCGATAACCTTTAGTTGCATCACAGTAGCCCACAAATTTGACCTTATAAGATTTCTTGTCCCATTTTTGGCGCTTTTCTTTAGGTATATGAACCATGGCGTCTGAACCAAATATTCTCATGTGAGACAAATCCGGTTTTTGTCCAGTCCACATTTCAAATGGCGTTCTGCCAGCTAGGGTTTTCGTCGGAGACCGATTTACAACATAAGCCGAAGTCGCAACAGCCTCTCCCCATAATCTCTTGTCTAAATCAGCATGAAACAACATACACCTTGCTCGCTCTACTAGTGTTCTGTTCATTCTCTCGGCTAGTCCGTTTTGCTGAGGGGTGTATGGTGCGGAGGTCTGATGGATTATGCCATTATTTGTCAAATATTTTTCGAAGCTATTATTGCAGTATTCCTTGCCATTGTCAGTTCTGATAATTTTAATTTTATGCTCCAACTGTTTCTCTGCTTTCATCTTAAAATCCTTGAATGGTTACGCCTATTTGGCGTAATTTAAGTTGCCGCCTTTGACAAATATGACAGCGTTATCTTGTCGGAGCGCACGCGGAGGCCTGTCTGTATACCTAGGACGATTTAACCATGGTTAATAATAATTCGTTCAAGCTGTATACCTATGTATATAATATGTATATATACGAACTCTTTGATACCTATGTATCATATCTATGGTACTACTTACTATATTATTTAATTTTAATTTGTTCGTATTTATGCAGTTAATGCTATTTAGATTAAAATAATAGGATGTAAGTAAAATGGTTTTTGCTTAGACGGAATAATATTATGAATGAATTTTTAATATACATGATTATTAATAATTTATTACAATAATTCATACGGTCAACAAATTCGTTTGGCCATGCAAAAAAGTTTGGTATTATTATTATGGTTTTTTTTATGATAGCGAGTGACAAGACGAGCAAATCAGGTGCCTGATGGTAAGAAGCATCTTGATTGCCCATATCAGACACAGTGCCAGCCAGTGTTTTAAAATTCAAAATTCTGCGCGGCACTGCAACTGCACTACGCTGGTCACCCCCATTTCGCTGGTAACATTGCCCTTCAGACCGGAACACAGTAATTTTTGCACATTACTGTTTGGCGGATGAATAACTGGCAAAGGTGTGGTACTTCCCCAGGCGCCCCCCTGCAAAAGACGCCTACCACTACAAAACACAAACAAATTTTAACAAACACAAATATTGCCAGCTTTGTGGTCACGAGGGCGTTCAAGTACATATTAATATAAAGGTTACGCAATTTTTGAACCCCCATGTAAGTGACTCTACTTTTACCTAAATTTCCAACTGGTTGCAAGCGGCCTGTATCCAGAGTCACACCCCGGATACTCGACTCATTCCCATACAAAAGCCGAGCTATAGTTTTAACTACCTACTACACAGAGACTACACACATGGAGTTTTGTACACGCGCAAGAGTGTGCATGTGGTGATAGAAGCGGGGCTCGTCGAGAGCTCAATCTCGCTGGCGGGGTGAGAAAGGCCCGATTGGTGGGCGGGTGACAGTGTCCATTCTATACGTAGTATTATTATCTGTTCTGTGCCAGTGTTCCTGCTGTATTTAATAGATCGCCTCACACCATGAGGGTAGACGTCCTACGCTACGCTTGTCCGTCCGTGGTCTTCATTCGAGAACCTTACAGCCCCATCGACCATCAAATCTACGTGTTATGTGCCCTGCCCGGAATAGTCAAAAAATCCCCACCAAAAATCCCCCTCGGTGGTAAATAAAATCCCCATTTCTACGAAAAAGTTTTTTTTTTTTTCGAATAAGTATTTTTTTTACGAAAAAGTAAAAAAATCCCCCTCGTTCTATATTTTTACTTTTTTTAGTAGTAGGATAGGAGTATCTATCTAATTATAATAATGCAGGAATCTAGTACAATCTAATAGGTATAACTACTTAAGATGTTGAAAATATTTAAAATTATCATAAAAAAATATTGTTAGTTGATGCGAAAATATTATGCTTGTACATTTTAAAAGATAATTAATGTATCTCTTCTCTACCCACTCATTAATTTTGTCTTACATATACCTAATGGCCATATTTTCCGTTGTAGAATATTAATAGCCTGGAACCTGATTTTCATAAGCTTATTTTTAACTTATCTTCATAGTATGAGTTATTAAAGTGGGATTGTTTTTAGTGGTAGGCCTCTATTGCTGGGGGCCGCCTGTGGAAGTACCTTTGCCACACCTTTGCCAGTTATTCATCCGACAAGCAGAAATGTGCAAACATTACTGTGTTTCGGTATGAAGGGCAATGTTACCAGCATTACTGGGCATGGAAGGTTCAACAACTCATATCTCAGGGTGACAGGCGCAGTGCAGTGCCACGCAGAATTTGGAATTTTAAAACACTGGGTGGCATTGTGTCTGATATGGGATATCATGATGCTTACCATCAGGCACTTGATTTGCTCGTCTTGTCACTCACTATCATAAAAAAAAACCTAAGCACCGAGTATTTTAAAATAATTATTGAAACGGGTCAAATGAATAATATTATAGCCAGCACAATGCATTTTCACTTTTCATCATCCGTTACGTTTCTTTCCAGCAAGCTTCAGCGTTCTGTCGCTGGGAATGGATATGGCGTGGATGTCGCCGGTGCTGGTCAAGTTACGGGAGGAAAACCAGACGACGCTGTCGCGACCGATCACAGAACGGGAAGGAGCTTGGCTGGCTTCTATATCAGCTTTAGGGGGATTGTCTGGTAAGAATTACGTACCATGACGTTACGGCTTGCTTCCCTGAAGGCAAAAGAAAACCCCGTTACGGAGAGGTACCCGTTCACATAGAATAAACTCCCACATTTTTTCTACCTGTCCCGGAGCTATCGGCCCGGCTCACGAGCTATCCTATCACGAACAAAATTGGAGTTTTATCTACTTCTGCCATTCTTCTTCTCTCCTTCTGCATATCTTATCTATAATTATCTATCTTTAACGCATCCGTCGTCTGTCATTATACTTAGAGTGTTTAATTTTTTCAACTCGTCTACATCTTTATTGTATTTTCATTAAATATTTATAACATTTGGATTCTTAACTCTATTTTATTCTCCTTTTATATTGTACAATTTACTTTCTTAAATTTTATTACATACATACATACATTCACGCCTTTTTCCCGAAGGTGTACCCAGGACTCAGTCCCATAGTAGATACACCCACATTTCGCCAGTATGTTATTGGTCCCATGTAATAGGGGGCGAGCCTATTGCCATCTACCGGGCACAGTTCCAGACTCCAGGCAGTTATTGAGATAATTCCTAAAGGAAAAATCCAATATTTAACACTGCCTGACCTGGGGATAAATTTTATTAAAAGTATTATTTTATCAATGAGCGTCAGATATATACAATTATATTTTGTCTCATTGTTTACTTATTGTTTTGTTTTGTTTAATGACAATTTCGGCTATACCAGTGCAGTAGTCTAAAAATTTTCCCCTCATTATATGATCGATACACCCACATTTGGCCAGTTTAAGTTTAATTCCCGAGCCTATTCACTATTGCCATCATCATTGTCTTCCAACCCTTATCCCACAAGCAGGTGTGGTCGATACAGCTCGTTATCTTCCGCCATTCCAGCCTATCATCCGTCACCTCTGCACTCACTCCGTTTTCATGCATATCTTAATTGACACAGTTCATCCAGGTCTTCACATTCCCACTTACATTCATCCTCATAGTCGTTTTGGCAACATGATTTTCCTCCCTTCGTATATAATGTCTATATACCAAGCTATAGTCTTCCACTCTTTAATTTCTCAGTCACTGGTGCATCTTTCAGTCCCCTTAATTCCTCATTTCTAATTATATTCTAATATACATACTATTGCCATCAACCAGACACAAATCCAGACTCGAGGCTGCTATTGCAAAAAATATTTTAGGTTCATCATCATCATCATCATCATCTTAGCCTCAAGACGTCTACTACTGAACATAGGCCTCCCTTATAAATTTCCATCTAGTCCGGTTGTAGTTATGAGAAGTAGTATAATAGGCATGATGACACTATAACAGAATAAAAAAATAAATGGTTTTAGTAAAAAATATATATCGAAAGGATTCTAAAAAACGACCCAGTATTATTGAAAACATTGAGATTAATAATATTTTTATTAAAATAAAAGTACAAAAATTGCAATCGGCCATCTTAACTGAAACGGCAATCTGAGCGAATGACGTCACGCCTAAGTAAATACTGTTGCTGAGAGTATAAACACTTGAAGTAAATATTCACCATATCGCATTAACTTTTGTTGTATTGTGATCAGTCACTTGATTTGTTATATATTCGTGGTAATCCAGGAATCATCGAAGATGGAACAAGGTTTTATTAAGGCAAACAGCTCTAATTTGCCCAGAATTGATATGTTGATGTTGGGAGAATTTCTCGCATCAAATAGACTTTTGCTCATCTGAATTTCGAAATGTGAAAACTTCCTTGTAAGTACATTATTAATATTCTTTAGTGTTATGAATAATTTAACTCACACAGGCTTTTTTTAACACCTATTTCATACTAAGGTTATTTTATAGGTTAGATAACTTGCAGCTAAAAAACCTATACTTACTATTTCTACTACTATAGAATTAAGAAAATATAAAAACCATATCTACCATCCATATCCATATTACTTACGTGAATTTATATATCTATCTATGAAATAACTGCACTACAGCTCTACACCATTGAGCTCCATTTACCTCTTCTCTACACCCATAACATGTCACTTGCTAATAATTTCCACGCCAGTTATTACTCTTTGTATTTGTATCACAATCTGCATAGATTCAATCAAAAAATGAAAATATAAACTTTGGAATTCATTTTTATCACACGAATTACAAAATATTTCGTTGACTATCTTCGTTGAGCATAGAGACAATAAAATATTTACTTAGGCGTGACGTCAGGACCCGACGCCATGACACATACGAGCGTTTTCGCGCTCATTTTAAATTAGAAAGTTAAAAATGCATTAATTTGCGGTAAAATGTAATTTTATTCTGAAAAAATGTTTTTTTCGGTAATATTAGACGTGTAACTACATTAAGAAACGGCATTTCAAAATCTGTCACCATGCCTATTTATATGCTGATAAGAATAGGTATTCCTATGTCTCCTTTATATTAATCATTAGAAGGAATACGTCCACAGCTGGATAGACTTTCCTCTTAGAGCGCCACAGCTCGCGGTCATTTGCATTCATCGCGGGCCCATGACTTTGACCAGATCGTCGTTCCACCTTGTGACAGGTCATCCTACGTCTACAGATACGTCCTAGCTATTTCCTACGGTTTCGACCGCATACAGGTTGTCACGGTCCGACCGAAAATGCGCAGAAATCAATTTTTAAATCTGATACTACTTTTTAGAACGTCTGCGCAAAGACCCCCTCTACTTTTTTCGAGCGCTATTATGCCGTGGCGCGATCTTCGTTCCCGTGGAAATATCGGTATAAAAAGTACCCTATGTGTTATTCCAGGATCTGAGCTATCTACATACCAAATCACAGTCACTGGCCTCTTTTAAGCTGCGTCATGCCTCTCAAGGATCATTATCTTTCATAATAAGTAATTTGTTACCAATATTATTTATTATTGTCTTACTGGTATAAAGTAACGCCTATATAAAATTGTGTACCTTTGTAATATTGTATAGTATATATTATATTGTTATGTATATATCTATAATCTTAGTATATAATGTATTGGTTTTAGTATGGTATTATAAGTATGTATTATATTATATTATTTTTATAGTGGTGGTGGTGGTAGTTTTTGTAGTGGTAGGCCTCTTTAGCAGGGGGCCGCCTGGGGAAGTACCACACCTTTGCCAGTTATTCATCCGTCAAGCAGTAATGTGCAAACATTACTGTGTTCCGGTATGAAGGGCAATGTTACCAGCGATATTACTGGGCACGATGAGATTCAACAACTCATATCTCAGGGTGACAGGCACAGTGCAGTGTCGCGCAGAATTTTGAATTTTAAAACACTGGGTGGCACTGTGTCTGATATGGGCAATCATTACCATCAGGCACCTGATTTGCTCGTCTTGTTATTCACTATCATAAAAAAAGAAAAAAAAAAAAAAACTTTACCTATTTTATTTATTTATTTATCATTTAAGTATTTGTTTTTGATACCACCGTCCCTTCAGCATCTGTATTTCCTTTCCCTGCATGGTTGTATGGAAGAGATCGCTCTGAACGATAAGGCCGCCAGTTGTTACTATTTCTAGTTTTAAATTTTCTTTTTGTCATTTTCTGTATTATTGTTGTACCAATAAAGCGTTATCATTCATTCATTCATTCAAATCTCAGCTCAATTGGTTCATTAGTTTTAGCGTTAAAACGGAACAAATCTACGCAAAAATCAGCGCTAGATAGCGCTCGAGCTAGAACACGCTAGCGTTTTGTTTACCTGTTAGGACTTATTATTATTCGTAGCCTGTTAAAAATAACAAAGGTAACTTTTTAAATTGTACTGAGATTTGAGATTTATAATATTAGTATGTTAAGTAATTAGCGCACCAATAAAGCTCCCAGTCCGCATGGGTTTTTCCTACCTCTTCCACATCCGTTAATATTGAAATCCTAAATGACTCACTGACTGACATGCAACGCAGAACCCAAACCACTGACCCTAGAGACTTGAAACTTGGAATGTTGGTTGTTTTCGAAAATTCACATTCTAAGGGGTCCAAAAAAGGCGTCAAAGTTTTGTTATAAAACTCCCATATTTCATAATTGCGAGCGGCAAAGCCGCTTTTCTTACACTAGTTATACACATCATCCTTTTGAATCACTCTATCCATTGGCAAAAACCTTATTATTGTGTTTGATATTATGATGGGTGGTGATAAACGTCATTTGATTTCTTTTCAGTGGTATTACTATCCGGCTATCTCATAGACCGTATAGGTCGAAGATGGTGCTTCATCTTAGCATGTGTCCCGCGCCTGGTGCAGTCAGTGCTTTACTTCTACGCCACTGAGCTGTGGATGTTGTATGTGGCTCGAGCGCTTAGTGGCTTCTCTGGAACTTTGAGTATATCTGTTTCCACTACATATACTTCGGAGATTGGGAGTGTAAGTACTGAGAACTTTTTTTATCTCATCATCAGCCGGAAGACGTCACTGCTGAACATAGGCCTCCCCCATAGATCGCCATAAACTATTCATATGGAGGGATTTTGATGTAATCTCTACGCTTGTCAGGCGGCTTGGTCATCGCAGTAGTTGGAGTACTTGGAAACCGAGATCGCTGCTGCCCACTCTTCGAATATGTCCCTCTGCAGAGTCTCACGGCTCCCACGGGATGAGAAAGGGGGGGGGGCTATTATATAACTGGGAACCATACGGTTAATTGATAGTTTTTTTATAAGATGATCAAATGACTGGTAATTAACAAATGGGAACTACCTAATCAGTCAGGGGCAATCAGGGGCGCGGAGGTAGACGTGAACGGGGGCCAGGAGAGCAGGGAGGGAACAGATAATAATATTACGTATAGAATGGACACTGTCATCCGCCCACCAATCGGGCCTTCCTCACCCTGCGAGCGAGATTAAGCTCTCCACGAGCCGCGCTTCGCTAGGAAATCACGTCAATCCGTGTGTGCAGTGTCTGTGTAGTAAGTAGTTATAGCGCGGCTTTGGTATGGTATTGAGTCGAGTATCCGGGGTGTGCTTATGTATTATATAAGTAGCTTGGTACTTTACTTGTGATCATAATAATATGAGCAAATTAATGCGAATAGGTACGTACCTAACTTGGCTACTTATATGTTTTTTGTGAAAGATGTTTTCGGACTATAGCATTCGTCTTGGTGTCTGGGTTTTGTTAATAATATTAGGTATTATTATAATAAGCATCTAATTACCGCTTTGTCAGATATTTTAATGAGATTGCAATCTGGTTTCAAAGACTAAACCCAAAAATTGTGGCTTTTTTCATATATAAAAACCAGAACATTACGAGTATATGCTGCCAAATTTGGATATTTCTCTAAACAAAAGTAGAGAAGTAGGTTTAATAAGTTTTCTTGATATTATCCTTTAGCCGTTGGAACGGGGCTCGATTGTTAAAACGAAAGACGGGTCGGCGTGGCAATTTCTTCCAACGGTGGTGCTGAGGGGTTTTGAGAGCGTTTGACGTGTCGGTGAGAGCGATTGACGAGCCCAATTTATTATAGCTCATTTTCCTGCTTAGAGAGGCAAAAGCACATATTATTAATGAAATGATACTTACTAGCAAAAGTCCGAGTGTTCTGAAAAATAGGTGGGTATCTACTCTGCCTAATATTATGATATCACTTGCCCTTGCCCTTGCCCTGTGATTTAACCTTCATTGCGAAAATTTTAAAATTAGGGAGGGTAATTAGGTACTTGGATAAATTCCATGACTCCATGATACTTAAACATAATATAAAAATCCATCTCGATCTTATATTATGTTCAGGTTATAGCGTCGCTAGTGGACTTTTGGGAATGAGTATGTCCTAAAATGGCGGCTGATATAGGCCATAGCTCCAATTTTCCCCACTTGAAATGCTGGTGTCATAATAACTTCACTCTACATTATAAGTATGCCTACTGCATGATTGAAAATATAAATTACTGCCTGTCCGCGGTTTCACCCGCGTAGTTTTCGTTCCCGTGGGAATATCGGGATACAAAATACCCTATGTGTTATTCCAGGGTCTAAAGTATCTCCATACCGAACATCAGACCGATCGGTTCAGTAGTTTTGGCGTGAAAGAGACTTTATTGGACTATGGGCACAGAACAGATTAGATTTGATTTCTCTATGGATGGTGACCGGGCTATTCTTTGAGACTCCGGCAGGCAATAGAATTTTTGTAGTGGTAGGCCTCTTTTGCAGGGGGCCGCCTGGGAAAGTACCACACCCACAACCACACCTTTGCCAGTTATTCATCCGCCAAGCAGTAATATGCAAACATTACTATGTTCCGGTCTGAACGGCAATGTTACCAGCGAAATTAATGGGCATGACGAGATTCAACAACTCATATCTCAGGGTGACAGGCGCAGGGCAGTACCGCGCAGAATTTTAAACTTTAAAACACTGGGTGGCACTGTGTCTGATATGGGCAATCATGATGCTTACCATCAGGCACCTGATTTGCCCGTCTTGTCACTCACTATCATCAAAAAAACAACCAGCCGCTTCCGTCTCATGGTGAAATAACATTAAAGTAATAATGTTCTCTTTATTTATTTTAGATCTATAAGCTCAGAGTAAGAAGAGATTCAACGTCATTGTCTATAAGATCTATTTTTTTTATTTTCTTATTATAACCAATTATTGCACTTTTTCTAGTTTTAATATTTTTTTTATTATTTGCTGAATTACCAATAAAGTGTTACCTATTTATTCTATTCTATTTTATAATAATTATTATGCAATCAAATTGTATTTAAAATGGTAATTTATTTTAATTATTATTTATTAATTATTAAAATATAACCATCGTGGGTTTTAGGCACACAAAACTTGGGTCAATCTTTTGTTTGATTTTTAATAGCTATAGGTACCTAGAATTTGGTTATTACTTAATATTATTAACCTACTCACCTACCTACTCACTTTTTTGGACTGCGTCGATAGTTCGTTAGTCGTTGTCGTTGCTGCTTCTGAGTTGATCATGATATTCAATTCCCAGGTCTGGCTAAAATCACACCCGGACACTCGACTCAATCCCATATAAAAGCCGCGCTTTAACTACACCTACTACACAGACACTGCACAAATGGAGTTTTGTACACGTGTAAGAGTGTGCGTGCGGTGATTTCCCATAGCGGCTCGTAGAGAGCTCAATCTCGCTTTGCTTACGGTGTGAGGAAGGCCCGATTGGTGGGCGGATGACAGTGTTCATTCTATACGTAGTATTATCTGCATTTACTTAATTTATTACTTAACCATAAATATCTGTTCTGCGCTAAAATTTTATTGGAAAGATAGAGAAGAATTTATCAATAACAGCCTCGTGTTTGTGCCCGGTTGTTGGCAATAAGTTTACAGTTAGCACTTAAGTTTGAACCGAATGGGTTGTTGTATGGGTTGTATAAAAATACCTACCACATAGGGTACTTTTTATCCCGATATTGCGAAGGGAACGAAGACTACGCGGGTGAAACCGCGGGGCACTACTTATAGTACACCCATATAGGTATATTAAAATAACTGGCAGTGTCGGTGTCGGTACCTACAAGATTTAAAAATTGGTAGGTAATATTTTTAGCTGCTTTTTAAGGTGACTGTACTTTAATATTTTAAATGTAATGGGAACAAAGGAAATGGTCTCGGAATCCAAGGAAGCTGGGCCCAGAAAATCTTACACTGTCTACTTTTATCCTATATTGTCGGGAAGATAATGTTATTCGCAATAATATTCTTAAACATAGTAACTATCTTATTATAGCCGATTAATTTATTTATGTATATGAATAAATTTTGCTTAAGCAATTTGTTATAATTATTGGCGATGCAAAAACAATATTATTTTGTCGATGTGTCCCCTAAACCAACAACTCCTTTTTGGATAAATGGGAACGAACCTAAGGGAATACGTGTACCTACACCTCTGCCTTATTCAACTATATTGAACTTACAACTTGCCTATAATAAACCCAACAGAACCACCATTTTTCCATTTCCAATAATGGGGACGCATTACGGAATACTTATTATAAGGACCCGGGGTGCCGGAATGGATCCCAAGGTCAGGCAAATTAAGTGTTACCAACAATCAATCAATGACAGTTTGGAACTAACCGTGCCCGGTAGATGGTAATATGCTCTCCCCCTATAACGTGGAATTTAAAAACATAACTGGCGAAGTGCTACCTTCTATGGAACTGGGCCCTGGGCACACCCTTGCCTACCATTTTGGGGAATAAGGCGTGAATGTATTATTTTGTTTACCAGCTTTTTCTAAATATAATTTCAGACTGCCTCGGTGGTGTAGAGGGCGCATGCTCGACTGCTAATCAAGAGGTCCCGGGTTCGATCCCTATTACATGGGACCAATAACATACTGGCCAAATGTGGGTGTACTACTATGGGACTGAGTCCTGGGTACACCTCTGCCTACCCCTTCGGGAAAAAGGCGTGAATGTATGTTAATGTGTAATTTCAGAAAGAAACCCGCGGCGCATTAGGCTCTATAGCCCAAGTACAATCAGCGGCTGGAGCGCTAGTCATACTTGGCATCGGCCCATTCGTCTCATATTACACTCTCAACGTCATATTCTCAAGCCTGTTCGTCTTGATGATGATTCCTCAGATGATGCTGCCGGAGAGCCCTTACTACTTGTATGTTAAGGGTATGTGTCATCTCATAATCATATCTGCTGATGGAAGTCCATTGCTAGATACAGGCTTCCCCATAAGAAGCAGTTTTGTTAATACTCGGCACGTTTGGAAGGCTGGTTGACGAGTGCAGTTCGATGGTTTCACGCTGACGCTGCTGCCTGTCCTCTGGATCTGCTCTTAGCCGGCACTTATGGCAACCAAGTAGCTCTGTCTGTAGAGCCTTATACTCTTTGTGTTCTTTGCCTTAAAGTATTATACTATTTCTCACATTATATTTTATATAGATTTTTGTCTTTCTTTTCTTGTTGAGAACGATAAAGAACAGGTACTAAATCAACTAAACACTCTATTCCAGGTCACAAAGAAGAGGCACTAAAAGTCCTAACCTCAATCAGAAAATCTGAAGCAGTAGCCCTGGCAGAGATGAACGATTACATCCTAGACGGACCGATTTCTATAACAAAAGATGTTTTATTAGACAAAGTGGTTCTCAAAACAATTGGAAAGACAATATTTCTTGGTATTTGGATGCAAATGACAGGGTTTAATGCAGTCATGCAATATTTACAGACGATTTTCGAGGCCACCCATACAAATTTGATGCCGGAATTGGCATCTGTGATTATAGGTATTGTGCAGCTGTTAGCGTGTTTTTGTGCGATATTTTTCAACGATAGATTTGGGAGGAAACCAATATTGACTGTTACTTTAATGGGAACTGCATTGGGGATGGTAAGATATTTTTTTCTACACTGACTGGGGATTATCTTTGGGTGCATTGTAATAAGTATAGCGTTTATTGGCAGATAATTCGATCTACCCTCTTTTTTAGTCTTTTACTCCGACAAATGACTACTATCGGTTTCACTCCCGAACGTAAACTATTACTATACGAGAGCGTAGATTGATTTATCTGCCAATAAAATTTAACTCGCCGATGCCTGTCAGTTCTTCCGTGATCATGGCTCATGCAACTGCGTCGAAATATCGGGAAACTCTCAAAACGTCGAATCATGGTAAACTATCCCGTTATTACGGGATAGTGATAGTGATCCTATACATAAGATATAACAAAATAATGTAATAATTGGCAGTCTTATCGCTAAGAGCGATCTATTCCAGACAGCCGTGCAGGCATTAGCCCCGCTATGCTCTAGTCCCGCTATGCTCGACTCGAAAATGTGATGCAGTTTTTGTTGTTTGACAGCTGATGGTTTTTATTTGTTTTTTGTGTCAGAGGTAAGGATTTTTATATTTTAATTATTTTTTTTCAGCTTGGACAAGGAATATTCTTCAAGATAACTGAGGACCAACGTGAAATCACAGGATTTTTGAATGCGCTACCTCTCATTTCATTGATTCTAGTAATTTTCTTCAATAGTGCAGGTGATACAGAAATTCTTGTCATTTACAATTTTCTCTTCGGCAAGCTCAGCGTAGGACGTCCACCCACGAGGTAGAAAGACGACCTTATAAAGACAGTAGAAACATGTTGAACGAGTTGATGCAAGCCGCTTACCACTGGACTAGATATAGGCGGCGGTGACCGCTCACCATTAGGCGGCCCGTCTGCTTGTTTTTTGCCACCTATGGCTTAAAAAAAAATTAGTAAAATAATTACGAATTTACACAAAGGGAATGCAACGATGGTTCCTGCAATAGTGACACAGCATAATAATAACTATACTCGTACAGTACTAGCTGTGCCTTACGGTTTCACCCGCGTAGTCCTAGACGTCAAAATACCTGAGCGGCTCTATTCGTACTCCTTAGGGGTCACGTGACGTTTTCTTTTTAGCATTTTTATCCCCCCTCTCTCTTGGTGATACGTGGTGAGATTTAAGACTAACCTAAAAAAAATCACGTGTAATTTTTAGTAGGTACCTATGAAGAATCTTAAAATTTCTAAAATAATATCTTTAAATAAAGTATCTAATTGTATTCTAAAAAATTAAGGACCATGATAAAAATGTCTAGACAGAAAGGTTGCTGTGCATTGTTGGTTAATGTACATTACTACACCCCCCTCCCTCATTGTGATATTTTACAAAGGGGGTTTATTGGAAGGGGGTTTAGTGTTTAATGGATGGCCCCTTACCGGGGCACAATAGAAGCCGACCGGACCTATCTCTGCAGCGCGGGCAGGGGGGGACTCCGCTCTCTGTCATACTGCACACCATCGTTGCTCCGTCTAGACTCTCTAGACGCTCAGTTGAACTATCTAACAGGGGTGAGACTGTGTCGCAAACACCAATGTGTAATTTCTTTATATATTTCCAGGCATAGGATCAATAATCTGGATGTTGATAGCGGAACTGTTCGACGGTCCGTGTCGCGCCGCCGGCGTGTGTCTCGGACTGTTCTTCTCCATCCTCTTCATATTCATCACCACCAACTACTTTGTCACACTGATCAATGCCATCGGTGCTACTTATACTTTCTGGTGAGTTAAAGTAGTGGTTCTCAGCTGAAATATGCCCGGATCGTGTTATTTCCTTTAGCTTTCCGCATAATGTTACTTCCCGGAAATTGATCTTTATTAATAACACTATCAGATGGTGCAAAATACAGGAGATCACACCTTTTATTTCAAAATCAACTAAATGTGGTGGTAGGCCTCTTTTGCAGGCCGCCCGGGGAAGTACCACACCTTTGCCAGTTATTCATCCGCCAAGTAGTAATGTGCACACATTACTGTGTTCCGGTCTGAAGGTCAATGTTACCAGCGAAATTACTAGGCATGATGAGATTCAACAACTCCTATTTAAGGGTGACAGGCGCAGTGCAGTGCCGCGCAGAATTTTGAATGTTAAAACACTGGGTGGCACTGTGTCTGATATGGCCAATCATTAGTAGTAGGTATTAGTAGTAGGTATTAGTAGTAGGAGTAGGTTATTAACTCGCCGAACGGCCTTAGGGCTCTGACACATGAGCGGTATGTTGCCAGCGGCAGAGGTAACTGCAGCCGTCCACGCTTCGGAGGAAGCCGTTGACGGTCAACGGCTGAAGTTACCTCTGCCGCTGGCAACATGCCGCTCGTGTTTCGGAGCTTAGTAAACTGCTGTTCTAAATGTACTGTGTGTGGTATTATAGTAGATGTTTTTTTTATGAAATAGGGTCCTGAAGTCTGGATTTGTATCAACTTCATCGCATGAGGCTCGCCTATTACATGTACTATGTAGAGGGCTATCGTAAGGTCATGTCGGAGGCGTCGTAGGAATCTTGGCGACCTGAAACTCTGACAATATAGACTGTCCACATAGCTCATATGAATTGCCTCGAGCAGTGTAATTGGGTAACCCGTTTTGTTGGAGTATAAATTCGAATTATAATTATTATGGTATTGGGTCCTGGGTGCACCCAACCCTTCGAGGGAAAAGGTGTGGTGTTATGGTTTGAAGTAATAAAGAGAATTCCATTATATTTTATCCTATTGTTCTCAGGTTCTTCAGCGCAAACTGCGTAATCACCGCTCTCTTCATATTGTTCTGTATTCCCGAAACAAAAGGCAGGACATTTAACGAGATCCAGGAAGTGATGGGTAGAAAAATGTCTTCAGTTAGTAATATTACAGCAGTAACGGCGTAAAAGCTGATTTAGTTGATAGAATAAGTACCTGTTTAGGTTCAGTCCAAAGGTTTGATAAGAAGGTTAGCATGATAATACTTTCATTGTACTAATAGAAGCAGGTTCATCATCATCATCATCATCATGCCAGCCATTGGATGTCCACTGCTGAACATAGGCCTCCCCCTTAGATTTCCGTCTAGTCCGATTGTAAGCGCTCTGCATATAGCGTGATAGCAGTTTTTATCAGATCGTCTGTCCACCTTGTGGATGGACGTCCTACGTTACGCTTGCCGATCCGTGGTCTATATTCGAGAACGTTAGCAGAAGCAGGTTGCAGAATAATTATTGAGCATTAATGTAAGGTAACCTTAATCTGGGAGACATAATATTGTTAAGAGCGTACGCAGCCGTTTAGGAATTTGACGCAATCTTATGAAAAATTTTACAAATCGATGTTTTGTACGCCCCTGTTTCCTCCTTGAGTTTGAATTTGAAATGAATGCAATAAATGCATTCCAACCATGCAGTTCCAACGGAAGACCAGCGCTGGCCTTTCATAGCCGGCGCCATGCTGAGTTAGGGCCGTGTTAGGACACATTTTGTTTCTTTCTTCTTCATGTAGGTACTCATTAGTATATTTCATGTAAAATATTTTATGACCTGATTTGCTTGTCTTGATTACCCAACCTTAATAAGATTGGGTAGGTAATTAACGCATTTTTCTTTCTTTCTTCATTTCATACTGTTATTACACCACACCTATTCAGGCTAAGGGACCCTGATTCAGTGTAGTATAATAATGCCTTGTAGCCGTCGACGCATCGACGGCTGCAGTTACCTACCTCTGCCGTTGGCAACATGCCGCTCGTGTGTAATAGCTCTTAGTGTTATTTAATATTATACGTAGGTAATACGTACCTACTACCTACCCTAGGTATATCAAGAGTAGTGAGATCTTAAACATATTTTTGCCTATTATAGGTATAGGGTGTTAGGTAATTTAGCTTAAATTATATGTATTAAGAATTATTAATTAATAAACTATATTAAGGTGACGGGTATACAGGTGACCTTGGAAATCAATCATGGCGGGCGGGCACGGGCGTGCAACATCACCTGAAGCTGTGTACTAGTAGTACTATTTATTATTCTGTGGCTATACTCGCAGCCAACGATTATTGCCTGATCATATTTGCGACCAACGAGAATACGCAGAAAACTACTTTTTAGTTGGTACAAATAGTATTTGTGTTTATAACTTTATTGCTCTGCTACTGACATCAATAAATGAAAGATCAAGAAAACGGTGCTAGCTATTAGAACAACTATCTCAAATTTTATTAAAATCGAACGCGACACTTCTATGTAAAAGGACATGTTTTGACCTTGGGTTTTTCATACAAGTGTCTCGTAAAAAGTAAAGTATGTCCCTATCATTTATGTAGTGGTAGGCATCTTTTACAGGGGGCCGCCTGGGGAAGTACCACACCTTTGCCAGTTATTCATCCGCCAAGCAGTAATGTGCAAACATTACTGAGTTCCGGTATGAAGGTTACCATTTATGTTACCATTTATATATTGTTATGGGCAATCATGATATGCTTACCATCAGGCACCTGATTTGCTCGTCTTGTCACTCATTATCATAAAAAAAAAACGCAAAAAGTAAGAAGTATTTTTCCACGTAGGCTCCTTGCTCGCAAATATGATCAGGAACTAATCGTCGCGAGTATAATAGCCATATAATAATAAATGGTAGGTACTGATAATATAGCGTCAGGCTTGGGAATTGATAAATTCCCGAGGTCATCTGCTGCTGCCCTTTACCTTAACAAAGTATAACTGTTTTGTTTTATTTAATTTACATAACTTTTCAAATATTATTATTCCCTATGTACCCTTTGTTAGGTAGGTACCTATTATTATAGTAGATTGTATCACAAGGGACCAAAATGATGTATTGCGGGCGAGAGCAATTTTTATTTAATCCAGAGCGAAGCTAAGGATTCTAGCGTAGAATCCTGAGCGTAACGAGGTATTCAAAGTACGATACCGTGTGACACACTCATCCCCCTTTTGCTTTTCATCCCCCTCTACAAGAAAAGGTATTTACCTCTTGATTTGTTTGGTAGTAAATTGTTTACGACAGTTTCTGCGTTTAATTTGACATATTCTAATGTTATTATTTCTATCTGATAATCAATTTGTGGAAATCCAATTAAAATTGTCTGTAATATTTTGATAAAAATAAAGTCTTAAAAAAACTTTTGTGGGGAAGCCGAAGAGTACAGTTTGGCTCCCGTATCTTTATCAATTATCGGTGTATATTCGAGTGTAAAACGTGTAATAATGGTGGAATATTACGTGTTGAGTGTTTTCGAAGATAAATACAAGTCTCTTGGCAAGTAATGCTGGAGTTGAAATGTGATCTTTCGTGTTCCCACCAAAATTCCGGCAGCTTCTTGTAAAGACCACCACTTTACTAGACTGGGCTTGCCCTGACTCTGAATTGACTAATTGACCATATTACCTTGAAAATTTATATAATTTGACACTGGCAATACATTCGTGTGGGTCCATAAAAGAATTAAAAAAAGGTCTGGCTTCTAGCCTAGTTTGGAACCAGATGGCTTCATGCCTTCAGCATTTATTGATCCCATTAGGTACACGTACGTCAGTAAAGTAAGGTCGTACGAGCGAATAATATTGTTGTCTCGATTGCGCTTCGGTCTTAGTTAGGCACGGCTTTCTATCTTTGTCATTCATTATATGTCACTGTGCAAAACACACTGAGCAAATTGTACGTGCCATTTGTTGAGTAAGCGCTGGGAGAACGTACCCTATCTCCCCTTTTCTTTATATCCTCGGATCAAAATATGATTTTAGACGATCAAATAATATTATAATCCCATATAAATAAGTATACTGCCCGTAGATTGTAGATATACAATGTAAAAGGTTTGAATTTGCTGTAATCTGTGTTTACTCGAGTTTCCCGTTATCTGTTTGAAGATTAATCTACATAAAACAAGAACAATATTATTACACTAACTAATAATACATTACACTAACTAATTAATAATACACTAATTTTCCAAAACTATGCTAACTTATCTGAGTCTGTTACTAAGGTACGTATAACGCGGCATGGGAGGGGTGACATGATATCCGAACGACAATATGATTTTATGTGAAGAAAAATTGCCCCCACGGGCGGGACTACCCACACCTTCCTTGTACCTTCACGGTATCACAATACAATTGGTAGAATGCCGCTACATGGATTGGTACATACATACATACAGTCACGCCTTGTTCCCGTTGGGGTAGGCAGACTATTGGTGAAGAAAAATAATAAATAATAATATAATAAAATAATTCCTTTATTCCCATGTGGTGGGCGGCCTTTATGGGGGGTCCGTTTAGTGAGCGGCGAGTCATCGCCTGCCGTCATATTTCACCATGAGACGGAAGTGGCAGGTGCCGGAGTCTCTAGCAATAGCCCGGTTACCAACCATCTAGAAATCACACCTATAGACCAATCAAGTAGTTTTCATCCATTCACAATAGACCTTGTACCTAGCGGGGGCTGTCTTTGAGGTCACCTTAAAAAAAAAACTGTAGATGGTTTCAGAGATGGACCCCGATAGGTGCTATAGGTATTACCTTTAGATTAAAAGCTCAAAGGGGACTCTGCACGTTGGACTTAAAAAAAAAATGGTCTCCGTGCACGCCTATCAAAAGACCGGGTATACCCCGTGTTTTCGAGCGACATAATAATAATAAAATAATAGTTTAATAAAATAATAATATGGGACAACTTCCACACACAGTCATCTGGTCCCGAACTAGGCTAGAAGCCTGTACTATGGTAATCAGATGACTGATATACATACACGGAAAAAAAGGAATTGTCCCATCAACAAAAAAAATATTGTTACCAATTCCAAGACAATATTTACTTAACTTACCAATATATTGTCATTTTAATAATTTCCATTTCCTTCAAAATACAAAAAAATATTGTTGCTT
Source organism: Hemistola chrysoprasaria (assembly GCA_947063395.1). Taxonomy (NCBI): domain Eukaryota; kingdom Metazoa; phylum Arthropoda; class Insecta; order Lepidoptera; family Geometridae; genus Hemistola; species Hemistola chrysoprasaria. The sequence goes on from OX346730.1 coordinate 8,307,236, forward strand.
TATTGTCTTAAAACAAGTAAATATTGTCACGTAAACATTTTGATAGTTTAGTTTTAAGACAAGGATTAATGTCGTAGTAATAATAAACATTGTTACATTAGGATAAATTAATTATTAGACTAACAATTTCGTTGTTCTTTTGAAACGCTAAATTATTCAATTAAAAATTTGCAACTACTTATTTTAAAATAAACTATATTATAATAATAACACGGCAAATTATTCGACAAAGATTAAACATTATCAAGGCGAGAATACGTTAAATGTTTACTTGAAATGACAAGTATTCTTGATAGAAGATTATTATTTTTTAGAATAACAATTTAAATTGTTGAGCTAAAATTCTTTAATTTTTAAACAAGTTGTCACATATTGTTGTTTCAAAACAAGAATATTGTTTGAATAACGCGGCAAATTGTAAGACGAAGATTAAACTTTTTCGATGCGAGAATATGTTAAATGGTTATTTGGAATTACTAGCCGTCTTAATAGAAGATTGATTATTTCTTAAACCAACAATATCAATTGTTCTGCTGAAATCCTTTAATTTTTAAATAAGTTATCACATATTGTTGTTTCAAAACTTGAATATTATTTGTATAACGCGGCAAATTGTAAGACGAAGATTGAACATTTTCGATACGAGAATATGTTCAATTGTTATTTGGAATTACTAGTCGTCTTGATAGAAGATTGGTTAATTTTAAGAATAACAATATCAATTGTTAGGGTAAAATTCCTTAAATTTTTAAACAAGTCGTTACAATTTGTTGTTTTTATACAAAAATATTATTTGAATAATTTGGCAAATTGTAAGACGAAGATTAAACATTTTCGATGCGAGAATATGTTAAATGGTTATTTGGAATTACTAGTCGTCTTGATAGAAGATTGGTTATTTTTTAGAATAACAATATCAATTTTTCAGGTAAACTTCCTCAAATTTTTAAATAAGTTGTCACCTAAAGTTGTTTCAAAACATGAATATTATTTTAATAACGCGGCAAATTGTAAGACGAAGATTAAAACATTTTCGTTGCGAGAATATGTTAAATAGTTACTTGGAATATATCCAGTCGTCTTGATAGAAGATTGTTTATTTCTTAGAATAACATTATCAATTGTTCAGCTAAAATTTCTTAAATTTTTGAACAAGTTGTCATAAATAGTTATCTCAAAACATGAATATAATAACGTGGCAAAATGTATGACGAAGATAAAACACTTTCGATGCGAGAAAATGTAAAATAGTTACTTGGAATATCCAGTCGTCTTGATAGAAGATTGGTTATTTCTTAGGATAACATTATTAATTGTTCAGCTAAAATTCCTTAAATTTTTAAATAAGTTGTCATAATATGTAGTTGTTTCAAAACATGAATATTATTATAATAACGCGGCAAAATGTAAGACGAAGATTAAACATTTTCAATGTGAGAATATGTTAAATGGTTACTTTGAATTACTAGTCGTCTTGATAGAAGATTGATTTTATTTTAGAATAACACTATATCAACTGTTCAGGTAAAATTCTTTAAATTTTTAAATAAGTTGCCACCTAAAGTTGTTTCAAAACATGAATATTATTTTAATAACGCGGCAAATTGTAAGACGAAGATTAAAACATTTTCGATGCGAAAATATGTTAAATAGTTGCTTGGAATATCCAGTTGTCTTGATAGAAGATTGGTTATTTCTAAGAATAACATTATCAATTGTTCAGTTAAAATTCCTTAAATATTTAAATAAGTTGTCATATATAGTTGTTTCTTAACATGAATATTATTATAATAACGCGGCAAATTGTAGGACGAAAATTAAACATTTTAGATGCGTGAATATGTAAATAGTTACTTGGAAATTACTAGTCGTCTTGATAGAAGGTTAATTATTTCTAAGAACAACAATGTCGATTGTTGAGCCAAGTGCTTTTTTATTTTCAAATAAGTTGTCAGATAAAGTTGATTCAAAACAAGAATATTATTTGCATAAAGCAGCAAATTATATGACGAAGAATACACATTTTCAATACGAGAATGCGAGATATTAGTTTGCTTCAGTGTGTGCTGCGGCAGCCTGCATCATTGAGAAGTCGAGAATCGTATTGGTGAGTTTTTGATTTAAAAACTAGGTAATGTTGCCTAGCCTCTAAAAGCTCCGGTCAGTTTTCATTCATGAATACATTGTTGTAAAATTTGAATGCATCCAGAATTATACAGATTATTTAGAAGGTGCCTAATTACCTACTTCTTTTTTCCGATTAGATTGGGCATGAATATGGACGCCGGCGCCGTTGAATGTTCATTTCAAGAAGAATATTATATTGGTCAGAAAGCCACTCTTGATTTGCTGTCTAAGTGGTTAATGCCATCGGATGCTCGGAAGTTTCAGAAGTAAGTAAAATTTCTACTAACCCCTTTAGAAGGAAAGTAGGCATCCAAAAAGTTTGAGGTTAAGAGTGTAGCCATTGAGCCATTGAGCACACTGTAGGAATAACTCATACTTATTAAAAATACAAAGCCTTTATAGTTGGTATCTGGATAAGTATCTGCTTTTTTAATGTTTTGCTTTAAACATAAGTAGTTAGATAGCAGCAGTAGCAGGTTAATTGCTTCACGAATCACAAGGTATTTGTTAATAATTATATTAACATATACCTCGTTTATTTTATAATGTAATTTTAGTTCTATGGGGACAAGAATTAGTTACGCAACGTAATGCAAGTGGCAACAGGCCACAGGCAACAGCTAATTAGTATGTCTAGGTGTGTGTCCAAAATACCTCAGTGCCTCAAGTTGAATGTCTTTGACCAGTGTGTGTTACCAGTGATTACTTATGGATCTGAAACGTGGTCTCTGACTGTGGGCCTTATCAGCAGATTCAAAATAGCGCAACAAGCTATGGAGAGGGCTATGCTCAGGATTTCTCTATGAGATCGAATCAGAAATAAAGAGATCCGTATAGACGAACGAAAGTTACAGACATAGTCCAGTGTATTAATTAATTAAAGCATATTGATGTGGACTGGGCAGGGCACATAGCTCGTAGAACTGATGGCCGATGGGGCTGTAAAGTTTTCGAATGGAGACCACGGACTGGCAAGCGTAGCGTACGACGTCCACCCACAAGGTGGACGATCTGATAAGGACTGCAGGGACACACTGGAGGCGGGCCGCTTACAACCGGACTGGGTGGAAATCTATGAGGAAGGCCTATCTTCAGCAGAGGACTTTCTATGGCTGAGATGATGATGATGTATAGGTATATGTATAATAATATGTGTATAATAAAGTATGTAAATTCCAGGTATTAATGATGACATTGTTTGGCTGAAAAATAACCATGAACCATAGGATATTGTAATGCAGAAATGGATGAACACATAATATTATGATGAAAGAATACTTTGTGTGCAAGACAACCTGACAGAAATGAAGTGAAGTGAAGTGTCTGGTATGGGTAACTTTATTTTTTTATAAATGTGATTGCCTCCAATATCAACACCGGTGGCAGCTGGGTCGTTTATTTCTTGATATTGCTGTATTTATTGACCTGTAGCGGCGTGCGAAACAGGTAACAAAATCTAAAATCTTCCTAGTTAATTTTGCATGCCCTTATACTTTAGTTTTTACTTCTGCCACCAGTGGTGGAAATGATGGCAACTGGGAATAAACTTAACATAATTTATATCTTTTGTTTAAAGTTTTGAATATGTTATTAAGTGAAAATGTGATTCCTTCGACTAAAACTACTTACGAATTTAAATTAATCTAATCCAAACTGGTTAGGTTCAGAACGTGTACTTCCCAAAAGTGCATTTCTCACAAAGAGCGCATCCTAATATATTATACAATTTTTTATAAAACATGAATCTTACGGTAGTAAATTATTTTGATTTTAGTAAAACATGTTAATTTAGTCATCATGTTTAGATAATAAATTAAATAACATAATAACACCATTCTGATAATATTTACGTTTTTTTAAAAAAATATTTATATTTTAGGAAGTGCTAATTTTGAAAAATGCCCGTTTTGGTAAGTGTACCAATCGGGAAGTGCGTTCAGGACCTAACCCATATTATTCTAAATATTCCACTAGTTTTTTGTGTAATAGATTTATTTCAATGTACAGGATTACATTTTAAATATTGTTTTTGCTAAAGCGGATGGCATAATAATGGTTATAAGTTATCTTACCTACTAACTATCCAGTAAATGAAAGATAGCTGGATATAACAGTATTGAATTGTCAGTATCTAATTAAAAATAGTTTCATTTAACAGAAAATATATTATAATTGTGAGGCTTTTAAAATAAAAACGCTCATTACGCAAAAAAAAACCTACCAAGGGCTGTTTTTAAACCTTTTTTTCGTTATTGTATAGATGAGCCAGATAATTGTAATTGATCGCAATAACGGTAGGTGTCTGTGATTATTCTTCACATAATGAAGAACTTATTGCAAACTTTTACAATAGTTACCTTGCTTGGCTAAAGTAATGAAAAAATTGTTAAAAACTTGTATTTCCCGTCATTCATGGCTTTAAAGATTTTTTCATTTAAAGATATAAAACGCCGTATATTCCCAGTCATCCCCTCATGGATTGCCCCCAGGTGGCAATCGGGAATAAAATATCACCGGGTGGCGAATGGGAAGTTATTGCCCCCAGTTTAAATCGCTGTACATTGCTGCGTGCATCACCACCTCATCACTGTCTGTCTTACGGCCGCGATGAAGGAATTGACGGTCAGATATTTCCAATATGGTCTCCAATATTTATAGATAAGTGATATTATTAGAGACAAAAAACAAAATTTTCCTTATCGTAGTTGCTTTTAATAATCACTTATTGTTGTTGATCATAAAAACCTGGTGTACATTCGACAGATAATGAGGAACATTTTGTTTGTAAGTATGTCCCTAATAATCTCACTTATCTACTTATAAAATCACATTGGGAATATCTGACCGCCAACCCCTAGAGTCTAGGGGGTTGATCCACGCAGCAGTGTACAGCGATTTGAAGTGAGGGCAATAACTTCAATCGTCAACCGGGGGAAATGTAATTTTATTCCAGATTTCCACCTAAGGGCAATTTATGTGGGGACTACTGGGAATATATGGAAAAAGCTTACTGTACAAAAATGTTGCCCACAGCAAGCGAGACGTGGGCAATTTTTTTTTTTTTTGCGTAATTAGCATATTATTTATTAAGCCAAACACATTAAATCTTTCATAAAACTACTGATTATTGTTATTTCAAGCTATCTGTCATTTACTGGACAATTTACATATTGTTTAGAAGTAATATATATTTTTTAAAGGAATAAATAAAAGTCTTCAAATGAAACAATAGTAGTTTTATTACAAAACATATTATTGTAGGTCTAAGTGAACTATATTTTTGATACAACAATATATAGATCGAAGTAAAATATATTGTTCAAACAACAATATATTACTGTAGCTCTAAGTAAAATATTGTTCAAACAACATTTCCTGTATTTTCATTCAGACAATAAAAATTACTGAAACAAGTAAAACCAAAAGTATTGAGCGAAAATCTATGTTTTGTTGGTTCAAATAAATCATAGTTTTAAACCAAGCTAGTGTGTATTCTCCTAAAGAGAATAAATTTTCTTGAAACTAGTAGAATCTTAGTTTTGCAACAACAATCTGGTATTCTCATGACTACAATGATATTTACTGTTAAACGAAGAATCTGTTTACTCTCAAACTAATTTAATTCGTATTGTTATAAAAACAATATATTAAAAATTATATTGTTAAAATAAGTGAACTACTAGTATCAAATCAAAACAATGTGTTGTTGCTACAAAAAAAACATATTGTCTAAACAATCTGATGTATATTCTTGCAAAAACGATATACGTATTGTTGAAACAGGGATTATGATTTGTTAAAACAAAAATTTTGATTTGTTAATCCAAGTAAACCAAAGTATTACATCAAATCAATAAGGTTGCTTGAGATAAATAAACTATATTGTTATAATAACAAAACCAAATGTTTTTGGACTAACAATACGGTTGTATTGTGTGAATACAATATTCTTATCAATATCACATTGTATATTTAAGTAAATATAGTCTTCCTCTATAGGAAGACAGGATTTGCTTTGAACTAAAGCAACTTGCTTTAATTTAACAATTCCTTTTTTTCCGTGTACTTATATAAGCTTATAACACCCAGACACAGATCAAACAGACATGTTAAATCTGTTCTGTGGCTATAGGTAGTTTTTTTTTTTATGTGAGTGAGTGATAAGATGAGCAAATCAGGTGCCTGATGGTAAGCATCATGATTGCTCATGTCAGACACAGTGCCACCATGTGTTTTATAATTCAAAATTCTGCGCGGCGCTGCACTGCGCCTGTCACCCTGAGATATTAGCTGTTGAATCTCATCATGCCCAGTAATTTTGCTGGTAACATTGCCCTTCGAACACAGTATATGTTTGCACATTACTGCTTGGCGGATGAATCACTGGCAAAAGTGTGGTACTTCCCCAAGTGGCCCCCTGCAAAAGAGGCCTACCACCACATCTATAAAAAATATATAAAAATGTGGAATGCCCTCCCATTCCACGTCCTAATAGTACTTTAAAGAACTGCTTGAAAGAGGATAGGTATAATAATTATTATCATCATCTTAGCCATAGGACGTCTACTGCTGAACATAGGCCTGTCATCTAGTCCGGTTGTAAGCGGCTTTCATCCAGCGTGTTCCTGCTGGCTTTATTAGATCGTCTGTCCACTTTATAATATTATAATATTAATTAATTATATATATTAATTATAATAATATGTTCTTTTCGAATAGGAAACTTCTAAACTTAAAAAATACTCAAAAGTTTTAATATATAAAAGTGGAACGAATAATAATTATCTTGTAGGATTTTATATTAAATAAAAATATTAATATCTATCATTATAGTAGGTAGGTATACGTAATATAACAACGAATTAAAATATGAAAACAAACACGACAGAGACGTTATTTTATGTTAATTTTTATTATACTTAAGACTGTTTTTATTTAAAAAAAATAGGAATATACAAGTTGTAACACAACAATTAAAAGAAAATTAATTTAAATTACAAAATGTTTTTTTTTATTTGTACTCTCCAATGCAATTTTGTTTTGAAAGCTATTGCTAATTAGAGTGAAATTGTCTAATATTTTTTTGTCGTGTCGATCTGTGGCCATTCATAGTTACTCGCTCATGGGCATATCTGCCATGACTAATCAACACAAAAATTATGTGTATATTCTCGTAAGGCCCAACGGACCTAATTTAATGAGAAAAATATTTGGGTCACTCCAACCCAAGACAATTTTTGAAATCAATTAATTTCAACCCAGTGAACTTAAATTATGGCATGATAATATTATATTTACGTATTCCCCTTGAAAAATCACTCTGAGCCGCATCTACTTGTACCTATTTTTAGGACATTGGGTCGTAATATATTATATCGATCTTAATTTTAGTTTGGGCCTTACAAGTCTAGAGTAGGTAAACATAAGTACATTTATAAAATCATATATAATATAATATATTAAGGAGTAAACGGGCGCAAAATTTGAAGTCCTACGCTCTGGTTTCCCGTGTAATTTATTTAAAGAGAAACTCGCCAGAATTTTAGCCGAAAGGGATAGTTTTCCGGCTCCTTAAGGAGGCGAGACTATCATCCCTAAAGCAAAGAATAATAACTACATATTACCCTAAAGCTTAGAGATAGCTCATATGATATTTATATGTTTGTATGTATTTCATTAGGTAAGTATATTGATTTATGGACATTTGGTTGATTTTATTTTTGACATTGATTCATTTTTAGTATTATTTTAATTTTAATTTTTTTAATTATTTTTTAATTAATGTTTCTGATTGATGTGATTATTTTATGGATTTATTTTTTTAATTTTATGCTTAACTATAGTAGGTTTTAATGCTTTTTTTAATTTCAAACACAATTGTACCGATTGTTAATGAATAAATAAATGAAATGAAATATTGATAAGGGCCTCTGAGACTTATTGTTATGTCGTGTTATTGCCTGGAATATATGAATTATTATTATGATTATTATTATTATTAAAAAACACACCCTGTAGGTACTACTTGGCAAAAAGTATTTAAAATAATGAGAGCGCCACTGTATTTTTCAACCATAAAACTAGTTGAATCAGCAGTTATAATTATAATTAGTTCCGTTGGTACTTAGACTATTTTTCTAAACATTATTATTATTCTGTATAACATTATACGCTTGTTACAGTTTCAGATATCTAGTTTTAGTGCCTCCTTTTGTTCCAGTGGCACTTTTCACGTGTACAACTATGTTTTCGATTCTCTACCTGCCTTTTCTAAGGCATTCTTTTCACAATATCTATTATATGATTTTATTTAACTGTGATAATAAATACGAAACAATCAAACCAGACAAACTTTTATGACATTTTCAGATAATAAAGTAATTTATTTAGATTTAAATAATTTAAATAGAAATCAATTATTGAAAGCCGAATCAGACAAAATTAATGTCTTGAAAGATTATAAAATTTATTCCGAAAATTTTACTCAAATTTGCAATAATAATTGTTTATTTTAATAATCTTTATCAAACAAAGTAATTTATAAGGCTTCTCGTATACTAACCTTTGTTAACTCTAATCCTCGAAAGGCTGTTGAGATAAACCCAGTGTATTCAGTACTATGATAATAGTTAGTTGTGTGCTAACCTTAAAATTTTTAATTTTTGATCTCATTTTTTAAAATGTATTATGATAATACAATTCCGCCTGTTCTACGGCAGTATTTGATCGTAATTGTTGGTAAGTACCTAGATTTTTATTAAAAATCTTTTTAAAAAGCGATTGCTGGGCATGACCATGATCCCCGGTACCTAATAAGCACCTAATGTAAAGTATTATTGGATTATCCCATTAGGTATTTTCTCAGTAACGCGAATCTAGTTTCGTGAGGGTTATGCCAGTGTACCTAGGTACTATGGGACTGAGTCTTGGGCCCTGGGTACACCTCTAACTTCCTTCAGGGAAAAAGGCGTGATGTTATGTCATGTTTAATATGTATATATGTATGTTACATATTTGAACCGTTTGGAGTCGAGACTCTGAGACCGTGGGGTCCGCGAGCTCACCGCATTTTCAAAAATCTATCTGAGCGCTTGGTCGAGGCGACGCGTGATCAAAATGCTGGCGTTTATCTGGCTCAACGTATAAACATTGCTATTCAACGTGGCAATGCCGCCAGTATCTTGGGTACGCTGCCATCTGACAGTGGTTTAGAGCACTTGGATTTTCTATAGGCTGACATGTCGGCCTGTGGATTTTCAAAGTGTTCTATGGTATAGTGTATTTAGTTAGGGTAGATAGTAAGTAGGTAGCTCTATTGTTTAGTCTTTATTCAATAAAGGCACTATGCCCTATTAAAAAAACATGTATATTTATTTACTTAAATTTTATTATTTATTTGATTTTAACATTTAATGCGTATTATTATGGAGGCGGCGACCGAAGGATTCCCCACACAAACGTAATAGGTAAATCATTTGAAAAATCAGAGCATATTTCCAACATTTAATGACGTTATTCGGAATGAGACACTAGTTATTTAGGTTCCTCACATATATTCCATACCAGTATATTCCGAAAAAACTTCATCAATAGATATTTATTGTGTCTGATGAAATCTAAGAGAGGTAATTAGAACTACTGCTACTCTAAAGCCGTAAACGTTTTACTGATTTATGGTAGAATACAGAGTTTAAGTTTTTTTTTTTTTATTGTAGTGAGTAACAAGACGAGCTAATCAGGTGCCTGATGGTAAGCATCAAGATTGCCCATATCAGACACAGTGACACCCAGTGTTTTAAAATTCAAAATTCTGCGCGGCACTGCACTGCGCCTGTCACCCTGAGATACGAGTTGTTGAATCTCATCATGCCCAGTAATTTCGCTGGTAACATTGCCCTTCATACCGGAACACAGTAATGTTTGGACATTACTGCTTGGCGGATGAATAACTGGCAAAGGTGTGGTACTTCCCCAGGCGGCCCCCTGCAAAAGAGGCCTACCACTACAACCACTACAACATGTTGAGCCATACGAAATGAAAATACACAGATATGAAGAAATAGGGAATAATTTTCCACTCGATTGTTTGTGGTTGGCTATGGATCTTTTGTAGTGGTAGGCCTCTTTTGCAGGGGGCCGCCTGGGGAAGTACCACACCTTTGCCAGTTATTCATCCGCCAAGCAGTAATATGCAAACATTACTGTGTTCCGGTCTGAAGGGCAATGTTACCAGCGAAATTACTGGGCAAGATGAAACTCAAAAAAAAAAAAAAAAAAAAAAAAACAACAACAATCAACAACTCATATCTCAGGGTGACAAGCGCAGTGCAGTGCCTTCTTTCTTTATGAACTGACGTAACTTTAGGTATAATATTTTCGTAATAATAATAATGTTGTAAGGAGAAATTCAGAACTGTTTTGCTTTGGTACATTTTTACGCATTTTTACGCTTTTGTATGTGTTTTTTTTTCTATATATTTCATACTTAATTAATTCATAATTATATTAATTACTTACTTAATAATTAATAATATCAAAATGAGGCCGCTATGAACCGTAGAACGCTAATAAGATATATTATTATATATTTTTTATTTCATTTACTTTGAACTATAGTTCAAACTAAGAGCTTAAAAAGTGCCGTCGTACATATAACAAAAAACTAACTTCGGAATTTTTATATATATTTAAGCCAAAATTAAGAAAAACGAGGCCGCTATGGTAAATACTAATAAGTATTCACCATTTTTCAATGAATTAAAAATATCGTACCTAGTCTTTTATTTTCTTAGATTAAGAACACCAAAGTTAATCGTTTAATATAAAAATACGTTTGAAATGTGATAGGGCTCTTAACCAGATATTCTATCGCATACGAAACCTTTGTGACGAAGCCTTTGCTAAGGCGCGGCATAGCAGTATCTATATTGTTTGTAATATTGTCTTGGTTTTCAGTGAATTTCATCAATATTTGCTTCGGCATGGAGACAGGCTGGCCTTCGCCTGTGATAGCTAAGTTGAGGGAACCTGACCAGAAGACACTGGCACATTCGTTGACTAATGATGACGCGGCCTGGATTGCATCTATAGGCATTGCTGTTGGAATGTTTGGTACTTAATCTTCTTATATAGCCGGTATCCTATTGCTGAGTATTTATCTTGGTCAAGCCAACCTTTTTCCAACTTTTTCTGACAAAGTTGACTAAATTCTGCAAATGGTTGGAAAATTTACCTACAAATGCTTAGAAAGAACGAGTTTTCCTGATTAGGTACACTGCTTGAGTTAATCCACTATCGGTTGAGTGGTCAACCTATAACCCTAGTGTCGGAGTTTCATCAAAATTTCAACAAAACCTTCCAACACTTATTAGCCTCTGTGCCCGACTTATAGGAGACAATCGGGATAGACAATCGTGCCATTTTGAGCACCGTAGCGTTTTGGCCTTGGACCAAGGCCAAATCCAATGCCGAGTGGAGGGAACACGAACTTGCAGCAGATCACCAATTTTTGCAAGTTGTTCAGATAGTCACACTTAGACACCTTTTTTCTTTTTTTGGCTTAGTAGTTTCCGCTATATATAGTTAAAATATGAATGGCCACCCCTTCCCGTCCCGTGGGAGCCGTGAGATCCAGCAGAGGGACATATTCAGAGTGTGGGCAGCAGCGCTCTCCATTTCCAAGTATTCCAACTCACAAAATCGCCTGCCAAGCGTGGTGATTACGGCAAAATCCCCCCAAATGAATAATTTATGTTCTATGGTGGAGGCTTAAGTTCAGCAGAGGCAGTTCCGGCTGATGATGATGCTCCTTTAGTGTTCCTTTCCTTTTTTGTTCTACCTATAAATATATAATGAAATATATCGATAAATCATTTGATGGCGTAATTATTATTGTTCTTGCTTCTACTACTCCAAGATAGCTCATGGAACCAATTTATGTCAATTCCAGCCATGTTCATAATCCCATACTTAATGGATCACCTAGGAAGGAAGTTTTGTTTAATTCTCCTGTGCATCCCTCGGATGATTAAATGTCTGATCATGATCTTCGCCACCGACGTCTGGATGCTGCTGCTGGGACGATCGTTGAATGGGATATCGGATTTGTTCGGAATTTCTTTATTGATTACTTATACCTCTGAAATTGCTAGCGTAAGTACTTTCGAGCATTGAACATAATAACAACTGATATATTCCGTTTAGTTGTTTGACCAAAAGTGTCATCAGTTCCATTAATGGTACAAGCGATACAACGGTAGTGTCAATTGTTCCATCAATGGAACAACTCCAATGGTAAAACTGACACTACGCCATATTAATTACTAGCTGATCCAGCTTACTTCGCACCGCCTTAAATTCATAAATTGCTAACCGATCGAGAGATGTGACTAAATTTTAGAAGAATAAGCGTGTTAAAATATACGAGTGTTATTTCGTTCCTCAAAAAACCATTCTTGTCACCTCCAAATTTTATAAGTGGGTATAATTTTAATTCCGGTTCTCCTCCGGATTTATTATTTATTTTTATACTGTTAACATCAGAAAATGCCATCACTAGATGGTAAGGTGGCATTATTTTTCGATATATGTCACGCGACGCGTAATCTGTTAAACGCGAAGATTCTTTAAATCAGGTAAGGTGTACTGACATTTTTAAATTTTCTGCGCAATTTTTTTAATATTTCTTTCCTTATGAACCTTCAACAAAGTATTACAAAATTAAAAAAAAAGATGAATGAAATCGATAAAGTCTTTACAAGTTATGGCGTAACCAAACAGAGAACGTGGAGACGAAACTTTCATTATTACATAATAATATATAATATGATTAGATATAATAAAGATTTTCAAAACCGACGGGCATACATTATGTATGAAGAATGCGATGAAAGTTTGAGAAGTAAAAGTCGTGTGTCAGGATCGTAACAAATGGAGAGAAATACTTAGTCTCAGTCAGCGGACACAAGACGTCACTTTGTTTATATTATAATTATTTAAACCACGATAGTTGATGTCGTTATGTGTATACTAGTAATCAGTTAGTTTAATGGTCATTGTAGTCATAATTTCAGACACCTATCGTGAAAAATCTGCTTCTTACTTTTCTGTATTACTTATGTAAAACTCGTTCTTTTATGCCGCATATGTGCAAACTATGGAATTATCTTCCTGCTGCGGTCTTCCCGTTGAGCTACAATATGGAGCTCTTCGAAAGGAGAGTGAACAGATTGTTGAAGTGTCTGGAACATACTGGCAATATCCCTGGTGTTGCAGGTATCCATAGGCGGCGGTAACCACTCACCATCATGCGCAGGGATTCCCGAAATATACACGGGAACAAATTCGTGACAATTACGCCAGTATTCTAAGGTCAAAGAACTTTTTCTGTGAAACAGCTGATTTTATTCGCAATTTCAGAGTTTGATAGTGAAAATGTTCAAAATGATGAGTTCGATGACTAAAAGAGAATACTAACCTTACTGAAAAAAATATACCTACAATTAAAATTTGGAGGTGACGGGAATTGATTTTTGGAGGTATCAGTATAATTGCCACCCAGTAACCTAGTTTTTTAATAACTACCTACGTTTGATACCTGTTGTTCTTTTTTCTTATAATTTTAATTATGAATGACTTGTTACTTGTTATAAATAACGTGTTTATGTAGGTATATTATTTTAATGAGTATGCACGAATGAATGCTTTGTTCAAAATATTCATGAGATAAGTACTTTAACAAATAAATATTATTTTAATCCTACTTATATAAAATAATATAACTGCGAAAGTTTGTGAGGATCGATGGATAGACGGATGTTTATTACTCTTTTACGCAAAAAGTACTGAAACGATTGGACTGAAATTCGGTATGTAGATATTTTAGACCCTGGAATAACATATAGGGAACATTTTTCCCGACATTCCCACGGGAACGATGTCTATGCGCATGAAACCGCGTGGCACAGCTAGTATACACCTAATTTATTTAGGTACCTAGAGTTCGTGCAGATCTAAAAAAACCTAATTAAAAACGCACTACTGGGCTATTCCACGCGACCACAGACTATAGTTTTTTTGTAAATATAGTTTCATCCCTGACAGATCCCTCCTTCCCTTTATATGCCTTGGTGGCAAACAATCAAATGGTGTGCCTGATAGCTCGCGGTTACCGCCGTCTATAGACACCTGCAACACCAGGGGTATTGCCAGTTTGTTCCCGACCCGACCAACACCCTATTCACTCTCTTATTGAAGAGCCCTATATGAAGACCGCAGCAGGAGATCATTCCTCAGTTGGCACGTATGCGGCAGAAAATAACTCATCTTTATACTACAAAAACGTGCGTTTCATGCCATCTATGAGATGCGTCCACGCGAATCTCTGAGGGAATTATTTAAAGAAATAAACATTCTGACCCTACCATCCTTATAAATTTATGAGAACATCATGTATCTCCCTTGTTGAATAGCAATTTTACGTTGGGCCAGATAAACGCCAGCATTTTGACCATGCGTCGATTCGACCAAGCGCTCAGATAGATAGAATATATTTTTTTAAATTAAATCTACTAATTAAAATTTAATTGATTACAGAAAGAAATAAGAGGTGCCCTGGGCACAATATCACAGATTTCTTTTGCAATTGGCATCATGATCATGCTGACGGTTGGACCATTCCTATCATACTTGATGCTGAATATTATGCATACGGTGTTAGTGTTTGCACTTTTCGTACCGCTGCTGTTTCTACCTGAGACGCCTTATTTTTTATATTCGAAAGGTAAGATTTTAACAAATAATACAAAAAGAATTTAATTTTTTCATAGACTAAGCGGTTTATTCGCTTGAATTAAAATATGAACATGGGAAGAAAAAATTCATCTACAAGCGGGATTCGACCCGCACCTTCCGCACCAATCCGCGTAGTGGGCACCCTACCAATGGAGCTACCGTGGAGGCGAAGATACTAGCCAGATAGAAATTTTTCTATCCCGCCTAAATAACGCTTCTATTTTCGCATTCTACCCACGAACAAGTCTAAAACTTACAATATAATTAGAATTCAATCGAAATTGATAAACCACTAGTCGCACTAGTTAGCACAGAATTTACTCAAGATTGCTCGATTAGCTCAAGAATTCGCTTACTTGCATAACACTGGCCTAATCTAAAAGTCTTATCTTATTGTAGGACGTGAAGAAGAACTAATCAAAGTGCTAACCCTATTGCGAGGCACGAAAGAAGCCGCTCACGAAGAGATCAAAGACTACTCAACAACAGAAAAGACTGCCGTCAACAAACTAAACCTACTCAGGGATGTCACAGTTTGGAAATCTCTAGGAAAAAGCATAGTCTTGATCGTAGCATCTCAATTGACTGGATATAATTCTATATCCTTTTACCTTCAGTCAGTGTTTGCTTCGACTCATACCACTTTAAAACCAGAAGTGTCATCCTCGGTCATAGGATGTATAGAGTTATTGGGATGCTTTTGCACGATTTTCATGACTGATAAGTTTGGGAGAAAACCCATATTGACGATCTCTTTGAGTTTTATGGCTGTGGGTATGGTACGAATCTTTTTTTTAACTTTCGGAATCTTGTTTACATTATTTAACTATTTCTGAGCAATCAGAGCAATACTACATAACCGCGATTTGGTAAACTTTTCATAGTCTAACTTCTAAAAGGTGGTGTATCCCTTAGTAAATTCTCGTTTAAACTTTCTCGTAAGTATCTACATGAACACTAAATTTCTTATTCAAGATATTATTATGTGCGTTTTTTTCTTAGATGGGCATGGGAACTTTCTTCTATCTTAAAACCATGGAGTACAAAATAGTGGGATTTCTTAATTATCTTCCTCTTATGTCAATTATGTTGGTGATCTTCTGTTATAATGCAGGTAAGAACCCATAACCGACCCATGGGAATAAACTATAGTTTAATTACTTAGATTAAAAGTTTTATTCACAGACCATGAACTCCAGTTCCAACAGCTTTACGTGCCTTTCAAAGTACGGATGTGGCCCGAATTAATACCACATGTTATGAGATTCGAACCACGGTTTCAAAAAGACTGGATCTACTGCAAAAGTGGCGTATTTGAGACTGTATGACCATTTGCAAATGGTTTTTTTTTTGCGATTTTACCGGTTATTCGCACGCCAAAAAATTCACCCGCGTCCCATTTCATTCTCTTTTCGATTTATGCAGTGGTACATAATTAATATTACCCATGATTTTAAGATTCATGACAATTTACTATAGGCAGATCGTTGATGGGTAATTGGCACGAACTATTCCAACTGTGTTTGTACTTCTTCAACTATAAATTGGGCCTTCCTTACTCAAAAATATTCCTTGCAATAAGAAACCCTTTCGTTGTCAAATTAAAGAGCAATGATGGTGTCTATTGCAAATGATATTCTAATATTCTGTCATCTTTCAGGTTTAGGTTCAATCATGATGATGTACATAGCAGAACTCTTCGACGGTTCAGCCCGAGCTTTCGGCGTTTCCACAGCAGTGTTTTTCTCCAGTCTGGTCATGTTCTTCGTCATAAGATTCTTCTCAACTGTCACCTCTACCATCGGACCTTCGTGTACTTACTACGGCTTCGGAATCTTCTGCATAGTTACTTGTATCTACATTGCGTTTTGCCTACCAGAGACCAAAGGGAAAGCGTTCAGCCAGATACAAGCAGAGATGAAACATGAGAAGGTTAAGAATCTGGAGAATGATACTAGTTACTAAGGTTTTAGCCATATGAAAATTCTAATGATCTTTGATTGCAGTTCCACTCATTCATCATCTAAGCTGTTCAGATAACAGCATCGCTAGTCTGGAATTTGATAAAATTAGAGGCCGATTGCCAGCAGTGGCTACGATCGGGAAAATTGTTTCCAATTGCCACCAGAGAGTGGCGGCTTAGATTTATTTTCTCGGTTGCCAGCGGGTGGCGAGCGGGAATAGACGGAGGCTGACAGGCCATAGATCGAATTTTGCTTATCTGAACTGCTAATTTGGTGGTTGAAGGTGGTTTTATACGAAAAGCGACAGATCTGGCATCTAAGTGGTAAATTATTTAGTGACTCTTTCGCCCCAGGCCGCACTACGGTTAACTGCTTGCTGTTTTTTGTCTATAGAAAATCAGTCGCTGGAAAAAACCGCTAGACTCCTTTGGACGTCTTTGAATCACAAAGTGACGTGGTTAACCGTAGTGCAGCCTCCGCCTTTAGTGGACTGATAATATGCAAACTGAAAATTAAATTTAAATACTGGTTATAAGTATTTAGATTAAAGAGCTTTGAGTCTGCTCAAAGTGGTGGGTTTTAAGTTAGTTTAGGATTGTACCTTTTCTTAAGTTTAGAGTTTCAGTTCCAGTTTTCAATTTATTTATTATTCAAAAAATGTAATTTTATAAAATATAATCCTAGAAATATACAAAAGTTTTAATGAATAATTGCTGTATCAGTCGCACTTCGGTCTTAGTTGTTGAATAAGCGCTGGGAGAACGTACCCTATCTCCCATTTACTTTAAATCAATGGTCATCAAGAACATTATTCATACTTACATAGAATACATAAAACAAAATCGCTTTTCACGTCCGTCTATCTGTATATCCCCTAATTCTTCACAATAAACTATGCAAATAATTTTTATGGTTGTCACCAGTGAATGGAGTGATTCAAGCAAAAGATTAAATGTGGGAAAAATATTCAAATTCAAATTCTCTTTATTCATAGATTTCAGGTTACAAATGATCATATTATTATATAACAATTACGTCCCGCCGAACCGCTATATTGTTTTGTATTAATTAAATGATATAAATATATTATGACGATTAATGTGAAGGGATTGGAAAAAATCATGCTAACCTGCATGGCCCAAAAGAGTTTTATGAAAACGATGTATTAAGGGGTGTCCCCTTCGATACAATATGAAATTTTCCAAACATGAAGAAGGAAAGAATAATTTTCCACTCAATTGTTTGTTATTGGTTTTTGATCTGGCCTTAACTTAAGCCAAAATATATTTGGTTGTAGAAAACCGTATTGTTTTTCGTATTTATAAAAATTGTTTAAAAATTGTTTTTGTAGAAAACCGTATTGTTATTCGTATTTATAAAAATTGTTTAAAAAAAATGAGGTTATTTTAATGTTTTTTGTATACCTATATGAAAAAAACCATACGGTTTTCTTAAACCAAATATATTCTAGCGCAAATAAAGGCCGGTGTAAGAGCCAACTACATACAATTGAGTGCAAAATTATTCTCTCTTTCTCCATATTTGGAAAATTACATTTTGTATAGAAGAGCGACCGCCTTAAGGAATAATTCCGCTTAAAACGATAATGTATTAAGTATGCTTTTCTGTAATAAAATTTCCATAATCAGTGGAATTATCTCTGCAGTTGTGTGACTTTGGTGCAGTGATGTTATCTTATCTCAGAAGATCATTGCAAATGAATATTTACCTTTACCTAGTAGTTATTCTTGTTTCAATTGTTAATTTTAGCACACTATTATTTATTCTGTGATTTCAGTAATTTTAACTCCCGCCCGATAAAGAAAGGAATGTTATAAGTTTGACGTGTCTGTGTATCTTTGTATCTTTGACATCGTAGCTCCTAAAAGAGTGGACCGATTTTGATGTGGTTTTTTGTTTGAAGGCTGACGTGATCGACTGTTTTTAGGTATGATTCATGAAAATTGGTTCAGCCATTTTAATTATCATTAGCTCTTTTCTAGCGGTTAAAGAAAATTAATGATCAACTTCCAGTTGAGTGGTCTGATCAATTCGAATATAACGCATACAATCACGCCTTTTTTCCTGAAGGGGTAGGCAGACCATTGATGTAAAGAAAAGGGTACGTTCTCCCAGCGCTCACTCAACAACTGGTACGTGCAATTTGCTCAGTGTGCAGTGTGCACAGTGCAATATAATGAACAGCAAAGATAGAAAGACGTACACCTAAGATTGAAGTGCGACCGAGACAATATTAGTCGCTCGTACGACCTTACTTTACTGACGTACATGGACCTAGTGGGACCTACTTTGACTAGTGCGACTTAATTTCCCTAATTCATCGCCCCTTTTCTTTATATCAATGCTATGAATGGTACAATTCAATGGTACATATGGAACACTGATCAAAGCGTCTGAGAAGGAGCCGTTTTTAATAGTGTTTTAAAAACACTATATACCTACATAATATATTATATGTACATAAAACTTATTTCATTAAACCTGTGATTAAACTACATGCGGGATTTTAGGTCTGTATTATTACACAGAGTTCGATTTATATAGGTACCTAAGTCTATCGCCTGTGAAACGGCCAACGCCCTCTGGCAGGTATTTATGTAGTTATATTATATTTTATAGATGCATAAATGTATGTATGCGAGGGGGCACTGCGGGTGGGGGGGGTTTTGTATTTTTCGTAGCTAAGTATATAAGCTAAAATGTGTTATGTCTTATGTGTTCTGTGTAATGTGTTTTTATAAATATTATAATCACAGATCACTATAATTAGTACTACGATTATAATTTGTTTATATAAAAGCCCCAAATATAGATATCAGAATAAAAAAAAAAAAAATTTAAGTCTATGGTTGACATAGACCTCTATAATATAAACTTGTGTAAAAAGTCACAGGAGCTCGGTTAGTATATGAACTTTTTGGTGGTTAGCGTAGCGACCACAAAGTATTTGGCGCGCGAAATTTAAAATCTATAGATGTTTGTTTCTCGTAGAGTTTTGTTCAAGGAGTTTCACGTTCATTCTGTTTTCTACTAATATTTTTTTAAACATAAGAGCCCGCGCACACAGAGAGCGGTCAGGAGTTCCGAGTTCCGAGTTCCGCGTTCGGCGTTCATTAGAATATACTGAGTCTATAACAACAACGCACACAGCGGGCAGTCTGACCGCGGCGGTCAAAGCGGAACGTCGCATTCCAAGAGTTCTTTTCCCGCCAAGGCAGAGAACGCCGGAACGCCGCGATGTCTGATGAGTTTGGAAAAACGGAAAAGTTAATTGAATTGGTTAGGGAAAGGAGTTTATTATACGATTTAAGTAATATAGACTATAAAAACCGCGATCCTGAAAAATATTACTGAATTCGCTTTGTTCTTCTCGCGATGTGTTAATTGGGTGCACCCAATACTTTTCTTCTTAGAAGCTGCTGAGCTCCACAAGAGCAATAATTCTTCATCAGATGACGAAGGAACTTTCTAGTGACATGTTGCATGTGCAAAGACCCAAACGAAACTAGAACGCGAGAATTTGCACGCCGCTTGTGTGCGTTGGAACTCTTGGGCGGTCAACGGTCACTAGAACGCAGAACTCTGACCGCTCTCTGTGTGCGCGGGCTCTAAAAACCTCACACAACATTTACCGTCACAGCTGTCATAGAGTTATTATTTTGCCAGGCGTTAAGCGAATAAATGTATTCAGCTGTTGCTAAATAAATTGAAATAAATATATTTATAATAGCTTCGACTATCAGCAATGTCTGCGCTACACATGATATAAATATAGTATAGTATATAAAGAATGACAGTGTCAAGGCACGCATTATTAATTACTTAGTAACTGTTATCAGTCACCTATTATAAATCTCAACAGCAAGAATAAAATAATTCTTCAGGAAACCTTCAGCTCATAAGCGTTCTGAGTTTAGCTATGTTTTATATAGATTTAAATTGTGTGTAGGCCGGTCGTGTTGTGTCTGAAATACAAAAATAAACATAAAAATCGGTGCGTAAAATTGGTTTTTTGGTGCGCTATAGTTACTGTTATTGTCGTTTTATTTAAGGATATTTTTACAATAAAAAACACTGTTACAAAATAGTAGGCATTAAAGAAAGACTTAGTGATAGTAGGTATTGAAAATTGGTTTATCAATGGGTTTAGTTTGAGTACTTCTTTCGTTAGTTTAATACTTACCTACTTATGTTAATAAATTATATTTTAAGCTTTTACTTGACTGTGAAGAAGGTTATTATTTTATTGAAGATACTTTATAGTAAGGTAAATTATTTCCCTGTGTAATTTTAGTTTTACTTATAATATGCTCTCGATTTATCGGGTTCCTCAAAAGGGATAAAGGAACCCTCATAGGATCACTTCATTGTCTGTCTGTCTGTCCGTCTGTCCGTCTTTTTCTCAGGAACGCTATGAGGTATCAATTTGAAACTCATAACTCTGTGCTCATATCAACAACTCAAGTCTACGGTCTCTTGCTGTTTTAAAAAAATAACTTCTAATTCAACACAATCTAAAGATACGTCCATTTTACTGCACATTTCCATACTTGCGCAACGGACTAAAAACCTCTAGGGTACTTCCCGTTGGCCTAGCATTATGAAATTTGGCAAGAAGCAAAATCTTACAGCAACAAAAAAGTGATTACTAACATGTTTGCGGTATCTAGGTACGGAACCCTACACTAAGCATACTTACCAAGGTATTCCTTAACTATTTATATCATAGTGAATTTATAAAAAGCCCATCACACACGTAGCTATAATATATATTAATATACCGTCTTATAATATATATTATAGTAAGCTACCACACACGGGGACGATGCTATAATATTTATTTTACCCTTCATTTCATTGATACAGTAGTTTATATTAATATGCAATAATATATATTACGGTATATGTTGGTGACGTCATAGAAATATATATTATAGCTGCGTGTGCGGTCAGTCGAATATTTGTATAGAAAATATATCGTAATATGCCTTGCTATGCGTAATATGGCTTTACTCGCATGATTTCGTTCACTACATAAAAAACAATTTTCAATACCTACCATTATTTCATGTAACAGAATTCGTCCAATGAATGGTAGTTCACATAACATTGATTTGTTAAACTTAATACTTTCAAAAACATTCTCACTCGATTTATTAACACGACTCACGACAATTTTTACCATTTAAATTAAATACGTGATTAAACCGTAGTTTTATACAGACAGAGTAGATACCGCAAGCCTCGTCATTTGTTTTAAATCTAAGCTTGTCACATTTTTCTACCAACGTGGCATGAAGAGCGCGCAGTATTATAATAATACAAAATAAAAAGTAAAGCGAGATACGCTTTTACTGGCTGTATAACCCATCAAGTGGTGGATTTTACGCCTCGATTTCGTGTAGAATTATAGTATACCTAGTAGAATTAGTGCGCGTACTCACTAGCGGCTAGCCGGATTGCGGTGTGGCACATTATGCAGTGGCCGCAGTATAACTAGTAGTATTTTATTGTATACTATATGTAAACATACATTATGTACCTATTATATGTAGCTGTGCCCCGCAGTTTCTTCCACAAAATCTTCGTTCCCGTGTGAATATCGGAGTGATATAAGAGTAGATAGATAGATAGATAGATAGATAGATAAACACTTTATTGGTACACCACACCAAGAAGTTCTTAAATCTAATACCAATTAATGATAACTAGTGTAACAATGGGCGGTCTTATCGCTAAGAGCGATCTCTTCCAGACAATCGTGCAGGGAGAGGAGAGAACCGTAATAAACATTTGGTTGGTGGTGTTACAGAGACTGCTTAATAAATAAATATAAGTTACAAAAGTATGTGTTACTCCAGGGTCTAAACTATCTACATAGCAAATTTCAGCTCAATTGGTTCAGTAGTTTTAGCGTAAAACGGAACAAACATCGCGACAAAAAAACAGCGCGAGCGCTGGTTTTTGTGCCATCTAGATGGCGCTGGAGTCGAGTTAGAACGTTTTTTTACCTGTTGCAAACTCAACTTTTTCACATTGTACTGAGATTTGAGATTTACAATATTAGTAAGACTAGTAAGATTAGTGCAATTTGGCGCAATGCATAGCATACCGGCTAACCGTCATTTCGGTTCTATTACATATTATCATGTAGAGATGCCGCGCGCCGCATTCTTCAAACGGTGCGGCTTGGCTAAGTATCAAGACGGAGCGGCTGATGTCTGACAATATCAAACGGTTTCATATTATAAAAAAATAGATGTGCGGCCAGCCGCCAGTGCATACGCTCACTTAGCGCCGAAGTGAGACAATTTAACTCACTTTTGACAAGCGAAATTTTTATATAGGTACTCATGGAATCTATTTAAACTCATATCTGTGGAACCATACCGTGAAGATAATCGTTATGTGAGTTTAGTTTTATGATAGTGTTCAAGTCCATCACTTGAGTAAAGTAATATGAAGAATTTGATCCCGACGAGCCCTTGGATCCGGCAGTATGCTGTTGTTGCTACAGGTTGGTAATTTTATTTGCTTTTATCTCTATTTTATATTTATTTATTTATTACTAGCTGTGCGCCGCGGTTTTGCCCGCGTGGGCATCGCGTCTAAACTATCTGCGTACCGAATTTCAGCCCAATCGGCTTAGTAGTTTTTGCGTGAAAGAGTAACAAACATCCACCTCGCCAACTTTATCATTTAGGTATAATATTTGTAGGATAGGATAAAACATATAACATCACGCCTTTTCCCGAAGGGGTAGGCAGAGGTGTAGCCCTGACCCAGTCCCACAGTACCCGCGAACTCTCCCATTTTCTATTGGGAATGCTTATATGGAGAGGTATACAACTTCGAGTACAGCAATGCCATTTGGTACGGGTATTATTCACGTCCACCTGAACCCAAAACGCCCGGTAGCCAGATTGGACTCCGCGACAGTAAAATCACAGAGCTCCCGTGAATGTATGTTATGATAATTTTGAATTTCTATCATATTTTAGTCCAAAGTCCTTCTATTTTAGATTGAAATATAATTAGGAACTTAGATAACTAGTGTCTCATTCCGAATAACGCCATTAAATGTTAGAAATATGCTCTGATTTCAATTCTAGTAGTGGTAGACCTCTTTTGCAGGAGGCCGGCTGGGAAGTACCACATCTTTGCCAGTTATTCATCCGCCAAGCAGTAATGTGCAAACATTACTGTGTTCCGGTATGAAGGGCAATGTTTCCAGCGAAATTACTGGGCATGATGAGATTTACCAACTCATATCTCAGGGTGACAGGCGCAGTGCAGTGCCGCGCAGAATTTTAAATTTTAAAATACTGGGGGGCACTGTGTCTGCACCTGATTTGCTCGTCTTGTTACTCACTATCATAAAAAAAATAGTAATAATGATTTTACCATTATGTTTGTATGGGGAATTCTCCGGCCACCGCCTTCTTAAGTACATCCACAATTTAGGGTAATGCCAATTTTAATTAGCTCAAAATAGGCTTTTCTGTGATCGCCCCGCGCATACATTCAATATACCTTATCATCATCATAATCATGAACATCCAAAGGACGTCCACAGCTGATTATAGACCTTCCCCAAAGACCAATAAGAATGGTATCTCCTCAATGATCCACCCTTTGGACTGCCTCGGTGGCGTAGAGGGCGCATGCTCGACTGCCAATCAAGAGGTCCCGGGTTCGATCCCCAGGTCAGGGAGTGTTAAATATTGGATTTTTCCATTAGGAATTATCTCAATAACTGCCTGGAGTCTGGAACTGTGCCCGGTAGATGGCAATAGGCTCGCCCCTACATGGGACCAATAACATACTGGCGAAATGTGGGTGTATCTACTATGGGACTGAGCCCTGGGTACACCTCTGCCTACCCCTTCGGGAAAAAGGCGTGAATGTATGTTATGTGATGTTATGATCCACCCTTTAGAACTAACTAAACATTACTAGATAAAGAACCGATACTCGCCTCCCCCCCGTCATTTTACTTCGCCTGTGACCAGACAGTCCAAACTCCAGGCACGGTCCAGGCTATTATTAAGGTAATTCCTTTAAAAAATCCATTAACACTGCATCACCTGGGGATCGGTCCCGGGACCTCACGATTGGCAGTCGAGCGACCACAACGCCACCGAGACAGTCATCGAGTATGCTATCCCATATACTTAAAAACTTCAAAGAAACCTTTAGTAAAGACATAATGTAGCACGTTTTTCGTTCAAGTTACTGTAATAATACTGCATTTTACAATAAAACCATTGATAAGGTTTATGTTCAAGTATTACCGATTAACATTACCAGCACGTTTTTCCAATAAATTATGTTAGAATTTTAGTAGATTTATTATGTTAGTGAGTGACAAGACGAGCAAATCAGGTGCCTGAAGGTAAGCATCATGATTGCCCATATCTGACACAGTGCCACCCAGTGTTTTAAAATTCAGAATTCTGCGCGGCACTGCACTGCGCCTATCACCCTGAGATATTATTTGTTGAAAGTCGTCATGCCCAGTAATTTCGCTGTTAACATTGCCCTTCATAAAGGAACACAGTAATGATTGAACATTACTGCTTGGCGTTTGAATAACTGGCAAAGGTGTGGTACTTCCCCAGGCGGCCCCCTGCAAAAGAGGCCTACCACTACAAAGATTGCTGATTACTCTCACTTACCTATATTATCAGTGCGATTTTTACTCAATGCTTCTGGTCTCTTCACGCGACTGCTCCTTACAAACCTCTGTAATGATATTTATATTAACTGTGCCTGTGTGGACTGCCTCGATGGCGTAGTGGGAAGCTCGACTACCGATCATGAGGTCCCGGGTTCGATCCCCAGGTCAGGCAAAGTATTGGATTTTCCCATTAGTAACGATCTCAATAACTGCCTGGAGTCTGGAACTGTGCCTGATAGATGGCAATAGGCTTGCCCCCTATTAAATAGGACCAATAACATACTGGGGAAATGTGAGTGTACCTACTATGGGACTGAGTCCTGGGTAGTCCTCGGCCTACCCCTTCGGGAAAAAGGCGTGATTGTATGTGTTTATGTGCCTCTGTCGTGTACTTAGTATCTACCTAACATACACCTGCATAGCCTGCAGACAGCATATTTCCCAGTGGAAATAAATACGTGAGAAAATGACAGCTGATACATTTTTTCATATTCTTAGCAAGAGCAAAATGGTAGTGGTAGGCCTCTTTTGCAGGGGGCCGCCTGGGGAAGTACCACACCTTTGCCAGTTATTCATCCACCTAGCAGTAATGTGCAAACATTGCTGTGTTCCGGTATGAAGGGCAATGTTGCTAGCGAAATTACTGGGCATGACGAGATTCAACAACTCATATCTCAGGGTGACAGCCGCAGTGCAGTGCCGCGCAGAATTTTGAATTTTAAAACACTGGGTGGTTCTGTGTCTGATATGGGCAATCATGATGCTTACCATCAGGCACCTGATTTGCTCGTCTTGTCACTCACTAACATAATAAATCTACTAAAATTCTAACATAATTTATTGGAAAAACGTGCTGGTAATGTTAATCGGTAATACTAGAACATAAACCTTATCAATGGTTTTATTGTAAAATGCAGTATTATTACAGTAACTTGAACGAAAAACGTGCTACATTATGTCTTTACTAAAGGTTTCTTTGAAGTTTTTACTTCACTGTTCACTATCATAAAAAAAAAAACTGGAACTCCCATTACACTAGTATTATAAATGCGAACGTTGGTAAGGATGGATGGATGAAACTCTTTCACGCCAAAACTACTGAACCGATTGGGCTGAAATTTGGTATGCAGGTAGCTTAGACCCAGGGATAACTATCTACATCCCAATTCCTTGCCGGGCTGCAATGAAGACTTAAAGATGGACAAATACATGTTAAAACTTCCATGCAAAGATTACATTATTTATTGAAACACATAAAGCGTTATCCCAGTTGATATATTACTTAATGTAAAATACAGTTGGGAATCTTGAACATCTGGATAACCAATTCTTATAATCATAATACATTATGAAAGTGTATTATAATAACATGCATTGTTAAAGACTACTGAGAACGGTCAAATGGACTGATAACCATAATAACGTTGACAAATGATAACATTTTACATTGAGAATATTATATGGTTTAATATTATCGGTTGTTAAGGTTTAAATTATTGGGACCAATAACATACTGGCGAAACGTGGGTGTATCTACTATTGGACTGAGTCGTGGGTACACCTCTGCCTACCCCTTCGGGAAAAAAGGCGTGAATGAAAGGTGTGTTTTATGTTTGGGTTTACCGTACTTTAATATTTTGTACTGGCTGGTAATTAAATTGTAATATCTAATTAAAGCTTTGGATTTGATTGAGCACAAATTTCTGGTCCGCTGGGAATGAGCCGTAATGTAATGTAATATAAGGGGGACTCCTTTTCCGCACTTAGACCCTATATCTGGTCCGTTGTGCGTGAAGTCCTAATCTAGCCAGCCTAACTCCGCCCAGAAGCTCAGAAGCTTCCTGGGAACTTCGCCGGCTTCGCGGAGTTACCTCACTGTTCCGAGGATTTGTTCACGTTGAAGGGCTACTGCCTCGCATTCCAGGACTACGTGGGCAACCGTTTCTTCCGCCATGAAACAGCCTCTACATAGAGGACTGTCTGTGGCGTTTATAGTGAATAAGTGTTTGTTTAAGGGAATGAGCCGTTTAATCGTATCTATCTAATATTATGGCGCCTATAGGAGCCAAACCTCCCTCTCGCTCGCACATTGCTAGTTGAGGATCATACCATTTATAATAATATATTCAAGAAAACTTAGCTTTGATATCTTTTAATTTAACAGAAGAGGTTGAAAAATACTGTTATTTCCTTTTTATTTCGATCTACTTCATCAAATAAAAAGAAAAAAACGAAATATAGGTACTTAAAAACATGCATTAATCTAAGATAAACAAATGTAATGAACTATTTTGGAAATTCACATTCAGTGATTTATTATCATCAATAATGTAAATTATTGCGCGAGCTAATTATTATGGAAGTTTGGCTCCTATAGGCACCATAGCGTTTTTTGTCATGGCGCGGCGTGGCAGTACCAGTTATAGAAATACTTAGTACTCCACCCTCTCAACCCGTGGTTGCCGTAAGAGCCGGCTAAGGGTTATCAGATCCAGAGGACTGGCAGCAGCGTTCTCTGTGTGAAAACATCGAACTGACAAAGCAAAACAAAAAAAAACAAAGTTTCTCTCTTTATAATATTAGTATAAGGTATAGAAGTATAGATAGATTGGTTACCTATAGTAAGGTACATAGATTCACGCCTTTTTCCCGAAGGGGTAGGCATAGAGGTGTACCCAGGACTCAGTCCCATAGTAGATACACCCACATTTGGCCAGTATGTTATTGGTCCCGTGTAATAGGGGGCGAGCCTATTGCCATCTACCGGGCACAGTTCCAGACTCCAGGCAGTTATTGAGATAATTCCTCATGGAAAAATCCAATATTTAACACTGCCTGACCTGAGGATCGAACCCGGGACCTCTTGATTGGCAGTCGAGCATGCGCCCTCTACGCCACCGAGGCAGTGGTATTCGGTATTATAAGTAGGTATTATTTATATTTTGTTAAGTATTTTATTTATTTATCACTAGTTGTGAAACCGGGTGAAACCATGGGGGTTTCACCCGCGTAAACTTCGTTCCCGTGGGAATATCGCGAATAAAATGCCCTATGTGTTATTCCAGGGTCTCAGCTACCTACATACAAAATTTCAACCCAATCGGTCCAGTAGCTTTAGCGTGAAAGAGTAACAAACATCCATCCATCCATCCATCCATCCTCACAAACTTTCACATATATAATATTAGATTTGATTAGATTAGTAGGAAGGATAGGATATAATTATTTGTTTTCTAAACCACCGTCCCTTCTGTATTTCCTTTCTCTGCATGGTTGTCTGGGAGATATCGCTCTGAGCGATAAGGCCGCCAGTTATTACTCTTTCTAGTTTTAAGTTTTCTTTTTGTTATTTTCTGTATTATTGTGGCACCAATAAAAAGTTATCATTCATTCATTCAAAATAATGTATTTCATTAATAATGTAATCCTGTGTAATCACGATTTTTTCAGTAAACCTATGTTCCCTAAGTGTAGGGCTTGGCGTAGGATGGTCGTCGCCAGGGCTCGTCAAATTAAGGGACGCGAACCAAACCACTCTATCCAGACCTATCACAGAATTGGAGGGATCATGGATCGTCTCTTTGACTTTTCTGACTTCTATTCTTTGTGAGTAATAAATGACATTACATACATACATACATACAGACACGCCTCGTTTTCGTTGAGGTAGGCAGAGACTATGTCTCTCCACTTGCTACGATCCTGACATACGGCTTTCGCCTTTTCCACTTTCATTACATTCTTTGCACATGCTTGTACCGACAAGCATGTGCAAAGAATGTTTGTGTCGAAAGTACCTACAACCGTGGTACTTTCCTAGGTACTTTCGATCCTTAGAACAACATCAATTTGTTCTTGAAAAGTACGTCTAGGTCGTCCCCTACCCACTTGACCATTCACACTCTTCTTATAATTCGCTCTTTTATTAATCTCATTTTATCCATCTCCTCCACATATCCAAACCAACTAAGCATTTCTTTCTCTATCATATTAATTAAATAACATTATTAATTAAATTTCAGTCAATGTTACCAGCGAAGTTACTGGCAGTGACTGACAGGCATAGTACAGTGCCACGCAAAATTTAGAATAATGAACACAAGTTATGGGCAATCATGATGCTTACCATCAGGCACCTGATTTGTTCGTCTTGTCACTTACAAAAAAGTCATATTTATTAAAAAAGTCATATTTATTATTATTGTCACACCACTGACCAAATGTGACTAACGGTACTATCCTCTCCCTGCACGGTTGTCTGGAAGAAATCATTGTTAGCGATAAGACCGCCAATTGTTAGGCTATTCGTTATGATGTATTTTTAATTTCAAGTTTTTTTTATGGTGTACCAATAAAGTGATAGATAAACACTTTATTGGTACACCACAAACAAGAAAATCTTAAAACTAATAACAACTGCCCACTGCCCACGCTGCCTGAGGTAGGTCCGGCCGGCTTCAATTGCCCCCCGGTAAGGCGTAGGAATTGACAGCCGCTTAGATATTATGACGTTTATCAAAAGAGAGGACATTCTGTATAGAGTTATTATGATGCTGGCACTAATATAATATAGGACAACTTCCACACATGGTCATCTGGTCCCAAACTACGTTAGAAGCCTGTAATATGGTAACCAGATGACTGATATACATACTTATATAAGCTTATAACACCCAGACACTGATCAAACAGACATGTTCATGCAAACAAATACTTGATCTGGCCGGAGATCGAACCCGGGGCCTGCAGCACAGAAAGCAGAGTACTACCATCTGAGCCAACGAGGCTGTCATATACTGTATACTATACTGTAGCTGGTAACCACACAGCGTTAAAATTTAATTAAATGTCTTAATTTCCAGCAATCTTCGCTGCAGCGTTCTTGATGGACTTCATAGGCAGAAAGTACTGCATAGTTATATCATCAGTGCTGAAGATAGCAGCTGGTCTCATGCTGACCTTAGCCAGGGACGTGTGGCTGGTGATGATGTCCAGGGCGCTAGTTGGAGGGTTGGACTCTATGGCGCTTTGTACTGTTCCTGCATACTCTTCGGAAGTTGCTAGTGTAAGATTTGTTTCACTATTTTGTAGTGGTAGGCCTCTTTGTAGTGGTAGGCCTCTTTTGCACGGGGCCGCCTGGGGAAGTACGACATCTTTGCCAGTTATTCATCCGCCAAGCAGTAATGAGCAAACATTACTGTGTTCCGGTATGAAGGGCAATGTTACCAGTGAAATTATTGGGCATAATGATATTCAACAACTCATATCTCAGGGTGACAGGCGCAGTGCAGTACCGCGCAGAATTTGAATTTTAAAACACTGGGTGGCACTGTGTCTGATATGGGCAATCATGATGCTTACCATCTTTAAAAAAAAAACTTGAAAATTAACTTCTTCCAGGAAAATGAATCTCCGTTTCTTTCTGATCTTCTTCCTGCCCTTATCCCACATTAGGTGGGGTTTGCGCATGACGTCCTCATCCGCATCATACTGTTGTTTTAGTTTTGGCTAGGATTTTTACAAGAGGCCGCCTGCCTGACCTCAACCCTCCTTGGGAATGCTGTTGGCATATGGTGGTAGCCTTTAGTTCCATTAGTCGCCTTCTACGACACCTATGGAAAGATATGGGGCGGCCCTATTCTAAGCCAGGAACCGCCTGGCCGGTTCTTACTGACCCTCTACCGAAAAACGAAAGGGGTGTTATAAGTTGTATAAGTGTATGTTACTTTGTGGCTCTCGGGGCAACGTAGCTTCTATGGTACCTATCAGAATGACATTTTTGCTGAAAGAATTTAGTTAGATTGACATAAAATTAGATTACCTAATAAATATGAAAGCAGAATGCCCAGTCACCAAATAGCCATATTAAAGCTAGATGTCATAAAAAGAGAATGTGAAAAACGACGGAAATTTAAAAATTCCGTGATGAGAATACAGGAAAAGCCAGAAATCAAAATAATTGGACGATACAAATGCAAAATAAAGACAGCAGCGAAGCCATTATTATTATTCCATTATTCAGCCTGTACTGCCCAAAGCAGGGCAAAGGCCTCCCTTCTCTCTTTCATTCATTCCAGAGTCTGGCTCGTCTTGTCGTTTTCTATCTGGTGGAGTTCACTGAATTGCACTCTGTGCCCATATTTCCTCTGATATGCAAATAATCTGAAATAATTAATCGAACTAATGCACCGATTTTGAAGTGATATTTCTTTAAGCCTACATGAAAAGTATTCTTTGTACTCATGAAAATCGGTTCAGCCGTTTGTAGATCAGCTCTTTTCTCGCTGCTGAAGGGATATAAGCAACTTCCAGTGGTCTGACCGATTCATCTGATACATTTCAACAATATTACAACGCTTTGGAAATCTTGACCAGCTGCTGTAGCATTATCGGTTTACATGGACCAGTAATCAAATATTTCGTGATCGGACTCATTGGAATGGTCTCCATGAATTTTTTACTCATAAATGGTGACAAGAGATAAATGGGTAAATGGTAAAGGTAAATGGTCTGATGATGGAACGGGAAGAAGAGGGATTTTTTTAAATTAACTACTT
Source organism: Hemistola chrysoprasaria (assembly GCA_947063395.1). NCBI lineage: Eukaryota > Metazoa > Arthropoda > Insecta > Lepidoptera > Geometridae > Hemistola > Hemistola chrysoprasaria. The sequence goes on from OX346730.1 coordinate 8,339,377, forward strand.
CATCATTATTATCATCATCATCACCCGGAAGACGTCCACTGCTGAACATAGGCCGCCCCCATAGAACGCTATAAACTATTTTGCCATAGTCACCACGCTTGTTGTGCGGCTAAGTGATCGCAGTAGTTGGAATGCTTAGTGCCGGAGAGCGCTGCTACCCACTCTCCGAATATGTCCCTCTGCCTGGTCTCACGACTCACACGGGATGAGAAGGGGGTTGTCCTATATATAGCCTTAATTTATTACAGAAAGAAATCCGCGGAGCTCTCGGCGTGATACAAAACATGTTCATAGCACTGGGCATAGTAATCATACTCTCAGTTGGTCCAAACTGTTCCTTACTAACTATGAATATATTCTACACGTGTGTGGACTTGGTGTCCACTGTGCCGTTGTTCTTCATACCGGAGAGCCCTTATTTCTTGCACGCTAAAGGTGAGAATTGCTTATGTTATTTTGATTGGGAAAGTTGATACAGTTATGAAGGGACTAGCTTTTTGTTTGCATTTCCATCCACTGAAAAACAGTTGTCTGCTATATTAATGTGTAGGGTTTATGTTAATTAATATGTGATGCGCCTACCATTGATTCTGTTAATGTTTTGGTGGTTTTATGTAAAGTTTAAATGGCAATAGAAATGGCAACTCTAATGGTTTAAACAGAATCTATGGAAGAAGCGAGCGATGGCAACCCTGAGCCAGTATGCAAGAGGGACATTCGGTGATGGAGTTGAAAAGAAGCTGACTGATTGGAATTAAATTATATTGTACCTATTTTTTGGAGAATCCTGGTATCATTGTGTAGATAGAGTAGCGGATACAAATATAATGTGCTATTTTGGGATCTAAACTATTAAATAGTTTATGATTTAGACTTAAGTACGTTCTATGGCCATACAAAATGATTTGAATGATTACACATTTATAAAAAAAAGAGAGAATAATTTTCCTCTCAATTGTTTACGGATGGCTCTGGATCTTTATTTGCGTCAAAACAAGTGGAAATTTGTTATCTCTTTCTTCATATCTGTGTAACTATCATCACGGCTGTTGTATCTTTCACATATTTTTGTAGTGGTAGGCCTCCTTTGCAGGGGGCCGCCTGGGGAAGTACCACACCTTTGCCAGTTATTCATCCGCCAAGCAGTAATGTCCAAACATTACTGTGTTCCGGTATGAAGGGCAATGTTACCAGCGAAATTACTGGGCATGATGAGATTCAACAACTCATATCTCAGGGTGATAGGCGCAGTGCAGTGCCGCGCATAATTTTGAATTTTTAAATACTGGGTGGCACTGTGTCTGATATGGGCAATCATGATGCTTACCATCAGGCATCTGATGAGCTCGTCTTGTCACTCACTATCATAAAAAATAAAATAAAAATAAAATATTTTTCTTCTCCATTAATAATAATAATAATAATATGGGACAACTTCCACACACGGTCATCTGGTCCCAAACTAGGCCAGAAGCCTGTACTATGGAAACCAGATGACTGATATACATACTTATATAAGCTTATAACACCCAGACACAGATCAAACAGACGTGTTCATGCACAATGCACACAAATGTTTGACCTGGCCGGGGATCGAACCCGGGCCCTGCGGCACAGAAAGCAGAGTTACTACCATCTGTGCCAACGAGGCTGTCTCTTTCTTCATATCTGTTCATGTCTGTGGGGTGGAATAGTGCCCATGATAATCATGTAAAGCGTGTTTAAAAAACCGCAACAATTTTTAATTTTATTTGCTGGTATACATTCAACATTCAATCGAGCGTTTCTGATTATCACTGATATATTTTACTAATCATCATTATCATCATCATCTCACTGCCTCGGTGGCGTATTGGACGCAAGGTCGACTGCCGATCAGGAGGTCCCAGGTTCGATCCTCAGGTCAGGCAAAGTGTTAAATATTGGATTTTTCCATTAGGAATTATCTCAATAACTGCCTGAATTCTGGAACTGTGCCCAGTAGATGGAAATAGGCTCGCCCCCTATACATGGGACCAATATCATACTGGCAAAATGTGGGTGTGCCTGCTATGGGACTGAGCCCTGGGTACACCTCTGCCTACCCCTTCGCGAAAAAGGCGTGATTGTTTGTTATGTGTAGCCGTAGTTCGTGCACTTGGTCAAAGGCCCCATACATTTCTATCTAATCCGGTTGTAAGCATCTTGCATCTAGCGATTTCACTAATAGATGACAATAATTTTAGTTGGTAGTAAATAGATAATAAACATGGTTGGTTATTTAAGTGATTATCTATACCGATTTGCAGATCCGTGTGTTCCGCCACTTTGACGTCAAAATGGCGCGACCAACGTTTAATTTTTTATAAGTATATTTTGAACGAAAAAAGTAGCAAGTTTTTTGATTTAAGTACGATATACTTAGTAGCAATTTAGTTTAACATAAACTGACAGTAAAAAGTTTTAAAATCGCATCATTTTGACGGTAATTTTTATGACTGAACGATCATTAATCTCTGCGTCTCATTCCGTAGCATTATTATCTGTTTTGTGCCGTTTAACTAGCTACAAATGGGGCATATTTGCGCCAACGTCAAATAGAAGAGCATACGCGGCCTTCTAGGAATTTGACTATGAAAAATGACTATGAATAATATTTGACTATGAATCCTATGAAAAATTTACCAATTCGATGTTTTGTATTCCCCTGTTTCCTCCGAATATTATAAACCCATTCAATAAATTTATATCCTGACATTTTTATATTGAAGTAACCTATGTCCCTGTCATTTTAATTTTTCTTATAAACCCTTGGTTTTTTCATAGTGAACTTTCAAAAATTCCAGTTTTACTCGCGTGATTTGAGGTTCACTACAAATAAATGTAGAGTTTATAAACAAAATTAATGATAGGGACATACTAAACTTCATCTTTAAAATATCAGGATATAAATATATCAAATTTAAAAATAGGTTTACTGTACTCGGAGGAAACAGGGGAATACAAAACATCGATTTAGTAAATTTTCCATAGGATTGTGCCAAACTGCTAAGAGGTCCTCTTTCCTGTTAAGTTCAATAGCTGAACGTATGGGCTTTACGGGGATTGTTCTTGCTACATAATGAAATTTCCTAAATAAGGAAAAAGAGAAAGGAAAAAGAGAACAATGAACAGCCAGTACAACTGAGTAGAAAATTATTCACTCTTTTTCAAAAACTTTCTTTCGTTCAACCACATGGTTGGATCTTAATTTGGCCGTTATTTGCGCCAAAATTAGGCATTTCGCTAAAGAAAACCATACCTATCGTATTTTGGTATTTATAAAAAACGGTATATAAAAATATAGAGTCGAAGTCATAAAAGTAGGGACTGAAAAAGCGCGGCAAATTTAAAAACGAACAAAACTTTCCCTTACAATGCCTTTTATCAAAATAGGTTCTTCCGATTCATATATATCATATATTCTATCATATATATATATTCTATCATAGTAATTTTGATGTTGCCAAACTTACATTTTTTTAATTTGCGACGATTTCAGTCTCTACTTTCATGAGCCAGACTCTACTAACGATTAAAAAAAAAAAACTTTACGATTTTCTTCATTTCTGTTTTGGCGCCCATAAAGGTCAGATCCAACCACAGAAGAGCCAACCACAAACAATTAAGGAGAAAATTATCCTTTCATTCGCATTTTCTGAAGTTCTATTTTGTCTGGATATCGAACCACCTGAAGTTCAATATACCTACCTCAAAATACGAATTTTTTTTTTTTTTTTTTTTTTTTTTTCACACATAATACAGATTACAATCAAAAAGTTATAATATTGACACTATGATCTGAACTGGATTGTAATCCAAAACTTATGTGACTAAAGAAAGCAAAATATTTACTCAAGTCTTAAACAAACAAATAACTATACAGACAAATCGAAATAAATCTAGAGCAACTTAATTCTAATTACTTATCACTAAAGTAGGTACAGATATGTGAACCCCGAGTGCAACACTCAGAGTTTAGGGTGACCGGCCATAACACCACAAGGGTTAAGCCCGGTACGAGGTTGACATTCAGCATAGAGGATATCTCTTAGGGTTTTTACATAAGGCGTGAATTTAGGAGTGAATTCACGCCTTATGTGATTTTTAAAAATTGAGATTTTTTGAGATTTGTAATTTTTAATATAATGTGTCTGCCGTCTTTTGTTTTACTCCTGCATGCTCTAGTACCTAATTGGTGCAAATAATATTATACATAAGACATGTATGGCATCTGCATTCGATCGACACGACTTATATTTTATGTACATTCTGGGCACTCTTTCAGGTCGCAAAGAGGACACCACGAGAGTATTGACATACCTCAGAGGTTCCAAATGCCAAGTCAGTGAAGAAATCAAAGAATATTCCCTAGCAAAATGCGATATATCCAACAGCAGATGGCATCTCTTCAAAGACAGAATTTTCATAAAAAGCCTGACTATTTCCGTCATTTTCATAGTCTTAGGGCAGTTGGTTGGGCATAATATTGTTCTGTCGTACCTGCAGACGATTCTAGAACAAACTGCCACGAGTGTAAGGCCTGAAATGGCGTCTATAGTTATTGGAGTTGTGTCGTTTTTCGCCAGCACCTGCACGTTCTTCTTCACTGATAGATTTGGAAGGAAGCCTATTTTGGTGGTGACTTTGATTGGAGCTGGGGTTGGATTGGTAAGTGATTATTTTTTCGTCGAGTTGGTTTGTGGCTAACATTTATCTCGGCCGTAAGAAGTCCACTGCTGGACATAGGCCTCCCCCAAAACGGGGTTTTGCCAATACTCGCCACGATTGGCAGGAGGGTTGACCGAGAACAGTTCAATGGTTTTACGCAGAACGCGGCTGCCCGTCCTCTGGGTGCACAGAGCAAATACGGAGAGGAGGTAATGTAATTAGATTTCCCTATGAAACAATGCGTGACATTTTGCAGGGTGAGGGGCTGTCAGATACCGCCCACTTCTGTATTATCCATCTACCGGTCAATAGCATAACTATTCGCTTCGTTCTTTGTCGACCTTACTATTTAGTTATACTATCTCACACTAGATGGCAGCCTGTTTACAAAACGATTATAAATACTACAAAAATATAATATTTTGGCAACTAAAAAGTCGTGGAGTAATTGTTGAACACAGATACTGAGCTCTACATACCTATAATATATTTCTAGTTCCCGTGACACAAGATCGCCATCTATTGTCGAGTAGAATAATTTTTAGAGACGCCACCAGTGCACTGACTCAGGTCATACCCACTGTGATGACATCAGGACCCAGTTGAAATCACAGTGCACAGTTGCTTAGACCGTATTTGCTCTGAAGCTGGCGCTTACAGCAACCAGGGGTAGAAAGGGTGGGGTACATTTTCTATTGGCGGCACCCCACGGCAGGCCAACCGCAGTGTCATAGTTTTAAGGTCGCCCGAAGGCTTGACCATGACTCAACGACTACAGCTTTACGTTCCAAAACACAGTGGCATCCAGGGGGGCTATTGGCGTTCTTGGTGATTATCACTTCAGTGACTAATATCTTAACTTGACATTTACTACAAATGTCAAAGTCAGGTTACTAACCAAAGACGTTATGATAAACTTACAAAGTAGACTGTTCACTGTGTCGGTCCCGAGTGAGAACCACTCGCAGTGTCTATCCTTTTCTCTACTCCAAATTTGACAGTAAAGTCTTGTTAGAAAGGTAAAACGTCTTTGTAACTAACTCAAACCACGGAACACAAAGACATAAGCCTGATAGCGACTGGTGATTATGAAGAACGCCAATAGCCCTGCAGATGTAAAGTGTGGTACTTTGATTCAGGTCTAAGATTCGAAGCCGGACATTTTCTGCTGCCTATAGCCTAGCATACCACCACACCTTTCTCCCGAAGGGTTAGGCAGACCAGGTTTACCCACCACTGGTACTTATATACACCCAGACTTTGCCAGATATGTTTCAAGTCCCATGTAAATTATAGGAGCGAGCTTATTGCCATCAACCGAGGACGAATACAGACTCCTGGCTGCTATGGATAATATTCCTAGTGTATATACACATGCCGAACACAAGCCGATTACCACAAACCCTGTAATATTATTAAACTTATCATCATCATCATCATCTCAGCCGTTGGTAATCCACTACTGAACATAGGCCTCCCCCATAAAGGGGAGTTTTGCCAATACTCGACACGTTTGGCAAGCGGGTTGTCGAGCGCAGTTCGATGGTTTTTTGCAGAGGACGCTGCTGCCCGTCCTTTGGATCTGTTAACCCTTAGCCGGCTCTTACGGCAACCACGTGTAGAGAGGGTGGAGCAATATTCTAAAGCCGGTAACTCCATGGCGAATATACTCATACATAGATGTTTTTTTTTATGATAGTGAGTGACAAGACGAGCAAATCAAGTGCCTGATGTTAAGCATCATGATTGCCCATATCAGACACATTGCCACCCAGTGTTTTAAAGTTCGAAATTCTGCGTGGCACTGCACTGCGCCTGTCACCCTGAGATATTGCTATTGAGTGAGATCGCTGGTAACATTGCCCTTCATACCGGAACACAGTAATTATTGAACATTACTGCTTGGCGTTTGAATAACTGGCAAAGGTGTGGTACTTCCCCAGGCGGCCCCATGCAAAAGAGGCCTACCACTACAAAGATTGCTGATTACTCTCACTTACCTATATTGTCAATGGTATTTTTACTCAATGCTTCTGGTCTCTTCACGCGACTGCTCCTTACAAACCTCTGTAATGATATTTATATTAACTGTGCCTGTGTGGACTGCCTCGATGGCGTAGTGGGAAACTCGACTACCGATCATGAGGTCCCGGGTTCGATCCCCAGGTCAGGCAAAGGTCTTATATATTGGATTTTCCCATTAGTAATGATCTCAATAACTGCCTGGAGTCTGGAACTGTGCCTGATAGATGGCAATAGGCTTGCCCCCTATTATTTAATAGGGGGCAAGCCTACTAGGACCAATAACATACTGATGAATATGAATGTACCTACTATGGGACTGAGTCCTGGGTAGTCCTCGGCCTACCCCTTCGGGAAAAAGGCGTGATTGTATGTGTTTATATCTCGTCATGCCCAGTAATTTCGCTGGTAACATTGCCCTTCAGACCGGAACACAGTAATGTTTGCACATTACTGCTTGGCGGATGAATAACGGGCAAAAGTGTGGTACTTCCCCAGGCGGCCCCTTGCAAAAGAGGCCTACCACTACAATAAAATAATGTCATTTTTTAAGTGGTTTAAAAAGGTTATAAAAGTCTTTTTCTTTCTATGAAATTGTATTTTTTTTTTCAGTTGGGAGTCGGAATATTTTTCCGACTGAAAGAAATCGGTTATGAAATGGGAGGTGTGACCAACTACGTCCCTATATTATCATTAGGTTTGTACTTCTTCTGCCAAGCTTCTGGTGAGTACCTACAACCCAACAAATTTAAGAAGTAGGTACCTTCAGTTGGACAGTACATTTTTTTTTTAAATTTATTTAGGGCTTTGTCGCAGAGCGACCACATCGCCCAGTATAAGAAAAATTACAAAAATATACACAAAAAAGGGTACCTGATAAAAATCTAACAATCATCTAGAATCTAATGCTAGGTTACATCGTTTGTAAAGTCTCTTAGTAGATTCCGACATTGGATCAGATAATAAGCTGTTCAGAAGACCGATATCCTTGCTCTGTCGCTCCTCTGGTGAAAAATGTGAGAATCTATAGGCTGCATTCCAGACACACTCCCATAAGACATGCTGCACATCCTCTATGACTCCACAATCAGCACAGTTAGTGGACAATTCATAATCTGCCTTGTTTGAAGGATTTGAATTTATATTTAGAAGGGCAGGGCGCGCCTTTTTTGAAATAAGACTGAACAATAGATCTACTTCATTACTATCTGCCCTAACTAAATACACTATGCCATAGAACACTTCGAAAATCCACAGGCCGACATGTCAGCCTATAGAAAATCCAAGTGCTCTCAACCACTGTCTGATGGCAGCGTACCCAAGATGCTGGCGGCATTGCCACGTTGAATAGCAATGCTTTTACGTTGGGCCAGATATATTTATTATTATATAGTGAAGAATTGTATATCTTGCGATAAAAATCATAATTCCATGGTTTTACGGCGAAGGTTATTAAAATTGTGTGAGTTACGACTATGCAAAGTTATTTCTTCACTCTCAAAGCTTGACAAGATGAAACGTCAAACGGTGCTTCATAGATTTGCTGGTCTATAATTATCAATAATTACTCATATCAAAAAAATCCTACTCATTATCCAACTCTGGATATTGACTTATACATTTTATTATAGTTTGTGTTTGTGACTGCCTCGGTGGCGTAGTTGGCGTAAGCTCGACTGCCGATCATGAGGTCCCGGGTTCAATCCCCACGTCAGGAAAAGTTTTATTGGATTTTTTCATTAGGAATTATCTCTATGACAGCCTGGAGTCTGGAACTGTGCCCGGTAGAAAGCAATAGGCTTGCCCCCTATTGCATGGGACCAATAACATACCGGCGAAATGTGGGTGTACACCTTTGCCTACCCCTTCGGGAAAAAGGCGTGATTTTATATTAGGTAGATACATTTTAATAAGCTACTTAGCCCACCAATTCCTTCTTTCCAGGATTCTCCTCAATATCCTTCATAGTGGTATCGGAATTATTCGACAGTCCAGCCCGAGCTACCGGTGTTTCCGTGATGATGATGGCTTCAGCCCTTACTTTGTTCCTATTTGGCCGTTATTTCGTCACAATAGTTGCTGCTATAGGCGCTTCGACTGTATACTGGCTGTTTAGCTTAGATACAGCAGTGACTTGTGTATTTGTTATCATGTTTCTACCGGAGACGAAGGGTAAGAGTTTTGTGGAGATTCAGGAAAGTTTGGGTGCTAAAGAGTCTCAGCAGAGTGCTTAGAATAAACTATCAAGCTATTAACAATTTGGCATAATCTTATGAATTAATAATTTGTATTTATATTGACTGAAGTGGTCTATTCATTTGAAATGCAATATGAATATGCAAACGGAACAGCATCTTCCGCACCAATTCGCGTGATGACATTCTCCACATTGATGAAAACCTGCACGATAGCTCAATTGGGAGAGTGCCGCCACGCGAGTTAGTGTGGAAGGTGCGAGTTTAAGAGTGTAGGTACATGGCCGTCTAGGAATTTGACACAATCCAATGAAAAATTTACCAAATCAATCTGTTGTATTCCCCTGTTTGCTCCGAATATAATTAACACATTCTATAAATTTATAACTTGATATTTTTATGGTGAAGTAACCTATGTCCCTGTCATTTCATGTTTTCTTATAGCCTTGGTTGTTTCATAGTGAACTTCTGAAAATCCCAGTTTTACTCGCGTGATTGGACATTCACTAAAAAACATGTAGAGTATTATAAACAAAAATAAAATGATATGGACATACGTTACTTCATTTCTAAAATATCAGGATATAAATATATCAAATAGGTTTACTGTATTCGGAGGAAACAGGGGAATACAAAACACCGATTTAGTCAATTTTCCATAGGATTGTGTCAAACTGCTAAGAGGTCATGTCGTATCCTGTTATGCCCCACGCGTGTCCTAATTTTTGTTATCATAATTATATATGAATTTACCAATTCGCTGTTCGTATTCACCTGTTTCATCCAAATACCAAAAATAGTCCTTAATATTTCAAATCCAGTGTATGTATACTTAGTTTTAATGCAATTTGCAATGTACCTATTATACTTAATTTTTTTTATTATAATAAATAATAAGTATACTTACCTTGTTTTAATATATAAAGAGCACAACTACTAATAATTAATGTATTACTTTGTTTCAAAGTACCGAAGTATATTATAATACCTGATAACATTGATTTAAAGAAAAGGGGAGATAGGGCGTTCTTCCAGCGGTTACTCAACAACAGGCGCTTGTAATTTGAAACAACAAAGATAGAAAGACGTACCTTAGACCGAAGTGCGAACGAGATAACAATTAAGTAATAATATTGGGACCTAATTTGAGATTTCCATTTTCGAGAAGCCAGTACCTCATCTCCCCTTTTCTTTAAATCGATGCTTGATAATAAATTATGAATTATAAAACTTTTTAAAATAAGCTGTCTCGTTTCCTTTTTAGTAGATGAACCCTTCCATTACCCATAATATCTTAGCGAGCACAAAATAAACTAGTCCGCCATCTTGGGCCGTCGGCCATATTGGATTTATAATGACGTCACTGAACTAACCATTCAGTACCTATAATCTAAACCAAATGTATATGCAAAATTTCATCTTAATGGATTGAGGATAAATGCTTTAAAATACAGATAAACATACGAACAAACGTATAATGTATTAAATACTAAATATGTATGTAAATAACTATATACATACATACATACATACATTGCATGTTAATCTAAATCTAGTACCGAATTTCTGTTTAGGTAAGTTAACTGAAGATAGATAGGTTACCTTTATTGGTACACCAAAAACAATTACCCAATTAAAAATATATCATAACAAATAGTCAAAAAATTGGCGGTCTTATCGCTAAAATCAATCTCTTCCAGACAACCGTGCAGGGAGGCGAGTACCGTAAATCACATGTGGTCAGTGGTGTGACATAAATAAATATGACTCAAAATTTAATACTTTCTCGTACCATTCATTCATTGTTTTCATAAAATTTTAGGTCTCCGCGCATCATCAACATCATCATCATATCAGCCATAGGACGTCCACTGCTGAACATAGGCCTCCCCCTTAGATTTCCATCCAGTCCGGTTGTAAGCGGCCTGCATCCAGCGTGCTTCTGCCGTACTTATCAGATCGTCTGTCCACCTTGTGGGAGGATGTCCTACGCTGCGCTTACCAGTCCGTGGTCTCCATTCGAGAACTTCTCCGCGCATACCGGGATCTTTTTCTACCGGGGCTATTGCAAAATGTGCCTAACAAAAATATCTCAAGAAATCCTTTGGTGCTAAAAAAAAATAGCTTCATTTTAAATTAAAATTGCACGTTTTGCCTTTTCGGGCCGAAGCGGAAAATCGGAAAAATTCCATTGAAAATGAAGTCATTGAATCGTTTCGCCTATGCTGCTGAAACTAAATTTCATGGCTCGTTTTAATATCCTATGGCATATTAGAGGTGTATTTGCTTTTCGACTTATTTTCGCGATTGTGGTGATCTCATCTGAAAAATGAATAAAAGAGAATGGCTTTTTGTGAACAAATGATAAAAGTTGTGAACTGTTGACATAATACTTTATACTTAAAGTCACGCCCACGGGTAATTTAATTGTATAAACTTAATCAGCTAGTAGAAATTGGTAGTGTCACGGGAGAGAGAAATGGTTAAAAAAATTACCTTCAGCACTACTGGTAGTGCCAGGCAGTTGTGTCCTGACCCTGTCCGTTTATCCCGTTGTAGTAGAAGAAAAAGATTATGGGCCGATAAAAAAAAAATTATCAATAATTATATTTTTAAGCCGCCGTTTGCCGTGGGGCTACCAGCTTTAGAATAGTGCTCCACCCTCTCTCCCCGTGGTTGCCGTAAGAGCCGACTAAGGGTTAACAGATCCAGCGGACGGGCAGCAGCATCCTCTACGTAAACCATCAAACTGCGCTCGCCAAACCGCCTGCCAAGCGTGGTGAGTATAGGCAAAACTCCCCTTATGGGGGATTATGCCTTATGCCTATTTTCAGCAGTGGACTTTCAACGGCTGGATGATGATGATGATGATGATGATTTTTTTAAGCAGAATTACTGCCGTCTGAGCCAACGAGGCTGTTGACAGCCTCGTTTCTGCTTTCTGTGCCGCAGGCCCCGTGTTCGATCCCCAGTCACGTCAAACATTTGTGTACATGAACATGTCTGTTTGATCTGTGTGATCATATTGTCCCATATTATTATAAGTATGTATATCAATCATCTGGTTACTATAGTACAGGCTAGTTTGTCTAGCCTAGTTTGGGACCAGATGACCGTGTGTGGAAGTTGTTCCATATTATTATTGCTAAACGACCAGTATTGCTTGAAATCTAACCGCCGCCCGTGACCTTCTCGAGCATCAAGTAATACTGGTCTTTTAAGTATGAAGATAAGGTTTAAAATTGTTTGACACTGAAAGTGTTTGCCGCGCCGCAGCCGTTCTGGTTTTTATCCAAGACCCTACACCTGTTTGTATCGGCCCTTTTTCTCTCCACTTGCTACGATCTTATTCCACTTTCATCACATGCTTTCTACCATGCTTGTCGGTTGTAGGTACCTGGGCTTTCCTTAAAGATAACCAGGGCCGGCTCTAATCCATGTAGCACCCGTGTGCAATCAATACCCTGGCGCCCTTAGTAGGCGCGCGGTCAAAATTGAATACTTAAGTCTGCCTATTAGAACGAAACATTTAAAAGAAACATGTTAGGCACAGTTCAAATGATGCATTACTAAATTATGATATCATTCATTATAAATGATAGAGCAGCTTGTTGCTAGTGCGGCGAAAAATGTCATGGTTACATTACATTTTTCCATACATGCGGTAGCTCAAGTACAGTTACCGTGTACCCACTGCGGTGTACCTGGTACACCCACATTTCGCAAATTATTGCTCCTATTGTTAAAGGGGGCGAGCCTATTGCCATTTTCAGATTTAAAGACAATATAAATAGATATTTATTTATATTTTATTTCTGATATAAATCATTTCTTTATTTCAAATATGTCACGATACAATTCACTTCAATAAATACATAGGTATGTTTCAAAGCTATAATTATTATGACAGCTAATAATTGTCATGTACAAACATGATTTAATTCACATGCCACTATATTTGTACAAATGTTAATGCATAATACATGAGGTGGGGAATATAATAAATAATAATATATTCAACAATACATTTTGCATTTAAATAGCCAGCCATTATAAGTGCCTGTTGTTTCTTTGAACTATTTTTGATTTTACTTATTTTAAATAACCTACCTAATCATAACTACAAACTATCTACTTACCTATTACAAAAGTATACATATAATACTTACCTATTACAAAAGTATACATACTGATTTGCTCGTCTTCTTACTCACTATCTATCACTACAAAAAAAACATTAGAACTAATATATTAATTAATAATAATATGACCGTATTAATTATAGCAATTATATATATATAATTATCGGGTTATTCCAAAAAACTTTTTATTTCTTTGAATAATTTTTATTTCAACGAATAATTTCACTATTACCGCACAACCTACAATACAATAAACTTCGTTAAGGCGGTTTATTATTGCGAGGTGGATTATTTTTTTACTGAATCTTTGTTCCGTATATTCTAGTTCCTAGTTGTCTTTATTTTACGTAATTACATGTAGGATATTTTTATATCTTCAAAAATGTGGATACGTGTGAGGGCGAATTTGCTTAGTACCGCGCCTTAAGCCACACACGTAAATAATGGCAAGACAAAGGTCTATTTGCAACATGCATCAATCCGTGTTAGTCAATAAGAGATAAGAAAACCTTTCCTGATTGGTTAAAAAAGCGCAGCCCCTTTTACGACCGGTCGGCGGCATTATGTTATGTATGTAGTATATTATAATCCAGTGTTTCTTAACCTGTGGTCCGCGGACCCCTGGGAGTCCGCTGTCTTATTTATGAAGATTTGAATAAATAAATAAATACCAGCAAGTCTCGTAATCGTTACGCACGGAGAACGTGCGCCAATAAGCGGAGTCTCATCCACATACCTCTGTGAAAAGGCATTTTCTGCTCTTTTATACATAAAAAATAAATTAGATTACGATTAGAATCAGATTTGAGATTACAACTAAGTAAAAACATCAACCCGAATATTACTAATTTAGTTGCAAAAAAGCAGCACCAATTTTCACATTAATACAATATTTTTAATTTATATAAAAATGTATTTTTTTAATCCTTAGTTTTTGGTTTTTTTTAGTTCTAGTTTTTTTATTCCTGTGTTTATTATTAAGGGGTCCTTGAAATTATGCTTGATTTTCTAGGGGTCCGTGGACTGAAAAAGGTTAAGAAACGCTGTTATAGTCCATTTGTCCCGTGGTACGTTAGCCGCAGTGGTCAAATAAAATTCATTCAAAACAATAGTTGGGCGCTATGAAAGTTATACAAAACAATATATTATTATGCATATCTTGTTCTTTTATGATATAAAATTTTGTTTCCCGACACTACTATCACTCGTTAAAATAATTTTGGAGTGATTTGTGGAGTTAAGTGGAATAACCCATGTTATTATCAATTAAGTCATAGTTTAAATAATACTAATAATAAATTGGTACTTACCTAGATATTTATATTTATTAAAAATGTCACTCATATTATTATCACAGAATAAATTATCTGCGCGAAATACCTAGTTGGTGCCATTGATTTAAAGAAAAGGGGAGGACGATCTCTCAGCGCTTACTCAACAACTGGCACGTGTAATTTGAAACAACAAAGATAAAAAGACGTACCTAAGACCGAAGCGCGAACGAGACAATTAACTTAGAATAATAGTAATAAGAATTAATTTTATTTGGTAGGCTTGGTAGGGGTACAAGGGGGTGGGTAAAAATTCGCATTTGACCAGTTTATATAATAAAAAATTGTAACAACCATTTATTAAAGAAAAGGGGAGATGAGGTAATGGCTTCTTGAAAATGACAAGCTCAAATTAGGTCCCATTACGTCCACGTACGTCAGGTCGTACGAGCGAATAATATTTTTGTCTCGGTCGCGCTTCGGTCTATTCTCTTCAGTACGTCTTTCTATCTTTGTTGTTCATTATATGTCAATGTGCAAACTTCACACTGAGCAAATTGCACGTGCCAGTTGTTGAGAAAGCGCTGGGAAAACGCAACCCCTTTTTTTATATCTCCCATTTTTTATATAAATGGCTTTTAGAATGATATTTTACAATTCAAAGATAAATTCTGATTTTAAGAAGAGAATATCAGTAAAAGTAACCCTGTATAAGACCAAAGTGCGAGGCTGATGGCGGCTTTAATTTCTAAACACACCCAAAATTCGAGAAACCTTAATAAAATTATTATAAAATTTGTACACAAACAAAATTTGTATGAAAAAGCATGTCGGCCGAACACCTTAACAGCAACAACTAAAATTTTGATTTTTCAACATCACTCTCAGCTTTAGCACCCAACGCCACCTGTATTTCCGCAAAAGTTTTCCCTTTAGTTTCGGGAATGCAGAACATGACAAACAAACAGAATAGCACACAGTTAACACTGAAGAACCAATATGTAGCCGCTGGGCCAACAGTTGTCACGAGAAGGGGGAAGTATTTGGTTGAGATGAAGAGGATCAAGTAAGACCAGAGAGCGTTTAAGGCGAGGCCTGTGCCGCGCGAGCGGTCGTCGAATAGTTCTGCTTGAAGGACCCAGTTTATTGAACCCAGACCTGAAAGAGTACTTAATGATTAATATTCATCATCATCATCATCATCCAGCCGTTGGTAATCCACTACTGAACATAAGCCTCCCCCATAAAGGGGGGTTTTGCCAATACTCGACACGCTTGGCAGGCGGGTTGTCGAGCGCAGTTCGATGGTTATTTGCAGAGGACGCTGCTGCCCGTCCTCTGGATCCGTTAACCCTTAGCCGGCTCTTACGGCAACCACGGGTAGAGAGGGTGGAGCACTATTCTAAAGCCGGTAGCTCCACGGCTGAGTTTGATTAATCAAAATTAAATTATAAAATAAAAAAGTAGCTCATTATTACGTATACTAGATCATAAAATTAAAATATATTATGCACTAAAACTTATAAAATTATAGTATTTTAACTCTACAATACAAACAAAGCCATACAAAGGACAAGTGGCGCCCTCAATTAATTTCTACTCTTTTGTGTCGCACTTTACTACATAATAAGACTATATAATTATAATTTTTTGGGTTATAAATTAATAAATTGTTTATTTTCATAATTATAAATCAAACTCAAACAGATTTATTCAAATAGGTCATAATCTGACACTTTTGCACGTCAATGAAGATTAACAGTACTGAGTCTACCGTGCGTTCGTTATATATCGTTCGTTATATTATATACCGTGCGTTATATATTATAATTCTCGAAAACTATGTTATTTTATGAAAATTAGATTTGATTAGTTGCCTTTGATTAGTTACCTTTGCACGCCTTATGGGCAAAAAGCGTGAGGAACAAAATTGTAATATTATAAGACCTACATATCCATGTTTTTATGTAAATAAAATTACTGATTTCTAAAATCTCGTCTGTAAAATGACATGATCAGCCAAATTTCGTATAAACGGCCTCTTAAGGCGGCATCAGTGTACATCTCACTTCCAACTGATAATATAAATGCGAAAGTTGTGTGAAACTAACAGTCTGTTACTTCACGCCGTAACTACTGAACCCATTTCGATGAAATTTGGTGACTGACCATAACGAACGGATAAATAGGTGGTTTTCCAATAATCTTACCTGCACTGTAACTGAACACGATCAAAATCATTGATATCAAAGGCAAATAGTTTAATCCGCCACTGATAGGACCGCTGTTCTTCATGTAGAAAAATGTTCCCATTCCGAGCTGAAAGCAAAAAACATTCTTTTACAAAGATCTATTTTATTAAGATATATTCTGATCAGTCCATCTCATGGGCGATCTACCCCTTGGCCATAGACTATAGGCCATAGGCGGCCCCCTACATGAATGTTCCAGAATGACCACAAATAGCGAGAAATGGCGATATATTGTGAGACGAACGATATCTCCCCATGCCACAGACTCATCATGACGACCACGACCGTTCTGTCAAGAACGTAACGAATAAGAAGAAGATTTTATTAAGTTCTAGTTTGTTTCTTCTAGTAAATATAGTTCTAGTTCTAGTATTTTTAGCGACCCACTCCAGCTTTGCACGAGTAACAGCAGAGTAAACTATAGTTTTAAAGATATTTTTTAGAAGATTAAGTCCGTAATACATTCGTTTTCATTATAATTCTATTGGTTTACTGTACGCACGCTAATTAAGCTTAAATCAGTCTGCATGATTTTTCTGACATCTAACATTAATAATCATCATCTGGAGAATAAGCCTCCCAGTGTTTTGCCAATAGGCAGGCGGGTTGGCGAGCGTAGTTTAATGGTTTTCACGCAGAGGACGCTGCAGCCCTTCCTCTGGATCACGTAACCCTTAACCTACCCATGTACCTAGTACCTACCTATTATAAAAGGTGTCACCTCTCTTTACCTATCAAGTAAAATTCTTATTACTATTTTATACAAAATCTTATCAAAAAAACTACACATAGTTGTCGGACAGAAGCTATATTATAAACTGCCAGAATCTTTTAACGAAATGCCTGATAATATGCACTTTTTTTTATTAAAAAAGTTTTAGTAGGTAAACATTTTTTTACACTATTGTGTAAACAAACAATTATACATTATTATATTTATTTTATTATTATTTTAAGTTTTTTTACACTATTGTGTAAAAAAACTTTTATACTATAAAGGTATACTCAGAAAATGATTATGTTAATATACTGTCTACAGCAGAGACGTAGCTACTGTACCTACCTACTTACCAAAATGATTTAGCCTATAACATATTATTTAAGCCCCTTTACGACTTAATTTTTAATAATTACTTAATACCAATGTACTTTTAAATGTTTTCTTTGGAAAAAAATATGGACGCAAATTCTGCGACCTGTGACCTTTTTAACATTATGTTATAATGTTAAGAAATTGTGTTCGCATTATTGTAATAAAACTATTCAATTCTGTTCTATTGTTCTAGATTCTATATGGACGGACGGACAGCAGAGACTTAGTAATAGGGTTCCTTCGGCACATTTTAGGTGAGGAATTCTAATAAGAGCAAAAGTGGCGGGTCACTTTTAGACACGGCTTGCACAGGACAAGGCCAAGTGGCATGATATGAAGCAAGTCTATGCCCAGCTGTGGGTTTAGTGGGCTGCAGTTGATGATGATGAAATAGACAGCGTGATGATTAATTTAATAGGTAGTTACCATTCCAATTGCAAGTCCAGTCAAAGTACTCGTCAAGATTGGCTTCCGTCCAAATCGATCTGTCACCATCGTCGTACAAAAACTAGCAATAATCTGTATCACACCAAACACAACCGACGCCGTCTCCGGTTGTACACTTGTTTCTGTTGACTCCAAAATTGTCTGGAGGTAAAAGGAAACGACGTTAAACCCGTTAAGTTGTAACCCTGCTGAGATAACTAGCACGATGACAAAAGACTTTAGGAATATTCTGTTTCTTATTATTTCTCGTTTGGATGTCTTTGTTTGTGTTGAGTTGGCGGAGTATTCTTTTAGTTCCTCTCGGGCGATGGCTTCGGATCCTCGGAAGAAGGTCAAAACCTGTAGAGCTTCATCGTTTCGCCCTGAAAATAATGAAAATGGCCTGAATATTATTTATAACCCAAAGGGATAGGCAGAGGTGTACCCAGAACCCGGTTCCACACCCACACTTTGCCATTTATGTATTATATGGTCCCATTTAAGAGGGAGAGTCTTTTGCCATCTATCGGGCACAGTTACAGACTCTAGGCTCAATTATCTTAATTTATTTAATAATCCGCATCACATCATAGGAAAGGCCTGGATGCGATCTGCTCCTTAAAAAGAGAAAATTAACTACATAAGAAAAAGGAATGCCTATGCAGAAGATTTTTATAAATTAAAAGATAAAATTCATTTAATTCAGGTGTAATAAATTGTACCGATACGATGAATTCATCATCATCATTATCTCAGCCGTTGGTAATCCACTACTGAACATAGGCCTCTCCCATAAAGTGGGGTTTTGCCAATACTCGACACGCTTGGCAGGCGGGTTGGCGATGGTTTGTTGCAGAGGACGCTGCTGCCCGTCCTCTGAATCTGTTTAACTTAACCCTTAGCCGGCTCTTACGGTAACCACGGGTAGAGAGGGTGGAGCACTATTCTAAAGCCGGTAACTCCACGGCGAATTAATTCATTAGTAATTTTCATTAGGTAAATTGTTAATAAATAATTATTAGCTTTAAATTTTTTTTACAAATATGTAAAAAGAACCAAACGGTTTTTATTACCAGATATTTTTTACCGTAAATAAAGATCAGATCAAGAGCCAACCACAAATTATTTTTTAAAATGTTCTTTCTTTCTGAAGAAATCCTTTATAATATGAATATTTGTGTAATTCATGTTGTATGGAAAATGAACCACCTTAACGCTTCTTTAATCGTCTCCCATAAATGTACGGACAAACTTATTATGCAATTGTCCTATTTGAACAATGGTGTGAGACGAATGACTCACACAATAACCACACTGAACTGCGCCATGAACTCAATAGGTAATCGTTTAGAAGTTGAAGGTTAACGGTAATTATCTTGAAACATTAAAACTCGGAAAACTAAGCAATAAAAAGTGACATTAATAATAATATGTCCTCATCCGTCCTCCATTATATATGGTTTCCAATTAAATCCACCAAAATCTTATCTAAAAAAATAAATAAACCTTAATAAAGTAAATATTGTAAAAAGCAATAAAGTAATAATAATTAAAAAATTATGTCTATGAGTGTAGAAGGTCTACGCGGTCTCCGAGGTCTACGAGGCTACGAATTTTATCGTAGAAGACGTATAATCCTATTAGTACTACGTGTAGGTGGTAGGATAGATGTTTGTTACTCTTTCACGCCAAAACTACTGAACCGATTCAGTTGAAATTTGGTGTGCTGGTAACTTAGATCCTGGAAGAACACATAGGGTACTTTTTTCGATATTCCCACGGGAATGAGGCCTGCGAGGGTAAAACCGCAGGGCACAGCTAGTAATTAATAAAAATTTAACTAATGGTCAAGTCGGTTGAGGTCGACCTAATCGTACTTTTCATGAACAAGTTTATATTATCAAAGTACCAACAAGCGACGAGCATGCATGAAGAATGTGATGAAAGTGGAAGAACATAAAGTTGTATGTCAGGATCGTAGCAAGTGGAAAGAAATAGTCTCTGCCTACCCCAACGGGAACAAGGCGTGACTGAATGTATATATATTTTTTTTTTATGATAGTAAGTAACAAGACGAGCAAATCAGGTGCCTGATGGTAAGCATCATTATTGCCCATATCAGACACAGTGCCACCCAGTTTTTTAAAATTTAAAATTCTGCGCAGCACTGCACTGCGCCTGTCACCCTGAGATAGGAGTTGTTGAATCTCATCATGCCCAGTAATTTCGCTGGTAACATTGCCCTTCATACCGGAACACAGTAATGTTTGCACATTACTGCTTGGCGGATGAATAACTGGCAAAGGTGTGGTACTTCCCCAGGCGGCCCCCTGCAAAAGAGGCCTACTACTACAACTTTACTTATTACAGACCTAGTTAATTATTTACACGTGATATACGTTTTATGGGCTCTCCACACTCGCGCCGTAAATCGCGGCGCAATCGCGGCGTGAACTGCGACGTAAATATTGGCGTTTCCACGTTCACGCGCTTATCAAATTCCTAGCCGTTTTCACGATACAGGAACAAAGTCTAGAATTATTTTTTTTACATGGGGCAACTTCCACACGTTCATCTGGTCCCAAACTAGGCTAGAAGCCTGTACTATGGTAACCAGATGACTGATATAAACAAACTCAAAAAGATTTATTCAAGTAGGTCACACTCTGACACTTTTACACGTCAATTAAAATAAACAGTACTAAAACTACCGTGCGTTTGGAAAGATACCTCTACAAGAAGAACGAACAAGTAACTTGTAGGGCTTAATTTTTTCAACAAATAGTTTCACAATATTTGGTTTGGTTACATTCGTTTTCTTTGAAGGTGCCGCGAGGCGGCTATGCAGAAGTTTCCAGGCATCTTTGTCCTCTATGTACTGGTTGACTTTATAATAAGACTACTATAGTAAAGTAGATTTTATATAGGTTTTGAATTTACCCTCTGAGAGTCCAGTTATCCCTTTTGGGATTTTATTATAGACACGTACACTATTAGTTTTTATTAAAGTTAGTTCATACAGGTCAGCCAAAGCTAACAAATGTGGATAAATATAATTTTTTTGATGTAATACATACCTTTAGAAAACAAGAAGTAGGGGCTATCCGGCAGAAAGGCCAACGGGGCAGCAGTAAGAATGAGTGTAGTAGTATAAATCACATTCAACGTGACATAGGACGTAAAAGGCCCCACACATAGCATGGTAAGCACCCCTATGGAGCACATGATTTGAAGAATTGTTCCTAGGGAGCCGCGGACTTCTTTCTGAAAGGAGAAAATACAATGCTTTAACGGAGCGGCGACCGGAGAATTACCCATATTTATAACGTAATACTAAGTGAAAACATTTCAATTTTTTTTTTATGATAGTGAGTGACAAGACGAGCAAATCAGGTGTCTGATGGTAAGCATCATGATTGCCCATATCAGATGCAGTGTCACCCAGTATTTTAAAATTCAAAATTCTGCACGGCACTGCACTGCGCCTGTTACCCTGAGATATTAGTTGTTGAAACTCGAATCATGCCCAGTATTTCGCTGGTACGGGAGGTCAAAAAGTTCGCGGAATGGAGGATTTAGAGAGGGAAAGGGGTAGTTATTTTTACCTGTCGCTACTTGTTGACTCAATACAATTATAAATACTAAGTTTCAGCCCAATCGGTTCATAAACCTTTGAGATATCGCTGGATAAACAAGTCAATCGGGTAGAAAATATCAACTATGGAGAAAATTGAGTATCGTGCCGTGATTAAGTTTCTCACTAAGCAAGGAAAAACGCCTCAGAACATTATGGAAGAAATGTCATCAGTTTAAGGGGACTCCTGCCCTGGAAAAACAATGATTTACAAGTGGCATAGTCTTTTCGAGCAAGGCAGAGACTCAATTGAAGACGATCAGCGCTCAGGTCGGCCAATTGAAGCAACGTCCTCAGACATTGTTGAAAAAGTTGAAAAACTTGTTCTAGAAGATGCACGCCTAAAGAAGAAACAAATTGCAGAGATGACTGGAGTATCATCTACGACCATTTTGAATATTCTCCATGACCATCTTGGCATGTCTAAGGTCAGTGCAAGATGGGTACCGAGAATGCTCACAGCGCTTCAAAAACAGCAGCGCGTCGAGTGTTCGCGCGAGTTTTTGCAGCTGTGTAGTGAAAACAGGGATGAATTTCTGAACCGAATTGTGACTGGAGATGATACTTGGGTTCATCACTATGAACCTGAGTCGAAGCAGGAGTCAATGCAGTGGCACAAAAAAGGCGCAGCACCGCCCAAGAAGTTTAAGGTGTCACAATCGGCCGGAAAGATTATGGCTACAGTTTTTTGGGATTCCAAGGGGATTTTATTGATCGATTATAAATATAAAGGTGTCAATATCATGGGGAAGTACTACGCTACACTACTGGAAAAATTAAAAGTAGCAATTAAAGAAAAGAGAAGGGCAAAATGGTCCCGAGGTGTGCCTTTTGCACGACAACGCACTCGTTCACAAGAGTCATGTTGCGATGGCTGCCTTACACAAGTGCGGCTTCGAAACTTTAAACCACCCTCCCTATAGTCCAGATTTGGCCCCTTGTGATTATTATTTGTTCCCAAACATGAAAAAAGAGCTTCGTGGAAAGAAATTTACGGATGACGATGAAGTGAAGTCGGCAATATCTGCTTATTTTGAAGGCCTTGACAAATCATTTTTTTTCGAAGGTATAAACAAATTATTTGAAAGGTCTGAAAAGTGTATTAGGGTTAATGGAGAATATATTGAAAAGGAATAATAATTTCATGTTTAAATTCACCCCCCTTCCCTTTCATTCCGCGAACTTTTTGACCTCCCCTTAATATATATATTTCCAACATACGTATATGTACTTGGAAATATAATAGAATATCACTATATATATAATAAAATCCTAAATGACTTATATGCAACGCAGAGCCCAAACCACACATCCTAAAGACTTAAAACTTGGAAAGTAGATTGTTTTCGTTGTTAGAATGTGAATTTTCAAAAACGGGGTCCAAAAAGGGCGTCAATATTTTGGTATAAAACTCCCATATTTCATAATTGCGAGCGGGCAAACCCTCAAGCTTACACCAGTAATATATATAATATAATAGATATATATCAAGCGATCAAAATAGCCGTGTAGGTACCTCTATAATGTAAGGTCAATGAACTCATCACATACTTTCTGAAGTTGGCAAGTTATGCATTCAAATAGTTAACCGGGAAGTTAGGATTTCCTTATTTGGCATCTAGAAGGTAGTCTCATTAGGAAGTGGCATTTGCTAGTTGATAATCGCTTTCGCTGGGCCAATGCCCTTCAGAATAAAGTAAATTCTATGATAATATTTATAACTGTATATACATTATAAAATCCTAAATGACTCACTGACTGACATGCAACGCAGAGCCCAAACCACTGATCCTTGAGACATCAAATTTGGAATGTAGGTTCCTTCGTTGTCTGGACTTGTGCTAGGAAAGAATTTTTGAAAATTCACATTGTAAGAGGTCCAAAAAGGACGTCAAAGTTTTGATATAAAACTCCCATTTTCCACAATTATATTGCGAGAGGGCAAAGCCGGTGTGCTCACACTAATATAAAATATAATATATAAAATATATGATTATGGAGGAACGCTGACCCCTGAAATACAAGTCTTACGGACTTACCTAGTTCAGGGGCCAGAGATCCCCTTATACAATAAAGAATGATAATTAAAAATTAGTTCATAAGTTGTAACCTGTTTGTTTAATATTGTACTGTTTTTGTATTAAATAAATATTTATTATTATTATAGACCGTACTTATTCAATAAGTCGGGTTGTTGGTAGGTAGGAAATATATGAAGTTTTTAATTAAATAATATCTAGAGACAACATATGATGTCGTTTTATGTAAAATCTTCCTTAATTCCTCTGTGCCTGTGTCTGCGCCTCGGTGGCGTAGTGTGCCCAAGCTCGACTGTCGATCATGAGGCCTCGGATTCGATACCCAGGTCAGGCATAGTGTTAAATATTGGATTTTTCCATTAGGAATTATCTCAATAACTGCCTGGAGTCTGGAACTGTGCCCGGTAGATATGTCAATGGGCTCGCCACCTATTACATGGGACCAATAACATACTGGCTAAATGTAGGTGTACCTACTATGGGGTTGAGTCCTCTGTCTACCCCTTCGGGAAAAAGGTGATTGTATATAATATGTTAGGTACTCTATATTTATTTGTATATATACTCTATATTATATTTGTTACTCTTTCACGCCCAAAATACTAAGCCTGCTGAACTGAAATTCGGTGTGTAGATAGTTTAGACCTTGGAATAACACATGGGATACTCTTTATCCCAATATTCCCACGGGAACGAAAACTATGCGAGTGAAACCGCGTGACACTGCTAGTGTTATTATGAAATAAAGGCCCACTCACACTTGCCACCTCAGATGCGTAAATCGGCAGCACGGTGAACACGATCGCCTCAGCCGCGCCAAGTATCGCCCGTCCAAGGAGAATCATCCACACTTCTTTGGCAAATAGGAATAGGAATCCGACGGTGATACGCAGCAGGCATGGGAATATTATTGAGTATTTCCTTCCTATTCTGTCTACGAGGAATGCTGCTAGGATGTTTGCTGAGAAACAAAACATATGCTTTTTAAACATATACCTAATTTTAATACTAGGAATAAAGACAAAATAGCTGTACCTAGCTTTAGATTATCTTAAACAAATAAAAAGACATTCTTAGGAAATAGTGTACGTTTCTTTAATAAAATCCCAAAAGAGATAACTGGGCTCTCAGAGGGTAAATTCAAAACCTATATAAAATCTACTTTACTATAGAAGGCTTATTATAAAGTCAATCAGTACATAGGGACAAAGATGCCTGGAAACTTCTGCATAGCCGCCTCGCGGCACCTTCAAAGAAAACGAATGTAACCAAACCAAATATTGTGAAGCTATCTGTCTGTTGAAAAAATTAAGCTCTACAAGTTTCTTGTGCGATCTTGTACTGTTTATCTTCATTGACGTGCAAAAGTGTCAGATCAATCACTCAGATGACCTATTCGAATAAATCTTTTTGGGTTTGAGTTTGAGTTTGCCTTATTAAAAGGAAACGACACCATCTCTAAGGGCCGATTTTATGATCGTTGGTTACAGTTAAGTTAACCATTTGTTAAACTTACTATGATTATACTTAACTAATAGTTAAATCGTGAGGAAAAAGTAGTCAACTAGGGATGAAAGAACTAAATTTTCCGAATTTTAACTATTTTTAAAAAAAATTAACCATTGGTCGTCTTAACCAGGTTATCTTATTGCTGGTTAAGTCAACCAATTGTTAAATTTTTATTGTTAAACCTATTTTAATATTTCAATGTAGTCTTCTTATTAAAATAGGTTTCATAACATTCGTGAGACCCTGATGGTCTTCGCGACAAAAACAGAACCAGAGGACGAGCAGCAACGTCCTCTGCAGAAAAACCATCGAACCGCGTTCGTCAACTCGGCAGACAAGCGTGTCGAGTATTGACAAAACCCCCCTTATGGGGGAGGCCTAAATTATGCAGTGGACTTCCAACAGCTGAGATGATGATGATCATGTTTAATCTTACCAGCAAATCCAGTAAGGTATCCAATGGAGACAATCCATGACCCTTGTTCCTCAGTAAGCGGTGCAGGTAATACTGTCTCAGATTCATTCCGCAACTTGACCAACACTGGTGATGGCCACACCAGTCCTAACCCACTCGACAGCACGCTGAGATTCACTGACAACAAACAATAAAACTTGACATAACATCACATCTTTTTCCCAAAGGGGCAAAGAACACAGATCACTAATATAGGCATATTAGTAATACGCAAAGGAGTACCCAGAACCCAGTTCCATAGTAGATGCGTTTTTTTTATTTTCTGACTACAAGGTCGGAGATGATTTTCTCTATTGATAGATTATATGCTTATATTATAACATATTATTATAATATCGAAGTATTAGTATATAATATGTATTATATTACTATTTATTATTGTACATGTATATGTCAATATTTATAATATTATAAGCATTTATATTGTATATAGTACATACATTCACGCCTTTTTCCCGAAGGGGTAGGCAGAGGTGTACCCAGGACTCAGTCCCATAGTAGATACACCCACATTTCGCCAGTATGTTATTGGTCCCATGTAATAGGGGGCGAGCCTATTGCCATATACCGGGCACAGTTCCAGACTCCAGGCAGCTATTGAGATAATTCCTAATGGAAAAATCCAATATTTAACACTATGCCTGACCTGGGGATCGAACCCGGGACCTCTTGATTGGCAGTCGAGCATGCGTCCACTACGCCACCGAGGCAGTCAAAGGTGTATATAGTATCTTTATATAATATATATAAGTAGCTACATTGTCTATGTAAATACCTATATATTGCACACCGCCGTCGTTAAATATTTACTGTCCTTTTCCATCCCCAGGTTGTCTGTAAGAATTTGCTTTACGCGATAAGGCCGCCGATTGTTTACTGTGTCTTTTGTAAATTTTTTTTTTTTTTTGATAGCGATAGATTTAATAGATACAGTAATGAACAGTAATGGACACATTCTTAGTTTTAAATATTTATGTAGCAATATAAGTTAGAACTAAATTACTCATTAGCCTTACATAAGAATAGATTTGTAATAATATTCGTATTTGTATTCTGTGATAAGATGGCAAATCTAACTAGGTTTCGCCACATATAAAATATATATTTACATTAATTAAAATTAAATTGTGACATTCATAATTTTAATACTAGGAATAAAGACAAAATAGCGGTACCTAGCTTTAGATTATCAAAAACAAATAAAAAGACATTCTTAGGAAATAGTGTACGTTTCTATAATAAAATCCCAAAAGAGATAACTGGGCTCTCAGAGGATAAATTCAAAACCTATATAAAATCTACTTTACTAGAGAAGGCTTATTATAAAGTCAACCAGTACATAGAGGACAAAGATGCCTGGAAACTTCTGCATAGCCGCCTCGCGGCACCTTCAAAGAAAACGAATGTAACCAAACCAAATATTGTGAAACTATCTGTTGAAAAAATAAAGCCTCACAAGTTTCTTATGCGTTCTTCTTGTAGAGGTATCTTTCCGAACGCACGGTAGACTTAGTACTGTTTATTTTCATAAACGTGCAAAAGTGTTAGATTATGACCTATTTGAATAAATCGCGTTGAGATTGAGTTTGAAAAAAAAATCAATTAAATTATTACTATTGTTTATGTATTAGCCTAGTATATATTTATTTTTGTATATATTATGTTAATTTATATTATTATTCATATTCAAAGTCAGTTTCAATAAGTCGCGCGCGGTTAGATTTTTCAACCGCATAACAGTCGCGGGAAAACACGCCGCGCGGTTCGTTCGCTTGTGTTGACGTCTACGAATCACAAAATGACGTACGTGGCTAAAACCCGCGCGATGTCTGTGGCGAGCACGACTGACGTTTTTCTTCGCGTCGAAGAGCTTTCACACTCACCTGTACTTAGGTGCGTGTGAAAGCAAAGAACACACAAAAAAAGCCGACGGAATGATTTTGCTGTGACCACTGAAACTGTGAACTAAAGCCCAAAATTATACAAGTAAATAATATTTATAGACACTGCACCATAGTTTGCATAGCACGTACTAGGTTTCCACTTTTAGTGACATGTTTTTGGGCGTCCATAGTAAATTCATCAACGAAAATAAAGTAGGTTTTTTTTTAATGTTTTCTATGATTAAATACAAATACAAAATTCTTTATCGACAATAAATATTGGTACACAGATATCAAATTCACTACTTTTTGCTTTAGTTCGAAAACTGTAAACTGTAAATGATAGTAAATTGGTAATTAGTATATTAGTAAAAAGCGCTGGTCTAGAGGAATGTGACTGTGGAACTCTTTGCCAGACCATGGCTCATCTACTTGAATGTGCCCAGTGCCCGAACACCTGCACTAGAGAGGACCTAAGTATACAATAACGCAATAGACGTGGCTACATACAGGGCTAGCGCACTCTAATATAATGTCGAAGAACCATTGATACGATAAGAAGAAGAAGAAGTAATTAATATTGTAAATGTGAAAGTTTGTGAGGATGGATGGATGGATGGATATTTGTTGACGGATGGATATCACGCCAAAACTACTTAACCGATTGGGCTGAAATTCGTTATGTAGATTTATAACACATGGGTACTTGTTATCCTAATGTTCCTACGGGAACGAAGGTCGCGGGTGTAACTGCGGAGCGGAGCACAGCAAGTTGACAATAATAACGCATGCGAGACGCTTCTTACAATTTACAATTTGACTATTTTACAAATTATTGCAGTGGGATTACGACATAATCTAGCTTTAAGGCGCTGTCCAAAGCATATTCGCCCTCTCGCTCACACGTACCCACATTTTTAAAGATATAAAATATAGGTACTACATGTAATTACGTAAAATAAAGACAACTAGGATCTATAAAATAACAATACGAAGATTCAGTAAAAAATCAAATGTAATCCAAACAAGTTTACAGTGCCTTTTTATTTTTCTAGGTTTTTATACATGAAAACTCATTTGTATTTTATAAGATTTTTACTGAACCTATGTTGTCTTTATTTTACGTAATTACATGTAGTATTTTTACACACATACATTCACGCCTTTTTCCCGAAGGGGTAGGCAGAAGTGTACCCAGGACCCAGTCCCATAGTAGATACACCCACATTTCGCCAGTATGTTATTGGTCCCATGTAATAGGGGGCGAGCCTATTGCCATATACCGGGCACAGTTCCAGACTCCAGGCAGCTATTGAGATAATTCCTAATGGAAAAATCCAATATTTAACACTATGCCTGACCTGGGGATCGAACCCGGAACCTCTTGATTGGCAGTCGAGCATGCGCCCACTACGCCACCGAGGCAGTCAAGTTATACCTTCAAAAATGTTGGTACGTGTGAGCGAGAGGGCGAATTTGCTTAGCACCGCGCCTTAATACAAGACGGTCCCGCAAAATGCGGTATGGTCACCACCCTACCTACCTAATTTACGCAAGGAATGTAGAATAGTATGAATATTGTAGTAGTAGGTATAACAATAAGTATTGCGTAGAGGTTTTCTTTTTTTTTATTTATGATAGTGAGTGACAAGACGAGCAAATCAGGTGCCTGATGGTAAGCATAATGTTTGCCCATATCAGACACAGTGCCACCCAGTGTTTTAAAATTCTAAATTCTGCGCGGCACTGCACTGCGCCTGTCACCCCGAGATATGTGTTGTTGAATCTCATCATGCCCAGTAATTTCGCTGGTAACATTGCCCTTCAGACCGGAACACAGTAATGTTTGCACATTACTGCTTGGCGGATGAATAACTGGCAAAGGTGTGGTACTTACCCAGGCGGCCTCCTGCAAAAGAGACCTACCACTACAAACTTGGTCACTTGACTCTCGACTACCACCACCAGCACTAATGCCGTGACCTGTGTTAATGCTGCTTAAGAGGCCGGCGACCCACGAATTCCCTCTGAATATCATCTGATAGATATACCTCTTTATGGCCAAATAATGATGTAACCATAAAAGAGACCGCTGTATGGGCATTGATGAGAGATAGAGTACGTTCTCCCAGCGCTTACTCAACAAATGGCACGTGCAATTTGCTCAGTGTGAAGTTTGCACATTGACATATAATGAACGACAAAGATAGAAAGACGTACCTTATACCGAAGTGACTGAAGTTCTGTAACATTTTCTCTACTTTTAGGATAACTGGTAGAAAATGCTACACTAGAGTTTAGCGTTAGTACTCGTAAGTTAGCGTTGTGCTGAATTATAAATAAATAAATTAGTGCGATCGAGACAACCATATTATTCGCTCGCACGACCTTATTTTACTCACGTACGTGGATCTAATGGGACCTGATTAGAGCTTGCCTTTTTGAGAAGCCAGTACCTCATCTCCCCTTATCTGTATATCAATGAATATAGGCAATAGGCAGTGTTAAATAGACAAGAACAGTTTGTATGTAACATCATAATGTCGTAACTCACCATGTTTAGGTGCATACCAAAGGCGAGGTCAACCAGTGATTACGAAATTGCTGGCTTCCCTTTACCTGCACAAACTGTTTGTGGTATTGGTAGTGTAGGAACAATACTGCCGACGTAATTTGGCTAGTCTGAAGGTATGGATTGTATGTTGGAAAATCCTCTGATTGTGTGATTGTTCTAATTCCATAAATTAATCTCTAATTTGGCTAGAAGTTCCTCATAATAATATTAATAATAAAAAAAAACATACAGTCACGCCTTTTTCCCGAAGGGCTAGGCAGAGGTGTACCCAGGACTCAGTCCCATAGTAGATACACCCACATTTACTCTAACAGAATAATATACTCTAACAGAACGGGTTACCCAAATTACACTAAGAAAACTACTAAGATAGTTGAGTTAAGGCTTATTTCAAAATACATACTATTTTAGAGCACTTTACATTACTCATTATGACAGAGTGGAGCCAAAATATCGTTGTTGGAACTAAATCATGAATAGTGAATATTGCTCATATAGTTGAGTTTGGGGTTACTCGCTGTTTTGATGAAACTAAAAAAAAAATTAATAACTATTTTTTTTTAAATTAGCTTTTATTTAAATTGATGAAAATAACCTTAAATAGGTTATTTAAAAGTTTATTACAAAGTTATTCATAATATTATAATTTTTTTATATCATAAAAGCTTGTAGCAAGATGTGATTGCATTGAATACAACGGGTAAATTTTGCAACAAGCTTTATTATATAAAAATGTGTAATAATAAAAATTAATTCCTTTAAGAAAAGCTTATTTTCTTCAATTTAGAGTAATAATAAATGTTCTTAAAACAAGCTTTATTTGAATAAATTGCGGAGATTTAGCAATAGGGTTTCGTTTGCAGTGTTTGGGTAAGGGATCCTAAAAATAAAATAGTTATTATAAAATCACTTTGCATGGCATCGCTTCATTTTTTAACCTTCGAAGCCTCGAACGTCGGTTGTTGACTAAATATAGGTCTTTGGCCCGGATATGATCAGAGCAAATAAAGCCGCTGTTTTTGCTTGTTGCCAGAGATCGTCTCCGCGGTTTTTTCTTATTATGTCGATCCACCTCCTTAAAATAGGATTGTTAGGTATTCTGTAAAAATATATATACTCAATGTTATGGTTCGGACATGTAGAAAGGATGGATGAAAGGAGATTAAGAAAAGAGATTTATAAGTGTGAATGGTCAAGTCGGTAGCGGTTGACCTAGGCGTACTTATCAAGAACA
The DNA here is from genome assembly GCA_947063395.1 of Hemistola chrysoprasaria. Taxonomy (NCBI): domain Eukaryota; kingdom Metazoa; phylum Arthropoda; class Insecta; order Lepidoptera; family Geometridae; genus Hemistola; species Hemistola chrysoprasaria. The sequence goes on from OX346730.1 coordinate 8,370,816, forward strand.
AGTTGACGTTGTTCTTAGGAAAGGCCAAGTCAAAAGTACCTACAACCGAAGAGCATGTATGAAAAATGTCATGAAAGTGAACGAAGCGAAAGTTGTATGTCAGGATCGTAGCAATTGAAATAGAAATAGCCTCTGCCTACCCCACCGGGAACAAGGCGTGACTGTATATTATATGTACCTATGTAAGATTGCACGACAGCAGCTTCAACATAACGTCTTTTTCTCAGTCCCTTAATGATAGTAGGTACTGGGTGTCCCTACATATCGGCAGTATGTTATTGTTGTAATTGGGGGCGAGCCTATTGCCATCTACCAGGCACAGTTCTAGACTCCAGCCTGTCATAGAGATAAAATTCCTAATGGAAAGATCCTATACCTAACACATTGCCTAACCTGGGGATCGAACCCGGGACCTCATGATCGGCAGTTGAGCCACCTAGCCTTCAACACTTTATATATAATTATCTACACCCGAAAACCATGACTTTGACGGAATATTCCGAACCGGACCGGCAGCGGGTTGGGTTAGGAAAATAAAAAAATAAAAATATTTTCGTTCTGAACAGGTCAGGTGAAGTCAAGTTCAGAATATACCACTTTGTCACTCATATAAGATTGCAAAGTAAACTTGATATTTTATCCGCATTTCAAAATTTATTCAGATATGAAATTGAAATCTCGAATTAACATCAGCATAATAATAAAGGTTTTTTTTTTTTCTTCTTTTATGGACCCACACTAATGTATTGCTAATGTCGAGTTTTGTATATAAAGCTATATTACACGGGACACTTATGGACTCACACGTCAGTGTATTTACCAGTGTCAAGTATAATAATATAGGTATAGTATTATTTAAGTAAAAGTACTTGCCCAGGTAACATGACGGTATGGCGGCTTGAAATCTCTTAATATACTTATGTAATATAATTTTAGGATCATCGCTAAACGTTTTTTTTATTAGCCTTTATATTTTAGGATAAAATTAAACATAATAATTTACAATCTTTGACTTATAGTTATTAGTTTACTTACCGATGATCTGTAACGTAGGTATATATTTATTTTTAATCGTCCCTTGTAATTTCTGCACACATTTATTCAAATCATCATTTTTTTTTTAAACACAGAACGCGCTGCTCAATGACAAAATCGCCACTGAGCGGACGAGACGAGCTAAATTTAACGAGAAAAATGACGAGACGAGAAAAATTATCCAACTATCCAAGCCAACTGTTGGCTGATAATTTTTTGACGCTTGACTAAGCTTAGACGCCCTAACTCTCCATCTAGACAATAAGTACATTATCAAAAAGCGTAATGTTAAATAGCGAGCTCTTTTTGAACTGAATTTAAAATTCTAAAAATTGTAAGACTAAGAAGTATAATAGTAATGCTTTATAAAATATTTTTTAATCCGTCCCATACATACAGTCACACTGTGCAACAAGTGTTACTCGATGGGATTTTTTTTTCCCAACGTGTCACAGTGTGACTCGTTTAGTGTAACTCGTTGGGAACCCACCAACCTAGCTCCTAGCCATAATAAATTAACATAAGTGTGCAGAAGTCAAGTTCATGTATGAACAGTGAGGTAAGTAGGTACAACTACATCACCTCACTACACCTCGCCTACACCTCACTGTTCACTTCATACCTACGCTCGGCGGTCGCGTTATACCCTGTTCGCACTGCGATATTTCACCGCACGTTTTTTTTCTCGCAATTCTGTAACATATTAAATCATATAGGAGTAGCCGCACTGGCGGTCAGAAATTTACACGAAAAAAATCTGTGATTTGATGCAAATTGAACGTGATGCGGTGCGGATTTACTTCCGCGCGAATGTTTTAACAGTATGATGTAGTTATGACTATGATCGCACTGAGAACCGTAATTCATTTAAGACGTTCGTCTCAACCGGGAACTGCATCGAACTGTCAAAAATCGTACGAAAGATTATATTCGCAGTGCGTAAATAGCGTAATTGTGATACTATTATTCTGGTCACGGAATATATTTCGTGACCAGAATAGTATCTCTCGCGTATAAGTAAAAATCGCGCAGTCAAATATCGCAGTGCGGACAGAGCCTTAGTTAGTTTTTTTAAAGTCATTATTAAGTTTTTACTGCGCACATACGAATACATTCAATAAGTAGATCTTATCTTATGTGGCAGTGCCAGTCACCAGCCTTTGAAATGTCACCAGACACCAATAGTGACGACCGGCTACAAAAGTTCAGATTATTATATTAGTTTTTATTGCAATAAAATCCTCAATCACTTCCTAACCCAATTAATTATAGCTATTAGTAAGTAATAAGGATATTCAAATATTATACATTATTGGCCATCTTAGTTTAAGTTTATAATTTTTTTTTTTTTATGATAATGAGTAACAAGACGAGCAAGACGAATAAGACGACGAGAAATCAGGTGCCTGACGCAGTGCCACCCAGTGTTTTAAGTTTTAATATTCAAAATTCTGCGCGGCACTGCACTGCGCATGTCACCCTGAGATATTAGTTGTTGAAATTCGTAATGCCTGCATAAGAGGCCTACCACTACAAAAATTATTTATAATATGTTCATTATATAAAAGTAAAGTTTTCAATGTCAGAAAGAAGGAAAGAAAACTACTTTAGAAGGTTAATTAATAACTGTTCGTAAATATTATTAGATACTTAATTTTATGTATATTTACACTTTTAAAACTATTAGTTTTTTGCTTTATTGTTTTTAATTAAAACTTCATCATAAAATCTTTGTACATCCTTACTAAACGTCCAAGTGTCCAAGCGTAATAGGGATAAACCGGAAACCGCTTTTATAAGATTTTTTATAACCACAAGTGTTGCGAGTGGCGTTGTTGGTAGGTAGTTAAACGCATCGTATTAAATGTAGCAATCAGTTATAATAGCGTAATGATGCGACGTTGCTACCGTGAATTTTAAATTGCACGCTTTTGTTGCATTGTTCGTCAATTGCATAAGTAGATCCCATCTGCCTCCCTATTTTAACGCACGTGGGATACTTAAGATACGAACTATAGTGTGGACTTTATTACACGTACATATTATATAATTATGCTAGTGTCTATGACTATACATCCCTTGGTTTTAAATTCAATCGCCCAATTTTAAATTTAAGTCCATTTTTTTAATATACTTATCTAAGTGCCTAAACCTAAGTAACTAAATCTGCCGTGGAGTTACCGGCTTTAGAATAGTGCTCCACCCTCTCTACCCGTGGTTGCCGCAAGAGCCGGCTAAGGGTTAACAGATCCAGAGGAGGCAGCAGCGTCCTCTGCAAATAACCATCGAACTGCACTTGACAACCCGCCTGCCAAGCGTGTCGAGTATTGGCGAAACCCCCCCTTTAAGGGGGTGGCCTTTATTCAGTAGTGGATTACCAACGGCTCAGATGATGATGATAATGATGATGATGACTTACCTAAGAAATTTTCATACAAATCTCTTTACTGAGAATATAATATTATTATAATCTAATTACATATTCTAAATTTCTCAAAAATTCTCAAAAATTGGGAGAAGCCACTGGCTCCTGAAACACAGTTTTTTACTTGTTCGGAAGCCTATGGATTCAAAATAAACCTGTACCATATTTATTATTATGTCAATATAGATATAAGTATTGAGATTGAGTTTGATGGCGATTAAAAAGTATGACGGTCATCTTTTTTCGAGTCATAATGACAATGGTCGCGATTTGTGACTGTTTCTAGTTTTAAGTTTTTCTTCATTGTTATTTTCTGTATTACTGTTATTGTGAATACAGAATAATTAAAAAGTCATTCCATCCATTCTTGGTGTTTTAATAGGTACTAATACTTACCTATTCAGTATTTTGCCAATATTAATATAATTTATTGAAGGTATAATATATAGGACCTACCTATATAGTGATAAATGTAGGTAGGTTTATATTAGCTGTATAACTAAATAGCCCATATTTGATCAATGTCGTTGATATTATAGATTGTTTTTAAAAGTTTTCACTTTTAACACATTTACAGTATTCCAACAATAGTGACTTTATAACTATAAAATATGACTGAAGCCAATAAATAAACAATGGCAATTAGAATAATAGTGGTAATACCTACCTTTAGCTATTTAATTACACTAATTAAGAACATGCATAAGCTATTAGTTAATAGTTTATGAATATGAATTATTATGACTATGAATTATTATGACTTTGACTATTATGACAAACAAATAATTAATATAAGGTTTATCAAATCACAATGCTTTCTTAAGTTTATGGGCGAAATTATTTATTTGTGAAAAGATTATGATTGACATTGGCTTAATTTCTCATAAGAGAGGATATTTTTTTATCTGTTATTATCAGCAAGGATAAAATATTTTCATATCATCAACTAAAACGCTTAATTTCAATGAATGGGAATTGAAGAATTGATTACAGACATTGAAAGAGGATTAACTAATCTATAGACAGACATTAATAATATTTAATATGTCTGTTATGTTTATGGTGATAAAATGCGGAATAGAAAAAATTAATAAAAACTGAAATATTAAACTAGGTACCATAATTATTCCGATTTTGTAAGGCAAATAAAAATAAAAATGTATATCTCATTAATTCATTTTTATTAGGGTTCCAAACTTCACCGAGGTTGCAAAGGAACCCTACTAAGCCTCCGCTGTCCGTCCGTCTGTCACAGGGCTCTATCTCATAAACCATAATAGCTAGGCACTTGTAATTTTCACAAAATATGTATTACTTTTGTCGCTACAACAAATAATAAAAATAATATAATTATTAAAGATGCTCTCCATACAAGCAACGTGTTTTTGCTTGAAGTTCATTCCGAGATTTTTTACTATAAAGTGATAATGGCAATTACTAGAAATTGGATTTATTCACAGAATTTGTATTGTTATAATCATAATACTAAAATATAATACAAATAAAATATAATTAATAATTAAAGGGAGTCTCCATACAAGTAAAGATTTTTTCAACGTTTTTTGCAGTAACGTAATAACGGAATTACATATATATTCATTTTTTTGTAAAATTATGTGCTATTATAGCATATATAATAACAAATAATAAAACTTAAATTTATATAAAAATTAAAAGGGATAAATAAAATGTGTTTTTTTGCATCGGTTTAGACTATATCATAATAACAATAGTAATACTTAGATACTCTAAATTTTCACAGAATATTATGTAATTATAGCCGCTATGACAGCAATAATAAAAAAAATTCAAAAATTAAAAAACCTGCCATAAAAGACAGTTTTCGAGCTTCAAAAGTTAAATATTTAATAGGATAATTTTGCAGCCAATGTCTAGAGCTCAATAAGCAGTTTTTTTTAATCTAAGAAACGATAGTATGAAATTATTCAGTATCAACACTCTAGATAAAACTGTCTTTAATCAAAATTACGCACATTTAACTACTATCGTCGTAAGTTGGTTAGACGAAGGCACGTGTTCCTTACAATTTTTTGTTGCTTTGGGATCCAAATTTTTCCAAATTTTTTAAGTTTTTTGTTGCGAAGGACAAGTGGACTATTCAAGCCTTCAAGTGGTATCTGTATTCAATAGAGGTAGACCCGTAGATATTTTGAGCAACTTGATTTTGTGAGGTTCGTAAAAAAATTGTGAGGTACCTATCTCGGCCGACAATTTAATCATTTGCTGTGTTAGGTACATTTAGTCAGTGAGGGAATATATACGAGTAGGTGTATACAGTGAATAGGAACCCATCGAATGCGAGTCCTATTCGCATTGACAAGTTTATTTTGCATACTGCACACACTAAAGGCTGGTTTCCTAAAAAGAACGCTTAAAGCGAAAAGGTCGGCCATTGTTGGCAAATAACTTATAGGTAATTTAGAATTTAAGATACTCTTTATAATCATGAATTATGTCGTAATATTGGCCTCATTAAAATACTTATTCTATTCTAGGTACTAAGATAACATTATTGACTCCTTAAGGAGTCCTTAGTAGATAGATAAGTGTTAATAAGTAGGTACCTACTCATTTTATTATTGTTAAAAATAATATATGGGACAACTTCCACACACGGTCATCTGGTCCCAAACTAGGCTAGAAGCCTGTACTATGGTAACCAGGGGACTGAAATACTTATACACGCTTATTACACCCTTATATAGTAGGTAACATATATAAACATAATATTACAAATGCGAAAGTTAATTTGTGTGTCCGTGTTTGTTTGTTACCTATAGCTAAATCTCTGGAAGGGTATATGAATTAAAAATACCAATAAATAGATACGAATAAAATGCTCTGTACCCAAATGAAAAGTGCCTACCATATTTCATGTTAGTATTTTTAAAGTTGGATAGGTCAAAACTCAAAAGATAATTATATTATTTTGGACTACCTGCTCATTATTAATAATATTTTATTAGATACTTATGTACTAACGATTCACGAAAATATGCCATGACGGCGAGTGCCAATATATTTGAACATGGTTATTACAATCTAAGCACCAGGTATCGTATATTACCTATCTAGTATATAGGTATTGTATCCGTAAACTTTATTTTATTTACCTTCTTATTTCAGAATTCATTTTGCTTACTATTGCTTGTACCTACTTAATGCTACACTAACCACATAATATCTGGTTTACATGGTTTCTATATATAAAACAGAAAGTGTAGATTACAATGGAATAAACACAGAATATGATTTGCAATGACAAATAGTGAAATTTAAACGGAATCTCACACAATAGCTTACGTAGACGAGTATGTATACATATGTATAAATAAACCTATAATATCATTCAATGATCCAATACTTGAAGAAGTTTTTTTTTATGATAGTGAGTGTCAAGACGAGCTAATCAGGTGCCTGATGGTAAGCATCATGATTGCCCATATCAGACACAGTGCCACCCAGTGTTTTAAAATTCAAAATTCTATTACCGCCTATTACCCTGACATATAAGTTGTTGAAACTTGTCATGCCCAGTAATTTCGCGGGTAACATTGCCCTTTATACCGGAATACAGTTATGTTTGCACATTACTGCTTGGCGGATGAATAACTGGCAAAGGTGTTGTACTTCCCCAGGCCGCCCCCTGTAAAAGAGGCCTAAGTACCACTACAGAAACAGTTGAAGAAGTTAAAGAAAGCTTAGAGTAAGTACTGGTCCCTCAAAGATATCTTCAAGTTATATCTTCAAGTATCTCAAAAATCCCTTAAGACCTAAAAGAAAAGCAATGGACTCTTATATTCTCCCGATGTCAGACTTGGATTCTTACTAAAAACACAAAAAATAAACGTTTTCCAAAGAGCTTCTGAGAGAAGTATGCTAAGAAAGTCGGTTAAAAAGAGAACGAAGAACACAGATATAAGACTAGTAACAAAAATAATAGACGCTGTCAAGTTTGTTGAAATGGAGATGGACCGGACATTTGGCAAGAGTCATATACAACTAATGGAGTGAAAGAATATCGCACTGGTATCCGAGAGACGCAGAGACGACCTTACCGTCACTATGGGCTAGTGACATCAGTCGAGTAGCTCGAGCCAATTGGATACGCCCAGCCAAAATTGGAGACAATATAATTGGAAGGGGTTGGAATGCCATAGTGATCCAATGATTGACGGAGACCTATGGGTGGCGGATGGGGTTTTCAGCCGCCCATGGTGAAAGCTACTCGTAGAGCACGCCTCTGTGTTTCGAGGCGACACCATGCGGAGTGGATAGTGGGGTAGAGCTCAGCTCCCTTTCGGAGAGGGTCCGTACGCAGACAGTCGCCGACGGATTGCGGTCGCGTTTTTCGATCCCGTGACCCATCCCTTATGGCGATCTGAGGAACACCCCAGGTTTTTTTATCGGTCAGGGATCTCCTTCAGGGACTTCCCATCCCGGCATAATCATTGCTCTGTCCCCGCATGACTTGTTATCTATATGCAGATATTTCCTGAGCAACCAAAAATAAAAAAAGGTCTACGCCAAAAAATAGGTATTCCCTCAGATCATACAAACAAGGTATTCCCCACCACATTATATAATAAGGAAAAAATTGAAATCTAGTATTGAATTTAATTTATGTATTCACTAATCTATTCAAATTATTATAGATAATAATATTTATATACTTATATTATTGTTTAGACTAATATTATCATTGTTGATATATTTTTAATATTCCAATTACTTACTCTTAAAAATATCTATACTAATCTATACTTACTTCAATATACTTACAGTACCTACTTTAATATTATAAATGCGAAAGTGTGTCTGTCTGTATGTTACCTCTTCAAGCTTAAACCGTTTAACCGATTTAAATGAAATTTATCCCGTCCCGGCAAAGGACCTATTCAGAATTCATTTTTCAAGTTTTATCTCGTTATTCCCACGGGAACGAAGACTACGCGGGTGCGACCGCGGGGCACAGCTACTTATGTTATAAAACGTTAAGAGCGTACGCGGCCTTCTAGGAATTAGACACAATCTCATGAAAAATTTACCAAATCGATGTTTTGTATTCCCCTGTTTCCTCCGAATATAATATACATTCTATAAATTTATATCTTGATATTTTATAGTGAAGTAACCTATGTCCCTGTTTAAAAACCCATGGTTTTTTCATAAAAACTTCTAAAAATCCCAGTTTTACTCGCGTGATTGGACGTTCACTACAAAAAAAAATAGAGTTTATAAACAAAAATAAAATAATAGGGACATACGAGTACTTTACTTCATCTTTAAAATATCAGGATATAAATTTTAATATATCATATAGGTTTACTGTATCCAGAGTCCAGAGGAAATAGGGGAATACAAAACAACGATTTAGTATATTTTCCATAGGATTGTGTCAAACTGCTAAGAGGTCCTGTTAATCTCACGTTTTTAACATTATCGTTTTATAACATACCTAATAAATAATATGAGTAACAATCACGGTAGTTTTTAAAATCAGTTATTATAGCACCTATGCATGCAAGTGAGAAATATAGGATTAATTAATATTATTACTTTCTCTATTATTTATTGAAATAACTATTATTGTCGTAAACACAATTAAATGTTAGTAATCAATTAGGATTGCACCTATTAACGTTTTCTTGCAACCAGAATTCCGTCGCAATTCTTATTAATATTAAATTTATCTACCTATTATTCCAATAATAAATAATTACTTAATTCTAATAAGTAAAATTTAAAAGATTTCAAATTAATAAATAAAATGTCAGAACTTACTTATTATAACTATTAAATATTGCCGAACAAGGGGGCCGCACGTTTGAAACATTTTATTTGGTTATTTAGGGGTATAATAAAAAAACTTTTCACTGAATTGTCTCTCCATTAAAACGCAATGATCGCAATGATTAAAGCACGCATAAAAACAAAAAATACGTGTATACCACTACACAGCCCGATTCCACTTGCGACTTGCGACCACTTGCGACTTGAAGTGAATTGTGATTCTGTACCGTCGTATCGTTGTATGCGGACGAGCTTAGCTCTAAACTACATTACTGCATTACCTCTAAAACACGTTTGACATCCGTTTCAAAAATAAATAAACGTCATTAACCTATTATTTTTATATTATGACAATTTTGCATTAATTAACATGTTCCTCTCAGTAGAATGACATTATACGTTATTAATTATTGTTTTATCACTGGTTTTGGATAAAATATGATAATTGATTTTATACACTTCTGCGGCATGTAATAATAAAGGATATCGTAATAAGTAAAATCGCACAAAATATCTGGCTTCTAGTACCTACCTAACTTTATCTAGGTACTTCTAACTTATTGTCTATAGTTACACTAGATCCATGTCTCGCCTCGGTGGAGTGTGGAGTAGTGGGCGCAAGCTTGACTGCCTAATCACGAGGTCCCGGGTTCGATCCCCAAGGCAGGCAAAGTGTTATTGAATTTTTCCAATCGGAATAATCTCTGCGATAGATATCTCTATAAAGTCGTGATGTTATTATGTTATGTTGTTATGTATGTCTATACGGTTATAGTTACAGGATTCGTTATATTGGGCCTTGGGCAGAAAGCTTTGTTTTCCTATGATTGGTAGGCGAGCCCAAACAATATCAATAAATTATGGTGTACGCACTTAAATAACCTTTTCCAAGTACATAACCCAGTTGAAATAGATATTACTTTAAAAGATAACTACAGCTTCGCCACTATATGCTATTAACTATATTTCACTTAGGGTGTGATAGTAAGTTAACATCGTAATTGCGTTGTTACAAACCAAAAGTGGCGAGTTAGATCATTCGCGCGATCGTAATGACAAGTTCGAGCAATCAATAAACGGATGAAAATACGGAAAAATTACGCATCTTGTATATGTGTTCTGTGATCTCTATCCGCATTCAAAATTCAAACGCAGTCCCGCCTGCCGCCTTGTTATTTTACTCGGAGCCCGCCGCGGTGTCGCAGCCAATGAGACAGCGCAGGGCATAGTAAGTAGGTAAATGTCAAATCATTGTAACTGTCAAAGTCATCACCAGTCAGCTGTCGCTATCAGCTGTTGGCAAGCAGCAAGCTTTTTGGCATAGTGGTGGGTCGTTGACTATTTTTGCGTTAATGAAACGAAACCGTTTTCTATAATCAGTCAACAATTTGAAAAACCAGTTTACGTATAAACTGGTTCCTAGAACGTTAACGGTTATTTAAAAGGAACCATGCATTAAACTAAGTTGGTAGTGACGTTGTGTTGTAAAACCAACTTGCCAATTGGATGTAGTTATCGTCTAAACTCTAAGGCCCAATTTCACCGATACGATCCGAAAACGCGTTCAGCTGATCTTAGTTCACGGTGAACGAGTTCAAATATTGAATTTAATCTCGGCTTAAGAAAAACTCATTTCACCAGTACCTTTTTGATCCCGTTCACGTAAACCAAGTTCACGTGATCCAGATCACAAATTCTAAAGACAAATGTCATTGTCACTGTCAAAATGTTGTCAAAGTTGTCAAAATGTGTCAAGTTTTGTTTGTTCTGTGGTTATTTTCGATATTCGTTGTCCGTTGTGACCTTTGAATATTTAGCACATTATTGAAAGTTGTGACTAGGTATGTATTTTATTTTAGTTTTAATTTAGCTATAGTTACTCAGTACGGTAACTGCTAATACCGAAACATAGCTTAACCTGACCCCAGATGGACGATTATAGAAAGCTAGTGTTTATAATTACTTTCCTTGTACAAATTGTTTCTCATATTTCCTTTCATCTTTATTTCTTTTTATTTTAACGTAGCGCGTTCATTTTCTATTGTTATAGTTTATTACCAAACTAATTGTAAAAACATCCCCATTCTCTTTATATTGCTATATTCCATTACTGTACACATTTAAAATCATTATTGTCTTAAAACCCGTTATATTTTCTATTGTTCCGCCCCGGCGACCCGTATGAACCATTTTGTATCCCAAATGTCGTAAAAATATTGTATTTGATTTCTTTGAAGTTAGTTTACGTTTAGCTCTCGAGCAACCAACAATAAAAAGACTTGCAAAGTGTAAAAGTTTTTTCGCATAAGAGTTATTAGTTCTGTGAGTGCTGTTTCGTCAATCATTTATCAAAAAGTGCCTTTAACCATTTCTTCGCAAATCAAGAACTCTGACTCAACATAAAGGTGGAAAGAAAATAAGGTCCTACATTCACTAGGTAGGTAGTAATTCCGAGAAAATATATATGAAAGAATAAACAAGAAGTATTTAAAAAATCTGATTTCATGAGCATGAGAAATAAACTCACTAGAGTGACAAAAATATTCTTCATGAAGATGAAGAATAATAAATAATATTAATAATTTTGGATTAAAATCCAATGCTCATTTAATTTTTCTTGAATATTATGTAAATTATACCTTCACCAAATAAAATGTGATAAGTACACGGTATTTTTGTAAACAGTGCAGTAAAATATAAATGTAGTACCTACCTATAGACGTCAAATCACATCTGAACCAAGATCACAGAGCTTAACCGGCCAAAATCGGCCGTTCAATATTTAATCTCGTTCAAGCCCTAACTACGTTCAGTTTGAGCCCATGAAATCCGAACTGAAGTTATGATCTCAGTTACGGGCTTAAGCCGAGTTCAAGTCGGCCTGATCGCGTTCAGTTCTGCCGGTGAAATTGGGCCTAAGCCATCGTTTTGTAAATGTTTGGGTGAACACAGTTAAATAGAATTATGTATCTGAACAAAAAAAAAGAAATAAACTTCTCTTCACTTCATTCTTTTCGTATCAGTGAATGAAATAACCAGTTGATAGAACCAACTACTTTTGCCGTTAAAAGAAAACTGTTGACTCGTTAACTGCAGAAAAACTTAAAAAAAAATCGTTATTTGATCGTTGGTTCGTTGTTTCAACGCCCACTACTACTTTGGCAGCAAGTAGTAGATTCGTGTTTATTCTGTGAGTAGTAGGTTACTAGTAGATGAAGTAAACAATCACAGGAATATAAAAAAAAAAAAATCGAAATAATTGTTATTTACGAAAATTAAAACAGAAATGGATGATGATGACTATTGGAATACAAGCGAAACAAAAGCAAAAGCACTGAGTTTCGATGACGATGTGGTAAATATCTCTAGAACTTAAATTTGAGCCCATATTTTCTGTCTTAGCAAGTGTAAGTTTTTCTATAATTTCCTCCAACTTTTATCTACTCAGCCCCTGCCCTCCCTCCTACTGCTAAATACAGACTTACTTTTGGTTACGCTTCTCCAAGTATATATCTTTAACAAATTTGTTCCAGCTGTTTGGGCATGAAAATGTACATATAATTAAACAGACATAATTATGTAGAATTAGTGTTGTATCATAATATGATACCAATGATCATATAGAATAGAATTCGATTATTTGTAATAAATGCAGGTAACATGTTGGTGTTTGGTACATAGAAAAAGGGTCTGTTCACATTTAGTCACATTGCGACATACAAATATTAATTGAGTAGTAGCTAGTAGTATTCAAATTTATCTATAATATTGCTTGAGTCTTGAGTCAAGTCAGTCGCACCTTGTCCTGCGCCAATGTAACATGTAAAAGGTTTGCTGCTCATGTAGCTGTGAACCTGTGTTTATCTCTTTCTGACCCTGGTTTTATATAGCTATCTGCTACCTTTTACATTAATGAGTAATGGAAACAAAGCTGCATAATATATAATATATTCTACATAAGTAGGTACAACATAATTCGCCATGTTTTAGGACTGTTTGAGGAACCCTAGCTTCCGCGAACATGCTCAATGCGCTGCAGATCTAAGGCAGTTTCATAAGAGCTCAGTATATATTATCATACTGAACTCTTATGGAGTGAAAAGCTAAGACAGCATATTTATGAATGTTTCGAATGAATTTGTACACATATTTTATGAATGAGACAGGACTTAATCGCGCTAAAACATTTAATATTTACCTTAATGTTTCGACTGAGTTGCATCAGCCGTGGTCACGAGAAGACTGGAGAATGCGGGTGTCACCGTCGGGAAGAGCTACTCGGTCGGGAAGATAAACTCTCTCTTCCTGATGGTGACACCCGCATTCTCCAATATTCTCGTGTACACGGCTGATGCAACTCAGTCGAAACGTCGCAGTAAATAATTGATTAAGTCCCGTCTCATTCATAAAATATGTGTTCAAATCGTGAAAGTTAAAAAATTACTAATACAGCGTAATTAATAAATAAAGTTATAATAAAGCGTGTAATTTACCCATAACTGGCATGTGTAAATGATTTATGTTATTATTAAATTAATAATTAATAAATTAATTAATAATAGTGTTAAAATAAAATAACATATCAGCTATCGCCTCAAGAAATCCTAGCCATCGGCCAGAAACCGTTCTTAGGGCAGAACGAAGAGAACATATTCGATACAAGCAATTTAAACATCAGGACAACATCGTTACCTGTTACCAGTCTTGTGTCTCAGAAGGTTTTGGATTTGAGTAAGTAATGGAATAATGATTAAAAGATTTCATTGCCATATAGAAATTTTGCTATGCTGGCGAAATGTGGGTGTACCCGAGTCCATGGTACTGGTGCACCTCTGCCTAACCCTTCGGGAAAGAGGCATGAATATATGTTATGTTATAGAAATCTTTTGTCTTTAATTATTTGTGTAAGAAGTAATAATGAAAATTTCCTTATTCAAACACATATTTAATGGACTCCCTGGGTGGGTAGCGGTCATAAGCGCTACTGCTGAGGTCCCGGGTTCGATCCCCAGGTCAGGCAAAAAGTGTTTTTAGACTTGCATTATGAATTTTGTCTACGCCACAGAGGCAATTTAAAATTTATATTTTTTTTTTTTTATTTCAGTACTCCTAGCTCACTCAGGCAAAGATCCGAAACGCGACACAGCAATAGAAGGGACAGTGTGTATAACGCTGAAGAGGTTAACATTAGGTAGACACTGCAGCTTGCACACACATCGTAGCTTGAAGGACAAGTCGGCCTTACTTGACGGAGCCGTCGCGATCGGAGATGGAAATGTTATACTTACTGTAAGTAGTAAAATTAATATAAAAATGTAGAAAGTTGTAGAAAGGTTAGTAAGTTTAGTTAAGTAATAATTAAGAGGCCGTGGGGTACCAGCTATAGAATAGTACCTCACCTTTTCTACCTGTGGTTGCCGTAAGAGTCGGTTAAGGGTTGTCAGATCCGGAGGATGGGCAGCAGCATCCTCAGCGTAAAACGTGCATGCACATGTCTGTTTGATCTGTGTCTGTGTGTTATAAGCTTATATAAGTATGTATATCAGTCATCTGGATACCATAGTACAGGCTTCTAGCCTATAGTTTGGGACCAGATGTGTGTTTGGAAGTTGTTTCATATTATTAAAAAAAAAAAAAAAATTTTAATTTATAATATATATATATATGTATATATATAATGGCTTAGTCATAGTAGCCATCAAACTGCATTCGCCAACCCACCTGCCAAGCGAGGTGAGCATTGGCAAAATCCCCCGTTTATTGGAAGGTCTATAATATGTCCAGCTGTGTGGTGTCTGTAGAAAGAATTCTAGTGGACAGACGCGGCTAGAGGACTTTATATCCTTTGTAATAAGAACTAATATATTATACTGTTGTTTTCAGGTAGTACTATTCCTAATATCATCGTTAAACAAGAAGTTAGTATACGAGTTGCTGTCGTCCCGTCCAGTGGCTCTCAACCATTACATAGCGTTCCTACAAGCCGAGGGGAAGGTCACTGAACTCACCGATTTGCTCACGTAAGCATAATACTTCAATTAGCTTATAATATGTCCACCAAAACTTTAAGAAAAATCCTGTAACACTACGCCATAGAACAAATAATAATAAATAAATAAAAAATAAAAATGTTTATTTACCATAGGTATAGGTTTAACAAATGCGTTAGTAAGCCTTATGTGTAGCGTTAGTATTTGAGTACCACATTGTAGTATTACGATTGGCATTTGCTTCCCGCACCCCGCGCCTAGATCAACCGCTCCCAAACTAAGTCATAAAACTTGTATCTCAGGATCCGGCAAACCCTGACACACGGTTATAAGTCAACAAAGCCAAACAATGGTATTGTAGTTAATGTAAATACAGTATTACACTATCATAGTCATAACATAAGGTCTCACAATGCATAATGTGACATTGGTACCAAAACCAGGTTGAGGCCTGTATTATTGGCACCAACGAAATTAAAATATAAAATTACAATAAAATATAATATATAATCGTGTCGCAGGGGAAGTATAAGTAGAATTTACTAACACAATAACAAATGCGAGTAATATAAATGTTTATGGTTATTTTTTGTTACTAATTTTAACATCTTTTTTTATAAATTTTTAAAATATCGCAGCAGTATAATACTTATTAATTATAATTTAACACATTCAGGATTTAATATAATATTTAAGTCGGTACTTAAATATAAATGTTTATAAATAACCTATGCCTAAATAAAACGTAGATAAGTAATAATAATATATGTTAGATGTTTTATTTATGAAGCATTTCGCTAATAGTCGCTTATCAATGTACACAGAACTTTATTATTTTACTAACATTCCCAGTTATTCAAATAATCTCTTACCCGCATTAGCCTAAACACAGCAATATAAATTGTATCAATTTACAACCATATATAACATCTTTAGTAACCCTAATTAATGTTAGTTATTTATTTGTTACCAGCGTAAGTACCAGCAGTGTATTTACGCATTTGTTTATACGTAATCAATATTAATGTCTACCCGAAAAGTTATTAAGATTTAATGAGACTTGTAAACTTTATCCTCTTGGTATTAATAGTTTTAAAAAGGTGCTCCTAGCCTGTAAAACAACTTAAATTAAGTTAGATATAACTTAGTATTATCGCTGAGTTGTATATTTATAAGTTTTTATGACAATAAAGAATTTTAAAAATCAATCAAAAAATATAAATGTAAAGAATGATTTTGGGAAAAAAAGATGAAGTAGAATTTAGAGTACCTAAATTAGTTTTTAAGTTCTCACAGTGTACGAGTTTGTGTGGGGGGGTGTGTGTGTGTGGGGGTGGGTGGGGGTGTGTATGCGTATGTGTCGCAGAGCCAGTAAAAGTTAGGTTTGTTAAATGTGACTATATTTTAGTTAGCAAAAGTTCTTCCGTCTCGTCATAGGTTAATTGTAATAACCAATTTATAATTTTACTTTTTATTTCGTATGTCGTGATAGGGTAGATATTAAGGACTCGGTTTAATCTATTATATAACTTAGGGGCAATAATTTGGAATGATCTGCTATAAAATTTGGTTCTATGACTGTCAACTGAGCAGACAATATCGGACCTCCGTTTGGATTTTATTAGTCCAGGATCGAAAATTAACGATGAATGAAGTCTTAGTGTAGTTTGGAGAACGAAGATCCGACGCACCGATAGTACTCTACAGTTCATAAAGTTCAGTAGTTGGGAAGCGGTAAGGTTTCTTCGTCATGACTTTAAGGACTGCTCTCTGTGCCCTCTCCAGCTGAAGCAGCTTAGTTTTTCCTGCACCACCCCAAGCCGGGATACAATAGCGCAATAAAGACTCGCACAGAGCAAAGTAAACCATCTTTATAGTGGAAGGATCAGCCGAAGAGCGCAGGTTTTTAAAGATATGTATCAACTTCCGAGTTCGAGCCGTTAGACAGTCTAGATGCGTATGCCAGTTGAGTAGATAATCAATGTTAATACCTAGGTATTTGACGCTGTTTGTTCTCTTTAACGAAATACATGTACAAGTAGAATTTGGGTCAATACATGTGTGCACCATTATGTCGTATGTTTGGGGAGGTTGCATGTTAGTCTGCAGGGAAAATGTTATGTAATTTGTCTTCAAAATGTTAAGCGTTAATAGATTATAGGATAGCCACTGTGTCACTGTTGACATTGCTGCTTCAGCATAATGTTTGACCTCGTCCCATGTTTTCCCTGTCACCACAAGTGCAGTATCATCAGCGTAACAATATATCTTGCAGTTTTGCAGTTTCAGCTTACAGAGGTCATTTAGGTAGATCACAAACAAGGTTGGGCCTAAAATACTGCCTTGCGGCACTCCGAAGTCGATATTTTTTTCTGCACTAGTGACAGAATCCAGAATCCAGAATAATACTACGTATAGAATGGACACTGTCATCCGCCCACCAATCGCGCCTTCCTCACCCCGCGAACGAGATTGAGCCCTCCATGAGCCCTGTTAGTATGGGAAATCACCTCACGCACACGTGTACAAAACTCCATATGTGTGCTGTCTGTGTAGTAGGTAGTTATAGCGCGGCTTTTAAATGGGAATTGAGTCGAGTGTCCGGGGTGTGTCTACGCCTTTTACCACAGAATACTTAAGGGACAGAAGGGACACTCCTCATAATCATTTAAATAAATAGCGACTCTAGCTCTGACGTAATAAAGTGCAATTCAGGTCGCACAGCGCCTAACTAATTATCGTTATATTAACCTACAAGCTGCCTCTCTTTCTATCGTGTATATCTCTATCTGTTCTCTCTGTCTAGCCCATAGAAATGTTCTCGTCAAGACGGACGCCCCCGCTACTTGTAGCTTCATAACTCTAATGCGAGTGTCCCAGGCCTGATTTTATCAAGATTTTGTTTATTTTCTGTGCAAAATTTCATCGAAATTGATCTAGAAAAGTATTTCAGGGTCGAATCTATCTACATATTAAATTGCAGCCCATTTAGTTCAGTAGTTGTTCGAAATTTCATCGAAATCGGTCCAGTGCTATTTCTAATATCATAGTTTAACAAGAAGTTAGTATACAAGTTGCTATCATCCCGTAAGCATAATACTTTAACAAGTCATCACTTGCTACTTATATACTAAATAATAACTTAGCGGTTACCCGCGACTTCGGCCGCGTGTAATTTAGATTTAATTTTTTTAACGGGCATCTTCATTAAAAAAAACATGGCTTGAGTAACTTATAATATCAACTATCTGTCAGTGAAAGTTCTGTTAAAATCGGTCCAGCCGTTTCCGAGATTAGCGGTAACAAACAGATAGAATAACCCATGTACGTATAATATATATATGTCAAATTATATTAATATGTTATAAGTATTTTTGGCAAATGTAAGGATTTGTGGATTTAGTCTGCGGCTTTGTCGCTGTCAACAAGAATATTGACAATGACAAGGTTACTGGTTTGATATTAGAAGTACTGAGATGTGATATACTCTATGGAATAGGCTGATAAGCAGGAAATATGGCGGCAAAGTGGTGATAATGGTATATGGAGTGAAATATGAGAAAAATATAGTAAAAGTAGGTGTACGAGGCTTATTATAAGATTTAATAATTTCTACTCGTTACAAATATTATAATGTAGAAAATTGTGTCCAAAGATGTCGTTACCTCTTAAGTGCTATTCCAGGGTAAAACCAATCTTTAACTATAGTAATATCTGTAGATATTTTGCCAAGAAAAAGTTGCTTAATAAAAATTCATATATTTATCATTTTATTTCCAGAATGCTGGGTAGAAGTTCAGAGGCAGCTGTAAGTAGAAATCGTGTCATGTCTTTTAAAACTAGCATTATCTCGCGGTTTTACCCATTTTTAAAGAGAACCCTATGTCACAGAATACAGACTTAAAAGTACAGAAGACTCTCCTCAAATTCATGTATTTAAATAGGGACTCTGACTGTAACGAAATAAAGTACGCACAATGCTGTATGTATTTTTTTTTTGTTAAAAATACTTACCGTAACAGATATATCAATATCAGCACGCGGTGAAGAGTCAAGGATCAGTGGACGGAGCGATAAGGAAGCTAACCAATGTGATGGGGAACCATTTCTCTCAGCCTACTGCTGATGCCAACCACGCTAAGATTATCGCTGATTATGTTAAACTGCTTGGTAAGTCTGTTAAACAAAGCGGCTTTGCCCGCTCGAAATTGTGAAAGAGTTTTATACCAAAACTTTGACGCCAGGGGTCAAATTACCCCTTAGAATGTGAATTTACAAAAATCGTCGTTCTTAGCACACGTCAAGATAACGAAAACAACCTACATTCCAAGTTTCAAGTCTCTAGGTTCAGTGGTTTGGGCTCTGCGTTATATTTCACTCAGTGAGTCATGTAGGATTTTATAATAAACTAGCTAGCTGACCCGGCAAACTTCGTACCGCCATATTTTTTATTTCTCTAATCGCAACTGAGGAAATAAAACCCTTCCGGTAAAATCGAATTACCTAAATTTAAAATAAAACTGGAGTACTCAATTGAAAAATTCATATTGTTGTACAAAATGCGTGGAGATTTCGTCGTTAAAAAAGGAACTGAACTGCGGTGACACTCGGCGCCAGTATTTATACCTGAACCTTGAATTTCCCGAACGTTCTAGTTCGCATGCTTCGAGAAGAATCGATTGATCGATTGTTCGAAATAGTGGGTCTCGATGGTTCGAGAGGGAGCTTTGTTTACGCTCAGAGGAGGTCTCGAGAACGAATGAGATACCAAAGCTTTGGACATTCAAACCAGAGATGGCGACTCGATAGAATTTGATGGCCAGATCTTGAAACTTTGATTAAAATTTGGCGCCAAGACTTTAATAATTCTCTAACAAAAATAGTACAATTTTTTTTTGTGGTAATAATATTGTAACATAATACGCAGTATAATTATAAAAATATCAGTCACAAACCATTAAAATAATACGGTTATATCGTGAGCATAAATAAATATTACGTGAAATAAAGTAATAGAATTTATATTCTAAGAAACAGAACACAGCGCCATCTATTGGGTGTATTTGCAACCTAGATGTCAAACTTCAAACAATATTATAAACAAGAATTTTATCGATGAGTCAACGTACACCGCCATCTATGAGAACTTCATAAAACTAAACAGTAGATAAACACTTGCTTATGAAACAATTAATTGATACATTTTATTCGTTTACATTCACGACATAAGCGAATAATTGAGATGATAACTATCCTATCCAGTAAGTTAGACCAAAATACGGGTACATGTGAAATTTGATTGAAATCGGTTCAGTAGTTTTGGAGTTCATTCGGGACATACATCGTGACACAAGATTTTATATATATAAGATAAAAAACATAAAAACATACATTCACGCCTTTTTCCCGAAGGGGTAGGCAGAGTTGTACTCAGGACTCAGTCCCATAGTAGATACACCCACATTTCGCCATTATGTTATTGGTCCCATGTAATAGGGGGCGAGCCTATCCAGGCAGTTATTGAGATAATTCAAAATGGAAAAATCCAATATTTAACACTTTGCCTGACTTGGGGATCGAACCCGGGACCTCTTGATTGGCAGTCGAGCATGCGCCCTACATACGCCACCGAGGCAGTCTTATAATAAATAGTGATTTATTTATTAAAATTATTAACTTTTTTATGATAGTGAGTAACAAGACGAGCAAATCAAGTGCCTGATGTTAAGACTCATGATTATCCATATCAGAACCAGTGCCACCTTGTGTTTTAAAATTCAAAATTCTGCGGGGCACTGCTATCAGGCTGGCGAGCCTACTATACCGTTCGGCCGTTCTCCCGCTCCTATAGACACTATTTGTGTGATTTATTGATATCCGTCTGTCAGATGGGTCTGTCACTCTTGATATCCGTCTGTCAGATGGGTCTGTCACTCTTGATATCCGTCTGTCAGATGTGTCTGTCACTCTTGATATCCGTCTGTCAGATGTGTCTGTCACTCTTGATATACGTCTGTCAGATGTGTCTGTCACTCTTGGTATCCCTCTTACAGATGTGTCTGTCACTCTTGATTTCCGTCTGTCAGATGTGTCTGTCACTCAAATAACCCCTTATTTCAGAATGGCAGAAACACGTGAATAGACCAGAATTAAACAATAAATCGGTGTTGCAATGTCTAGCACATTGCTGTAGCCACCATTGGCACGAGGGGGCAGGGAATATGATGTCCCCACTTACCCTGTGTCAGAGGCAACAGGTTAGTTAGTTTACACGTGAAGGGGTAACAAACACCTACGGCGCCACTGTCTTTTTCTACAAATTAAAATAAATTAAAAAATAAAATCTTGAGATGAGATAATATTTCAGATAACTCCATTACAATACGATTGGGTGGTGCTCAACGTACACGCGAAATCTGGCAAATGGGATATCGTCGAATCGCTCTTAACTAAAAAAGTAAGTTTTAGAAATGTATCAGATAATTTTGACTGACCCGTTGGCTCATGTGGCAGTAGCTCTGCCATTTGATTTCTCTATTTTTACCACAAACACAAGGGTCGCATGATCTGCATTTGCCAGTATCAAGTTAATCATATTTATAAGAGTTTTCACTTTTTCAGGATTGGTTGGGCCGTACAACAATATCATCTAACATACCAATGGAAATATTATTATCTAGGCTGAACCATTTGAGAGCAAACAAGCGGTTAATGGCAACTTGCGTCAATAAAGTGCCCAACGCTGATGATAGATTGAGACTTGCTCAGGTTTACAAGGTGAGTAAACGTTTGCATAAAATGCTAAGGCATAATTTATTTTCGTATAAATGGTTTTAACATAAGCATTTGGCATAAACGTGTAAGAATCAAAACTGTTGTAATAACCTTAATAGAAAAGACATATCTAGCATAGCATAGAGATTTCAAATAGTGTTTTACACAATGTTTGGTTTATGGTTTGCAATAATAAATAAATGCTCTTTATTCTGACTGATATAAATTGATATAATAAACTGATTATCTTGTTATTTATTTTTAAATAAAAAAAAAAGAATTAATTTAAGGGTCGTTGCCTATGTAGCATATGTGACGACAAATATTTGCGGTAGAAAAACATTAAAATTTTCCAAAATAAAATAATGTCAAATTTAGAACACCAAAGAAAATAAATTATAAATATGTCAGTCATATGTAATAATTATTATACAGTAGGGGCAACATTATGCCAATAAAAACTTATGCCAAACAATATACCAAAGCTGATTTTTTATGAAGCATCATCAACATAAAAGGTTTTATTTTTAAATAAATAATCTTATTGCTTTTTTTTTCAGATACACGCAGTAGTTATAGAAATATTTGCGAAACAGAAAGATAGGATGGCACTAACTAATTATAAAATGACTTTAAACCCACAATCAGAAGAGTATATTCTGGCTGAAAATACTCTACGAGATTTGGTAAGGCATTCTAAATTGTTGAATGAGCAATAATTATTTTCAGTCACTTTCGAAAATTATACAGATTGCTTATTTTAAAAGGGTAGCCGAAGCTTCGGCGAATTTAGAAATATGTCGAAAGCACTCATGTGTCCGATTTTGAAAAGAACTAAAACTGCATCATTACATATTCGAAAAAAAATATTCCCCTCACCAAGAATCGAACGAGATGATTTTTAAAGAAAAATCGGTCACCAATTGACCGATTTCAGTAGTTTTGGGGCTCAGGAGACAGAATTACTACCAACTGAGCCATCAAACAAACATACACACACATCGACAAACTTTCGCATTTATAAATCAGTAGGACAAGCTGTGTTTTCACCCCAAATGCGCTGAAAATTGTGTTATTTCAGGGTCTAAGCTGTCGACATACCAAGTTTCAGCCCCTAGACAAGAAAGTGATACGTGAAAGTACCTACCGCGAGCAATACTATCGTTTAGTTTTGGCGAAAATATTGGCCATTGATCCTTTGTGTAACATAGGGTCAATGGCCGTTTATCTCATTGCATTTGAGACCTACTACATTTTAGAACACTATTTTCTGATTGTCTTAATAAATTTCTTAGTAATCTTACTTCTTACTAATATAATAATAAATCTCAAATCTCAGTACAATGTAAATGAGTTACGTTTGTAACAGGTGAACAATACGTTAGCGGGTTCTAACTCGACTCCAGCGCCATCTAGATGGTACAAAAATAAACAGCACTAGCGCTGTTTTTTTTGCTTCTATGTTTGTTCAGTTTTCACGCTGAAACTACTGAACCGATTGAGCTGAAATTTGGTATGTGGATAGCTTAGATCCTGGAATAACACGTAGGGTACTTTTTATAATTGTAATTTATAATTTAAATTTATAATTTATAAATTTACTTATTTTAGTTTGTATAGTAATTGAAATCTGTAATTTTGAATTTTTTTTGGGTCACGTGAGCCTCAAATAAACTAATATTTATTTATCTCGATATTCCCACGGGAACGAAGACTACGCGGGGAAAACTGCGGGGCACAGCTGGTTTGTTTATAAATTCCATTATTATTGAATGTTATTTTCTTTCTTTGCAGTCGATAAAATGGAAAAACTGAATAATGAAAATAGAAAAAAGAACATAATACGTATGTTATGTAAGTCTCTCTTATATTTTTTACGAAACAGGGAAATGTATGATGTTTTGTTTATGTGTGAAATAGTTTATTATGTTATATATATTATGTATGAAAGATTAATAAAACAACAGAATAATACGAACTTCTTTTACTTTGCTAACGGAAACGAAATCGTGGTCACAATATTGAATATTATAAAAGGTTATTTAGGGACTGTTTAGGTTTACAGTCGGTCAAACTGGAAAGATAGATAGATCACTTTATTGGTACACCACAAACAAAAATCTTAAAACTAATATTAATTCATAATAACTAGTATAACAATGTGGTAATAACTATCTTGTCAAAATTAGTTGGTGTAAATCCATTGATTTAAAGAAAAGGAGAGATAGGGTACGTTTTCCCCGCGCTTACTCAACAACTGGCACGTGAAGTTTGCACAGTGACTTATAATGAACAAAAAAGATAGAAGGACGTACCTAAAACCGAAATGCGACCGAGACAACAATATTATTTGCTCGTAAGATCTTACTTACTTTTCTGACGTATGTGGACCTTTGTCTTCTTCTCAGCCGTAGCAAGTCCACTGCTGAACATAGACCATATATGTGGACCTTATCGGACCTAACTTGAGCGTGCCATTTTCGAGAAGCCAGTACCTCATCTCCCCTTTTCTTTATATCAATGTGTAAATCAAACAAAAAAATCTAAACTTAAGGTAAAACGTCACTCATTCAAAATGAAAATACATAGATATGAAGAAATAGGGAATAATTTGACAGCCTCGTTGGCCCAGATTGTAGTAACTCTGCTTTCTGTGCCGCAGAGCCCGGGTTCGATCCCCGGCCAGTTCAAACATTTGTGTGCATGAACATGTCTGTTTGATCTGTGTCTGGGTGTTATAAGCTTATATAAGTATGTATATCAGTCATCTGGTTACCATAAGGCTTCTAGCCTAGTTTGGGACCAGACGACCGTGTGTGGAAGTTGTCCCATATTATTATTATTATTTATCCACTCAATTGTTTGTGGTTGGCTCTGGATCTGGCCTTTATTTGCGCGAAAACATATTCTGTTAAAGAAAACCTTACAGTTTCTTCGAATTTATGAAATTGTAATAAAGTAGTTTTTAAGTTATGTTAATGTTTTTTTTTTAATAGCAAAAAACATGCGGTTTGTGTTTTTAAAACATATTATCTAATCACTTATCTTTGGGTTGTTTCAGTTTGTTCAATGTAAATATTAAGTAGTTCTTATATATCTGTATATTTTAACAGTTATCGCGTCATACCTGCGATAAACAAATTCAGACCAAGGTCACATAGATACCTAGGCAACCAGTCACGTAACTAAGCTAGAATTATCAATGGCTAGAATACTAATAACATTGATCAACTATTAAGCAGACACGAAAGACTTAAAAACCTACATATTGAGACGATAAATTTTTATTCTCAGTTGTAGAATAGATTATCAAGCTGAGCAATTATAAATTGAGATTCTTTGTATTAAGAATAATGACTTATTTTTTTTGTTTTTCGATCTGGATGAATGCTTTGGTTGTAACCTTGCATAAAACTACTGAACCGATTTATGCAAAACATTGACAAAAAACATACACTGTGAGAGGATATTTTTATATTATGATAGACATAATCTTAATAACAAAAATACCTGTTTAAAGAAATAATTTTATTAATAATATGGACTTCTTACAGTATACAAAAACAATACTCTTTCTTTAATATTATGACAAATTACACAGATTACAAAACATGCTTACACATTATAATAAATATACTATAAGAAAGTTAACTCTAATCATCGCCACCGCCGCAGCAATTGTCGTCACACTCAAAACCACACATTTTCGCCAAAAATACGCATAGTGTTACACAAAGCAGGCATCTCAGGATCTTTCCACAGCTTCCGCAATCACAACTGCACGAACAACACATATTTATAATCTATGACTTCTTCCTATGTCAAACACTTTTCAGTAAAGTGGACGATTACCCTAACTTTTATAAACAAAAAATATTTTCTTCAATTTAAATTAATCATGTCATACCACGACCACCTTATTATGTTTTTGCAGAATTTATTTGATTGCTTCGTAAACCACTGCTATTTACAATAGGTAGTTTGTTAACAACTGGTGCGATTTTCCTGTTTGTCTCTTGGACGACGCGTTTTGCCTTGAATCACTTGGTGACTAATAAGTAACGTATTAAGTATGTTGACATCTACGTGTTTCCGCTCTGACTGTACGAGTTGAAATGATCTCATTTTATGTTTAGGAGTTGTTGATATCTTGTTTAATTTACTATGTACCAGAGCGGGGGATATCAATTCGGTCAGTTAATGTCTCTGGCTAGTCAACCTTTTACATCTTACCGAATAATGCTGACCGGCTAGCCTCTTTTTTTTACAAATTGAAATTCAAAATGGTTATAAGATTCTGCAAGTTAATGAAGGTAGTGTAGTAATCTACCGTGCGTTCGGAAAGCCTCAAGAAGAACACACGTGAAAATTGTAGGGCTTAATTTTTTCAACTGATTTTTGATTTTTGAAATTTTTGACTGTGTAGTCAATCAATAAGCAGTAAGATCACGTTTTATTTAAAAATTTAGGGTTTTTCTATACTCCTTATTATAATTGTGAAACTACCTCGTTACTTCTTTCACTTTCACGCCGAAACCGCTGAGAACCAATTTTGGTGAACTTTTTAAGTATATTATGGACGCTCGACGTACCTTTAACATTTACAATATATAATTTGGAATTTGTTTTGGTGGTTCTGCTGCGGAGTTGAACTGGTTTATCAGGTCTATTAAGATGCATTGTCGATGACTTTTATGTAAGTATTGATTTTAGATAAGTATATGATAAGTTGATAAGATATCTCTTTTGATTGTGGCATGTTTCCAAATAGCTGCTATTTTTAAATTACTTTATAATTTCCCACCCAGGTGGGAACCTAATCTAGATTAGGTATAGGTATAATATACTAAATGTTTGATGGTTTGCTGTGTTTGTAAGCTCTTCATGTGATAACTGCGGCACCTATTAGGATGTTGAGTATGTGGTTATGGATTGTGTATGTATGTAGCTTAGAAAAAATACAGAGGGTGAAATCGTAGGGCATTGCTAGTAAAGACTATATTTTGCTTTGATATTATTTTACCTACATATAACTTAGGCTGTGACTAACAATAACTAATGCTTTATGCCGAATTTACACAGTACGACCTGTACGAGTTATCGTTAGTTGCGCCCAAACGGTGCGAGTTACTGCAGGTCAGTTTCTCGGCAGGCTGACTAGTACGCTAGCTCGCACTGTGTAAACTAGGCATAATAGTTAGCCGACCATAATAATAATATTCTCTGGTTAAACCAATATTACGCGCTGCACCATTTTAACAACTGTAGTGACGTCAAAAATAACGTCAACATTACACTATAATTTAATGGTCGCGTAAGCAACAATATTATTGTTAATTCTGTTTCTAGGTGGCGTAGTGGGCGTAAGCTCGACTGCCGATCATGAGGTCCCGGGTTTGATCCCCAGTTCAGGCAAAGTGTTATTGGATTTTTTCAATTAGGACATATCTCTATGACAGCCTGGAGTCTGGATCTGTGCCCGGTAGATGGCAATAGGCTTGCCATTGCATTACATGGGACCAATAGCATACTGGCGAAATGTGGGTGTGGGTGGCACGGAATCCTGGTACACCTCTGCCTACTCCTTCGGAAAAAAGGTGTGATTGTTATTGTTAACGTTAGTTGTTGCAACTTAGCCTTTGATTTAATAAAGACACATAGGAGAGGTAGGTAAGTGTAGAATCTCTTTTTACATTGAATTGCAATAAAAAGCCATCACTGTCAATGTCAAAAATGTAAAATCAACCAAAACCCCACTATACCAACAAAAAACGGAAAATTGAGGCCTATTAACCCACAAATAACGTTCAAAGTTCGATAATACAATTATAATAGTTTTCTCCTACTATATTCTTCATAGTAAAATGTGCTGTATGAATTTCTGCGGTAGTTTGCGATGCATGTTTTGTTTCGCTATTATCGCTTATTTGTTTCACCTATGCGGGATTGAATGTGACTGTGATTGTTCTGATATAAACCCATGTCTTTGTCTTTGCTGTGCAAGTAAAGATAGTGAAATTAACTGATAATTGTTTGTGTATATAAACTTACCTCATTGGACTGCTTATTTAGTCTAGTGGCCAACCTGCTGAGCATGTGGCCCTGCTGAGTTCGATTCCCATAAAATAAAAGGTACCTTTGATGTTTTTTCCTAATTGATAAATTCAATAACAAACCTATGGATTATTCCATTAGAAATTTCTCAATTGTTATTGAGAACTCTAGGCTCTTGCCTAGAGTCTAGATTTGTGTTCGGTTGATGGCTCGCCCCATTTTACATGGGAAATTAAGTTGCCAGTATTTTATTGAGATGCATGCAACGTAGCGTAGAGATAAATAATAAATACATACTTCTTCTTGTTTTGGCATTAAAATACTTGTACAAGTTGTAATATATCTAACATATCATCGAGCCTCTATCTCAAAGGGGTAGGCAGAGCGAAGTCTGATAGTAGGTAGGCACAGTTCGCCAATTACTTTTTTTTATTGTGTTAAACAGGCGTTTGACCGCAAACTCACCTGCTGGTAAGTGATGATGCGGTCTAAGTTGAAGTTCACTTCAGTTGGAAAGTTCCATGTAATAGAGATGTCTATTCTCATTGATTTATATAACAAACTCACTATATATTCCCACGTTTACTTTTGAGCCTCAATTCTCAACATATTATGCTACTCATTGAAGAAACACGCTCCCTAAAAATTTGCTACTTCTCAAAGAAAACACGACAATTGAATAAAATCATATAATATTAAAAGAATTATTGGCACAATACACAGACGTTAAATGTAAAAATGGTCTTTGTTTAAGAACATCATAAAATCATAAGTCAGTGACGTTGAATTGCTTTCTGTGTACTTTTTCTTATTCCAGAGGTACAGGTCATCTACGATACCTAGAAGATAAAAAGATAATTTAAGGCAAAATTTATTATAATTACTAATTACCTTCATAATAGTGAAACTAATTATAATACATTTTATCACTAGGCACTATCGAGGCAATAAATGAGACAAAAATAATTAAGATTGGCTCATTGATTTAAAGAAAATGGAATGGCTAGTCTTTTAGGTAGTAGTAAAAACTTTCTAGATTACCAAAAAACGACATACTGCTATAGTTATAATTCTCTGATAATTATTTGGCATAATCAGTCGCTGTAAACATCAGTATCACAGCAAGCACAGCAATCGTTTTCATTTATATCGACGTTACACAAGTGTAAAAGAAAAACACAACATGTTACACAAAATAAACATCGCAGACATTTCGCGCAATCTCCACAACAACAGGGGCAGCACGCACCGAGTATACAACACATAATTCTATTAGTCTGATTTTATGCCAAACATTTTTATAACACTGGTGTGATGGGCGTAGACTTTTATATTGTACTATTTTTATACGGCAGAATCGCGTACATTTTTATCTTTTATTAATTTAGTAATGATGATTATGTAAAATGTATTGTTTAATATTTTTAATTAAGAAAAATGAAAACGTCACACTTGAAAGGTGAAGCGTTTCTGGCGTATGACATGCGATGGCATTGAAAAATTGAAACTCGGAGCAGTTTTCAAAAAGGTCTATGAATTTTCTTGAAATAAACGTGGCCGATAATGAATGAAACTGCCTACCGTAGATACCACGCACTGCGCTCAAAGTAACAAAACTGAAGACAATCCCTCTATTACTTCTACATACTTACATACATAGAAG
Organism: Hemistola chrysoprasaria; assembly: GCA_947063395.1. Classification (NCBI taxonomy): domain Eukaryota; kingdom Metazoa; phylum Arthropoda; class Insecta; order Lepidoptera; family Geometridae; genus Hemistola; species Hemistola chrysoprasaria. The sequence continues at coordinate 8,400,571 of OX346730.1, forward strand.
AAGTCTTTCTTCTATGCTTACATACAAAATAATTGAATATTACGTTTTCTTGTTTAGTCGCAGCGAAAACAGCATAATCCTAATCCTAATCCTAATACTATTATAAAGGCGAAAGTTTGTAAGTATGGATGTATGTATGGATGTTTGTTACTCTTTCACGCCAAAACTACTGAACCGATTGGGCTGAAATTTGGTACGTAAGTAGCTTAGACCCTGGAATAACACATAGGGTACTTTTTATCCCGATATTCCCACGGGAACGAAGACTACGCGGGTGAAACCGCGGGTCACAGCTAGTGGTTCATAATAATATTATGGTCACATATTTATTTGCCACCTAATTAAGTCATACTGTGTCTTCAGGGAAGAATGTATAAACATAACATACATTCACGCCTTTTTCCCGAAGGGGTAGGCAGAGGTGTACCCAGGACTCAGTCCCATAGTAGATACACCCACATTTCGCCAGTATGTTATTGGTCCCATGTAATAGGGGGCGAGCCTATTGCCATCTACCGGGCACAGTTCCAGACTCCAGGCAGTTATTGAGATAATTCCTAATGGAAAAATCCAATATTTAACACTGCCTGACCTGGGGATCGAACCCGGGACCTCTTGATTGGCAGTCGAGCATGCGCCCTCTACGCCACCGAGGCAGTCAAGGAAAGAGGGAAGACTTTATATAGGTAAGAAAACGTAGCACTCGCCTATTTCGTATCTTGACCATTAATTTAAAGAAAAGAGAGATAGGGTACGTTCTCCCAGAGCTAACTCAACAACTGGCATGTGCAATTTGCTCAGTGTGCAGTTTGAACAGTGCAATAATTATATTGTACTGTTGACCATGGCGTGCCATGGTCGACCACTAATGCATGCCAAAACCATAATGGCAAAATAAAAAGGATTGTTTTTATTAAATTATAAAATTAATGACATAGGTAGGTTACCAGCGAAATTACTGAGCATCACGAGATTCAACAACTAATATCTCAGGGTGATAGGCGCAGTGCAGTGCCGCGCAGAATTTTCAATTTTAAAACACTGGGTGGCACTGTGTCTGATATGGGCAATCATGATGCTTACCATCAGGCACCTGATTTGCTCGTCTTGTCACTCATTATCATAAAAAAAAAATTAAAATGTCTTTTTTTTAAAGCGGTTACGAAATAATTGAGTACCTATATAAATCATATCCCCAGAGAGTAAACACTTTCCTATAGGTAAGTATTTCTTACAAAACGAAATACCTAACGGTCATTTTCCACATCATAGCGATCTTCGCCTGATTACCGAGGCATTTTTTATTTTTCGCTAATTTGACTTAAGGCCTCCTGATAGATGAATCATCCTCGAGTAAGTATCGAGTAAGTCCTCGTCTTTTCATAAAATTTAAAGGCATATTATTATTTATTAATGTTTATTAAAGTGTAAAATATAACTTCAAAACACTTAGATATATATAGGTAGGTTTAAATCAATGTTTTCTCGATAGATTTGGTTTTCTGATGACTTTGAATCCTGTATCTTTGTATAATTGTTCCATATCATCTTTATCTAATGTCATTGGCGCCTGAAAATAACATTTAATTATGTTACGGTGCTACTAAACATAACATCCACTCTTACGCGAAGGGTTAGAGCGGTTTCGCACAACGTCCGAAACGACGAAATGCATTGATTTAAAGAGAAGGGGAGATGAAGTACTGGTGCCGGCTTCTCAAAAATGGAAAGCTCAAATTAGGTTCCATTAGGTCCACGTACGTCAGTAAAGTAAGGTCGAACTAGCGAATAATATTGTCTCGGTCGCGCTTCGGTCTTGGGTACTTCTTTCTATCTTTATTGTTGTTCATATGTCACTGTGCAAACTGCACACAGCAGATTGCACGTGCCAGTTGTTGAGTAAGCGCTGGGAGAACGTATCCTATCTCCCCTTTCCTTAAAATCAATGTTCTTAATCACAAAATTTAAATACATAAATCCTTCAAACATGGCAGAACTTTCAAACGGTATTTGGTAAATATAATATAATAACCACTGAATGTTTCCTAACAGATTGCAGTTGAGGTGTGTTCAAAAGCGCGATAGCTCCCGGCCTAGAACAAAAAAAACTTTAGGTCGACTAACTTTCGCATAAGTAGCTTCCTGATAGATCATGATATCCAACAAATTTTATAAAAATGCCATAAGTTTGTCACTAAAAGAACAGATAATAATACTACGTATAGAATGTACACTGTCATCCGCCCACCAACAGGCCTTCCTCACCCCGCGAGCGAGATTGAGCTCTCCACGAGCCCCGCTTCCATGGGAAATCACCTCTTGCACGTGTACAAAACTCCATGTGTGCCGTGTCTGTATAGTGGGTAGTTATAGCGCGGCTTTTGTATGGGATTGAGTCGAGTGTCCGGGATGTGGTAATACTTAAGAGGGTTTGTGAAATTTACTAAAAGAAAATCCGACTTAATAATTAAATAATAATACTTATAAAAATCCGCGTAGTCATTGTTCCCGGAAAAACTATCTACACACCGAATTTTAGCCTGACCGGTTCAGTAGTTTTGGCGTGAAAGAGTAACAAACTTTCCATCCATCCATCCATCCTCTCAAACTTTCTAATTAATAATATTAGTAGGAAGTAGAGTATAACTCTGTGGTATACTCATAGTACCTCCTTGGACGATTCCTTGTCTGTTTCCATCTCTGTCTCGGCGTGTTCGTTTCCTGAAACATATTATTACAATATATCCATCCATATGAACAAGTTGACGTTGTTCTTAGGAAAGGCCAAGTCAAAAGCACCTACAACCGACGAGCATGTATGAAAAATGTCATGAAAGTGAACGAAGCGAAAGTTGTATGTCAGGATCGTAGCAAGTGGAGGGAAATAGTCTCTGCCTACCCCACCGGGAACAAGGCGTGGCTGTATGTATGTATGTATATCCATCCATACAAACTTCCGCATTTAAAATATTATAATATTAGTGTCACTTACTGGGTGCATATCAATAGTAGTTCTGTGATAAACTGGATCTGATTTGTCTGGAAATTTGTCCGTCTTTCCCTCTCTTGTCTTACTAATTGTTTTATCTCTGAAATTATATGAAAACAAGAGTCATCATCATCATCATCAGCAGTAAGACGTCCACTGCTGAACAAAGGCCTGCCCCATAGACCGCTATAAACATATTCATATGGGGGAATTTTGCCGTAATCAGCACGCTTGTTGTGCGGCTTGATGATCGCAGTAGTTGGAATACATAGGTGCCGGAGAGCGCTGCTACCCACTCCTGCGATATGTCCCTCTGCCGGGTCTCACGGCTCCCACAGAGTGAGAAAGGAGTGGCCCTATTATATAGCTGGGAACCACACGGCATGGGTAGATCGAGATCTTAAAATTATCTTACAATAAGTAGAATCTTCCAGAGTCAATCTTATGAACATTAAAAGTCATCAAAATAATGAACGTTTTTACTTATAGACGTCAATTTATATTACAATACTCCATAAATATAAAAACGGCATGATGATTTAAAATATTATCGTCTATTATTTACTATTTTTAATTATGTGAAATTAGCATTGATTTAAGGAAAAGGGGAGGTAGGGTACGTTCTCCCAGCGCTTGAAACAACAAAGATAGAAAGACTTAGTACTTACCGAAGACCGAAGTGCGAACGAGACAATAATTAACTGACGTAAGTGGACATAATTTGAACGTTTCATTTTCGATAAGTCAGTACCCTATCTCCCGTTTTCTTTAAATCAATGGATATTAGTAAGATCATTGAAACCTTACCGCCATTGCTCAAGGGATATTTTTACAGGAGGGGTCACCAGCAAACTTTTCATACTGTTCGCTACATATATTAATTTTCTTCTGTTTAATTTATCAGATTGTGCTGAAATTAACAAAATTCATTAGTAATTTTCCTAATTCATATACCAATGCTGGTTACCTGGAAGAGATCTCTCTGAGCGATAAGGCCGCCAGCTGTTACTTCTTTCTAGTTTTAAGTTTTTCTTTGTTATTTTCTGTTATATTGTGGTAGAAATAGAGTTTTCATTCATTCATTCATTCAAAAAGTTGGGCTTAATTTTTTTAGCAGATAATGTTGTTTGTCAGTAACTGAATATTTTCATACTTACACGACTAGCTGTGCCCGCGGTTTATCCCGCGTAGTCTTCCCCAATCGGTTCAGTAGTTTTGGCGTGAAAGAATAACATTCATCCATCCATCCATCCTCAGAAACTTGCGCATTTATAATATTAAGATAAATCATTATCATCATATATCATCATTGTAGTGGTAGGCCTCTTTTGCAGGAGGCCGCCTGGGGAAGTACCACACCTTTGCCAGTTATTCATCCGCCAAGCAGTAATGTCCAAACATTACTGTGTTCCGGTATGAAGGGCAATGTTACCAGCGAAATTACTGGGCATGATGAGATTCAACAACTCATATCTCAGGGTGATAGGCGCAGTACAGTGCCGCGCAGAATTTTGAATTTTAAAACACTGGGTGGCACTGTGTCTGATATGGGCAATCATGATGCTTACCATCAGGCATCTGATGAGCTCGTCTTGTCACTTACTATCATAAAAAAAAATCACTTTATATTATAAAATCCTTAATGACTGCACTAACTGACATGCAACGCAGAGCCCAAACCACTGAATCTAAATACTTGAAACTTGAAATGTAGGTTGTTTTCGTCGTCCGGACGTGTGCTAAGAAAGGATATTTGAAAATTCACATTCTAAGAGGTCCAAAAAGGGTGTCAAAGTTTTGGTATAAAACTTCCATATTTCATAATTGCGAGCGGATTCATACTAGTATTTCATAAGATTTAAATTCTGGAGTCTGGAACTGTGCCCGGTAGATGGCAATAGGCTCGCTCCCTATTACATGGGACCTAAAAACACAACTGGCGAAATGTTGGTGTACCTCCTATGGCACTGAGTCCTGGGTACATCTCTGCCTACTCTTTTAGGGAAAAGGCGTGATCTGATGTTACTTAAATTATTAAGTACCTAATATCATAGAATACTAAAGGAACAAAATAGACACTCCTCAAAATCATTCAAATAAATAGCGACTCTAGCTCCGACGCAATAAAGTACAATTTAGGTCGCACAGCACCTAACTAATTATCGTTAAATTAACCAACAAGCTGCCTCTTTTTCTATCGCGTATCTCTCAATCTGTTCTCTCTGTCTAGTCCATAGAAAATTACCCGTCCAGACGGACGCCCCAGCTACCTGTAGCTTCATACCTTCATGGCGGAGAGTCCCAGACCTGCCTAAACTACTATATCTTGGTCTTTCAGTAGTTTCATCGGCTTTTCTTAAACTACCAGTAGGTGTTCTCATCGCTTGTTCGGATATCTGAGCAGTTTCTGTCGATCGAGTTACAATAGTAGTGTCTTGGATTGGTTCGTAGTAGTAATCTTTTCTGTCTATTTTATCATCTGTGTAGTCTTGTGGAGGCGGGATATTTAATTGTCTCTGTTGACAGTAAAATACTAAACTAGCCATTATGACTCGAAAAGAAGAAGAAGAACAGTAAAATAAAAAAGCGATTCGAAGCGATCGGGCACGTGTGTCATAGGAATTCATATTCATATTCCATAATCTTTATTGCATAATATTATTATATAAACCTGTGTTACATAATATTTATACATAATACTATATACATAATACATATACATAATATTGGATTGTTCCACTATGCCCCACCAAGCCGCCCCACTGGTGGGGCATAGTGGAATGCTACAAATTATGTCGCGGAATATGCCCCACTAAATCGACTCGGTGGGGCGGATTCCGCGACATGAAAAACCGGGTGGCTTTTGCCCCACCAGGGTTATCACATTACTGTTTGTATAGAATTTTCATACGACTCCATGTTTCTCCACATGTCAGCGAAACGCCCTGTTTTTTCCCTCTCTTACAACTCAGTGTCGTGTTATGTGGAGGAGAAGCTGCTTCCCGCTAGTCACTACCTCCTACTTTGACAGCTATATCTCCGTCAAAAACAGATAGATGGCACCACTCATTTGGATGTCCGCTGTGCCCCAACAGATAAATAAGGATGGAAGTGTCAGTATGTTTATTTTTAAAATAATTATCTCAGAGATTGACACAGTCCAATGCTTCGGAGAGATTCAAGAAACTAAAGTTCACATGTTGCCGCTAGATGGCGTTTCGCTGACATGTGGAGAAACATGGAGTCGTATGAAAATTCTATACAAACAGTAATGTGATAACCCTGGTGGGGCAAAAGCCACCAGGTTTTTCATGTCGCGGAATCCGCCCCACCGAGTCGATTTAGTGGGGCATATTCCGCGACATAATTTGTAGCATTCCACTATGCCCCACCAGTGGGGCGGCTTGGTGGGGCATAGTGGAACAATCCATAATATTTATACATAATACTTTACTTTACTAAAGAAGGCTTATTATAAAGTCAACCAGTACATAGAGGACAAAGATGCCTGGAAACTTCTGCATAGCCGCCTCGCGGCACCTTCAAAGAAAACGAATGTAAGCAAACCAAATATTGTAAAACTATCTGTTGAAAAAATTAAGCCCTACAAATTTCTTGTGCGTTCTTCTTGTAGAGGTATCTTTCCGAACGCACGGTAGACTCAGTACTGTTTATCTTTATTGACGTGCAAAAGTGTCAGATTATGACCTATTTGAATAAATCTGTTTGAGTTTGAGTTTTGAGTTTGAGTTTATACCCTGCAAGGGTGCCGCAATGAACAGACATGCATTGTAAATTATTTTAAAATGTCTATTATGTTTATATTTATATTATTCACATTATATAAACATGTCATATTATGTATTCATATTAAGAACTGGCTGTGCCCCGCGGTTTCACCCGCGTAGCCTTCGTTCCCGAGGGAATATCGGGATATAAAGTACCCTATGTGTTATTCCAGGGTCTAAACTACATACGTACCGAACATACCGAATTCGGTACATAACGAATTTCGGCTTAATCGTTTTTCTAGTTTTTGGGTGAATACGGATAAAAAAAAACAAGAACATAACTTAAAAGCTACTTTTTTACAATTCTCATAAATACGAAGAAACCGCAAATAAAGGCCAGATCCAGAGCCAACCATAAACAATTGAGTGGATAATTATTTCTTCATAGGAATAATCTCAATAACTGCCTGGAGTCTGGAACTGTGCCCGGTAGATGGCAATAGGCTCGCCCCCTATTACATGGGACTAATAACATACTGGCGAAATGTGGGTGTATCTACTATGGGACTGAGTCCTGGGTACACCTCTGCCTAACCCTTCGGGAAAAAGGCGTGAATGTATGTATGTTATGTTATGTTCTTCATATCTGTGTATTGTCATTTTGTTAGGGTGACCTTAAGGGGATAAGTACTTACCGGGGCACATAACAAAGGATATTGACCAATCTGTGCCCGCGCAGTATGCATTGGACAAGCCCTCGCCGGCCCAGCGCTTAAAGTCGGCTGTCCCAACATGTTAGTATGTGAGAAATCACACACTAACATCAATCTACGTTTCCTTGTCCCGTGTAACACTGCTCCACAACCTATCGCACGTAGTTTCCATACTGCCAGTTGACTGAAGTGGCCCCATACTGCTCCACTAAGACAAAAAAAAATTTATAATTCAGTGTTAGGCCTGATTTGAACAGATTCTCAAAGTTAGTCCTGTGGCATTACAGTTCATTAAATCTAAGAAGTTCATTTACCGTTTGACGTTTAATTTTTTTTTTTCAAGCCAAAATAACCACAAATAACTTTGCGTAGGCGTAACTCACATTATCAATAATTTTCGCCATAAAACCATGGAATTAGGTACTAAATGTTCAATTTATTCTTAATCACTAAAAGAGTTGTTGGTTTTTGGGCATTTCGACCTAGCAATATAATTTTGATTTTATTTGATAGGCCTAAAAATAAGATTTTTTTCAAATGTGCTTCAATAATATATATTTAATGTCGCCATTAATTATTATAAAATAAGCCAATGTTCTACTAAAATTAGAACGAATTAATGAAATTCTTAGTAGGTATTTAACCTCACATTATTCAAATCAAATTATAAATTAATCGGCGATAGCAGGAGGGCTGTATTATGTATAACATTCTCTACACGGCAATAGGTACAGGATAGACAGTGCAAAGTTTACTGGACCCAGCTTCCTTAGATTCCAAGCCCATTTCCTTTAAATTCAAATCCTTCAAAGGCGAAAAAAAAACTGTCAAACGGTACTTCATGGATTTGATGGACTGTAATGTACATTTGCCAAATTATATTATTTTATTCAAATAAAATTAATTACGCATTAAAGATTAGGACAAACGAATGGTGACGTAACTTACCTAATTTAAAAAAAAAAATGGCTGGGCATTTATTGTATTGATAAACTTAATGTAACAACAATTTGTTTCTTTTTTACTGTCATCATACCTATAATTTCAGTGGTAACAAACATACACGCACAAACTTTGGCATTTATATTTAGTAAAAGAGCAGATACTAATAAGTACCTAGCAGATGTAATTATTAATATTAAAACTATGCAGGTATTTTTTTAAACCTTACATAATTAAATTTTCGTCTACAAATAAACAGTGCTAGTTATACAAAACGAACTTGGCAGTTAATTTAAAAGGCGATGTAATTTGTTTAACCGTGGCGCGGTGTCGTTCCCCCCACCAGGCATCGAGCACGCGACCTATGCTCTTCCTGGCGCCGGCTGCAAGGTCCGACCCACTGCGCCATCGCACCTCGCCTACTGCCTGACCCGCATATGGGTAACGCACTGAAAAATATTTTTTTTTTTCACACACATAATATAATACACAAGGTTACTGAATAACAATTGGCATTCTCTTTTTTAGGGCTCCGAACCCTATCGGGGTGCCGAAGGAGCCCTATTACTAAGCCTCCGCTGTCCGTCCGTCCGTCCGTCCGTCCGTCCGTCTGTCACAGGGCTCTATCTCATAAACCGTAATAGCTAGGTATTTGTAATTTTCACAAAACATGTATCCTTAATGCCGCTACAACGACAAATAATAAAATTTAAAAAAAGTTTATAATTAAAGGTACTCTCCATACAAGAAACGTGTTTTTGCTCAAAATTTATTTCTCGATTTCGTTCGTGTATCGTGAAAACGGCATCAGCTAGGTATTTGATTTTTTCACGGAACGTTAATGATTATGATTGCTATAATATGAAATAATTATGACTAAATAAAATTAATAAATAACTGGAGCGTTCATACAAATCACGATTTTTTTTCAACGTTTCACGCTGTAACACCATAATGGCAATAGTTATCTACTTGAAAATCTTACACAATATGGGTAACTATAATAGCTATAACAACAAATACTAAAAATTAAATAAATTCATAAATTCAAGGACTTTCCGATACAAGACACTTTTCCGACTTATTAAAATCAAATAAGACTAATTCTGACTAGAGTTTTCGAAGACGATTTCAAGCAATATTTGGCAATACACATATAACATTATCATGATTTATCTTATATTATACGAGTAAGATACCGTATCCTGTGTAATATTTATAATCTAGATATCTATTGCATACCATCATCATGTTATCTGTATAAAAACTCCTTAATGTGATAAGACTGCCAGTTACTTACAGTCTTCCATATTATTTCAAGTTTTAACAAAAATCATTGCCACCTACGTTCCCTTAACTAACAACCCTTAAAATACCATATATCTCTAAATATTTTCAATGGTGTCCTATTGATTCGCATAATGTCTTTTGTCATAAAATTTTTCCGCATACATCATTTGTCATAACCTCCTCTAGTCATAATATTGAAAATACATATTTTTTTGTAGTAATACTGATAAATTGTCCTAAAATTTAATTGCTATAATATCTTTGTGTATAATATTTTTTATTCCTATTGTTAGTTGTCATAATGGTTGTTATGTATAATTTAATAGTTAATAATGGTGTATGTCCTAATTTTCATTGTTCATAATTGTTATTGTAGGTATATAATCGGTATTGTACGTATTTTTGCAAGTGAGGTATATTGTAGTGATATATGATTATATACCGTAACATAGTGACACTCTTGTATTGCATTTATGCGTAGGATCTCGCCGTAACTCACATACCCAATAATAACATTTTTTATTTACTCGATTTTTTTCATATGTAAATCCACTGATATTTAATTTGTTGGCTCCGCTTTTTGTTGTAAATATTTTGTACTCGATTTCCATTGTAATTATAAATTATAATTCAAAAGTCGTTTAAGCACTTTGTTCCAAATATTAACAATATTTTATTTTATTTTAAACTACCTTCATTTTTATTCATAATCAGTAATAGCGCCATAATTTAATATTTTTTTAATAGCAATGTAATATATCAACAGTTTGCTGCATATAAAAGATGTTTACTACGTTATAAGTTAAGAACATTCAAAATTCTATTGGTTAGGTTAGGTTAGGTTTAATTTATATTATGACAAAGTTAACATTCGAGCAATATATGATTATGACACATAATTTTAGTGATATCAATAGTTAGGACATGTTAGGATTATGGCATAAAATAATATGGTTATCAATGGTTAGGACATATAATATTATAGGTTTCAAATGTTAGGACAATTAAAACTATAACAAGTTATAATAGGAGTATTGATGTTATGACTGGTGATCATTAGCTATTACATATATTATGGCTTAAAATTTTATGAGTTGTAAAATTATGTCTAATAATAGTATGCGAATGAATAGGGAACCATTTTCAATACGTAAAAATCATAGATAAACAAAGTACCTATTGAACAGGAGCAGTGAGGTTAACCTATTTAGGAACTGTTAAATAAATAGATAAAGAATACATAACATAATATTACATCTAAGCCACATATTGGTATTTTTTTAAAACGATGAGTTACCTCTTAAAAACAAAAATAAGTAACTAGGTACGTATAATAAAATCATGAATATAGTAAAATACCACAACATCTGCTCTTTGTTTTTTTTGGAAGCTGGTCATTAAGATTGAGTCTGGGACAAAAAGTTCATAGTCAAGTGGCACTTCAATGGACAGAAAAAAATGGACAAACAATGTGTGAAGATTGGTTTCAAGAGGAACAATAGAGTCCGAATAGTACAAGGAACGTGTTTTTCAATAAAAGTGGTAGACCCGCAGATTTTTTATGATACTTAAATTAAATAAATTTAAATTTAAATTTGTTTATTTCACGAAAATACTTATGCTAATAATTATACAAACACCTAAAAACATCCGTAAAAAAATTTGCGCATAAATATATATATTAATCTAAGTTATATTTCCAGTGGGTCCCTAAACTAGGCAAGAGCCTGTATCTTAGGGCCCAGAGATGCGATTTACAACTTTATGCTGTCAGTCACAAGTTATTCTATTTATAGAGGTGTGTAACGTTCCAATTTAACAAAAGCAAGGGAAGGGCTGATAGACAATACCTTGAAAATAGAATACCTTGATTTATATAGATAATAACATTAATAAGAACAAATAAATTCAATTTAATTCAATACAATTCATACATTTATGAGCTAGTAATTATTGTTACTAACTTCTAATGATTCCAATTGATTCAAAATATTATTACTATTCTACTACTTTATTACATGTACAGGTGATGGCATTGTTGTCTGAGTGCGAGAGCTTGTGAGGGTGTGGGGTGTGTGTGCGGTGTGTGAGGGTGTGTGTGTGTAAATGATGAGTGCAAGACTAACATACTGAAAACTAGATGAGTCCTTCTGTTTCGTTGTAATTGAGCTTCAGTAGCCAGTTCTTTACAGTCTCTTTGCACTTTGATGTCGTCAGACGCTTTACTGCGCATAGCTTACTGACTTTATTATACGTGTTGGGGTGGGAAAAAGATGGACAGCGCCTGGCCAACAGAGACTTTGCCCTAGGTACTGGAATTTTATATGTGCGTCTGCCCATGATTAAGTCATAATCTTCTCGGTTAGTTAAGTTTTTATGGGTAAGAATGGCGGCGTTGTGTACGAACAGTTGGCGCACCCTGAGTACCTGGAATTCTTCATAGAGACTGTCAATGGAGAAGCGGAAAAGCTTACGTAGCATTACTTTTATGAGAGCTCGTTGGGCTCTCTCTAGATTAATAAAAGTGCTGGATCCCGCGCTACCCCAAACAGATATGCAGTATTTTATGATAGATTGGCAAAGAGCCAGATATACCTGTTTAAGGATGGGTGTCGGAGTACAGTCGCGCAATTTTTTCATTACGTGAATGAGCCTCCTCACTCTAGCGCTAAGGTCCGCGATGTGAGTTTTGTATGTGAGGTTTTCATCTATTGTAACACCGAGGTATTTCATAGTGCTAGTTTGCTCTACAGATGCGCAACTGCACTCTTCTAAAAGACTACCAGCAAAGCTGTGACAAGAATGAATTTTTAGAGATAAGTCTGCAGGCGGTTGACTAACAATGGTTTTAGTGAAGGTGATATATTTCGTTTTTTTTATATTTAAAGTTAATAGATTTCTATTCATAGTTCTTACAATAGAGCTCAACCCTTCCTCAGCAGCTCTGAAAGCCAGGGCCCAAGTTTTGTGGTGGAATATGACGGCTGTGTCATCGGCGTAGGCTACGACTTCCGTATTTTCAAGATTGGCGATAGATTTGAGAATATCATCCAAGTAAATCACAAACAGAGACGGACCCAGTATGCTTCCCTGAGGGACTCCAAATTTGACGGGAAGTGGGCTACTGGACTGGTTATTGATACTAACGTATTGGTTACGGTTGGTTAGATAACTTTTGAACCAGTCCAGAGACACCCCTCTAACTCCGAACGACTCTAGCTTACGGATTAATAGTTTAGTGGACACCGTGTCAAATGCCTTGGCCAGGTCAATAAACAGCCCCAGACATTTGTCCCCTGAATCAGTGTGTTTCCCTATCAAATCTGTGAATAGCGTGATTGCATCTTCCGTAGAGCGACTGCGACGAAAGCCAAATTGTCTGTTCGAAATGAGGTTATGTTTCTCTAGGTAGTTCATTAGTCTGTGATTAACGATTTTTTCAAGAATTTTAGATACAACACAAAGTAGTGCTATGGGCCTATAGTTTTCTGGAGAGTTTTTTGGACCATTTTTATGAATGGGTGAGATGGCGGCTACTTTCCAGCATTCTGGAAAGACTCCCCTCTCCATGCTGAGGTTAAATAAATACGTCAAAGGAATAACAATGGAGGAAAGTGTTCTTTTGATTAGTGCTACTGTGACTGAATCCGGTCCAGAGGCGCTATCTGTTCTAAGCTTGGCTATAAATTTAGATACTTCGATTGGATCAGTGGGGAAGAGGAACAGAGAGTGCGCGACTGATTTGGGGGGTCTGTATGAGTCTGCTAGTGATAGTTCTGTTTCACCAATATTATTAAGGATGTTCTCAGCTAGTTTCTCGCCAGCAGACACAAAGTGTTGGTTACATTTGGAGAGAGAACTTTCAGGATCGGTTGACGAACTCAGGAGCTCGGCGGCCACGCTGCAACTACTATTTGTGTAGCAAATACCCTTTATTGTTTTCCACAGCTTCTTTGGGTTATCTCTATTCATTTCTATTTGAGTTCTGTGATACTCAGTTTTGAGCTTTCTAAGAAGTTTGTTGCAAAAGTTTCTATACCTAGCATAAACGTTACGTTTAAGCATATCGTTAGGATTAGAGCGGGAGTCCAGGTGTAGTTTATCTCTATGGCGCATGCATCGCAGGAGTCCAGGCGTTATCCAAGGTTTCATGCATACCATTTTTCGACCAATCCGGATTTTTGTTGTGTGATTAATGATTGCATTCGTTATTGTTTCATGAAAAGAAGAGAACGCAGAATCGACACAAGGATTGGCGGTGACAAAAGACCAGTCCGTTGCATTGAGCTCTAGGGCTACGGCATCGTAGTCAGTTCTCATTTTGAAGCGGCGCATTCTGTTGTATCGCATTTGCAGTGTAGTGCCCACTATAGTGATATCATGGTCGGTGATTGTAGAGGCACTTATTAAGCCTACTGATTTCGTTGCAGACTTTACAAAAATATGGTCTAGGCAGGCCCGACCTCTGGTGGGATTTGTGATGGCAGGGAGCATACCATGGGTAGCCATCAAGCATAGGTATGTAGCAACTTGAGAGTTCGAGGTGTTACACAGGTCTATGTTTAGGTCTCCGTTGTTGTCATCGGAAATTCCCTGTTGTTGTCAAAGAAATCCTTACATGATTCAATAGACTCATACTTATGACATTTTATTGAGATGGTTTCGTCTAGGTCATCTGATACATTAAGTAAAGCCATTCTTATAATACAAGAAACTATATTCAAAAATTATGTTAATAGACTGAAACCATCTCGTCCGTAACAAGAGTTTAAAATAATATGTTAGTAGTGCACGGTGTCTATTGTTTGTTGTGTGTGTATTGTGTATAAAGCTTTGTGTATGTGTTTGAAAGGGTGATTTTTTTGTGTGTGTGCAAGATTATTGTTTGATTAAGAGCAGTTTTGACAGAAATTATGTAATGAGTGATCACACCAAAGATACATATTAACAACATTAGTGTTGAGGCCGACGAAACAGCTGTGAGAGTAGCAGCGGTAGCGATTATGTTTGACAGTCTCTTAAGTTGATGAGGGGAGGCCGATTGCCATGAGGAGTTCGTTCTCGGTCCTGATCGGAATGGCGGGGTTTCCCTCTTGTTTTCGGATGTAGACTGTACCGTGTTTGACCCAACAGAACTTGTAGTTGGCTGCTCTGGATTCCAGTCGTGCTGTGCGAAATAACCGGCGATTTTCTTGAGTTAGGCGTTCGTTTAGATATACCTTCCTGGTGGGACCAGAGAGTCCAATTTCGGGAGTGGTGAGGTGTTTTTTCTTCTTTCCGGCGGTAATGAACTCGTCCCGATTCCGTCTTCGAACAAACCTCACGACCAGGGGGCGAGGTGGCTGGACGCTGGGGCTAGCAGTGGGCTTGGTGCCAGTGCCTGATCCACTCTGTGTGACGCGAGGACCGACGCGAGAAACATGGTCTATATCGGTACTAGAGAGAGGAACACCGATTTTATCTGCTATAACGCTAACGAGTTGAATCGGATCCTCATCAGGGTGCTCAATAGCTCCAGCAATTTCGACCTCATACCGAAGATCTGCCTGCGCCCTAGAATTTAATTCTGCTCGCAGTTGAGCTATGGTGTGCTCGCACTGCGTTATTTTGTTTTCTCTTAGTTCCAGTAGCTGTAAGCGAGTTTCCTGGTCATCTATTCGCGAGACACATTTCTTCAGTAAGTCAGTCAGTGCTTCAATGTGTGATTTTATATCACCAACATCCCCTCTAAGTAATTTAATTTCGTTGGTCAACGGATCTTTTAGTGTTTTATCGTCTGGTTCTGCAGTAATAGGTGTGATCGGGCTAGTTAAGGTAGGTGGTGTATGCAGTTTACGTGGGTCGTCGCGTAGCAAAGGTGCTACAATTTCGTTAATAATGCTGGGAGCTGCGGGCCGCACGGGCGTGTTCGAGTTATCTTTTTTAGGTGCCTTGCTGTGGCACATTGGGCATAACCAGTTATTTTTCAATTCGTCTGCTAATTTGCGACTATCTGGAATATTCACGCACATAGAGTGAAAATAACTGGAGCATTCTGAACATTTCATTTGCGGCGAGGTCGATCTTATAGTTTTAGTGCAAGCGGCGCAGGTATTGACCATTTTGTTTGAGATTTTGTGTCGTAGCAAGTAGGTAGGTAGGTAGGCAAGGCGTAGCTAACCGGTTGTGGCACTCACGAGTCTCGTGGTCATGTAGCACTGCTCGTCGATCGGGTGCGGTCGGACAAGTTCGCGAGTCCTCGCACTGCTACGGTGGCGGGAGTGTGCGCGTAGCTGTTGTGCGATGGAGACGAATTATTTTTAAGTTCGCAGCCCGTCCCGTTTTGCCGAGGTGAGGAAGAGCCTATCTCAGCGCTGTATGTTGCTGGTGTAATAGTAGACTGAATACTTTTGCTAATTTAATTTTAAATTTAATGCACACCACTATGGCACTAATATTTGGGTAATTATGCACTTGATTTATATGAACTCGGGAGCCAATTTTAAGAGAATACACAAATACGTTCACACCGTTTTAAGGATAAAATCGCACTCCCGCACTTGCTTTAGAAATTGACGTTTGAAAAGAATTTATTATGTGACTTACTTGACCGACAATTGTTTTTTTATTAAGTTGCTGTGTAAGGTACATTAATTTGATGAGATGTGATTTCTATAGCTATATCAGTACATAAGGTGGAGAGTGAGGAGCCCTTCACATGCGCGTCCCAACACGCATTTGACAAGTTTATTTTAATTATTTTTTTTATGTTAGTGAGTGACAAGACGAGCAAATCAGGTGCCGTGTCAGTCAGTCATCAGTGTTTTAAAATTCTAAATTCTGCGCGGCACTGCACTGCGCCTGTCACCCTGAGATATGAGTTGTTGAATCTTGTCATGCCCAGTAATTTCGCTGGTAACATTGCCCTTCAGACCGGAACAGTAATGTTTGCACATTACTGCTTGGCGGATGAATAACTGGCAAAGGTGTGGTACTTCCCCAGGCAGCCGCCTGCAAAAGAGGCCTACCACTACATATTTTACGAGCGAAGCTACCTACGAGAAATTTGACACAATCCTATGAAAAATTTAGCAAATCGATATTTTGTATTCCCTTGTTTCATCCGAATATAATGAATCCATTCTATATATTTATGTTATGATATTTTTATAGTGACGTAAACTATGTCCCTGCATTTTAGTTTATCTTATAAACTATCGGTTTTTACATAGTGAACTTCTAAAAATCCCAGCTTTACTCGCGTGATTAACACTTCCTACAAAAACTGGTTACTACTTAAAATTAAGAACCTATAAACAAAAATAAATGATAGAGACATAGTCAACTTCATCTTCAATATACGTATCAGGATATAAATATATCAAACAGGTTTACTTTAATCGGAGGAAACAGAGGACTACAAAACATACAATTAGTACAATGATTCTTTATGCTAACAGATCAGGGGTATAAAGATTAATATAATATATTGAGATCACCTGTAGCTCTACATTCGTCGTGCGTAAACAAACACTGATTTGCTAAACGCTGGGCCAAAAAAGATAATTCTCTGTCCCACTTCTAAAAAATAAAATAAAACAATGTCACTCAATTTTTATAAAATGATCAAAGAAAAAGATACAACACACACAAGAAAAAAAGACACAAAAATTAAAAAAATTATTAGCACTACTTAACTCATCTGGGGGGCTATTGGCGTTCTTGGTGACTATTAACTTGATTTGACATTATCTACAAATGTCAAAGTCCGGTTACTAACCAAAGACATTATGATAAACTTACTAAGTAGACTGCACTGTGTCGGTCCCGAGTGAGAACCACTCGCAGTGTCTATCCTTTTCCTTTTCTCTTCTCCAAATTTGACAGTGAAGTCTTGTTACAAAGGTAAAACGTCTTTGTAACTAACTCAAACCATAGAACATAAAGACATAAGCCTGATAGCGACTGGTGATTATGAAGAACGCCAATAGCCCTGCAGATCCCAGAACAATTCCATCTCATACCGTTACGTGGTTACTGGCTTTAGAATAGTACCTCACCCATAAAAAGAACCAGATGACAGGTAGCGTCTTCTGCGTGAAACCAGTATTGGCAAACCTGATGAATCAAATCCCAGAATAGAATGCATCTGCTGTCTCTTAAACACGTCTTGTCGAGTTGGTCTGTGGTCAAATCTGTGAACTGTGGTGGTGTTTAACTGAACACTACATATATAATATGGTAGGTAAATAGTACCTGACCACATCCTGATTTTCAAAATCGCTATAAGTATAAGTAGTATATCATATTATATGATATACCTACTTATACTTATAGCGACTATCGATACAAACTATCATTTTAATATGGGTAACCTACTTACAACAAACATCATGATTTCCGGTTTAGGAATGCGTACTCCTCCTCGGACCGTCTCTTGACCAGCGGCTATTTTATTCCTTTTTCTAGAAATTTATATGTACGATATATTACTAAGTACAAGTTTCTAGTGTGATTTTCTTGTATCCTTATATGTTGTATCCTTGTATCATTTTTTTTTCGTTTGTGTGGAGCGTTGCTGACACTTATGTGCCAATCAGTGACAACACACAACACAAGACTTTGGTTTTAATTAAAGATACAAATGAGAAGAAAAATGTCACCCACGGCCGGGATTTGAACCACGCACCCTCCGCACCATTCCGCGTGGTGGTTCTTCCCATTTCATATTGTATTTCAAGCGAATAGATCGCTTAGTCTATAGAAATATAAAATATTTTAATTAAAGATTTGGTAAACCAAACAAATTATATATCAAATCTAAGGGGGGGGGGGGGGGGGGGGGGGTCCCATCGAGTCACACTAAACGAGTTACACTAGAAGTGACTGCCTCGGTGGCGTAGTGGATGCAAGCTCGACTGCCGATCATGAGGGTTCGATCCTCAGGTCAAGCAGTGTTAAATATTGGATTATTCTATTAGGAATTATCTCAATAACTGCCCCCGGAACTCTCCCTCCGCCTCTGGAACTGTGCCCGGTGGCAATAGGCTCGCCCCCTATTAAATGGAACCAATAACATACTGGCGAAATGTCGGTTTATCTGCTATGGGGCCGAGTACTCTACCTACCCCTTCGGGAAAAAGGCGTGATTGTATGTTATGTTATGTACTTATAAATCTTAGAAGTATACCGTTTGACAGTTCTTATTTTGCCTTGTGTGAAGAATTTGAATTTAAATTCAGTGATTAAGACTTTTACATCTTCTGATAAAATTAATAATTCCATGGTTTTACGGCGAAGGTTATTGATATTGTGTGAGTTATATGTGCGCCTATGCAGTCATTTCTTTTCTATTAAAGCTTGAAAAGATGAAACGTCAAACGGTATTTCTTAGATTTCATGGGCTGTATATAGGAAACAATATATATATAGGTACATTTACATTAAAATAATATATAAGTAAATTATTTATGCCGGGGCCGGAGGGCGCAGGTGAATCCAAAAACCTCTTCTATGTACTAGGTCTTTAATAAAATTCACATTGCCATAATGTGCTAAATCTATCTTATATCTAAATGCGGCGACAACGGTCCGATGTTAGGGCCGAAGTGATGGGTCTTTGAGGTGCAGGCATCGGACAGGCGAAAACAGCCTAAAATGCAGCGTCGGCCCTTTGTGACGTCGGTTCAAGACGAAGAGTAAGCTGGGTGTGACGTCAGCGGGGATAGTAGTCTCTGGATGTAACAAGTAGGTAGTAGTTTATATAACACTTATTGAATTTTTACCTGTTAATGTAGTCTAATATAAAATTTTTGAGTTCATCAGTAAATTCTATTGATAAAGGGTTTTCGCATGCAGCGCCGAAACCTGGCTGAAAAGATAAAATAAATCCAAAGTTAAGCAGGTAGGTAAGAATGCTGCTATGGGTATCTAAGAAGTATAAGCTATAGGTACTAAGGTACCTATACCTATAGCTTATACAAGTATAAGGTTATAACTTATAGGCACATTTTATTAGTAAAAAAATAATTAGCAGTTTGATTCAATCCTATGTAAAATGATTCAATCCTATGGAAAATGATTCAATCCTATGGAAAAATTTCCAAATTCATGTTCTGTATTCCCCTGTTTCCTCCGAATATAGGTAGTTACCTTTTTTGTTCTATTTATATCCTGATATTTTGAAGATGAAGGAAACTATGTCATATCATTTTATTTTTGTTTATAAACTCCTTTTTTTTTGTAGTGAACGTCTAATCATGCGAGTAAAACTGGGATTTTAAGTTCACTATAAAAAAATTCGAGAGTTTATAATAGAAACTATAATGACAGGGACATAGTTTACTTCTCTATAAAAAAACCGGATATAAAATTAAACAATGGGTTAATACCTAGTATTCGGAGGAAACAGGGGAATACAAAGCATCGATTTGGTAATTTTTTCATAGGATTGTATCAACTTTCTCGTAGGTAGCAAACGCTCTTAATTAAATAGGTAAGGTACATCTTTATAATACTTAGAGCTTAAGTACTTACTGTGAGGAACATGCACCCTACATGGATTCCCTTTGCCTGGCACAGCCTGCGGTACCCCACGTCGCAATAAGGATACTCTTCTTCTACAACAGCTGCTACTACAGCCAGGGTTAGCCAGACCAAACAGTTCCGCTTGTACATGATTGCTGAATCATTAAGATTTACATATTATAACTTCACGCCTTTCTTCCGAAGGGGACAACAGAGGTGTACCAACCCAGGACTCCCATAGTATTTATACCTCCCATGTAATAGGGGCGAGCCTATTACCAAAAATCGGGTACAGATCCTCAAAAAAAAAACTCAAAACAGATTTATTCAAATAGGTCATAATCTGACACTTTTGCACGTCAATGAAGATTAACAGTACTGAGTCTACCGTGTGTTCGGAAAGATACCTCTACAAGAAGAACGCACAAGAAACTTGTAGGGCTTAATTTTTTTCAACAGATAGTTTCACAATATTTGGTTTGGTTACATTCGTTTTCTTTGAAGGTGCCGCGAGGCGGCTATGCAGAAGTTTCCAGGCATCTTTGTCCTCTATGTACTGGTTGACTTTATAATAAGCCTTCTTTAGTAAAGTAGATTTTATATAGGTTTTGAATTTACCCTCTGAGAACCCAGTTATCTCTTTTGGGATTTTATTATAGAAATGTACACTATTTCCTAATAATGTCTTTTTATTTGTTTTAGATAATCTAAAGCTAGGTACAGCTATTTTGTCTTTATTCCTAGTATTAAAATTATGAAGGTCACTATTTAATTTTAATTTATGTAAATTTTTACGCACATACATGATGTTCTCGTAAATGTATAAGGATGGTAGGGTCAGAATGTTTATTTCTTTAAATAATTCCCTCAGGGATTCGCGTGGACGCATCTCATACGTAGATGGCACGAATCGCACGTTTTTGCAGTATAAAGATAGTTTTTATATCTGCGGCTGACCCCCAAAACAGAATCCCATAAGACATCAAGCTATGGAAATATGCAAAGTAAACTAATCTCGCCGTGGCTATATCTGTTAGTTGCCTAATTGTATAAAACCGCGTAAGCTGCAGAACTTAGTTTCCCTGAGAGCTCGGTGATATAAGTGCTCCATTGCAGTTTAGAGTCTATATTTATGCCAAGGAACAAAGTTGCATTGTCAATATTGAGTCTTTCACCGTCAAGAACTATGATTGGTTCTATACTTCTGACGTTAGGCAACGAAAATTTCAAACATTTAGTCTTTTTCGCATTCAATAACAGATTATTAGCTTCAAGAATAAGAAAGCTTATTTTTGTATTCAAAAATCTTAGAGACGTAGTAGACTCAAATTTGGCCATACAGGTATATAGAGCGCTATGTGAGTGCCTTGTCAGGTACTGCATAACCGTATGGGGTAGTGCTGCTAAAACATACCTTATTTCTGCAGAACGAGCACAACGTGCTGTATTAAAGGTACTTTTACGGTTACCTTTTAGGCACCCCACATCAGCTGTATATGAAAAGGCAAACGTACTCAGTATAAGAAAGCTGTTTATATATGAGAGCATACGACGGTATCATAAAAATGTAGTTCCGTGATTACCCCCCTGCACGAAAAGAGTTGATCGTTGTCCAGTACCACGAGTTAGAAAAAAATTTGCACATAATCACTACTCGGTAATTACCCCGCATCTTTACAATAGACTGAATCACAAATATAAAGTTAAAACTTCTAGTCCAAGAGAATTAAAAAAAATCCTAATTACTTGGCTTGAAGAGTTTGATTATGAAGGTATTGAAAGCATGCTAATGTAGGGTTATTATATAATGCGTGTATGGGGGCATTATACACGTTGTCAGGTTGGCCGAGTGTAGGGTTGATGTTATTTTGTGACGCGCATGCTACGGATTCTGTGAACGTTTTGGTGGTTTTATGGAAAGTATTAATGGCAACGTGTGGTTTCACGAAGATCTATGGCATGTGCGAGGGCGCGATGGCAACACAGGGAGGTGGATGCCAGCGCGACAGATGATTGTAGAGCGAGATTGAAAATGGTGGGCTTGAAATAAATCATGTAAAATATGCTGAAGTGTTCGAGTATTATTTAATGGAAAAGGCACGTTTACGCACTAAGGAATCTGCATTTTTAACCCACATACGTAACACAAACATCAGACAATCTCTCCAGGCCCAACTCTTACGAGGCTGGTGTCTTTGAGAGGTAGCCATACACTACCTACTATATGTGAGTACATGCGATTGTGTTGCAACACAATCGCATGTACTCACATACATACACATACACCCCCCCCCCACCCTTACAAACACATACATAGCCATACACACCCTTACGAGGACGCGAGTTGTATCTGTCTGAACCGAGGACTCGCCAAAAAACAGGCTTAATAAGCTCGTAGGTGTATTTCAATAAGACAGAAAGAGACAGGACTAAAAATCTATAGTGATGAGCTGATCGGCATAGCGCTATCTCAACTTTTTTTCGTAAGAATTCGGCTAACAAAACGAGGACTCAAAATACACACTCAAACGTGACTGGCGATGCACATGCGAGGGCTTTGTGTACGTCAACCGAGGACGTCTCTCGTAAGACCTGGGACACCCTTACGAGGACAATTTTTAACACAATATTTCTTATATCTTGTACAAAGTGAGGACGGTGTGTGTGACTTTACGTAACCGAACCGAGGTCAGTTTTCCCATGCAGGGCTTGTACAAAGGGAGGACGTGGAAAATCTATCTGAACTATTTTACTTGCATAATTATCTACAATTAATTAATCATTTTTGTTTATATCTTACACGTATTTTAAAAATTAAATCAAGAACGACTGATGAAAATAAAGAAGTCAGTGTCTTTTAATTTTCTACTTAGTCGGCATTGCCAAAGGATTATCAAAGACTAATTTTGTTTTTGCTGTATTTAATCAATGCGGAAGAAAGGTAAGTTTTTAAATTTTGTTACATTCTGTTACACGGGAATTGATCAAAAATAATTTTATTACTTATTAGCGAATAATTATTATAATTAAATAAATATGAGCACCAAGATTAGTATTTCAGTTTACAAATTATTTTACGCATTTAGTTACCTACCAGCATGAGCTGATGCTGCAGCCAGGATTGTCTCTTCATAAGGAAACTCCTCATTAGTTGGTATGACCTGCTTGAAAATTAGCATACGTGTTGTTCTTACAATTTAATCTAAGATACTTACCAGTTTGAACTGATGCTGCAGCCAGGGTGATCTCCTCACAAGAGAACTCCTCACTAGTTTGTTTGACCTACTTGAAAATTGGCATGCGTGTTATGCTTACAATTAAATCTAAGATAGTTACCAGTTTGAGGTGATGCTACAGTCAGGGTAGTCTCCTAACGAGAGAACTCCTCATTAGTTAGTATGACCTACTTGAAAATTGGCGTACGTGTTATACTTACAATGAAATCTAAGATACTTACCAGTTTGAGCTGATGCTGCAGTCAGGGTAGTCTCCTCTTGAAGGAACTCCGCATTAGTTGGTATGACCTACTTAAAAATTGGCATACGTGTTATACTTACAATTTAATCTAAGATACTTACCAGTTTGGGCTGATGCTGCAGCCAGGGTAGTCTCCCAGCGAGAGAACTCCTCATTAGTTGGTATGACCTACTTGAAAATTGGCATACGTATTATACTTAGGTACAATGAAATCTAAGATACTTACCAGTTTGAGCTGATGCTGCAGTCAGGGTAGTCTCCTAACGAGAGAACTCCTCATTAGTTGGTATGAGCTACTTGAAAATTAGCAAACGTGTTGTACTTATAATAAATTCTAGGATACTTACCAGTTTGAGCTGATACTGCAGCCAGGATATTCTTCTCATGAGGAAACTTCTCACTAGTTGGTATGAACTACTTGAAAATTGGCATACATGTTATACTTACATAAAAATTTAAGATAATTACTAGTTTAAACTGATGCCAGAATAGTCTCTTCATGAGGGAGCTCCTCATTAGTTGGTTACCTCATTAGTATTCCTCGTAGAAAATTATAACGTGGTAAGTGCTGCTGATGGGTTTTGGAGTAATCGATAGATTTATCTAGCTTTATGGATAGGATTGGTTGTTGTTTAGTACGTATCTGTTTAGTAGATTTTAGTACCTACTAGCTTTTACTAAAATCCTGTTACCATTAACTACTCGTACTACACATTATATCCCGATTAGATACCAGGCTAACTAGCAACAGCTAGTATTGTATGTGTAATATCAAATTACCATAGATAGTTATAAAATCTCAGGTATTATCCCCGCTCGGAAGTAATTATTATCTACTTAAGAAATAAGAACAGACATAGATACATAGATACTTTAAATTGTGCAGAGTGGTTTTAGGAGATAATAGTTTATTTATATCCATTCGCGGCTTCCGCGACCTTTATTCTATTTTTTTCAGTATGTGGGTAGAGACTATGGTGGCGTATGTAGCCAATATTGTCTCTGAAAGTGCGTGAGCAGGTAGCGCAAGTTAGACGACCATTTACAAAGTTAATGTTTTAAGGGGGTTTGTTTTTGGTATGGTCTCGTTTTACATCAAGTTCGCGCCTGCGTTTGTCTTCATACGAATAACTTTACATTTGTCGCACTAGTTTCCTCTACTCTACGCATTTCTCTGCCAGAAATGTCCAATTATATTTCCTACACTTCTGCATAGTTCTATTTTGAGCATCCTTATATCTGAGGAATTGGTCGCCTCGTTTCCTCTTGCCCTCTTGCAGCTCAGAATAAAACGTGCGCTTCGCCACTCTCTTGTCAGATATGCGCAGAACATGCTCGAACCACCACATCGAATTAAATATGCGTCCATGCCACAAACATTTGCACGTCGAAGAATATCGGTGTTTCATATACTGCTGCCGGAAAAGCTATCAAACCGAGGTCTTTCATACACTCTATTGGAAAAACTACCAAACTGAGGTATTTCATATACACACCTGGAAAAGCTACCAAACGAGGACCTTTGTGTTAAAATAACACATAAGACCTCGGTTCAGTCAACAAACGTGAAATGAGTGTATGGGGGCTGTGTGTGAGGCGACTAAAAGCGCCACCTGGTGGATACACACTCCCTGTGTAAGCATATGAATTTTCTTGATCAAACCGAGGATTTGGCAACTTTTCTGTATTATTTATACAGTACGGTTCAAAATTGCTTGAACAATACGAATCTGCGGTCCGATCGAAGCGAGGACCCATCAAAAAGCCCTCGCTTTGGAAAAGCCCTCGGTGGTGCCTTGTGTATTCATACGCACGTCCTCGGATAGTACTTACAACAAACACAGCAACACAATCGCATGTACTCACATACATACACATACACACCCCCCCACCCTCACAAACACATACATACACCCATACACGCCCCCCACACCCTCGCACGCAAATGGTTTGCATAATAATCCCATATTGCATGTAATACCAATATCTAGAAAAATAATTAATATTGTTATTAATAAATAATTTTCTATGCATGCTATGTAATTTTGTTTTATATATATTATATTAAGTGTTTTATTATATTATATTAATTTTATATATATTATATTTATTATTGTCGATAGCATTAGTTTATAAGCTGATATAAGTTTATTATATTTACTTTTCTTTTTTACCTTATAAGTTATTTTTTTTTGTATATTATTTTTGTATATTAGCCACATAATGGGAGAAGCCACTGGTCCCTGAAATACAGTTTTAACAAGTTGGGGGACCTATGGATTCATAGAAATATTCTGTAACATTTATGTCAATAAATAAATTTTAAAATTTTAAATTTTGAAATTTGTTTGCTCACAGCAAACCATCTGGATATACTTGCTAAAGTTTTATTAACATGTACTAGTGAAGTATCCTTCCTATCAACTTTAAAAATCAATGACGTATCATCAGCAAATATCTGCTAGACCGTGGACCATCCAGACACCAAACTGTCATTGAGATAATTCCTAATGGAAAAATCTATAACCTTGTAATCTGGGATCTTTTGATCGGCAGCAGAGCTTGTAACCACTACCCCGAGGCAGCCTTTTGAGATATTATTAGGATTTTCGATCCTTTTAGGCCCGCTGGCACTGAACAGATATACTACGTATAGAATGGACACTGTCATCCGCCCACCAATCCGACCTTCCTCACCCTGCGAGCGAGATTACTGGGACGTCTAATGCTGAACATAGGCCTCCCCCTGAGATTTGCATCCAGTCCGGTTGTAAGCAGCCTGCATCCAGCGTGGTCCTGCCGTACTTATCAGATCTTCCGTCCACCTTGTGGGAAGACGTCCTACGCTGCGCTTACCAGTACGTGGTCTCCATTCGAGAACTTTACGTACCTATAACTACTCATAAATACATAGCTTGCTCCTCCCCCCACAATAACCCTCCATTTGCGGAACCCCCTCTGTGTACGTAAATATTTACTTACCAATAAAACGTAACACAATTCAAAACACTCAATATTAAACAATACAAAAACATTTTTTAAAAAATAGCGCGCTAGGGTTGCGCCAAATAATAACCTACAAGAACACCACAGATCACTTTAATTATGAAGAACACAGAACACTATATTGTACAAGAAACCTAATGACTAATGACATTTATTATAATATTTTGAGTCATATACCTAGGTATCTATTAGCTGTCATAGATTATTTAGAGAGAACTTCTTGGTTAATATTTTCAGGATGAAGTTCTACCCCAAGTTTGTCTTGGTGATTATCTCTATATAGGGTACTAGCTATGCCCCGCGATTTTACCCGCATAGTCTTCGTTCCCGTGGGAATATCGGGATAATAAGTACCTTATATGTTATTCCAGGGTTTAAGCTACCTATCAACATACCAAATTTCATCTGAATAAATGTTTACACCGTGCGAGCTAGCGTACGAGTGTGCTTACCGAGTTACTAGCCTACAGTAACTCGCATCTCTTTACGAGTAACTCATACGTGCGAGTTGGTAGTAGCTCGCTTCCGAGTTACTTAAACATTTTTTTGTTTTCACTCGCCTCTCGCCCGACAATAACTCTGACATGTCATGTCCGAGTGCAGCTCGGTCATCACTCGCATCGTTTGGTTGCGTTCAGCAGCAGCTCGCCAGTGCCAGCTAGTCGCAGCACGGTATCAAGACAATCTTACTTTGCTAGACAGACTAACAAGCTTACTTTTATTACACTACGCTAAGTCTTAGTAGTGTTGTGTAATAATCGCTTAATCCGAGCCGAGCTACTGGTGTGCGACAAGACCAGCCGCTCGCACTGGCTAGGCAGCAGCTCGCATTGTGTAAACTAGGCATAACATTATAAGACCGTGAATCAAACGATCCAATAAAAACCAAAGAAAGACCTTATACCTTGTTATTAAGGTATAAGGTCTTTGATAAAAACTAGCCCGCGGCCCGCACACCGCCACGTATTGGCGGTATTGTTTTCATACTAGAGCCTCTAGTATAAAAACAATATCTCTAGAAGCTAACTCTAGAAGCCTACAGGTTAATTTGAGTCTCACTGCAAATTTATATAAAACTATTATGTAAAATAATTCTCTCTGTATTTTGAAATTATTTTAATATACTTAATCTTTTTGGCAATAAAAAAATTCTAAAAAAAAATTCGTACTAAAATTCATGAATACTGGTATATAACACAATAAATAATAGTATGTTTACTATGTAACGTTATAATCTATTATCTGTTTCTACAAACTAAGTACTACTTAAGAGGCCTGCCACCGACAAATTGCCCGTAGAAACGTTAGAAGTACCTAAATTATTTGCAAGCAGAGCATATTTCCTTTAATTGACTTATAATACTTAAAATGATGTTATTTGGAATGAGACACTATAGCCCATCAAATCTAATAAGTACCGTTTGACAGTTCATATTTTGTCTTGTTTGAATGATTTGTATATAAATTTAGTGATTAAGAATTGTACGTCTGTGATAAAATTCATAATTTCATGGTTCTACGGCGGAGTGAGTTACGACTTTGCAAAGTTATTTCGACTTGAAAAGATGAAATGTCAAACGGTACTTGTTAGATATGATGGACTGTAGGTAGTAATCTAGGTTCCTAATGTTATTTTATAATAATTTTAGACAAACAAGTTGCATGATCTAAGAGTCCATCAAAATATGTGTTCTAGAGTTAGATTTGAAAATACTTATATGTTGTCAAAATACTTAATATATTTATATTATATTCTAGTCTTAGAAACGTAGATGATGCTCTGACAGTTGTTCAAACATGAACAAGACCTAATTCCATAACGACCGACTAAACCGCACGAAACGAGGGCACCGTCACGGCGCGTCAGCACTTCCACAGAGCAAGGCCAATCGCGAGATGCTGACCGAGCCAACATAATAGTTATTACGCACATGGAAATAATTATATTTGTGTGTAGCCAATAATTTAGTATATAAGTTAAATTTTTTGTAAATAAATGAATCACTACCTAACCTGGGTTTTGATTCACTCCTCCTGCGGCCTAACAGCCGCCCATCAATAGGACCTCGGCCTGACAGCCACCCCTCGGCACCACTGCGGCCTAACAGCCGCCCATCAATAGTACCGCGGCCTGACAGCCGCCCATCAGCAGCCGTACGGAAGGCTACAAGCGGCCTTGGCCTGGACCGGCAGCAAGAGTACCGGTCCATTGCCCCGTACTGACGAGGTCGGCTGCCGCCGCCCACCTGTCCGAACGCTCCCGTCCCCAGGGAGGCTCCACCGGACCGCCTGCCGGGGTCCGGCCACCGCGCCCTGTCCAGTACCTCTCCGCTGGGCGGGCGATTTACCTCTCCTTCCTCCGACTGCGGCCAAGACTCCTTTAGCTGTCGCTGGTCCCCCGTGATCAGTGATCGGTCACGTGATCCTGCGTGATCGGCAGTCGGAAAACCGTACCTGCGCACATTGCACGACGTGCGTATCCCTCTTTCCTACCCGCCTCCGTCTGTTGTCATAGGTCTCTCGGCAACGGACATCCCGCACTATCTATATAAGTATATATCTTATTGTATATGGTTAGGGCTAGGGCGATAGGAAAGTTAGGTAGGTGTTAGGAACTCTACAGAGTAGGTTCTTAATCAACTTACGATCAGGCGACCGCCTTTTCAACAGTTAATATTTTATTAACTATCATATCAGTCGGTGGCTGGCCTCTTAAGAAAGATCTTAATTATTATCTTTTAAAATTCAAACAACACTTGCAAGTCGATTATTTTATTATGAAATCCAATAATTTAGGTTTTAGTATAATATTTACAACGCTTTTTAAACTTAAATATACTACTCTATACGTATATAGATCAACAGTATATTATAATATACATTACATTTATAAAGTGACTTGGAATATAATAAGTGAAGTTTTATTAGTTAAATTAATAAACGGAAAAGGAGACCTCTTAGAAGTTGACACATTCCAGTGGAAAATTTTATCAAATCGATGTTTTGTATTCCCCAGTTTCCTCCAAATATAGTAAAACTATTTGATATATTTATATGCTGATATTTTGAAGATGAAGTAAACTATGTCCCTATGATTTAATTTTTTGTTTATAAACTCTTAATTTTTTTTGTAGTGAACGTCTAATCACAAGAGTAAATATGGGATTTTTAGAAGTTCACTATGAAAAAACCGAGAGTTTATAAGAAACGAAAATGTCAGGGATTTTACTTCACTATAAAAATATCAGGATATAAATTGATAGATTGGGTTAATTATATTCGGAGGAAACAGGGGAACACAAAACATTGATTTGGGAAAATTTTCATAGGATTGATCCAAATTTCTCGTACACTCTTATCAAAAAAAACATATAAAATATAAATACAGGGTGACTGGTACATCACGTGACAAGTAAACCATGGACCATATTGTAGAGGTTATTATAGTACTTGATCGAAATAAGTAAATGGGACAAAAAAAAATAGTGCTGTAATAGGTGTAGTAATAGGTGCTGAACACAGACCTCCTCCATAATTTCTATCCAGTCCGGTTGTAAGCGGCCCGCCAGCGTGTTCCTGCCGTCCTTATCAGATCGTCTGTCCACCTTGTGGGTGGGTGTACGTCCTACGCTGCGCTTGCTGATCCATGGTCTTCATTCGAGAACTTTACAGCCCTATCAGCCATCAGTTCTACGTGCTATGTGCCGCCCATTGCTACTTCAACTTGCTAATCCTTGGCTATGTCGGTAACTTTTGTCGGTCTATGGATCTCCTCATTTCATTGGTGGGTTCCCAACGAGTTACACTAAACGAGTCACAGTGTGACACTTTGGGAAAAAAAATTCCCATCGAGTAACACTTATTGCACAGTGTGACTGGATGGAACGGATTAAAAAATAAAAGGTGCCAACGGGTAACAGTGTAACCTGTTGGGAAAAAAAAGGTTGCAACGAGTAACAGTGTGACACGATGGGATAAAAAATATCCCAACGAGTCACAGTGTGGTGTTCTTCATTCATTCGATCTCGCAGAGAAATTCCGAGCATAGCCCTCTCCATGGCTCGTTGCGTATAGCCGTGTAGCACTAATCGGCGAGTAGTTAATCAACTTTTTACTCGAAGATGGTAAAAGAGGCCCTAAATCTAAACCATGATTTATTGGAATAATCACTATTAAAGTTTTTTTTTGTAGTGGTAGGCCTCAGGGGGCCGCCTGGGGGTTATTCATCCGCCAAGCAGTAATATGCAAACATTACTGTGTTCCGGTCTAAAGGGCAATGTTACAGGCGCAGTCCAGTGCCACGCAGAATTTTGAATTATAAAACACTGGGTGGCACTGTGTCTGATATGGGCAATCATGATGCTTACCATCAGGCACCTGATTTGCTCGTCTTGTCACTCACTATCATAAAAAAAAACAAATTTATCGATCAGCTGATAAATTTTGAATGGGAAATTGAATTTTTTTTTTGCTAAGGTCACAATCCTTTCTTTGATACATACATCCCCTTAAGTAATTAGTACACAATTTTGTAACACGTTGTATACATATCTTGAATTTTTAAGGCGCCCATTAGAAGATAATTATTGCCGTCAGAGTTTTGAACAAGTCACGGCGTTCCTTCTTTATCTCAAATTTTCAAATACACACAGTAACTTAGGTTCCTTCGGTAACCTATCGTGCGATGTAATTATTGACGTCATTCGAGGAGAAATAAGTCGACCGTCACTCAGTATGGCCACGGTACACTAAGAACACTAGTTCATCTAAGGCGGGTCCTGAGTTAATAGCATACTCTTGCGATGACGCTTAGGGTTGTCACTTCTATTTTGGCGAAGAGCCAGTTGTACCATTGGACTTGTTGATCAAACGATACAACGTTTAGTTAAATATTAAATGCGTATTATGAGCAATTTTTAATATAAAACTGCGCTTAAT
Organism: Hemistola chrysoprasaria; assembly: GCA_947063395.1. Classification (NCBI taxonomy): domain Eukaryota; kingdom Metazoa; phylum Arthropoda; class Insecta; order Lepidoptera; family Geometridae; genus Hemistola; species Hemistola chrysoprasaria. The sequence continues at coordinate 8,432,163 of OX346730.1, forward strand.
AACCGAATATAGTGGTCGGTGAGAGCAGGCGAATATGAGCGAGCGTACAGATTGGGTGCGTACTTGAACGCGTGCTATCACATTCATGGCCTCACGACACCCGAGTCCCCCACAGATTATGGTAATGTGTGCGTGGCAGTGCGTGCGAACACGGCGCCGGTACGCATGCACACATTCAATCTAGCAGCATTTTCTATGAAGATGAACTATTACTGTTCATTGTGTAGTGGGTTAGTAATATCAAAATAATATTTATAATATTCTTTGGCTATAGGCTTCTTAGGCTATTTATAATATTTATAATTTCTATGGCTCATGATTAGAACTGGATTGACGTCTAAACTATCGTATAATGAACGCCCAAGATTTATTGTATATTTTAATTATCTTATAGCTTCAAGTGTGTTGTTACGTATGTTACAGATAATGCGCGAAATAGGTAATTTTCAAAACGACTACGATACATTTAAAACAGAGTATTTTATTCTTTAAATAGATGCCATAAATCAGATCCATACTTGGAAAAGTCTTATAAAATCATGTTTTTTTTTTGCCTATAAAATATTACATAAATATTGTAAAAACCTACGTATTATTATTATTACAATGAGATGAATATGCTAATTGTAATAAAAAGCACATAATGGCAGTATAATCTAATATAAAAAACCTTTTCTTTAACAATTATTACGATGCGGTGAAAAAATTAAGCCTATTTCGATAACCTAAATACATTTTATGATAGTGAATCATACAATTTATAATAAAATACTTTTTGTCTAACTATTAAATTATGTTTACACTAAAAACCACGTGTGTTGCATTGAAATATAGAAATATAAAAAAAACCTAAAGAGAGTAAAAATTAAGCGACAAATTCATTTATTCTTATTAATACCAATAAAATATGCACAGAATGAAAAGTTTTGTAAATTTTACAATCATTATCTTAGCCGTAGGAAGTCCATTGCTGGGCATAGGCCTACCCCATAAAGGGGTTGTTTTGCCAATACTCGCCACACTTGGCAGGCGAGCGCAGATTGAAGATTTTAAACAGAGGACGCTGCTGCCCTTCCTCTAGACCTATTAATCCTTAGCCGGCTAAATTTTTTTAAAATAATAAATTAATAAAATAGCAGCTGCATGTTTTATTGTTCATTTTACAAGATAACGGCATAACGGAAGGGTGTGTCACGTTTGTGTCAACATAGCGCCTAAACTACTAGCCTGATTTTGATGAGACGTGTCAGTTGATACGTTATTATAGTGCGATAAAGAACAGAACTACATTAATTGTAGTAGGTATTTAGTTGTTTTATTATTCAATTCAACACAACACACGTAAACTAAATGCTTTAATTACAAAACAGAATCTTTACATCATTTACATATCAGTCGTAATATTATAACATATATTAGTCTTGTAAAAGCTATATACAATTCAATTTTCACACTAGCCATAATAATGACATATTAAAAAATAAGTCAGGTGTTACAATAAGGAGTAGTTATACTTTGGGAGGAGCATCTAGAATCCAGACGTCAAACTGAAAATCTTGAAAAGGAAAAATTGCAAGGTCCGCGATAAAATCGACATCTCATACTTTAAGATACAATGAAATACGTTTTTTTATAATGCTTATATGTGAAAACTATATATTAAAATTAAAATTTATCTAATGGAATGGACGTAAATTGTATAAATCTATGCTTTTGAAAAATATCGCTGTAATAATTACTGTATAGTATTTAACATGAACTCCGAAAAAAGGTATAGGTGTATAATCGAAAGCCTCACTTTGTTATTTTTTTTAATCAACCCAAACTTCGTCACTCATGTTTTGATGTTGACGAATCTTACTTAAAGAATCAAACAATTATAATTACGGAATTTAAAAATAATGACTTTACTAGTAATAATTTAATAGCCTCTTAATTAGCTTATCCGTTTTGTATGGGAAGTTTGCCAGTTATTCATCCGCCAAGCAGTAATGTGCAAACATTACTGTGTTCCGGTCTGAAGGGCTATGTTACCAGCGAAATTACTGGGCATGATGAGTTTCAACAACTAATATCTCAGCCGCGCAGAATTTAGAATTTTAAAACACTGTGGCGCTGTGTCTGATATGGGTAATCATGATGCCTACCATCAGGCATCTGATTTGCTCCTCTTGTCACTCACTATCATAAAAAAAGTCAATTATTTTTACGAATCTTGCATATTTTTCTTTTGCAAATGGTAAGAACGGGACGGGTAGACTTACACTTCCTTAAATAAAACTACACCATTATGTAACACCTAGTATATAAGATTGGTGTCTACTTCATAATATTCATATTATATTAAGTAAATTATGAAATTTTTGTTGATGTTTCTATCGCCTCGATTCCGCTACATTTATACATTTATATTACTGCGTAAGCTTTATGAATATAAAGCAAATATTGGAGTTACATTTTATAATTTCATTAAAATAATTCAATTAAAATTTAAACGTTCTGGCAATGTTTTAAGCTACATTTAGTATATATTATATAAAAATAAAATATATTATATTGGGAATATTATAAAAGAGAGCAATAAGGAACTTATTTATCTCATATTTTAATTAATTACTCATTTTTATATTACATGCAAATAAACTTATTTAACTTGTTGCTTAAAACTGAACCGATATTGATGAAACTCTGAAACTATATTATTGTGATGGAAAATGCTTTGCTTAAAATATATGACTATCGGCAAACATTTTTAAATAAAATTATCTCATTTTCAACCTAAAATAATACTTTACAATATTTGTTAAGACAAAATAATTATGCATAACATATTTCATTCAAGTTTTACGTAAATCTTATAACTAAGAATAAATAAGTCTTAAAAAATAAAGTTCATTTACGTTTAAGAAAAGTTCATTACATTTAAAAATAAACCTACAATCAACTTTAATACAGTCACTTTCTTCGGTCTGTTGGAATATGATTTTCATTATAAAAATCCAATTTAAGAAAACATTTGTATGAATTATAATAGCCATTTTCATAAATGACGAATTTTATACTAATGCCCGTGACATAATGCTAAAAAGTGCGCGTATTTAGTGAAAAGTACAAGATTTGGCATCTTTCATACGGAAGTGTTTTTTTTTTTGGCTAAACACTAATATTTTTTATACAATTTTCAATTTTAATAAGAAAAAAATTGGTACAGACTTTTTTGATACAAAAATAACGTGTCTTACCTTTAAATTTATTTAAATAATTGAATTTCATTAGAGTATTTTAATAGTCCAATAATTTGGGAGTTGATTTTAAAAATCATAGGTGTTGGTTGTCATATCTTATTTCATTTCTTCTAAGACTGTCTAAAAGGGCGATAAGGCGCCAATTGACATGTGTAGTGTAACTGTTGTTACACTACACATCATATAGTCACTGTCATATAGTACAAAAAAAATCCCTTCTCGCCTAGATCTTTTAAACTTCGCAACAGATTCTGACAGGAAACACAATCCCATGGAAAATTTACCAAATCGATGTTTTGTATTCCCGTTTCCTCCGAATATAGTAAACCTATTTGATATATTTATATCCTGATATTTTGAAGATGAAGTAAACTATCCCTACCATTTTATTTTTGTTTATAAAATCTTTTTTTTTGTAGTGAACGTCCAATCACGCGAGTAAAACTAGGATTTTTAGAATTTCTCTAGGACAATACCGAGAGTTTATAAGAAAAACTATAACAACAGATACATAGTTCACTTCACTATAAAAATATTAGGATATACATTTCTAGAATGGGTTTATTATATTCGGAGGAAACAGGGGAATACAAAACATCGATTTGGTAAATTTTCCATAGGATTGTTTCGAATTTCTAGGAGCTAGGATAAGCTCTTAAAGTTAAACGTCACCCATACAAAACGAAAATACACAGTTAAGAATAATGAGGGAATAAATTTCCACTCAATTGTTTGTGGTTGGCTCTGGATCTAGCCTTTATTTGCACGAAAACATATTTTGTTAAAGAAAGGAAACCTTACAGTTTCTTCGTATTTATAAAAATTAAAAAAAAAAATAGTTTTTATTTATTTAATAACATAATGATAGAAAGCTTACATACAGTATAGATACCAACGTGCTAACTATCTTAGTAACAAATGACTTAATTAAACTCTAATATTAACTGATATAGGCCGCACACTATCATCAAAAATATCGACATGTTGGAGCTCGCTTGTGAATGCGTTCAAGTTTTTAGGTTATGTTAATGTTTTATTTTTTAATAGCAAAAAAAAGACATACGGTTTTCTTTAACAAAATATGTTTTCGCGCAATTGAAGACCAGATCCAGAGCCAACCATAAACAATTGAGTGGATAATTATTCCCTATTGTATGTATTTTCATTTTGTATGGGTGACGTTTAACCTTAGTGTGGTTTATTATTAATAGAACAGGGTGGTGATAGGAAGTGTAGAGTCTCGACTGTTTGGAGACTCTGCATACATTTTATAGTTAAGTTATAAGTTAGAGTTAATAGTTAATTGTTTGTTCGTTGTTGAGTACGGGTGCGCGACGCCGGGACGCTTAGATTAAAAATTTAAGAGCAGTGTGCTCTGAACGACGCCTTTATTGGTATTGGTTTTAACAAACTTATGGCTAAAGAAATCTGTAGAGTTATGTTAAGTGTTAAGTTAACGTGGGAACTCAAGTGCTCTGTATGGTGAGCCCATACATGAAGGTTTATTGTATTTGATATTGTATTTGTGTATTGTATATTGTAGTAGTTATTATATTTGATGGTACCCGGAGCGAAGCGAATGAAATAGAAGCTTCTAATATTATATTTTAATGTAAAACACGTTATTTGTATGGAATACACAGATTATGCATGTTGAATAAATACCAGAGTTATTGAGTATCATTTGAACTAATGCTGTACTAGACGTATTTATTATTTATTTACAAAATTATATAAATAACTTACTCTATGTACATTTCACGTCATAATTCTGGAAAAAAAATTGAAGATATAATTATTTTCTTTATAAATAATAATCTTACTAATGTTACTAAAGCGAAAGTTTTTGAGGATGGGTGGATGGATTGGTGTTTGTTACTCTTTCACGCCAAAACTACTGAACCGATTGGGTTGAAATTCGGTATGTGGATAGTTTAATCCCTGGAATAACACATAGGGGATTTTTGATAGGCGATATTCCCACGGGAATGAAGACTAGGGGGGTGAAACCGCGGATACAGCTAGTATAAAATAACGCCTTTTTCCGAAGGGGCAGGCAGAGGTGTACCCATGATCCAGTCCCATAGTAGGTACACCCATACTTCGTCAGTTATGTTTTTAAATCCCGTATCATTAGGGGCTAGATTTCTGACTCTAGGCTGCCATTGAGATAATTAACTTTGCGTGATGTGGGGATCGAAGCCAGGACGTCATTATCGGCAGTCGAGCTTGCCCCCACTACACCGCCGAGGCAGTCTTACTAATGTCCCAATAGAACCCGACTACATCGCGCCTAAAATTGAATACTTGATTTTTTTTGCATAAATGGAAAGATCATATATAAGATTCGTAACAAAACTTTCTTTAGATTTTTTATTCGCTATAATTACAAAGTTATATCAAATTAAAAAATCATTTTTAATCCAGTACTGAAATCACGCCGATAGTACCCGAACGAGCTCGTGACCTGTAGTGACGTCACAATGTTATAAAGTATGTACCACAAATAATAATTATAACATTGTGACGTCACAATCATAGCGACCACTCGTAGCGCGTTCGTGATCAAGTGACTCTTATTGGAATTTTATCAATTTTGAATTTCTTATACTTAATTAAAAAAAATATTTTTAAAGTGATTTTCGAATCTGATGATGCATAATTTTCATTAAACTTTCAAAACAAAAATACGATATTTTTTTCAAATATTCAAATAGGACACTTCTTCGACATTAGCATGTTTGATCTCGAATTCGTATTATATTTCTTCGTACTATATTTGCGCAATTAACGCGTTTTAAGACTAGTAAGAAACTATTTTATATTTTAAAGACTATAGCGGTCTTTTTCGCTGAAAATACTATATTAACATGGGTAGAAAAATCTCACCCACGAGCCCGATACGATAGGTGTTAAGTGGATTAATGGAAAATTTTGCCGATGACAAATACCTCCACGACAGCTCTACAGGGAGAGTGCCACCACGCGGATTGGTGCGGAAGGTGCGGGTTCGAGTCCCGCTTGTGGATGAATTTTTTCTACCCATATTCATATAGTATAATTATACATATAACTTACGTATATATTAAATGCTTAGCATCCACTTTCAGCGCGTCCGCCATCTTCTTTTCCCGTATCTTTGTAACCTCGAGGTCGATTACCTAAAACATTAAGGATTTATTATTATTTAATCACATTGAAATCTACAATACCAAAGATCTTAAACCATTGAATATATAGCTCGCGTAGACTTTGTTCCCATGGGAATAGTTACGATGAGTACAATAAAATAAAATGTGTGTCACATAATAAGTAATTATGTTGTTTATGAATAATGGAATAATATTGTTGTAATTATTTAATTTTTATTTTTAATATTGACATTTCTTATGACTTTATCAGTAATTTCATTGTTTAATTGAGATGATTGATATATTTTATATTATCATCATTTATCTTTCATTGTGACGTCACAATCATGGCGACCACTCGTAGCGCGTTCGTGATCAAGTTACTCTTATTGGAATTTTATCAATTTTGAATTGCTTATAATTAATTAAAAAGTATATTTTTAAAGTGATTTTTGAATAGGATGTTACATAATTTTCATTAAACTTTCAGAATAATTTTAAAAAATACCCCTTTTTTTCAGTTATAGTCAAAATTGCGAAATTCGCAAGAAAAATTTCGACTTCCCATACAAATTCGCCGATGAGCTGATCGATTTTTAATGGGAAGTGGAATGTTTTTTGGCGAATTTCGCAATCGTTTCTCTCGAAAGGAGTTCTGTTTGACGGATAGATATGCACCAGTATCGATTGTAACACGATGTATATCAGTTTGGTGATACTGACGTGTGGGCTGCGTCCGCTTGGGCGGCGCGTGGTGGCCCAGCGTGACGAGCGCGGAGGCCACGGCCAGGCCCCCGAGCGGCGGCGCGCGGCCCGTGCCGCCCGTGGGCAGCCGCACCAGCAGCGACAGCACGGCGGCGCGGCCCCCGCGACACGGCTCCAGGGCCACCGGCGCGGGGACTCCACCTCCTCCACACACAACATTCATTTACACTTTTTTTTATGATAATGAACGACGAGACAAGCTATGTTTACACCCTACAAAAGTAAGCGACATGAAAATAAAGTGTGTGGTCCCGCATGTAACACTACTCTGTTTAACGAGAGTGTCTTCTGCATGGGTCCACGGGTGTACAACCATCCGCCGAAGGCACTCCTGGAAACTAGCAATATAATATATAGTTTCAAGAGTGACTTAAAGAAGTTTCTAATTGACGAAGCGTATTATTCGGTGGCTGAGTATTTATCAGACAAATCTTTTTGACATGAAATTTAAATATTTAAAATAATTGTTATACCTACACTACATTCTGGACCTACTTATAACTATAAAATTGACATTAATTTATATAATTGTAATAATAAGAATACCTATGTTTGCATGCCGTATGGTAGAATAAGGCAATCCTATGTACACATAACATCTTTATCATATTACCCTTATCCGAAATAAATGATATGATTTATGAAGACGAGCAAATCAGGTGCCTGATGGTAAGCATCGTGATTGCCCATATCAGACACAGTGCAACCCAGTGTTTTAACATTCTAAATTCTGCGCGGCACTGCACTGCGCCTGTCACCCTGAGATATTAGTTGTTGAATCTCATCATGCCCGGTAATTTCGCTGGTGACATTGCCCTTCAGATTCAGATTGTGTTCCGGACACAGTAATGTTTGCAAATTACTGCTTGGCGGACGAATAACTGGCAAAGGCAAAGGAAACTCGTGCTCAAAAGGTCCGTCATTGTTGCGTACAAACTCACTCATTTTATTCATAAAAATAATAATTACACGTCTTGTTTTATAGTATTAAAATAATCTGCATTATTACAATATTAATAATAACGATCAAAAATAAAAATATCTTATAACAATAGATTACTATTGTTGTACTATTGTTGTATGTTTTATTAAAAACATTAAAAATGAGTTAATTGATATACAAATAAAAGAGCTTAATAAAATTAAAATTATTATTTAAAATTATTTAATTACCAGAGCGCGGCTGAAATAATTTTTTTCACTGTCGCAAGTTTAAGATATCATTTATTAGACGAAATGTTTTTATGAAATACATAATTTTAAAAACAACGTTAACATAACTTAAAAACTATTTTTTTAAGAATTTTCATAAATACGAAGAAACTGTAAGGTTTTCTTTAACAAAATATTATGTTTTCGCGCAAATAAAGGCCAGATCCAGAGCCAACCATAAACAATTGAGTGGATAATTGTTCCCTATTTCTTCATATCTGTATCTGTATCTGTATGTTGTAGTGGTAGGCCTCCTTTGCAGGGGGCCGCCTGGGGAAGTACCACACCTTTGCTAGTTATTCATCCGCCAAGCAGTAATGTGCAAACATTACTGTGTTCCGGTCTGAAGGGCAATGTTACCAGCGAAATTACTGGGCATGATGAGATTTAACAACTCATATCTCAGGGTGACAGGCGCAGTGCAGTGCCGCACAGAATTTTGAATTTTAAAACACTGGGTGGCACTGTGTCTGATATGGGCAATCATGATGCTTACCATCAGGCACCTGATTTGCTCGTCTTGTTACTCGTTATCATAAAAAAAAAAAAAAAAAAAAAAAACTGTGTATGTTCATTTTGTATGGGTGATGTTTAACCTTAAACATATTTTTATAACTTTTAATATAATGAAATAAGCGAGTACAATCGTGGAACTGTACCCGGTAGATGGCAATAGGCTCGCCCCCTATTACATGGGACTAATAACATACTGGCGAAATGTGGGTGTATTTATACTATGGGACTATAAGTCCTCGGTACACCTCTGCCTACCCCTTCGGGAAAAAGGCGTGATTGTATGTTTTTGTTCATAAGTACAATCGTCAACAGAACTCACCTTGTCCAGGTTTCTCCAGTTCAACGAGCACTTGGCTGAAGGGACGCGACGCCATCTGTTCCATCTCCACGAACAAACGCTGTCGACGTCTGTACATGTCGTATTTCTACAACAAAACAATCATCATCTCAGCCATAGGACGTCCACTGCTGAACAGAGGCCTCCCCACAGATCTCCATCTAGTCCGGTGTCCGGTGTTTTTATCAGATCGTCTGTCCACCTTATGGGTGGACGTCCTACGCTGCGCTTGCTGGTCCGTGGCCTCCATTCGAGAACTTTACAGCCCCATCGGCCATCAGTTCTACGTGCTATGTGGCCTGCCCATTGTCACTTCAACTTGCTAATACTCTGGACTATGTCTATAACTTTCGACTCGGTTTCTATTAACTCCCTCCTTAAAGCTTGTGAGTAAAACTACTTCGTATACAATGGTTTTTTTAGCCCCTTGTGTAAGAATCTACTATTTGTTCAGCTGTGAGGTATCAAACTATTTTACATGGTCAAGATTTAAGAAGCCGTCAGACATTAATAATAATAATAATATGGGACAACTTCCAAACACGGTCATCTAGTCCCAAACTAGGCTAGAAGCCTGTACTATGGTAACCAGATGACTGATATACATACTTATATAAGCTTATAACACCTAGATACAGATCAAACAGACGTGGGCCCTGCGGCACAGAAAGCAGAGTTACTACCATCTGAGCCAACGAGGCTGTCAAAAGTCAAAAATGATAAAAGACATAATGACCTGTTTAATTTTCCAAAGCGCGGCAGCAACCAACAACAACAACAGGAAACAACTGGAGAACGTAATGAAGAACTGCTGCAGATTCAGTTTAGGATACTGCGAGAATGAGATCTGTATCCACAATGGCGGCCGGAAGTCGTACACGTACACGAAGAACGTCGTCAATGTTACGTTGTCTTCTACGCCGAATGCGTGCTCCGATTTTGCGAACCTGAAATAATGATACAAAATTCAAAATCAATAATTATTTATTATTATTTATTTATTGGATCACCAACATGTTGTACATCATTACATTTACCATAGTGCACAAAATCGGAAAAATAATTAAAAATAAACACAGGTGACGACAGCATGAAATGAGACTATTAAGCGAAAACAGAATAAAATGGACTTATAACAGTTAACATGAATATAACTCAATTCCAAACAATAAATTAATTTACAAATAAAAAAATAAAAAAATCAAATCAGCTAATTCAGACGAAACAAAACAGAATCAAATAATGTAAATAAGATAATAATGATGATTTCATGCGTACAAAACAGAATGGATTACAATACAATATACATCATACAAGGTAGGTAAATTAAATGTTGTTTAAAATAATAAATAAGACGAATAAATTACGACGAAAAAACAAAAAATTACATAAAATTACATAAAATGTGCTTTTTCATTAAGTGAATGCCTCGGTGGCGTAGAGGGCGCATGCTTGACTGCCAATCAAGAGGTCTAGGGTTCGATCCCCAGGTCAGGCAGTGTTAAATATCGGATTTTTCCATTAGGAATTATCTCAATAACTGCCTGGAGTCTGAAACTGTACCCGGTAGATGGCAATAGGCTTGCCCCCTATCACATGGGACCAATAACATACTGGCGAAATGTGGGTGTATCTACTATGGGACCGAGTCCTGGGTACACCTCTGCCTACCCCTTCGGGAAAAAGGCGTGAATGTATGTATATGTTTATGTTTCATTAAGTGTCATCGAATACATACATTCATACAGTCACGCCTTGTTCCCAGTGGGGTAGGCAGAGACTATTTCCCTCCACTTGCTACGATCCTGACATACGCCACAGTCATCGAATAATAATAATAATAATAATAAATTTATTTCTCAAAAAAAGGATAACAGTTATATATCTGATTCTTATTGGTTATTACAGTAATTAAATTATGCATATTAACTGTAGGTCCCGGCTGTTTCCTATAAGATATGTAGGGAGCAGTCGTTAGGTCATGTCGGAGGCCTTGCAGGAATCTTGGCGACCTGAAACTCTGACAATATGGGTTGTCCACATAACCCATATGAATTGACTCGAGCAGTGTAATTGGGGTAACCCGTTCTGTTAGAGTATAAATTCAAATTATTATTATTATTAATAGCAGCTAGTAATAAATAATAATTGAAAGCCGGCACAAAAGTCCCGGGCGTGTGGAGTCTCACTTGTATCTGAAGTTGGTGCAGTTGACGTCGGTGAAGAGCGTCCTCTCGTGCGGGTCCCGGCGCGTGCGCACGGTGAGGTTCATGCGCGCGTGCGCCGAGCACGTGATGCTGAAGTCTGCGTCCACGTCCGCCTTCACCGGCGCGTTGCGGAAGTTGATGGCCGACAGGTGGCGGTCCTCCTTCTTCGACAGGTTGAATGTGAACTGGTAGTCCACCGCCAGGTCGTCTGCGGACAGGTGGCGGTACCTATGTGTTACGCGAACGTCTAGGGATACTCAACGGAGGTATCGAACAGGCAAACTGAACAACTTTCTAGAGAAATAATGAGCAAATTAACAAAAAACGTTTCGAATTTCCATAGAAAATAGATCAGAGGTGCTATTGGCGTTCTTCATAATCACCAGTCATTATCAGGCTTAAGTCTTTCTGTTCTGTGGTTTAAATTAGTTAAACTCAAACTCAAAACAGCTTTATTCAAATAGGTCATAATCTGACACTTTTGTACGTCAATGAAGATAAACAGTACTGAGTCTACAAAGACGTTTTACCTTTCTAACAAGACTGTGCACTGTCAAATTTGGAGAAGAGAAAAGGAAAAGGATAGACACTGCGAGTTGTTCTCACTCGGGACCGCAACAGTGCACAGTCTACTTAGTAAGTTTATCATGTCTTTGGTTAGTAACCAGACTTTGAGATTTGTAGTTAATGTCAAATCAAGATAATAGTCACTAAAAAGATAGTCCCCGACAACGCCAATTGCTCGGAATTTATAAAAACACACGGGCTTGTACACTGGCAGAGAATACTAATACTAAAGGGACCAAACGGACACTCAAAAAGTAGTGGTTGGTGTTGTCACACTTGTCGCAGCGGTCTCCGGCCAGTCCCTTGGTGCTGCAGTAGCAGCGGGTGACTCCGCTCCCACGTACACGCTACATACACACAGTATACTCACAGTAGCAGGCGCCCTTGTTGTAGAGGTCCGGATGGTAGTGGTTGGTGTTGTCACACTTGTCGCAGCGGTCTCCGGCCAGTCCCTTGGTGCTGCAGTAGCAGCGGGTGACTCCGCTCCCACGTACACGCTACATACACACAGTATACTCACAGTAGCAGGCGCCCTTGTTGTAGAGGTCCGGATGGTAGTGGTTGGTGTTGTCACACTTGTCGCAGCGGTCTCCGGCCAGTCCCTTGGTGCTGCAGTAGCAGCGGGTGACTCCGCTCCCACGTACACGCTACATACACACAGTATACTCACAGTAGCAGGCGCCCTTGTTGTAGAGGTCCGGATGGTAGTGGTTGGTGTTGTCACACTTGTCGCAGCGGTCTCCGGCCAGTCCCTTGGTGCTGCAGTAGCAGCGGGTGACTCCGCTCCCACGTACACGCTACATACACACAGTATACTCACAGTAGCAGGCGCCCTTGTTGTAGAGGTCCGGATGGTAGTGGTTGGTGTTGTCACACTTGTCGCAGCGGTCTCCGGCCAGTCCCTTGGTGCTGCAGTAGCAGCGGGTGACTCCGCTCCCACGTACACGCTACATACACACAGTATACTCACAGTAGCAGGCGCCCTTGTTGTAGAGGTCCGGATGGTAGTGGTTGGTGTTGTCACACTTGTCGCAGCGGTCTCCGGCCAGTCCCTTGGTGCTGCAGTAGCAGCGGGTGACTCCGCTCCCACGTACACGCTACATACACACAGTATACTCACAGTAGCAGGCGCCCTTGTTGTAGAGGTCCGGATGGTAGTGGTTGGTGTTGTCACACTTGTCGCAGCGGTCTCCGGCCAGTCCCTTGGTGCTGCAGTAGCAGCGGGTGACTCCGCTCCCACGTACACGCTACATACACACAGTATACTCACAGTAGCAGGCGCCCTTGTTGTAGAGGTCCGGATGGTAGTGGTTGGTGTTGTCACACTTGTCGCAGCGGTCTCCGGCCAGTCCCTTGGTGCTGCAGTAGCAGCGGGTGACTCCGCTCCCACGTACACGCTACATACACACAGTATACTCACAGTAGCAGGCGCCCTTGTTGTAGAGGTCCGGATGGTAGTGGTTGGTGTTGTCACACTTGTCGCAGCGGTCTCCGGCCAGTCCCTTGGTGCTGCAGTAGCAGCGGCCAGACTCCGCCGCGCACGACACCGCTTGCAAGTTGCATTCACACGCTGACGGACAACGGACAACCACACTACATTACAACACTAACTTTTGACGTGACAACGTCTTATAATTCGATAGAGCCGGCTGCACGCACGAAAAAACATGACTCATGCGGCGTTACCTCGCTCTGAGGCGTTCCATGTAAGGCTTGAAGTGCAAGCGAGAGCGCGGAACGAGCGACAAAGAAGCACAATCGGCCTTTGCGTTCGGCAGCGTTCGACATCCGTCTCTCTCCTACTTGAGTGAGCGCGTTGTCACGTTCAACTATCGTCAGTAAACCGACTTTACAGACAACAATTTTTTTTCATGATAGGGAACCGACAAGTCGACAATCAGGTGCCTGATGGTAAACTGATGCTGATTGCCCATATCACATATCAGACACAGTGCCACCCAGTGTTTTAACATTCTTAATTCTGCGCAACACTGCACTACGCCTGTCATCTTGAGATATTAGTTGTGTCAGACCAGAACACAGTAATGTTTGCACATTACTGCTTGGCGGATGAATAACTTGCGAAGGTGTGGTACTTCCCCAGGCGGCCCCCGGTAAAAGAAGCCTACCACTACAAACTAATTGTTGAATTAAATATTTTGACCCTTGAAAAACAGGCCCAGTTTTACGTGATTTAGGCGTGGATTAAAAAGAAAATGGAGAAAAATTAAGTCACCGAGATATAGATCTTTTCATTACTTCATCACGATATTAATAAAGTAGAGCACAAAATTAAATTATATATTTTATGCATAACAATACCGAAAAGGAATGCCTAAAGGAATTGCTGGTAGGGTTTTTAGAAGTGAATCTTCCAGGAATATAAGCGTAGTACAGCTCTGCCTACCCCTACTCGAGCAATTTTAGAGAAATATCTTCATCATCATCATCATCCGCAACCTACTATATCCCACAGATGGGCCTCCTGTTCTTGACCACCATTCAGTCAACGCCTTGACTTCCAGACTCCACACTGTCACTGAGGTATATTTCGTCAAAGCATATACTCACTCATACAAGTTCCCCCGTTGAGCGGGTTCCCCCAATGTCCGGGGGCACACACCTCACAATGGTCCCCCACGGCACGGCCCCCGCATGGTTGTATGCAACGGTTTTCTTCGTCACATATAGAATGGCCGTTGCATTGGCACAGGGGACAGTGTGTGAAGTGCCATCTGGAATAAAAAAATAGATTTAAAAAGTTAAATAAGTAACAAAGAAGGGGCCCTACACATTTTGTGGATATATAGATAAAGATACGTTTATTTATGGCATCGGAAAGTTATAAATCTTACTAATATTATGAATATGAAAGTTTGCGAGGATGGATGTTTGTTATTGTTTCACGCAAAAAGTGCTGAATGGATTGGGTTCAAATTTGGTATGAAGGTAGCTGAGACCCTAGAACAACAGATATAATACTTTTCATCCCGATATTCCCACGGGAACGAAGACTACGTGAGAGTAACCGCAAGGCAATGGATAATGCTTACAAATGTGCTAGTATGTATTGTGATCTATCAAAGGCCTTTGATTGCTTTCGCCACGACATCTCGATACAAAAATTAGAGTACTATGGCTTTCAGAGTATAGAACTCAATATGATGCGGTCTTATTTAACGAATAGGTCCCAAATTGTGACAGTAAATGATTAAAAACTCAGATGTTGGTCATACAGACATTGGGAGTCCCACAAGGATTCATCCTGGGACCAGTGTTATTTCTAATATATATTAATGAGCTCGACTATGGCCTACCAGAGTGGTTTATTCGCTGATGACACTCAAGTCGCAAGAGTCGCAGGACACGCCCCCCCCCCCCACAGTATGTTCCTGTGCTGTCCCCCCGGCAGGCAGGCGCCGCGGCCAGTGTGCGAGCCGTCGTCGCACCAGCCGCACGCGGGCTCGCTCCTGCAGGAGTCGCAGGACCCCCCCCCCCCCCATGTACCTGTGCTGTAGACAGAGGTGCGGCGCGTGCGGTCTCCGCGCGCCCCCCGGCAGGCAGGCGCCGCGGCCAGTGTGCGAGCCGTCGTCGCACCAGCCGCACGCGGGCTCGCTCCTGCAGGAGTCGCAGGACCCCCCCCCCCCCATGTACCTGTGCTGTAGACAGAGGTGCGGCGCGTGCGGTCTCCGCGCGCCCCCCGGCAGGCAGGCGCCGCGGCCAGTGTGCGAGCCGTCGTCGCACCAGCCGCACGCGGGCTCGCTCCTGCAGGAGTCGCAGGACCCCCCCCCCCCCATGTACCTGTGCTGTAGACAGAGGTGCGGCGCGTGCGGTCTCCGCGCGCCCCCCGGCAGGCAGGCGCCGCGGCCAGTGTGCGAGCCGTCGTCGCACCAGCCGCACGCGGGCTCGCTCCTGCAGGAGTCGCAGGAGACGCGCGCGGCACAGCCCAGGCCGCAGCCCGCGCCGCCGCCCGACACCGTGGACCACGCGCGACATCCGCCCAGGGGGAACGATGCTCCGTATGCGTTCTAGAACGGTTTGGAAGGACCGTTCAAAATACAATCATCATCATCCGCCGTTGGACATTAGCCTGCCTCATAAGAGAGGTTTTGCCAATACTCGGCGGCGTTGTAGTGCGGGTTGATGAGCGCAGCTCGATGGTTTCACGCAGAGAACGGTGCCGCATCCTATGGATCTGTACACCTTTAGCTGGCAGACATGACACGCATACCACCGGGAGAGGGTGGGATACTATTCTAAAGGCGGCAACCCCACGGCAAGTTATAAATCAATTTAATCACTATTCATATTAAGAAATCCTAAATGAGTCACTGACTAACTTACCACACCGAATCTAAACTGCTGATCCCAGAAACTTGGAATGTAGGTTTGTTTTGTGATCCAGACGTGTAAGAAATTATTTTAGAAATTTCTCATTCTAAGGGTTCCAAAAAGGATGTCAAATTTAGGTATAAAACTCGTATAATATTCCCAAACAATATCTCCAAAAATATACATGTTAGATTTTATCAACTTTAATTTTGGTAGAAACATTCCTTAAATAAAATAAGAACATTGTGTTTTGAAAGAGAACATTGCTTTTCAGGATGCGACCTGCACCGGGCCTTATAATATTGTCGTAGAAATGAAATTACGAGCAGGTGAAGCCGCTGGGATTACTTCAACGTATGAAAACTCGTGAACAAAACTGTTATTATTATGACTGAACTGAACTGAACTGAACATTACATTTACAATATACATTTGTTCGCATATTTGTTTATCTGGGAATAAAAGTTCTGTTGACGAGTTTACATGCGCCAAAGTCCACAGAGCCTATGTTCAGACTGGTCAAGTTACCCCCTTAATATTGTAGAGTATGGTTTAAGACATTTATTTCCCAAACAGAATACAATATTCACTTACTTGAGAAATATTATTATTAACTATAGTAACGGACCGGAAGGTACTACTTACTAACATAACTAAAGATTACAAATACATATAAGTATGTTTACATTAATTAATTATGCTACATTCTAAGCTCTAACAACAGAATAACTATTTATTTGTAGTGCCTATTTGTACTACAAGCTACCAACAGCAGGTAGGTAGATTCAACAAAACTAGGTGAAACAATAGGAATGTTGATCTTACATTGAGGCATTTACCTACTTACTACACTAACAAAAGATAAGAATACCAACAAAAAAAAAATTTTATCATCATCTAAGATTATTGAGGGCTTAACAAAAGTAGGCACTTACCCAATAATATTATTTACCTTTACCTACTTACAGATAATAAAATACGGTGTAATTATCATGGCAATTTTACTATAATAAATTAATTAGGACAAATAAACTTGTAGCCAGTCGTCGGTTTTTTATACAGGTATCATTTTACTTAAGTGTATTTAATTTATGGTGTAGGTTATTAACCTGATTGATTTAACATAAGTAAATTTAATATGTTCAAAAATTATTGAAGGTAGGTATGTATTTTTAATTAATTTGATATTAGCGTTCGGCTATTACGACTTGCATTGAGTCGGTATTACATGTTGTTGTTTTATTGCTATGACAATAGCAACCGAATATGAATTTAATGCAACAATATGAATTTATTTGCTTTTATGCAGATTTATATCATAATAAAGTGGTGTACTATGTGTATTTATTTGTGTAATTACCTATATATTGTAATATTATGAATAAGTATTTATAGTATTTATGTGTAGTAGTATTCATATTTATATAAGGTTAACATTTAGGCTTGATTATAATATATTGCTATATATATATTGTTTTTCTAAAACATATTAATATTGATATTTTTTCAGTTCTATTTATTATAATATTTACCTAGTACTTATACCTAAATGATATATATATATATATATATTTTTTTTTTTTTTTTTTTTTTTTTTATACTATCTATTAATATGTAGGCATACATTCAGGACTTCGATAATATAATTGTACTCGTATTAATAACTTAAGTGCCAGCACTACGGCCTCTTGTTTTTCATAATATAATATTTTAGTTTCTTCTTATACAATAAAAATGACTGTATATTTTTTATATCTCTTGGTAACATGTTGTACATTTTGGCACCTTCATATCTTATACTACTTTTAGCATAGTTAGTCCGTGGTGTCAAGAGACATAAGTTGTTAGCGTTTCTCATTTTTTTAATTTGATATTGAGATCTTTTAGTAAAAGTAATTTGAGAACGCATATCTTTGGAAATTAATTTTCTTACTAATATAAGTGTTTGGTATTTGTAAATTTGTCTGAGTGTCATCAATTTAGTTTTTTTGTATATCATACTCGTAGGTGTTTGATAATTAAAATGGAAAAGCAATTTAATTATTTTATTCTGTGCTATTTGCAAACACTTTAGATTCGTTTTTGCAGCCGAGCCCCAAACTTCAATTAAGTAATTTAGATGAGATTTCACTAGAGAATTGTATATGATATATCTTACGTACTTTGGAAAACAACGAGAGTTACCACGAAGAATTCCCATTAGCGAGGATAGTTTTGATTTTATTTTATTTATATGTGGCTTCCAGTTTAGCTGACTATCCAAAGTGAGACCGAGATACTTTTCCGATTTAACTTCTTTGAGTGGTACATTGTTGATATGAATGGGAGTATAGTCAGGGATTATTTTATTTTTTGGTCTGAAAATCATATAGTTTGTTTTGGTAACATTTATAGTTAGTAAATTATACTGGAACCAATTATGTAACAAATTTAGATCCTCTTGGGCTTGTTTAATAATTTCGTGAACGTCTTTGCCAAAATAGAACAGACATGTATCGTCGGCGTATAAAGTAACATCTCCAGCTAGTGTAGCTCCAGAGTAGTGATGTCTAACCTTATCAACACACCGTCCCGCGGTGGCGCACCAGATGCACTCCTCGGCGGTGCAGTTGGAGCACGTGTGGAACGTAGAGCATGCCGCCGTGCACTGAGACGCCGGTGACACGCTCCTGCACATTGTTATATCACATGTTACCACTCTAGGCACACGTGACGATTAGGACATTGCTACGACACGATCTTGTACACAGCTCTTGCAACGAAGCCCAATTTCTGTGTTGAGATATTAGTACGACCATTGGGGCTATTGGCATACTCGGTGACTATCACTTTAATGACAATGTCAAAGTCCGGTTACTAACCAAAGACATTATGATAAACTTACTAAGAAGAGTGTGCACTGTGTCGGTCCCGAGTGAGAACCACTCGCAGTGTCTATCCTTTTCCTTTTCTTTCCTCCAAATTTGACAGTGCACAGTCTTGTTAGAAAGGTAAAACGTCTTTGTAACTAATTCAAACCACAGAACACAAAGACTCAAGCCTGATAACGACTGGTGATTATGAAGAACGCCAATAGCCCCACTGGACATACGAGAGCACAGAACAGATAATAATACTACGTATAGAATGGACACTGTCTGTCATCCGCCCACCAATCGGGCCTTCCTCACCCCGTGATTGAGCTCCCCACGAGCCCCACTTCTATGGGAAATCACCTCACGCACACTCTTGCACGTGTACACAACTCCATGTGTGCAGTGTCTGTTTTGTTTTTTTTGTTTGAGAATTTAGAAATTTGACACATTCCTATGGAAAAATTATCAAATCGTTGTTTTGTTCGCAAGCCTATTGTGAAATGGACACAGACATCACTCTTCACTCACCTAATGTCCTCGGATGCGTTCGCAGGTTTGCATTTGATGGAGTCATAGTCCCAGTAGCACGCTCTTTGGGTCGACTCTTCTGAACCCTGACAAATAATACTTCATTTAACATAACACCACACCTTGTTTGTTTCCTCAAGACTCAAGAGAATTCTAATGGAAAAATATACTTTGTCTGAGGTTTTTTTGTAGTGGAAGGCCTCTTTTGCAGGGGGTCGCCTGGGGAAGTGCCACACCTTTGCCAGTTATTCATCCGCCGACACGTTAACTTCCGTTAATATGCAGAAGTCCGTTAATTGTTAATCCAATGCCTAATGGTAATGCACGGCACCGACAAGTGCCGGGCGGCTCGTGGCAGCGAGTGAAACAAAAACAAAACTAGATATATTTTGCCGACGCGTGCGAGTGAGAAAGAAAACTGCGAAGAGATTTGTTTTTTTTATTTTTTATTTGTTTTTTTTAGGGAAGAATGAATGTTAAGGGTCAACTCACATGGTTGTGCGTGTGGTGTAGATGTGCGTGGCACGCGGCGCAGGAGTGGTACCGCGCACAAACTTCACGGCTCGACTCCCTCTGAGCGCCGCACTCTTCTATCTTCTCTGCCATGCTCTGGTAACATACCAAATGTTACATAAAGTACTGCCTTTATGGCGTAGTGGGCGCGACCTCGACTGCTGATCATAATAATAATAAATTAAAAATTTGGTCTCCGTGCACGCCTATCAAAGACCTGGGATGGTATAACGAACATGCAATCGCGTAACAACAGCAGTAAATTTTGCTGTCAAACGTCATTTTTTGTACGCCGTTTGACAGCAGACATTAAGCAATTAAACGCTTTCCACACTTCTATTGCTGTTCGTTATAAGGGGGCGGGTATATCCCGTGTTTTCGAGCGACATAATAATTTGAATCTAACACATTTATACTCTTACAGAACGGGTTACCACAATTACACTGCTCGAGTCAATTCATATGGGTTATGTGGACAATGGACAACCCATATTGTCAGAGTTTCAGGTCGCCAAGATTCCTCCGCAGCCTCCGACATGAGCTAACGACTGCCCCCTACATATCTTCTGCATATGGTCTGTACCTACTTTATTTACATAATATTATGTTCGCTGTAAGGTGTACAATAAAGTGTTAATCTATCTATCTATCTATCTATCTTATAGGAAACTATAGGGATCTACAGTTTAACGTGCCATCCGAAACACGGTAGCGTCCAGGCGAAAAGTCCACATGGTGAGATTCGATCCAGGGACTCCGGATGAAGATTATGAGGTCCCTGGTTCGATCCACAGGTCAGTGTGATTTGATTTTTTCCAATGGAAATTATTTCAGTGACAGCCTGGAGTCTGGAGCTGTGCTCGGTAGATGGCAAAGGCTCGCCCCCTATTACATGGGACTAATAACATACTGGCGAAATATGGGTGTATCTATACTATGGGACTGAGTCCTGGGTACACCTCTGTCTACCCCTTCGGGAAAAAGGCGTGATTTTTATGTTAAAAAAAAGTGTAGTATTACTCTGAACTATGGCGGATAAACTTAGACAAGGAGTTTTGGCGGGAGACCGAAGAATATCCAACATACGCAGCTCACCCTATGTTTAGTGCAGGCGTGCGGCGTGGAGTAGCACGCGCCGCACCACACGCAGCCCGCTACCGACATGACTCCCAACATACGCAGCTCACCCTATGTTTAGTGCAGGCGTGCGGCGTGGAGTAGCACGCGCCGCACCACACGCAGCCCGCTACCGACATGACTCCCAACATACGCAGCTCACCCTATGTTTAGTGCAGGCGTGCGGCGTGGAGTAGCACGCGCCGCACCACACGCAGCCCGCTACCGACATGACTCCCAACATACGCAGCTCACCCTATGTTTAGTGCAGGCGTGCGGCGTGGAGTAGCACGCGCCGCACCACACGCAGCCCGCTACCGACATGACTCCCAACATACGCAGCTCACCCTATGTTTAGTGCAGGCGTGCGGCGTGGAGTAGCACGCGCCGCACCACACGCAGCCCGCTACCGACATGACTCCCAACATACGCAGCTCACCCTATGTTTAGTGCAGGCGTGCGGCGTGGAGTAGCACGCGCCGCACCACACGCAGCCCGCTACCGACATGACTCCCAACATACGCAGCTCACCCTATGTTTAGTGCAGGCGTGCGGCGTGGAGTAGCACGCGCCGCACCACACGCAGCCCGCTACCGACATGACTCCCAACATACGCAGCTCACCCTATGTTTAGTGCAGGCGTGCGGCGTGGAGTAGCACGCGCCGCACCACACGCAGCCCGCTACCGACATGACTCCCAACATACGCAGCTCACCCTATGTTTAGTGCAGGCGTGCGGCGTGGAGTAGCACGCGCCGCACCACACGCAGCCCGCTACCGACATGACTCCCAACATACGCAGCTCACCCTATGTTTAGTGCAGGCGTGCGGCGTGGAGTAGCACGCGCCGCACCACACGCAGCCCGCTACCGACATGACTCCCAACATACGCAGCTCACCCTATGTTTAGTGCAGGCGTGCGGCGTGGAGTAGCACGCGCCGCACCACACGCAGCCCGCTACCGACATGACTCCCAACATACGCAGCTCACCCTATGTTTAGTGCAGGCGTGCGGCGTGGAGTAGCACGCGCCGCACCACACGCAGCCCGCTACCGACATGACTCCCAACATACGCAGCTCACCCTATGTTTAGTGCAGGCGTGCGGCGTGGAGTAGCACGCGCCGCACCACACGCAGCCCGCTACCGACATGACTCCCAACATACGCAGCTCACCCTATGTTTAGTGCAGGCGTGCGGCGTGGAGTAGCACGCGCCGCACCACACGCAGCCCGCTACCGACATGACTCCCAACATACGCAGCTCACCCTATGTTTAGTGCAGGCGTGCGGCGTGGAGTAGCACGCGCCGCACCACACGCAGCCCGCTACCGACATGACTCCCAACATACGCAGCTCACCCTATGTTTAGTGCAGGCGTGCGGCGTGGAGTAGCACGCGCCGCACCACACGCAGCCCGCTACCGACATGACTCCCAACATACGCAGCTCACCCTATGTTTAGTGCAGGCGTGCGGCGTGGAGTAGCACGCGCCGCACCACACGCAGCCCGCTACCGACATGACTCCCAACATACGCAGCTCACCCTATGTTTAGTGCAGGCGTGCGGCGTGGAGTAGCACGCGCCGCACCACACGCAGCCCGCTACCGACATGACTCCCAACATACGCAGCTCACCCTATGTTTAGTGCAGGCGTGCGGCGTGGAGTAGCACGCGCCGCACCACACGCAGCCCGCTACCGACATGACTCCCAACCTACGCAGCTCACCCTATGTTTAGTGCAGGCGTGCGGCGTGGAGTAGCACGCGCCGCACCACACGCAGCCCGCTACCGAAATGACTCCCAACCTACGCAGCTCACCCTATGTTTAGTGCAGGCGTGCGGCGTGGAGTAGCACGCGCCGCACCACACGCAGCCCGCTACCGACATGACTCCCAACATACGCAGCTCACCCTATGTTTAGTGCAGGCGTGCGGCGTGGAGTAGCACGCGCCGCACCACACGCAGCCCGCTACCGACATGACTCCCAACATACGCAGCTCACCCTATGTTTAGTGCAGGCGTGCGGCGTGGAGTAGCACGCGCCGCACCACACGCAGCCACTACCGACATGACTCCCAACCTACGCAGCTCACCCTATGTTTAGTGCAGGCGTGCGGCGTGGAGTAGCACGCGCCGCACCACACGCAGCCCGCTACCGAAATGACTCCCAACCTACGCAGCTCACCCTATGTTTAGTGCAGGCGTGCGGCGTGGAGTAGCACGCGCCGCACCACACGCAGCCCGCTACCGACATGACTCCCAACATACGCAGCTCACCCTATGTTTAGTGCAGGCGTGCGGCGTGGAGTAGCACGCGCCGCACCACACGCAGCCCGCTACCGACATGACTCCCAACATACGCAGCTCACCCTATGTTTAGTGCAGGCGTGCGGCGTGGAGTAGCACGCGCCGCACCACACGCAGCCCGCTACCGACATGACTCCCAACATACGCAGCTCACCCTATGTTTAGTGCAGGCGTGCGGCGTGGAGTAGCACGCGCCGCACCACACGCAGCCCGCTACCGACATGACTCCCAACATACGCAGCTCACCCTATGTTTAGTGCAGGCGTGCGGCGTGGAGTAGCACGCGCCGCACCACACGCAGCCCGCTACCGACATGACTCCCAACATACGCAGCTCACCCTATGTTTAGTGCAGGCGTGCGGCGTGGAGTAGCACGCGCCGCACCACACGCAGCCCGCTACCGACATGACTCCCAACATACGCAGCTCACCCTATGTTTAGTGCAGGCGTGCGGCGTGGAGTAGCACGCGCCGCACCACACGCAGCCCGCTACCGACATGACTCCCAACATACGCAGCTCACCCTATGTTTAGTGCAGGCGTGCGGCGTGGAGTAGCACGCGCCGCACCACACGCAGCCCGCTACCGACATGACTCCCAACATACGCAGCTCACCCTATGTTTAGTGCAGGCGTGCGGCGTGGAGTAGCACGCGCCGCACCACACGCAGCCCGCTACCGACATGACTCCCAACATACGCAGCTCACCCTATGTTTAGTGCAGGCGTGCGGCGTGGAGTAGCACGCGCCGCACCACACGCAGCCCGCTACCGACATGACTCCCAACATACGCAGCTCACCCTATGTTTAGTGCAGGCGTGCGGCGTGGAGTAGCACGCGCCGCACCACACGCAGCCCGCTACCGACATGACTCCCAACATACGCAGCTCACCCTATGTTTAGTGCAGGCGTGCGGCGTGGAGTAGCACGCGCCGCACCACACGCAGCCCGCTACCGACATGACTCCCAACATAAGCAGCTCACCCTATGTTTAGTGCAGGCGTGCGGCGTGGAGTAGCACGCGCCGCACCACACGCAGCCCGCTACCGACATGACTCCCAACATACGCAGCTCACCCTATGTTTAGTGCAGGCGTGCGGCGTGGAGTAGCACGCGCCGCACCACACGCAGCCCGCTACCGACATGACTCCCAACATACGCAGCTCACCCTATGTTTAGTGCAGGCGTGCGGCGTGGAGTAGCACGCGCCGCACCACACGCAGCCCGCTACCGACATGACTCCCAACATACGCAGCTCACCCTATGTTTAGTGCAGGCGTGCGGCGTGGAGTAGCACGCGCCGCACCACACGCAGCCCGCTACCGACATGACTCCCAACATACGCAGCTCACCCTATGTTTAGTGCAGGCGTGCGGCGTGGAGTAGCACGCGCCGCACCACACGCAGCCCGCTACCGACATGACTCCCAACATACGCAGCTCACCCTATGTTTAGTGCAGGCGTGCGGCGTGGAGTAGCACGCGCCGCACCACACGCAGCCCGCTACCGACATGACTCCCAACATACGCAGCTCACCCTATGTTTAGTGCAGGCGTGCGGCGTGGAGTAGCACGCGCCGCACCACACGCAGCCCGCTACCGACATGACTCCCAACATACGCAGCTCACCCTATGTTTAGTGCAGGCGTGCGGCGTGGAGTAGCACGCGCCGCACCACACGCAGCCCGCTACCGACATGACTCCCAACATACGCAGCTCACCCTATGTTTAGTGCAGGCGTGCGGCGTGGAGTAGCACGCGCCGCACCACACGCAGCCCGCTACCGACATGACTCCCAACATACGCAGCTCACCCTATGTTTAGTGCAGGCGTGCGGCGTGGAGTAGCACGCGCCGCACCACACGCAGCCCGCTACCGACATGACTCCCAACATACGCAGCTCACCCTATGTTTAGTGCAGGCGTGCGGCGTGGAGTAGCACGCGCCGCACCACACGCAGCCCGCTACCGACATGACTCCCAACATACGCAGCTCACCCTATGTTTAGTGCAGGCGTGCGGCGTGGAGTAGCACGCGCCGCACCACACGCAGCCCGCTACCGACATGACTCCCAACATACGCAGCTCACCCTATGTTTAGTGCAGGCGTGCGGCGTGGAGTAGCACGCGCCGCACCACACGCAGCCCGCTACCGACATGACTCCCAACATACGCAGCTCACCCTATGTTTAGTGCAGGCGTGCGGCGTGGAGTAGCACGCGCCGCACCACACGCAGCCCGCTACCGACATGACTCCCAACATACGCAGCTCACCCTATGTTTAGTGCAGGCGTGCGGCGTGGAGTAGCACGCGCCGCACCACACGCAGCCCGCTACCGACATGACTCCCAACATACGCAGCTCACCCTATGTTTAGTGCAGGCGTGCGGCGTGGAGTAGCACGCGCCGCACCACACGCAGCCCGCTACCGACATGACTCCCAACATACGCAGCTCACCCTATGTTTAGTGCAGGCGTGCGGCGTGGAGTAGCACGCGCCGCACCACACGCAGCCCGCTACCGACATGACTCCCAACATACGCAGCTCACCCTATGTTTAGTGCAGGCGTGCGGCGTGGAGTAGCACGCGCCGCACCACACGCAGCCCGCTACCGACATGACTCCCAACATACGCAGCTCACCCTATGTTTAGTGCAGGCGTGCGGCGTGGAGTAGCACGCGCCGCACCACACGCAGCCCGCTACCGACATGACTCCCAACATACGCAGCTCACCCTATGTTTAGTGCAGGCGTGCGGCGTGGAGTAGCACGCGCCGCACCACACGCAGCCCGCTACCGACATGACTCCCAACATACGCAGCTCACCCTATGTTTAGTGCAGGCGTGCGGCGTGGAGTAGCACGCGCCGCACCACACGCAGCCCGCTACCGACATGACTCCCAACATACGCAGCTCACCCTATGTTTAGTGCAGGCGTGCGGCGTGGAGTAGCACGCGCCGCACCACACGCAGCCCGCTACCGACATGACTCCCAACATACGCAGCTCACCCTATGTTTAGTGCAGGCGTGCGGCGTGGAGTAGCACGCGCCGCACCACACGCAGCCCGCTACCGACATGACTCCCAACATACGCAGCTCACCCTATGTTTAGTGCAGGCGTGCGGCGTGGAGTAGCACGCGCCGCACCACACGCAGCCCGCTACCGACATGACTCCCAACATACGCAGCTCACCCTATGTTTAGTGCAGGCGTGCGGCGTGGAGTAGCACGCGCCGCACCACACGCAGCCCGCTACCGACATGACTCCCAACATACGCAGCTCACCCTATGTTTAGTGCAGGCGTGCGGCGTGGAGTAGCACGCGCCGCACCACACGCAGCCCGCTACCGACATGACTCCCAACATACGCAGCTCACCCTATGTTTAGTGCAGGCGTGCGGCGTGGAGTAGCACGCGCCGCACCACACGCAGCCCGCTACCGACATGACTCCCAACATACGCAGCTCACCCTATGTTTAGTGCAGGCGTGCGGCGTGGAGTAGCACGCGCCGCACCACACGCAGCCCGCTACCGACATGACTCCCAACATACGCAGCTCACCCTATGTTTAGTGCAGGCGTGCGGCGTGGAGTAGCACGCGCCGCACCACACGCAGCCCGCTACCGACATGACTCCCAACATACGCAGCTCACCCTATGTTTAGTGCAGGCGTGCGGCGTGGAGTAGCACGCGCCGCACCACACGCAGCCCGCTACCGACATGACTCCCAACATACGCAGCTCACCCTATGTTTAGTGCAGGCGTGCGGCGTGGAGTAGCACGCGCCGCACCACACGCAGCCCGCTACCGACATGACTCCCAACATACGCAGCTCACCCTATGTTTAGTGCAGGCGTGCGGCGTGGAGTAGCACGCGCCGCACCACACGCAGCCCGCTACCGACATGACTCCCAACATACGCAGCTCACCCTATGTTTAGTGCAGGCGTGCGGCGTGGAGTAGCACGCGCCGCACCACACGCAGCCCGCTACCGACATGACTCCCAACATACGCAGCTCACCCTATGTTTAGTGCAGGCGTGCGGCGTGGAGTAGCACGCGCCGCACCACACGCAGCCCGCTACCGACATGACTCCCAACATACGCAGCTCACCCTATGTTTAGTGCAGGCGTGCGGCGTGGAGTAGCACGCGCCGCACCACACGCAGCCCGCTACCGACATGACTCCCAACATACGCAGCTCACCCTATGTTTAGTGCAGGCGTGCGGCGTGGAGTAGCACGCGCCGCACCACACGCAGCCCGCTACCGACATGACTCCCAACATACGCAGCTCACCCTATGTTTAGTGCAGGCGTGCGGCGTGGAGTAGCACGCGCCGCACCACACGCAGCCCGCTACCGACATGACTCCCAACATACGCAGCTCACCCTATGTTTAGTGCAGGCGTGCGGCGTGGAGTAGCACGCGCCGCACCACACGCAGCCCGCTACC
Source organism: Hemistola chrysoprasaria (assembly GCA_947063395.1). Taxonomy (NCBI): domain Eukaryota; kingdom Metazoa; phylum Arthropoda; class Insecta; order Lepidoptera; family Geometridae; genus Hemistola; species Hemistola chrysoprasaria. Next base: position 8,460,245 of record OX346730.1, read on the forward strand.
GACATGACTCCCAACATACGCAGCTCACCCTATGTTTAGTGCAGGCGTGCGGCGTGGAGTAGCACGCGCCGCACCACACGCAGCCCGCTACCGACATGACTCCCAACATACGCAGCTCACCCTATGTTTAGTGCAGGCGTGCGGCGTGGAGTAGCACGCGCCGCACCACACGCAGCCCGCTACCGACATGACTCCCAACATACGCAGCTCACCCTATGTTTAGTGCAGGCGTGCGGCGTGGAGTAGCACGCGCCGCACCACACGCAGCCCGCTACCGACATGACTCCCAACATACGCAGCTCACCCTATGTTTAGTGCAGGCGTGCGGCGTGGAGTAGCACGCGCCGCACCACACGCAGCCCGCTACCGACATGACTCCCAACATACGCAGCTCACCCTATGTTTAGTGCAGGCGTGCGGCGTGGAGTAGCACGCGCCGCACCACACGCAGCCCGCTACCGACATGACTCCCAACATACGCAGCTCACCCTATGTTTAGTGCAGGCGTGCGGCGTGGAGTAGCACGCGCCGCACCACACGCAGCCCGCTACCGACATGACTCCCAACATACGCAGCTCACCCTATGTTTAGTGCAGGCGTGCGGCGTGGAGTAGCACGCGCCGCACCACACGCAGCCCGCTACCGACATGACTCCCAACATACGCAGCTCACCCTATGTTTAGTGCAGGCGTGCGGCGTGGAGTAGCACGCGCCGCACCACACGCAGCCCGCTACCGACATGACTCCCAACATACGCAGCTCACCCTATGTTTAGTGCAGGCGTGCGGCGTGGAGTAGCACGCGCCGCACCACACGCAGCCCGCTACCGACATGACTCCCAACATACGCAGCTCACCCTATGTTTAGTGCAGGCGTGCGGCGTGGAGTAGCACGCGCCGCACCACACGCAGCCCGCTACCGACATGACTCCCAACATACGCAGCTCACCCTATGTTTAGTGCAGGCGTGCGGCGTGGAGTAGCACGCGCCGCACCACACGCAGCCCGCTACCGACATGACTCCCAACATACGCAGCTCACCCTATGTTTAGTGCAGGCGTGCGGCGTGGAGTAGCACGCGCCGCACCACACGCAGCCCGCTACCGACATGACTCCCAACATACGCAGCTCACCCTATGTTTAGTGCAGGCGTGCGGCGTGGAGTAGCACGCGCCGCACCACACGCAGCCCGCCGCCGCGCACGCGCCGCACCCCTCCGCCTGCGAGCACTGCCGCGGGTCTGACACAAACACACACGGTTACGTTCCCCTGGGATACTGACCGGACAGAAGGAAAGGAAGAAAAAAAGATAAATACATTTACCTATTACCCAATTTTAATGACAAACACGTTATTACATTCGCCAGGTCACGTCACGGTTTAAAAGCGCTGCAAGATGACCTTGAATGCGCGGAAATCGATTTTTGGATCTGTTCGGTGACAGGAATGAGGTGCGACGGGAGAGTCGCCGCATCGGTCGCTCGATCGTCTTCACCCCGTCTTACCACGTTCATGCGTCTCAAGTCCCCCGCGTACAGTCGCGCGCGTATTTCGTATTGGTGTGTGAGCGATGACGGCTCGGATAATGAAGACAGTCTAAAAGAAGTTGAAGGCTCCGAAATTTCATTTTAGTTTTACAACTCACGAAAAGACGTCTAATTATGAATCTGTTATTCTCTCGGAATAAAGTATCACATGATTTGACGTGTCCCATTTTAATAAAAAATTCAAGACATTAATATGTTTAGTTTATAAAATTTGCGCATGCCCGAACCGCCTATTGCACCTTTTTTCCTACTTTTATACTACTAACTTGACAAATTACGTAGTTACTAAAGAACTCACTTAATAATTATATATGCGCGACTGTACACTTGCGCAAAACAGCCCTCCACTTTTGCTAAGCGCTATTAAACCGTGACGCCACATATACATATATTGAGACAGTGGTTGTGGTAATCGGCTTGTGCTCGGCATGTGCTGCGCTCGGCTAACCGTGCACAGCGCTGTTTTTCAGCACGTACCGTCTTATTCAGATTGATACATATTTATATTTGTGGCATATGCACACCATGCCAAGTGACTTAGTTATTTTATTATATTGAATTCAATTCGATTTCTTTATTCAGAGATTTCAGGCACAAATTGATAATATAAAGTTTGTAATTATGGTCTACTAAAATCTGCCTTCTCAGGCGTCTGAACAATAAATAAAATTTCAAAATTAAAATTATTAAATTCAAAATATTATTGACATTTAAATTAATGTCATTATGAAAATAAATTAAGGCTAGAATTAAATAATCAGAATAAAAGAGAAAAAAAAATCATTGTAAATATATTATGTCATGCAGATGTTAAATTATATTTTATATAAAAAAATTAATTAATACTATAACAACATTTTTGAGCTGACCACTTCGTCAATTTCATTTTAAATAAATAGTTTTAATGTTTACATAAGAACTTATCGTTATAATATAGGTACCTTCTTCTATAAATATTACTTCGATTACTATCAACATTATTGATAAATGGGGTACTATTTACTGGGGGAATTGATGTTATGTGTTAATCCAGGGTCTGAGCTAGTCACATGCCGAATTTCAACCTAATCGTTTCAGTAGTTTTGGTGAGAAAGAGTAGCAAACAAACATCCATCCTCAGAAACTTTCACTATTTGTAATATACCCCCGGGCTGTTTCACCCGCGTAGTCTTCGTTCCCAGTTCCCGAGGGAATATCGGGATAAAAAGTACCCTATGTTTTATTCCAGGGTCTAAACTATCTATATATTGAATTTCAACCCAATCGGTTCAGTAGTTTTGGCGTGAAAGTGTATCACAACAATTATCCATTCTCACAAACTTTAGCATTTTTCTATATCAGCAGAATAGCAAAATGAATAAAAAAAATCACCCTGTTTAAAAAAATATATTGTAGAGTCTCGACTGTTTAGAGACTCTGCATAGATTGTTTTATTTGTTAAGTTATAAGTTAAAGTTAATAGTTAATGTTTTGTTTGTTTTTGAGTACGGGTGCGCGACGCCGGGACGCTTAGTTTAAAAATAAAAGAGCAGTGTGCTCTGAACGACGCCTTTATTGGTACTATTGATTTTAACAAACTTATGACTAAAGAAATCTGTAGAGTTATGTTAAGTGTTTGGTTAACGTGGGAACTCAAGTGCTCTGTATGGTGAGCCCATACATGTTCCCCACAGAAAAAGAAAAATAGAAAATATACAAGAAAAACATAGTTGAAATTAAAGTGTATACAAATACAAATAATATGCATTATTTGCAAAATGTTTGATAACCATACATGTTTGTTGTTAAAATTGATTTGTTGATGATACGATTGTTCAAAGTTATAAAAACATAATGATAAAGTTAAATGCTAAGTACTACTCCAATAAATGTTAATTGATAAATGTTTAAAATATTACAAAATGTTTAAATGGTAAAATTGGCAAGTACATAAAGTTCAAAATAATATGCTATAATAAGTAACAATATAATTGATTGAACATGAGTGCAAAAATTTTAAAAATAACACGTTAATTTTGAAATATTTGTTAAGTGTAATGATAAATTGTTAAAAGATAATTATTAAAATAAAACATTAAAAAATTCAAAAAATGTTAAAATAAGTAATCAATTTCAAAAATAAAATAAAAATGTTAAAAAGTAAAAACTATGTATTAATGTCTCTAGTTTGTAAAGTCATTTGATAGATTATACCACTACGCGATATTTATAAAACGTATTGCGCGCACTGACACTCATTAATTTGAGACACTAATTGTGAACCACGAATCACTGATAGGTACACACCGATACAGAGGCAGCGCGGGCGCCGCGCTATTCCGCGGGCGCTCGCCGCGCTGCTGAAGACAGGGGTGCGAGGGTTAATCGAGGCTTACTGCTTCTGCTTAGCTAGTTTTGCTGACGTCGTGTACTTATTACACATCAAATATACTTGTTGTCAATCGTTGCATTTATTTCTTAACTTCATTATTGTTTAAGTTCTCATAATTCTCCTTGTCATTTGGGTTATAATTAATTACTCTGCTGAGATGTTTATGTTAACGAATACGCCTTTCAGGGTGCTAAAGTGCTAAACACTTGATATTTGACTCCATTAATAACGCCAACGTCTTGCAGTGTGTTAAGTGTTTATAATAAAATATTAGAAAGGTTTGTGTAAACTTTGTTTAAGTGGTTTTCTCATGGATTTCTTTATTTGCTGGGTGGTTTCTAAGTGTTCCACCTTTTTTTTGTAAATGTTCTGCTGAATGATTTGTAGTTTGTTATGTTTCGTTACTCCATTATATGTACTGATTTCATAATTATTACATAATGTTATGTATTCTGGAATATTTGATGCTGGTAGAATAACAGAAAGTTTATTCATTGGGAATTGCTTAGATGGTATATAAGTTTGACTAAAATGTGTCAAACATAATTTGGTTAGGGCAAACTTGGTATTCAATATGTTACAAGGGCTCATTTAATTCTGGTTTTGCTCATGCACAGGTAAAATAGATACTTTAGTGACTGGGCGCTTCAGTAAACCATTTTTGGTTTTTAATGTTATAACTCTAATATGACCGTCTGCGCCTTGATGTAGGTCGATGACTTTTCCCGTTAGCCATTTTCCCGGTGGTAGGTTATCGTCGTGTATGATGGCCACATCGTCTAATTTGATATTTTCCTTTACTTGTCGCCATTTGCTTCTAGTTGTTATTTGAGTGAGATATTCATTTTTCCACCTTTTCCACAAGTCTTGTATAATTTTTTGTGTTAATTGCCATCTAGTTCGCTGATCTGTTTCAGTTTCAGGTAATGTGACATTTGATACTCCAGTTAAAAAATGTGCTGGAGTTAAATAATTCATCTCGTCAGGATCTTCTGAAATTGCACACAATGGGCGTGAATTTAAACACGCTTCGATTTGAGTGAGAATTGTGTAAAGTTCTTCATAATGGAGAATTTGCTCACCTATTACTCTTTTAAATAGATTTTTAAAACTTTTGACTGCTGATTCCCACAATCCGCCAGCTGACGGCCACGAGGGGGCATTGAAGTGCCATTGTATTTCCATGTTTAATAATTCAGATTGAGATTGTTTATTTTCAATTGTTTCGCGAATTTCTTTATATTGTTTTTGTAAAACATTATTACAACCTACAAAATTTCTACCGTTGTCGCTATAAATATGATTCGGCGTTCCTCTACGTGCCGCCATTCTGCGCAATGCAGCTATAAATGATGATGTGCTAAGGTCCGAGACTAGTTCTAGGTGTACGGCCTTTGTTGACATGCACACGAAGACTGCTACATAACCTTTAGAGCTTCTAACTCCACGGCCTTTGCTTGTTTTTACAGAAATGTGACCTGTAAAATCCACCCCCGTGTGAGAAAAGGGTCTTGATGGATTAATTCGCGCTTCCGGTAGGTCTCCCATAATTTGTTGTTTTAATTTCGGGTTTTGTTTTGCACATATAACGCATCGTCGTATCTGTGCTTTTGTTGCTCTGTTACCACCAATTATCAAGTCGTCCTGTGTGCGGAATAATTATCGGATGTTTCATGTCGTCATTAATCTGTGCGTGACGTAGCCTGCCTCCAACTCTAAGAATGTCGTTTTTATCAAGGAAGGGATTTAAATTTAACAGTTTGCTTTTCACGTGCAATTTGTCCCTTTGTTTTAAATTTTTTATATCGTTCTCAAACTCTTTTTGTTGTTCATGTTTGATGATTTTTTGTTTTGCATTATTGATTTCCTCGAGTGTTAGGAACCCTTTTTGTTTTTTGTTTGTTATAAAGCGATATACCCATGCTAATATACGCGTAATAGTTTTTATGCAATTATGGCGGTGTAACAAATTTTCAATAATGCTTTCTTCTGTTACAACATTAACATGTTTCGGCTTTTTGACTTCTTCATTTACGTAAATTGGAGGATTTTCCGTATTTTTCGGGATATCTGTTGTTTGATTATTACCGGTCGTTTTTGATAATTGCATATGACCTAGTTCTTGATATTCGTTGATAAAGTTTTTGTTTTGTTTAGAAATATCTGGAGTTCTTGATAATTTTCGCTCTACTTGTGTAAATTGAGCTGTAGCTTTAGGTTTCGTTTCACCTAGGTCTTGTTCAAAATTAGCTTTGAGGGGGAGTTTGACTTGATGCCTCCCATCCTCTAGCCGCTCTGTAGTTTCTTGATAAATGCGAAGACACTCCAAGTCCTCTGATGAGTGAGGTGTTTCTTCTACAATATCTTCTATTTCCCAAAATTTTTGTATTTCGTCAATGTCCATTTGAACGAAATTACATTGTATTGATTTGATATTACCGCATAAAATCCACCCCAAACGGGTGTGCTGCGCTATTAATGATGAATGCTTCGATCGGAAAATACCTTTCATTATTATTCTAGGATAAATATCAGCGCCGAGTAGTATATCAATTGGACGACTGATATTAAAATCTTTGTCTGCTAATGGTAAGCCCTCTATCTCTTCCCAGGATGGTTTCGTGAATGAGTTCGATGGTAAATGCTTTGTCAGACTCTTTATGACATAAACATCTTTGTTAAATTGATAATTGTCATCCATTGATTTGAAAGTGATATTAATGGCTCCCTTGCAACTGTTATTCTTTGATCCTACTCCGCTGATGACACCTTGACACCTTTTCCTTGGTAACGCTAACTGTTGTGCAGCGTTTTCTGTTATAATAGAAGCTTGAGAGCCTTGGTCAATCAATGCTCTCATAATTTGATAAGTACCATCCGCTTTTTGAATCTGGATCATTGCTGTTGATAGTAAAACGTCTGGCATATCATCTTGTTGTGTTATGTGAAAATTGCTTTTTTCTTGTTGTTGATTTCTAACTGGAGTCTGATTAGAATTTGTGCTTTGGTTGTACAATTCGTGTATGATTGTATGATGTGTCCCATTGCACGTTCGACAGTGACTTTTAGAAAAACATTCTTGTCCTTTATGATCAAAAAGACAATTCTCACATAAATTGTAGTTTGCAATAAAGTTCTTTTTGCTCGATAGTGACATATCGAGAAATTGTTTGCAATGATATAAACCATGATTATTTTTGCAAGATGGGCAAATTATTTCGGGTTTATTGTTTGACGTGGTAGCCTTTGACATATCTATATTGCTTGAATAAGATTGTTTAAAATTATAAGACTTCTGATAGTTGTTATCACTGTAGTTCGATGTTTTTGTTGTCTGTTGATTTGTTTTTGAACTAAAGTTATCTTGTTTGCGTCTGTTTGATGCTTCCATACTTATAAATTTACCTTCTAAATAATCCAAAAATTCAGATAGGTTACGCAATTCACGGGGCTGCTTTACTAGCGATAGATAATCTTGATGTGTGTCACTGTCGAGTTTTTGACACAAAATATGTACTATAAGAGGATCCCAAGACGAGACATCTACTCCAAGATTTTTGATTGCATTAATTGTTTCCTGCGTTATGTCATGAATTCGTTTGATTTGATTTGATGAAGCTTGCTGCATTACAGGAAGGTTCAGTAATGTGTTGATATGTGTGGAAAATATCAATTGTTTGTTGTTATAACGGTGGTTCAGAATATCCCAGCTGATTGCATAATTGTCAGAACTAATGCTGAGATGCTGAATAAGCCTTTCTGCTTCACCCTTGACCTTTGATTTTAAATTAAGCATTTTTTGTGCATTTGATAAAAAGTTGTTATTATGTATAGTTTCAATAAAAAGGTCTCTAAAAGAGGCCCATTGATTGTAGTTTCCGTGAAAAACTGGAATATCTACTTTTGGTGTTGATTTTTCTTGGTGAACCATTGACCGAAGTTTGCTGTTAATTGCCCGTTTTGTATCTATATATGTTGTTTTATATTGTTTTAAGGTACGTTGATATTCATCATTACCATCGCAAAAGCTATCTAAATCCCAATGAAGTGAATCTATTACTGACCAGCGATGTTCTAAACATTTTAATGCATCATCTAATTCCCATTTTTCGGTTATCATATCTAAATCAATATCTTCTATTGTAGACGCGAATGCTTTAAAATTTCTGTTTTGTTTTTTCAACATTTCGTCTAGTTTGTTATCCGTATTTTGATATGTTGTCATTGTATCTGATGTGCTAGGTTTATTCACTAGTAGAGTTGCTGGTTTTAATATAGGAGTTAAAGGCGGTTGTTCTTTAACTACTTCTGAATATGACAGTAAATTATTACGGACATGTTCATATAACAATTTAGTTTGTGAAAATTGGTCATTGTTAAAATACGGTAAGTTTATGTCGCTGAATTCTGCGAGTTTAACATGATTCGACTGAAAATCTTGCCAATATTTTTCTAAGGATTGTAATCTCCTTTTTATATAGTCAGGTGTTTTCCTGTCACTTCCGTCCTTTTTGAAATTTCTCAATACATTTTCTATTGAATCATGTAATATCTTTTGTTCTGTTAGTAAATCTTCCATATTGACAAATTTTTCTTAATATTGTACAGTTTAATAATATGGAAAGATCTGACCTTATGATGACTTCAAACCTCTGCTCTCGATAATTAGTGCACGTTTCCACTTTCACTGATTGTTACAAAACCACTAAAAATCTAGTTCACTTGAGGTCTGTCTACGCGCACTCAGACCTAGACAAAACTAGTGGCCTTGCAGTTATTGCTCGAAGGACCATTATGTAGAGTCTCGACTGTTTAGAGACTCTGCATAGATTGTTTTATTTGTTAAGTTATAAGTTAAAGTTAATAGTTAATGTTTTGTTTGTTTTTGAGTACGGGTGCGCGACGCCGGGACGCTTAGTTTAAAAATAAAAGAGCAGTGTGCTCTGAACGACGCCTTTATTGGTACTATTGATTTTAACAAACTTATGACTAAAGAAATCTGTAGAGTTATGTTAAGTGTTTGGTTAACGTGGGAACTCAAGTGCTCTGTATGGTGAGCCCATACATATATCAAATGGCAAAACAAGTTATTAGCCATTAGCTTTGTGTTCACAGGGTCACCCTGTGCAGCACAAAGCTGAGAATATCCCAATTGCTAGTAGATCTAACTTTATTTAATTTTTGTGAAATGTTTTAAATTGCATTATTTTTTTCTATGCTGGCAATAAATTTATCTTTATCTTTTATCTTTATTAGCAATTTCAACCATGACTGTAATACAAGCTACGAATAATATTCGTAGAATACAAGTCAATGACTGCAGATCCAACTGATCATTGGAGTTTAATCAGTATCATACTAGATGGCGCTGTACGGAAACTAAAACTCGCATGCGTTTTGTTCATCACACTATAGGTTAGTGATTTCATACAGACACAAGGTAGATCCTGGAATAACATTCCAAAACATAAACTGAACCGATTGGTAGCTGAAATTTATATTTTTATAAATCCCAGAACAGAGTTCTGTTTTCGGGACAAAAATCCAAACAAAAAAACATTATTGATATATTAATTAACAGGATACAGGACCTCTTAACAGTTTAAAACAATCCTATGGAACATTTACGAAATCGATGATTTGTATTCCCGTGTTTCCTCCGAGAATAATTTATTTTATCCATAAATTTATCTCTTGAAACTTAGAAGATGAATTAGGCTATGTCCCTGTTATTTTATTTTTGTTCCTTAACTCTTCATTTATTTCTAGTGCACCTCTTATTACGCGAGTAAAACTGGGACAGTTTTTCAAGGGTCATACTTCATTTAACAATGAGTTAGTAGAAAAATGAAAATGACAGGGACATGCTCACTGAAGACCTAGATTTTATAAAAAAAAAACCATTGCTCTGACGCAGTTATTTATCTAGGGAGGAAACACGGAAATACGTTTGTATGGAAAAATCACCCCTCATGTATCCTCTATTCAATATTACATTACAAACCCCAAATGAGAACATGAGAGAATAGATTGTACTTAGTCTAAAGACGTTCTCGCTTTTTTACGCCAACTTATCAAAACTACTGAACCGATTGTGCTCAAATTCGGTATGTTGATGGTTTGGACCCTGGGTAATACAGGGTAATTTTTTTTGTCCCGATATACCCTACGGAACGAAGTCTACGAGGGGAATCGGCCAGTTCCTCGAAGCCCTTTGACGCTAGTTATAAACCTTGTCTTATTTAGCTTGCTCAAGACCGTTGAACGAAAATCAATTTTTAGGTCACATTTCCCTAAATTAGGTACATAAATGGTATCTTATCGGGCATTTTAATATTAAATTTATAACTTTATTTTAGAATTCTCTCTTAGAATTTAATTTACGGAAATATAGCCAAAAAATAGATTTTCGTCCAACGGCATTTTTATCAAGATAAATTTTATAATTTTCAATTTATAAAAGCTTGATGAAAGGTATTAGTAATTTGTGCAATGAAACCACATTCTTAAAACGTCACAAATAGCAAACGAGCAAATAATAAATGTCGGCGCACACTACCACATAAAACAGACCGTAATTATACCACAGAACAGATAATAATACTATGTATAGAATGGACACTGTCATCCGCCCACCAATCGGGCCTTCGTCACCCCGCGAGCGAGATTGAGCTCTCCACGAGCCCCCGTGAGCTCGGAACGAACCTCACGCACACTTGCGCGTGTACAAAACTCCATGTGAGCAGTGTCTGTGTAGTAGGTAGTTATATCAAGACTTTTGTATGGGAGTCGAGTGTCCGCATTATATATCCGCGTCGAATTGTCTGAATCAGATAGGTGTTCGAGGTTTTCATGGTATAAGCCGGTTGAAATAAGAAACGATTCTAAAATGGTCTCTAAAAATTATACTAGTGCTCTCACTAGTGTGCAAGCGAGAGAACACGATTAGCGCCGCCATTTGAGATTCGTCTCTTTTTTTTTTTGACGTGACAACGTCTTATAATTCGATAGAGCCGGCTGCACGCACGAAAAAACATGACTCATGCGGCGTTACCTCGCTCTGAGGCGCTCGCTGTAAGGCTTGAAGTGCAAGCGAGAGCGCGGAACGAGCGACATCCGTCTCTCTCCTACTTGAGTGAGCGCGTTGTCACGTTCAACTATCGTCAGTAAACCGACTTTACAGACAACCAATTTTTTTAAATTACCTATGCTGTTGGCCTCAGATGGCCTCTACAGCTTTACCAGGCACATTCGTCTCTTAATTGAACCGACTTATATACGTATTACAAAAAAGGTGTAGTAGCAATAAAGGGGGGGTGTCTTTACCCGTTAACACAAACTTGCAAAAGAATGAATAGGGAAAATCGAAAAAAAATTGGTTTTCCTATATATAGAATGGATCAGCCGATCGGTAAATTTGTATGGAAAGTCGAATTTTTTTAGGTTGAAAACACTGCGTGGCACTGTGTCTGATATGGGCAATCATGATGCTTACCATCAGGCACCTGATTTATTGCTCGTCTTGCTAATCAATATTATAAAACAAGTAGTATAATCAATAAATCATAAAAAGCAGTCTTACCAACTTTTGCAGGTTCGACCATGCAAGCTTTGACCGAACTGTCAAACGATTGCTCATAGCCCAACTCTTCTATCTGAAACAAATATTAAAACGATCATTATCGTGTCAGCCACGGGAAGGGCACTGCTGGATAGCCATGGGTAACTGAGCAGATCTTTATGAGTCACGGCTCATCCACTTGAGCCGGAGCCGTGAACCGGCTCACAGATCAGGGGCATTATTTAATAATTATAATTTTTAGTAGACATTTATACTACGTACTGATAACCGTAATTCACGCTTGACCTTGCATTAGGCCTGTCATTTTTATGACTGTACGCGGCACACTCTTCGCGGTCTACCGCAAAAACGGTTGATCGTGTGAAAAAAAAAGTTCAAACAAAAGTTGTAGAGAATTTTATACTCTACAACTTTATAATAAGTGCAAATCTCATTTAAGCAATAGAAAGCGAGATATTCACAAAAACCCGATTTTTACGACCTTTGACCTTCAATATCTTAAGACGCGGGCACGATAGCACTTGTGACTTTTGAGACAACATTTAGAACGACAAAACAAAGGTTTATACCAATTTCCAGCAATCTTTCATTCCGAGGTGAAAACCCTAAAATGACTGGGCTAAATATGATTCTAATGAGAGCCATCCAGCGAATACAGAGTAAACCTGACTTACAGAACACATAAAATCAGCTCATAATTTATGTAACTAATGTTACGGGTCAAAAAGATGCGACTCGCGTTCGATTTCCGACTCTCAAAATGCGCGACAAGGTTGTTTTCTTTGGAATGACAGTGATGAGTACACGAGCCGCAAGCCACCAATGAGCTGTTTAGTTTATAGTTGAGCTGTGACTCGGTGACTCAAACATACATGATCTGTATATTTGAGCCGGCTCAGAGCTGAGTTACCCACGTTACTGCTGGATATAATAGGCCTTTCTACACATTGATATAAAGAAAAGGGTAGATCGAGGTACTGGCTTTTCGAAAATGGAACGCTCAAATTAGATCCACGTACGTCAGTAAGTTTGTTGTCTCGTTCGCACTTCGGTCTTAAGTGCGTCTTTCTATCTTTGTTGTTTCAAATTGCACATGCCAGTTGTTGAGTAAGCGTTGAGAGGATTGCCCTTTCCTTTAAATCAATATTTCCTATACAATTCTTAGGAAATGTGTGAAATAAATTATATAAGACATATTTCCTAGGAAATCCATATATTTCCTAAGTAGCAATCGGAAATTAGGTTAGGTTTATTCACTTAATTTACAGAAAGCATTAGTTTTATACATTTCCCAATATGATATTGGAATTTTATACAATTCCTAGGAAATGTATACATTTCCCAGGATATCTGTGTATTAAAAACTCTTTGAAACAATATTTTATACATTTCCTAAATAGCTTCGGAATTGTATACATTTCCTAAATAGCTTCGGAATTGTATACATTTCTTAGGAATTGTATAGAAATCCTAGGTTTCATACATTTCCGGTAACATAACTAATTCAAACCACAGAACACAAAGAATTAAGCCTGATAACGACTGGTGATTATGAAGAACGCCAATAACCCCCCTGATCGAGAAAGTATAGGATAGTCGAATTTTTTTTTTGTGATTTTCACAATCCTTTGGAAAGTTCAGTTCGATGTGTCGTTTCAAGTCCTAAAGTACTACTATACTAAACCTGTTCGTAACAAATACTAACCGACACACACGTAGCAGTCATAGGTCTCCACACACAAGCTCTTCCAGTGTTGGTCAAACTGTTGAGACAGGAGGGTTCTGTGTGTTGCTCCGAACATTTGGCGCCCACTTCGAATACTAGCGCGTCGCTGCGGAGCCGCCCGTCGAAACTGTTACGCAAATAACAATGTTTAGAAACAAGAACGAATTAATGAACGATAACTCCTTATTGGTACCACGATAATACAGACAATAACATGAAAGATATCGCTAATAAGCAATAAGACGAAGGAAACAAATAAAAAAATCATTCTTAGGAAATAGTGTACGTTTCTGTAATAAAATCCCAAAAGAGGTAACGGGGCTCTCAGATGGTAAATTCAAAACCTATATAAAATCTACTTTACTAAAGAAGGCTTATTATAAAGTCAACCAGAACATAGAGGACAAAGATGCCTGGAAACTTCTGCATAGCCGCCTCGCGGCACCTTCAAAGAAAGCGAATGTAACCAAACCAAATATTGTAAAACAATCTGTTGAAAAAATTAAGCCCTACAAGTTTCTTGTACGTTCTTCTTGTAGAGGTATCTTTCCGAACGCACGGTAGACTTCTTTACTGTTTATTTTAATTGACTTACAAAAGTGTCAGATTGTGACCTATTTGAATAAATATTTTTGACTTAGACTTAGAAGTGAAAACAATGTAAGTTACCCGGCGTGTATGAGGACAGAGTGTCTCCTGTTGACGGTGAGCCGAGCGGCCGCGTGCGCGGCTCGGGCGGCGTCTCCCGCGGGGGACGTCTCCACCCACTGCCCACATCTGTTACATCAACATATTGTACATGAACTTGTTGGAAACCAACACCCTGGACACAACATACCTGTAACATATTCGTTGGGACGATTCCAATGAGCCCAAACACGATTATATTCACCTAGCTGTGCCCCGCGGTTTTACCCGAGCAGTCACCGTTCCCGTGGAAATTTCTAGAATACTTTGCTTATTCCTTATCTACATCATAGTGGAAACCTATGTGCAATATTGCAGCTCTCTTGGTCCGAGGGTTGAAGCTGGGCTTTGATAAGTGAGTGTGTCGTTCAGTCAGGGCATTGATTTTTATAAATAGAGAAGAGAAGATCCTGGTCCATTTGAACCTGCAGCATCAGATTACCAAGACCTTGCAATATTATGGAAGTAACAGGATACCAAATTTCGAATCGATCAGACCACTGGAAACTTCCAGCAACTGCTCATATATCCCTTCAGCCGCTAGAAGAGCTGATAATCTTCAAACGGCTGAACCAATTTTAATAAGATACAGCTAAGAATTCTCCCGATCACGACACCTTTTGGAACCAAAACAACCGCATCAAGTACGTTAAGAGCTATTAAGAGCGTACACGACCTTTTAGGAATTTGACACAATCCTATAAAAAAAACACCCAATCGATGTTTTTTATTCCTCTGTTTCCGAATATGATTAACCCATTCTATAAATTTATATCTTGATATTTTTATAGTGAAGTAAATGTCCCTGTCATTTTTAATTTTTCTTATAAACCCTTGGCTTTTTCATAGTGAACTTCCAAAAATCGCAGTTTTACTCGCGTGATTGGACGTTCACTACAAAAAAATGTAGAGTCAATAAACAAAAATAAAATGATAGGGACATACTTTACTTCATTTTAAAATATCAGGATATAAATATATCAAATAGGTTCACTATATTCGGAGGAAACAGGGGAATACAAAACGTGAATTTGGTAAATTTTCCATAGGATTGTGTCAAATTGCTGTGAGGTCGTGTTTCCTGTAAACAAATCTTACCTAACATGATACAACAAGCCGACACTAGAGTAGCACCTGGCTCCGCCCGGGTTGGACACGTGTGCGGCCGCACTGTCGTTGTGTGCGTTACCTCCGAACACTAACATCACACCTGTAACACATTATAACATAACATACATTCACACCTTTTTTCCCGAAGGGGTAGGCGGAGGTGTACCCAGGACTCGGTCCCATAGTAGATACACCCACATTTCGCCAGTATGTTATTGGTCCCATGTAATAGGGGGCGAGCCTATTGCCATCTACCGGGCACAGTTCCAGACTCCAGGCAGTTATTGAGATAATTCCTAATGGAAAAATCCAATATTTATCGAACCCGGGACCTCTTGATTGGCAGTCGAGCATGCGCCCTTTACGCCACCGAGGCAGTCACATTATAACATTATAACAGTGACACATTATAACAGTTTATAACTTGTTCTCGTCGAGTCGGTCTGTGGTCAACAGTAGTGTTAGTAGACACCAGAGTCGAAAGGAAACGGACTCGTAATCCAAGGAAACTGGGCCCAGAAAACCTTACACTGTCTATCCTATATTGCTGGGTAGCAAATCTTTGCCAGTTATTCATCCGCCAAGCAGTAATGTGCAAACATTACTGTGTTCCGGTATGAAGGGCAATGTTACCAACGAAATTACTGGGTTTGACGAGTTTCAACAACTAATATCTCAAGGTGACTGGCACAGTGCAGTGCCGCGCAGAATTTTGAATTGTAAAACACTGGATGGCACTGTGTCTGATATGGGCAATCATGATGCTTACCATCAGGCATCTGATTTGATCGTCATGTCACTCACAATCATAAAAAAAGGTCGACGAGGCCCAGAAACCAACAACTCCTTTGATATGTAGATAGCTTAGACCCTGGAATAACACATAGGGTACTTTATATCCCGACATTCCCACGGGAACGAAGACTGCGCAGGTGAAACCGCGGGGCACAACTAGTGTTACAAAATAAAGAACTTACCGGGCGATACAAAAGTAGCAGTATGTAAATATCTAGGTATCGGAGCAGACGGCAACGGCTTCCATATTCTCTTCTCCACGTCGTACTCGTACAGAGCTGCCGACGGCGCCTGAAAACATGTTATATGTTCGTATGTTAGTCCGACGATAACATGAGAACCGTTCATGCTATCTTCACGATATTTTGTAAGCACAATTATTTATCTTATTTTTTGGTGATTTGAGCTTAAAGAGTTGAAGTTAAGGTGGTTGAACTGACATAATACCATACAAACATCGAGGAACCAATGACGATGAGAGACGAGATATAATTTCTTCACTAGTGTTTTATTTTAAGTAACAAATAATTAAATTAGGTGTAGTCAACCTTGTCTAATTTCGCTTGACACCATACTGTGTTCCGGTCTGAAGGGCAATGTTACCAGCGAAATCACTGGGCATGACGAGTTTCAACAACTAATATCTCAGTGACAGGCGCAGTGCGGTGCCGAGCAGAATTTTGAATTTTAATACACTGGATGGTACGTGATTGGCTCGTCTTGTCACTTACTATCATAAAAAAAACTTGACACTGGCAATACATTCGTGTGGGTCCATAAAAAAAAAAAAACGTACCTGCGTGGCCTCGGACTCGGACACAAGGCCCCCGTGTACATACACCCTCCTGGAGAGATCGTCCCAGGCCGCGCTGTGGGCGAACCCCGCGCGGGCGCCCCACCCGTGGGTCTCGCTCGCTACCCATACACCCTCGTCTATGTAGTACTCCTGCAATACAACAAATTCACCAAAATTACCTGGACACCATATCTATCGGTAAAATGATCCAACAAATTCACCAAAATTACCTGGACACCATATCTATCGGTAAAATGATCCAACAAATTCACCAAAATTACCTGGACACCATATCTATCGGTAAAATGATCCAACAAATTCACCAAAATTACCTGGACACCATATCTATCGGTAAAATGATCCAACAAATTCACCAAAATTACCTGGACACCATATCTATCGGTAAAATGATCCAACAAATTCACCAAAATTACCTGGACACCATATCTATCGGTAAAATGATCCAACAAATTCA
Organism: Hemistola chrysoprasaria; assembly: GCA_947063395.1. Classification (NCBI taxonomy): domain Eukaryota; kingdom Metazoa; phylum Arthropoda; class Insecta; order Lepidoptera; family Geometridae; genus Hemistola; species Hemistola chrysoprasaria. Next base: position 8,477,333 of record OX346730.1, read on the forward strand.
CCAAAATTACCTGGACACCATATCTATCGGTAAAATGATCCAACAAATTCACCAAAATTACCTGGACACCATATCTATCGGTAAAATGATCCAACAAATTCACCAAAATTACCTGGACACCATATCTATCGGTAAAATGATCCAACAAATTCACCAAAATTACCTGGACACCATATCTATCGGTAAATCAACCGATTACAATCAGCTTAAACAGGATACATTTGAATACTGGCCCATCTGTTTCTTCTCATTTTTAACAAAATCAGACATAACAAGCATCACGCCTTGTTTTCTAGAAGGTCCTACTTTTAATAATTCTTAATGGAACAATCCTATTTTTAATTCCTAATCGAACAATTCTTCTTTTAATTCCCAATGGAACAATCCTACTGTTAATTCCTAATGGAACAATTCTTCTTTTAATTACCAATGGAACAATCCTACTGTTAATTCCTAATGGAACAATTCTACTTTTAATTCGCAATGGAACAATCCTGTAAATTCCCAATGGAACCATCCTACTGTTAATTTATAATTGAACAATCCTACTTATGATTCCTAACGGAAGAATCCTAGTTTTAATTACTAATGGAACAATCCTTCTTTTAATTACTAATGGAACAAACCTTCTTTTAATTACTAATGGAACAAACCTTCTTTTAATTACTAATGGAACAAACCTTCTTTTAATTCCAAATAGTCTTCTATTATAGAATCCTACTTTTTGCCTAACCTGCACTACACCAACAAGGCGGAATTTAAACATATAACTTATTCACTATACTTTGTCTAATTTAGTATGATCAATGACAGCTGAACAAACAGCTGAATTTATTTTTAGGTCATATTTTCATAAAGGTAGATAAATGGTATCTTATAGGGTAATTAAATATTCAATTGATATATTAAGAACCCTCTTAGAACTTAATTTACAGAAATATGGCCAAAATTTATTTTTGTTCAGCTGTCATTGATCAAGCTATATCTGAAAAAGCGTGGATTAATTTGTTAATAAAATTATTAAAATTAAAAAAATAATATTATTACTAAAAACGATCAACGTACCTGTACAATATGTAAGTATCCGTAATGTGGTGAATGTCCGAAGAATGACAACATGACTGGTTTTTTGGTCGGACCGATGTACGCTAAGACTGCTGTGTGACCAGACACGTGGAGACCTCCTGGAATTAACGTATGACGTCCACATTGGGGTGTTCCACCAATCAGACCTTAGATTTTATACTGAATCTTTGTATTGTTATTTTCTAGTTCCTAGTCTTTATTTTACGTAATTACATGTAGTATTTTTTATATCTTCAAAAATGTGTATACGTGTGAGCGAGAGGGCGTATCAGCTTAGCATCGCGCCTTCACAAACACGAAAATACGAAAAGTCGCCACAACCACAAAGCTGAACGGTACGGACGCCGACAGTACACTGACTCAGGCCACGCCCACTGTGATGACGTCAGGACCTAGTTGAAATCACAGTGCACAGTTGCTTAGGCCGCCTCCTGTCCGTAATTGCTCTGTGGTATGATTATACCATCGATATCATTATAGTCAATTGACTAGTCGACGTCTAATCAGACCTTATTCCTAATAACATAAAGTATATAATCCCTCACCAACTACAGCACCACTGAAATCTGGCTCTGAACCTATGTGTAATTAGACCTTATTCGTAGTAACATAAAGTATATAATCCCTCACCAATACAATACCACTGGACTCTCTTTTTGTAGTGGTAGGCCTCCTTTGCAGGGGCCCGCCTGGGGAAGTACCACACCTTTGCCAGTTATTCATCCGCCAAGCAGTAATGTGCAAACATTATTGTGTTCCGGTCTGAAGGGCAATGTTACCAGCGAAATGGTTACTGGGCATGACGAGTTTCAACAACTCATATCTCAGGGTGACAGGCGCAGTGCAGTGCCCCCCAGAATTTTTAATTATAAAACACTGGGTGGCACTGTGTCTGATATGGGCAATCATGATTGCTTACCATCAGGCACCTGATTTGCTCATCTTGTCACTATCATATAAAAAAATACTCGGGCTCTGAAGCTATGTTTAGAGAGCTTCAGACCTTATTTCTAGTAACAATAAAGTATATAATCCCCTCACCGCAATGTTTCAAAGGCGCCGGTCTGTGAGCCGAGCACGAGGTTGGAGTCGCGTTGTTCCACTGCGGTTGTTCCTTGTCTAAGTTTATCCGCCATAGTTCATTTGTCACCTCCCCCGCTCGACCTTCTATCCCAACTAAACCACCCCTGTAAAACAACAATTAACTTATGTTTTAACTTAAGCTGTGGCGTGTTAGAAGATGCAGTGACAAAGATAGAGAAAGGATTGCTGAGGTGGTTCGGACATGTGGAGAGGATGGACGAAAGGAGATTGACAAAGAAGATTTATAAGGAGTGTGAATGGTCAACTCTGTAGGAGTCGACTGCGGGCGTACTTTTCATGAACAAGTTGATGTTATCTGAAGGAAAGGCCAGTTCAAAAGTACCAACAACCGACAAGCAATGTGATCAGAGTGGAATAAGCGAAAGTTGCATGTCAGGATCGTAGCAAGTGAAAATAAATAGTCTCTGCCTACACCGACGGGAACAAGGCGTGACTGTATGTATGTATGTATTTAACACAAGTTAATCACATTTCCTTCTCCCTATGATGATGAAAGCTATCAAAATTACGTGACACTTGAGAAACCGTTCATTTCACATGGGATTGCTCATGCTATAAACGAACTGTGTAATAGGAAGGGGTCTTATAAAAGGTTTTACAATTTATTCGTATTTATGAAAATTATAAAAAAATCAGGTTCGATCCCCAGGTCAGACAACGTGTTAAATATTGGATTTTTCCATTAGGAATTATCTCAATAACTGCCTGGATTCTGGAACTGTGCCCGGTAGATGGCAATAGGCTCGCCCCCTATCACATGGGACCAATAACATACTGGCGAAACGTGGGTGTATCTACTATGGGACTGAGTCCTGGGTACACCTCTGCCTACCCCAAAAAGGAAAAGAGGCGTGAATGTATGTTATGTAAAAAAGTAGTTTTTAGGTTATGATAATGTTTTTAAATAGCAAAAAACCGTACGGTTTTTTTTAACAAAATAAAATATAATTAATATACTGCCAACAGTTGACAGAAACAGTTGAGTAGAAAATGATTCCCTATTTCTTCATATATGTGTATTTACATTTTGTATGGGTGACTATTTTTTTTTTTAATAAAAGTGTCCCTGTGATACGCACCCCCGCTCAGGGTCCCCGTGTGCGACCACTCCGCCGTACATGATCAGTTCGTTCCTGTATATAACGGCGGCGTGCGCGAACCTCGGCGCGGGCGCAGCGCCTGATGTTATTATAGGTTCCCATCTCTCCTCTGTTATGTAGTATCTGGAAACAATCTATTTAATAAAAATGGTGATGATGATAGTGATGATGATGATGAAGATGATGATGATGACGATGATGATGATGATGATGATGATGACGATGATGATGATGATGATGATGATGATGATGATGATTATAAAAAAGTTACGTTTGTAACAGGTAAACAAAACGCTAGCGTGTTTCAACTCGATCCCAGCGCCATCTAGCGCTGTTTTGGTTAGATGGATGTATGTCCGTTATTTTTTCACGCGAAAACTACTGAGCCGATTGGGCTGAAATTCGGCATGTAGAGAATTTAGCGCGGCTTTTATATATATAGTATATACTCGTATATGGGACAACTTCCCATATACGAGTAGGACGATAAGGACGTACACTATTGTAAATGACTTAAATAATAATTTTCTGTATGACATATGTGTACCGCCCAGTTTTGTGGACACAATGACAAATGTTCGACCTGGCCGAGGATCGAACCCGGGCCCTGCGGCACAGAAAGCGGAGTCACTACCATCTGAGCCAACGAGGCTGTCATGTATAAGATCGAGTGGAGTGTCCGGCGCGTGGTAGCGAGCTGACCTGTACAAGAAGTGCGTGTCGGCGAAGGTCTCCCCGCCGACCCTGACGAGAGTGTCGTCGAGCACGAGCAGCGCGTGGCCGGCGGCGGCGGGCGGCGCGCGGGGCTCCCCCGCCCCCTCCCGCCACAGGTCCCGCCAGCCCGCGGCCGCGGCGGCCCGCGCGCAGCCCGCGCCCGCGCGCGAGGGCGCGCACTCGCACCCCGCCCGCGTGCACGTGCCCGCGCCGAACGCCGCGTTACACTCCTCTGGGATACGGTAACAAACATTGCACCCTTCATTCGGATTAGTTCGGTATCTTTCCGAACGCACGGTAGACTCGGTACTGTTAATCTTCAATGACGTGCAAAAGTGTCAGATTATGACCTATTTGAATAAATCTGTTTGAGTTTGAGTTTGAAAACCCACGAGCGGGACTTGAGCCCGCACCGATCCGCGCGGTCGGCGCTCTGCCGATTGAGCTACCGTGTTATTTTTCTCTTCCTATTTTTTTATATTGTATTTCTAGCGAATATACGCTTATCTATAAAAATATAATATATAGGGTAACCGGTAGTATTGTTAGCACCCCCCCAATCATTGGCACTTTCAACTTTTAATCGTAATATTATAACACAACACGACTGTAGCCATTTCTAATATTTTTTCCTAAATAGTATTTTAAATTTAGCATCTGGCAAAATCAAATTGTAAGTGACATTGACAGTTAAATTGGCGGGATTTATTTTTTTCATAAATATGCGCGCCATTGCTGCTGATGATTTGAAAAAAGTTAGAGAAGTAGAAAAGAAAACTGCGTTAAAATAATTATATTTATGTAAGTATTGTTTAATGTTTGTAATTTTCACGTAAGAGAAAGTGCATAATTTGGGATATTTGTGTAAGATTTGCAATTCAATGATTACTTTGCCAGTTTTTGATATGCCAATAATTGCACTATGAACTCTATGACGGTGTAGTCATTGGCACCAATGCCAATCATTGTACTTATTAAATGTTTTTTAAAATGCGACTTATTTTGTGTTGAAATTCATTTACATTGTAATGGAATTTATATCGCATGGATTTAACATATATTATCGATCAAATCCAATCATTGGCAGTGCCAATGATTATACCGTGGCATGTGCCAATGATTGTACCTTGGTATAATATTGGCCATTTTTGTGTATTTCTTTCGTTGGAATAGGATTTACTGATAACCAATGTAAAGTATTTTGGGTAAAAAAACCGCAAATGCATACGTAAATAATAAATTAATAATTATCAGGGTGGCATGCCTACCTATTTCTGATTAATGTAGGGTTCAATATCGATCTGAAATAATAAGTTATGATTAAATTTAGCTAAGGATCGAAGAACCCACATCCTACTTTATATTTAATCGCCGTACCTTTGTTTGCGTACATATCAAAATTTTATTTTTGCTTAGCTTAAAGGCAGACACGGCAGCAATTGCAGACAACCTAGGTATAGGTATAGATGTAGATATTAATTGACACTTCATACACTTTACTATACCCCATACCCATACCCCTTTTTCCTTTGAGGTATGGAACCTTATATGTAATAAAATGAAAAGGGGCCAGGGTCTAATGTGATTTTTAAAAGGGTCAACACGGTCGAAGCTAAGCGAAGCCTTACAGTCAAATTTTAATTATACCGTTCGAAAACTGTCCCATACAATGAAATAGGTCGTGGTTAGTTTATCAACTGCAAGCTTACCGTAAAAAAAGCTGTTGTTTTGGATACGGATTAGTAAATTATTACGTCTGGGTAGTGTTTCCCATTACACTTCTACCTCTAGCCATTATTCACCTATCTACCTAGTAAAAAAAATATTTGTTGACTAGATGATTGTATTGAAATCTGCAATGAAGTTTTTATTTTTATTTCGTGAATTATTCAGTTTTTTTCTAGTCTATGCCTTTCATTTAATACCCATATTTCGGGGACTTTGAAATACGTAAATAATCCGCCATTTTGAGGCGGCTGCCATCTTGAATATGTAATGATACCAAATATATTCAATTGTATTCTAATTAGAACTAAAAATGTGTACTTAATATCAGATAAATCAGTCAACAGTAAAAAGAGGTAAAATTGAATTATTAAGAAACAAACAAAAAAGCCACAACAAACAGATCAAGTTTAATAAAAACCGTTTAAAAATTTGATTATGGTGTTTTAGTTACTATTGAAATCGGTTACGTAAGTTGTTTTTTCGAAATTCCCGGTAGTTCGGAGAACGCCCTAAAACCCATTTAAAAAATCATTCTGTATACCATAATAATTGACAAATTCTTAAATCTGCAGACGTAAATCCAATCAGAGACGAGGAAATAATCAGAATAATACAAAAAAAAAAATTTGTGAGTGCCAATGATTGTACATTTTTTGAGTGCCAATGATTGTACTTGAGTGCCAATGATTGTACTTTTTGACCACTGCTGCTAAAAATGTCGATTTTGAATACATATTAATAATATTCGAACTGGAATTATTTATTTAATTTATCACCAATAATCAACAAATCTAATGACATGAGTATATTTAACACTATTAACGCATTATTGAAAATATTCCATATTGAATGACATCTGTCACCATTAGGTGCCAATGATTGTATAGGTTACCCTACGTTTAAAGGAGTTGTTTGTTTCTATTTTTTTAACATCGCCATTATAGTTATAAATTAAGCAAATGTTCTACTAAAATTGGAACGCGCGTCGCCATTAAAGTACATAACCAAACTTTATTCATATCAAATTATAAATTAATCGGCGATAATAAGATGGATACTATGTTTGGTAATATTATTGCTAATAACATTCTCTACCCGGCAATATAGGATAGACAGTGTAAGGTTTTCTTGGCCCAGCTTCCGAGCAGATTCCTTTAAGACCCCTGTACCCTCCAAACTTCCATCTCGCTCGCGCAATTTACCTTATTTTAAAATCATCTAAATGTGTCCAAAAAAACAAACGTTGCATTTGTTTATGTTTATATTATTCATGTTCTTAGTATTATTTGATAGGGTAGATCGAAAAACAAAGGTAATAACGGTCTTTTCCATCGCTTCTATTAAATTGAAAGATATCAAAGCTTTTCTAAGAATAAAAATTCAACGTGCTATGATTGAGAAAAACAACATGATTTTTTTTAAATTCAATGCCTTTACCTCAAATCTTGCAAATGTGCGAATATAAAACATGTAAGACTCAAACATACAGATTACAGAATGTTTACATTAAACCACGAACATAGATAGAGATAAATACCTGGACATAAAGGCAGGTCGCAAGCGACGCCCGTCCAGTCTGGTTCACATCTGCATGTGCCATCTTCACATTCACCGTGATCTGAAAGCCATTGAATAAAAAACATTAATTTATTGAGGACCTTTTGAGTTAGTATAAGTGAAGTGACAATGAAATGTCGAGAACTGAAGTGAAATGAGTCGATAGTGTAGTGCTACTGTGCTACTGAAAACGGACACGTGAACATAGTACATACATACATTCACGCCTTTTTTCCCGAAGGGGTAGGCAGAGGTGTACCCAGGACTCAGTCCCATAGTAGATACACCCACATTTCGCCAGTATGTTATTGGTCCCATGTAATAGGGAGCGAGCCTATTGCCATCTACCGGGCACAGTTCCAGACTCCAGGCAGTTATTGAGATAATTCCTAATGGAAAAATCCAATATTTATCACTTTGCCTGACCTGGGGATCGAACCCGGGACCTCTTGATTGGCAGTCGAGCATGTGCCCTCTACGCCACAGAGGCAGTGAACATAGTGTTTCGCCTTAATTGATAGAGACAGTAAGAATTACGTGTTAATGGACACATTCTTAGTTTTAAAGGTCTACATAGCAGTTTAAGTTAGAAATTAATTACTCATTAGCCTTTATTGAGCTAGATTGATATATTGTTATATCTTTATAAGAATATGACATACACAAAAAAAAAAAAATTGAGATGTAGCGGTTTGGAGAGAAGGCTACTAAAGCCTTGTAATAAAGCTTTTTTATTTTTTTTTATATTTCTTGCAATCTGCCCAGGGGGCATTGAGCGAGAGTTTGAGTTTCTTCGTAGTTTGTCGTGAGTGGCATGTGCCCTATGGCCCATCCAACTAGTATTTTCTTAGTCCTTTATTATGTCTTGTGGAGCTCTTCTCCTAATTCTTGAGAAAGTGATTGTGTCGGGATTCATGAGATCACTTGTCTATTCGTTCGGATGGCGGTCCATGCGGTTGGCGTATGATTTGAGCCTTGCCTTTATTTCTTCTCTGACAGTTAGAATCGAGAGGTCTCGGTGTAACCGGTCGTTGGTGACATACCACGGTGCGTTTGCGATCATGCGTAGGGTTTTGGATTGGAATCTTTGAATTATAATTATATAAAGCTTCTTGAAACGTTTTTGATAACGTTCAGCCTAGGATGATCATATTCCTAGCGCCCAGCCTTACCTACCACTCTCAGATTATACTCATCATCTCAGCCATAGGACGTCCACTGCTGAACATAGGCCTCCTCTACAGATATTCCCATCTAATCCGGTAAGCGACTAGCGTATTCATGCTGACTTTATCAGATCGTTTATCCAACTTGTGGGTGGACGTCCTACGCTGAGCTTGCCGGTCCGTGGTCTCCATTCGAGAACTTTGCAGCCCCATCGGCCATCAGTGGTATCACTACGTGGTATGTGCCCTATCCATTGCCACTTCAACTTACTATTTCGCTGGGCTATGGCGGTAGTTCGGCTGGGCTGGGGCGAAAGTGAACGAGCTCAATAAAAATTTAATAATGTCAAAAAGAAGTGTCAAAAAGTCTCGTGTATGGCACATAGGTATATGGTACATAGGTACATTTTACGAAGAAATACATACATAGTGAGAAGCCGGATAGTCGGCGCTCTTTGCCGGATAGTCGCCGACTATGATTGTTGCCGTAAGTCGGCTTTACCTACTAGTAGGAATTTTTTTTTTATTATGAATAGTATTATACTAACTTGAACAATTAGTGCGATGATCATCGGACGGGCACGAGTACGCAGCGTACGTGACGTTGAACCCTTCCATAGCGTACGCGTCGTCTGAGAAGAAGTGGAGCAACGCGCTGCCTGAACGCGCTACCACCTGACGGGTCCATGAAGACTCGTGCTCTAACACACCACTGGAAACAGTACGTTACAGTACTTCTTGATAAATTGAACAAAATCTTAATAATATCATAATTTGAAATTTTGTGAGGAAGGATGGACGTTTGATACTCTTTCACGCCAAAACTACTGAACCGATCGGGCTGGAATTCGATATGTAGATAGTTTAGTCAAGGAAATACTTTAAATACCTATTTGCAGTTATAAAACGAATTTTTTGTAGTATGATAACTGAATAAGTATAGATAGATAGATAAACACTATTGGTACACCACAAAAAATAATCCTCAAAATTAAAAATACATGATAACAAATAGGGCTACAATTGGGGGTCTTATAGCTAAAAGCTCTACTCTAAAATAAAATCTTAAATAAATTTAGCTCTAATCTAAGCTAAAATCTCTTCCAGACAACCGTGCAGGTCACTTTATAATTAGTTGTTACTTAAAATTTATGTCAGCCCAATAAAGACATTGTAACTTGCCTATAAACAGCCAGCAGCCTCTCTGCCCTGACACTGTCGCCATCGTAAACATAAAGATGGTCCCATCCGCATTCAGTGGCGAACGACTCCAGCCTGATGCGGAGCACGGGCGGGGACGGTCCCAGCCGAGGGGGGGAAATCAGCCACGAGCACGCCGTGCTCACGCTGTAGTTGCCTGGGCCGTCGGTTATGTAGCCGAATGGGGAGGTTACACTGGAATAATAAAGATTTTTTTTATTGGTGAAACATATCATCATCCACTCTGACGCCGTTGTCATAGTAACAGTGAGTTGACTTACTGTGGGCTATGATTTTTTTTATGCTACTGAGATCCTGAAATCAAGACCTACATGGGAAAATTTTGCTTTATAATACCGAATTTAAATACAAAATAAAATGTCAAACATTGTGTCATTGATAAAAAATAGCCACGCAAGGCGCGGACTCTGGTTTACCGGAGGCCGCCCCTAAAGCGATTACTGGAAGCACCATGGCAAAAACAGTGGTAGCAATCCCGTAGTCGCCCAAACACAAGGATAAGGAACTGGATAAAACCAGGTCCAATCCTTCCACATCGGGTGTGCAAACTGGCACCGAGGGGAAACCCACGGAGCCCAGTGCAAACCCCGATCGCTTTTCTTCTTGGCAGGTGGTGAGCCGGAAGGGGAAGAACAAACCCCCTAATAAGGGGGGGAGTCAGCCCACTTCCAGCGGTCCCGCCACCGGTGCAACTCCCCAAAAAGGAGTAGCTAAGAGGCCGAAGAAAAGTCAAAGACAACGCAGGGCGGCCCAAGCGGCCAAACTGCGGGAGGGCCTACCAGGCCCCAATCTGGTGGAGATACCGGCCCCGGCTGGCAGTCCAGGACGACCACTAGCGCAAGCTGGTGGGCCGTCTGGCACAAACCCGGAACCGACGACTCAACCAGCACCTCCTACAGGGAAGCCGTCTCAAGGGAGACCGACGGAGCGACCGAAACCCGCTACTGGGAAACCCCGCCAGCAGGCTGTAGGTACGCAGAAGACGGTCACCCCTGGGTCAGCGCCTCCCCCGCAACAGCAGAGGCGTCAGCTCAGTAGGAAGAAGCGCAAAGCTGCGAAACGTGTCCGTCTCGATGAGACAATTTCTCCTCGGGGCGAGCACAAGAAACAGCGTTTGTACACTCCTCCACAAGCGCCCTCTGCAAGCTACGCTAAGGTGACCAAATCTGACCTGGATGTTGCTGTCGTCAGCGAGAAATCCGGTCAGATTTCCAAGGACCTGGCTGATACGGTGCTTCGTGAGATCCAACGTAGGATTCTCATGGAGGCTAAATCACCCACTCCGAAAGTCGTCCCGGTGTTTAACGGCAAGCCCACCCATGTGGATGGATTCCTTAAACTCTGGTGCGAAAACAAAACAACTCTGGAGTGGCTGAAACAGGTAATATCCGTAATGCCGCTGCCGACGGGCGAAAGTCTATCGGTACGACAGCAATCGGATATTCCACAACGGGTGAGATGCGGCATGGTGGTCCCGGACCCCCAGAGGTTCTGGGAGAACGTGAAGGATATCGCAATAGCGCTATCCTTCCAGAACCCTTGGGCGGGTATCGACCGCTGGATGCTGCAACGAGCCGAGCGACAAGCTGAGGGATGGTTACTGGTACTCACAATTCCCGAGGACCTAATCCCGGCCTTGATAGAAAGGAAGCGGCGCCTCAACTTTAGTTGTGGCACCGTGTACTTGAAGTTCCAAGGCCAGGGACGCAAATTCGTGCAGGAGCCTCCGGTTAGTGAGCCAGGAACCAGCGGAAGCCAGACCGAGGAGAAGAAGGAGAAACCGGTGGCAACCAAACCTCAGCCAAAAACAAAAGACGTCGAGGTTGTAGAGGAGACGTCTGGCCAATTAGTGTTGGACAAGCCGACACCCTCGGAGGAGGAGATTCTCTCCGGGCCCGAGGGTGACGACCTAGACGAGCCGACCCAACACATGTTGGCCAACTTATACCTGGGAGAGGGCGAGGGGGGTACATCTCAGGATGACGTCCCTTTCGTCAGCTCTTAGAGTAGTACAGGCGAACCTCCAACATAGTCAGACCGCCACGGCTCAAGTGCGGAACTGGTTGGGGGTTCAAGACACAGCCGTCGTCCTAATACAAGAGCCGTGGGTTAGGACAGGCCGTATACAGGGACTCCTTAATAGAAGAGGTAAGTTATACGTCTCAAATGAACATGATACACCAAGAGCATGCATCTTGACGAGCATCAATGTACAGGCACAGCCTTTAACAGAGTTCTGTTCCAGAGATCTGTACGCAATAAGGCTTAATACATCACAAGCCATCAGTCAAGAAATGGTAGTAGCATCGGCCTACATGCACGAGGATGTAGATCCCCCGCCGCATGAACTAACAAGACTGATGACATACTGTGAAGAATCGGGACTCCAGGTAATCATCGGGGCCGACTCTAATGCACACCACCCACTGTGGGGGATGGAACAAACTTGAACGGGAACAAACCAATGACAGAGGTAAGACACTTGTTGAATACTTATTCACAACTAACCTAAACATTATAAACATAGGATCGGAACCAACTTTTGTTACCAGACGTAGTAGAACCATAGTAGATATTACTCTAGCAACAGAAGGGGCTGCGGAACTCATTGAGGGATGGCATGTGTCTCAGGAGGCATCATGCTCTGATCACCGGTGGATCCGCTTCGATCTTAAGGTAAACATACCCAAGTTACCCCCCCGGAGAAACCCACGCAAGACTAACAAAGCCAGGTACCAGAGGTTCCTGGATAGTAGGCTTGCAGGAGACACCGAGTGGGGAAATGTGGAGAACACTTATCAAATAGAAGAACAGGTAAATACTCTAACCAGCACCATAATGGAGTGTTACCATGATGCATGCCCACTAACCGAAGCCACAGACGGAAGGCCCGGAAGCCAACAATGGTGGGGTCCAGAACTAGAACGTCTGCGGAAAAAGTTAGGAAACGACTGAACAGGGCTATGAATACCAGTTCTAATCAGGACTGGGACAAATACAAAGAGGCTAAATCTGACTACAAAAAACGCCTCCGGTTCCGCAGTAAGTCAGGGTGGAGGAAGTACTGCGGAAACATTGAAACATGCGAACAAGCCAACCGTGTGAGGAAGATACTCAACAGACAACAGATTGGTCTGGGATCCCTCCGCAAGCAAGATGGCACATACACAAAATCTACAGCAGAAAACGAGCACTTGCTCCTGGAGACACACTTTCCAGGATGCAAATTTGTTCAAGAAGTAAGCTGGCAAGATAGAGAGAACACAATAACTAATAGGAATTGGCAATACGCCCAGGAGGTGGTGACAGAGGAAAGGTTAAAATGGGCAATAAACAGCTTCCAACCGTACAAAGCAGCAGGACTAGATGGTATTATACCCGCACTCTTACAGTGGGGAGGAAATACCATCATATATAAACTCAAACCCATTCTAACATCTTGCCTAGCGCATGGGTACATGCCTAAAGGTTGGAGAGAAGTTAAAGTGGTTTTCCTACCTAAACCGGGAAAAAGCGATTACACAAACGCCAAGTCATTCAGACCCATCAGTTTAACCTCGTTCTTGCTCAAGACCCTGGAGAGACTGTGTGAGAGAGTACTGAGAGACAGAGTGTTAAAAGACATACCCATGCACCCAAACCAACACGCATATAGCTCGGGGAAATCGACAGAATCGGCTCTACACTTAGTGGTAGGCAAGATCGAAGAAGCTATAAAGAACAAACAAATCTGCCTAGGTACCTTCATCGACATTGAAGGTGCTTTTGATAAAACCACCTTCAACAGCATAGGGGCAGCTTTGGATAGACACAGAGTTGATCCTGTAATGTCGAACTGGATCAAGAACATGCTTAGCAAGAGAATAGTGCGAATATCAAGTGACTCAGAATCCGCACTAGTTCCGAAAGGATGTCCACAAGGTGGGGTTCTTTCGCCTCTTCTATGGAATTTGGTAATAAATGACCTCATTACCAAACTCAATGGACAGCACTTTTATACAATAGGATACGCGGACGACTTGGCCATCCTTATACAAGGAAGATCAACGAATGTAGTTTGCGACCTCACCCAAGCGGCTCTACGCATAGTAGAACGCTGGTGTAAGGACTACGACCTATTAGTAAACCCGAGCAAGACCGAGACGGTAATGTTCACATGGAAACGGCTTCTAGGTAACTACAGAATGCCAAAGCTTTTTAGCACAGAGCTCCATCTATCCGAGGAAGTAAAGTACTTGGGAGTGATATTGGACAGGAAATTGACCTGGAACAGTCACTTGGAGAAAAAATAAACAAAGCTGGAATCATATTCTGGCAGTGCCGCAGGATGATAGGAAAAAGATGGGGGCTAAACCCGAAAATCGTACTGTGGCTATACAAAATGGTAATAAGACCCACCCTATGCTATGGAGCAATAGCATGGTGGAACAAGACAAATCAAACGACGACAATAAACAAACTACAGAAATTCCAGCGACTGGCATGCTTAGCAGCCACCGGAGGCATGAGGACTACCCCCACCGCAGCGATGGAGGTCATGCTATCGCTTGAACCGCTGCATCTGTATGTAAGACAAGAAGCTGCAATGGCAGCGATCCGCCTAAAAACACTGAACCTATTGTCAGAGAACGGGACGCTTCACACAGGTATACTAAAGGAGGTGTACGAGGAGATACCTGTAACGATGGCGGTAAGCGACAAAATCCCAAAACAATTTGTCTTCGACAAAAAATACAAAATCCAATTAATGGAGGACCTCGAATCGTACGAAGGACTGAACCCAAGGGAGATCAGGATTTTCACAGACGGTTCGAAAACAAAATCAGGTACAGGTACGGGTGTCTTCTCAGAAGACTTAAACATCAGAATCTCGGTACCCCTAGGAATCCACAACACCGTATTTCAAGCGGAATGTATGGGGATTATTCTAGCAACACACGCCATTGCTGACAGGAAAGTAACAAATCAATCTATAAGAATACTATCCGACAGCATGGCGGTATTACAAGCCTTAACTAGCCACAGCATGAGTACAGGTTTAATATACAACTGCCATCAGAAACTCTCGGAGGTAAGTTTAAACAATAGTATTACCCTTCAATGGATCAAGGGACACAGCGGCTCTCGAGGCAATGATGCAGCGGACGAGCTGGCCCGGAGAGGCTCGGATATGGAGGCGGTAGGACCGGAACCAATAGTCCCGATACCTTTCACTCAAATCCGCAGTCTCCTAATACAACAAACCCGTAGCAAACATTCCACTTACTGGGGAAATCACAATGAGTGCAGACAGACGAAACTGGCGCTTCCAGAAATAAACTGTCGGCTCACAAAGGCGCTCTTACACCTGAGTAAGCCCCATCTTCGAACGGTCACAGGCGCCATTACAGGTCACGGACTTTTTAACAAACATCTATATGTTTTAGGTGTTACAGACAGCCCTCTATGCCGAGCGTGCATGGAAGCGGAGGAGACAGCTGCTCATGTCCTTCTCACTCGAGAACTGTACACTCGTACAGGAGTAGCAGCATACCGGGCACAGTACCTCGGAACTCCGAGGTCGCTCACCGAGATTGTCAGCAACCTGAAAGGGCTGCTGAAATTCTTCGGAGAGCTAGGGTGGCTCGAGTGAAGAATCACACCCCACCCACACGCAAAATAGGCGCATTGTCGTCGAGTTGCGGAGAACTGCCTGCGTATTTGACTTGTGTCATTGATAATCTAATTCAAACATTGAATTAGCGAATGCAATGACCAATGACTACCCGATAAAAGCCATGAGTCAGCCATAAGTCAATGACCACTAATATGAAAGCACATACAAAGTATGGCACCAGCTAAATATAATAAAATATGATAACACAGAACAAAAAGGATTTGATTACAGATTGCACGGAATGATACACAATACACACAATAAAATGTTTTGGTTTAGTACGGGAAAAAAACATGGGTTTTTTCAATCGACAATCTTCCTTCTTAAGCACGTACTTATGTTGGAAAATAACATCCTACTTCCTACTAATATAAAAAAAATGCAAAATTTTGTGAGGATGGATGGATGGCTGTTTTTTTTTCTTTTTTTATAGTGGGCTCCTGTCCCCCAACAGAATCAGGGATCGTTTCTTCATTCATCCTTTCACTCACACTCCTTCATCCATCATCTTGCGCTGTCGCGCATTCGTCCATATCTTATCTTTCACAATCCTCATCCTTTCTCACACTCCTTCATTCCATCATCTTGCTCTATCGCGCATTCGTCCTATTCCGTTCTATCACTACCTTCATCAAACGCTCAGCATACTTCAAAAACTCTCCTCTCTTACGCCCTTTCATTATATCCCATACAGTCTCTTTCGTAACATTCATCTCCAATACTTGCCTTATGTCCTCCCGTTGGCGCTGAAAGGCTTGGCATTCAACAGGATATGCGGTACTGATTCTTGCTCGTCGGGATCGCACGTGCACGAAGGGCTTTCCTTGCACTTGAAACGGTGCAAGTACGGATGGATGGCTGTTACTCTTTGACGCCAAAACTAATGAACCCATTGGGCTGAAATTTGGTAGGTATAAGTCGTGTCACGGTTTAATAGCGCTCGGCAAGAGTGTAGGGGTGCTTTGCGCAAGTGTAGAGTCGCGCATATAGTTATTATGAGAGTTTTTTAGTATGTATCTACCTAATTTGTCAAGTTGTAGTAGTATAAAAGTGAAAAAAGGTGGAATAAGAGGTTCGGGCATGCGCATATTAACTAAATTGAACTTATGTTTTAAATTTTTAAATGGACACGTCGAATTATCGTCGGGGTACTTTACCCCGAGAGAGCAATAGACTTAGAAAAACACGTCTTATCGTGAGATGTAGAATTAAAATGAAATAATACAATTTCGTAGTCTTCAACCTCATCTAGACTGTCTTCATTATCCGCTGTCATCGCTCACACACTCGCTAATATATGAGAATTAGTAAAGGTATTTTCAAATTGATTTGAATTGGTACCTATCTACTAACACAATATTTTCCTTATATTTCGCCACAATTTCTCCTTCACCGTGAAGATTGTGTCAACTGTAGACTGATTTTGCAATTATATGACTAGCTGTTGGGAATATGAGGATAACAGTACTCATTATGTACTTATTTATGTCGAAATAAACAAAGAGTTACAAAAATGGTTTAGTGATAGATCACAGAATACTAAAGAGACAGAAAGGATACTTCTCATGATCATTTAAATAAATAGCGACTCTAGCTTCGACGCAATAAAGTACAATTCAGGTTGCACAGCGCCTAACTAATTATCATTAAATTAATCTACAAGCTGCCTCTCTTTCTATAGCGTGTCTCTGTCTGTTCTCTCTGTCTAGCTCATAAAAATGTTCCCGTCAAGACAGACGCCCCGCTACATGTAGCTTCATACCTCTAATTTGGAGCGTCCCAGGCCGGGTAATACTTAATGAGGCGAGTCTAAATCTCCCTTTAACCTGAATAACTCACAGCAGAAAGTTTTACAAAACTTGCAATAAAATTGCCACTTGTCCATAATTCACAGATCAGCTGATCCCATTTTGTAGAGTCCGTGGTCCAGCAGGAATATGCCCGGCTTAAAATCCGGAGGCCCTGGATCGAATCTCACCATTTGGACTTTACGCCTGGGCACTACCGTGTTTCGGATGTCATGTTAAACTGTGGGTCCTGACTGTTTCCTATAAGATATGTAGGGGGCAGTCGTTAGGTCATGTCGGAGGCCTTGTAGGAATCTTGGCAACCTGAAACTCTGACAATATGGGTTGTCCACATAACCCATATGAATTGACTCGAGCAGTGTAATGGTAACCCGTTCTGTTAGAGTATAAATTCAAATTATTATTATTGTATGAAAAGTTGAGATGTTTTTCAAATCTTGCATATGTTTGCAATTCGCTCAGTTTGACTGGTAGATACCGCCTAAAGTATAATACTACACTGTTTTGTAATCTGTGTACAATATCTTTAAATAAATACTTTTAAAAATGCAGAGCAAAACTCATTTCACCTATCAGGAACGCTATAATCTGGACATCTTTAAGGCCAAAGTGAACAGATACCTTCTAGGCAAACGTGTACCATCTTAGGCCTCATCTTCGCCTTCCATCAAGCGAGATTGAGGTCAAATGTAAGCCTATTTTTTATTTTAAAAAAAAGTTTTACATGTAATCTGTAGTACTGAAATAGTTAGTAGATGAGTAAGTATTCCTAAATTTTGGTTAATATTAATAGGATATAACCTATATAAAATAGAAACCACCAGTTAAGGTTTAAAAGAGTAATCTAAAATCTATCTCAAAATGATATTGAATGAACCTAACATCATCCTAACACACATATCCTAACATAACAATGCAAAATGTAAATAATAAAAGCTGAAACAGGTTATGTGTATATAAACCAATACAGGCTTGTCATTCTAGACGTAAGCACCGGCCTTCAGGATATGGCAAAGAAGCCAAACTATTTAATTGGATCATCTACAGGCAACGGGCTTTCTCTTGTTAACTCTGACTTTATGTCAGAGTATACGTATGAAAGGGGTCACTGAACTATTCTGTGAAAATGCATAGGTCAAATTACGAATTACTCACTTGACTTTCCCGCCGCAATATTGGCACTCCGGACCCTGCCAGCCCTCAGAACACACGCAAGTCTCATTCTTACACACTCCGTTTATACAGTTATGATCACTACACTTAGATAAAACTCCAACACACAACAATAACACTATGAGAACTGAACACAGCCACGGTGGCATCCGTCCACATTTTCGTCTGTATTTAGATTTGAACAGGAACAAAAACATTTGCAGCGATTCTACCATTTTGCTGGATGCATTTTCAACGAGTTTTGTTAACTCGGACGATAAAACGGTTCCGACGTCGCGTATATTTCATACGGTACCACAGATCACTTTATTTAGTACGTACGGTACTAAATATAGGGATACCATGTGTGTTTGAAAAGTACCCATGGAAAAAAATCACATTAATTATAAAATTCATCATGAATTAAGAATTATATCCCGTTATCTTAAATTCCGTGGGTACTTTTTTATTTTCCAATCAAAAAATCAGAATTCGTAATGATAAAAGTATCATTCTGAACGTAATATTATTAATAGGTACACTGATTTTCACATCACTGCCCGCCTAGCATGGCACGGAAATAATAAGTTTTCCTGTATTTTCTCTCTTGGACCCAAACAATTCATATTTGCGGTCTCATTCTTACCCCCTGGCCCTTCGTTTTCCCTGCTCACAGTGCTACCGGGGCTGCAACCATAATACTAATTTAATTAAGCAAACAAGTTTTTCGGTTAGCATTCAATGTACTTATATACTGCCTCGGTGGCGTAGAGGGCGCATGCCCGACTGCCAATTAAGAAGTCCCGGGTAGGGCCTGTCTCATGGATTCCTTATATACGAAATTTGATACTAAATTAGAGCAGTTAACTGAATCATCAACGACAGATTTACGAATTATGCTTAAGATTATCCAAAAACGAATTAACAGTATAAGGTATAATAGCACGACCAGCTTAATATGTATTAGATAATAACAATATTTATTATTTTATAATATGACGTGTTATTCAGAATCAAATAAAATTATTTATTTTTATTATTTATTTATTGATCGCCAACGCAATATACATTTTTAATTCAAATATGGTTTTGTGGTATTTTATAATAATGGTATTTTAAATTCAAACATTAGGGTAAAGTTTTATGTATAGCAATACTATTTTGACAGCTTTGTGCTGCCAAAGTAAAAATAATTTACCGGCTGCGTTCAAAAAGTATTAATATAAACTTTTACTTAGATAATTATTTAAAACATATATACATAAGTGAGTTTATTTTATAATAAATTATACTTTTACTGACTAAATTTGTTAGCTACCTAATTACATACAATTACAAAATAAATTAAGTGTTGTTGATTCTTTTTGGAAGCTTTACGTGACATCTAGTGACATTATTATGAAACATAATGAATAGAATATTCCGTTCACTTGACAAGCTTACTACACGTAACTCATAGATGGCGGAACTTGTCTTAAATGGTTCAATAAAAAATAAGCTGATCATTTATGTTATTAAAATTATTTATGGTACATATATATTTTATATTGTATTATTATTATAATATCAGGATTATTTTAGATTGTGTTAAAGTTATTGAAATTTTATAATCCTGTACATCACATACTACTATTCCCTATATGTTAGTTATTTTGGGATAAATACTATTAATAATTAATATTATAAATATGTCATACGTACCTAAGATGGAACCTACTACCTACATAACCAGAAAATGAAAATACTGATCTTGAGAGTATTTTTTGAGGTATGTACTACAGATCATAGGTAATATTAGGTAAGTTTACCTACTTACCTACTAAACTCCAAGGGTTTTAGGCATAGGTACACTACCTATCCAAAAAGTCTGGACGTAGATGAGTGTCGTCAGTCAGTCGGAACTTTAATTTTTTTCAATCTGTACCTGATATTATTATTATTGTCTGTCAAGCTATAAGTGACTATATTATACTTGTTATAGAATAGATACGAGTACGGCCGGCGTAACTTGGAGAGTCTTCAAAACCTATATAAAATCTACTTTACTAAAGAAGGCTTATTATAAAGTCAACCAGTACATAGAGGACAAAGATGCCTGGAAACTTCTGCATAGCCGCCTCGCGGCACCTTCAAAGAAAACGAATGTAACCAAACCAAATATGCGAAAATGTAAATGTATATGTAAAGTGGACACTTAGACTCTAATCTGGTCCGTTGTGCGTGAAGTCCTGGCTAATCTAGCCAGCCTAACTCAGCTCAGAAGCTTCCTGGGAACTTCGCAGGCTTCGCGGAGTGACCTCACTGTTCCGAGGATTTGTTCACGTTGAAGGGCTACTGCCTCGCATTCCAGGACTACGTGCGCAACCGTTTCTTCCGCCTTGAAACAGCCTCTGCATAGAGGACTGTCCGTGACGTTTATGGTAAATAGATGTTTGTTCAAGGGGCAGTGACCTGTTATAGTCCCTATCATTATTTTCAGGTTCTTTCTGTTTAGACTTAACAGACGCTTTGTAAGCCGCGTGTTTAGAGCGGGTAAAGCTGATTTTGATTGTCTGCAGTCTGTTGTTTGTACCCATCTTTGATTATGGAGCTCAACGGATCTCTGGCGGATCCATGTACGGAATTGTGAGAACCAAATATGTGAAACTATCTGTTGAAAAAATTAAGCCCTACAAGTTTCTTGTGCGTTCTTCTTGTAGAGGTATCTTTCCGAACGCGCGGTAGACTCAGTACTGTTTATCTTCATTGACGTGCAAAAGTGTCAGATTATGACCTATTTGAATAAATCTGTTTGAGTTTGAGTTTATGCAGAAATGAACCAACCCACAAATTGGGTGAAATCGAGTTAAATGCATAGATGGCGTTCATATCAATATTTTAGCCATATATGGCTAAAAAATTTCTGCATAAACATATCCAATTAGACTTTCTACGTTAATTTGCCACATTGTTTGTGACATTGTCAATGACGTTGAATCGCTTCCTTCTACAGACGCACAATCCCTGAACAAGCTTCACAAAAAGGTGTCCACTGACAATTACGCGCTTTGACATCTACTGAATGTCTATTATTTGAATTTAAACTCTATTTACCTGATTGTTTTAAAGCCTAATTTGGATTGAACGATTTTTCACCATATGAAGTTCAATGTTAAATTTGACACTAAGCGACGCGGGCGAACATAGAAGCATTGGAGTAGACTTATATGCACTAAAATATTTAGTGATTTAAATATTTAAAATTTTTAAATAAATTAATCATACTTATACTTTTTAAATATTATAAATATTAATTACAAGAAATAAAATTTAAAAGGGTCAAAAAGTTTTAATATTAAAATGTATTTATGTTTGTAAAGATAATTAAGTTACATGATAGAATCTCGGTTTAATAGTGAATACAGGTTCGTGGGTCTGATTCTAGCACGTAGAAAGGGTCCTTGACGATATTATTCTAAATTGTTACGTGATATGATTACTTTTATACTCTTAATAAATAGTCGAAAGTCACAAAAATATTAAAATGTTATCATATATTGTAAAATTAACGAGGACTATGCAATGTAAACCAATTAGAAACAAAAAGTATAATATTATATTGCACAGTGCGTTATTGAGATAAAATAAACAAATATTTAATTCAATGTTTAAAATGTTTTCAATCCACTAGGTAATTAATGCCAAACCTTAATTTATGTAAAAAAATATGTTTATGTTCGGATAATATTATCCAAAAAATGTAATCGACTTCATAGTTTTTCATTCGAACAAAGCGCTGTTGTCCATTTTATTGTCTTAAAAAAATTAAAATAAAATAGAAACACGCAATATGGATACATAAATTCCTAAAATTATTGTAAATACATGCCTAAATTATGAAAAGCTATCGCTTTCACGCACGTATCTGTTGTTATTCGGTTAGCTTTTTACCTAACACTGGCATCACGCGGTCGGCCTACGGTTGCCATGCAACTAACCACATAGTACCAGACTATATTGTGGCGGTACCAGACTCGCGGCTTGGAACAGATTTTTGCACGACTGGTTCTCTTTGGTATCCTTACTCTGAGGACATTGTTTCATAATTCATTGTGTATTTCTTGGCATATCCGTGAGGACCTATTATTGGCTCTCAATTGTTATATTGAGTTTAACATATTTTATTGATTTATAGCTGTTGGTCCCCCTAAGAAATAAATAAATAATTTTTTTACCAAAAACTTTTTTTTTCAAATTTATTCAAAAATTTACAGATATATCTGTAAATTATGTTCTATGAGGGTTTTCGAATAATCAATTTAATATTAAATTACCTGATAACATACCATTAACGTACCTAATTTTAGGAAATATGACCAAAAAATTGATTTTTGTTCAGCTGTCATTGATTAAGCTGAATTAGACAAGGTATAAACTTAAACCTAAAAAATCTCCGATTCTTGTTTGAACGATTTTTTTCTAAGCACCCGTACACAGAACAATAACGGACCATTTTATAATTAAAAATAAATATAATATCACTACACACGCACGCAGTGAGGTCTGACAACCGCGTGACATAAGCACGGCGATACTACTCCTCGTGTACTTCTCGGTCGCAGGTGACGATAAAATGGTCGAGGGTGGTGTCGCTTCTTTACGTAGTAATATAGTTCTTATTCTTTGCTTAAGTATTAACAAAGAAACATTTAAATTACGCAAAATGGAACCAAAAGTTCATGGTTCTGTTTAGCAGCCTTCAGCCACAGAATAGATAATAATATTACGTATAGAATGGACACTCACCAATCGTACCTTCCTCATCTCGCGAGTGAGATTAAGCTCTCGACGAGCTCCGCTATATAAAATATTATATGAATATAAAGTATAATATATTATTAACAATTAATTTAATATTTTCTTATTATTTCTTACGCTGCCCATTCTTTTCACAAAAGTCTCATTATCTCGAAACTAACATGCCGTGGGATGGTTCCTTTCTGAATAAATTCTGATTAAATCGAATCTTATAGGTGCTTGAATTTCTCAACATCCTGTGTAGCATTAATAGTCCTTAGTCCTTTGTGTGCTTCTCAAATTTGATTGAAATCCGTGGATAAATAACGCTACACCAAACTTCCTCCCTTTTCTCCTACCAATACTTGTTTTTATATTTATTATGTTCTTACTGGTAGTCTGTAGGTACCTAACTAGTTCCTTCGTATTCTATAAAACCACCCGTACCGATGCGTTAGTTCTGGTCCGCTTCAACGTCATTGTTAGTAAGAAAATGAAAATGACGCCATTTTCCTTTTGTAAGTAACTTTACTACATTTTTATCTTCTAAATGGCTCCTTTATTAGTACTATTATTTATTCTGTGGCAAGGGTGAGGAATAATAAAAAGAAATGGACTTGAAATCCAAGGAAGCTGGGCCCAGAAAACCTTACACTGTTTAGCCTATATTGCTGGGTAGAGAATGTTTTTAGCAATAATATTCCCAAACATAGCTCTCTTATCGCCGCAATGACGTTGAATCGCTTCCTTCTACAGACACACAATCCCTGAACAAGCTTCACAAAAAGGTGTCCATCACTGACAATTACGCGCTTTGACATCTACTGAATTTCTATTATTTGAATTTAAACTCTATTTATCTGATTGTTTTAAAGCCTAATTTGGATTGAACGATTTTTCACCCTATGAAGTTCAATGTTAAATTTGACACTAAGCGACGCGGACGAACATAGGAGCATTGGAGTAGACTTATATGCACTAAAATATTAAGTGATTTAAATTTTTTAAGTAAGTTAATCACACTTATACTTGTTAACTTTTATAAATATATATTACAAGAAATAAAATTTAAAAGGGTCAAAAAGTTTTAAAATTAAAATGTATTTATGTTTGTAAAGATAATTAAGTTACATGATAGAATCTCGGTTTAATAGTGAGTACAGGTTCGTGGGCCTGATTCTAGCACGTAGAAAGGGTCTTAGACGATATTATTCTAAATTGTTACGTGATATGATTACTTTTATACTCTTAATAAATAGTCAAAAGTCACAAAAATATTAAAATGTTATCATAAATTGTAAAATTAACGAGGACTATGCAATATAAACCAATTAGAAACAAAAAGTATAATATAATAATGCACAGTGCGTTATTGAGATAAAAGAAACAAATATTTAATTCAATGTATAAAATGTTTTCAATCCAATAGGTAATTAATGCCAAACCTTAATTTATGTAAAAAAATATATTTATGTTCGGATAATATTATGCAAAAATATTTAAAATATTATCGACTTCATAGTTTTCCATTCGAACAAAGCGCTGTTGTCCACTTTATTGTGTTTAAAAAATTAAAACAAAATAGAAACACGCAATGTGGATACATAAATTCCTTAAATTATTGTAAATACATGCCTAAATTATGAAAAGCTATCGCTTTCACGCACGTATCTGTTGTTATTCGGTTAGCTTTTTACCTAACACTGGCATCACGCGCTCGGCCTACGGTTGCCATGCAACTAACCACATAGTACCAGACTATATTGTGGCGGTACCAGACTCGCGTCTTGGAACAGATTTTTGCACGACTGGTTCTCTTTGGTATCCTTACTCTGAGTATCGCCGATACATTTTTGATTTGATTTCAATAAAGTGAGGTTAAGTACCCGCTTACTAAATATTTTTTAATGGCGACGCGCGTTCCAATTTTAGTAGAACAACTTATTAATAGACCTATCAAACCAAATCAAAATTATAATGTAAGGTCGACTTTACTTCGTACCTTTTATTCATATTTTTTAATTTATGTCCCTACTACTTACTTAGGTATAACGTAATCTGCCGCTGCCGGATGCGGTCGCGGTACCGGCTGTAGAATATGTAGGTATCGCTCGGCTCGAATCATATGCGATTTAGTAGTTGATCAACTAAAATTGAATTGTGTGAACCCATTATTAACTAATGAGTTTAAATTTTTGTCTGTTACTAACGACTTTATATTTTTTTGGTGTCGCACATATATTATTTAGCCAAAATGTTAAGATGAAATTAATTTTTTTTTTCTGACAATCGTACCTAGTGAAAAGTAGAGTGTGCACATTATAGGTAACTTGGTTTCTATTTACTCCCCCGCTAAAGCTCGGGAGTAAAACTACATCGTGTACAATAGCTTTCTTTAGCCCTTTGCATAACAATCTACTATCGGGCATTAACGTATAGGTACATTCGTTAAAAGTTTAAATCTTTAATTTCTGTTTTCGAATTCCGCTTTCGCGAATGGTCTCTCGTGCAGCTGCATTGGCCAAGGTCAGTGCCATTGTGCTTTCAGAGTGCATTGCCCAAACATTGCGCATACGTCGAAAAATATACGAATATACGCACACATTCACATGTGCATTCTTTACTTTGTGTGTGTACCGTACGTACCATGCGCCCGACAAAAAAGTATCCGAAATGCGGGACAATGATTATATAATAAATTTATACAGACGAGACTTTATTATAAGTGCGTGTAACCTACCTACAATTTATGGAATATGTTTTGATGGTTTTTAATAGATTTTGGCACCACTATCATATTAACTATTAGGTATTTCCACAGATCAATATTATTCAGTAATCGCGAAAATCACGTTTTCCTTACTATAGTGACTAAGCGCACTTTGCGAACATACTTAAGGTGACGCAGTGTTAAATAATGAATTTAATATCGTGCGCTGAGTCCCGCAACCCGCTCACACCCCTGTATATTACGCCAAAACAGTATTTCTCGAATAAAATAAAAACTATTGCTAATTTAATAAAATCAAATTAACACATTGAAATCTGAGCATTGATTAATCTGTACAAAAAATTTAGGGGCATAAATCAGTCTCATTTCCCTGTAGAAAGAATCTCTATTTTTATAGAGCCGTTTTTGATATTTTTTTCTCTGCTGTAAAAGTTAACCAATTACCAAAATGATGTCAATATCATGATAAATGTAAAAACATAAACACTAGTTCCCAATGTTTTGTAGTTGCTGAGAAATATTGAGATCTCTACCGCCAATATTTTCAATTCGTCGTCTTAATTACTAGCCAAGTACCAACCTACCTACCCAGATGAGATATTTAAAAAAATGCATTATTTTTATTGAAAGTAGACTTATAATACAACATTTTTTAAACCTACCTTTATTATCTAGTACCTAGGTACACGACTTATCAGCATTATGACATTGTCAAGTACATATTATTAAATAATGTAGATAGGTTAACGAAGCGAAAGTTGTATGTCAGGATCGTAGCAAGTGGAGGGAAATAATCTCTGCCTACCCCACCTGGAACAAGGTATTTATGTATGTAGATAGTTAGGTATATCCTAGGTGTTAGTAACTGTGTAATACCTAATCCATTTTTCAATTCATTTTTCATTTTTCATTCATTAATTATGCGATATTATATGATAATATTTAAAGATTCCATTTTATGTTACATAAGGGTAATCTAGGTATTTTGTCACCTTTTGTATGTATAATTTCTTGCATGTCTTTCTCCCCACTCTTTGACTGCAAAAAACCCGAAATGCACTCACTCACTCACACGTGCTCATTTACAAGTGTATGTAAGTCAAGAGCAAGAAGGTCACGGTTAAACTCTTTCGCGACGGCGATTCGGCCATTTTCGGATGCTTTGTGCGCCGGCGCAGCCCTGCCTCAATACTCAATGTCAGGGTTGCCGCTCTCATTTTCTTTTTGTCCTTTTATGTATGGTTCTTTTAACTTTTAACCCTCGTTCGAAGTTTGATTCCGTCTGGAGTTTTTACGTAGTATTTAATGTATATTATTGAGTTTTTTATTATTATTATTGTGTTTTTATTTCAATGTGATGTTTATGTTATTTTTAGATAGGTATTGTATAGGTACCTACTTACTCTATTCAAAGGAGTTGTTGGGGCCATGTCGACCTTACATTATAATTTTGGTTTTATTTGATATAATTTATTAAGATTTACAAATGTGCATATTTAATATTTTTTAGCATCGCAATTAATTATAATAAATTAAGTTCTACTACTACTACAAATGTTCTACTAAAATTGGGACGCGCGTCGCCATTATAAAAATACTTTTATTCGAATCAAATTCGCCGAATAAAGGTGTGGAATATTATTGCGAATAACATTCTCTACCCGACAATAAAGGATCATAGGACAGAGTCAGGTTTTATGAGTCCAACTTCCTTGGATTCCAAGCCCGTTTCCTTTAATATTTTTAATCTGTTTATCGCTCTTCACAAGTATTATACTTATTAGTTACTGCCTCGGTGGCATAGAGGGCACATGCTCGACTGCCAACCAAGAGGTCCCGTGTTCGATCCCCAGGTCAGGCAATGTGTTAAATATTGGATTTTTCCGTTAGGAATTATCTCAATAACTGCCTGGAGTCTGGAACTGTGCCCAGTAGATGGCAATAGGCTCGCCCCCTATTACATGAGACCAATAACATACTGGCGAAATGTGGGTGTATCTACTATGGGACTGAGTCCTGGGTACACCTCTGCCTACCCCTTCGGGAAAAAGGCGTGAATGTATGTTATGTTTTTAGTTATTACATAGATAAAAAGAAAATATAAGTAGGCACATATATTATTATGTGGACACCGTCGGGGGCAGCAATACTTATTATAAGTTAGGCGATAGTAGATACCTTGTTTCTATTTTAATTCCAATCCAATAATAATTTGTTATGATGTCATTTTTTTAGTTATAAGGCTAAGTGCCTTTATTGAAAAGAGAACCAAACAATAGAGCTACCTGTATTGGCTTACATACAAATATTAACTAGCAAAGAGTTCTGTACCTCTGGTGGGCAACCTATATGAACCAGTCAAAGAGTAAAATAATATATTAATAAGTGACAGACCGCTCTACTTCTTTAATTGAATATAGCTTTCATGTCTTATCAATCTAAAAAAGTAAACTATGCTGGTTTCTAACTTAAATTAATCCGTCTTTTATGATTAATGGATACGATAATCAGGGTCAACTAAGTCTACCTAGGTACCCTAACTTAATACACTATGCCATGCCAATTAAAAAAAAAATTATTTTATATTATTTTATTTTAATTTTGATTTCATTTTAATTATAATTCAATTTAATGGTAATATTTTATAATTTTATTTTATGTAGGTAGTTAATCCGAGGGCTCTAAACCACTGTCAGATGGCAGCGTTCCCAAGATACTGGCGGCATTGTCACGTTGGATAGTTATACGTTGGGCCAGATAAACGAGAACATTTTGATCACGCGTCGCCTCGACCAAGCGCTCAGATAGTTTTTTGAAAATTGCGGTTAGCTCCCGGTCCCCACGCTCCCAGTCTCGACTCCAAATGGTTCAAATTATTATTAATAGCTATTTATGTACAAATTTTTTGGACATTGTTTGTGTGTGTAATTTTCATGTAAAATGTTGGTAAGACGCGACCATAATATGGCTCGCACTGTCAAAAAGTTTAGAGCCATAAGCTTATAACTCTACATGCCCTAATAACTCTGCAATAAAAGCCCTAACTTCACAAATTCTATACTGTTCTGCAGTTCTACACCTTAGTCAAAATATGTGGCTTTACCGATTGAATTATAATATGTGTATTGCTTGTTTTATTTATTATTTTAAGAATAAGTATATATAGGTATAGATACATATAGGTATACATATAATGCTCTCCTGGACCAAAATACTGAGTGTGATGTGTTCGCTGACAGATGGACCTCACTTCTGTCCATGTGTCTCACAAACTGTGAGCTATGTTTTTAGTATTTTGTAAGTATATTTATTATTATTATTTTTTATGTTGAAACTTTGATTCTATTTTTATTAGTTATTTTTTTAAAATTTTTATTATTGTACTTAGTTTTAATGTTCCTATAGCATAATATTATTTTTAGAATTTATTACATAAAGTTGTCAATTATTGTAATTGGTTCCGGCCGTTATAATTGAAAATAAATAAATAAATAAAAAATAAATAGGTAAATAAATCTCCATTTGTAAACGGAGCACAATCGCCAAATTGAAGCGACGTGCGCCATACAGGTTAACAGTTTTTTACTTTTTTCCATTTTGGCGGGCTGATGTATTATGAGGCGGCCATCTTTAATTTTTACTTTTTTCAAAAACCTCGGCCTTGCGACCAAGTGGCGTCGCCCGAAGCGTTTGCTCGTAAAATACTTTTGTGAACTCTTTATTATCAAAATTATTGTAAGTATAATAAATACGAGTCATTTGCGGTAAAATAAATAGAAAATGCGGGTTTTTGTTATTTTTTTTTAATCATTGTTGCGCAGAAAACAAGATAATATGACATTTGGCTGATGAGCGCTGTCAAACTGACTTTTTTATTTTTTTGAGCATTTGAGGAGGATGCTAAGTAATTGACCTTTTTGTGCCTTTTTGCGTTTTTATAAGTTGATTACCTTTTTTTATTGGATTATAGGCTGTGGATCGTTAATTTTACAGCTCGGAAAGGTTCGAACTATTAGGTACCTATATAAGTCAAAATACTTTGTGAGTTTATAAGTATTGACCTTATAAGTGCTTGTAAATTAGTAGCTTCAATTATTTTCAGTCCGTGAAATTAGGTTGGTATTATACCTAGATACCTATACGTATTGGTTATTATTATTATTATACCTATTAGGCAATGTTTTTTTTTGTATATGCATTTACCGACTTATTAATTGGAAGTGATCGCTGAAAGCGATAAGGCCGCTGTTTTAAAACGTATCTTCTGTAGTAAAACTGGATAAATGCCACCTTATAGGTAATTAGTTATTACTTAGGATTAAACACTATTGAAGAAATTATATCTTCTATCATCGTCATTGGTTCCTCAAAGTTTGTATGGAGAATGATGTCGGCTCAACCACCTTAAGAAAGGCCTCAGATGTCTAAAGAAATATAAAAGTAGCCTACTACTTTTCCGCGGGCTCACATTGGACCAGCCTCAGTTGATCTCAGTTGACGTACCCAATAGGCACAGAACAGATAATAATACTACGTACTACGTACTAGAATGGACACTGTCGGGCCTTCCTCACGCCGCGAGCGAGATTAAGCTCTCCACGAGCCCCGCTTCTATGGGAAATCACCTCACGCACACTCTTGCCCGCGTACAAAACTCCATGTTTGCAGTGGCTGTGTAATAGGTACTTATAGCGCGGCTTTTGTATGGGATTGAGTCGATTGTCCGGGGTGTTCCTAGAGTTAAATAGGTACAGCCGTGCTAAACGAAAATTATTATGCCTTTGCTAAATATGATTAAATGTTTTTTGTTTTGCTTTGTGTTCTTTGTCTATTTTTTGTCGTGGTAGCCCTCTTTTGCAGGGTCCATCTGGAGAAGTACCACACCTTTGCCAGTTATTCATCCGCTAAGCAGTAATGCGCAAACATTACTGTGTTCCGGTTTGAAGGGCAATATTACCAGCGAAATTACTGGGCATGACGAGATTGAACAACTAATAACACAGGGTGACAGGCGCAGCGCAGAATATTGAATTTTAAAACACTAGGTGGCACTGTGTATGATATGGACAATCATGATGCTTACCATCAGGCACGTGATTTGCTCGTCTTGTCACTCACTATCATAAAAAAAAGCAATAAAATGTCTGTAATTGAGTCGCAAATAAAATATGTTACTTATGTTCCGGTCTACTCTACATTTAAATAAAACAATCAAATCAACAAATGAAAGAAATTTATTGTATACAGGTTTTAAATATCCTTGCACGACCTCACACCTGCCTAACCAGCCACTTTCAAGACATAACATAAGACAATTCTAGATAATAAGGATAATTACATATAAAAAAAAACATTTCTCCACTTCAGTTTCTGTCTAGTTAAGTATATACGTAAGAATTCACAAACACTTTCAATTCTACAATTTCAATTCAAATCAATTCAAAACTTTTTGTGTCGCCTTGCGACTGTCGTTTGGACGTTTAATAACCTTTTTTTTATCAAAAACAGTCAGTCGAATCGTGAAGCTTAGCTTTTTCTGTAAATTTGACTAGATTTAATACGATACGTCCGCCAATCTGTTGTTTATTTAATCGCCAATTTTTGTGCATTACTAAAATGGTCACGACTGAGATACTACATTCTAACGTTTGAAGAGAAACATAATAATATCATATGATATATTTATATAATATATTTTTTATAATAAAAAATAATCGCATTTCATTGCGAAATCTGTTTACGATATTTAAACAATAATAATAAAAACTAAAGGAACAAAATAACAAAAATAAAGAGGCGAGTAAGGTATATTGAAAATAATATTTCATTAAAACTTGTACTCAATAATTAAATAACAATATTATAATTTGATCTTCTCAGCTCATTTCGCAGTTTATTTACTAAACAAAAAAAGATGAGCTTTTCAATCTAGTAACAGTGTAACTATCATTATATTGGTCCATTACCTGTTTTTTTCAAAAATCACAAATTTCCAATGTCTATTGGCGGTCTGCGCTCCCAAAAAGGACGCGCGTTCCGCCATTTTGTGATGTATTTCTTTTGTAAGCGTCAATTTAAAATAAATACATCGTGAAAAATCGAATAACTAATTCATCTTTTAAATAAGATAACATTATATTTAATATGTCTAAAATTAAATGCTTTATGTTGTACATAATGTAAATTTCGACGAGTGTCGACACCCGATTAAACTGCTTCCATATCTTTATGCTATACCATTCCACGATAATTCTAAATGTCAATTATAATAATTCAATTATTGTATAATAGTAATAGTACAATAATTATTATTGTTTAAATTAATCTAGACATAGATAGATACAGATGGAAAACAATTAAGTGACAATAAGGGTGAAAACTTACATAATTTATAGATCGTCGTGTGGCTCGTGGCATTTTTGAGCTCGACTGTACCGCTAACGTTCAAATTAAAACATCGTATCTCGAGACTTCACGACAGTTGTTAAGGTACAGTCGTTAAAAAAATTTTTACAAAATGCTCAGAAATTACCCATGTCTTACACTCCACATTCGACTTTTCGGGAGAGATTGTTGCATTCACTCTCACTCACCCATTCGGAATTACTTTAAAAAAATGCAACATCCCTTCATTGTCTTTTGTTCCGGCGTCCAAGCGCCGTCTTAACTTAACCCTTACGGAATTACGAAAAAATTAACAAAATATTAAAGAACTAACGACTATCTTAATAATTGAAAAATTACACTACAATATTAACTAAAATACTTAAAATCTACGTGGAAAATGATCGAACAATATACAATAAAATGATTCACTATAACACAGCGACCGCTTCTATAGGATGGTGTTGTACCAAACTGTCACGACCAATAAAAAAAATTAGGGTTGACTCTTCGTAAAAAACTTTTCATTATATAATGAGGTATTTGAGCAGAGGCAGTTAATTTAATTTTTTTATGTTTATTTTTTGTTTTGAACTGTGATAATTTGGTAAAGCATTTTTCCTGGTTTAATGAAATATTTAACAGTTTTATTAAACAATAATATTATATGGCCAAGATTTAGCAAATCTTTAAATGATTCCGAAACGAAAATTCATTCTTTAATATATTAATCATTAGTGTCAAATGTATTTATTTTTAGTGTAGATGTAATTTTACTTTAGTATTGAATAAAAAAATTTTTTTTTTATTAAAACTGTTAGATATTTTATTGGAACGGTCGCTATAAATAACATATTTAAGTGTTAAGGCGGCGTATACCATTTGTACAGACCGAGCCTGGGCTGGCAGCGACCGGCTTTATTCATCTACATATCAGTCAGATATCTCTTTATCATCATCATCATCATCTCCCCAAACACTTTGCACAAAAACAATGACATGTATAACATCTCAATAATAATTGTAATTATAATGTACGATTAAAAATAAAGCCACTTACTAAACAACTGTTACTAACATTACAAAATAAGATTAAACAACATAATGATTTGTTCCCAATGAAAATTATATTATAATTATAATAAAAAAAATCTAATAACATTCTAATCGGAATGTTGATTATTATCTAAATTCTCTTTGCAAAATGTCCCATCCTATTTCTGTACATATTACACAAAACAACGTTTAAGCTAATAACAGAAGTCAGGCATAACACACAGATATTTCGTGTACGTATTTTTTTTAAACAATTGTTCGTCTTTTTTTTTAATTTGAAATGCGGTCTGGTAGGGCTGTCAACACGACGGTAAATAATTTTATTTTCTTAATATACAAAAGTTATAGATAAATGCACATAACGTTTATAGAGATTTTTTTAACACGAAATGCTAAAAAGACTTCGAAAATTATGCACAGAGAAATAAAAGTGAAACACATGCTATCGACTACCTTAAAATTTTGAATATAAAAATTTTTGTTTTTCTTTTGTATAGAGAATGCGTTCGACATCTCGGCACTCGGGATATGTATTGCGTTTTGGATACTTTCGGGTCCAATAATAAAAGTTTTAAATATTTTTTGTCGAACGGTGTTGGATATAATAATGATTAATAATATTATGTCGAAATGTCGAGTCCAGCCTCTAGTAGAACTATTTTGCACATAGTGGTCTCCGAAGAAAAAAGTACGACATTGATATAT
This sequence comes from Hemistola chrysoprasaria, assembly GCA_947063395.1. Taxonomy (NCBI): domain Eukaryota; kingdom Metazoa; phylum Arthropoda; class Insecta; order Lepidoptera; family Geometridae; genus Hemistola; species Hemistola chrysoprasaria. The sequence goes on from OX346730.1 coordinate 8,511,277, forward strand.
TTTAACTTGTATATAATAATATAATTATGTATATTTTATTACATACATAATACAAAGACTTCTTAACTCTCATGAGGCGCACATGTACACATATCTTACAATAATTAATTATCGTACATTTATAATTTATATCCAAATAGTTTTACCTTAATTTATTTTGGGAGAGCGTATACATTTTTTTCCAACTCGTACTTTATTAATATACTTTTGATTGAACACCAAAAAATGTCACAAATTTCAAGATATAATTTTTTTGAGGATTTTGTGCTAATTACATTTTAAAGTCGACAAGAATATATAATAATGATTATCCACATTTTTGTATAGTCGATAAAACATTTAAAACTTGGACCATGAAAAATAAGAATATATTTTCTTAAGATACAATAATAGTAGGTACATAAAATATATAAGTTCACTAGATGTATTTAACGTACGTACGTGTAAATGATGCCGCGTCGCGTCGCGGGCGGGAGGCGTGCGCCGGTGCGCACGCGCATTTTATAGTGCCTCAAACCGCATTCGTAATACCTAAATATCACATTCAGTAATATGGAAATCCACGTGTTAGCTTAGACACAGTTAAATTACTATTTTATACAAAATAATAATTGCACATAAGTCCGAACTAGCTTCGTATACCTCGAAGCTCTCTTACATCTGATGTTTCCCTCAAACATAGTCTTTGTATATCTCTCGATAGATAAAGACCACAACCGCACTATAACCCGCCAATAGCGCTAATAATTTCATTCAATATATTACCTATCTAATTATAAAAACACTGCGCAAAATCTGCAATAGTTCACTTAAAAATCGATAACATTTACACTCATAGCTAGCTTTATAATTAATTTGTTACATTGTTTTTTTTTTTCTTACATAATATAATATTTAAATAGTTAATTTTATATAACGTTAACTTTTGGTTGTCTTTTTGAAATTGAGGCTCTCCGGATTAGCGTTAATTTTGGATAACCCTAGCATCGTTCGTGACCTTGAAAACGTCGTTCTAAATGTCACATATTTGATTGATATGCCGTAAATATAATGCTGTTTTTTTATTACTACAATGTCACAAAAATAATTTTGATTGATTTCCGATGTTAACCTCTCGAATGACAACTTTAGGTAGAAAAAGATTGAGTTTTGATAATATAGTATACCATACGGACGATATTGTTGTGTAGGTATACTTTTTTTTAATAACATTTTAGGTCACTATGGACGCCATCCGATGCGCAGTCTAAACTACTATATAGTGATATAGCTTAATAGTAAAGCTGTGATATTGAACTGGATGCGACGTAGGTAACTATTGTGATATTTGGTGATATTATAATATGTGTTATTGTGGAAGCGGGAACTTAAACTGGTGACAGCGTTACTACGTTGATAGGTCACAACTATACTACGTAAGATTATGATTTCTGAAATAGCATTATTTAAGCTCCCATCTGATGGAATTTCAAACAATAAATTTTGCAGTATATCTCGTCGAAATCTACAGTTCGGCATCCGTAGGAGTTATAATATTAATGAAAAAAAAAACGAAATAAATTAATAGTTTGTTTGTATACTTTACTATCGAGAGTAAAAGACATAAAAATGTAACATGTAATAAATAAAATATAATTGAGACGATCAACGTGGCAACCCTGTGCATAAATGCATTAACACGTTATATATATAGGGAACGTTAAGCCTGTCTATTTTATTGTCACTACAACAGTTTATTATTATTAATCGATGCGTTAATCCTATTGCACTATTGCATACTCCCGTCCAAGGGAGACCGGAGGTTTCCTGAAGGAGATTGAAAACGGATGACGCCCGATCAGCAGAGGAACGATTCTGTAACTTTACCTATTGATTGTTGATAGAATGCTTATGGAATGTCTGCAGTGTGTTAATATGAAGATATCCACTACAACACGACATTTCGACTCTTCCTAAATGGTACTGATTCTACATCCTATCAAGATTCCTTAGGTAAAGATACAACATCTAAGCCCAGACGTAGATCCGACCGGAGCGCGCGGTCCCCAAAAGGAATGTACTTTATAATATTATCACAAAGAGTGAGGAGATCGTTAACGTCACTAGGCGCGGTCGGGGGGCGCCGGGGGAGGTGAATGCGGCGCGGGGGGAGTGGGGGTTCCATTGCGTGGACGCAGCTTGTCCGCACGCAAGCGTTGGACAGCCTCACGCATCTCGGCAGCGAGCTGTCGGTCCGTGCTGGCGATGCGCGCGCGCCGCGCCGGCGGCTCCTCCCCACCCTCCCCCTCCCCCGTCAGCCTCCGCACCAAGCTCGGACTCTCCCCCATCCCCCTCGGCTCGTTCAACCGCTGCAGCAACGCTGCTCCAGGCCGCTCCAGACTCGACCTTATAATCCCCTCCAGGAACGAACCGTTCGCGGGCGGCGCCTCCGCCCGCAACCGCTGCATCATATGCGACGCGTACAGATCTTGCGGCGGGTGGGGGTTAAAATTAGCTCCGGCCCAGAACGGATATCCAGGATAGCCATCCGGTCCGTTCAGGCCGTTCGAGAACGGCTTCGTTGTCGGTTTAGGTGGTGGCGGCTTCGGCGGTTGCGGTTTAACTTCGGGCTGAGGTTTCGGCTCGCGTTTCCTCGGCCTCATCAAATGCCGCTCTTTAACTTTATACTCCAGGGTAGAATGCGGCACGCCGTAGTACGACCCGGCTCGATGCACCGACATCTCTCCTCGTTGAACCGCTTTCACAGCTTCGACTAAGCTGTCACGATCGTAGTTTCTGTATTTCCCCCGCTTGGGTCTCGTCCCCTTGCCTCCGGCAGGCTGGCCGTTGTTATTTGGTTGAGCTCTCGAATTGCTCGGCCCTTGGTACTGATTCCTCATGTTTTCTGGAGGCGTTTTAATTACAGAGACGTGTCTGTCTTGAGCTCGCATGTAGGACATCTGGTCGGGCTGCGGCCGATCCAGCGGCTGTTGAAACTTTTGGCTGATGCTCTTGGCTATAACATCGCTAATTGAAGTGAATAGCGTCGAAGGTGGATCGGCGAAGACCGACGGCGGGAGAAGAAGTTGCGATGCCGGGTTGAGCTGAGGTTGAGGGTTGGGGAGCATCGGCGTTATAGGAGTTATTGGTGTTGAGACTGAAGTCGCAGGGGACGAGCTTTTGTCGTCCGGCGGGGGGAAGGTGGGTATCTTGAGGATGACTGACGGTGGAGAGTCGGTGCCTTCGACATCGCTGTCCGGTTCTGAGTCGTGCTGATCGGTGTTGAGACCGAACTTGTTGACTTTATTCCTGAGAGTGGAGCGAGGGATGCCGTAAACTACAGCGGCTCGCCGCGTCCCCAGTCGACCTGACTGAATATCTCGTAGGGCTGATTGTAGCTCGTCTTCGGTGTAGTTCCGTTTGGAACTGTTGCCGGCGCCGTCCAAGATTGCTCGTTTTAATCTGTAACAAGATCAAATACGGCTTAGCTTAATGGATTTTTCAATATGTAATCTTATTAAAATTTCACTCCAAACCATTTGGAGTGAATCACTTTGGGGTGGGCCTCTTATTTAGAGGAATGTCTGAACAAAAGTTACTCTATATATTACTAGAAATTTAAGAGATATTTTTTAGAAATGGCCAATAACTTATAGATTACAAAACAATTTTTATTAGGTAGGTAATTAAAAATACTTCATTTTTCGGAAAATGAATACTCATCGTTAGTTTAGTTATTATTCCTTTTATTATTTACTCTCTCACTCTCCATAATTATTATACCCTGTCAACCTTCATTCTCACTCAATAAACTTAATAGGCATTCTTTGTAATCTCACCCAAAGCGAATACATTCGCCATGAACATCGTTCGACCTATGACAAAAATTTAAATATTCGTTAATGACTTCTCCGATGTCCACTAAAATATTACAAATCCTATTATTTCCTATCATATCCTACTAATCCTACTCCCTTCCTTATAAATGCGAAAGTTTTTGAGGATGGATGGATGAATGTTAGGTACTCATTCACGCCAAAGCTTACACCTAGGAATAACATATACTTAGGGTACTTTTTACTCCGATATTCCCATGGGAACGAAGACTACGCGGGTGAAACCACGGGACACTACCTTATGTAAATTGACATATTTCCCTGAAAATTCGAACATTTCCGCAGTCAAATTAGCGAGCGCAGCGTAGTTATTTTCTCTAAAATTCTTTTCACACAGAATACGGGGAACCGAAACACGGAGAAGGGTGGAATAATCGAATTAACATCGATAGTCGATACCTATTCCCGTCTGAGAATATGTTTTTATCTTTTTACGTGGACGGAAAGTTGCGGACTAATCTAAATTCTAATGGAGTTTTCCCATTTGTATTCTTCGCACCTTATTATTGCATTTGATGCATTCCTATTTTCGAATCTGATTTCCGATTGTTTGATCGAAAATGTCTTATTGGTGTTTATAACCTGGCAAAGCGGAAAGGAAGGTTTTAGCTGTCTATATTATTTATGTATTATTTACTTGTTTGTTTAAAATATCTACTTTTGTTCGAAATAACTATTTATTATATAATAATAAAAATATTCTGGTTTCTTTGTTAAATTCTGTTATGGTTATGTTTTGTCACAAAGGATCACACCCATTTTCCGAAGGGGTAGGAAAAGGTGTATCCAGGACCTAGTCCCATATTAGGCACACCCAAATTTCGCCAGTATGTTCTTGCTCCCATGTAATGGGCGAGCTTTTATATCATTTTATTTGTTCTTACATTAGCAATGCTAATTTAGCATAAGTATAATGTCATCTTGATTTATTCGATAAGTGCTAAGTAGAATGATAAAAAAGCGAATGATTCAGAATCACCAGTCGACAGCCGACAATCGGACTAAATTCAGTATTTCAAAACTTACTATTAATCCAAGATAAATAAAATGAAATATTTACTCTAGGTCCACCGATAACGGGTTATTATGAATGCTCCCTTATCTAACACTTCTGTTTACATTTTCAACTCTACTTCTTTGTACATAAAGTTCTTATTTGTATGATTACGGTTGTCGTCTTGAATTTCATCTTGCATTATGCTTTCTTATTTTTCGCGCGCGAACTTTTACCATTTTAAACTTTATGTCGATGTTTTTAGGTGTAACTTTCGGTTGGCCGTTGTGTGCGGGATGCAAGGTCGATGCACTGACAGTCTATAGAAGCATTTTTATTTGTTTTTGCGAGTCATACGACCCACATAGCGCGGTCTCGACGAATGAATTTATTCAGTTATCGATTTGACATTGTATAATATCGATGTTTCGTATCGGGGCAACTCTATTCTCTTGATATTTAGAACGGGGGTAATCTTTACATTGAGATTGGTATCTAGTTTTAGAACTTGAATGGATATAAGTAGGTAGTTTAATATCATGATGATCGTGAGAGATTACCATAGTCGGTTTTGAGAGATAAAAAAGTTGATATTCAAACTATTTGGTGACCAAGTCATAAAAAATTATGAAAATGTTATTCAAATTCATTAAAATTTTACATTGGCAATACATCCGTGTGGGTCCATAAAAGAAGAAAAAAACATTTATCACATTATGAATTCCCAAAGAGTTCCTAATTCGAAATTTAAATATATTTTTATCTCCAGCTTATCTTACTGGCCTATTTAGATTTTTCGGTGCACCCGTTGTATGATTATATCTCCGGTTATATAATTTATTTCCTACTCTTTCTTAACGCCAAACCTTCGATTATGTACTGACAGTATACATATTATAAAAAATCCAAACACAATGAATTCTTTCTCACTGTCTTTATTTCTGTGCCGTGTTCGAAGAGTAGCATATTGACCGCTTCTCATATTTTCTAGGACAGTTTTGATCTGACTTTCTTTTTGAACCGATTAATGAAATATTTGCGTAGATTAAAGAAAAAAAACTCATTATTGAGACGAAACATTTTAAAGCATCAGTATAAAAGATCATTGTACGAATACTATAATAAATAATATAATATGGGACAACATCCACACACGGTCGTCTGGTCCCAAGCTAGTCTAGAAGTCTAGAAGATACTTATTTAAGCTTATAACACTTAGACACAGATCAAACAGACAAGGTCATGCGCACAAATGTTTAACCTGGCCGGGGATCTTACCCGGGGCCTACGGCTCAGAAGGCAGGGGTACCACCGGCTGAGCCATCGACCAGAAAAAAGTTAACAGTCTAAAATGAACAATTTTCTAAAAAACGAGTTGCTAATAAATTTATTTTGTAAGTACATACTTAAGGTACTTCTGAAAGTACGAAGGAGATAAAAAACTTAAATAGTCCTACATTGAGTCAAGACAAATAGTAGTACCTAAGTAATATGAGGTATGTTTGTCAGATAAAGGAGTTCTTTCACAATGTTTTAGCATCGTTCGAACTGGGCCGTTGACTCGGTGATATGAGTTCCTTGACTTGGGCTTTATAGCCGGAACTATCGGTGCCATTTTGTTATTAAGTAAGTATTGACACATATTGAAAGGATTTTTAACAGGTAAGGGGTCCTCTTGGCAGTTTTACACAATCCCATGGAAATTTTACCGAAACAATGTTTTGTCCTATCCATTTATTTAAGGTTTTTTAAGATAGTGAGTGGCAAGACGAGCAAATCAGGTGCCTGATGATAAGCATCATGATTGCCCATATCAGACACAGTGCCACCCAGTGTTTTAAAATTCAAAATTCTGCGCGGCACCGCACTGCGCCTGTCACCCTGAGACATATTATTTAGATTAAATTAGTTGATTTAGATTAATTGTTTTAACTCGTCATGCCCAGTAATTTCGATGGAATAATTGCCCTTCAGACCGGAACACAGTAATGTTAATAAACCCTTCATTTTTTTTTACTTTTTTTCTTTACAACCTGATCCGCAAAATGTTTCATTTTGATTTAATTTAGAGGTAGGGTAGATCCCGTTACACCTTTATCGATATTAAATCATTCGATGTAACCTAATAAAGTTTAACAATCGCATAATTGAAAATTGTATCGATAGTCGATTCAATCGATAGGTCCATTCTTCACGCATTCGTAACGGCTGCACTTCCTAGCTATAGGTCCTTCCTGGGGACCGTTTTATTGAAATATGTTGAAATGGGCATTGCTACTTTGTAAGACCTGTGGACTTGTGCGTCAAAATATTATAGACTTGTGAAAATATCATGATAAAGTTAGAACGATTTTGGCAATTTTTTTTTTTATTAGAATGTAGAGAACTTTTTACAATTATAATGAGAATAATATGAATACGATTGGTTGTTTTTAAATGCTTTGATTCTTGATTTTAGATACGCCGTTTTTTTAATTAAATAAATAAAAAGTAGAGCTATCTGCATCGACAAATAAAAAAGTAATTAACTAATTATCTTGCCATGGGGACGGTAAATAGGAAATATGTATCGATTATCCATGCATATAAACATTACGTATTAGATTTTTCACAATTGTAGATTATAGCTAGCAACTACAGTTACTCTACAAGTCCCTTACTTTTACAAATTTGTGGAGTTGTACCCCTAAACATTGTAGAGTAGGGCCTAGGACCAGCAAACACTAGGAGTCATGTTTCACAAACAATAGTAATGTGTATGCGCCCATTATACCGTGAAAACGAAACTGATGTCGGACCGGGGTCAACGAACTTTTGACAGGACGATATGACGCCATTATGGATACGGGCCATTCACATAGCCTACACATTAGTGAAATGGACAACACCAGTGGAATGGACATCAGTGATTTTATATGAGTTACGGGTGAAATATCATCTTCCTTCATCTTTCATCTGTTCTTCATACTTTCAATAATCTTCGCCGTATAACCATGCAATTATGAATTATATTACATGATGTATAAATCTTAATCTCTAAAGCTCAATGTCCATCTCTGGCCACAAATGCAACAGCAGCGTGCTGGCAAAAGGACAATTATACCAAAAAAATCTGTCTTTACATCAAACTATTTTTATTTAAAAATTTTGTAGCCAGGCTAATGATAAAAAGTGATAAAATTAAAAGTATTTTCAGTAATATCCGCTTTTGACTACGATAATATGAGCCACCATGACAGTTTTCAAACGAATAAAAACTTTTTGTTTGAAGTGAAGTATGGTGGAATGGCGGAACATTTTCGAATAGTACTCTGAGAATGTCGTTTCACATTAATTTTTAAGATTTTTTCGATTACTTTTGTGATATAAAAATAATAATAAATAAATATTTGTTTATTTCAGGCTTACATGACCCGATATTATGACGATATTTTCGGTTAAAAAGTATTATTTTATTTAATTATTATTAATATCCGACACAAGTCGTTCGTTCGTGGCCGAAGGCTCATTAAGTTGACAGAAGCCTATATGGATTTAAATTTAGTGACAAGGCAAGGTAAAACTGTCAAACACGGTACTTGTTAGTCTTGGAATATGAGTGTAATCGGCCTGATCTGACAACACGTCTTCTTCCATTCCAGTTTATCATCCGTAAGCTCTTTTTTTATAATATTATTTTTGTTAGTACTCTATTAAAAAAAAAACTCTGCACTCACTCCACACTCACGCATATCCTCATTCCACTAAATTCGATGTTTTTGTATTTCTTTGTTTCCTGTGGATATAAATTGAACTGACATTTTGAATATTAATTATGTATGTACTTAAACTATGAGTATTATGTTATTTTTTTTATTAACTTCATATGTTCAAGTAAACTTCACTAAAAATCCTACTAAAAATCCACAAAAAATCACTAAAAAACACACGAACAGTAAATTAGTATAAGGTAAGTATAAATAGTCTATAATATCTGCATTTTTTTTAATCCAATAACAAGTACCAGGCAATCATAAACAGTTAGGAACAAACCTTTGATCCAAGCTCTTAGCATCGGGCGGTGGAGTGCCGCTGGCGCTCGACGTAGATTTGGCGCTCAGGTCCAAGGGCTGTTCTGTTAGGCTCGGAGACGGCGGGGCGGCCTTGTCTTCTGGTACCCTGCTGAAGATAAAGATAACATACCATTATATAACATAACATACCATCACACCTCTTTCCCGAAGGAGTAGGCTGAGTACCCAGGACTCAGTCCCATAGTAGGTACATCCACATTTTGCCAATATGCTATTTTGGTCACATGTAATGGAGGCAAGCATATTGCGCACAGTTCCAGATTCCAGGCTGTCATCGAGATATTTCCTAAAGGAAAGATCCAATATACTTTGCCTGTCCTGGGGATCGAACCCGGCACCTCATGATCGGCAGTCGAGCTTGAGACCACTACGCCACCGAGGCAGTCAACTATAAGACAGTGAAAAGTAAACTATTTCCGTATAAGTTTTACTCACGTGATTAGACACTAACTACAGAAAAATGAAGAGTTTATAACAAAAGCAAAATGATAGGGACATAGTTTACTTCATCTTCAAACTATCAAGATATAAATATATCAAATATATTTACTACATTCGGAGGAAACAGGGAAGTACAAAACATCGATTCGGTAAATTTGCCATAGGATTGTCTCAAACTGCTAAGAGGTCTCCCTGCCTATTAAACTTTTATAACAAAAAACTTACATTTTAAAATATCCGAAAACTTCAACCCTCAATATCTCAAAACAATATATTTTGATATGTTCCTGAACTGTTTTTGACCGACAACATATTACATAAATACAACAATTACAAAAAAAATGCATCATTCTAGATCTATGTACAGTAACAATGCTGATAGAGTCACAAAAATTTTGTGGACAAGGGGAAATGAGGGATTTTGAGACAAATCCCTCATTCCTCATTCCTAACTAAACTAAACACATTCATAAAATTCCTTAAGAATAAAAATATGCCTTGAATTTTGATTGTTTAATACTCACCACCAAAACGAATAGTAAGATGTAGTATGATAGTCGTAATAGTTACACTCGTGGAACATTTTAAAAAAAATCACGAAATATAATTTAAAAATGCAATTTTTTAATGTTTATACAGAATTACAGAATGCACTTTGCTATTAAAATTAATGAGAATTTGGCTCAGCAGCTGTTGAATTTATATTGAAATAAATTGGAGATTATGGGGGCATTCTACTCTAAATAAAGCAACAATATTATTAATATTTCATAAATTTTTTTTATGATAATAAAATAGATAACTAGATAAAATGCATAGAAAACATGGTTTTAATATTAATGGCTATGTAATTCGTCTTATATTCGACTTTTTTGATTGTCAGGACGAGACAAAACGAATTTTATCTAACAAACGCTTCCAAATAGCGCTATAATAGCGCGCTTTTTAGAATGTATTTTCGAGTCGAGCATAGCGAAACTTATAAAGTATAGTGGGACTAACCGGTATTTATTTAGCTACTCGTAGCTCAATTTTTTTTCGTTTTCGGCCCAAACGTTTTCGTCCACATAAAATTTTACATTGCGCCTACATTTTAAACAGTTATTATTAATTTATTCATATCATGCAATTAAAACTTTTTGCTGACAATTCTTGTTTCCCATTTTTCTATTTTCATTTTAATTATAATTTAAATTTTTTAAATTTAATTTTATAATAGGTAGAGTGCTTGTTTCATCCCACTTATTGTGTTATGTTTTCTTTATATATTTAATTTACAACTTTATCCCGTTGAGAATAAATTTTAATGTAACAATATTATTTATTCAGCTGCATAACAGATCGCGCATTCAAAATGTTATTTAAATATTATAAAATGCACATTAAACACTCAAACATCTTCGCGAATGTTTATGACTAACCTATGACAATAATTTCTAGGTTGGTATGTAAACGATGTTTTAATTGTGTGTTATATAAAAAAATGTAAGAACGGTGTTTTTGTGTATTAAATACAGAGGTAGTTAAAATTTAATAGGTGTTTGGTAATAATGTACCTATATATTATATATATTTTTTATATCGGTTTATTGCAGAAAAAGTATACCTCTTACATTTTCGTCAGCCCTAAAAATTTGTCGTCGAAAACGCACTGCTGAACATGGCGGAAAGGCCTATGTTCATATAACGCTATAAACTATTCATATATTTCTGTTATCTACTACGATATGTTATATTGGGAGGTTTTTCTGTTATCACCGCGCTTGGTATGCGGCTGGTGATCGCAGTGGTAAGAATACTTGGAAACGGAGATCGAACTCAAACTCAAACTCAAACAGATTTATTCAAATAGGTCATAATCTGACACTTTTGTACGTCAATGAAGATACAGTACTGAGTCTACCGTGCGTTCGGAAAGATACCTCTACAAGAAGAACGCACAAGAAACTTGTAGGGCTTAATTTTTTCAACAGATAGTTTCACAATATTTGGTTTGGTTACATTCGTTTTCTTTGAAGGTGCCGCGAGGCGGCTATGCAGAAGTTTCCAGGCATCTTTGTCCTCTATGTACTGGTTGACTTTATAATAAGCCTTCTTAAGTAAAGTAGATTTTATATAGGTTTTGAATTTACCCTCTGAGAGCCCAGTTATCTCTTTTGGGATTTTATTATAGAAACGTACACTATTTCCTAAGAATGTCTTTTTATTTGTTTTAGATAATCTAAAGCTAGGTACAGCTATTTTGTCTTTATTCCTAGTATTAAAATTATGAAGGTCACTATTTAATTTTAATTTATGTAAATTTTTACGCACATACATGATGTTCTCATAAATGTATAAGGATGGTAGGGTCAGTATGTTTATTTCTTTAAATAATTCCCTCAGGGATTCGCGTGGACGCATCTCATAGATGGCACGAATCGCACGTTTTTGTAGTATAAAGATAGTTTCTATATCTGCAGCTGACCCCCACAACAGAATCCCATAAGACATCAAGCTATGGAAATATGCAAAGTACACTAATCTCGCCGTGGCTACATCTGTTAGTTGCCTAATTTTATAAACCGCGTAAGCTGCAGAGCTTAGTTTCCCTGAGAGCTCGGTGATATGAGTGCTCCATTGCAGTTTAGAGTCTATATTTATGCCAAGGAACAAAGTTGCATTGTCAATATTGAGTCTTTCACCGTCAAGAACTATGATTGGTTCTATACTTCTGACGTTAGGCAACGAAAATTTCAAACATTTAGTCTTTTTCGCATTCAATAACAGATTGTTTGCTGTGAACCATCTGGATATACTCTATGGATATACGCTGCTTCCCACTCTCCGAATATGTCCCTCTGCCGGGTCTAACGGCTCTCACGGGATGAGAAAGGGGTGAAAACCACATGGCAAATATATACCATTTACACTTTCGTTAGCCTCAAGAATTATAAAATTAAAAATGAAACTACTATTCTAACATTGTGCTGAATTACAAATAAATAAATATTGTTACATTGCGCTTCTTTTGCAAATTAGAATATAATCACAACTCTATAAAAAAAAACAACATAAGCTGTATTATAAGAATTATTTGGACTACAATTTACAAAAGTTTTAATTGTAGGTTATATCATGGGACCATAATAACATACTGGCGAAATGTGGGTGTACCTACTGTGGGACTGAGTCCTGGGTACACTTCTGCCTACCCCTTCGGGAAAAAGGTGTGATTATATGCTATGTTAGTACTGCTTTATATATTTTTAATTGTCATTAAAAAAATTAAAATATAACTGCAAATTGCTTTACAAATTTCCATAAATTTCCAAACGAAACAAATATTGCGTCAAATTGAATAAGTTCATAAAATAAATTATTTATTTAGGTGCAATTATTATTTATGAGATCATTCAACTTTCTCCTTATTCGAGGACGAAATATGTTTTTTGTTTGTTTTGTCTGCCCTTGAAATGAAATTAAAACCTGCCTGACCTACATAGGTCAGGCATTACTAAAATATATTAGAAGTTTGTTTATTTAGATCCACATAACGTAGATACATGTCCTATAAGTCTTAATATCTGGGTATTACTATCAACTAGATTATATTATACCTTGTAAGGGCGCTTGTGGTACATGTGTGCAAGTTAGCAGATGGTAGTAACTCTGCTCTCTATGCCGCAGGCCTCGGGTTCGATCCAGGCCAGGACAAAAATTTGTGTGCATGAACATATTCGTTCAATCTGTGTTATAAGCTTATATAAGTATGTATATCAGTCATCTGGTTACCATAGTACAGGCTTCTAGCCTAGTTTGGTACCAGATGACCGTCTGCGGAAGTTGTCCCATATTATTAATATTAGTTTTTACTCGCGACTTAGTCCGGGTGGAATTTAAGGTAATGTTTTAAAAAATTGCTTCAGTTACTCTCAGATGGTAGTCATCTGAGCCAACGAGGTTGTCGAAACTAGTAGTTAATAAAATAATAGACAATTAAGATATTTAACATTTTATTTGAAACACGGTAAGTAGAGCTCAGGCGACAAGTCTGCATGTACCTAATATATAGGTATAAGAATTGAATCCACGGTTTGAAGGCATTGTAGCCAGCCATGTAGATTTAACTGGGCCATAGACGCTACAAATTTAAAAATACTTATTACAGAAACAACAAAGTAGGTAGATACCTATTCCTTAGTCTAAACTACTACTAATTCCGTTTAAACTTCTGATATTGCATACAAATCTGAAATGAAATCCTTCGCAACATCGTCAAAACTAGTATTGAAACCATCGACGGCCAGTAACTGTCACCTTCAAGAAGCGGCCGACAATAGAATCACGAGCCTTTTGTGGGCCGCCTCCATTCAGTTTGAGACACGTCGGTTTTGTGAAGCTATTCAGAGGAACGATGTTACAACGGATTGTTTAAGATATTGAGAGACCGCGGTGTGGCGAAATTTTAATTTATTTCGTCCAAATGAACCGAACTATAATTTCAATATTATTATAGAATTATGAATATATCTGCTTACATTTTATTTGATAATTTTTTTTATAGTTACCGAATAAATAAAATAAATTTAGTTTTGGGATGGACCCATTTGCTATTCTTTAATATTATAATATTATATAGATAATAAGAAAAATACATTACAAAATGGACAGACTATAATACTAGATTATTATTCTTTTATTTACCTAGCAACACTTCCAGTCTCATTGTAACCAGATGGTCAGTAACAAAAGAAAGGCGGTTGCTTACACCTTATTCATTATTTTGGCCAAAGCTAGACACATATTTCTTCAATCTGCGTCTGTAGAAAAAACAAGTGGTCGCCATCAAACTTTTAAAATTGTTTGGCTCATTTTATCTAAAATCTTTATTTGGAACTTAAAATGAGTGCATCTGTTCGTGAAACTGAACCACTTTCAAGAGACAGAATTGTGAAATTAGCAAAAGAGTTTTCAACTTCCAATCCAAAATTGATTAGCTGATCGGCAAATTTGTTTGGAGGGGGGGGGGGGGTCGAAATTGTTTTTTTTTTTTAATTTCGAAATTCTTTTTTTTTTGGAGTTGTTTAGGTTGACGGGTAGAAACAGCCTCTTAAGTATTACTAAACCTTTTTGTAACACGTTGTTTAACTAGCAAAATACTTTATATCTATGTAAAAAGGTTTTTCAAGTCAAGTCGTTTTGAAACCGTTCTAAAACCGTCTCAATACCGTCTCTTAATATAGCGCAACTGCACAGTTTGACAACGTTATTGAGAATGTCAAAATGGAAGCAGATGGAAATGGTCATTGTGTAACACGCGTCATCACGGAGCAGCCATTGAAAACAAGGCTGTACACAAGACATAGATACGAGCCAGAAGGTGATATTAGAGGAGCTTTCAGTCTATAACTAGTTAGACGTTTACGTCTTATCTGTCAGACTGCACTAAAATGATCAGAATATAAAATAATTTTACGTTTATTTTCCACGTAGTATATTTTTATAATGATATCCATGCATTCGTAGTAAATAAGCTAAGTATAGACAAAATACAATGATATTAAATATAAAAGGAAGGGCTTTGAAAACTACTTTTTGTGTTATTCGTCGCTTCACGCCATTTATGCGCTTAGATCCTCAGAAAAAATATAAGTCTTCGCTCACACTCTGATCAGATACTGCATTCACACATCTGACAGAAGATGCGTAGAGTGTACCAATAGTTCTTTATATTTTTTTTTTCTTTTTGTAATCTGCTTCTTGGCAATTCCAAGCTGTTGTTTGAGGATCTCAGTGTCATGTCGTGTTTTCATAATTAGACACAGTGATCCATGATGAAGGTTTATTTCATGTATAGGTAGGCATAATCGTAGCAAGGCGAGAGTAAGTCGCTAGTATACTACAAATTAGTATTCTACCTAGGTTTTCATCTAAATTTTCGAGATTCAAGTAACGCCGTAATTTGTGGTAAATATAGAAGAATTATTTCTCGCAAAACAGATTTATTTGAAATAAAACACACTTAGGTCATGTCGGGACTATTTTAGTGTATTGTCGATGATATAATAAGTATTGTACCTAGATATATTATTTGTTCAGTAGTAGAAAGTAGTTGACGTAATCTTAAGCTAAAATGGCCAAGTCCATGTTATATTTTTTTTGTTAAACTTTAGGTATTAGGTAATCAGTGAAATATAATATTACCTATGATATTAAAATAGGTAATATATATATTTTTTTATTGTAGTAAGTAACAAGACGAGCAAACCAGGTGCCTGATGGTAAGCATCATGATTGCCCATATCAGACACAGTGCCACCCAGTGTTTTAATATTCAAAATTCTGCGCGGCACTGCACTGCGCCTGTCACCCTGAGATATTAGTTATTAAAACTCGTCATGCCCAGTAATTTCGCTGGTAACATTGCCCTTCAGACCGGAATACAGTAATGTTTGTACATTACTGCTTGGCGGATGAATAACTGGCAAAGGTGTGGTACTTCCCCAGGCGGCCCCCTGCAAGAGGCCTACCACTACAATATTATGAAACTTCTGTCTAATATTAATAAAATTATAATAATACTAGCGACCCGTCCTGGATATGCACGTAAAGCAAAAGAGTATTAATAGTTAAATAGATTCCTAGAACAAGAATATTTAGTTTTTATTCTTGTTCTAGGAGTTTGCAATGGAGTTCCGAAAAGTAACGCCAAATTAAATCAATTATATTAAATAGATAGTTCACTCCTCTTGTTCAAAAAGTCCGTGTTTGTTGCGTACCAGAGCGGGGCTTTTTGAAAAGCGGGGCTTATGTAAAAACAACTTTTCAATCTCTAGGGGATAAAGTAAATATATTTTTAATTTTTCTCTGTTACCAACGAGATTAATATTATATATAAGGTTGGAGAATGGAGACCACGGACCGGCAAGCGCACGCTGGATTCAGGCCGGTTACAACCGGACTGGATGGAAATCTAAGGGGGGCACCTATGTTCAGCAGTGGACGTCTTATGGCTGAGATGATGATGATGATGATGAATTAGATCCGGTCTAGATGCCTCGGTGGCGAAGTGATCGCTGCGCTTTTACTGCCGATTATGAGATTGGTGCACCTCTGCGTATACCCCTTTGGATAAAAGCATGATGTTATGATATGTGTTATGTTATAAATGCACCTACCAAACCTTCCTCTTAAATCACTCCATCTATTGAACCTTATGAAAATCCGTTAGTAGTTTTCGATTTTATGACGAAAAGACAGATGCGGGCTTTCTTTTATAATAAGTATATAGTGAATGCAACAGGCTTCGTCTGTTACCGAGACTGGTTTACGAATTTGATTTCCGGCGCCGTTGTCGCAGGTACATCCGGCGATTGGAATAGGGAAATGACGTCATCAACGGGAAGATTATGATTTTGAATTTTGACTATGTAATTTTTTCGATAAAAGTCTATCGATAACGATAGACTTTTGACTAAGTTATTATTTGTTATAAACTATTTCCACACCCTTCCTCGCAAAGTGACTCGATCGGTATAACAACGCATTTTGATTTAAAGTGGTTTATGTAGCTTATTAATAAGTGTGATTTTTTTTTATGATAGAACAAGACGAGCAAATCAGGTGCCTAATGGTAAGCATCATGATTGCCTATATCAGACACAGTGGCACCCATTGTTTTAAAATTCAAAATTCTGCGTGGCACTGCACTGCGCCTGTCACAGTTGTTCATTATGAAATGGGAAGAAAAATTTCACCCACGGGCGGGATTTGAAATTTTGAACCATGCACCCTCCGCACCATTCCGCTCAATCGGTACTCTACCAGTTAAGCTACGGTGGGGATATTAGTCATCTGCAATTTTTTCTATCCTTACGCCTTAATGGGCGTGTGTGTTTATCTATAGATGATGCATTTCTTTCCATTTCATATTTCAAGGTTATATAGTGCTGTTAAGCCCTTGGTGGTGGAAAAGTGGCCAGTATGCTGGCGGCATTGCCCGTTGGATGAAGCTGCTAATCTTTTGGGCAAAATACATGCCAGCATTTCGGTCACCTGACGCCTTCACCAAGCACTTAGCGAGCTCTTGATAAAGCATAGATAGAATTATATTATATACATAGTTAAAACCCTGAAATAATACAAACTGTTCTTATAATAATGTAAATAGGTAATTCGCACGACTAAAACACAGATCTCTCTAGAATGCTGTCAAGGTTGCTTTAGGGCCTATTTGTTAATAAATATGTTTTATTATTGTTGTAAATAATGTTGTTTGAATATTTAATGTCAAATTTATCATGTAAATTTATCCGAAGGGGACTTTATATGTTTGGTAACTATTTATTAAGAGGAAATACTTTCAAGGCATTTGGCCAAATTATCATAGGATTGTGTCAAATTCTTAATAGGTGGCGTATACCTCTTAATATTATAATTTAATATTAAATATAAATTATTATAAATGCGAAAGTTTGTGAGGATGGATGGATGGATGGATAGATGAATAAACGAATGATAACTCTTTATTGATACCACAATCATACAGAAAATAACAAAAAGGAAACTTAAAACTAGATAGAGTAACAACTGGCGGCATTATCGCTCAGAGCGATCTCTTCCAGACAACCATGCACGGAAAGGAAATACAGATATACTGATGGGACGGCGGTTTCAAAAAGCCAAGCGTGTCGAGTATTGGCAAAACCCCCCTTTATGGGGGAGGCCTATGTTCAGTAGTGGATTACCAACGGCTGAGATGATGATGATAAGACAATAATAAATAATAATAGTAACAAATTACTTATTATAAAAGGTGGTGGTCCTTCAGACGCAGCTTAAAAGAGACCAGTGACGGTTGAATATTTGTTACTCTTTCACGCCAAAACCACTATCTAAACCGATTGGGCTGAAATTCGGTATGTAGATAGTTTAGACCATGGAATAACACATAGGGTACTTTTTATCCTGATATTCCCACGGGAACGAAGACTACCCGAAGAACCGCGGGGCAGTGCTAGTCATTCATATTTTATTAAAGGTTTTAATCTAAGATCTTAGATCACTAGAAGTCAAGCGCTATTTCTCGTAACTACAATTTTGTTTTTTAGCAGAGACTTTTGGGGCTGCAAAGGCTGCGCGTGGTGACCGAGCTTCGAGTCGAGCCCTCAAGTAGAGAGGCTGAGGCATTGTATCCACCTTAGCCCCAAGTGAACTGATGTTTAAATATCGATTTGGCAAATCGCGTACACGCGTGGCGACTGTAGAATCGAACTTGCAATTTGGTATGCCCATCGTCGCACTCACATAAATGCTAATAGCAACACTTTGATATTCAACACACATTAATATACAAACAGACAGACAGACTAGACAGAATAATAATAACTAACCTATTTGGTAATTTTAAAAACCTTAGCCAAATATGCGAACTTTAATATATTACTAAAGCTTTTTTTTTAGAAGTGTTCTATGGCACAGTGTAATTATTTTAAAAAACTATATATATGGAAGAGATCGCTCTGAGCGATAAGACCGCCAATTATTGTTACTCACGTTTTAGTTTTCTAAGTTTCATTTTGTTATTTTTCTGTATTGTGGTATCAATAAAAGTGTTTTCTAATCTAATATTTATCATTTATTTTATACACTCTTAATTTTTTTCTAGTAAAGGCCTAAAACCTCCAGTTATTTTACTCGCGTGATTATTTCGTGCCAGACTATGAAAACAGTTTTTGATATGGCCTTCATAACCGACGTCGCATCACCAAAGCCGACGCTCTCAAGCTCTCGCCAAGTCGACTCTCATTCTGAACAGAATAATCATTAATTTCCCAGTTAACAGTCAAACAAACATTGTCACTAATGTGGCGATAGTGAATTAATGTGAATTCATGCGGGTGGTCCTTTGTAAAGTTTTAAGTTAAAGACTCTAGAAGTAAAGACGCATGTGGGCTTTGTGGAGGCAAAAAGGATACAATAATTCACAATCCCATCTGAATTTAGGGTCAAGGGTCAATTTAGGTCTTCTTCAGTTATATAAATAGCATTTTTTAATAGATAAAGATAGATTAAGAGCGTACATGGCCTTCTAGGAATTTGACACAATCCTATGAAAAAAATACCAAATCGATGTTTTGTATTCCCGCGTTTCCTCCGAATATAAAGATATAGTTCGGTTGCAAGCCGCTTGTATCGAACGTGTTCCTGTTGTCATTATTAGATCGTATGTCCACCTTGTGGGTGGACGTCCTACGCTGCGCTTGCCGTTCCGATAAATATGCTTTCTGAATTAATAAATTCAATTAATTTATTAGTTATTTATTTTTTAGTTATTTATTTATTATTAGTAAGTAGTTTTGAAATCGTAAACTTTAACCAAAACTTACGTAAGTACGTCTCTACCACCTAGCATTTAATGATTTCAATGCCATTAGAGTGGCCTAAGACTTATTCAATAGCTTTTGTATGTCGTAGGGTAAACGGTAAAACCGAATTATTGCGAAAAACCTAGGATGATTGAACAATTCCGTGCGAAAATCCAACGGCCACGGGATTACAATCGAAACGAATTACAATCACATGCAGGGGGCCGCCTGGGGAAGTACCACACCTTTGCCAGTTATTCATCCGGCAAGCAGTAATGTGCAAACATTACTGTGTTCCGGTATGAAGGGCAATTACGAAATTATTGGGCATGACGAGTTTCAACAACTTATATCTCAGGGTGAAAGGCGCAGTGCATTGCCGTGCAGAATTTAGAATTTTATAACACTGGGTGGCACTGTGTTTGATATGGGCAATCTTGATACTTACCATCAGGCACCTGATATGTTCGTCATGTCACACACATCATAAAAAAAACTTTATAAAGCATCGATTGGCTGAACTTGACGCATGCTCTGATTGGTGAAAATCGCTATCAGAAGTTCGACTTAGTAGATTATTTTTAGTAGTTTATATTAGTTAGCATAATATTTAAAAATTCATGTTTCCAATTAGGTATCTAGGTCTATTGGATTTTCACACAGATCCTAAAAATTCTTCGATGGATCGAGAAAATCTTTCTTATAATAACATAGCATAAATCACGCCTTTTTCCCGAAGAGTTAAGTAGAGGTGTACCCAGAAATCAGTACCATAGTAGGTACACCCACATTTCGCCAGTATATTAATGGTCCCATGTAGGTAATAGGGGGATAGCCTATTGCCATCTACCGGGCACAGTTCCAGACTCCAGGCAGTTATTGAGATAATTCCTAATGGATAATTCCAATTGTTAACTCTTTGTCTGACCAGAGGACCAAATCTTGTCGATCAATCAATCTTTCTTAGTATAATTTTTTTTTTTAATTTATTTTATTAATAACATAGAAAGCTTATACAGTATATACATTTTGATACCAAAGCGCTTACTATCTTTTTTATCCGGCTTTTCTCAATCTTACTAGGTTTTTTGCAATAATCCTCGTTTCCCGATTACCCTGCGACATGGACAGACCATAATTTTGCTGAAATCATCATAAATCTACGGTGTAACCTTGCCGCGTCTTACCAAACGACTATTGAAGGAGAAGGCTATACGTATTTATTGAATAGATACCAAGCCGATGATGAAACCTATTTATTAATTGAAGGAAGATTTTATCTTTGATAATTATGATTATGATCAAGGTCTCCATTTATTTTTCATCATTTAACCTACACTTTTCATGATGTCATTTTATTGTTTCCTATTTGGCTTTATTACGACAAGATCACATAAATGAAATGGGAACGTGTCGCCTTGAACTTATTGATAATTATTTGGTGCCGATAATAAATTACCTACATTGAGATAGAATTATTTTACTAAATTAATAAGCCGGACAAATCCAATGTGATATATGTATAAAAATTTTTTTTGCACTCTATTATATTTTTTTATTACTAGCTGTGCCCCGCGGTTTCACCCGAGTAGACATCGTTCCCGTGGAAATATAGGGAAAAAGGTACCCTATACATAGGGTAAACAAATATTCCAGGGTCTAAGCTAACTATAATAAATTTGAATTGTGAACCACCGTCCTTCCAGCATTTTAGTATAAGTCCTGTCACCGCATGGTTGCCTGGAAGAGATCGCTCTGAGCGATAAGGCCGCTAATGGTTACACATTTTCTAGTTTTAATATGTGATTTTATTGGTTTTTGTACTAGTTGTGATACCAATAAAGAGTTTTCTATTCTATTCTATTCATACCACATTTCATCCCAATCTGTTCAGTAGTTTTGGCGTGAAAGAGTAACAAACATCCATCCATCCATCAATCTAACCAAAACCGCGCTAGATGGCGCTGGAGGTGAGTTTATTTTTACATTTTACTGAAATTATATATTAGTAGGTTTTTTTTACATATACCACAACTTACACGGTAACTTAAATTATTATAAATAAAAAATATCATCCTCGCCTCGGTGGCGTAGAGGGCGCATTCTCGACTGCCAATCAAGAGGTCCCGGGTTCGATCCCCAGGTCAGGCAAAGTGTCAAATATTGGATTTTCCATTAGGAATTATCTCAATAACTGCCTGGAGTCTGGAACTGTGCCCGGTTGATGGCAATAGGCTCGCCCCCTATTACATGGGACCAATAACATACTGGCGAAATGTGGGTGTATCTACTATGGGACTGAGTCCTGGGTACACCTCTGCCTACCCCTTCGGGAAAAGGCGTGAATGTATGTTATGTTGTTAAAAAATTTTATTTAGATTAATTGAGATTCTAAAGTTCATATATGTATGCAATTAACATAATGTAGAATCACTCACCTATCACACTGAGGCCTGGCGTTCTGTACCATCCTGGGCATCATCCAGACGTTCTGCGCGAACGGAGGCGGCACCAGCCCCGTGCCCAGCGCCGTCAGCGCAGCGATCATCTGCTGGAACTAATTACATGACTGTTAGCAAGAGTTCAGTTATCCATGGGTTGTCCACATAACCCATATAAATTGACTCGAGCAGTGTAATTGGGGTAACTCATTCTGCTAGAGTATAAGTTCAAATTATTATGTCGCTCGAAAACACGGGCTATACCCGGTCTTTTAGGAGACCATTTTTTTGTCCCACGTGCAGATGCCCCTTAGAGCTTTTAATCTAATAAATAGGACCTATCAGTGTCCATCTCTGTAACCATCTACAGAAGATGAGCTCAAAGACAGCCCCCGAAAGGTGGAAGGACTATTGATAATGGATTATTATTCAGTTAGCGGTTTTCATATCGTAGACGATAGTCGTTAAGTCATGTCAAAGTCATGCCACCTACAAACTTTAACACTACTGTTGGCCATAGACCGACTCGAGAAGAAGATGAAATAAGAGTTACAGACGTAGCTATACCAGCTTAAAGTTAACGTCCGAGTCGAGCTTGCGCCCACTCCGCCACTCAGGGAGTCGCTGGAAAGTACCCTTGTCTTCTCTTAGGTGCCTCTCCAATCACTGGAGACTCTTGTACTGATTGCATTAATATGAGGATCGCTATAATATGTAGGGGGCAGTCGGTTGGTCATGTGGGACAATATTTGGGCTATGAGTTAAGAGCACCTCTTTATAATGGTTTGTTGGCATCCTATATTCCAATTGCGTATTCTTCATATCAAGGTATCTTTCTGAACGCACCGTAGATAGAATATAAAAGAGTTTCTAAAGGTTTTTTTACCTGTGCGATAGTTTGCGGGCTCTGCAGCTGCAGCAGGTGTTGCAGCAGAGGCGGAGCAGCTGCCGCCGGACTCTTCGCGCCCGACACAGAACTGCTGTCTGACTCGGTGGCTGGACTCTGAGGGAGAGAACATACCCTACGTTAGCTACTGTCTTCTTCTTTTTCGTATTACTTTTGACAGAGTGGTTAGCTGTCACGATGGTTGTGATGTGATTCTTTTATTAATCCGTCACTCTTTCCTAATTGCTACCTTCTTCAAACACTCGATGGCGTAGAGGGCGCATGCTCGACTGCCAATCAAGAGGTCCCGGGTTCGATCCCCAGGTCAGGCAGTGTTAAATATTGGATTTTTCCATTAGGAATTATCTCAATAACTGCCTGGAGTCTGGAACTGTGCCCGGTAGATGGCAAAAGGCTCGCCCCCTATTACATGGAACCAATAACATACTGGCGAAATGTGGGTGTATCTACTATGGGACTGAGTCCTGGGTACACCTCTGCCTACCCCTTCGGGAAAAAGGCGTGAATGTATGTTATGTTATGTTCAAACACTCGTACAAGAGACCCGTATTTACTCTTTTACGTGAACGGACCATCATATTGGTGACGGTCTTTATTAATTATGGAGTAATCTGCAGATCAGGACAAATCATTGACACGTATCATATGGAAATAAACTAAAAATTCTACAGAAAATGATAAGGAAAACTTTAGAAATATAACGTTTTGTAACCCTGAAAATTGTTATAATCTGATATTAAATAAAATATTTAATGCATAAATAAAATACGTCATGTCGTTAATACTGATATTACCTATTTAAAAGCGATTTTCCGGTGTCGTTTCTCATTGGCAACAACAAATTTTCCGCCATTTTCAATTATAATTGCTAACTTGAACAATAAGGAAGTGGGCGCCGTTTTATTAGAAGGATTATTGTGAAGTGTCGTCAGATTTTGTTACTACTAACATTATACCTATAGTTATTATTAATCTGATAAAAGAGTATTTTTCCATAGTTTCAATAATAAGTCACTTTCAATAAATTTCAAAAACGTTTCGTACGCTTTCGTGTAAAACGTGTTAAATTCAAAATAACGATTTATATTGGTGAATAGTTTTTCAATTTTTTTTTTCGCTACGATTTTATAAATGTAAAACATGTAACAGTACCTATACCTTCATATTTATGTACAGAAAAATTGCACTAACCGTTATAATGACATTATAAATTAAAGTTTAGGTTAGATAAAGCGAAATAAGTAATATACTAACGATTCTTACTACATGATATCTACATGTCATTGAAAATCATAAATTGAGCGCGCCAAATAATTGAGATTTTTTAAACGCCATATTGCAAACATCAAGACGGTCCACCTGATGACGAGCAGTTACCGCTGCCTATTGACACCTGCAACGCCAGAGGTATTACCAGTATGTTGGCGACCCTTCAACATTCTATTCACTCTCCTTTTAAATTTATTTTTATTTATTTTTTTATATTAAATATGTCTGCCCCCAATCTCACCTGATGGGAAGTGAAGATGAGGCCTAAGATGGAGCACTCTTTCCTAGAAGATAATTATTCACTCTTCTCTTGAAGACCAAGAATCCCAAGATCGTATTCAAGTGGGAAGACGTACGCCGGTAGAGAATTCCACTCCTTAGCGGTCCTAGGCGGTCGGGATGAAAGTAGCCGCGATATTAATAGTAAATTAATAGTTTTAATAAAATATTATAATCCCGTCAGGCCATGGACTTTAGAGCCAGGAAAATATTATTGTATATATAAAAACATGTTCTGTTAAGGTATAAAAAAGCAGCTGCAACAGCGCCATAAAAAGCTAAAATTCCAAATGTAAACATTGACATAGAACGATAGAACATAAACGAGCTGTGTGTCAGCGAGCGACTAGTTAGGCTCACCTTGACGATTCGATAATCATGTCCACCTTGAATATTAACTAACAGATTGTTTTGCCACACGGCACACGTCATGCCCGTGTACTTTAACGCATTAGTGCACGACATAACCTTAAATCTATGCTGGTATGAACTTAGTAAAAAAGGCGGATGGAGAAAACAAAAACCCCCAGGCTTTTTTACATGAACTAGGATGGTTTCTATGGTGTAAATGTGTCTGGCTTACTATGGTGCTTCACTCTTTATTTTGTAAGACTCTGTCCGCTTTAATTTCTAGATTTATAGATGGTATTTGAGCGATAATTATAATTATATTTTGGACGCGGTTTTTATTCATTTACCTCAATCGTGAATATGTTTGTAAAGCATAATAATGAGTCATAACATAACATCACCTCCTTTCTCTCCGAAGGGTATCGGTTCACATTCATAGAGATTAAATTTCGTCGATGACCAATAATTTTTTTTTTTTATTAATAAATTCCAAAGAGTTTTCAAATTTTATAATCATAATAATATATCGGGAAACAAATTTAAAAAAAAAGAATCGTCAGCTTTTGTTAGTATATAATGTACTAACAACATAATTTATAAGGGCTTTTACAAACTAGACGATAAAATGAATATACCTATGATATAGCGGTTAAACTTACTAATGACTTCTTATTATGACAATAAGAAGGTCCTTAGCACTACTTTACAAAGCTAAATTGGTCATCATGTTTTATGACATGACAGAATAAACATAACAGAGACTGTCTAATTTTATTTAATTTAAGTAATAAGTTGCAAATGAGGTAACTTAACATTTTATTGCCATCATTGAAGTTAAAACGAAAAACACGGTTTATGTATCAGCTGCCATTTACGACACTATTTATAATTTACTAATGCAAACTCTAACATGACAATCGTTAAAAAAAACATGGCAATCATTCTGTTCTGTAATTGGCTGTCGGTCATCGACTGAGCCCACTTTTTTCTAACGCCATTGTCGGCCGATGACAGCAACCAGCCAGCTGCTCCCATTTGAACTTGGAAGTAAAAAAATACTGGCCACATAATTTAGCCGTTCGCCAAATGGTGGGGTCTACACATTCTAATTCTAAACTCGCGGCCTCGACCAATAGCGGGCGAGGACGACCCAACATGGCGGTCGTGGGAACCGGTTAATGGGCCGTTTGAATTTAGAATAGTATTTTTATTAACGCGTTCGAGAACAATTGTTTTTTATGGCAGTTGTATACCTCAATTATCTCAATAACTGCCTGGAGTCTGGAACTGTGCCCGGTAGATGGCAATAGGCTCGCCCCCTATTACATGGGACCAATAACATACTGGCGAAATGTGGGTGTATCTACTATAGGACTGAGTCCTGGGTACACCTCTGCCTACCCCTTCGGGAAAAAGGCGTGAATGTATGTATGTATGTTATGTATACCTCAAGAATTAGACGGTTCTTAGGAAGGTAACTTTGCATATTATTTTGAGGCCGCCTGGGGAAGTACCACACCTTTGCCAGTTATTCATCCGCCAAGCAGTAATGTGCAAACATTACTGTGTTCCGGTATGAAGGGTAATGTTACCAGCAAAATTACTGGGCATGATGAGATTCAACAACTCATATCTCAGGGTGACAGGCGCAGTGCAGTGCCGCGCAGAATTAGAATTTTAAAACACTGGGTGGCACTGTGTCTGATATGGGCAATCATGATGCTTACCATCAGGCACCTGATTTGCTCGTCTTGTCATTCACTATCATAAAAAAAAAGAAAAATATTTTATTGACATCCATTTCAAATCTGTAATTCTACTTAGGCTCGAGCCAATTTACTATAATTGGGTTTTATGTTAGGTTCTTAAATTCATAAGTGGTTAAATTAATTCGACAAGCACCTTTTCCTTTTTTTTTATTTATTACTGTCATACACATCATACGCGTTTGGAAAACATATTTTTTTTATTTTAACAGAGGCAACATACAAAAGCCGTGAGGCGCCAAAAAAAGTTCTGTTCGCAATAACATTTTTTCCTTTTTGAATGAACCACCCAGTAAGCACGCCTAAAACATTAGTCAGTCACGTGTCTATATTATCAATGACTTTGAAACTTAGTAAAAACATAGAACGATTAGATAAGAGGATGTTTTAACCCACAACAGAGCCAAGGATGTGTGCTAGATGCGGATTATAATTCATTCATCGTGTTACACTGGGCTGCCATTTTAACTTGACATTTCAATTTGACATTTCGCTCATTTAGAGTAACAACAGCGTAATAACACTTTATTGAAGAAAAAAAAAAAAAAAACACTAATGTTTTTGACAAAATGTGCGGACCATTGGAGATCGCCCTTAGCGATAAGACCGCCAATTGTTACACTATTTGTCATAATGTTATTTATTAAATTTTAAGATTTATTGTTTGCGGTGTACCAATTAAGTGTTTATCTATCTATCTAGCTGCAAAATAACACATGAATGTTATAATGAACTGAAAAGTTTTGTTTCTTTGTAAAGTAAAAAACTAAAAATTTAAAGAGTTAAACCGACATATCAAAGTAAAACCGTTCTCATATCTCCACTGTAGTAAGTGACGCATGCGATCGTTAGTCAAAACCATACGTTTTCATGTTATGGACTAATAATGCCAACTAACCATGAAATCGCCTCATGTTGTGTTTTCCATTTTGCACTATGAAAAAATACCCACAAAGCACACTCGAACTACAAAGCGGGTACTCATTTTCAACGTTTCCGCTGCTTTAACAACAACGTCAAAAGTGAAAAAGTATTAAAAGAAACACCCTTTACAACGCGCGCTAAAACGCTAAATTAAAACTGCTTTTATTTCAGGATGTGTGATTTACGCTTGACGTTTCAATATTTTAGAAAAAAATAATTAACACTGGCTAATTTTATTACACGGTTTTAAAATTTATAATTTTATACGCGATAGATAAACACAAGTTGCATACAACCTGACACTGGCAATACACTGATCGCGTCCATTAAAAATAATACATTTTTACACATCACTGGTCAAAAAACTAAAAAAAAAAAAAAACACAAATCGCACGCTTTCACACAAAAGAGGCTAAATCATAAATTGGCAAGTTAAAAAAGCGCGTTTAACTTTTGCGAGCGGCAATGATTAGTAAGGCGTTCGTAGCTCGTACTGTAAAGCTATTTGGCGGCACGTGTTTCACAGAGGGGTGGGCCTTGCACGTGAATTTTCCGAGGTTTCCACCCTCCGCGGACCGCCCCTATAGGCTTTTCTGTCCGGCCTATGCTGTTTAACCGATCGGCTTGCGCGAACTGTGGAGACGTTAATATTTAACTTTTTGCATATTCCTTCCATACCCAAATACATACTAGTATATACCTTCCTACTTAAATTTATTTTTGTATGTCAATAACGCTCATCGTCAGTAATTTTAACATTTTTAGGAGAATCTTTAAAAAGAACAATTGAATAACGCAATCATGCCCTTATAATAAAAACATTTCATTTCCGGAAAAGCAATTACAGAGGTACCTACAATTAATAAAAAATCAATTAAAAATAACATAGTTAGTGTAACTGATAAGTGTGTAATAATTTCTTCCGCGAAAACGAAAAATTAAAATCCAATAAAAATGGATTCCTTCAAATGAAAGATATGAACTGAATAGATTACACGGTTGGTTCTTTTAGCTATGTAATTATTAAGGTCCAACGTTAACTATTAAATGCAATTGGCTAGGTTACTGGAAACACGAAATGTTAAAAGTAATTTGAGTTTCGTTTTTTATGAATTTTTAAATTGCCTGTTTTCGCTTTAAGCGATAATAAATATTTGCTGTTATAATAATGAATTCTATGTTAGAATGACTTCTGATTTACAAGCTTATCATAAACGAGAAATTGTTTTAATCTTAAAGCTGCAATAAGTAACAGTAAGCAATTTTGCAGGTATTTGGGTTTTACTAATGTAAAAAGAAATTGTAAACAGTTATGCCTAAAGCCTAAGTATTTAAATAATAATGAATAGGCGTTTATTATTTGGTAAAACAATGTAAGACATTTTTATAAAAAACATAAAAAATGCAATAAAACAGATTATTATACTAAAACAAAACGTTCTACTGAAAAAAAATTAGATGAAAATAATCGTGTCGACTCCACTCCACCCTTACTCCAAACACTGCCTACTTTTCATGCTTTACGCCTACACCTTCCACTATTTCAGTAGAAAAATCTATTCGAAATCACTCTTAAATATAACACAGCAAGGTTCAAAATCATCCAGTACGCATCGTCACGCACCCTTCTCTTTCGCGCATATTAATCAAAAACCGACCACTTTGACGAGAAATCCTAGAAAATGGATAAGGCATATACCATTGTTTTCTAAATTGAAACTATAGTGAGTTACGACCATTTTAAGCTGACCCGTGAGTTTTTTTTATATTTTTTTATCAACAAATAAGTCATATAGGTATGACTAATTAATAAACATGTAATTTGTTATAAATTAAACGATTATTATTTCTAATTAGTTACTTCAAAATATAACAACTAAAAAAAATATTTGTCCACACATAGACCTCAGTCATTAAAAAAATTATAGAGTCCTTATCCGACGAAAAATCTTTATAGAATCTACTTACAAAAATGATCCGTTAAGCCGATATTATAATAGTTTGAAAATTCAAAATCTGCATGCTCTAAAGCTCCCAGGGAGCTAGTTAGACTGGTTGTGTTAAGCATGGTTTAGACACGGCACATAATTGCGAATGGTAAGGGGTTTACAATAACTGCAATTACAGACAGACAATGATTAGAGTCGTTGATACGGATGCGCTTTTGTTTAATAAAATGAGTGTAGTGTACTTCAGTCTGCTCTATTTTTGTTGGAGTCCTATTTTCTAAGCTCTACATTTAATGGCAAAAAATATATTTTTAATAAATAATTATGAGTCCCAGTACTTGTTTACACCGTTCACGGGTGAATCGATGGGTAGCTGGGGTGCAGACGCAAGTAAATTAGTTATTTAGCTAGGGCTAAGGAGCAGGTGACTTCCGCTCCCGCTCGTTCCTGGAGCAAAGGTTAGCCATCGCAGTGCAACAAGGTAATAGACACCTTTGCAGGTTCAGTGAGGGACGTGTTATTTGATTAAGATAGTTAAGATGACATGCGATAGTTATGATACAAATATATTTTAAAAATTAATAATTAAAATCAGCCAAAGTCAAGTGTAGCGTCCGTGGTCCAGCGGGAATTTGCCCGGCTTTAAATCCGGAGGCCATGGATCGAATCTCACCATGTGGACTTATCGCCTGGGCGCTACCGTGTTTCGGATGGCACGTTAAACTGTAGGTCCCTATAGATTCCTATAAGATATATAGGAGGCAGTCGTTAGGTCATGTCGGAGGAATCTTGGCGACCTGAAACTCTGATAATATGGGTTGTCCACATAACCCATATGAATTGACTCGAGCAGTGTAATTGGGGTAACCCGTTCTGTTAGAGCATAAATTCAAATTAAAAAAACAGTAGAGCAAAATGGAGAAGAAGTGTAATGAATAAGGAATTTAGATCCTACGAAGTACACTAGTACTTCGTAGGATTCATAGCCAGGAAAGAATGAGACAGATAGTGAACAGTAAGATGAGCCCGATGATACGAAGCAAAATCACATAATAATAATATACATATAAATACAAAAACTACAAAACTATAACTATAACTATAACTATAACTGTATCTACAAAAAGTGAAAAATCAAAAGTGAAAAACCACACTATTTACTTAGATATTGCGTTATAATTTAAAGCAAATATAATAATACTAGATGTGCTCCGCAGTTTCACCCGCGTAATCTTCGTTCCCGTGGGAATATCAGGATAAAAAGTGCTATGTGTTATTCCAGGGTCTGCCCAATCGGCTTAGTAGTTTTGGCGTGAAAGAGTAACAAACATCCATCCATCCTCACAAACTTTTGCATTTATTAGGATATTTAGTAGGAATAAGTAAGAATCAAAGAAGTTAATAATATATTTTCTGCTTAAGAGATCTAAACGCCAATTAAATAATGTAACATTTTCTTTAACCCTGAATAACTGGTAGAAAATGCTATTTTATTAAGTTGGTAATAGTGTGTAAAATATGTAGTGTGTATTATAAAAAATAAATAATTAAATTAATGCGTGATTCACGTACATACAAGCAAAGTATGGAACTTCTTACTTGACAATAGATAATGAGTCATACAAGCAAAATGTTAAGCAACCGTAGCTGCTGGGCTAAAGGTCAAGGAGTCTGCATCATTTTGAATCATCTATCATCTAGGATTTGTTCAGATACATACCTACTTGATAATAAATTGTTAAGGCATACGTATGTATGCATAGTGTAGGGTTCCATACCAGCGCTATCTATTAGTTACATGCGCAAAGTATGGAAATATGTAGTAACTTTTGATTGCATTAACTTACAGATCTGTTCACTCACGAAGGCGCGCCCTTCCACACCTTTTGAATGTAAAAAGTTCTTTTCAATAGTTAGTTTTAGTGTTTAGTACTTTTATTATTGTATTAACAATAGTTAGTTTAGTGTTTTAATGTAAATTGAATTTTTAATTTCAAACCTTATTAATGCACACCGAATGCACACCGAAAATTTACCCTGGAGGGGCGCGCCTTCGTGAGTGAACAGATCTGTAGAAGTTTTAGATTTTTTTACAGCCACAAGGGACCGCAGATCTGAGTAGTTGATATTAATCAACTCGATACCTCCACGCGTTCCCGTTAAAAAGTGTCTTAACAAACGGACAGACAGACAGACAGACGGACAAGTGATCCTATAAGGGTTCTTTTTTCCTTTTGAGGTAAGGAACCCTAAAACGATGATGATGAGTTTAGGCCGGATTTGCTTTTCATTATAAAAATCCTTCGTTTTGTGTTGGTGATAATAATAGTAAATAATAAATAAAATAATAATAGTAAATAAGTAGTAACGTTTACCTAGTGAATCTGTCAAAATTGTAATAATATTTGTTGCATTAAATATTAAAATAATTTTCCGAGTTATTTCATTGTTGCCTGCATTCGTCGAAAAACAAAGCTTGACTAATTGACAGCCTCGATGGCTCAGATAGTAGTAACTCTGCTTTCTGTGCCGCAGGGCCCGGGTTCGATCCCCGGTCAGGTCAAACATTTGTGTGCATGAACATGTCTGTTTGATCCGTGTCTGGGTGTTATAAGCTTATATAAGTATGTATATCAGTCATCTGGTTACCATAGTACAGGCTTCCAGCCTAGTTTGGGACCAGATGACCGTGTGTGGAAGTTGTCCCATATATATATATAATTTCGACCAATTATTTGTTTAAATAATGATTAATATCCATCAAAACATTTTTCATATAAAACATTGTGTAGAAAATCCAATAGCCAACGTTGTTCGAGTTCCTGGAAGTATACTCGTAGTTTAAGAATAATATAAGCATTAACATAATAATATTAATGCCGACTGCCTCGGTGGCGTAGTGAGCGCATGCTCGACTGCGAATCAAGAGGTCCCGGGTTCGATCCCCAGGTCAGGCAGTGTTAAATATTGGATTTTTCCATCAGGAATTAGCTTAATAACTGCCTGGAGTCTGGAACTGTGCCCGGTAGATGGCAATAGGCTCGCCCCCTATTACATGGGACCAATAACATACTGGCGAAATGTGGGTGTATCTACTATGGGACTGAGTCCTGGGTACACCTCTGCCTACCCCTTCGAGAAAAAGGCGTGAATGTATGTTATGTTTATAATAATATAATTATAATGTATACTCGCATTAGCGCAAGAATACATAAATAACGAATATATACATACATACAGTCACGCCTTGTTCCCGGTGGGGTAGGCAGAGACTATTTCCCTCCACTTGCTACGATCCTGAACTACAACTTTCGCTTCGTTCACTTACATAACATTTTTCATACATGCTCGTCGGTTGTAGGTACTTTTGACTTGGCCTTTCCTAAGGACAACATCAATTTGTTCATGAAAAGTACGCCCGCGGTCGACCGCTACCGACTTGACCATACACACTAGCCTTATAAATCTCTTTTGTTAATCTCCTTTCATCCATCCTCTCCACATGTCCGAACCACCTCAGCATTCCTTTCTCTATCTTTGTCTCTATATTAATATATATTAATCTTCGATTCGACCTCTCTATAGCATATAAATAAAATCATTTTATTTAATTTTAGAAGTAATGAAAACATACAACTTTTGGTTATATTAAACTAACGAGTATAGTGGTAGGCCTCTTTAGCAGGAAGCCGCCTGGGGAAGTAGGTACCACACCTTTGCCAGTTATTCATCCGCCAAGCAGTAATGTGCAAACATTGCTGTGTTCCGGTCTGAAGGGCAATGTTACCAGCGAAATTACTGGGCATGACGAGATTCAACAACTCATATCTCAGGGTGACAGGCGCAGTGCAGTGCCGCGCAGAATTTTGAACTTTAAAACTCTGGGTGGCACTGTGTCTGATATGGGCAATCATGATGCTTACCATCAGGCACCTGATTTGCTCGTCTTGTTAAAACGAGCAACACGCTTACATAAAAAAAAAACGATAGTGGTAGTAGTTTACTAATATAAAATATAAAAATGTAGCGTTTCAACCGCGTGGTGCCTTTCGTCGAGGTGAATATCATCTAATTGTTAATTGTAATGGATAATGAACCATGTGGGTACTCGTACAATTGCCGCGTGACCAATTTATTACCAAACTAGGTATTCATGTGTTGTACCTATGCAGTTATGTGTACGAGAATGTACAACTATGTTTTGAACATCTGGCATAACACCATCTAGTTCAAGGATTTGCTGTTTACGAGTAATTTTAGGCTGTGATTTGAACTTTTAGCTTTTCATTCAATATCTTGGCGGAAAATTATAACTCAATGGTTCATTTATTACTTGGAGACTTATAAAAGACAGAGTTTAGACAAAAATGATATTCCCAACATAAATTGACTGATCAACTTATATCCGTTTTGGATTAAATAAAAAGCCATATTATAGATACGTGTAAGTTTTTTTTTTTCTAATTTTTAAGTATTTCTTTTAAAAGTCTTTTAGTTTTACGGGTCACGCTTTATGTTAAAGGATAAGGTAGTCATATCGTATGTACACCTAGATCAATATTAAAACAGGTCAAAAAAAATGGAATTGCCAATAACGTAGTCTAATTGAATTAGACAACTTATAAGGGATATTATTGCTTATATTTATTACTTATTATGTATTCCTGACGTTTGGAGACTAGATGACATGTATTATCTTTAAAAACCTTGTGTAATAACCTAATAAAACCTATAAAGATTAATAATAATTTGGGACAGCTTCCACACACGGTCATCTGATCCCAAACTAGACTAGAAGCCTGTAATATGGTAACCAGAAGACAGATATATAAGCTTATAACAACCAGACACAAATCAAACAGACGTATTCATGCGCACAAATGTTTGATCTTGCCGGGGATCGAACCCGGGGTCTGCGGCACAGAAAGCAGGGTAATACAATCTGAGTCAACGAGGATGTCAAGAAAAAAAAATGGTGATTTTGTTTACCTACCGCAAAATGTGTAATTTTGAATTGTCTTATTTTAGATGTAGACGTGCGAAACGTTGCAACATACCGTAGCACCCCGCTGCGCTTGCTCCCGTTCTCCCTCCGGTCGTTCGCCATCAGTACAGAAGTAACATTTGTCTGGAGGCTTCCAGTCTGCGGGTTCTTCCGCCAGCTCGACCTTGGGCTGCGTGGCTGGACGTTTGATCAGACTCTCTAGGATCGTCTCCTGGCGGGGCTTTGGGCTTACATCTTCTGTCTGGAGGAAAAAGATTATATGAACTACGTGTTTCAAAACGGTAATAATAAATACTAAAGGAAGTGCGTCAACCCCTCAGATATAAGGTATATTAAGTATTTGGTATGTATTTTATTTATTTATTTAAGTATAATGTGTTTGAAACCACCGTCCCTTCATATAATAACATAACATACATTCACGCCTTTTTCCCGAAGGGGTAGGCAGAGGTGTACCCAGGATCAGTCCCATAGTAGATACACCCACATTTCGCCAGTATGTTATTGGTCCCATGTAATAGGGGGCGAGCCTATTGCCATCTACCGGGCACAGTTCCAGACTCCAGGCAGTTATTGAGATAATTCCCAATGAAAAAATCCAATATTTAACACTATGCCTGACCTGGGCATCGAACCCGGGACCTCTTGATTGGCAGTCGAGCATGCGCCCACACGCCACCGAGGCAGTCCCTTCATATATGTTTTTCCTTTCCCTGCATGGTTGCCTGGAAGAGATCGCTCTGAGCGATAAGGCCGCCAGTTGTTACTTCTTTCAAGTGTTAAGGTTTTCTTCAATGTTACTTTCTGTTATATTGTGGTAGCAACAAAGAGTTTTCATTCATTCATTCATTCATTCATAAAAAAGTCATAATAAAAAGCTGTTCGTTTGATTTGTTTTTGTATGGACAGTCAAGAATGTTTTCATTCAGTTTGACGAGTAAATGCACTCCCTTAAGTATTATTACTACACCTTTTCGAATAAATAAAAAGGATAGCTCAGCCCTCTATTTTATCCGCTAAAATCTGGCCGTTATTCTACAATTAATAAAGTTATATATACATACTACATACCACACCGCGCTCAATTGGTTCAAGAGTTTTTATTACATTAGCTACTTCCGTTCGTCCTCGTTGATCTGCTCTATGGTCTTGATCTTGAGCGCGGGTGGTTGCTCGGTGGCGAATATTGAGTTGTCGCTCGAGCGCTCCTCTGCTCTCTGAATCAACTTGTCAGTACATTACCTTACGTTCGTTGATTTGCTTTTGGTTTTGGTCTTGAGCGCGGGTGCTGCTCGGTGTAAGGCACTGAGTTATCGCTTGAGTGCTCCTCTGCTCTCGGTATCAACCAGTCTATGTAACATTACCTTCCGTTCGTCCTCGTTGATCTGCTCTATGGTCTTGATCTTGAGCGCGGGTGGTTGCTCGGTAGCGGGCATTGAGTCGTCGCTCGAGCGCTCCTCTGCTCTCGGTGTCAACCAGTCTATGTAACATTACCTTCCGTTCGTCCTCGTTGATCTGCTCTATGGTCTTGATCTTGAGCGCGGGTGGTTGCTCGGTGGCGGGCATTGAGTCGTCGCTCGAGCGCTCCTCTGCTCTCGGTATCAACGCGTCTTGGTATAGTTTCCATTTTCTTCGACCCATCAACTCCTCCGCCACACGTTCTAGACCTGGAAAGTAAGAATATTATGAATGAATGTTTGTTATAATTGAAGGTATAAGCAACGCGATCGTGTAAGACTACAAGTCGATCAAAAATGTTCTAGTCACTGAGTATAGTCTGTTCTAAATAGATATAGAAAAAAGGCCATTGACCCTACGTAATTATTACGGTAGCACAAAACCAAAAACATATCATCAACGCGTTTAACTGTTATTTATTTGTGGTACAAGGCTCTACCTTGTACCGGTGAGTCCGGTAAAAAATGAGTTAGAATGCGACTTCATTGACACTTGTTTGTTAGTTTGTTCGAAGATAACTGGAGAACCATATGTAATCCTAAATTGAATTCTTATTCATATTCATGTTTTTGGAAGAACTTTATCATCATAGTCAGCCCGTATACTTAGGTACTCCCTGTTCTCTTAGCCAGAAGAACTTAAAGAACAAGAATACTGCTTTGTAAATGTTGTGTCTATAAATTTTAAATTAAAACTACCCGCTTAATTCCTATAACTTGATTCAGGGCCGTCTTAAGTCTATTCTGCGCCGGGGTGCGGGACTCAGCCTGCGCCCTCGTTTTGTTTACACTGCAGCGTGGCACGCGGCCGACGACACACTGCAGTATGAAAGGGTTCCTAGTCAACCAAACTCGCCTATGACAGACGCACAGGTGCCGCGCCGGGCGCCCATTTCAAATGAACTTACACTCTATTGACTTAGAGATCATTTTGCTTCAAGTGCGGGCTATCGGGCGGCAACGTGTCAAACGTACATACATACACTCTCTTTGGATTAGAGATTTTGCTGCGCGCGTGTTGCATTAAATAAAATTGTTATTTATGTAGTGTAGTAATGCGGTATGACAAGCGCCGAAAGCATAATAAAAGTAAAAAAAATATTATTGATGATGACTATTTTTTTTGCTTGCGCATACATATTTGTCGTAAGTAACAAGTATATAAAACTGTGCAATAGCGTTAAGTTCAATGAAATATCCAAAAATTTAGCGATCGACAGGCGCCCCCGGTCGCTCCGCGCCCGGGTGCACCGCACCCCTTGCACCCCCTGGTAAAGACGGCCCTGACTTGATTTAACATCGCAGCCGTCAAATTATAACCGAGATTGTTGCCGAACGGATGCCAAGGCTCGAATAACGATACTTTTGCAGTATCGATAGTGGAATCGATTCCCAGTGATGGATTGCGTCAATATCTTAAGTCAGTGTGAAGTAGAAATACTTTATTTATTAGTAATATAAATATAGGCTGTCTCCTAAATCATATTTCTACATATTTATAATTCACTACCAGTTGCTTCACGGTTTCACCCGTGTAGTCTTCGTTCCCGTGGGAATATCGGGATGGATAGTAACCTATATATTATTCAAGGATCTAAACTATCTACGTACCGAATTTCAGCCCAATCGGTTCAGTAGTTTTGGCGTGAAAGAGTAACAAACATCCATCCATCCTCACAAACTTTCGCATATTTTGACAAATGCCAATTTTATGAGTAGGATATACCTATGCATAATATATAGGTTCCCAACACTCGCTGACACAGATCGAAGAGACATTTGACCTGTCCGGATCAAACCTGGGACCTACGGCTCAAAAGCAGACTTTAGAGAAGTATGAAAGAGGAATTCAAGCGAGAACTAGAATGAAAGAGTACACACAGCACGGGCTCTGCAGACTGCAGAGGTAAATAGAAAAAAATACTGAGCCACCGGGCCAGTGATTAAGTCGTTGGTTGACTATTAGTTGAATGTATTTTCATTTCAACTATAATTATTTCAATGATCATAAAGCATACAGCAAAGCGATTCAATTAGTTTTATTATATGTCGCTATAATTTCTATGGTCGCAACCGTTAGTTAGCCATGCGATACCACTATACCGTGTAAACATACAATCACGCCTTTTTTCTGAAGGGGTAGGCAGAGGTGTACCCAGCACTCAGTTCTATAGTAGGTACACCCACATTTTGCCGCTATGTTATTGGTCTCATGTAATAAGGAGCGAACCTATTGTCATCTATCGGGCGACGAAAAGGTCGCTTGAGAAAGAAAATGTAAGGTACAGCAATATTTCACAAAAAAAAAAACATTTTGCAAGTGAAACTAAGCTAAGTATTTTTTGTTTCATCAAGTGTCTTATTAATAAAATAGGCCCGGTTTTTTGATTGTTAGTTACAGTTTAGTTAACCATTTGTCAAACTAACTATAGTTAAATTTTTAACCAATGGTTAAATCCTGTCGAAAAAAATAGTTAACCAGGGATGAAAAAACGAATTTTGTCGTATTTTAACTAATTGTCAAAATATTTAACCATTGGTCGACTTAACCAGAGATCAAAAAACCCAGCCTTATTAGGAACTGAAGTGAGACCCTACTATTGTAATTAAAGTGAAGCCATTGAACTCGCGCGGCGCGGAATAAAAAAATAATTACACATTAGACTCAGTTTCTAAGTAAAACGAGCTAATGTGCTGGGAGAGGCGTGCTTTGGCATAAAAGCTATTTGGCATAATATTGACTTGATGTGTTTCCGTGATAAAATGTGAACTTATATAAATTTAATAAGGTTTCTATTCGGTATACGTATTCCGTAGAGCTTTAGTTTTATTTAAAATTTTGATCTATTTTATATTACCATTTTTTACTTTATGTAATTTTTTAAAGATTTTTGATATTGAGACCAGTTTTAAATTTTGCACAGAATACATTATCCAATATTTTTTGATAATTTTAATAGTCGACAATAAGTGGCTATTGCTTTGAGAAATTTCTTCTTGCCCATAATTTAATTTATAATTTTTTTGGCTATAAAAATATAAAATACTATTGGCATGTTATCAACCCACTTGAACCCACACTATGTAAAAATATCAAGTCGCCTAAGTAGAGAAATTCATCATGACCTGACACTACTGTTCCCTTTAGTATATTTATAAAGCCGCGTAGCAACTTGAGGCAGCCTTGTATCGAGTACTTGTAATAACTCTGACCGTGCCACGAGTCAAGGGTTCCTGACGCTGCCTTAAGTGAATACATGACTTAATATTCGACAACCGGGACCTCGCACCCCCACATTTGAACGGCCTTTCCAAAACAAAGAAACGTATTCTCAATAATCAAAATTTTATAGATAATTATCAGTAAAGCATTCATAGCAAAAAGGGGACTTGTATGTCAAATATAATTATGGGAAAAACGCAAAACCCGTTATGAAAGCGAGAAGTCTTCGGACCGCTGTGCACCGCAGGCGCAGGTTAAAATACACAGTTTGATGCACCCGATGATTGTTCGTGAAAATTGTTGCTTTTTCAACACAACGTTTTTATGCGAATTTGTTACTTTTTACTTTGTGGAGTGGTATGATGGATGGGAACCACAACAGGAATTTTGATTAATAAGTAATTCAACTTATTGTTTTTTAAGTAATTCAACTTATTATTTTAATTTGTTTTCGCTTATATGAAGTTTTACAATATTGATGAACTTTTTGAGATTGAGATAACTTAAAATTGATATCATGCAATATAAATAATACGTAGGTAAATATAGGACATCAATCATGTGTAAAAAAAGTAAGTAACTAACACTTATTATGGAACTCAAAAACGGATAGACCAATTTTCATGATTGTAGATTTTTTGGACTTCTTTTGAATAGCAGAATAATTATTAAAACATTTCAACAAAGAAAAATAAAGCCTAATAAAGATCAGGGGAGACCATGAGAGATCAACAGGTACACGATTTCACCACTATGTTATTGGCCCCATGTACTAGGGGGCGAGCCTATTGCCATCTATTGGGCACAGTTCCAGACTCCAGGCAGTTATCGATATAATTAATAATGGAAAAATACTTTGCCTGACTTGGCGATCGAACTCGGGACTGCCGATCACGGCAGCCGAACTGGCGCCCACTATGCTACCGAGGCAGTCGTTCATAATAATAATAATTATTAAAAAAGGCGTTAATAAAATAAAACACCTGTAAAACATACTTGTTAAGTCCAGCTAACGTCAACACAGTAGGCCCGGTAATAATAGATTAGTAGAACATAATTAAATCACTTGGAAGCCGGACAATTGTTAGCAAAAGGTCATTTTGCACAAAATGGCGACAAAAACTCGATAAACAAAGGATGGTTGCGCGTGCGCAGAGTACTGATTGGCTAAAACTACGATTGGACTGGTCTATTTCAAGGTCAAAGTGAGTCAGATGCATTTGTGTATGTGTGTTTGGATGGTACTTTAGGGCATAAGCTTTAGCGGATGTAGTCGGTGTTGCATATAATATGGCTGAACGTGTAAACTAACCACTCTATATTATAATTTCGACTAAACCATTGATTATAATATATACCTATTATTTGACAGCCTCGTTGGCTGAGGTGGTAGTAACTCTGCTTTCTGTGCCGCAGGCCCCGGGTTCGGTCCCCGGCCCCGGCACCGGCAGGTCAAACATTTGTGTGCATGAACATGTCTGTTTGATCTGTGTCTGGGTGTTATAAGCTTATATAATGTATATCAGTCATCTGGTTACCATAGTACAGGCTTCTAGCCTA
The DNA here is from genome assembly GCA_947063395.1 of Hemistola chrysoprasaria. Lineage (NCBI taxonomy): Eukaryota > Metazoa > Arthropoda > Insecta > Lepidoptera > Geometridae > Hemistola > Hemistola chrysoprasaria. The sequence goes on from OX346730.1 coordinate 8,552,140, forward strand.
TTTGGAACCGTGTGTGGAATGATATGATCGTGTGTGGAAGTTGTCCTATATTATTATACCAAATCGGATGTGCGAATCTATCTTTAGAATTACATAATAGAATTTCGATTGCTTCGAAATTCACCAAATTAACATTGAAAACATAAATCACTCAAGATAAGAGACAAGATGGTGTTATTGCGCTTAGACTTGGGACAAAGTAAGGAAAACCAATCACACTAATAGATATTTGCTAATTTTTCACGCAAAAACTACTGAATGAATTGGGTTGAAATTTGGTGCGTAATCTACCTGATTAGATCCTGGTAACACTTATGGTATACTTTTTTCACTGGTACGATGTTAACGCATGTAAAATCGCGGAGCACAGTTAGTATTAGAAAATTGGATTATTTTGGAATATTGGATTTTTCCATTAGGAATTATCTCAATAACTGCCTGGAGTCTGGAACCGTGCCCGGTAGATGGCAATAGGCTCGCCCCCTATTACATGGGACCAATAACATACTGGCAAAATGTGGGTGTATCTACTATGGGAGTATATACACCCACATATACTGAGTCCTGGGTACACGTCTGCCTACCCCTTCGGGAAAAAAGGCGTGAATGTATGTTTATGTGTTGTGTATAAGAACTAAAAAAAAAATAAAGAATTTATGTTATAATATAATTTAGGTATTCTATTAGTTAATTTTTATAATATTCGAAGTGGTTTAGGTTATTTTAGTCACAAAACGAAAGGCCCCAGGCTACACTGTAAAAAAAAATCAAGACAGTCCTTGAGTGAAGACACTTAAGAAATTAAAAAGAAACTCAAAGCGATTTCATTTTAAGAGGAAGCTTAAAATGAAATCGCTTACATATTGTACCATACTCTTTTATATTAAGTGATTCAACGCGGAAACATTACGATGTCCTTGTTTGGCACATCGCGAATGTACACATGGAATTGCCGAGATTATTCGTTCATAATTAAACAATATCCTATGTCCTTGCAGTAGCCATATTTTAATGGATGACCAATCACATAACTTCTAGCTACGATTGAGATGGCAATAGCTTTATTGTTTTAATAGGAAAACTGTGTCACTGAAATATTAAACGGGCTTCTTGTACAGATGCCACGACAATTTAACTTCGCAATTTAACGTTTATGAAAATCCATTCTTTGAAAGTATATTCGTCACTTGCATAAAAAATGTGTAAATTCAATGCAGTAAAAAGTTTCTGTACCTAAATGTTGTTGGTTTGCGAATGGAGAGCAATTTCTATGACAACTTTTTTATTTATTGCTAATGACCCGCCCTAGCTTCGAATGGGAAGTAGAAGAGCATAATAAATTAAAGATTGGAAGGTTATTTTTAAAGTAATAATTAGTTAGATTGTTTTTATATATTTTTAAACCTTTATTTATTTAAATAAATCTAGTGGTTTACGCTGCGCACGCCAATGAAGTTACAGTCGGCGTGATTTTTACGCTCTCTTCCCATCTCGTCCCAAAATATGCAGCTTTATGGGCCCGTTGGTTACACCTACATAGCTACCTATATACCAACAATTTCAGCGCATTCGGTTCAGTAGTTTTGGCGTGAACGAGTAACAAACATCCATTCATCCATCCATCCTCACAAACTTTCGCATTTATCGTATTAGTAGGATGTTTGGCTATGTACAAGAAGAAATATATATTAATTATAATATATAGTTCCCGGCTATAGGGCCCTTTCTCATCTCGTGGGAGCTGTGTGACCCGGCAGAAGGACATATTCATGGAGTGAGCAGCAGCGCTCTCCGGCACCAAGTATTCCAACTGCTGCGATCACCAAGCCGCACAACTTGTTGTGCGGTGGTGATTACGGCAAAATCTATGAATAGTTAATGGCGTGCTATGGGGGAGGCCTATGTTCAGCAGTGGACGTCTTCCGGCTGATGAGGAACTTGATCGAAATCGTGACTCCGTTACATGGCTCTAGGGCTCCCTTAGCCTTAGAAAGCCACAGTCCCTACTGTGGCTTTAAGAAACAACCTTTTTTATTTATTCGTTCAACAGACATCTCCAAACAAGAGCGTTTGGACCTTTTTTTAGATAATTTATTGCATTATTAGGCGTTTTTATAGGACTTACTTAGACTGTACCAAATGTTCCCCGGTGCATTACATCTAATAGTAGTTTATAAGATTAAAAGTATTTTTCTTACACTACACTTCTTATTCATAATAAAAAAAAAAATCAACGACCGTTCTCATCCGTTCTGTCAAAGCATTAACAACAATAACAAACCCTAAAAAGCTTTTCGACGTTCATTGTGAGCTATTATCTAGACTAGCAAAAAGCGAGTCCTTAATCTATGCATAAAGCAGCAAAAACAAAGGTGAGTACACATAATGTAATCAGATACATCTTAAATGTGTAACAATATGATGCCGGATGCAGTGAATCTTCCGACCTTCTACCGCTCATGACCTTTGAGCTGCTATTGTTGGTTAAATTCAATTAAACTAGTGTATACTAACCTATTATTGTGATCTCGTTTGGTATTTTGTGAATCGTGAAATAGGGTTTTACGATTTATATTACTGGCAACCCGACCTCGCTTCGCTTGGGTTCCATCCTATTAATATAAAATCCCAAATCTCAGTACAATGTAGGTACAAGAGTTACGTTTGCAACAGGTAAACAAAACGCTAACGAGTTCTAACTCGACTCCAGCGCCATCTTGATGGCATAAAAAACAGATCAGTGGTTCTTAACCTTTTAGTGATGGACCATATTACAATGTTGCTATTATACAATTAGCTACTACTTTGGTAGTTCATTGGTTCAGTGCGAATCATAGCCAAAAGCACATCGGCTTCTGTATCCAACTGACTTAGTTTGCTTATATTTATGCTCTTATAGCCGTGAACTCCATATTCCATATTATATCCATGAAAACATTCGATATAGCAATTTCTAAGCGTCCTTTCAGACGAACGTCGACGCGGCGTCAATGTCAACACGGCGTCGGTGCTCACGCAGCGGCGAAATTTGTATGAAAAATGATGATGACACGGATCGCATTTTGGCGTCAGCGTTTCTTGACGTATGCCATACTGCGAAGGCCAACGTCACGTCGAGGTCGCGTCGAGAGCACGCTAATTTTTGGGAAGAATAATTACATTTTTAGATAGCATCGCGAACTAGTCCGCGTGGTTCGAGTGGTTCGCGTACAACAGTTAAGAAGGAACCACTGCAATAGATCGATAGATGCTTTAACTATATCTGTTTCGTAAAAAGTATAAGTAGGTATGTAAAAAGTAAGAATTGTGCTAAAATAAGAAAAATTATTTTATTTGGCAATTTTCCAAACACTCGTAGTAGTCTCGTAATGTAGCGTCCGTGGTTCAACGGAAATATGCCCGGCTTTAAATTCGGAGTCCCTGGATCGAATCTCACCATGTGGACTTTACACCTAGGCGCTACCGTGTTTCGCATGGCGCGTTAAACTGTAGGTCCCCATAGTTTCCTATAAGATATGTAGGGGGCAGTCGTTAGCTCATGTCGGAGGCTGCGTAGGAATCTTGGCGACCTGAGACTGACAATATGGGTTGTCTACATAACACATATGAATTGACTCGACCAATGTAATTGTGGTTAACCTATTCTGTTAGAGTATAAATTCAAATTATTATTATCAACAAAAACGCAGTCCATAATATCATCCTATTCTTATTATAGCTTTTTAATTATTCCATTCGTCTTTTTATATTTTATATCGAGCCACAGAGAACTGAGAGCTTTACAGCTTCACACGACTGCTTTTTTTCTTTTTCGTTTTACGAGTGCGATGAAATAAAATAAAATAAATAATACAAAACGCACGTGCACTAACTTCCAGCGAAGGTTGCAAGTTTTGTCGTTCATTAGTGAATTGATATCGTTTTAATTGGCCGCGATTGGCCTCTATAGTTTTGACATTGAATCGTTCCCTATACAACGAGATACGAAAAGATGAAGTAATACTTATATACCATACCTGTCAACCATAACCACTAATAAAAAAAAGATTTTCAAATTTCGCAAAAAAAAAAAAAAAAACTATTTGCCATATATAAGGGAAACGGGCTCAGAATCCAAAGAAGCTGAGCCCAGCAAACCTTATACTGGCCATCCCATATTGCAGGGAAAATAATGTTAATATCTCCAAACATAATAGCAATCCAATTACCGCCGCTTACTAATTTACAATTTGACTTGAATAAAGTGAGGTTAAGTACTAAGTATTTTACTAATGACGACGCACGTTCCAATTTTAGTAGAACATTTGCCAATTTCATTATAATTAATGGCGATACTAAAAATTATTTGCACATTTGAAAATATTATATTAAAACACCAGAACCTCAGAAATCAGCAGACCCATTTTGTGTGGGAAGCCAAATTTTTTTTTGCAAAGAACCTTTTTAACACGTTGTATATAAACAAAACGATGTAGGTATTACCACTTAACGAAAAATGGAAATAAATGTTGCCATGAAACTGTTTTTATCTATGTTGTGATAACGCCCGCACTCACGCTACGCATGGCACGGTGACCATGGAAAAAACGAAAGCCATCGATCATTATCTATGATAACAGTTTAATTATTTCACCTACATGCTCATTTCTTAACAATTCTATTATTATTCTTAACAAATTATAAAAATGCAAAAAGGTTTTTCACCTCTACAATCGTAAGCTATTTGAATAAAGAATTAGAATACGAATGGTAAAAAATATGAGCATTAGAAAGAGTGAGTGACGATCGTGCGAGAGGGACGCATGACCACGAAAGTACGCGATTGGCTGACCACTTTTTATGCTTTAGTTCCCCTAATCTTCATTTGGAGCACCATCTGCTACGCTAATGTTTATTCGAAATAGTTCTTTAAATTTATCGCCATAAGATCTCATTTGCAACTCACGCAACGTACTCTGTTACTTTTTTAAAATTATCTAGCGTTCGGACGTTGCACGCAAGTTATTTTAACTTTAATACATCTCCCATCGATTCCATTTAAGGTCAGTAAAAAAGGGCATAGGGTTTATTAATTACAATTTTTTGTCGACTATTGGGCAGATGGCGATGCAACGTTAGTAAAGAAAAAAACATTTTCAGTCAAACATCAATAATTATTTACCTAATTACTAGTTTTATCTAAGTCAAGGGGATGACGTGACAGTCACTTCAAATATATGAGTAATCAGACTTTTACGCCTTACAGAACACCAGGGCACTTTTCAACTAACCAAAGTTTAAGTATAAGTAAGTAATGCGATCATTATGTTCGTTAAATGCGTTACTGTATACACCTACTTTAAATACCTAAGTATATAGACCTTGACACAATGATTTATTGTTCTGTGAAGATAATAATATAAGTATACTATTACAGAAATATTAAGTCCTTTACTTTTCTAAATGATGAAAAAATTAAAATAATAAGAGTAAAATTCTTCTCGCAAAATAATATATTCGAATTAAGTTTAAAAGTTTATTTCAAACAACCGTGCCGTGGGATTTCGAGATATATAATAGGGCCACCATTTTCTCATCCCGTGGGAGCCACGAGACTCGGCAGAGGGTCATATTCAGAGAGAAGGCGAACACCAAGCCGCACAACAAGCGAGGCGACGGCAAAATCCCCCCCACATTAAAAGTTTAGGGCGCTCTATGACGGCGGACTATGATGAGCAGTGGACGTCTCCATGCTGATGATGATTTCAAACAACTTTGTGGCAATTCGAGGTCTATTTGTGTATATTTATCCGTGTTCTAACTACATCAAAGAGTCGACATTTTGTTTATATACTAAGATAGAAGCAAAATTGTCTGTGGTATCGTAAACTTCATAAATTGGCCTACAAGGTAATAATTCATTGTCGTTTGTCTATCATACTCGTAAATTATCGCAAATGCAACAATAAAAATATTAAATTGTTGTTTATATGTTAACCGAGTTAAATGTTTATCAGTTAGGACAAAGAACTCATTATTTTTATTGAAATTGAGGAACTTTAACTATAGGTACAATCATTCTAATATTTGCTGCCATTTACCTCTTCAGTGTAAGTACTTTTATTAAAAGCAATTTAATTTATATCAAAAGTCGTAATTAAAATATATAAAGCACGCATTTACTTTACTGAGTTGATAAACAAAGAATAATAAATCAAACATAACATACATTCACGCCTTTTTCCCGAAGGGGTAGGCAGAGGTGTACCCAGGACTCAGTCCCATAGTAGGTACTAGGTACACCCGCATTTCGCCAGTATGTTATTGGTCCCATGTAATAGGGGGCGAGCCTATTGCCATCTACCGGGCACAGTTCCAGACTCCAAGCAGTTATTGAGATAATTCCTAATGGAAAAATCCAATATTTAACACTTTGCCTGACCTGGGGATCGAACCCGGGACCTCTTGATTGGTAGTCGAGCATGCCCCCTTTACGCCACCGAGGAAGTACGCAATAATAAATCGATTTTATAAAATAAATTATTCAACAATGATTTACTAAATCATAATTTGTATATATCTTCTCTCTCTCTGTCTCTGTAATACCACCGACCAAATGTTTATTACGGTTATCTCCTCTCCCTGCACGCTTGTCTGGAAGAGATCGCTCTTAGCCATAAGACCGCCCATTACATTAGTTATTATTAATTGTTATTAGTTTTAAGAACTTCTTGTGGTATACCAATAAAGCGTTTAAGTATCTAGACTATCTATCTTAACAGAACGGGTTTCCTCAATAGGATATCTTCAAAATAGAGAATCAATGAATAAATGGTCTTATAGCTTAAAATATATGATGTAAGGACCCGAAATATATACCCAATTTTAATATTAACACTAAGTTTATTATGATATTCAATAATATAAAAGCATTCGGACATCTTTACTGAAGCAAAGTTACGTCACTAGCTGTTACGTTTCATGTACTTAAATTTTTTTTAATTAAGTTTACGAAAGTTAAGGATCGATATTTGTAACGATACCTATTTATTTTTACGTATTAAACTTAATTTATTATTTATTGCAAGTACACTATCGGATGTGATGTTACTACTCCTACTCTCGCTCGAGTGTGTTGGATCCGAATTCATAGAGGGATATACAAAAATTCAATAATTAGCATTAAAACGAGTTTAATTGCTGAAATATTGTTTTTTTATGCACATTATTGGAGTGGTTGTAAAAATTAGTACACTACCATATTACACTGCGTGAATCGATTCATACGGGTTATGTGAATTTCTACACATTATGACTTATTAAATCAAATAAAAAAAAATCATTTAAATAAGTCTTAAAAATACATTTTTAAACGTCAATCAATAATATTAAACTAGTTAAGATTCTACCGTGCGGTCGGAAATATACCTATATAAATGTTTATTAACATATCAGATATAAAAACTTAAAACAAACAAAAACTATAAAAGCACTTGCAAAAGTCACATTACACATTTAATGTACAATATCTCATAGATTATCCAAGAATCGAATAAATTATCGATAACATAGTTGCCGATAAAATCGAGAAATCATTCGATCGTCCGGCCGTAATTTAGTTTTTTTTGTGATGTTTCAAAGGTTGGTGACGCATGGCGGTCGGATATACTGTCTGTTGTTTATTACTCTATGGTTTTTGCTGTAAGTTGTTTTATAGAAGAAAATACTTTGTTTATGAAAAAGGTGATTTTTCATTATTTATTTGTTATAATATGTAGGCTGTTACAAAATGTTTTAATCAGCACCTTGTATTTTATGGTATTAACTAGAAAAGTTTATTTTTCTTATAATAATATAAGTAGGTAAGTAATAAAATAAGTGGCTATTTATTTATTTCTGCCACCACAGTCGTTAGATGCTTTAAATTATATTTTTCACTTGTACATAGAGGACAAAGATGCCTGGAAACTTCTGCATAGCCGCCTCGCGGCACCTTCAAAGAAAACGAATGTAATTAAACCAAATATAGTGAAACTATCAATTGAAAAAATTAAACCCTACAAGTTTCTTGTGCGTTCTTCTTGTAGAGGTATCTATCCGAACGCACGGTAGACTCAGTACTGATTATCTTCATTGACGTGCAAAAGTGTCAGATTATGACCTATTTGAATAAATCTTTTTGAGTTTGAGTTTATCGTCCTGCCCTTACCCACTCTAGCTGAGATCGGCACCACACGTCTTATTGTCTATCATCCATCATTTTTACACTTCACGTTCACGCATTTACTATGTTAAATCTAATATTCCATAGACAATGTGTACAGTTGTTTGTGAGTATGGATTCTCACGATCCACTAGGGTGGCTATTGATGTGGAACAAGTCCATATAAGGACGGTGATTATGCCCACCCTACCATTGGAGGGTGACCATGCTGGTTTTTGTCGACGTTAGAATTATTTATTCTATTAATGTCTAACGACTAACGTCTTTTTGCGTCTATCAAAAGATGCAGTAGAATATCTCAGCTACGAAGAATTTTATACAATCCTATGAAAATTATGATATAAAACATTGATTAAGGAAAAGGGGAGATAGGGTACGTTCTCCCAGCGCTTACTTAATAATTGGCACGTGCAATTTGCTCAGTGTGAAGATTGCAAAGTGCAATATTATAATGAACAACAAAGCTATAAAGTCAATACTAGTCAACAATATTAGTCGCTAGTACGACCCCAATTTACTGACGTACGTGGACCTAATGTGACCTAATTTGAGCTTTCCATTTTTGAGAAAGCAGTACCTCATCTCCTCTTTTCTGTAAATTAATAATATGAGAGCGCTCTTTCGCATTCACCTGTTCTTTTAATTTTATTTGATAGGTCTAATAGACAGGAGAATCAAATGTGCTTAAATACATTATTTAGTATCGCTATTATTTATAATAAAATAAGCAAATGTTCCACTAAAATAGGAACGCGCGTCACCATTAAAATTTAACTTAGTATTTAACCTCACTTTATTCAAATAAAATTATAAATTAATTAGCGATAATAAGGGGGCTTCTATTTTGGTAATATTATAGCGAATAACATTCTCTACCCGGCAATATAGGATAGACAGTGTAAGGTTTTCTGGGCCCAGCCTCCTTGGATTAAGAGTCCGCTTCCTTCTGCAGCCTTTGTAGCCTTCCAATATTATGTAGAGAAGGTGTAAGAAAGGAATTGGTACAATTTTTTACTATAGTATATTATAATTTATGTAACGAAACGAAATCTCCATTATTACACAAATTGATCATTTATTTATTTATAATTCAGCACAACGCTAGGACTAACTTAATGCTAGTGTAGCATTTTTTACAAGTTATTCTAAAACTATCCTAAAACTAGAGAAAATGTTACAGAAATTGGGTGGAGTGCAAGTTAAAACAAACAGCAAATAATCATAAAACCAAAAGTAAATAATAATAGTCTACACTATGTACTTATATATTAAACACAATATATAGACATAATATAAATACTACATAAATCAAATAAAATAATAAATTCACTTACTTAAAATTTTAATATGAGTTTAAATAGCCTGATAGGTTATTATGTAAAATAATCGAATAGTTTATAAAATTGAGATGACTCGCCACAGGTGTGCTTTAATTATGCAACCAACTAACTTAAGTATTTCAATAACCCCCATTGTGTTGCGTAGTTGCGCAATTAGGACGGGAACTACTGGATGGATTGGTCACTGGTGACTCGTGACTATGAACTAACACAGACACTACATTCCAAAAAATCTTAAAGCAATAGGATTAAGAATTATAATTCATATAATTTAATAATAATAAAATATGGGACAACTTCCACACGCGGTCATCTGGTCCCAAACTAGGCTAAGGAAGCATGACAATGGTAACCAGATGACTGGTATACTTACATTACCAGTACTACTTATATACGCTCATAGCACCAAGACACAGATCAAACCGACTGTTCATGCACACAAATGTTTGACCTGGCCGGGGATCGATCCCGGGGCCTGTGGCACAGAAAGCAGAGTTACTACCATCTGAGCCAACGAGGCTGTCAACGAGGTTATAGGCTGCCACAGTAGATCAGTAATGGCAGAATCACATCGACAAAAAGAAATAAGATCTCAAGTTAAATATTATGCCAAGTTTGATATAAAAACTTTTCATTAATTGACATTAAATTTACAACTTGGCAAGTATAACAATAATAGGTTAGTTACAAGAACACCATTTGAAATAATTTTAATAGGACTAGTAGGATAGATAGAATTTCAATGTAGAACTTGAATGTTTAGTGCAAATAATAACGGGACTGAATTTTTTGTATGCATTGGCATTTCACAAAACTGTATTATTTTATCACATTTTATTTCAAATGTGGAATTTAATATGTCCAACGTTAAGTATCTTACTATAATTTAAACACAATTATCTTTTAGGTCAACTATTGTGTATAAATTATTATGCACGCTTGCGTTTAGAATACCTATATGATTATGACGAGTAAACACCTTCACCGTGAGCTCCCAATCTAAATAGCCACAGGCTATTGACAAGAGAACTACCGTACAACTATTCTCATTGAAATTGTTTAACGAATTCGTCGATTCATTATCGATTTTATGCGAGACTGCGGTTAAAGGCCCCATCGCACTTAGTTCTTTATTCTTAATCACTTTTATTTTGTATGGAGTTACTTAACACTTGACATCTGTGACTTCTGAGCAGTTTAACACAATCCTATGGAAAATTTACCGAATCGATGTTTTGTTTATATTTTTGTTTGTATAGATATAATATGTTAGTTTATAGAAACCTATTTGATAAATTTATATCCTGATATTTTGAAGATGAAGTGAACTAGGCCCTTTCATTTTATTTTTGTTCATAAACTCTTAATTGTTTTGTACGTCTAATCACGCTAGTAAAACTGGGATTTTTAGAATTTCACTATGAAAGCACCGATAGTTTATGAGAGATACTAAAATGACAGGAACATATTTTATTTCACTATAAAAATATCAGGATATCATTTTATGGAATGGATTAATAATATTCAGAGGAAGCAGGGAAATACAAAACATTGATTTGGTAATTTTTTTCATAGGAATGTGTAAATTTCTCGTAGCTAGGATACCTAAAAGCGCTTTAAGTTTGCAATTCCAGACACTTCGAAAAGGCATCATTTTGAATAGGAAATTGATAAAAAAATGTCAATATCTTAATCATTTCTGTAAATAAAAAGTAAAATTCTAACTGACTTACACTCATCAACGCCCAGCCTCAACACTTGGACTAAATTTTGCTCATAGGTTTCGATTATTATGTAGACAATATATTATAAGGGATTTCAGATATTCCCAAGTGAACGAAGATGCGAGTATTAATTAAGTAGATAGGTATTGGATATTTATTTATAGGTATTTGACAGCCTCGTTGGCTCAGATGGTAATAACTCTGCTTTCTGTGCCGCAGGGCCTGGGTTCGATCTCCGGCCAGGTCAAACATTTGTGTGCATGAACATGTCTGTTTGATCTGTGTCTGGGTGTTATAAGCTTATATAAGTATGTATATCAGTCATCTGGTTACCATAATACAGGCTTCTAGCCTAGTTTGGGACCAGATGACCGTGTGTGGAAGTTGTCCCATATTATTATTATATTATTATTATGATTTAGTCTTCAGTATATTATAATAACTTAACTTACAGAGCAGGCAGAGGCATACAGAACAAAAAAGCATCGAGGTGTACCTAGGACTCAGTCCTATAGTTTTTCGTTTATTTATTTATTCAATTTTTTTCATAGTTATATTTCATATTTCTACGCTACTGCGGCATTGAGGCTGTCAAATTCATGATAGGTGGTGCGACTCCCGATAATATCAAGAGACTATAAAGGCCTAACTAACGGTTCCATTCACTAAAGTGTCTATAGACAGTGACTATAGACGGCAGTGACTACCAATTTGTCTCACATTAACTATCTAATTAGCCACATACGACCATCTTCGAAGCCATAATTTAATACTCGAACGCAGAGGCAACTTGCAATTTTGCGATGTTGGCATCACTGGCTAATGACAGTTTGGACATGAAATAGATAAGTATAGAAGATCAAACAATAAAACACACAGACGCGAAAAATAGAGAATCATACGAAAAATCACTGGTCTTTGGAACGCACGGCTTAATAAGTATCCCTAAATCAAATCAAATCAAATCAAATCAAATCAAATGTTTATTTGCCAGAATGCACAATTACAACGGTTGTTCATCTTAAAACTAAGTCACTGCATTCAGCCTGCAAGCAGACGTGCAAATATTATTTATTTAAAATTTAATATCTCCACAAAAGTCCAAAAAATCCTTAATACTATAAAAGCAGTTGCATAATAGCCAGTCACTTAATTTTTTATTAAATAAATTGCCTTTTAATAATTTTATGTCATCGGGTATTCTATTATAAATTAATATACTCATGTTAAATACATTTTTCTTATAAATTACTTTGCGACAAGGAGGTTGATATAATAGGCTAGTAAACTTTGCTCGCTTTTGTCGAGAGTAAACTTCACTACGCATTTTAAAGTACTCGGGATGTGTCCTAACGAAAATGCATATGTCTCTAATATAGATGCACGGAAGAGGGAGAATGTTACATTTTTTGAACAAGGGTTTGCAACTATCTAAGAACCAGGCCTTGTTAATAACTCGGATACAGCGTTTTTGCATCCTAAATACTCTGTCAGCGTCAACCGAGTGGCCCCACATTATTAGGCCATAGCTGAGGAGTGATGCTACATAACCGTGGTAAGCTGTTAATTATTGTTATTACCCTATTGTTTTTTTATCCCCGATAGACTTACGGCGAGAAGTTTCTGCAAGAAAGACTGAGACCGAAAAATATCATGACAGCGTTTTTTTCCCGTGGACGTCCTATGCTGCGCTTGCCGGTCCGTCGTTTCAATTCGAAAACTTTACAGCCCCATCGGCCATCTGTTTTCCGTGCTATATGCCCTGCCCCTTGCCACTTCAACTTGCTAATCGTCTGCGTTATGTCGGTAACTTTCGTTCATCACTCGTCAGCGAACAAATAGTGTCTAAAAATATATTATAGTGGCTATAGTTATACATGTTTTGTGTCTTTCGAGGCTTGCATTAAATGCAAACGGCAAGCGACGCAATCAGACTGATAATGTGTTAGAGGCGGGCTTCTGTTCCTGTTGACTTTGTGGTCGAGAGAGCAAATTCCAAAATGGCGGACTCGAATCGAAATGATGCGTCGCGAATCACATAAATTAAGTTCTTTTGTGAACTTGTAAAATTATAGGAAATTGTCTTTTGGATTTCACGTTGCAAAGGAAACAATGCGTGCGATTGGCAAGAATTGCTTTTGTTGGATTTGTACAGTTGTTGTTGGTTTCACACGCGTTTTAATAAAGAATGAAGATGTCTTTGGAATCGCTTATTATGTTGGACTTTGAATAAACTAGACATACAACAGTTAAGTATGTTTATTATTTATTTAGTGTTCATGTATACTCTGGCTGACATGACAGTCATGTGACCAAAATAGATAAATAAAGTCTATTTTGGTACACTACGTACAAGAAACCCTAAAACTAATATGCATTCATAATTAATTGTGATATAATTGGCAATCTTATAACTAACAGCGATCTCCTTCAGACAACTGTGCAGGAAAAGGAGGGGTCAAAATGAGAACAACTTTAAAATCGCAAAAAAAATAATAAACAGTTAATAATTTACAAAAAAGTCATAGAACAAATTATGCATACTGAACAGCTGATTTTTTGCTATTTTAGAGTAAGTTCCATTGTGAAAGTTGTACAAATGGTCCATTAAGAGCGTGTCCTAGATTACGAGAACTTTGGCACCTTCCTATTAAAAATTTACAAAATCGATTCTTTGTATTCCCCTGATTACTCCGAATATTATTAACCCATTCCATAAATTTATATCCTGATATTTTTATAGTGAAGTAAACTATGTCCCTGTCATTTTAGTTTCTCATATAAACTCTCGGATTTTTCATAGTGAACTTCTAAAAACTCAAATTTACTCGTACAAAAAATGTAGAGTTTAAAAAGATAAAATAATGATAGGGACATTAAGTTAACTTCATCTTCGAAATATCAAGACATAAATATATCAAATAAATTAACTATATTTGGAGGAAACATGGAAATACAAAACATCGATTTAGTAAAATTTGCATAGGATTGTGTCAAACTGCTAAGAGGTCCTTATTTCTGTTAAGAGGGCGCCTAATGATTTCCAACATAAAATATTAGGTATACTACCTATATTATCTGAACGCAGTCATTTAAAAAATTACACAAACTAATGATTCAAGGTGATATATTAGATATAGATAGTCAGCTTCTTAAATAGCGTTTATCATCGTTCTCTAACAGCTTACAATGGTTTATTCTAAGCTTAGCTAATCTAGCTGTTTAGGTAGAAAGTGAAACCTATCTGAACCTTAATCTTTGAACCGCGATGTCTAGTTATAGGCATACATTGAAAATTGTGATAGGTTTAGGGTTAATGTTTATTTAAATATAATATAACCGAAATTAACCCTTAAGTATCTATCTATGTATTTAGAATAGCCCAACTTATGCCATGATCTGTTTTAAAAATAAAATTAGTTTATACTTAACCATCGAAATAAGCGTGTAAAGTAAGAATTTTTTTGAATGTAACGGATAACGGTATCAGTCTGATCTCGATATCCGTAGATAGAACCCCTATAATATCATCTATTATACAAAAATGAAATTAGCTGTAAATAATGGAAGCACTAAGATCAAAATTTACGCTTTTATTGCACTAAGATTTGGAGAAAATAAAATAACGTAAAATTTGCCGGAACCTTAAGGTATTTTTGTTCTATAATTTTTCGCTACAAATGAAAAATCCACTATTATAGATACAATTAAATTTATTTTAAAACTTGTAAATAATTTTAAGCTTCAATGTTAGTGTTAGATTTGAGGCACCTATTCCACTTTGAGCACCAATCACGGAGTTCGCTCCGTTGTCACCCAGTCCCGTTTTCACCCGACCCGTTCTCCCCCTAATCGGTTTAGGTATTCTTTTATCGTATCACAAAAGCTTTTAAGTAGCTTTTTATATTAAAAAAATATATAAAATGGAGAATGCAAAATAATTCAAATAAATGTATTTTAATAAATGTACAATTTTTAAAATTAAAATACAATAATGTTACCTCTATGGTTTTCTGGCATAGAGAAGATCTATAATTTCTTTATCATAATCCCAACAGTTGGTAGCACTGAAAGTAGCAAATCAGTGATAATTTTAGCACTTGTATCACAGAATAAGTTGCAAGTTAGTGCTAACTCGGCCAAGGTTATTAATTAATATTATGCTGTTTTAAATTTACTTATGTATTCCATAGTTTAACGAAAACAGCTTTATTATTTCACTTGTACGGCGTTAATTTCAAATTAAAGGCGAGTTTAAAAGCTAATGTTTTTATTATTGTAAAATACCTATTGGAATTAAATGTTTTCAATTCTCTTGTTAAAAAGTCCGTCATTGTTGGTTGGGTTACAAAGCGGGGCTAAAATAACTTTTCAACTTCTCTAGGAGATAAAATTAATAAACATACATTCATGCCTTTATTCCCGAAGGGGTAGGCAGAGGTGTACCCAGGACTCAGTCCCATAGTAGATACACCCAAATTTCGCCAGTATGTTATTGGTCCCATGTAATAGGACGCGAGCCTATTGCCATCTACCAGGCACAGTTCCAGACTCCAGGCAGTTATTGAGATAATTCCTAATGGAAAAATCCAATATTTAACACTGCCGGACCTGGGGATCGAACCCGGGACCTCTTGATTGGCAGTCGAGCATGCGCCCTCTACGCCACCGAGGCAATAACTGCCTCGGTGGCGTAGAGGGCGCCAAAATTAATTTCTTTTAAATATTTGTCTATTACCAAACAAGTTCATATTTTTTGGTGTCGCTCGTATAGGATATTAGCCATAATGTTTTGATGAAATTAATAATATTATTTTCTCTCAATCGTAGTGATAGTAAAATGTAACACACGGCGCTAAAACCTATTATAACTCTGTTTCTAATATTCACTCCCTCTCTAAAGCTTGGCAGTTTAGATCCAGAGGACGGGCAGCAGCGTCCTCTACGTGAAACCATCGAGATGCGCTCGACAACCCGCTTACAAAAAGATCCGAAAAAGAGGTCAAACACTATATAATAAATTCAAATGAAACAGACTAATTTAGAAAAGCACATCCACATGCGTGTGCGCATCAGCTGTCCCCTATCTACTCATATAATGTATGTACAGTATAATACTATATTACTGTAACATAGTAGCGGGTCGGCCATGACACACAATTTCAACGTTCAAGTTACTCTGTCATAGATACTATGCTATCATACTATATTGGTAGCGATAGGTTGATAGTTCAAGCTTACTTTGTTGTACATTTAAAAGGAAGTTTTGTGTTAATGCATTATTGTTGTTTAAACACACTAATTGAGTATTTGAAAAAAAAAAAATTCGTATTTTTAAATTAATTCTAAAAGTTTAATGTTAATTATGTATCATCCGATTAAAAATCACTTTGAAAATATATTTATTAATTAATCATAAGCAATTCAAAATTGATAAATTTCCAATAAAAGTCACTTGATTACGAACGCGCTACGAGTGGTTGCCATGATTGTGACATCATTATGTTATAGTTATGTATGGTACTTTATAACATTGTGACGTCACTACAGATCACGAGCTTGATCGGATATTACTATCGGCGTTTTTCGGTACTGGATTAAAAATGATTTTTTAATTTGATCTAACTTTGTAATTATAGCGAGTAAAAAAGAACTAAAAATAGGTTTGTAAAGAACTAAAAATATCTTTCCATTTATGATAACCATTTGGGCCTGCTCCGGGAACTTATGATCGGTAGTATCGCTTGCTTCCACTACACCATGCCACTGAGCACCGAGACAGAACAATAATAGAGTAAAAATTGATAATTTCCTTAATCGATGATTATACTTTTAAAAATAAGCCGTTAATTTTTTTTAAGTTATTTCCTACGGGTGTAACCACAAGACATACATCTAGTAAACACTAAAGTAAAGGATACACCTCAATAGCTAGGTACAAACAATAAGACCTAGGTTCCAACAAGAAAACTAGATAAACAGGGTCCCCAGCAGGTGATATTCTGTTAGATAACTGCATGATAGCCCTTATTTAGGTCTGCGAGTCTATAGGCTCACCTGCTTTCCTATACTTAGGATGAATGTGGAACTGGTTTAGGTAAACTGTTTCTAACTGGCGAATTCCCCACTATGGGTACCTAGAACCTTTAGAACCTACCTCTTTAGAAAAACAATAAGTTTATGTAACTGGTTATAAGTTGTAATTTCTGTTGAAGAGGTCGAAAGTAATAGTGCCTAGGGAGCTTTATTGCCGTGCGCTACGTAATCAATTAGTTCTATGAAAACCAACAAATAACTTTAGCGAACTAAGCCTGACCTGTCGTCTAATATCTTCTTAGACACCGTAATAACAACTGTTATAATCACGGAATAAAGTATCAATCATCTTGATTCTTTATTCTGTGGATAAAATAACAAAAAAGTTAACACATTAACATTACGTACAACGCATACTATGGCTAAGGGTTAACAGATCCAGAGGACGGGCAGCAGCGTTCTCTGTAAAAAAAAAATATCGAACTGCGCTCGACAACCCGCCTGCCAAGCGTGTCGAGTATTGGCAAAACCCCCCCTTTATGGGGGAGGCCTATGTTCAGTAGTGGATTACCAACGGCTGAGATGATGATGATGATGACAACGCATACTGCGTTCCTGACTAGTCAGATCAATCAGACAGCACAAAACACAGTACAAATCTTTAATCATATACCTGATGAGATAAAAAGTCTGTCTTGTAATAATTTAAAAAGAAATTAATGTCAATATTGATACAGAAATGTTTTTATGGATTAAAAGAGTATTTTGAGAACAGGCTGAAATTATAAATTAAAAAATAATGTTTATTGGAATTTTAAATTTTAAAATAAATTTATAAATAAAGGTGTTCTCCATACATAAAAAAAATTTAAATGACATATTTATAATATTTTATGTTTATTGACTTTATTACTTATTGACTAGAAGAAAAAAAAACTTATTGAGATTATTATTTCAATAAGGATTTCGTAATTATTACCTATATACATATAAAAGATCATTAGCATCTATCTAATCTATCTAATTCTATAATTATATATTTATAATATGAATGGTAAATAGTTTTGTTAATTAATCCATATGGGTGTTGTACGTCGAGTAGTTTCGACGGAATAATGTGTGAAATTTAATATTTATATTATTAGCTATCTATGTACACCATATTTCATGCAATAAAGCTTCATTCATTCATTCAACATCGATTTAAACTGTCTTGGTCATTATTCATAATATTAATATTAATTCTAAAGGTATGTGTATGTAACTCAGAGAGCTGAAAACTTATTGTTCGAGTACATAAAGTTGATTTCGTATCGATCATTTCGTAAATATTTTTCGAGCAGTGCGTATCGGGAGTAGTGCGAATCGTGCCTAACCCGGTTATTCCTCGATAGTCATATGTATAAGTATAATATGTATTATAATGTATATTTATTTATTTATTAATAATATATAAAATATTACGCTGTGGACTCCCTCTAGAGAGTCTAAATGAGGCCACTAAATATGTAATGAAGGAAATAATAATTTAAAAAAAGGCCTCGTTTGTAGATGGTTACTGTACAAATAAAAAAACCCAGTTATTCCGTTTCCTTTAAAAAGTTTTCGAAAAATACATTTTTACACAAAATTTTTGAATCATAGATCTGACGGTCGGATAAGCATAAGTTATTGTTAAAGTTAGTCGTTGCAACCCAGCCTTAAAGTTTTTAGATAATTACATTATATGAACGTGAATAGTCATTTTATTAGTCATCTTGCACGTGGACAATAGGCGAGTCAGTTCTAGGTGACTATCTAGCGTACCTAGTACCTGCTTAGTTAATAGTTCCATGAAATAACACAAAACACTGACGGAAACGGGGAAAACTCCGGGCGAGAATCTTGGGATGGTCTTTATTTCATATTTACTATAGCTGTGGACCGCAGTTTCATCCCTTCTAAATTATTTTCTAATAGGGGAAGCTGGAAATATCCAGCAGTGGAATTCCAACGAGAGCTGAGATGATAATGATGAAAAAGCACCTAGATCAAAAAATTTTGAAATATGAAATAATAATATAATAATATAATAATAATATGGGACAACTTCCACACACGATCATCTGGTCCCAAACTAGGCTAGAAGCCTGTACTGTGGTAACCAGATGACTGATATACATACTTATATAAGCTTATAACACCCAGACACAGATCAAACAGATATGTTCATGCACACAAATGTTTGACCTGGCAGGGATCGAAACCGGGCCCTGCGGCACAGAAAGCAGAGTTACTACCGTCTGAGCCAACGAGGCTGTGTGAGGTGATATGTATTTATAAAGTATTGTAAAAGTTTTATTTTATTTATATAATAATATATTATATAGGTATATTACAAAGAGTAATTATATTGCACTCACTGTTACAAAGAGTTTGAATATAATAATAATTTTGTCAACATAAAAAATGGCATGGAGCAGTGTCCATAATGGTGTATAAATAAACAAAAAAAAAAATGTCTTACACTTACTTAGTTAAGTTATTAGAAGGCAAGTGCAAGTGTTGAATACTGAATACTTGTTACAACTAAGTTGAACATATTTGCAAATTCACAGTAACTAAGTATGCCTACATTTGTTATCACTTTCATTGTCATCTTTCCGTTGTCTCCTGTTAACTGTTCAACAAACTCGATAAAGGAGTTGTTAGTTTTAGGGCCACGACGACCCTACATTATAATTTTGATTTTATTTGATAGGCCTAATATTAAGATTTTCAAATGTGCATGAATATTATTTGTTAGTATCGCCATTAATTGTAATAAATTAAGCAAACGTTATACAAAAATTGGAACGCGCGTCATCTTTAAAAAACAGGTACTTAGTACTTAACTTTATTCAAATCTTTACATAGTATAAAATGAAGTCTCTTCCGCTTTGTGTTCGCTTAAATCTTTTAAACTACTCTACGGATTTTAATGCGGTTTTCATTAATAGATAGACTGATTCAAGAGAAAGGTTTTTAGGTAAGTACAATGATACCTGGAGCGAAGCGAGAGCGGGTCGCTAGTCAAATTATAAATTAAAGGACGATATAATATATGGCTACTATAATATGTTTGAGAATATTATTGCGAATAACATTATCTACCCGGCAATATAGGATAGACAGTGTAAGGTCAAAGAATACTTAAACTATGACTACGTAAAGAAGCGACACTCATCTCTCCTTCACCATTTTAGGTCTCCTGCGACCAGGCAGTCAAAAAGGTACTAAACGCCGTACTTAACTTACGCATCCATTTCACACGTGTACACCCAGATGTTTTCTACGTAAGTGGTAGTTGAGTAGGCTATTGCGCGCGGGGATTTGTATGGAGTGACGGGAGCCTGGTAAGGTTTTTTGGGCCCAACTTCTTTGGCTTACAAGTCCATTTCCTTTAAGTAGATATAATATATTCTGAGATATATTATTTTTATGTTGGAGTCAACCTTATCCTTTTATTTTCTCTTTTACACTCTTAATTTTCTCTAGGAAACGTCTAATCACGCGAATAAGACTGAGATTTTAGACGTACATTACAAAAAAATAAGGATTTATAAAATAAAGGTATAAAACGTATGAATGTAGAACCTAATATCCTAACGACGAATGGGTAATCGATTGTTATCCTCATAAATGGTAAACTTGTAAGCAAACAGTTAATATAGTTATATGTACCTACTATACTATAAGTATCTACGCCCATTTTATCATGCCAAAACCCACCAATGTCAAACGACTATAATACTACTCCAATTTAAACTCTATTTCCATTACATAAGGATCATGAAGATATCCCTGTGTATGTGTGTGTGAGTAGATAATACGGGAGTAGGTACACAAGCACACAAGTGTCACGAAATCTAACCAGTTTCTAGGTTAGAATATGCGCGGGCGCTACTCGTAACTCCATGACGTTTTCTGATAATGGGACTTTACCACAAAAAGTTATTATTGCTTTTTGTATGACGCAACACGGCAGTCCTATGTGCCAGGACTCTCCATTATATAACTTTTTAAAAATATTTTATTATATTGTGATTTTTTTAACGAGCTATCAATAAAAATATTGATAGCTTTTATTACCATAAAATCATGATATGATTCATAATATGATGTCATAATATAATGTCATAATATGATGTCATAATATGATGTCATAATATGATGTCATAATATGATGTCATAATATGATGTTAGAATATGATGTACCTAACCGACCGAAAAGTCGGTAAAATACCATCCATCTGATGCTGTGGAAGGACGGGTGTAAGCAACAGATGTGACGTTGCGGATATAGATGTCTAAGCCGAAATGAAAGAGTCTACTTTTTTTAAGAAACTCATTCATGGAGACATTGCAGCTGCTGTCATCCTAGTATAACGGAACAGAATAAGAAAACTCCTAGAACAAGAATATTTAGTGTTTAGTTAAAAACTAGTTCTAGGAGTTTGCAATGGAGTTCCGAAAAGTAATGCCAAATTCAATCAATTATCGGAATAAGAACGTAAAAGAAATAATATTTTTGCATTGAACTACTAACAATATAAACCTCAAATCTCATCACAATGTGAAAAAGTTACCTTTGTAACAGATAAACAAAACGTTAGCGTGTTCTAACTCAATCCCGGCGCCATCTAGCGCTGTTTTGTTGTGTGTATGTCTGGTCCGTTTTCATGCTAAAACTACGGAACAGCTTGAGTTCAAATTTGATATGTAGATAGCATAGACCCTGAAATAAAACATAGTATACTTTTTATTCCGATATTCCTTCGGGAACGAAGACTACGTGGGTGAAACCACGGGACACAGCTAGTCATATATAAAACTAGGCCTACTAGAGTGTTACGAGACCGTCGCTTGCTGTGCACGGAGCGTTAGCGTTCCATCAATGCCTAGACCTCTAAAATCCAATAAGTACATAAAGTGGGTACACCGTTTCGTATCAGTTTCGTGTCAAATAAAATCCTATTGCGTTCCTGGGCAGTTAGCTTACGGATGCCTTTTTAACCGATTTAAACTAATTTATTTATTTGTACAAAATCCTTATAAACTTAAAATTTTAAACTTATAAAATTAAATAACAATTTTTAATACTAATATCGCTCGCCAACCCGCCTGCCAAGCGTGGCGAGTATTGGCAACAACCCCCCTTATGGGGGAGGCCTATGTTCAGCAATGGACTTCCAACGGCTCCATGATGATGATGATGATGATGAATACTAATAATATACCAGCCAATATGCCAATATTTTTTTTATAATGTGTTTATAATATGAATTTACATAGTCATATTTTTATACTCAAAACATCAACTTAAACAAACTGTAGCCAGTCTAGTAATTAGTAGTAATTCGCACTCAACTTCATTAAGATCACAGACTGACTGATATTTTTCTATATTTTTTTTAATTACATCCTAGGAAATGTATAAAGATGCGGTCCCTACAGCGACCTTGCAACGAGTCGCAGCGGCCTAGACTCGACGATTCACTTTATTTATTTGACTATATAACTAGGACCTGTTAGCAAGTGTCGAGCTCTAAACCAATGTCGCTTGACAGAACTGTGTGAAGGTTCCATAACGTTCACGATTCATATTTTAACTAGATATTATGATTTTTTACTTTAGGTTTAAAGATGAGACTGCCTCGATGGCGTAGTGGACCCGACTTTCGATCATGAGGTGTTCATGGCAGAGTCTGGAACTGTGCCCGGTAGATGGCAATAGGCCTAAGGAAATATGTTAAAAATATGTTATGTATGTATTTTCAAATATTTTCCGGCCTTATCCCGTTTGCATCACTTTTACAAGTCAATATATATAAACAAATGACTGTCGTTCGGAAAGATATATAGGTCTACATCTACAAGAAGAACGCACAAGAAACTTGTAGGGCTGCTCAATTATCAGAAAGATCTTGTCGATTTCCACAAGAAATCCATCAATTTATTCAATCAATAATAGTCACAGTGTGTCTGAATTATATAACAGAGCTGCGACCCGCGGTTTCATCCGCGTAGCGTAGACATCGTTCCCGTGGGAATATCGAAAAAAAGTACCCTATGTGTTATTCCAGGGTCTAAGCTACCTGTATACCAAATTTCAGCGAAATCTGTTCGGTAGTTTTGGCGTAAAAGAGTAACAAACATCTATCCATCCGTCGTCTAACCAAAACCGCGCTATATGGTGCTGGAGGAAAGTTAGAACTCGCATGCGTTTTGTTCACCTTATAAAAAGGTAACTTTTTTACATTGTACTAAGATTTGAGAATTATAATATTAGCACAGAATACTAATAAGATATTAGTAAGATTATTTTCATTTTGAAAGGTAAACAATTGAACAATCAAACCGCCTGATACCTTGAACAATGTTAGACAACATTTAGTCTAGGACAAAACCTCAAACGGCACATATAATTTTGATAGAGGTTACATGTTTGTACCATTTGGGATAGAAACCTTGGATCCATTTGGGCCAGATGGTGCCCTAGAGCTGTACAAAGAGCTCTCTAAGCGAGGAGTTGGTGGAGGCGTTAAGTGACCGGAATGCTGGCTTGTATTTTGCCCAAATTATTAGCATCTGCACTCAACGGGGCAATGCCGCCAGCATTCTGGTCAGTCACTTTTCCCTCCACCAAGGGCTTAGCAGAACTAGATTTTTAAATAGATTTTAGTTTTTTGTTAGATATTTACCTAGGCTTTACGTATTAAGATTCCATTTTAATTATTTAATTTGAAAAATTATTTTTGTGTATATGCCTATATTTAAAATACAATGATATATTAATTAATAAAAAACATAATCAACTAAAACAATTCAACTAAAAACTTATCAAAAATTATGTTTGATGAATGTTGTTATTGTTTGTTATATTGTTTGATGAATAAATTAAATGAAAAGGCTTTTATTCTAGTTTAGTTTTTGTTTTAATTTTGTATATCCTCGTAAGGCCCAACCTAAATTTTATTTTTGTCATTAAATTAGGTCCGTTGGGCCTTTGAGGTTAAATTATTTTATTTTTATGTCTAGGATATTTTTTTGTCTGTTATCATCAAAATCTTGTTAAAAACAAGCTAAAAGAAGCGAACTTTTGATATTGCTGTGATGTGATGGTAGATTCACAGCGGTTGCTGCGGTTACAGTAACTAGAGAACCCGGATACGATCTAAAGATGTTTCGAGAATTTACTTGTTGGTTATAAAACATAGGAAACAAATATGCACTTATTGATGGGACCACGCGACGGATTTTTTATTAAAGATTTTTTATTAAAAGTAATCGAAATCGCAGGATTAAATAAGTACTTTAGTCATTTAAGTAAAACCGAAAGGACACTCAAGAACGCACCAAAGCTTTTTCATAAGCTCTGAGATAAAGCTCGTCTTCTCCAAAAAGTAAACGGAAAAATCCACACTGAAATAAATAAAAAATGCACTCACCAAAAAAAAATCAACAGCACAAAACAACACCACGTAAATTCAAAATGCAATGATATTTGATCGAAAATTCCATAAAAACATTAATTACGACACATCTAGCAAGCACTAGGCCCAATTATTTTCGTTCTCAGCACTCGAATTCTGAGAATTAAACGCGATTACCTACTCGCAGAGGCGTTCGTATAGATTTATTAATTTATAACAATATAAGCAGTTAATTTTGTCCGGTTTTGATGATACAGCGGTCGATGTTGCGTTTGTCATAATTTTGATAAAAAAACTAAACAAAAGAGTGACATACCTTATGACGTAATTTTTTGTTTTCCATTTTAATAGGATTAAAATTAGGCTTAACATGAATAATAGGTGTGTTGTATCACTGTATCCGATATAGATTATTTTATTCATATTATATTTATTTAAATAATTATAAGTAAAATTAACTAACTTTTTTCTATTTATGACTTATTAATAATGTAAGTCATAAGAAGAAAAAAGTTAGTTAATTTTATTTATAATTATTTTACTTATTAATAATGTAAGTCATAAGAAGAAAAAGGTTAGTTAAATTTACTTATAATTATTTAAAAAAAATATATGATTAAAAAAATCAATAGCGGATATAGTGACACAACACACCTATTATTCATGTTAAGCCTAATTTTAACACAGCACCTATTCTAATCCTCATGTTTATTTTAAAAAAATATCAATTATTTACATGCCAATCCTAATCTATTACCACGTTTTTAGATATCTTAGATGAGGTTGAGAATTAAATATGCAATTTTATATAATAAACATACCCATTTAAAAATGAGATATCCTTCAAAACTTTAACTGGAAAGTCTGCGAAGTTTAGCGCACTGACACAGCAAATTACATAATGAAATATGTACCTTATACATAAATAAAGTACTTAGATAATAATATATGAAACTAAGTACGTATGTGCACCTAAGTCGTAAGTCACTATAAAATAGCTAAGCCGATCGTGAGAGGTGAGAAGTCAAGGCACCGTTAAAGAATTGATTGATTAAAAAATATTAAGTAAGTTGTTTGTCACTCGACTTCGTCTGTGTAAAAACACGTTTGTTATTAAATCTTGATTTGTGCAGTATAGGTAATACCTATAGATATGACATTTCTATCAGATCATTTTAGGTAGCTCAGTATCAAAAATTGGTAAAACAAAAATTATGTTATGCGAGAAAATGCACAGAGATTTGTGTTTTAACTGTTAAATAGAAAACTATTAAATTTCATACTTATTTTCCATATGATTTTTTATACAAAACAGAACAGATATAATTTTTTAAGCTTAATTCTATTGTGATATAAATCACCTAACACACAAATTACCGTTACGTAAATTACGTTAAACAACAAAATTAAATACGCGCATTGGAAACGCGCGCGGATATTCTTGACCATCCCAGGTCGCGCAGCTTTGGTTTTAGTTCAATTATTTTTTTAATTGTAATTAAATTTATGGATAAGTTTATTATTTTGTGGAACATGCGTCTTTATCCGGAAGTAGGAGGTAGAGCTGTTTCCAGAACCTATTCCTATGGTAGGTAGACCCACACGTTAATGTAAGTAGTTCACAGTAAATAATAAATTATTTTACACCACACAAAATAATCCTTAAAATAAAAAATACATCCTAACAAATAGTGTAACAATTGGCGGTCTTATCGCTAGAAACGATCTCTTCCAGACAACTGTGCAGAGAGAGGAGAGTACCGCACATCAAATTTGGTCAGTGGTCTGATTGATGTAAATTTCAGTATTATTCAATAAATAAATATATTTTAAGTGCATAATATACAGGTAAACCTGAACATACAATAATTAATTACAGCCAAATTATTGGGCATGACGAGTTTTCACAACTAATATCCCGGGGTGTCAGGCGCAGTGCAGTGCCGCGTAGAATTTTGAATTATAAAACACTGCGTGGCACTGTGTCTGATATGAGCGATCATGATGCTTACCATCAGACATCTGATTTGCTCGTCTTGTCACTCACTAAAATAAAATAAAATAAAATAAAATAAAATAAATAATAATTAGTATTATATAATTTAAAGTAATATAAAACATTAGCTAACCAATAATCTAACGCACAGACAAAACTAAAATCTAAACATACATCCAACATACAGCTGAATAGGCGCAACAGAACTAGTCCATCCAGCCTCAGCAAACCATTTCTCAGAAATCACAGTCGGCTCTAGGAAGCGATTCGGCGATCACATACAATTTATAAAAATATATAATAATTGCTGTAAATATATGTGCCCGACGTGTTAAAATGCGCGTGAAAAATGACACAGATAATGTTATGCTGCGTCCACGGATTCAAGATCGGTAGGTTTTCTATGAATTTACAATGTTTTTAATTATAATATTTTTACTTTTTATAAGATAAAAGTCTTCGGACTGTGCCGTGCGTGAGGTCATGTGGGTTATTCTCATTATTTTAACCCTGCGCCGAGCAAAAGAGAGATTTGCTTTTTTGTTGAGATTCTAAAATGTCCGTTTTCTGGGAGTAATAAAATAATAATTTGGGACAACTTCTACACACGGTCATCTGGTCCCAAACTAGGCAGAGCCTGTACTATGGTAACCAGATGACTGATATACATACTTATATACGCTTAGAATACCCAGACACAGATCAAACAGATATGCTCATTGCAGTAGTTTTGATTTATGAGTATTATCGATCTTGCTGACTATTACCATGAAAAATTATGGGAATTATCTAGGTATTACTAAATTAACTAGTGGCTATTTGAGCTTATTTATAGACTTCACGGAGAGATCTTATGTGACACAGGATTTTTTTAACCACCATGGCAACACCATGTTGAAAATTTTCCAAGAACTAAATCGACGAAAAATACTGTGTTAATATCAAATAAAATCACAATATGTGACGAGAATCTGTTGAGAAATGCAACATGTAGAGTTGAACAGCCGGATGGACAGTTGGACATGCAATATTTCGCTCTCGCTCCGCACTTGCTTGGTCAATAAAAAAAAATATAATAAAAACAAAATATTTAAATAAAAATATATAAATTGTTTTTTTTTAGATCTGACTGTACCAAACAGCTTTGGTTTAAAATTAAAGTGTCAATTCGGATATTGTCTTCAGCAAGCCATTTTAACTAGTTCTAGGAAATTGCGAAAATTAATAATATAAAACGGATTAACGGATTAGGCGAGCACAATTTTTAGGATGTTGCGTGTTCATTGTCGTCTCATCCCATTAAGTATTTTTTCCCTACCCATCCCATATCTATTCTCTCTACCTCTCTACCTTTCTCATCCTACTTAAATTTTGTATTCCTTCATCATACCACAAGCGTTCCTCAGTATAGAAATAAGCGACACTTCCATCAGATCGGCAGCGTAGGCACTACGGGCCTAGAAAACCGCCACAAAGCAAACTAGAAAAGGCCACAAAACCGCTATCAAATGGCCCCATTCTAACAGGTTGACAATCACAAAAGTGAAGCCGTTTTTACCAACAATTAACCATCGTTAATCACCCTGACAGATAAACGACTCGTTAGCGAGTATTCAAACGAATCATACTTCAACGTCAAATGTTAACGAGGTTACTTTGGGCGTGTTGTCTGGATGAGGGTGTCTTTATGTTTTTAACTGTGGATTTTTTATGATAAGTAGGCTCGTGAGCAAGTAAGGCCACCTTAAAAGCGTATAGCTCGACAGAAAAGAGTAGAAACGGAACTAATTTAAAGTGTACGAGTTGATTAAA
Source organism: Hemistola chrysoprasaria (assembly GCA_947063395.1). Lineage (NCBI taxonomy): Eukaryota > Metazoa > Arthropoda > Insecta > Lepidoptera > Geometridae > Hemistola > Hemistola chrysoprasaria. The sequence goes on from OX346730.1 coordinate 8,580,705, forward strand.
CTGTTTTTAATATTATTTATTTATTTATTAAGGGCTACCAACAAATAAGCAACTATCACATATACAAAAATAGTTACATAATTAAACGAATTCAAGATGCCTATCCAATTATAGGTAGCCACAACATTCGCGCGTATGATTGTTGTAAAAGACAGTGGCGCCCCCCATTATTTTCTACTCTTTTATGTCGAGCCATACACGGCCTTTTAGAAATTTGACACAATCCAATGAAATGGCAAATCGATGTTTTGTATTCCCATGTTTCCTTTGAATATTATTAACCCAATCTATAAATTTATATCTTGATAATTTTCTAGTAAAATAAGCTATGTCCGTGTCATTTTAGTTTATCTTGTAAACTGTTGGTTTTTTTTTTCATAAAGAACTTCTAAAAATCCAAGTTATACTCGCGTGATTAGACGTTCACTATACAAAAAAAGAAAGAGTTTAAAAACTATAATAAAATGATAGGGGCATTGTTTACTTCATCTTTAAAACATCAAGACATAAATATATCAAATAAGTTTAATTCGGAGGGAACAGGGGAATATAAAACATCGATTTGGTAAATTTTCCATAGTGTCAAACAGCTTGAGGCCCCATTTCCTGTTAAGCTGAACTCGTGGGATAAGCTGACCTACTCATTTCATTACATGTAACGACTGAAGCCACTTGTGACAACATCTCTGTAGTAAATTAGAAGAACGAGTGTGAATTTCATATAGTGATCAAATCCATCCACCACCCATAAAGAGATTTTCAGCTTTCAAGGTCTGAAACTTAGGGATAGACGACGATAAATGAGGGTGTCAGTCGAGTCTATGAATTTAATACAACGTTTTATTCGTATGAAAAGTCGAACTATTTTCTGTGAATTTTGCTATTCTTTCTTTTATAAGTTATTTAGTTGACGGTAGATGCACCCCCTTAAGTATTACTACATCTTTTGTAACACGTATATATTAGAGTTTGTAGTGGTAGGCCTCTTTTGCAGGGGCCCGCCTGGGGAAGTACCACACCTTTGCCAGTTATTCATCCACCAAGCAGTAATGTGGTCCGGTCTGAAGGGCAATGCTACCAGCGAAATTACTGGGCATGATGAATTTCAACAACTAATATCTCAGGGTGACAGGCGCAGTACAGTGCCGTGCAGAATTTTGAATTTTTAAACACTGGGTGGCACTGTGTATGATATGGGCAATCATGATACTTACCATCAGGCACATGTTTTGCTCGTCTTGTCACTCACTATCATAAAAAAAAATGTGCACACGCCTTCTGTAATCCGTTAACCATACTTCACAAGTTAACAAGTTTCATAGTCTCATTATTCGCTAAATATACTAAAAATCGTGTGTATAATATATTAGACCTTAGCCGCAGGCTCACCTTGGCATAGATGTCGGTGCTTCGACATTTTGGTTCTGATCTACTTCGTAATTATGGACATGCTCAGACGAAGTGACAAAGGCAGACACTGCGCTCTGAAATCTAAACTAGGGCCAAGTTCAGTAATACGAATTAAGCGAGTGTTACGTTTTCTTACTTATAAAAATAAAATTCCTGACTGACTAGCACTCTCACTCATCAACACTGGAACGAAGTTGCTGGATATACTCTAGTCTGGTTCTGCCATAAAAATAAAGACAGAATGGCTTAGGTCAAAAACTATTGACAAACATAATAATATATCGACGGTGTGATGCCAATAACTTCTAACTGACAGGACCAAAAACTTACACAAAGTGAAAAAATAATAATTTCTCATTATATAAAATTAGTCAATTTGTTTACATTTCTTTTATTTTGGTACTTATTTATTTTGTTGGTTTGGTTTTTTGTTAGTTAGGTGGTATTTAACGGTAAAAAATTAACCTATAATATAATAAATTTTGCACCACATCGTCGATATGCAACATGCTGTTTTGGCTGCGTGCTGAGTAGGAAAACGTTACACTCAAGCATTTATAGTTCGATCGCTTATTTGAGTCCTCGCCTGCGGGGTACAGGAGTAGCGCGGGGCGTGGAGGTAGACGAGAACGGGGGTCGGAAGAGGCGCCGGTCCTAAGTACCTTTACCCCGCAAGCGAGGACTCAATTAAGCGGTCTACCTATATAGTAGGTATTACTGGACTTGGCCTCGGTTTTGTTTCTTATAGCTAGGTGTCTGCTTTTATTACTACCGTGTGTGGACATGATGGAGCTAGACGAAATGACTAGTTATATGATCGGCTAAAATAAGCAATATCTTTTATAATAGGTATAATACGTAACACTGGTTTGACCTAGGAAAGTTCAATGCAAAATATATTAGTTTTATGGTAGTGCTGTAGGTATGTATGTGTCACAGAATTATCGGAAAACCCGAATCATTGCAAAAAACCTAGGACTATTATTGCAAAATAGTACTTATTGAAAACTAATTTTTCGAGTTGCAAAAACTAACTTTAACAATAAAAAAATCTTGAGCGGCCGTCGTTTTAACAACTTATAGAAATAATTAACATAACATACAATCAAGCATTTTTCCCGAAGGGCTAGGCAGATGAGTACCCAGGACTCAATCACATAGTATAGGTATAACATGGGAACAGGTCCCATGTAATAGGGGGCGAGCCGATTGCCATCTACCAGTTCCAGACTCCAGGCCAATTGCTCCATTGAGAAAATTTTAATATTAATTCCAAACCCGTTCGAACCCGGTAGGGACGTCATGATCGACAACTACTCCACCGAGGCTGTCAAGCTGAGGTTCAGCATGGAATAGTACTTATTAGTTTTTTTTAAGTTACCAAATAGGCCAGCACTAATAAGTGACGACGCGGTCGACGATGGTGCGTACTTGCCTAGAAGATATCTAATCACTCTTGACTTGAAGACCTTCAGATTGTACTTTTCGGGGAACAATGACGCTGACAAGGTGTTCCATTCCTTCGCAGTTCTAACAATAAAGTTGATTTGTACGGTAATATAATAATCATTATTTATTATAAAATCGTATATGACTCTCTGACTGACATGCAACGCAGAGCCCAAACCACTGATCCTAGAGACTTGAAACTTGGATTAAGTTGTTTTCGTTGTCTGGACGTATGCTAAGAGGTCCGAAAAGGGTGTCAAAGTTTTGGTATATTTCATGTTTGCAAGCGGGCAAAGCCGCTTTTCTGAAACTAGTATAAAATTAGTTTAATTTATGCTTTTCAAGAAAACTTCACTGCCAGGTAAAATATAACAAAATCTAGTATTCTAAGCGCACACAAGGTTAAATACGAGTAGTGTCTGTGAGGCGAATAACGACTACTTCCTGCGTTCAACATTTAACTTCTTTTTGAATTAAAACACGCTACACGCGGAAGCTATAGACATAAATAATGTATTGAGCATACCTATTATATAAGTCATAGATACAACCTGAACCAGAAAACACACAGAAAAAAATCGAACGCAATCCAGTAGACCTAGCATGAAAGGAGTTGTTTGTTGGTTTTAGGTTCACGATAACCTTACATTTTATTTTATTTGATAGGTCTGATAATAAGACTTCAAATGTGCATAATATATTACCTATATTTCAGCATCGCCATTAATTATAAATCAAGCAAATGTTCCACTGAAATAGAAACGCGCGTCGCCATTGCAAAAACATTTAGTACTTAACCTCACTTTATTCCAAATCAAATTATATACAACAGTAACTAATCGGCGATAATAAGAGGGCTACTATGTTTAAGAATAGTATTGCGAATAATATTCTCTAGCCGGCAATATAGGATAGAAAGTGTAAAGGTTTTCAAGGGCCCATGGATTCCAAGCCCGTTTCTTTTTGACAATCGCAGCAGTATCGAATTCGTATCGTTGTTATGTCAAATGAGTCAAAACCCATACATTTTTAACAGAGAACGCTCGAAACACGCGTCGGCGCAAAAACCTTGGTGTAAAGTGTCATCTGTTATATTATTATGATATTATTATTATTATATTATTATTATTATATACGTTAATACGAAGTATAACAACTATGATATCATTGTGATAAGGTGATTAACTTGTTTCTAGTTCACTGATAGTGTCAGGATTACGTTAGGAATGGCAAGATTCTGATAATGACATGAAATTGTTAATATATGCTCTACAATTCATCTTCAGTTACGATATTTTACCTTTTTTTAATAGCTTTTTAAAACTGCTAAACGAATTTTCATACGTTTTCATCAATATAGTGTGCTTGAAAGCTCATCCGAACATAATCGATACGTGGACATCACACACTGTGCTATTTTCCCGTACTTTTCTACCGCATTCGTGCAAACTCTGGAATAATCTCCTGCTGCGGTCTTCCCGTTGATCTACAACATGGGGCTATTCAAAAGGAGAGTGAATAGAGTCTTGGTCGGGTCGGCAACATACTGGCAATACCCCTCGTGTTGCAGGTATCCATAAGCGGCGGTAACCGCTCACTATCAGGCAACCCGTCTGCTTGTTTGTCATCTATGGCATAATATAATAAATAGCCGGATTCAAGAGGAAGGTGTATGATTTATTAAAGTTTTGTGTAAATTAGCTGAAATATGACGATGCATGTTTAAAAGAATCATGCCGACTGGGAGCTGTTGGCGTGTGCTGCGTAAACCAATAGAGTTATATATATAAAAAGAATCTATCACGGAATTAACCCTCTTGAAAAGCTTTATTGAATTGCTAGTTGTGCCCCGCGGTTTCATCCGCGTAGTGTTCGTTCCCGTGGGAATATTGGAAAAAAAGTATCCTAATTGTTGTTCCAGAGTCTAAGCTACCTGCATACCAAATTTCAGCCCAATCTGTTCAGTAGTTTTGGCGTGATTAGCGTAGATAAGAAGTAGTTAGCTCTTTGTTTAGGTATAGTCTTTTTTCAATAAAAAAAAAACATACATTCACGCCTTTTTCCCGAAGGGGTAGGCAGAGGTGTACCCAGGACTCAGTCCCATAGTAGATACACCCACATTTTCAATAAAGGCACATTAAAATACTAAAATGTCTATATAAGTAATAGATAGCATTCGTATCTAACATAGCCGGTTAGGACGGAAGCAGGTGCTCTGCACTCATACAATCATACATACAACATACATATAAAGGTGCATACAGATTAGAAACATGATAAGTGTTTGCATTTATGACTTCAATTAAAATAAATTCAAAATGGCGGCAGGTAATTAGGCAAATAGGTGTGTTAAGGTCAAGTTGATACAATGCATATTAATTGCGGTAAGTAATTAAATACATTTTGTATGTCACACGATTATTGTTAATTCCCAATGACACTGGTCGAAGATATTTTTAAATTGTTTTAATTTGCGGAATAAAGAAGAGTGTCACTATCTACCTAACATTAAATCTTAAACTCCATAAATATTTATTATATTAAGTCACAGACACTTTTGCACGTCAACAGTAATGAGTCTACCTCTACAAGAGATACCTCTACAAGAAGAACGCACAAGAAACTTGTAGGGCTTAATTTTTCCAACTGCGAGTTATACAATATTTGGTTTGGTTACATTCGTTTGTTGGTGGCGTGGTGGCTATGCACAAGTTTCCAGGCATCTTTGTCCTATATGTTCTGATTGCCTTATAATAAGCATTAAAATAACCAACAGGTTCGAAAGGGCTTACAGATTCAATGTTATATCATGGGAAGGTAAAACAAAGTTTATACAAGCCATATTGATCCTGGCAATTTATTAGCAAAAAATCGATAGTCGTGATCAAGATTTTAAAAAAACGTTAATTTTGTTGACTGCTTATGTTGACTGTACTTTTAGCAGTTTGGATGTCCTAAGAAGCTTACTAATCGTAAGGAAGACTTGCTGACGACTCGGACACAAAATACTCAGACAGTGTCCGAATTGAATGAGTTCGGAAATAAATTGTTAAGGCATTAATATGCCTAGTGTGGGGTTCCATAAGTACCTATATACCGCAAACATGTTTGTAATCACACATTACGGCTTTGGGATTTATTCCTTTACTTGTAATATAAGATCTTGCTTCTTTCCAAATTTCATGATGCTAGGCCAACGAGAAGTAGGTACTTAAGGTACATGTTTTTAGCCCGCTGCAAAAAGTATGAAAATGTGCGGTATTTTTATTGCGTTGACTTTGAAGTTTGATTGTTTTAGGATCAAGTGACCGTAGACCCAATAGCTAGATAGATAGATAAACTATTTATTATTACACTACAAACAAGAAACCTTGAATTTAAAATACAATTATTACAAATAATGTAACAATTACCACTACCTGATTACTTGACCTGAGTTGTTGATATAAGTTTCAACTTGATTCCTTAGTGCATTCCCGAGAAAAAGGTCTTGACAGTCATACAGACACATAGATCATCAACCAGGCAATCCAGACTCCTAACTGCTATTGAGGATTGCCTAATGGAAACATCTAATAATACTGCCTGATCTGGAAATCGGACCTCACGTTCAACACGCTTGCAACATGCAGTCAATTATATTAATATCTGCTCCTAAGTAAATAATTATTTTTAACCAACTAACATATAACTTCGTAATAGATGGAATTAGTACGAGCATAATCACCATAACTATTTAATAGAACTAAGTTATGTTTCCGCTAGATAAAACAGAAAAACACTATTTGCTTAATACCTAACTTGAAACCCAGTATTTCCTCAATACCGCCATTTTGGTTATAATTAATGGCATAAATATTTAATTTATCGTTAGAAACGAGGTCTGATTGGTTCGTCCGTCGCTCAAGGCTGCCATTGGTTGTAATTAATTCTAACGATCATGAATTTTGCTTTAGGTAATTCACAATTTTCCTCCTTTGAAGGTAATACCTAACTTAAAGTCAATGCAAACATAATATTGCGTCAACGTAAAGCAAACGGTGCTTAGTATGTCGTGTGTTTGATGAAACTTTGTGCTCCAAAATTTCTACGAAACCATACCTACGTTACATGAAACTTTACTTAAAACGACAAATATATTAGCATAATATTATATTGGAATACTTTTACAGAGAAATTGAATAATTGAATTTTATTTTTATAAAATTTCTAACTGTATTTTTACCTAACCAGAGTCACGAAGCTACGTTCCCGAAATAAGAAATTAAGGCGAAGTGCGATCGTAGTTGCGTGACTGATGGCCAGTGATGGCTGGCCCGCGTGCAATTTCACGGGAAGTTGTTAATAAATGTATTTTTTGCTACAAAATAATACGCTTTTGCAATAAAATAAAACCATCGTTATCATCTAAAATATTTATTATGAAACAAGTAAACGAATATCATTGATATATGTTAAATAAATAGCAAATGAAACTGCTTTTTCGTAAAAGTATCTCTCTAAAACTGAAGATTTATAGGAAACTTCGCGATTTTTTTGTATTGAGTCAAAATTAGTCAATCGTGTTTCCACTCCCATAACTTACTGAATTAAATCCTAAACTTTTGGTTGTCATAAAAAAAAAAAAATTTGATGTTTTGGTGCCTTAAAATTGATTTGTCGTACAGTCAAAGCGTGGGTTTTGGGACTCACTTCACCTTAATAATTTCTGTATCATTTTCTCTAGTTTTTGGGATAACTGGTAGAAAATGCTACACTAGCATTAAGTTAGTCCTAGCGTTGTGCTGAATTATAAATAAATAAATAAATAATGATTTAAATTTATACTCTAGGGTTACCCCAATTATTACACTACTTGAGTCAAGTCATATGGGTTATGTGGACAACGCATATTGTCAGAGTTTCAGGTCGCCAAGATTCCTACAAGGCCTCCAACATGACCTTACGACTGCCCCCTACATATTTAAGAATTTAAGAAAGCTTTTTACTAATTGTATACAACATATTAGACTGCCTCAGTGGCGTAGAGGGCGCATGCTCGACTGCCAATCAAGAGATCCCGGGTTCGATCCCCAGGTCCGGCAATGTTAAACATTGGATTTTTCCATTAGGAATTATCTCAATAACTGCCCGGAGTCTGGAAATGTGCCCGGTAGATGGCAATAGGCTCGCCCCCTATTACATGGGACCAATAACATACTGGCGAAATGTGTGTGTATCTACTGTGGGACTGAGTCCTGGGTACACCTCTGCCTACCCACTCGGGAAAAAGGCGTGAATGTATGTTATGTTATGTTATGTATACAACATATTATACGTAAGAAGTCTATGATTTGAAACTATCATGGTTGTAAACATTAGGATCACTTTTTAAGGGATATTCACCACGATTCGACGTTTTACGAGTTTCCAGATATTTCGAAGCAGTTGCAAGGGCAATGATCACGGAAAAACTGACAGGCATCGGCGTTAAAAACGTAAGTTTCTACATTGTACTGAAATTAGAGATTTCTTATATTAGTAGGACTAGTAGATAGTCCTTGCATCTAGCTCTTCATGAGATCAGCTTCTGTAGACAGGATTCAGTGAAAGACATAGATTTGTGCTATCCATTAGATGAAAAGCTCAAAGGGGACTAAAAACGATCTTTATGTACTTATAGGAACGTCTATTAAAAGACCGTAGGCCGGGTTTTAAGAGTGCAAAGTATAATTCTAATATTCTAATATTTTAAATGCGTAAGTTTGTGGAGATGGATGTTTGTTACACTTTCACGCCAAAACTACTGAAGCAATCGGTCTTCAGTATGTATTCAGTATGTATATAGCTTAGACCCTGAAATAACACATAGCATACTTTATATCTCAATATTCTCACAGGAACGAAAACTATGCGGGTAAAACCGCGGGGCACAGCTAGTATTATATATATGCAAAAGTTTGTGAGGAAGGACGGATGGATGTTTGTTACTCTTTCACTCCAAAACTACTGAAGGGATTGGGTTGAAATTCGGTATGTAGGTAGCTTAGACCCTGGAGTAACACATAGGGTACTTTATATCTCGATATTCCCACGGGAACGAATACCGCGGGGCACAGTTATTATATTATATATGAATAAAACACGACTAGTTATCAATTACCATCATAAAATAATATGTAATTACATACATTCGAGGGTATTGGAGTGGTGGAGCAAGGGCATAACCTTGCCGCTAGGATTGGGTTACAATTCGACCTAAATTATACATACATAATATAGAATCACTATATACTATATAGGTAGGGTTATCATATAATGCGTGTATGGGGGCATACACCTTGTCAGGTTGGCCGAGTGTAGGGTTGATGTTATTTTGTGACTCGCATGCTATCACAGGCACATCCGTAGGGATTCTGTGAACGTTTTGGTGGTTTAATGGAAAGTATTAATGGCAACGTGTGGTAAATGAAGATCTATGGTATGTGCGAGGACGCGATGGCAACACGGGCATGTGGATGCCAGCGCGACAGAGGATTGTAAAGCGAGATTGAAGAAGGTGGGCTTGGAATAAATTATTTAAAATATGCTGAAGAGTTAGAGTATTATTTGTTGGAAAAGGAACGTCCTCACTATATATATCATAAAATCCTAAATAACTCGCTGACTGACATGCAACGCAGAGCCCCAACCACTGATCCTAGAGACTTGAAACTTGGAATGTAGATTCGTTGTCTGGACGTGTGCTAAGAAAGGATTTTCTCTATTGTATGATAATCACATAAATACCATACAAAATACATTTTCAAAATCTTCAATATCCGTGCCACAAACAAAATCAAACAGAAAACCGTGACAAGAGTAATTAATTTAATAAAGCCTCCATTTAGGCCAAATAAACTTCGAGACGCACGCACAAACTAAACCTATCTCGCTCTAACGTATATATTTCCCTATAGACGTCTCTTTCCCACGTTCGAAATACCGTAAGCGAGTGGGCGGCGCGGTTTTTTCACGGTTAGATAACGGGTATAACATTTTCCGCATTACGAATTTAGTTTTGGATGCGGCTGGCGTAGGGTTAAACCATAGATTTGAATAGATGTCGCGAGTATGTTTTCGTGTGACACTTCACAAAAAAAAGATTTCTGAATCCAAATGCATTTTCTTTGATAGGTACATACCTGAAACAAACAAAAAAAATAGATTAAACAAAAAAAATTAGATAAGCAAATAATAGTGTCTAATTAACAAGCGTTTTCTTGAGAATTAACATAAGAATTAAAGTATCTTATTTTATTTTTTAATCTTAGGAGGGCTAAAAAGTGCGTTTATTATAAATTGTAATTTATACATTTTCAAAAAAATAACATTAATCTAATTATAATAAGCACACTGCCCTTAAAAAAAGTTTTTTTTTTAAATGTCAATTTATTCTTCTTTAATCTGCTGAGAATGCCCATCACCTTTAATAATTCTGATCCTATCCCAAATTCTTCCCTCGTCCTAAACTTTCATCCCCTCTTCTATCTATGCCCTTAAACCTAAAACTGGTTAAACAAGAAACCTAACAGTGACCTAGCCGTATAACCTACAAATTCAAGTTTAGTGCTAGCCACTAGGTCCAGCGACTGGAACGTGCGAGCGCGGCCTTCGGAGATAACATCCGTGCTGCGCTTGAACTAGTTTAGTATTTGTTCAAGTTGACTGGACTGTAAAACGGTTATGTTGATTTTGAATAGGTAACATTAACATAACGGCATTGAAAAGTACTCCTAAATAGATGTAGACATGAATTATTAATGATATTATTATGTAATATAAGTATAATAATATTAATTATTATACAATTATTAAATAACATGTAATTATAATTTAATAATATTAATGAAAATTTTAATATTTCATTTATTAAAAATTTATAATTGGATCATCGGTCCACCTACCCTCTTCGACCTAAAAAATACAACACGAACACACTAGATTCAAGCCGTTTCCAACCGGACTAGATGGAAATCTATTAGGGAGGCCTATGTTTAGCAGTGCACGTTCTACAGTAGTGCTAGTGTCGTGGTGTTGTAAACTATTTTAGCAGTACTATATTATTATTGCGTTTCTTTTTATAATTCTTAACACAAAATTAAGATCCATAATACTTCGTTCATGGTCTAGATAATCTAAATCTTAGATAGTGAGCTGTCTTTTTACAAAATATGTAATATGATGAATATGTTAAGCCTACGTGTCAAGCCAATACGATTATGTATGTATTATACCAACGATGGCATTAGTCATAATGCCATAAAAAATGCTTATTATTTGTAAATAAAAAAAATTGAATGTTTTGGGTCTAAGCTGTCTATGTATAAAATTACTAGCTCCCAATTGGTTCATTCATTTTAGTAACCGACATCCTTAAAATAAACTATTGCATTTTTTAATACGAATTAATTTTATTAGTGGGATATAAACCGATATTCTAAATTATCTGCCAAATATTTTTTATTGAAAATGTTCACATGCAAGTTCTTGATCAAGTAAACTGGAACGGTATAAACGCGGCTAGACCTTGGTTTGGATGGAATTGGCTCTGCGTCCCAGGAATGCACAAGTTGTCGAAGGACTTACATCACATATTTATTGGACACAATAACTAAACGTTGTTTGTGATAGTTAGGTAGAGGTCAATTTTGTTGTTTTTTTAAAGTTATTAGGAGTAAAAAAATACTCCTGACTATAAGACTTACTACTGAACCAGTCTTCAATGTACCGAGTACTTTCTTCTTCTTATGGTACCATCACCTAATTCCGGAGGTCGGCAATCATCATGGCTATCCTGATTTTGGAGACAGTCGCACTGAACAAGGTACCTAGTACCTATAATGTTATTATTATTAGATGGTTAGTAGTATGATACCAAATTAATTATAACATCGTAAATATTTTTGATATTTACGCAAAGTTTGTGATAGAAATTTTATAGATATCTATTATAGCAAATAAATCCCTAAACTTACTTAACCTAATGGCCATATTTTAAAAATAATTAAATTTCATAAATTATAGAAAACTACTCATTAGTTACGTCCAATACATATTATTACCAATTTTTATTGTTTTCCTAAATATTCAAGATTTATTTTTTAATAATTTGACATACTAATTTATTATATAAATTATACCATTCTATCAATGTAGTAATAACTAAAACATCAACGACCTGCAGATTGCTATTCAACAAATAACTCGCGCCAGTAACTGGACCATGCAAACCATGCAAACGAGGCCTGGCCTTGTTGGGATAAAATAAGCTGCTCGTTCCGAACGTGTGGGCAGATCTTATGCTAAGGGATTCGTCCTTGGGCTCCGAGTATACTCTAGGTAGGTATTTTGTTAAGTAAGGTGCCCACAGACAAACTAAATTAACCCGTTTTCATGAACTTTAGTACAAATACCAAATTATAATAATTTATGTTTTATAGACTATGCGGTCTATTCGCTTTAAATATAACACCTCCTAGTCAGCTCAATCGGTAGAGTGCCACGCCACGCAGATTGGTGCGGAAGGTGCGGGTTCAAGTCCCGCCCATGGATATATAATATATTTTTTATTGTAATTGGTTTACCTAAGCCATTTTGATTAAATAAATGGGAAGAAACATTTCTTAAACTCAAACTCAAACAGATTTATTCAAATAGGTTTTAATCTGACACTTTTGTACGTCAATGAAGATAAACAGTACTGAGTCTACCGTGCGTTCGGAAAGATACCTCTTCAAGAAGAAATACTAAATTGCCAATATGTGGCGGGGCAATAATGTGTAGTATCAGTAACAGGAGGCAGTGGGCTGCCAACTGCTGAATTTTTTATGATAGTGAGTAACAAGACGAGCAAATCAGGTTTCTTAAGGGGTAGCATCATGATTGTCCATGTACCGTGGACAGAGTGCCACCACCAGACACAGTGCCACTCAGTGTTTTAAAGTTCAAAATTCTGCGCGGCACTGCACTGCGCCTTCACCCTGAGACATGAGTTGTTGAATTTCGGCATGCCCAGTACTTTCGCTGGTAACATTGCCCTTCAGACCGGAACAGAGTAGTGTTTGCACATTACTGCTTGGTGGATGAATAACTGGCAAAGGTGTGGTACTTCCCCAGGCGGCCCCCTGCAAATGAGGCCTACCACTACAACGATACTATACTATGAAGATGATAAATCTCCCTTAGCCTTCACTGGTCTACAACCCTTTGTTAATGTCCCTGAACTCAACTCTGAACTCTGTAAATTAGGTCAAATTGACATGTGAAAATATTATACACACACAATAATAATATTGGTGCATGCAATCGTGTATCAATGTGAATTATTCAATGATTTTTTGGATTGAATTTAAAATTGAAATAAATTTGCCGTCGATTTGAGAACAGGTGCGACAGGGATGTAATAGGGAGTGGTGGGTTCAGGGGTATAGCAGCCTTTAATTATGTAATATTTTCTTTAATTTAGATATAATAATATACTTAAATAGTATAAATAAATTGTAAAGCTTAGAGTAAGGACACCAAAGAGAACCATTCGTACAAAAATCAGTTCCAAGCCGCGAGCCTGGTACCGCCACAATATAATACCAGGCTATATGGTTAGCTGCATGGCAACCATAACCCGACCGCTCCTCTAACTAACACTGTCTGACACAGGTCTCTTCACAAGAATGTAGTAATAAGATAACGCCATAGTTAATTATAATGTCTTTTACCTTGTTCAATTGTAAGTAATGAAAAATCTCAAAAAATAAATAGTCCTTGGTCACTATGACTTATGACCTTTTGACCTAAAACGTCATTGGTCACTGGCCACCCCCTATCCCTTAGTACGTACCTGAGTCATGACTCAGTGACTTACAAATCTCAAATTCCAAATTATGCATTCAAAATTCATGAATTTATCAACAAAGTGCAAGGTTAGTATTTAAATTTGAAATTTAAAAAAAGGATAATGGTCAAGATCATTCAATGAATATAATTTATTTTTGAAACTTATGCGCACAAGTATGTGTTAAAAACTTTTAATGGGGTTTTACACATAACATCGTTTATTTAACGTGTTAAGGCAAGGAAGGAAACGGACTCGAAATCCAAGGAAGCTGGGCCCAAAAAACCTTACACTGTCTATCCTATCTTGCCGGGTAGAGAATGTTATTCGCAATAATATTCCTAAAAATAGTAGCCCTCTTATTATCGCTGAATAATTTATAATTTGATTTGAATAAAGTTAGGTTCAGTATTATTGTAACAGACGTTATCAATAAATATGAATATGAATATGAATATGAATATGAATATGAATATGAATATTAAGTATTTTTAAAGTCGATGTGCGTTCCAATTTTACCAGAAGATTTGCCCAATTTTGGCCTGGGTACACCTCTGCCTACCTCTTCGGGAAAAAGGCGTGATTGTATGTATTGTATGTTATCCTACTAATATTATAAATGCGAAAGTTTGTGAGGATGGATGGATGTTTGTTACTTTTTCACGCCAAAACTACTGAACCGATTGGGCTTAAATTCGTACGCCTGGAATAAAACATAGGGTACCTTTTATATCGATATTACCACGGGAACGAAGACTGCGCGGGTGAAACTGCGGGGCATAGCTACTCATAGATAAGAACATTCTCGATTACGTCAGCTTATAAAGAAAGTAAATCGCATCAAAATCGGTCCATTCATTTAGAAGCTACGCTGCCACAGGCACATAGATACACAGACACGTCAAACTTTTTGTAGTGGTAGGCCTCTTTTGCAGGGGGTAGCCTGGGGAAGTACCACACCTTTGCCAGTTATTCATCTGCCAAGCAGTAATGTGCAAACATTACTGTGGTCCGGTCTGAACGAGTTTCAACAACTAATATCTCAGGGTGACAGGCGAAGTGCAGTGCCGCGCAGAATTTTAAATTTTAAAACACTGGGTGGCACTGTGTCTGATATGGGCAATCAAGATGCTTATCATCAGGCACCTGATTTGCTCGTCTTGTTTACTGAATATCATAAAAAAAAATAATGAAAGACTAAATAACAAAATAATTTTACCAATATAATGCCAGCAATTTTGAATGTTACCTTATCATAAATTGGTCTACGAAAAGAACTGAAAGTCAAATTATTTTCGTACTCATCCATAAAAAGCAGGTTTTAATAGCAAAAGCCATCGTTAACTCAAGAATGATAATACCAAAGTACACTTACAGACAGACGTATTTCGTGTAAAGTAACCATTGTCTCAAGACTTACCTACTTTAACTTTAAAATTGGTTTTAAAAACTAGTGAAAACCAGTTTTTCGTGTAAAGCAATTTGGAAGTTTCTCGGTGAACGGAATTGGGGTGTACGGTTGGCAGAGAAATAGGTAACTATATGAATTTTAAAAAGTGCAATGTAAACTTGCCAATAGGCCCCGGCTTTGCACGGGTTAGCTGCACAGTTTCATATAAGTTTTTTTTTTATGATAGTGAGTGACAAGACGAGCAAATCAGGTGCCTGATTGCCCATATTAGACACAGTGCCACCTAGTAATTTAAAATTCAAAATTCTACGCGGCACTGCACTGTCACCCTAGATATTAGTTGTTGAAACTCGTCATGCCCAGGAATTTCGCTGGTAACATTGCCCTTCAGACCGTAACGCTGGCTGAATAACTGGCAAAGGTGGGGAACTTCCCCAGGCGGCCTCCTGCATAAGAGTCCTACCACTACAAAAAAAAAACATAATTACAAAAGAAATATAATACAAAATAATAATATAATAACAAAAGTAATATATAATATTTTTATAATAGACGATTTTATTAATAACACTAGCTGTGACCCGCGGTTTCACCCGCGTAGTCTTCGTTCCCGTGGGAATATCGAGATAAAAAGTACCCTATGTGTTATTCCAGGGTCTAAGCTACTTACGTACCAAATTTCAGCCCAATCGGTTCAGTAGTTTTGGCGTGAAAGAGTAACAAACATCCATACATACATCCATACTTACAAACTTTCGCCTTTATAATAGTATATTAGGATTTTAGTGGTTTACGACACACACCATAAAAAAGTTCTAAGTAAGTCAGCATGGTTTTTGTCGACCTCTACAACGATCTACAATCGTCCTCGTATTTGAGCCAAAATGAAACCTAAATGTTGAATTCAATAAAAATAACAAAACCTACACTTAAACTATTCTGTAGTTAGTAGTCGATAAAAACAGTAATTATATAAAAACTCGTATATTTTAAACATTGTGAAATGCAGCTAAAATCTGCTTTGTTGGCAGCACTGTTGTCACCCGGTCCCGGTATCATCGGTCCGTTCTCCCCCGATTTGGTTTAGATATAAATAATATTATAATAAATTTTTTTCAATGCAATTTTTATTAAGAGTACTGGCAGGCACAAAATCGTTGTATTTACTTTTGATTACGCAAAATGAGGTAAGTCTGTCGTTAAAACAATCAAAACCATTTTATCATTCAAAACAAAGGAAATAATAATTATTTGTGAACTGTACCAGAATATTGTAAAAATGTCTGGCCAAAGAAAATGAACTTTCTTAAAAACTAAAAGTCGGACCTACGAAATTACTTCCTCGGACACTGCAATAAAACTCTTTGGGGGATGGTGGGGCCACTAAACATACGATTAAATAAAAGAACTCCCACTAAATATAAACTACAAAACCCCATAAATGCGAAAGTTTGTGTGTTCGTAACGTCTTCATGCGAAAACTATCTCTTGAACCACAGAGCTTAGATCCAAAAATAAAACATACGATGAAATCTGCACACAACTTAAATAGGTGTGTGCTTATTATGTCTGGAACTGTGCCCGGTAGATGGCAATAGGCTCCATTTTAATCCCATGTCAGGACTAAAAAGCATAACTGGCGAAGTTTAAATGGGTACTATGAGATTGAGTCTTGGGTACAGCACTGCCTACCCCTTCGGGAAAAACGCCTGATGGTTAGTTTTAAAAATATTCAGAGACCTTCTAACGAAAGAGAAGAGATCTGTGTTTCTTTGAACTCGGAGCAAGACCCAGCAGAGGAAATACGACCGCAAGCAAATCACCACTACGATGGACCCACCAAGTAAAATCCGCAGTGATCAATTGCACAAGTGTTCGAAGAATGTAGCAATTAGAGAAGTACTAGCTGTGCCCTGTGGTTTTACCCACGTAGTCATCGTCCCCGTGGGAACGTCGGGATAAAAAGTACTGTCTTTGTCTGCACCCCACCCGATTTATCTAACATTTTCTCCAGTTTCCAGGATAGCTGGTAGAAAATGCTATTTTAGCATTAGTTAGTCCTAGCGTTGTGCTGAATTATAAATAAATAAATAAAGAAGGCTTATTATAAAGTCAATCAGTACATGGATGACAAAGATGCATGGAAAGCTGCTTAGCTGCCACGCGGCACCTTTGAAGCAAACGAATGTTACCTAAACAAATATTGTGCTATTATCAGTTGCAAAAATTAAGCCCTACAAGTTTCTTGTGCGTCCTTTAGCGGCATCTCTCCGAACGCACGGTAGACTCATTACTGTTTATCTTCATTTACATGCAAAGTTGTCGGATTTGAATAAAGCTTTTAGAGTTTGAGCTGAGTTTGAGTATAATAAAATAATTTAAATTGATATTAAACCCTCAAATCTAATGGCCCCACGCGTCGAACAAGGGTCTCGCGGCGCGGGGGGCGGGGTGCGCTAGAAAACATAATTGGGACTTTTTCTTTGGACTCTTTCCTTTGGACTGCACTCTTTCCTTTCGTTTCTCTTTTGTTTTGCAAAGCGTTCCTTGTCCCGGCGATCGATCGAGCAATGAGCCATTGGGAATTGTTTTATGGTGCGAGTGTCTTTGGGAATTCTAGACGTTAGTTTTTTGAGTATGATATTTTTTGGCAAACACCGAGCTTGGACGCACCAGATAATCTTACCTGGAGCACGCTTGTTCAGTAAAAACCTATTCACTCTTGACTTGAACATACCCACATTATAGTTTTCGGGGGAAACGGACGACGGTTCAATTGCTTCGCCGTTCTCATGACAAATGAAGCAAATCGCTTCGTGCGAGCTGTTGGTAAATCCACCAAACAGTGATGACGCTTTGCCGTTTGTTTGTTACTTTTAAAAGTGTTATAGCTTGTTAATAGAGCCGCTTAATTATTACAACTTTTTGTTACGTGTAGATTAATCTTATATATGAAACCCTAAATAAATTGTTAAGGCGTACGTATGTATATGCATAAAATGCGTCCAATCCCGAAAAACAATCCGCCTAAGGAACTAATAGATGGCGCTGTAGAACATACAGCGCCATCTATTAGTTCCTTGCGCAAAGTATGGACATATGCAGTAAAATGGCCATAACTTTTACTTGCGTTAACTTAGAAGTATGATTTATTTACAGCCACAAGGGGCCGCAGATCTGAGTAGTTGATATAAATTTCATCTTGATACCTCCACGCGTTCCCGTTATCTTGTCTTGACAGACGGACAACAAAGTGGTCCATAAGGGTTCCTTTTTTCTTTTTGAGGTTCGGAACCCTGAGAAAGTGATGATCACTTAACTTATCACCTAAATAGATAGTGACTTTGAAGTCACGTCCTACAAACATTTTAGCATAACAAAAGGTGTTCAAGATTCCAACTAAAAATGAAGTCGGGATTGCTTTACAAAAGTTGCATCGAAATCGGTTCATTACATTGAATATTGTCGAGTATTTCGGAGGATAACATCTGATTAGCATAAGTTAGCTTTTTAAATTGGATGTTGGTTTTTAAAAGTCTAATACAGTCTGGGGTTGTAAGTTGTATCGGAAATACTGGGTTACATGTTTAGGTAATCTGTTGGCTTCCTTTTAAGGCCTATACAAGAGCCAACACACGAGTATTCTGACCCCGAAAAGTCTTTGATCCAGTGCAAGAACACAATTTTTTTTTTCTTCGGCATATATCTCAGATTGTGGATGTTCTTGAAACACGATTCTATTATTTTCACTCGATAGAAAAACAATCATGAATATACCTCTAAAAAATGCTTTGGTATGAACATCTTGGTCAATCATTCTCATATATTTGTCAAATATTTCAAGAAATGGATGTTTGTTACTCTTTCTCTTGTTTTGTTAAACCAAACATGTTTTGGTGCAAATAAAGGCCAGAAGCCTGGCGGAATGTAGTTGTACCTACTATGGGACTGAGTCCTGGGTACACCTCTTACTACCCTTTTGGGAAAAAGGCTAAAGGTTGTTTATTTCATTAATAAAATTCTTAGTAACGATTTTTCATTATCTTAAAACTTAACCTACTTATAAATTAGGTTAAGTGTTATGCAAAGAATTAAAACTCATTTGCTTTTCTCAATATTCTCCATTCTTTCTAACAACTGATATAGTATAGTTTTGTCCCTTAGCCACACACGTCCAATTATTAAACGTTCTGATCTAATTAGCAAATGCCAATTTAGTGGACTGAATTGGAACAGCGAATGAAATGAGAGGCTTTTAAATATTTTAATCACAAATTATATCCCAGATGTTTCCTATAAGATATTATTATATTTTATAGAGGGAAGATTATTAATGCTAGCTAGCAGTGTCCTGTAGTTTTATACTTCAGTAAAAAATATTATTTTGTGTTTTTTGTGTAACTACAAATGATCAATCTGGGCTGAAATTGCTGTTCTTAATGTGATGTTACAGGCCAGCCCATTTCTTATTTTAATAGGATTGTACAAGCTCACGACGTTTTTAATGTTATATTTATGTTGGTACTTCTTCATGCCATAACTATTGAACCAATTGTGTTGAAATTTAGTATGGAAATGGTTTAAAATTAAGATATACATAATTATTATAAAATAATATCACACTAAGCTTATCTGTAGTTTGTAAACTGACCGCCACCTATTTTAATGTAAGTTCGTCATTCAAGGTATGGAACCATAAGACAATTAATTTTTATTTAAGTAATAAAAACTTTTTCCCCACATACGTCTCTATAGTTTTCTCTATTCGATACAATAATGCCCTGTCCATTAAGCCCGTAGAGTCGATAATTGGAAATGTAGAGAAAAGAACCAGTTTGTTTTCAGCCAAATCCCCATATACTCTAGGTTCAACTGAGAGTAGAGTATTTAATTAAGAGATGGAAACACTTAAAAATTATGTAGAATCTACATATTAATAAGTACAAGATCTACATTGTAGATCTTGTACTTATTAATAATCAGGCCTGAGACACTCCACATTATTGTTTTGAAGCAACAATTGGCCAGGGCGCCCGTCTTGACGGTACAATTTCTGTGGGCTAGAAAGAGAGAAAAGCTAAAGAGATACGAAGTAGAAGGAGAGGGAACTTGTAAGTTAAATCGACAGTTAGGTAGGGGCTATGCGACCTGAATTGCACTTTATTGCGTCGGAGCTAGAGTCGTTATTTATTTGAATGATTTTGAGGAGTGTCTCTTCTGTACTTTCAGCATTCTGTGCTATAATGTAGATCGTTCCCATCACACCCCTATCCGTCCAAAGGCCGTTTGCCTGGAAGAGTTGCTTATCGCTTAAAGCGATAAAGCCGCCCCTTGTGAACTAATAGTTCATAACTTTAATTTTAGGATAGTAATATGTATTAGTTACATATACATAACATACATTCACGCCTTTTTCCCGAAGGGGTAGGCAGAGGTGTACCCCGGACTCAGTCCCATAGTAGATACACCCACATTTCGCCAGTATGTTATTGGTCCCATGTAATAGGGGGCGAGCCTATTGCCATATACTGGGCACAGTTCCAGACTCCGGGCAGCTATTGAAATAATTCCTAATGGAAAAATCCAATATTTAACACTGCCTGACCTGGGGATCGAACCCGGGACCTCTTGATTGGCAGTCGAGCATGCGCCCACTACGCCACCGACGTAGTCATATTTGGTATTAGTTAAATTGATCTTAACAAAGTAGTATTCTATTCTGTCTTGTATCTAATTAATATACACTGTTTCTGCAATCATTTTTTAACTATTTCCATAAAGTCAAAGTCAAAAAGATTTATTCAAATAGTCTGGCACTTTTATACGTCAATAAAAATAAACAGTACCTAAAATAATAAAAAGTTTTTTAGGCATACTTTTTATTATCTCTTCTGTATATTTATACTCTACTAATGTATGAACAGCAGCTTTGCCCGCTCGCAATTATGAAATATGTGAATTTTCAAAAATCTTTTCTTAGCACATGTTCAGACAACGAAAACAACCTACATTCCAAGTTTCAAGTCTCTAGGATCAGTGGTTTGGGCTCTGCGTTGCATGTCAGTCACTGAGTCATTTAGGACTGTTGAATGTATAGGAACATTTTATATAAAATTGAATCAAATTATAATAAATACGCATAAAGTAGGTACAAAACAAAAAAATTGTTAAATCCTTAATATTTATGATTAATTATAAAATATATATACTTTATGTATGTATGACGAACCAATTTAATGTCTAAATGCTTATTCGTCACGAACAGATAGATTAAACACGCATTTTTTGTAACAATATTGACACGTCATTATTAGTCACAACATTTATTTATTTTATAAATTATTCTCTGACATAATTACTAGAAAACATTTAATATTGTGTTTATTGTTTTTCTCTAAATTAACGATATTTATATTAACAATGGTTTGTAACTAAACTAATGGTATTTTTATAAAAACAATACTTAATATAAAGCAATAAGGCTATTTGCAGTTGGTAAATCGACATGTTATATCTCATTGTTTAGGGAAAACAGTTTTCTACGGCATATATAACTGTCACCCGTATTTAAGAACGATACTATGTGGTCTCACAGTGCGCCCGAATGCATAGGGCCGTTAAATTCAATTCTTAAAGAGAGATTATGATGAATTTGAATGAGATCTAACGCTATGGGCTCATTCGGAGCGGCCCTTACGTAAGGTAAGTTTAACGATCGCATACCTAGTGGAGTTTCAGTTTAAAATAAATATTCCGCTATAATCAGTGGTAAATTGTTCTTGGCGGCAAATTTCGAGATTTTAGTTTTCGTACATATTTTACGGTGTTTTAATTTATTTGTGTTTATTTGTATGTGTGTTGTGTTTTTATTAAACAGAATATTATTTATTTCTTTGGAAAAGCTTATAGTTCGTTATAACTGATTCGTTATAATTAAAGGTTATATTTTATGTCATCCGCTAATCAGTTAAAGATAAGAGTGAACTTAGCAACAGAAACAGTAACGGACCAATCACAGATCTGTAATCGACGCAGTGTGTTCGCATAGCAATGTGTCAGTTGAGTGTTGTTTGTATGAGATGGCCTGCCACGGCGACCGCTGTGAGAAATCCCTCACTTTGCACAGTGTTTCTTACTACCTTACATACACATACATACAGTCACGCCTTGTTCCCGTTGGGGTAGGCAGAGACTATTTCTTTCCACTTGCTACGATCCTGACATACAACTGTCGCTTCTTCCACTTTCATCACATTCTGCATGCATGCTCGTCGGTTGTTGGTACTTTTGACCTGGCCTTTCCTTAAGATAACATCAACTTGTTCATGACAGGTACGCCTAGGTCGACCCCTACCGACTTGACCATTCACACTAGTCTTAAAAATCTCCTTTGTCAATCTCCTTTCGTTCATCCTCTCCTCATGTCCGAACCATCTAAGCAATCCTTTCTCTATCTTGGTCACTACATCTTCTAACACGCCACAGCGTTCCCTTATCACACTGTTCCTCACTTTGTTCATCGAGGTCACTCCAGTCATACTTTCAAACTTCTCATTTCCACAGCATGAATCTTACATTCATGCTTCTTCTGCCAGACCCACCTTAGGTACTACCTTAGGTAGGTTTTATTTTTGAATACGAGTGTATGTCCCTCAAGGTAAACATGACATTTGACAATTTATATTACATTATAGTGCCTTGGATTATATTCGGATGTAAAATTCGTGACCCAAATAGGTACACAAAAAAAAAACAAATAAAAACAATTGGTCACTTGATCCGAATACTGGACGATAGGTCACGAACCACGTGCCAACACGATCCTTAAACAATATAACCCTGTGTAATCTATCACACTATTGCATACAAAATGTATCAGCTGATCCGCAAATTTGAATAGAAATTTGATATTGTCGGTCTTAAAAGGAATAAAAGGAACCCTTCACTTCGTTGTGCGTCTGTCTGTCAGTCTAGCTATCAAGGTATGTCTTAACAGGATACAGAATCTCTTAGCTGTTTGACACAATCTTATGGGAAATTTACTAAATCCATGTTTTGTATTCCCCTGTTTCTCCGAATACAGTAAACCTATTTGATATATTTATATCCTAATATTTTAAAGTTGAAGTAAAGTATGTCCCTATCATTTTATTTTTGTTTATAAACTCTACAGTTTTTTGTAGTGAACGTCCAATCACGCGGGTAATGCTGCGATTTTTGGAAGTTCACTATGAGAAAACCAAGGATTTATAATAAAAATTAAAATGACAGGGACATAGGTTACTTCACTATTAAAATATCAGGATATAAATTTATAGAATGGGTTAATTATATTCTGAGGAAGCAGGGGAATACAAAATATTGATTTGGTAAATTTTTCATAGGTTTGTGTCAAATTCCTAGAAGGCCATGTACGCTCGCGAATTTCTTTCTTTTTTTCTTCTTTCTTTTGCAAGTTACTTAGGATGTACCTAGGGTAGATGCATGTACCTATTGCTACTACTTGTAACACGTTGGGTAATAAACAAGATGTTACAAACATAACATACAATCACGCCTTTTCTCGAAGGGGTGGGCAGAGACCCAGGGCTCAGTCCTACTCGTACTGTCGGTAGATACACCCACATTTCGCCAGTATGTTATTGGCCCCATGTGATAGGGGCGAGCCTATTGCCATCTACCGGACACAGTCCAGACTCCAGGCTGTCATTGAGATAATTCCTAATTGAAAAATCCAATAACACTTTGCCTGTCCTGGGGATCGAGCCCGGGACCTCATGATCGGCACTCGAGCTTGTGACGACTACGCCACTGATACATTCTATTATGTTCTTTTATAATATTTTTTTCTGGTGAACTTCTCAAAATCCACCTCTATGAAGATAAACAGTAATGAGTCTACCGTGCGTTCGGAAAGATACCTTTACAAGAAGAACGAACAAGAAACATGTAGGGCTTAATTTTTTAAACATGATGAATAGACTGCCTCGGTGGCTTATGGGGCGCATGCTCGACTGCCAATCAAGAGGTCCCGGGTTCGATCCCCAGGTCAGGCAAAGTGTTAAATATTGGATTTTTCCATTAGGAATTATCTCAATAACTGCCTGGAGTCTGGAACTGTGCCCGGTTGATGGCAATAGGCTCGCCCCCTATTACATGGGACCAATAACATACTGGCGAAATGTGGGTGTATCTACTGTGGGACTGAGTCCTGGGTACACCTCTGCCTACCCCTTCGGGAAAAAGGCGTGAATGTATGTTATGTTATGAATATATAGGGCATGATTTTTAATTTTGTTTTGACATTTTTTAGTGATTTTTATTATATTAATTAGAATTTAGATAATTTAACTTGCACGCCTCAATGAGGTAGAATGTAACGGACCAATAATTATTAATTTAAGACCATTTGTACCTACATTCTTGCAAATAAATGATTGATTGATTGAATATAATTAATCATGGTGACCCTTAGGCTGACTCCATACATTTTTGACAAAAGCCAAAACGTAAAAAAAAACGCGTTTCGGCCTTATTTGCTATATTTTCTCATTATTAGACTATTAATTTTATTACCTATATTAAATTTTTAAGTTTCCAAACATCTCTCGTCAAAAATAACACACACACTAACCGTATGTCATTGGTGAGTGTGTATTAGTATGTGACGTGTGTGTGTGTGTGTGGCATTAATTTTTAGCCTAGGTCCCTGTCTAGTAACGAGCCTAGGGAATAGGGTGCGCCTAGATAAACGTACTGATGGCAGATTAAACTTTTTTTAAAGTTTTATTCATCTTGAAAATATCCTTAAAATTGAATTAAAACGAAAGAACTATGTAGCTTATTATGTTTGTAATCAACAGTCACAAAATTTATTAAGTGATTCGTAGATTTTGTAAAAAATGTTATTATATTTAAAAGAAAATCATAAAAAGATTTTGGGATGAGGTAAAATTTTATGTAACGGTCATATATATAAACTTAACATAATATTTAATATAATACTTACTAAAGTCAAATAATAATAAAATTATTGAGTATTGGCAAAAACTACTTTAATGAGCTTTTGTGCGAATGTCCTAAATAAGTATATTTTTTATTAATAAATTAATACCTATATATATATTTACTTATAATTTTTTTATTTAATTTATGTAAAGTGTTATTTTTAATATTCATACGTTTCCCCACATCCGTAATAATTGCTTTTAGTTAAAATATTCTGGCGCAAATAAAAATATTTTTATGGCATATGTATGTATGCATAGGTACTGTAGGGTACACATACAGCGCCAAACAGCGCCATATATGAGCACAGAATAAATAATAGTACTAAAGTACTATTGTTCCTTGCGCAAAGTATGGAAATATGCAGTAAAATAGCCATAACTTTGATTGCGTTAACTTAGGAATATGATTTTTTTTTACAGCCACTAGGGACCGCAGACCGGTCTCTTTGTCAAGTTGATATCAATTTCAACTTGACACCTCCACGCGTTCCCGTAAAAAAGTGTCCTGAAAAAATGACCGACAGACAGTCAGACAGATGGACGACAAAGTGATCATATTATAAGGTTTCTTTTTCTTCCTTTCGAGGTACGGAACTCAAAAAAAATTAACTAGCCAAAGTTTCAGTAGCTTTTAGCTGTTTAAAAAATTCGTCCTAATAAATGTCACATCTCAAATAGATAAGAGATTATTATAACATTGCCCTCTCCACAGTCAACACATTGCCTTTTTAAAAAGGTTCTCATAATGTTTGGTTTCATAATGTAGACGAAATCAAATCCCACTCGTGTGAAAAAAAGCTCTTAATTACAAATAAAAAAAACTTAACAAGTCAAAAACTACTATGTTATTTACTACTATGTTTTTTTTTAGTGGTAGGCCTCTTTTGCAGGGGGCCGCCTGGGGAAGTACCACACCTTTGCCAGTTATTCATCCGCCAAGCAGTAATGTGCAAACATTACTGTGTTCCGGTCTGAAGGGCAATGTCACCAGCGAAATTACTGGGCTTGATGAGATTCAAAAACTCATATCTCAGGGTGACAGGCGCAGTGCAGTACCGCGCAGAATTTTTGAATTTTAAAACACTGGATGGCACTGTGTCTGATATGGGCAATCATGATGCTTACCATCAGGCACCTGATTTGCTCGTCTTGTCACTCACTATCATAAAAAAAAAAAAAAAACTAACATGCTAATGACCCTAACAAAAAAAATAGCTAATCTAAAAAAATCTCAGCTAATTATGGAAAACAATGAATATGCTGACGGTACCCGAACCGAACCCTTTCTGTCGACGATTTGTTTTAAAGGTTGTTGACCGATATCCCTCTCTTTCTAACACAAGGGCTCAAGCATCTTCCGTCCTTGTCCCTCGGCAGGGTACCTACGGAACCTTGTCAAGGAAAAATCTTTTAAATTTTTTCGCCGGAAGTACGTACGATATATATTTTCTGTTAACATTTTTTTTCGAAACGGAACCTTATTTGATTACAATAAAAGGTTTTTGTACCTGGAAATATTTTAATAAGTCTTTCAAAATAATTATGTTAATTTTTTTGGCTAATATTTTTAAAATTTAAACGTCATTCATTTTATAATAAGTTCGAGGATATTTTTTTTTTTAAATAAGGTTTTATAACAACATTGATTTGTTAACTTAAAGTTTTCTTTCGCATAATAATTTTATAAGCCAAATTAATAAAATTTAGTAATTAAGAAGTTTAAGAAACATTCAAGCAAAATTTACATACATACACTGCCTCGGTCGCAAGCCGCTGACAACCGGACTAGATGGAAATCTATAAGGGGAGGCCTATGTTCGGCAGTGGACGTCCTATGGCTGAGATGATGATCATGACATCCTCGATGGCTTAGTGGTTCGCAAGGGCTATGGCCGATCATGAAGTAGCCAATAAATTCTAATTAATTTATTGTCATTGAATTTTACAGCATTTGTAAAAAAATCCCCAGCGAGAGGAATTTTTGGTGGGGATTTATAGACTAAGCCAATTTTAACGTGAATCAAGTGGGTAGACACTTTCCATGTGTGCATTTAGTTTATGAGAGATAATATTCTCTCATAAGGGTCGTTTCTTAGAGCCACAGTCCCGGAGAGACACAGACCGGAGTGCCATGATTTTGATTATATTAAAAAATTACGACAAAAAGTCAATTTCGTAGTCTTTGGACTGTCTCGGTGGCGTAGTGCGCGCAAACTCGACTCATCCGATCATAAGGTCCCGGGTTCGATCCCCAGGTCAGGCAAAGTGATTTCCTATATTATTGGATATTTGATTTTCCATTAGGAATTATCTTAATAACTAGCTTTAAGTCTGGAACTGTGCCCGGTAGATGGCAATAGCCTCGCCCCAATTACATGAAACCAATATCATACTGGTGCAATTAAAATAATGTATCAACAAAGATTTGACGGCATTTCTTTGTCTTTGGAAAACGACTCACACGACACGCGTGTGTGCGTGCCCTACATAAACACTATATAATATAAAGTAGTATAACACGCCCAATTCGTGCGTAAGTGTGCGTGCGTATGTGTGGGTAACTTCTTCGCGCGGAATTCCAAGTTTGAAATTGGAATGAATGACGGTTAGGTTACTGACCTACGCCAATGGCGACGTTCGGAAACTTTTTTTATTATGTTCCATTTTCAAAGTTTGAATACTGGTTTATGTTTATGTAAACGGGAAAAAGGTTGGAAATTCTTTTAACGAAACTAAAGGTTTTCTTAGGTTAGGAAATAAGAGGTTGTTTGCATAACTTAACATACATTCACGCCTTTTTTCCCGAAGGGGTGGGCAGAGGTGTACCCAGGACTCAGTCCCATAGTAGATACACCCACATTTCGCCAGTATGTTATTGGTCCCATGTAATAGGGGGCGAGTCTATTGCCATCTACCGGGCACAGTTCCAGACCCCAGGCAGTTATTGAGATAATTCCTAATGGAAAAATCCAATATTTAACACTGCCTGACCTGGGGATCGAACCCGGGACCTCTTGATTGGCAGTCGAGCATGCGCCCTCTACGCCACCGAGGTAGTCAGTAACAGTTAACATTTTACTGAAATTTGATATTTATAATATTAATATCTAAGATATTAATGTTTGGTACCTCATTTATAATAAAATATTTAATTTCCAACTACGAAACTCCATAAATAAATATCACATTCGAAAAACAAGTTTCGAAATCGAAACTTGTTTCGACCAAAAAATAAAAAGCCGTAAATCAATGAGTAATTTATTTTCAAGTTAAGGCGCACGCACACAGACGCGTCTCGGTGTGTGCGCCGCACACACGCGCGGATGGTGCGTTGGGGTAGGTTAGTTAGGGCACGAATTGGGGAGGGTTCTCCGAATGTTGGGCTAGGTTCTGAATAATACAATGGGATTATTGTGAATTGGTCTATTGTTTTCGGTATTTTTTTATTAGTTTTTTTAACTTGGTAGGTAGGTGATGTTTTTAGTACATCCACTTATTAAGTAGATTTTTACAAAGCTTTAACCTTCTATTTATCCTACTGCCTACTAATATTATATATGCGAAAGTTAGTTAGGATGGATGGATATTTGTTACACATTCACGTCAAAACCACTTAACCGATTGAGTTGAAATATGGTATGTAGGTAGCTTAGACCCTGGAATAACACATAGGGTACTTATTTTTCCGATCTTCCTTCGGGAACGAAGACTATACGGATGAAACCGCAAGGCACACCTAGTTAAAACTGTAAATGAAAATATTATAATGAATATAAAATATTAATTAAGAAGTTATAACATACATTTTATTTGATTATTAAATAATTCTATAAAATGTATAAAGTAGAATTTGAAACACAGTAATAATGATCTTATTTAGTACTTCAATATTCGATTATAATTTTTTATTACGTTCAGAAAATACAGTACTTACCGTGTTTATTCCAAGCCATATTATTGAAATAGCTTCATTAATTGACTATTAAAATAAATTAGCATGTCTCCTCAGATTCGAAAAAGAGAAATCTCCAAAGATTATAAAATAGAAATTTAATTAACCATATTGATTCATAATAGATTATGCATATTAATTAATTATTTACTCAATAATATATTTATTTAATGGTCAAATATATTTTTTAATGATCAATTATTGTGGATAAATTGGTAGGTGAAAAAACAAATGCACTTAACATTTGAGTAGTGTCAATCGTAAAAGTTATTTATTATTTCCTTTTTTTTTAATTATCCACTTGTATGTAAAACCATGAATAATTTACAACTGTAACTATCAATGTTACTCTATCCAGTAATATATTATCATCCTTTAGTTTTTTATGTCAATTATGGCCAACATAATAGATACCATTTAATTTCAAATTTATTTCTACATCTGCAAATGCAGGCCATTTACAAACACATGCAAAAGAAGAAAAATAAACAGTCCACCGATAAACGGTGTAAACTAAGATGTTATTATACGATAGTGCCATTCACAAGTTCAGTTACCCGGCGATTGCATTCTTATTTCGTATTCAGATGTCGAACGTTACATTGATACAAGTTAACGGCACCGGGCAAAAAACCGCCGGATACCGGTTCTCTCCGGTTTAACCGGAACAAGACCGGACCATTGCACATTCGTCGACGTTAACGCGTGATAACGCACATTTAAAAGTTAAATTGAGAATATGAAAACAAGCTAATATCTATCGAAACTGTTATTTTTATGCTAATAAATTAGATAAGGAGGCATCCAACTCTATTAACGCAAACAAAGACAGAAAAAAGTCGCTGACATCATATCCCTATTCTGTGCTCCTTCGCTATCGGAGTGAACGATTCGGCGAAAAAAATAGAATAAAATGTCAGCGGCCAATGCTCGTCGGTCGCAGTATACGGTGCGACTGCGTTGGCTCGAAAAAAACTGGGGTCGTCGACCTCCCGGCGTGTCCTTCGAACGCACGCTTGTGTGTGTGACGCGTACACAGTATTTAGTAGAGTGCGTCAACGCTTTCGAGTGCGTAAAAAATCGTGCGTCGTGACATCTGTGTGCGTGCACGAGACGTTTTCCTCTTAATAAAATGATTAGAATAATATTGTGGACAAAATTACACTCATTTGTATTATGTTTTTGTACTGTAGAGGTTATTTAGATAATAATGTTCTGGAACTAAGTAACTAAGTCTCTACGGATCGTACGTAAACGTAACTTTATATGCCAGTCGGCAATTTTATTTTATTGATGCTTCATTTTTATTAACTTCGGCAAATGGATGCAAGGTGTGTCGCATCAAGGAAATTATCTGTGGTTGGACTCTTTTGATTGTATATGAGATACATTCGTTTATTAGCGATAAGATCACCGTTTGTTAAATTTATTAATATTAGTAGTTTTTGTGCCGTCTTTGCAATTTCTTTCGTGTCATCATCATCTTCCACTGCTGAAGGACGTCCACTGCTGAACATAGGCCTCCTCCTGATTTCCATCTATAGTTTGGTAGTAAGCGGCCTGCATCCAAGCGTGTTCCTGCCGGCCTTATCACGTTGTTTGTCCACATTGATGTGGACGTCCTACGCTACGCTTGCCCGTCCGTGGTCTCCATTCGAGAACTTTACAGCCCCATCGGCCATCAGTTCTACGTGCTATGTGCTGCCCATTGCCTTCAACTTGCTAATACGCTGCGCTATGTCGGTAATCTTCGATCGTCTACGGATCTCCTCATTTGTGATTTGATCTCGCAGAGAAATCCCGAGCACTTTCGCCATCCGCCAAGACAGTCAATCAGCTAAACAAAACCCATAATAATTCCAAAATAAAACTCTCTTCGCACTCCAATTTAGCTAAAGCGCGTCAATTAGAGTAAAGGGCGGTTGCACACCGAGCAAACATCGCGGGCAAATAAAGGCGCGTTCACACGTGGGCGCGACGTAGTGTGGGCGACAAATAATGCTGTTTCTGGGTCACCAGACACGATTCATTCACGGTCGACTATTTATATTGATTATTATGATTAAGGGTTTAGTATTTTTAGATTTTTTGCACGAAGAATGTTGTGTTTGTATAATTTGTATATTCGTTTTTGAGTTCCGTACCTAAAGGAACCCTATTACTAAGCCTCTGCCACCCATGCGTCCGTCCGTCTGTCAAATGGCTCTATCTCATAAACTGTAAAAGCAAGACACTTGTTTCACATTATATTATGTATTTCTATTGGCGCTGTAACAACAAATAATAATAATAAAATAAAATTCATTTGATTGGTGAGGGAAAAGTTAAGCCCTTCAAGTATCTTGTGCGTTCTTCTTGTAGAGGTATCTCTCCGAACGCACGATAAACTCATTACTGTTTATCTTCATTGACGTGCAAAAGTGTCAGATTGTAACCTGTGTGAATAAGCATTTTTGAGTTTTGAAGTTTTGAAGTGATACCCATAAATATACAAAATGGGTGGAACCCTTCATATGCGAGTCCTATTCGCATTTGACCAGTTTGTTTTAATTCGTATGTCCATACTTTACGCCTCAGCTTTACTCCAACCACTTTTACCGTTTTAATATAAAAGCTGTTAATAAATTTGCTGTTTCTTTGTCGTATCCAACGTATTAGAAAAAGTTGTAGTTATACTTAAGACGGTTTATATACTTGTCATACTAACAACTTCATAACATAAAAAAGAAAGAACCAATTCTTTCTTTTGAAAGTTGTTCTCATAAAAATATTCGCCTTATAATTTATTTATATTTTATATTATTTACGAGATTTTGAAGGCCTTGACGAATCATTTTTTTTCGAAGGTATAAACAAGTTATTTAAAAGGTCTGAAAAGTGTATTAGGGTTAATGGAGAATATATTGAAAAGGAATAATAATTTCATGTTTAAATTCACCCCCCTTCCCTTTCATTCCGCGAACTTTTTGGAGGGTATATCTAATTTTTTTTTATATTAAATAGGTCTGCGTTTGACCCCAATCTCACCTGATGGAAAGTGAAGATGAGGCCTAAGATAGAGCACGCTTTCCTAGAAGATAATTTTTCACTCTTCTCTTGAAGACCCCAAGATCGTATTCAAGTGGGAAGACGTGCGCCGGTAGAGAATTCCACTTCTTCCTCGGGATGAAAGTAGCCGCGTGGCGTTTGGTACGGTTAGGTGGAATATCGACCATGTAAGGATGGCGCCTTGTCGTTTGCCTGGATGTTCGGTTATAGAACGGACATGGGGGAACTAGTTCACGTAGTCCCAATGCACACTCTCCGAAATTATTCGGCTCCAAAACGTTCGTGGCTTGAAGGCGACATTACCGGATAATAACATCACATCGGATATAGGTAGGTATCCGAAACTACTGTTAATTTTATAACCACTTTAAAAAATAAATTTTCATGTTATGTAATTAAAATGTAATTTTAAAAAAAACAGGGTTTGGTTTGCCATGATAAGGTCAAATGGACATGAAGACCACGTGAAGTTACGCGCCGCATAGCTGTTTTTTTTTAAATACAAGAGAAATAATTACTTCAATAATTAGTCCTAAACTTTCCTAAAATTAATTTCAATGTTTTTTAAAATACTAAAATGTGCATAAACAGCTTGACGACTTTGGTCTATACTGCAAAATGACAATAAGCTGTTATCATTTATTCATTCAAAGTTCGTATTTTACCCCAAAAACAGAGGAAAATATGTCTAAATATCGGAATTTATTTCGGATATGTTCCAGTGAGTATTAGAGTACCTAGGTCACCTTTAGTTATCGGTTACAGGAAAAGTTACAGCATAAATATGTAACTAATGCCAAAAAACAATGTGCCAAAATATTGATACCTAATCATTATCGGCGGGTATTTCCAAGTATTGACTATTGTTTTTACATCATCAAGGAAAATCCCATTATTGTTATAAATTCGGAATTTTGTATACTTGTATATACTAGCTGTGCCCCGCGGTTTCACGCGCGTAGTCTTCGTTCCCGTGGGAATATCGAGATTAAAAGTACCCTATGTGTTATTCCAGGGTCTAAGCTATCTACATACTAAATTTCAGTCCAATCGGTTCAGTAGTTTTAGCGTGAAAACGGAACAAATAATTTGGGACAACTTCCACACACGGTCATCTGGTCACCGACTAGGCCAGAAGTCTGTACTATGGTAACCAGATGACTGATATACATACTTATATAAGCTTATAACACCCAGACACAGATCAAACAGACATGGTCATGCACAAAAATGTTTGACCTGGCCGGGGATCGACCCGGGGCCTGTGGCATAGAAAGCAGAGTTACTACTATCTGTGCAAACGAGGCTGTCGAGAAATGTACATTGTGCTATCTAGATGGTGTAGTCCAGTTAGAACTCGCTAGCGTTTTGTTTGTCTGTTACAAACATAACTTTTTACATATTTATAATAATCAAGTATATTTCTAACGCCAGTGTGTCTCCGCCCTATCGTCACAATCTAATTAAAGTGAAAGCAAGTGAGTGTCGCGTTGTCACACTGACTTTATGTTATTGAACAAGCTTTTTGCGTTTAGCGCTGGGTGTGTACCGACCTTTATGGCGCGTGTGTGGTTAGTTTGATTAGATTGCTCTATTTCGTTACAGGATTTTTGTTTTTTTTTTGTGCATTTGCGGTTTTATCACAGGTTTTATCCACTGCTAATTACTTATTCTATTTATTTATTTTTAATGTTAGACCAAACCTATGGCTGAGATGAAAATGAATTTGATTTTGAGTTTTGAGTTAAACGGGTTTAGTAGTTTTGGAGGAAATGTCACAAGTTTAATATTTGTGGCCTTTATAGAATGAAAATGTTAGGGTTATTATGTTAGTAATATTATTTATTCTGTGGTGTTAAGGAAAATGGTGCCAAAGAATTATGAAAAACAATAAATAATGTAATAGGATAAAGAAAAACATAGATATTTCATAATATTTTATTTTTTAAGAGTGTACATGGCCGTCTAGGAATTTGACACAATCTTTTAAAAAAAATTACCAAATCTATGTTTTGTATTCCCCTGTTTCCTCCGAATATAATTAACACATTATATAAATTTATATCCTAATATTTTTATGGTGAAGTAACCTATGTCCCTGTCATTTTATTTTTTCTTATAAATCATTGGTTCTTACATAGTGAACTTCCAAAAATCGTAGTTTTACTCGCGTGATTGGACGTTCACTACAAAAAAAATGTACAGTTTTTTATAAACAAAAATAAAATGATAGGAACATACTTTACTTCATTTCTAAAATATCAGGATATAAATATATCAAATAGGTTTACCTTATTCGGAGGAAACAAGGGAATACAAAACATCGATTTAGTAAATTTTCCATAGGATTCTGTCAAACTGCTAAGTGGTCATGTATCCTGTTAATAGATCTATTCGCTTGAAATGGGAAGATGAATTTTACCCACGAACAGAATTTGAATCGCACCTTCCGCACCAATCCGCTTGGTAGGCGCTCTATTAATTGAGATAATGAAAAAATAGGTAATTATATATTATGTTAGATACCATACCATTTCTTTTTTATTTGTTGGGACATTAACTTCCACATAAAATAATCTTGTTTTATTGGAACGAAACAATTTAAACACATACAAACAATTTAAAATATTGTTATCCTTTATGTGAGAAATACATACATACATACAGTCACGCCTTGTTCCCGGTGGGGTAGGCAGAGACTATTTCCCTCCACTTGCTACGATCCTGGCATACAACTTTCGCTTCGTTCACTTGAGAAATGTGAGAAATAAAGAAAAATATATATTATTATCATAAAATGTATTACGAATACAGAAAAATTCATGATAAAATTCACTAGTTTCACAAAAAGCGTCCAACAAAGTTTGTAACGTTCACAACAAAAACTCCATTGTCAATTTCACAACCTAAAAAGCTCACTCCAAAAGCACATCCACATCCAAAAAGCTCGCACTGACAACAAAAAAATAAAACGCAAAGCGAAAACCCAACGTCATCAGACTGCCTCAAAAAAGGCTATCATCGAAAAACAAAAACTATCATTCGAAAAACAAAACGTCATGAAAAAAAACGGTCATTGTATCAAGTCAGTGGAATTGACAGGCTCCGCCCGCGCACGCTATTGGAGGGACGACGTTCGAAATTTGAACAAAAACCCAACCTAGTTCCGCCTTCAAATTGTTTTTTCGCGGATCAAAATGGCGGAGCGCACTATTTGTTTATAGAACGTTACTAGGAACGCACGTGTTTCGATTTTCGATTATAATCTAAATTCATATGGGCGATGTAACTTCTGATGAGAATTTCGTTTTTTTTTTTCATTGGTGTATGTGAGTAGTGTATGCAATCGCAACAGCTGAGCTAGAAGACCTAGGTTCGATTCCCAGATTAGGCAAAATGTGTTACTGGATTCTACCGTAATTAATTTTCTCAATACCAGCCGGTAAAAGGCTCGCCCCCTATTACACTGGGCTTAAACCATAACTGGCGAAGTGTAGATACCTACCTAATTATTACGGGACTAGGTCGGACTGGGTCCTGGACCTTAGACTCTCTACTAGCCCTTCTGTGAAAAAGATGTTATGTTATAAATTAAGTATGTGTTGCGTATCAAAATAGCAGAGTGCGCTATTTTCGATTATAGCTTAATTAAAGATATTGGCAAATGCATACCTACCCCTGCGGCCAAGCAATGCTCTAACGAGATAATAAACCTCGATGGAGTAAAAGAAATAAACATACTTAATAAAATATTATAGAATGTGCCTACCTACCTATCAATTCCTAATTTGAATTAGACAGAAGTACGTTTTCTAATTTTTTTTTGCGTAAGTATCAAAATGTTGTACCATACTACCATTTGCCATCACTAGGAATGCACGTGTTTAGATTTTTAATCGATTGAAATGTGTGTGCATAATATTTAATTTATGTAATCTAATTCCTAATTTGAATTTCGTTTTTTAATTATTTACTATTGTCATTGAATCGTTCGATTTGATTGGACGTCACTGGTTGCATAATTATTGATGTATAATTAAAATTTTAATTTATTACAGGTAAATTATACCTACACACACATAATAATAAACACAATAGTATGTACCTATATTAATTAAAAGAACGAATACAAATTAAACCAGTGGAAGCGAATATATCATCCTAAAAAATACTACTCTATCATCGCAAGTTCTATTAAATATTTAGTCGTAGGCACGATCCGCTCTCAAACATACTGATGTCGAATAAGTTTCCTTATTAGCATTCAAATATCTGTGGCGTTATTGGATCTTTTATTTTTACTTTTATTGTAGTAATTTTAATTTTTTTTCTTCTTTTATGAACCCACACGAATGAGTTGCCAGTGTCAAGTTTTGTATTTATAGCCTGCTTACACGGGACATTCATGGACGTTAGTGTATTTGCCAGTGTCAAGTTATAAATTTTCAAGTTAATATGGTCAATTAGTCAATTCAGAGTCAGGGCGGCTTGCCCTGACTCTGAATTACAATCACAATCACAATAATAATCACAATCCTCACTGCCTGAAATAAATGATTTTTTTATTTATTTATTAAAATAACTGTTATACTACATGCATATATACATACATACATACATACGTTTTATATCACAATGATTATGTTATCATGTTCATTTTATCCCAAATACTAAAGTCTATCTAATCACAGTCATAAACCCTTCTAATCTCGACCAATCACAGAGCTTCGTGGAGTTTTAACAAAACTAGAGATAACTATGAATACAAGATAACGTGATAAAAGTTGTAAATGTCACCAATAGTGGCCTAGTGTAGGTAAAATTATGATCTATAATTAGTATTGAGGGTACTTCCCGATGGTCAAGGTCGAGCTGACGCGTAATTTTCGTAACTAATTTTAAAAGTATTACTTAGCCACGAGAAATTTGACACAATCCTATGAAAAATGTACCAAATCGATGTTTTGTATTCCCCTGTTTCCTCCGAATATAATTAACCCATTTTATATAAATTTGTGTAGGTACAGATTTTTTTATATTAGGTCGACTTAGGCGTACTTTTCATGAACAAATTGATGTTGTTCTTAGGAAAGGCCAAGTTAAAAGTACCTACAACCGACGAGCATGTATGAAAAATGTCATGAAAGTGAACGAAGCGAAAATTGTATGTCAGGATCGTAGCAAGTGGATAGAAGTCACTGCCTACCCCACCAGGAACAAGGCGTGACGGTATATACCTATGTATGTATATTTTTATAGTGAAGTGTGAAGTAAATAATCTGAACAGCGAACACAAGAGAACAAAACATCGATTTGGTAAATTTTCCATAGGATTGTGTCAAACTGCTAAGAGGTCCTGTATCCTGTTAAGAAAGAGAAGATAATATAAGGTTTTTGTTACTTAGTTGCCTGTCCTTTTTATCTATCTGCTTGAAGGACTCAAACATGTTAAATTAGTGTTGAGTTTTGTAAACAGAAGCTTATCTAATATTCATTTAAAATTAATTTTAATATTTGTTTTTGAAACTGTCACGTCGATTTTGTGTTTTATTTATTTTAAATGACTTAGTGCTGTATTTCATTTATTTAAATTTTTCTGTAGGAATCAATAATAAATTGTTACACAAGGGCCTTCTAGGAATTTGACACAATCCTGTGAAAAATTTACCAAATCGATGTTTTGTATTCCCCTGTTTCCTCCGAATATAGAAAACCTATTTGATATATCTATATCCTGATCTTTTAAAGTTGAAGTAAAGCATGTCCCTATCATTTTACTTTTGTTTAAAAACTCTACATGTTTTTGTAGTGAACGTCCAAACACGCGAGTAAAACTGCAATTTTTGGAAGTTTACTATGAAAACAATAAGGATTTATAAGAAAAATTTTAATGACAGGGACATAGGTTACTTTACTATAAAAATATCAGGATATAAATTTATAGAATGGATTAATAATATTCGGAGGAAACGCGGGAATACAAAACATCGATTTGGTAAATTTTTCATAGGATTGTGTCAAATTCCTAGAAGGCCATGTACACTTTTAATTAAGGCACGTAA
Source organism: Hemistola chrysoprasaria (assembly GCA_947063395.1). NCBI lineage: Eukaryota > Metazoa > Arthropoda > Insecta > Lepidoptera > Geometridae > Hemistola > Hemistola chrysoprasaria. The sequence goes on from OX346730.1 coordinate 8,618,899, forward strand.
CTCGTAAGAGACGAAGTGAAATTCAAAATCCCTGAACGAAGATGCGATGGTTGACATCCCTAATCCTGTCGGGAACCAGTTCAAAACGTCATATACCTTATAGTTTATGGTTGATACGCATAGAGGTGCATTTAACCGTATGCGGGCAAAAAACGAAATAACATCGGTGAATGAACTTGCAACTTGCCCGCGGTTGGGGCAGGGCAGGTTTCAAATGTTGAGCACTCGTGTACCTTGCAAACAGTACCTAAGATCACGCAGAAATTATTGTTGCTGTAAGAACTTTTTCTGGGATGTCATGAGTCTGGCCGCAATAAGACCGCAACTTGTACTAGTCTAGGATTAACTGTAAGTACTGTCTTCTTGTTATGTTCTATGTAAGGTGCACAATTAAGTGTTTATCTATCTATCATTAATAACTCAAAAAATGTTTGTTAGCAATTAAGTCTTAAGAAACCGATTTTGAAGTCAATAAAGCTTAATAAGTAATAAATCTACGGTAAGTTACCTCTACAGGTATAGGTGGAACGCACAAGAAACTTGTAGTTGTTTTTCTAATGATAGTTTAACAATATTTGGTTTGGTTACATTTTTCTGTTAGGGAGGTTCCGCGTGATGGGTATACAGAAATTTTCAGGCATCTATGTCTTCTGCTGTGATTTTTATGCCTATCTAAATATATAAAAGTCTAGGCAAGAACGGCCATGAAAAATGAAGCGCCAAATTCTTAAAAATCGTCCCTTCTGTAATAAGAACTATCGCTACGTCTAGTTGCTCAGACTTGAAGTATCTATTAAGTAACAAATATCTTTTCAAACCAGAAAAACCTTTCGCATTTACAACATTAATATTATAGTCCGAAGCCAATTCACTGTCTAATAGTATACAGTTGCGGGCAGTTTGACAGCTTTTGAGGCGTGCTGCATTTTGAATTGCGGGCGTAGTTTTTTTGCGAATTCGATTGGCTCTGCCAGTGTTGCCAACGTTCCTCTTTTATGTCGAGAGTTGCCAGTCATCGACAGTATGTACCAAAATAGACCTGAGATGACGTAGTGTTTTATCCCACTTTCCATTATCGCGGTTGCTAACTACAAAATATTTCTCACGAGAAATAATGTGCTTCTACCGGCTCAGATCCTAAAGACAGGCTATACTAAAATCTAGTTCTATACATATGCTTTTTGCAAGTTAATAAAGCTTGTCAATACTGGACGTATTTAATGGGACAAATTAAAAAAAATCCTATGATATATCACGTTTTCGGAAAGATTCAACAAGAAGAACACACAAGATACTTACTTGTAAAACGTAATTTTTTTACAACTAATTTTGTAATAATTATACATACATAAAGATGTTACTAAAATTGGGATGTCCCGTATTTATCCTATGACGTCTCATCATATTCAGTATTTCGTTCCTATTTCTTTTCATTTCTGTTTCATGCTCATCGTACAGCTACTTTTGGATTCTGTTTAAGGTTACGGTGAGGAAACAATTATGAATTTAAAAAAAAAGTTATAAAATCAAACTCCAATATTAGGTTAGCTGTCAGATTAATGTCAATAGTCACCGCGTTATTTCATTGTCATGGCGTAACGCCGCCTTACATACAAAGTTTTCAAGTTCGAATGGAAAAATTGTAAAATCTGTGTTTTCTTGTGTAACCTCCCCATAGTTTATTATACAGATTCTTTATTCATATAATAATAATACCAATGTAATTAATTAATGAAAAAAACACGAGTTTGTATAATGAATAGAATAGAAAACTCTTTATTTGTAATCACGATGAGTACAGAAAACAATAAAATCGAATATTAAAACTAGATATATTATGTACAGTTTTTTTTATGCCATTTTTCATAGGTGGCAAACAAGCACATGGCTCGCAGTTACCGCCTCCTATGGATACCTGCAACACCAGGGTATTGCCGACCCTTCAACACTCTATTCAAAGAGTATTCAAAGACTTACTCAAAGAGCCCAATATTGTAGCTCAACGGGACGACCGCAGCAGTGATATCATTCCACAGTCCGCAAAACAATCGTTATAAGTGGAATAATAATGACGCAATATTCTATAAGACCTAAAAGTCTTACTATACATATACTGATAAGTACCGACAAGTGAGTCATCTCCTAGATCCCAGTCATGTTGGCATTTGAAGTCTTTCAGATGGTATCGTTAAAATCTGCGCTGTCTTGATGCTTTGATTAGTCATCGGCCTGAATGTTCTAGAACTTTATGCTTTGTTTGAAGATGACGATGTCATATGAAATATGTAACTTTGTAAAACAACATAAAGATCTTTTTTTCACTGTAGCTCAAACAAGTTCTAGGCTTCACTCTCAGTGTTATAGAATCCAATTACTAAGTCGAGTGTACACACAAATCACAATACGACCGGTGCAGTATCTAAAATAGCATCCAAGTTCAACGCACAGTCGCGTCATGAGTCATTGGTCATTGGTCATTATAGACTATTGTTCGATAATGCTCTGACCTTAAACCGATAGTGGCCAAACATGATGGCTTCAATATAAATATATAATCATAATACTATATACTATTTATTAAGAGCGTACGGCTGGCAACACTGAAAGTTTTTAGAATAGGCCAGTAAGAAAAGCAGGCGATGAAAAAGTCAGTATTTAAATTTCGAATTAGAAACTCTTTGGGAATCTATCATCATCATCATCATCTCAGCCGTTGGTAATCCACTACTCCACATAGGCCTCCCGCATAGAGGGGGGTTTCGCCAATACTCGACACGCTTGGCAGGCGGGTTGTCGAGCGCAGTTTGATGGTTTTTTGCAGAGGACGCTGCTGCCCGTCTTCTGGATCTGTTAACCCTTAGCCGGCTCTTACGGCAACCACAGGTAGAGAGGGTGGAGCACTATTCTAAAGCCGGTTACTCCACGGCATGGGAATCTGTAATGTGTATTTAATTTATATGTGACTTGTTTTTAGAAATTGGCCCCAATTTAAAAAGCGTCTGACTTATTGCCATGGAGTTACCGGCTTTAGAATAGTGCTCCACCCTCTCTAGCCGTGGTTGCCGTAAGAGCCGGCTAAGGGTTAACAGATCCTGAGGACGGGCAACAGCGTTCTCTGCAAAAAAACCATCGAACTGCGCTCGACAACCCGCCTGTCAAGCGTGTCAAGTATTGGCAAAACCCCCCTTTATGGGGGAGGCCTATGTTCAGTAGTGGATTACCATGACTTATAAACATAACTGACGAAGTATGGGTGTCACTACTGTGGGACTTGGTCCAGCGTTAACTTCTACCCCTCATCTCATTCCCTCCATCGATGAAAATCGTATGAAACCTGTGATTTGTAAAGTAGAAAAAACAGTGGTACCAAAACACTGCCCTGTGGAACACCAAAATATATTAATTAATTTTAATAAAGAAATAAGCTCTACTGAAGTCATTGCACTCATATAATATTGTCCAAGGCAAACGGGTGACTTTTGCAGTGAAATGTCGAAACACAGGAAAGATTTTGGACATTGACCTTTTATATTATTTCACTTTCTTAATGCTATTTATGGATAAACAAGCTGTGCCCCGCGGCTTCACTTGATTTAAAACATTTCTCTAACATTGTTTATATTGTTGTTTGATTTAATAAGTCTTTTTAGGGTTCATTACCGCAAAAGGAAAAAGAAACCCTTATATATAGGATCACTTTGTTGTCCTTCTGTCTGTCTTTCTGTCCGTCAGTCAAGACACTTTTTAAGGAGAACGCGTAGAGGTATCTAGTTGAAATTGATATCAACTACTCAGATCTGTTATCGTTGTATGGCTTCAAATTAAATCATTTGCCGTGGGGTTCCGGCAATAGAATAGTACCTTACCCTCTCTAAGCGTGGTTGCCGTAAAAGCCGAATAAGTCCTATGAGATCCAGAGGACGAGCAGCAGCGTCCTCTGCGTAAAAAACCATCAAACTTCGTTCGCCAACCCGCCTGCCAAACGTGGCATGTATTGACAAAACCTCTCCCTTATGGGGGAGGCCTATGTCCAGCTGTGGGCTTCCTATGGCTGAGAAGATTATAAACAAATTTAATCATTGTTTATATATGACAGTAACTCAAAAGTTATTCTACACACTAATTAGCATATAATTCATAATCATATTGTTGATAATTTTTGTTTTGGATAGTTAATGTTGCTTCGTAATTCCTTGTTTACATTAAACGAATGTTTATAATTGTTGCACAGTGATTTTATGCGATATATTTAAACAGGAATTAATTTGTCACTATATCGGCCTTGGCGTCTTTGAAGATGTAAACATAGCTTAAATAAGTAAATAAGTGGTCCAGTGGAAATATGCCCTGGCTTCAAATCAGGAGTCTCTGGATCGAATCTCAAACGTGGACTTTTCAACTGTGCGCTGCTGTATTTCGGATGGCACGTTAAACTGGCTGTCTATAACATATGTAGGGGGCAGTCGTTAGCTCATGTCGGAGGCTGCGTAGGAATCTTGGCGACCTGAAACTCTGACAATATGGGTTGTCAACATAACCCATATGAATTGACTCGAGCAGTGTAATTAAAATCTGTAACTCAAATCAAATCAAGAGTAATATTGCCAAAGAGATAACAATGTGGAATACTAATTATTAATCATAGTTAACAGAAAGTGTAAGGCAAGGGGAGGCCCTGCGCAGAGTTGATTTTCAGCCTATCCCAGTTCTTGAACTTGGATTTTTGTCGAGAGTCGAGTCTTTGTGCGTACTTGTGCTTTCGGCGGAGTGTCCCAGGCCTGACAAAACCATAATTAATTATACTAGATATGTATGTATGTAATCTTTCTTTTGAATCATTCCATTCATTGGTAAAATCCATTTAGAATAGAGTAGTTCTTGAGATGATTCGGATGACGGGTTTGTTGGGTGACTTAGTTTTTATCTCTTCAAAAAGAATAAAACCGATCGGGCTGAAATGGACATAAACCCCGGATTAACACATAGAGCTTTCAGCTTGTGAAGCTGAGAGACGCACCTTATACTCCATATAGTTGATCTAAGACTACGGATATACCACAGACAACTCAAACTATAGACCCCGCTTTCATAAAGGAGTTGATGGTTTTTGGGCCGCGTCGACTTTACATTCTAATTTTGACTTATTTTACTTATCAAATAAGTCCCAACACTAAGATTTTCAAATGTGTATAAATAATATTCTTTAATATCGCAATTATGTGTAATGAAATGCAAATTTTCTACTAAAATTTGTACGGGCGTCGCTATTAAAAATAGTTAGTACTTAACCTCACTTTATTCAAACCAAATTATAAATTAAACGGCGATGATGTGATGACTACCTACTATGTTTGAGAATATCATTGCAAATAACTTTCTTTACCCGGCAGTATAAGATAGCGGATAGACAGTTTTCGGGGCCCAGCTTCCGTGGATTTCGAGTCCGTTTCCTTTTAGTATGAAAACAAAACGCCAATACGTGGCGAGGTGCGCGAATCGGCTAGTTTTATTGGATCGTTCACACTTCAAACATAGTTCATGTTATGTGAAATGGAAAAGAGCCGGCTATTATGGAGCATTGCTGCATAATCTTGGCAAAAGCAAAGTCCTATAGAGTGTCACCTTTGGAATGAATACATCTAGTAACTACTATCTATGTTGTATCCAAATATTGAATAGGATTGTATGTCAGTACCGAATGTCTGGGTATTGACACTGGAATCAGGTGCAATGAACTCTCTTACGGCTTACAATATTCGGGAAGGTAGGTATATAGGTATCTATAGGTATATATGTCAATACCTTCCTGAATGTTCTATTATATTGCATAACACACTAATAATACATACATATATAGTATAGGTATGTGCTACGGTAGTAGTTACAAATGCGCCTGTTTAGCATAAGGACGGACTTAAACCATTTTTTTATTCAAGTAAGTCTCAAGAAGACGTTTTGAACGTAAATTAAGCTAACAAGTAATGCAATCAGCAGACCAAGACCAAGAGAGCAGCAGACTAAGTCAAAATCATGATATTTTTGTAAATTAACCGACAAAATTATTTTAAATGATGCATCGACCAACTAAAGCACATTAGTCAGAGCCATCTTTTTTAAATTGGTTTAAAAAATGTCACAATCTCTCACTTTTGCTCAATTATTTTTTATATAAACAGTACTGAGTCTACCGTGCGTTCGGAAAGATACCTTTCCGAACCTTTCCAAGAAGAACGCACAAGAAACTTGCAGGGCTTAATTTTTCTCAACCGATAGTTTTACATTTGTTATGGTCACATTCGTTTGTTAGTGTCAGTGCCATGTGATGGCTATGCAGCAGTTTCCAGGCATCTTTGTCCTCTATGTACTGATTGACTTTATAATAAGCCTTCTTTAGTAAAGTAGATTTTATATAAATACACACTGTATACTTATATTTTATATTTTCTACGTGGCTTACTGCGCGCGGACGATTGTATGGAGTGACGGGTCTGCTTACGATCTTCTTCACATCGTGTGACGTTATAAATACAACATTTTGACTTATCTACTTCAGTCCGCCAGCCCTAGTAAATCTACCGTGCGTACGGAGAGATATCTCTACAAGAAACTTGTAGGATATAATTTTCATCATTTAGAACGACTTTCACCATACAATCAATCCGGGATTCGCCAAAAAACAGCTTCCATAGAAAATTTATGAAAATAAAAATCTAATCTATGTTCTAATTTTTTTCCATATAGATTATAACATCTCTATCGCTACGTGCTACGGAGCGACGTAGAGCTACGTGCTACACAGCTACGCACAACTTGCTACGCATCATTCTGTTAACTAGATGATATTCTGTTACTTTTTCACGCTAAAAGTACTTGACCGATTTGGATGAAATTTGGCATGTGGATATTTTTTTTTTTTTTTTTTTTTTTTTATGGTAGTGAGTGTCAAGACGAGCAAATCAGGTGCCTGATGGTAAGCATCATGATTGCCCATATCAGACACAGTGCCACCCAGTGTTTTAAAATTCAAAATTCTGCGCGGCACTGCACTGCGCCTGTCACCCTGAGATATGAGTTGTTGAATCTCATCATGCCCAGTAATTTCGCTGGTAACATTGCCCTTCATACCGGAACACAGTAATGTTTGCACATTACTGCTTGACGGATGAATAACTGGCAAAGGTGTGGTACTTCCCCAGGCGGCCCCCTGCAAAAGAGGCCTACCACTACACATAGCTTTAATATTGAAATAGATTAATGTGTAAATAAGCTTTTGTGTAAGTTGTATGAAATACGATAAAGATCGAAAAAGGTAGGAAAAAATCATGCAGACATGAAGCTTACTTGTCGTGCGCTGCGTAAACCAATAGAGTATTAAGAAAACAATGTTTAAGGTGGTTGCTGTTCCATACAAAATAAAATTTCCCAAATATGGAAACAGAGAATATTTTCCCACTCAATTGTTTGCAGTTGGCTCTTGACCTGGCCTTTCTTTACGCAAAACAGTACATCCTGCGCCATAAGCTCATACATTTTGGTCAATTTCTTTTCCATATTTTTAGAATTCCGTACCTCAAAAGAAAAAAAAGGAACCCTATTAGTCCGTTTAGTTGTCCGTCTGTCTGTCAATCTGTCATGCGTGGAAGTTTCAAGTTGAAATTGTTATCAACTACTCAGATCTGCGGTCCCTTGTGGCTGTAAAAAAATCATATTTCTAAGTTAACGCAATCAAAAGTTATGGCCATTTTACTGCATATTTCCATACTTTGCGCAAAGAACTAAAAGATGGCGCTGTATGTTCTTGGTATCTAGGCATATAACCCTACCCTATGCATACCTACGTACGCCTTAACAATTTTTTTTTTCAAACGGTCAACCATGCAAAGACGTTCCTATCTCAACTCAACCGAAAGACATACGTACAAAAAGTGATATCTAACAAGATATAACAAAGAACGATCGATACGTTCGACCTATAAAACTGCAGCGGAATGAGGGTAGTCGGATGCGGCACTTGAGATGAGGGTCGAGGGCTGGTTGAAGATTTTCGTGTAGTTCTCAAGATTGATACCTACATTTTTTTTATGATAGTGAGTAACAAGATGAGCAAATCAGGTCCCTGATGGTAAGCATCATGATTGCCCATGTCAGACACAATGCCACCTAGTGTTTTAAAATTCAAAATTCTGCGCGGCACTGCACTGCGCCTGTCACCGTGAGATATGAGTTGTTGAATCAGTTTCGCTGGTAACATTGCCCTTCATACCGGAACACAGTAATGTTTGCACATTACTGCTTGGCGGATGAATAACTGGCAAAGGAGTTGTACTTCCCCCCCCCCCCCCCATTATATCAATGATAGCTTGGCTTCTAAAACTGTGTCCGGTAGATTGGCATAATAGGCTCGCCCCACCCTGGAGACTGGGTCGTGGACAAAGAAGACATGTTATTTGATAATTATTTTAGTAAAAATAATCCATACTATCCATAATATTATTATAATTTTGCGAAAGCGTGCTTGTCTGTGAAGAGCGTACGCGGATTATGACAATACCACATCTATTCAAAGGAGTTTCTTACATCTGATCCTAGACGGTCAAAGATCCCGCCGGGAAATGTGTCTCGCAGTTTTTAGGGTACGTTACACTGGACTTCGACTTTATTACTGGCGGATACTACACATGAAATGAACCCTTATTTGTTTGTTAATAAAGGTCTATTTTGCGTGATATTGTCATCAAACAACACCGGCTTCGGGTAGCATCAGACTATTAGAGCATAGTTAAAGTACCCTACGTGTTATTCCAGGGTCTAAACTATCAACAATCCGAATTTCAGCCCAATCGTTTCAGTAGTTTTGGCGTGAAAGAGTTACAAACTTCCATCCATCCATCTTCACAAACTCGCTCTTATAATATTAGTGATAGACCTATTTACTTCTCTCTAGGTATTTTATGTAGTTTCTAGTAAAACGACAATAGTTCAATAAAAAATACCAATTCATTTACAATTATTAAATACTTCGCAGTTAAAACTATATACCACAGTGTGTTGCAAAACAGTAGTGCAAGTCGCTAATAGAGTCGAATTATCGCTGGCACGTTGACAAACAATCGCGAGTTGCGGTGAATCGAGAGTGGAGTGCATCTTGTTGTGCGAGGTTATGTCATTAGTCCAATGTGGGGAGATGATCCACTGGTTTTACACTTGTACTGTGAGATATTTCCACAGACGGTTACCGGTTAGGACAGATACCCCGCTTCAAAAACAATACTGAGACTAAGTCCAGTAATACGAATGACGCGAGTGCTTGTTTGTCTTGTCCTTGTTCTAGTATTCTTCCCTAGTGACACAGTATGGCTTATCCTGAGTACGCGACTACGCAGACCTCAGCTAGTGCTAAACATTTTTTTTTTTGAAGTAATGAAACAAGCCGCTCCTGCCGTCACTTTATGGAGTTGAGTTTGAAAATCCCCTTGGCTTTTTAATAAATTATTATTTTGACTATGGCCTATTTTTTTCTGTACCTAAGTACTCGAAGACCTCTTTCAATAACTGATCGAAATTATAAAATACCTAGCTATATAAAAACCTATACCTATGTATTAAATGTCTTATAAATTATAAATTATATTACTTTACGTATTTTAATACATAAATTTTAATGAAATATTAAAACAATTGCAAAGAGATCAGAGCAATTCTTCCTTTTACCAACGGAATATTGACTATGGTATAATATATTCAAAGATGCTAACCGGTACCAATATAAAAGTAAAAAAAACAAATCCAACCATAGACAAAATAAAAATGGCGGTTAACAAATGGCGCTGCACCTCAGCGCGGGAGCGACGAGGGTTTTTGTCAGAACTTGTTTCTCTGAGACAGATGAGGAGTATCTCGCTTTTTACTTGCCATTTATTTTGCAAGACGATAGATAACCGGTGCTGCCAGTGAATATTTAGATTTAAAAATAAAAATATTTTGATACTATGATCCTAGAAATTATATTTTGAAATAAGATAACTTAAAAGTAAGTGTAATAGAGATATTTATTTCATTGTAAAATTTTCTGTCAATGTGGTCGCACAGTAACAAAGCCTTATTATATTTGTTTAAAACAAAATTCCATAACTGGTAAAAATCTTCTTCAAAGAAGTCCTAGCCTTGAACGTTATTCATTAATAACGAAATAACATGCTGATATTTTACTTCTTCAAAAGTGTATTTAAAAGTGTAGTATTTATTATGTGTTTTCCATGTATATTTTTTGTATTAAAACTTTAGTAGGAAGTGAAAATTTGATATGACGACATTGCGAAAGCATAAGATATTATTTTAATCTGGCAGCACCAGTTTTTACAGCGGAATTTATTCTGCGATAGATACTTGATCTCAGCCCGCGGCCATTTTGATTTTAGTTTGCTACTAGAAATTATTGCTTGAGGTTCCTGCCATCATACTTTTTGCTCGAAACCTTTTTGGTTTTCTTATTTAAATAGTTTGAACGCTAGAAGCGAACCTGCTTGGGCGTTTGAGGCTGCATTTGTTTTTTTTTTATATTTTTATACAGGTTTTATTGTCTGCACTTTCTTGTTATGTTATTTATTGATAATTAAAGGCAGGTTTAAATCGATAATATAATATTAATGAATATAACTGAATATAACCTTATGATATATATAGTAGTAAGTATTTAATATATTGTGGTTATCTGCTAAATTAAGCAAGATATTAGACTCCTATGTAAGGTAGATAGGTACCTAGTATCAGCCTAATTGGTTCTGTAACACCCGTATTCAATACTTATGTAAGATACTGTGCTAAGTAAAGAATTTCTCATCGCGTTCGTCACGACCGGCCATTCTATAATTTGATTTAAATACTTACCTATTACATATCCTACGCTTTTGGGCTATCATAAGTATTGTTCTTGAATACATGTGTATTTCTCTAAAGAAGAGGTAACAAACACACACGTCTTTTGTAATCGTACAATATTATTTAGATTAAGAAAGTAAGATGAAATGGGACAATTAATAATAAATATTCTACCTTCCAAGCGGCAAATATTGTAAAACTATCAGTTGAAAAAATTAAGACCCACAAGTTTTTTGTCCGTTCTTCTTGTAGAGGTATCTTTCCGAACGCACGGTAGACGCATTACTGTTTATCTTCATTGACGTGCAAGTATCAGATTGACCTTATTAAATAAATATTTTTTGGTTTGAGTTTGACTTATTCTTGTAATATTTAATTATTTTCAATGACTCAGCTATGATGTCTTTTTGAAATGTATGTTCTTTTTTAATTTTTATTTATAAGAACGTCGAGCCCTTTGAATTTTGGTGAATTAAATAAATTTTATCTTTATTCAGGGGTCCATAAGACTCCATTTAATATGATGATAATATGTCGCGTTGTAAAAATAAACATGTAGAGAACACGTGTAGAGAATGTACTGATGTTTTATAATGTTGTAGTTTTATTGTATTTTTATAATCTCTCTATAGCTTTATTACTTTAACATAATAACGATAGTTAAAAAGTTTCATATATATATGAATAAAATTTAAAAATATTAAAAGCATATTCACAAATTAATACATACATAATTAAATCTTTCTGAAGTAATTTTTTTTATTTGGGCCTTTAATGAAATAGGGAAATATTGTTTACGTTACGTATTTTTTTAAAAGTGTGTCATATTATTTAGGTCTGTCCTACCTATTTACCTAAAAATAGGTTTGGTGCTCTATCAAACTAGTCCCAAAAACACAGTCTTAAAAATTCTATATAACTCTATTTATTTTCTCTACAATTTCTTTAGCAAATACAACGACAAATTTCTATTTCATCAAAGGTTTGTATTTTAACAATGCATTTACTGTTTACTGTTACTTTCCATTTCAACAAACGAGATCTCTATACTCTAGGTAGAGACTCTATCTTGCTCGTAAACATCTAGCCTAGGCTGCCTAGGCACTGGAATGCCAGCAGGTGCTGTTTACAGCATATTATATATATTTGTATTTGGCTAAATATAACGGTTCTGGCAATACTGGCTTTGAAATCAGAACGTAAATACTAAATGTAGAGATTTGTGTAGAGATTCACAAAATGATTTTGAAGTGTTACCACACCAATTTTTGTAATACTGGAAGTAAAAAAAATACAAATAAGTTTTGTATTTTTTTTGTAGAGATCTTTTCGAAAGGTTTATTAACCTATTAGATAAAAATGTCTTTTTGAGATTCACTTGATAAAAAAAGGGTTCAAATGACTTTAGTGTTGAGTTAAAATAGTGGGTACCGTGTGAAACCACTTAGTGGATGTAGAAAAAAAATAAAGAAAGATCTCTCGTCCAAGTATCAAAATAGCAGCATTAATTCTACCTAAATATTATATAATATTATGGATGACAATGGATATATAATTGGTTTTATATAAAAAGTGAAAAAAAAAAGAAATGAGACCACATCTGCAGTTAAGACTACAAAGACAAAACCTTGTATTCCCCTCTTACTAATTTTAACTCAATGCATCATCCTTCATAAACTAAAAAAAACCCTGTCGCAAAAGGTTCCCAAAAATGAGGTCAGTCAATTTCGGCGGCAGACGAAGCGATGGTTGTTTTTTTTTTCTGTTCATTTCATTACTTTCGTCTGAGTCTGGAGTCTGAAGGCCAGTCTTTGTTTTTTGGCAGATGTTTGGGCTTTAAGAACTTTTAATTTTTATTATGCTCTCGCTTTTAAAATCCATTTATTATATAACATCTTTAAGAATTTCAAGTTTAATGTACTTAATGCTTCATTAATTATTAACGGCATTTTTTTTTTTTTTGGGTGTTTTAATAAATTGATATTATAGTCAAGTCTAATATGTACATATATATAGTACAGTTAAGAATATCGGTCCCTCTTTCCTCCAAATATATTTATATCCGGATATTTTAAAATTGAAGTAAATAATTTCCTTATCATTTTATTTTTGTTTATAAACTCTACATTTTTGTAGTGAACGTCCAATCACGCGAGTAAAACTGCGATTTTTGGAAGTTCACTATGAAAATACCAAGGGTTTATAAGAAAAATTAAATTGACAGGGACATAGGTTACTTCACTACAAAAATATCAGGATATAAAAATGGGTTAATTATATTCGGAGGAAACAGGGGAATACATAACATCGTTTTGGTAACTTTTTCATAAGATTGTGTCCAATTGCTAGAAGGCCGCGTACGCAATAAATAAACATACTTAAAGAAACTTTGCCCATTTAATTATATATCAATAAATTAAGCACACTCGAAACCAAGTAGGTTATAAAATAGTAATTAAAACACCCACACGAGCGCCATCTGCATCCGGTGACAGCGCTTAGTGAACTGTCATGCTCGGGCGCAACTTTCGCCGCACTACAGCTACTGGTACGTAATCTGTAGCGTGAATGCTAGTTCTTTAATCGTAAACTTGATATTACTCGATGTTTCTAGATTTTTACAAAGTTTTTAGATAATCATCGCTCATTGGATGAGTACTTTTGACGGTATTTGAATGGTTTATTGAGGTGAGCTTATTATTTTTGTTGAGATGATAATAATATTATGAGGATTTTACTAAACTAAAATGTTCACTAAAATCTTTTGTAGACTTTGCAAAAATTTTTTAAAGATTAAGACTAAGAGAAGTATTTCACAGGATGTAACGACGTCCTACGCTGCGCTTGCCGGTCCGTGATGTCCATTCGAGAACTTTACAGCTCCATCGTCCATCAGTTCCACGTGCTATGTGCCACTAATTGCCACTTCAACTTGCTAATCCTCTGGGCTATGTCGGTAACTTTCGTTCATCTAAGGTGGATCTCTACATTTCTTATCCGTTCTCGCAGAGAAATCCCGAGCATAGCCCTCTCCATAGCTCGTTGCGCTATTTTGAGCCTGCTGATAAGGTCACACAGTCAGAGACCACGTTTCAGATCCGTAAGTCATCACTGGGACACACACACTGGTCGAAGACCTTCCTTTTTTATTAAAATTTTTTTTTAATTAAACTTTTGTGTTAAAATTTAGCAAATGTAACATAAGAAATAAAAACATATTATCCAGCCAGTACCTAACAAAACACACGTTCCAAATCCAAAGTAATAAACAAGACATCGAGCAGCCTTCGCGCGCCTAGTTCTAAATCCAAGATGGCGGAGTTGTAGGTTATGTAGTAACATTGACAGTTGTACAAACGGTCGCCTTGGCCGAGCGCGCGCGCAAGGACCTATTAGCTACGAACTTGAACGAACATACAATTTAACTTTAGATCTTTGACTGACTTTTTAATAACCTTTTCGGTTAAGTTTGACAGCTTTTGAACGTCATTAACCTAATTTGACGTTTCGTAGATTAAAAAATTAAAAGTAGATTAAAAGAGATTTGATCCGTTAATTTTTTTAATTAATTTTATTGATCTTAGAATTAAAGTATTATTTTTAGGACTAAATTATGCATGTCTGTAATATTTAGAACGTGAAATTATAAAAAAAAAAGTCGTCCTAAGGTAACACTGATCAAAATTCCTACTGAAACAAAGGTACTGGAATTTTGAAAAAAAAAAAAAATACAGTTAAGTATTTAAAATATTGCTTATAATTTTTTTGTAATAAAAAGATTAGGGTTTTAGGCAGAGACAGAGCTATTACAGTTTGAATACCTTTGCCTTTTAATTGGGTTCCATTCCAAACAAAAGTATCTGTAATTGCTTTATAATTAAATATTACCGTTAAAACTAACCCTATTTTGTTTTAATTATGAACATGCATTTATTCGTAGATTTAAAAAAAGTATCACTGCATTCGTATCTCACTTCCTGACACGACCAAAATAAACTTTGACATGTAAATATTATGACCTTATTTTATTGCGAATGCTATAAAGTATTTCGATTTATAATGTGTTATTATAAACACTGTTTTTATTATGTTAATACTTACATACATTTATAAATGATAAAATGGTTGTGCCATTTTATATTAATCTCTATAATATATCTTTTATATATCCTTACATAAAAAATGAACTTATTCAGTAGATGCATTCCTAACCATACCTAGGACCTATAGCAGTAATTGTAATTATATCTGTAATATATATATTTTGTCAAATAAATTTCGTTTTTTCAAATTATTTACCGGGAAAAACGATTGATTTATTTATATGCAACTAGCCTCATTAATACCAACTTATTGCATTTATTATTAAAATAAAATAAATATAATATTTCATACGATACCTATAATGTGAAATGCTACATAAATATTGGTATATTAAACATAATATTAAATTTATGATGTAATGAATTTGCGATAATATAATAATAATCTAATTACCATGCTTAGCAACAGGTGTTAGATGCAATAAAATAGAAATATAAAGCTTCAAAATTTTGATAATTTTAAGGAATAGTTGAAATAAAAAGTTAAGAAAGCGCGGCATTTTTTCCGACGGCACTATTTTAGCCTACGATCGCGCGAACCTTCATAAACCAGCCCATAAATTAATCGATATGCAAATAATTAATAGTAAAATATAAATTCGATTTTATTAACAAAGGGTCTTAAAAAAGTTTTTTCTATCAATTCGCAGTATCTATTAAGTCCAGAGAAAGAATACAACATTAATAAACGAAAACTTTTTTGACCTTTGGCGGTTATAATTTATAATATATGTTTTGTAACTATGTATTTATCTATTTATCAGTTTTTTTTTTTTAATCAATTGAGAAATCCTATAAAGCCATAGTTATTCTGTGTTGTCAATGGCCTTCGATCAAAATATAGGTTGCAATTTCGCACACATGCGTAGGTCACGCACACTAACGCACTCTCATAGAAAAAGAGTGGGATAACTATAGGTAGGGGAGAACTGGAGGGGGATAAGAAAACACAAAAAATATGCGTGAACACAAACACCGTTACGCATGTATTACACGACTTACGCACACACACATATAAATCAAGATTAAGGGCGAGTGAAATAATCATAGTATATTCAAATATTTTTATACATACATGCGTCAGGGGTTGCGGCTTCTCCCTCGGTCCAGGATGAAATTTGGGTAGTAATTTTGTAAAACAAATGAAAGTTTTCCAAATAGAAAATACGTTCTCATGAACACTAATCCATCCCATACAACACCTTCACTAAAAATATATAACACATCACTGTCACTAACTATATTAATCTTAAAAATACAGTTCGGGTCCTAAGTTTCCGTTTGATATGTTCGCATTATAGAAAAATGTGAAAAACACAAGTTCCGAAAAATATGTTTTTATATTTGAATATGCGCGCGGTGATATGAATATTTTTTTTTTTGTAAAAATAGTGTTTTTTTAGTTTTTTGGAGGTTTTTAGCGGTTACGTCGCGTGTTGTGGTTGCAATAGTGCAGGCAACGGATATGCGACTCTCTACCGATTGTGCATAGGCGGGACTGCACGGCGGGCGTTCGTACTAGGACCGCGTGCGTACTTAGCCATTACCTTGTATTTACTGCGACCGAGAGACCGGCTCGACATCGCTTGATACTTTATATAGGGAAAAATATAATAAAACCTCATATAACAGCGATTTTTATTGATTTAACGCCTTGATTTAGAGAGAAATTGCAGAAGAAGTGACATCTTCAATTAATTTTGTAGAAGATTTAACTATACGTCGTTTTGTGTAAAGGACTACTAGAAAATAAGGCTTTACAATAGGTATTACACAAACGGCTCGGTATAATGATAACTGGGTACATACTTACTGTATTTTTTTCGTCGAGACCCAAAAATCAAACAATATTATAATATTTAATGGTTTATATTATTATTAAACTACCTCATAACGAGTAAATGAACAGCAAAACTACCAAACAAACAATAGGTTTGACCTTCATTCTTAAAACAAAAATGTTTCACAATGAATACCTAATATTGTTCAATTTTAGCATGATTCAATCATCCATTCAGGAAAACCACACATAAAACTCATTTATTTAATATTCAAATGTACGCTTCGAAATATCTTATGAATCTGTCACAGTCTCGTGTTTTCACCTCTCATCAATCGAAAGTACTTTTCAAGTATCAAGTCTACGCGGTCGCAGTATACACCACTACATAGGCAAATTGCAACGACGCGACGTAATACACCAACTGTGTCGGTGTGCGTGCTGGTATGAACCTTGTACATTTCAGATCTACTTACTTATCTGAGCCCTTGAAGTAATCCAAATGACATCCTACATTCGTCACATTACAGAAATAAGTACGAAATTCGAATTTAAAGCGTAGAATTACAGAATTCTAAATTTTAAAAAATAGAACAGTTCTATCTCTCTCTAGCGTGTGCATAGGAAAAATTGTGTTTGTGTGCACTTTTTTATCGTTTTTTTCTCGGCGTGTGGGTGCGTTCGATTGTGTAGTCTTCGTTAGGTCTGTGTGCGCGATAACTGCATACAGATTGTGTCTGTGTGAGTGTTCTTATAAGAAAATGGTTCAGTGAAAAATTTTGTAGGAATCCGTAGAGATGGCGTTGTGAACTATGATGAACTTGCAACCACCATCAAAAATTAGTTACGGGTGCTATTTTCTATTTTCAACACTAACTCTAACGAAATAAAAGCTAAATTGGTTTGTAGTTATAATTCCAGTGTTTAAAATTAGGAATGCTAGGGACTTTTTTGTTTCATAATTGCCTTGTGTTTTTAGCTGTCGTTGTAATGAAATTTTTATGAAAAAATGTTTAATTAAGTTTACAAGATGTGCAGACATCTAGATTTCGTGCACAGATAATAAAATCAAGTGATGTAACGTTCGTTTTAAGAATAACAAAAAAAAAAATTAAAGTCCCGACTGCCTCGGCGGCGTAGTGGGCGCAAGCTCGACTGTCGATCAGGAGCTCCCGGGCTCGATCCCCAGGTCAGGCAAAGTGTTATATTGGATTTTTCCATTATCTCAATAATTGCCTGTCCGTTAGATGGTAATATGCTCGCCCTCTGTTACATTGGCGAAATGTGGGTGTACCTACTATGGAACTGAGTTCTGGGTACACCTCTGCCTACCCCTTAGGGAAAAAGGCGTAATTATAGTATCATATATTTATAGTAAAATTTGTAAACAATAATATACATTATAAGTTTATAAGACAGACTGACTCGGTGGCTCGGTAGTTTGCAAGTTGCAAGCGCTTCTAGCGATGATGAGGGCTCGATTTCCAGTCCCGGAAAAAAGTAAAAATTTAAATATTAGTATTTGCAAAACTCTAGATCACACGCCCTAAACCTGCAGAGACAGCAGAATAAACATGCAGAGGTAGTAAGTACATGATTAAATAATTTGTTCATATGTTTTGAATGACGTAATACCATGTTTTATTATGCCCTTCAAATAACTATGTTTACACACATTTGCTAATTAAAATGAAATATTATTTAGAATATATATTTTCAAGGTCACTCAAAAGGAAACTATTAATGTCATTTGCTTTCCACGTGTCACTAAAAATATACCTATATATTTGGGACAACTTCCATACACCGTCATCTGGTCCCAAACTAGGGTAGAAGCCTGTACTATGGTAACCAGATGACTGATATACATACTAATATATACTTATAACGCCCAGACACAGATCAAACAGACATGTTCATGCACACAAATCTGACCATTTGAGCCAACGAGGCTGTCAATACTTGTTAAATTAATAACTCATTGATTGAATGGACTTTTCGGACATATATTCTGGTATTGATTTAGATATCTATTGTCATTAATAAATACAAATATTTATACCCATATACAAACCGCCTGACCAGCGGAGTGATCTCCCTGCTGCGGTCTTCCCGTTGAGTTATAACATGGGGTACTTCAAAAAGAGAGTGAACAGAGCTGGAAGTGTCGGCAACATACTGGCAATACCCCCGGTGTTGCAGGTATCCATAGACAGTTAGACATGTACAGAATGTGTCACTAAAATAAAAATATATGGTTTTTTTATGATAGTGAGTGACAAGACGAGCAAATCAGGTACCTGATGGTAAGCATCATGATTGCCCATAACAGACACAGTGCCACCCAGTGTTTTAATATTCAAAATTCTGCGTGGCACTGCACTGCGTCTGTCACCCTGCGATATTAGTTGTTGAAATTCGTCATGCTCAGTAATTCCGCTGGAAACATTGCCCTTCAGACCGGAACACAGTAATGTTTGCACATTACTGTTTGGCGGATGAATAATTGGCAAAAGTGTGGTACTTCCGTAGGCGGCCCCCTGAAAAAGAGGCCTACCACTACAAAATATATCTTATGTATAATGTATAATATATCTTTTCATCTCTGTGAAGTATATCCTTCATTTATTTCAGTAATTCAATTATTAGTTCAGTGACACAAAAGAGAGTTTTTGTTTGACGTTCGGATGTCATTCACCAGTTCGCTCGTTCATTTAGTCTGTCTCCTTCACTAGTCCTTCTCGTTCACAAATCCTTTTCATTCTCTGAACGAAAACTAGTATATTTTGATTTTGATGGATAATTTGAACTGTAAATCATAAATAAAGCGAGATTTTCTTTTACTTTGAATTTTTCATAAATTATGGAAACAGAAAATATATCAGATAATATATCAGAACTACTGAACTAGTTGAATCCTTACTGATATATTGAATGAAGGACGAACACATCAGAAGTACTTCATTTCCTTCATTCATTCGTCAACTACACACGGCTAATAGGCGGCTGTAACCGCGAGAGATCAGGCACACTGTCTGCTTTTTTGCCACCCACAACCAGAAATTCTAAGACTAAGTCAATGTTAAAATATTTATTTGGTGTAGTTTTTATCCGCCGTGGGGTTACCGGCTTTAGAATAGTGCTCCACCGTCTCTACCCGTGGTTGCCGTAAGGGCCGGCTAAGGGTTAATTAACAGATCCAGAGGACGGGCAGCAGCGTCCTCTGCAAAAAACCATCAAACTGCGCTCGACAACCCGCCTGCCAAGCGTGTCGAGTATTGGCAAAACCCCCCTTTATGGGGGAGGCCTATGTTCAGTAGTGGATTACCAACGGCTGAGATGATGATGATGATGATGATGATGTAGTTTTTATTCTTTTTAACGTATATTGATAAAATTCCTATTATACTTGTTACAAAGGGATGTAGTAATACTTAAGGGGTGTACCTACCCATCTAACTGATCAACTTTAAAAAAAAAAATTGCAAAACTAGCTAAAAAAATCCATTCAAAATGCAACAGATCGGCAAATTTGTATGAAAAGGCGAAATTATTTTAAGCGAATTTCACTTTTATTTCTTTGGCTAGCTGTTAAGGTTAGCAGGTAGATGGAACCCCTTAAAATTACATCTTATTACATCATCAGCCGGAAGACGTCCACTGCTGAACATAGGCCTCCCCCATAGAACGCCATTAACTATTCATATGAGGGGATATTGCCGTAATCAGCACGCTTGTTGTGCGGCTTGGTGATCGCAGTAGTTGGAATACTTGGTGCCGGAGAGCGCTGCTGCCCACTCCGAATAGGTCCTTCGAAATGGGTGGCACTATTTATATGTAGCCGGGAACCACAAGGCCCTTAAGTATTGACTACACCTTTTCGTAACATAAAATAACATAACATAACATACATTCACGTCTTTTTCCCGAAGAGGTAGGCAGAGGTGTACCCAGGACTCAGTCCCACAGTATAAGATACACCCACATTTCGCCAGTATGTTATTGGTCCCATGTAATAGGGGCCGAGCCTATTGCCATCTACCGGGCACAGTTCCAGACTCCAGGCAGTTATTGAGATAATTCCCAATGGAAAAATCCAATATTTAACACTGCCTGACCTGGGGATCGAACCCGGGACCTCTTGATTGGCAGTTGAGCATGCGCCCTCTACGCCACCGAGGCAGTCTTACACCTTATATAAGTAAATACACCTACTTATACAGGTAGATACATAATAGGATTGGGTAACTAGTCCAGCTAGGAACTTGAGTGAACTATTTATGTAATAAATATTTCCATCCATTTTCCTTAAGAACACCAATTAGTAAGGGTTTATTTGTAACTCTTGAAAAATTACGTTGAATGCTTTAAAAAATAGGGATCCGTAGGAAAACTGCAATATTGCAAACCAAAGTGTCATCATCTTTGTCAAAAATAATCATTAATTCGCGTGTACTGTAAAAACTATTGGCGGTAGAATAAAACAATGTACTAGAGGTTTATAGTACTTATCAATATATACAAAATTGTTTGCGGGCATTATTATTATTATTATTATTATTAATTCATTTATTTCAGATAATAAAATTCATAAGTAACATTAATCATCATAAGAACATTAAAAACATGTCATATTTCAAAATTAAGGCCAAAAAAAATAAAATTATATCCATCTATTTTGGTTTACTCTTGAACGATCAAAACAGAATTGAAATAAATTGTTAAGGGATACATAATGCATACATTATGTAGGGTAGGGTTTGGGTAGTTGGAATACTTGGTGCCGGAGAGCGGTGCTGCACACTCTATGTCCCTCTGCCGGGTCTCATGGCTCCCACGGGATAAGAAAGGAGTTGCCCTATTATATAGGCAGGAACCACACGGTTTGGAAGTATAATACGGAACTCTAAAAATCGAGCGAGTAACCCCTATAACCTATTTCAATCACGCGTTCCCAAAGACTACAGCGAAGACTTTCAATCGAAGGTTATTGATTATGCTATTTATAGTTTTCAAGCTTTCTAGTTCTCTTTATACTTTGGTTGGTAATTTGATACTTTACGCCTTAGGACATAGGATATTGGATGTGTCAAGCGCTATAGGTCGATTGACGAAATCTGCCGCGACCAATACATTAACCATCAAAAGCAAATTTTACATTGATCAAAGACAAGCTGTGCCCCGTTTCATCCGTGTAGTCTTCGTTCCCATGGGAATATCAGGATAAAAAGTACCCTGTGTGCTATTCTAGGGTCTAAAATATCTACATACCGAATTTCAGCCCCATCGGCTCAGAAGGTTTGACGTGAAAGAGTAACAAAGATCCATCCATCAATCCATCCTCACGAACTTAGTAGGAAGAAGGATAAGCTTCATTAAGTGTAAAGTGTCTTATTGTGGCCTATTTTAATAAAATATTTTCATTTTGAATTATATTTGGCAATAACATATATATGCTGAGTATTTTTAACGATGATCATGATTATAAAAACAACATAATATTTTTATTGAAATGAGGGTACTTTCAGTAAGACAGTTGTCAAAAACACTCCTGCCCACGTATTTTGGCGACCCATAAAATAAATGTCAAACACACTCGACAACTGTCAAACCAAATTATACGCGTAAAAAAATATTGATACCATTGGAAACACATAAACTTCTGTTTTTAGAGTACTGCTTTTTGTTTTTTTTTTTCTACTTTTTCACCCAGCAAAATTTTTAATATCCGAAATGAATTTTGAAAAATGCTGAAAGGACTCGTGTGCCCAATTTTGAAATTAACTAATAAATACTGCAATATTCCATTTTTAAAATAATATTATTCTAAGGGAATAGATAAATTTATTTAAAAATATTAAAACACTTTTTCTGGAAACTTCAAAAAAATCTAAGGGACGTTTTATTCTTATTATGACGCTCGAAAACACGAGGAAAACACGGGCTTTACTGTACCCGTTCTTGATAGACGTGCACGGAGACAATTTTTTTATTATTATGATTCAACTACATGGTGTATATTTTGTACCTAAATTATTTTGTAACCTACTTAGTAATCTCACCCTTAAAAATACACCGACAGGAAAACTCTGTAAGGATTCACTTATTTTAAATATATCTAAGTGTGGTAAAAATAATGAAAATTACAATATACAATAAAACTACCTTAAAAGTATATATTAAAAACATAAAATTAAAAACTAGACTTAAAAACCAACTTTAAATAAAATACTTCACCAAAATCGCCGTCGATTGGTATCGTGCCCAGAAGGCTGGCAGCATTGCCACGTTGTATGACAATGCTGATCCACTGTGCTAGATATGAGCCAGCCCTCTGGTCACGTGTCAAGATTTACTTGTAAAATTATAAATAATTATAAAGTAGGTAGGTACCTACCCATATTGAATGTTTTGCCAAATTATCTTAATTAATTTCCTGTTTTTATGTATTCGGGACTTCCCATTCACGTGAATGATAAGTAATAAATTTAAACTATATTATAGGTATAATAATTATTTTAAGCCCTTGTTAAAATATTATTAATTAACTGCTATTTTGTTCCTGTGAATTGATATTTAACATTGCTCTAAATCTAGTGTTAATTAAGTATTTATATTTTGTAATACTTAAATTTTATAATACTTTTATTATATATATTTTATGCTTATGATATATTGTTTTATTATCAAAATGCACACTAATCATTTCTACACATACTTTTTATGCCCTTAATAAAGCCAGATATTAAAACAATCCCCATTAAAAAATCTTTACAAAACTATGACGCAAGCGGAAAATTTTCGCCCACGAAACTAGAACAAAAACTCTTCTATTAGGGCCGCCATGACACTTTTTTTGTCGACAATCTAAGATGGCGCGACGTCTAAAACAAAAGAAGCATCTTCGCCCCACCCTCGACACAGGCACAAAAGAAAAACATAAGCTTGTAAAAAAATAAAATAGGTGCGTCAAAAAGTAGATAAGCTGCCAGTGTTTAAGCTTTAAATTGAGACATGGGCTTGGAACTGGAAATCAACAAACTAAACCAAATTCGGCGCGGGCCGCACGTACGTAATCCAGCAAAAGCATGCAAAGTCCTAGGTATATAGTTGGTTTCGTACCCGAGAAGGCATCCGCCGCACACTTGTTGCTTCCGACTTCAACTTCCCGAACAATTATTAATACTCTAACCAAATTCTAATTTTAAGCAAAGCTATTAAAAATACAGGAACTTTACAATATTTAATTCGAAGCACCTAATCTTCAATTCACTGCACTCAAGTCTCAAGACGTTTCGATCGCACTTTCAACAATCTCTCTCCGATCGTAATTTTCGCGGTAATTTTTGGGAGCACTTGACAGTTGACAGTTAATTTTTTTGGTGGTTTATTTTTGGCGTCGCGCGGATTAATAGGTCGTATTTGTAATTATTTGTCGGAGAGATTGTGCACCGGTGCACGTCGCGCGTTGCAACAGGTTGTTTGGTTCGAGGTACAGTCGGACGCATGCGCGGATATGTACCACGATGCACCACGCCACAGTGGGCGCAATTTACAGCTGAGCTTATCTGATAAGCGCTATTTTATAACGTTTCGAAACTAGGTCACAAGACAAACAAGTGCATTTTATTCATAAAATTAAAAAATAATTTTAATGTCGATAATCTTCGATTTTTCTCTATAATAATATCTAACGGAAATTAAAATTAAATTTAAAAAAATTTGTCAAAAACGCCTTAAACACAAATGTACGTTAAACAAATTATGAATCTCCTTACCATAATTATGGAAAGACCTCTACAATGAAGAACACACAAGGAACTTGTAGGTTTACATTTTTTCTAATGCCTGAATTGCCGAAAACGATGCATAGATTTGCTTTTATACAAAAATATAATTATTATATGGATCTTCCATTTATTTTCTCGGAAATATCGATGAAATTTGCTAAATAAAAACGAGATTTGCTTACCAATTTTGTATCATCAACTGTCCAAAATATAATTTATGAGCTCATTAGAATACTACTGCAGCATCAGGTACCATGTTGTTGCAATATTGCAGACAATTTTGAAATGACCAGACAACTAGAAGTTGCTCATATCCCTATAGCCGCTAGAAACGAGCTGATAATCACCAAACGGCTGAACCAAATGGAAATTACTAACAACACTAACAGACAGACTAACATACAGACAGACAGACGGACAACAAAGTGATCCTATAAGGGTTCCTTTTTTCCTTTTGAGGTACGAAACCCTAAAAAGCTTTATCCAATTCGGTCCATTCGATACGATGCCACAGACAGATCCACAGATACGAAAAACTTATAACACCATTTCGGTCCTTCAGTCGGACATGGCTTTTAGGATAGACATATAACATTTTTTTTATACTTACAATTTCAGAAAATACTGCCAAAAAGTTGATTTTTGTTCAGGTGTCAGAAATCAAGCTATATTTTACAAGGTATACCACGCCACTCAGAAAGTATTGCAAAAAAGTTTTTATGTATTAGAGACTGGCCAGTTATAATCTATTATGAAAATATGATTATTTACAAGTAAAAACAGGTACGTTGGAGTTTTGGGGGAAGCCGAAGAGTACAGTTTGGCTGCTGTATCTTTGTCAATTATCGGCGTATTTTCGAGTGTTTAACGTGTAATGATGGTGGAATATTACGTGTTGAGTGTTTTCGAAGATACATAGAGGACAAAGATGTCTGGAAGCTTCTGCATAGCCGCCTCGCGGCACCTTCAAAGAAAACGAATGTAACCAAACCAAATATTGTGAAACTATCTGTTGAAAAATTAAGCCCTACAAGTTTCTTGTGCGTTCTTCTTGAAGAGGTATCATTCCGAACGCACGGTAGACTCAGTACTGTTTATCTTCATTGACGTGCAAAAGTGTCAGATTATGACCTATTTCAATAAATCTGTTTGAGTTTGAGTTTGACATAAGTTTCTTGGCAAGTGATGCGAGAGTTGAAATGTGACTTTTCGTGTTCCTACCAAAATTCCGGCAGCTTTTTGTAAAGACCACCACTTTACTAGAGCTGTGACTTGACTGGGCTTGCCCTGACTCTGAATTGACTAATTGACCATATTAACTTGTAAGAAAAAAAAAAAAGAAGAAAAAAAAACAGGTACGTTCCAGTTCCAAATTTCCCTCCACATTGTTTGCGAGCTAATTTAAATTATCGTGTCACCTTGAAAAATAGATCTGAGCAGGGAACATTTTCACGCTATGATTTTTTACGATTTCAAGTGTGGCCTGAAACCGGATAACCGATAGAATAATATGGCATTCATGAATGAAAGGCCATAAGGTTAATTATAGGCTTCTAAAACGGATCAACGCCTACAAAAGTGAAGAGGTCTAGAAGTGGGGGGAAGATGTTGATCGCGAGCTGTCTCAATTTGACTAGCTACTTGGTGTCAATTCCTTTACGGAACCAAAGAAACATCAACGCCTGGTATTACCAAATGCTTGGCAGAAGTTGTCTCTGTTGTGAGCAACAAGCGACCAAACACAGGGCTCCGCTTGCTACTGCTCCACCACGATAACGCGTCTGCGCACACCGCGCTCAAAACGAGGGACTTCCTGGACAGCACGCCGCTCAAACTCCTGGGTCACTCTTCTTACAGCCCTGACACATGGTCAGACCTTGTGACGAAAATAAAAAATCAGCTTAAAGGGATACAATCTTCGCCGGAAGATGCGCTGTCAGCGTTCGAACAGGCTGTAAACGAGGTGTCTGCGGTGGACTGGCAAAAGTGTTTCGAAAACTGGTTCAGACGCATGAAATTTTGTATAGAGGCTGGTAGAGAGTATGTACTTACTTTAAAATAATATTTTTATTTATTGGGTTGTTCGGAAAGTAATTTCGTTTGTTCCCGACAGTTTTTTGCCAGCAAATGAATGCAAAAAATTACGAATAGACGTAAGAAAAATTAAAAAAAGTTTATGCTATTTTCCAAATTTTAATTATAGTCATATTGCAAAACCAATAGTTTTTATTAATATAAGTATTAACAAAGTTATTGTACATAATTAATTTGCTTAAAACAATATTACCTCGCTAATGAACGCGAAAAAAAATTGGGAAATAAATACCTTTCCCAAACCCATTGAGCAATTTACTGCTGTCGCATTGCAGCCGCATTGCAATTGTAAAAGTTCGTTATAAACTGTTACACACACAGACACCCTACATACACATACATATTTCATTCATTCATTCATTCATTCACACGAACACGCACGATCTTACGAGCCGTATTACTGTAAACTCGCTCCACTGTGGTAAAACCGTTTGCATCCCTACATAGACGGCCAGTAGACATGTATAGTATACCCCCACTGCCTTATCTGTTCCCGAATTGCTATCAGTTAGTCGGAATTACAGGGAATTGCACCCATTTCCGCGCCCAGATGAAATTTTGATCAAATTACTGGATTTTTGGTAGTTGTGAGCTTATTTTGGTCACTTTTTACCCCTTCAGGAAAAAGGCGTGGATGTATGTTATGTTTTAGGTTATAATGTTTGTATTTCTTATTGAAGTTCAATAATAATCTTATTCCAAATAAAAAATATTGCAAAAAGTCTTTAAAGCATGAGTTCTCATTGCTTTATAGAGAGCTTACAAAATTGTAAAAAAATGTATACCCTATTTTTACCATAAGCCTAAAACGTTTATTAAAATAGATAAATGAATTAAACTGAGTACTATTATTAATAGTAACTACTATTATTTATTCTGTGGTACAAATGCCAAGTACGGTGTAAAATTATAAAAAACTTAAAAAGAAAAAAAACTGCATTGAACTGCTCTTTTAGTCTCGCTTGAGACTACCAAACCGCAAAAAACTTAATATTTTTCACCACTGACAATTCCAGTCTGAAAAAAAAATTCACTATCTTAGTTTATATTTTTTTACTACCCAAAATTGTATAGGTAGAGCCGAAAAGCATTACTATCTATGGGTAGAGCATAAAACTTCAAGTCCAAAAGCTCTACCAGGAACCAACAAGTCTTGTTCTCAGACTATTGTAGAGTCAAGGCGTAGGCGGCATCGATCCCATGGATACTGTTACATACACTGCGTTTGCTCTACATCCGTCTAGTCTAGACTCTACATGCTCTAGATAGAGACATTTTAACGAAAAAAGATAGTCTAATGAGAGAGTCTTATTGATTATAATCTAAAATATGTTCATTACATAACATACGTGTTAAAAAAGGTTTAGTAATACTTAAGGGTGTATCTATCCGTCAATCTGAACAACTTCCAAAAGAAAAAAATTCGAAATTATAAAAAAAAGATTCTACTTCCCATACAAAACTGATCAGCTTTTTTTTATGATAGTGAGTAACAATACGAGCAAATCAGGTGCCTGATGGTAAGCATCATGATTGCCCATATCAGACACAGTGCCACACAGTGTTTTAAAATTCTAAATTCTGCGCGGCACTGCACTGCGTCTGTCACCCTGAGATATTAGTTGTTGAAACTCGTCATGACTGCTGGTAACATTGCCCTTCAGACCAGAACATAGTAATGTTTGCACATTACTGCTCGGCGGTCATCCGCCGTCCTTACACATCTAACGGAAGATGCGTCGCGTCTTATTGGTTGCGTAACGTCAGAACGGACAAATGTATGATAAAACATTCAACCTTGTACACTCAACCGATGATGCGTTAGTACAACAGTTGGTACGCTCGACGCATATTCCGTCAGATGTGTAACGACCCTAAAGGACACAAAGGTGTCGGTCGGTCGGTTAGTCAAAGGTCTGATCGGTAAATTTATATATTATATGGGAAGTCGATTTTTTTTTAACAATTCTTTTTTTGCCCTTTGATTAAGTTATCGGGTAAGTGCATCCCCTTAAGTACTATTTACTTTTTTTAACATGCTGTATAAGAAGATACTTAAGTATATCTATTTTTTATATCTTTATATGTAACACAAAAAATACATAGAACCAAACAGTGAAAAAGTCACTTTTTTAATGTTACTCTGCTTATTAATCTATCTAAATTTATAAAAAATTGTATTTAATTGCAATAAAATTTTGTAGAAAAATTTAAAAAAATACCTTTATTGTACTCGCAATAGATACCGCTTTCAAAGCAAACTGAAAATTACCTAAACGTTATTTCAAAACGAGCAATGCATACGGCAAAGGATAATGAGTCTTGCATTAAAGCAATAGAGGTCGTTATAACATCGCTGAATAGTGCTGTTACACTCATACTTTCCAAAAAGGCGTGGAGAGGTGGCGTAAAATTTCATTAAAATATTATTTTTATTTTATCTTAAATTTAATATAACCTACTAACATCTTTTTTGCGAAGAAGTAGGCAGAGGTGTACCCAGGACTTAGTCCCATCGTAGTTACATACACTTACAAATTCCGTATAGACCATACTTACACAAAATTACATTATATTCTTATACACTTAACGGGGCTCTCAGAGAGTAAATTCAAAACCTATATAAAATCTACTTTACTAAAGCAGGCTTATTATAAAGTCAATCAGTACATAGAGGACAAAGATGCCTACCTTAAAGTGTAAAAACCTTTTAATTCTGCATAGTCACCACGCGGCAACGACACAAACAAACGAATGTAACCAAACCAAATATTGTAAAACTATCTGTTGAAAAAATTAAGCCCTACAAGTTTCTTGTGCGTTCTTCTTGTAGAGGTATCTTTCCGAACGCACGGTAGACTCAGTACTGTATATCTTCATTGACGTGCAAAAGTGTCAGATTGTGACTTAATTGAATAAATATTTATGAATTTGAGTTTGAACTGATTGGGCATTATTTCCGGATCCGTTTCCCTAAACCGCCGTAAAATTTATTATTATTAGTTTTAAATTTTTGTACATAAATATATATTTTCTTTAAATTATAAAGAGAGACGAGTACTGCACACTAACTCAGTCATCAACGCAGGGCCAAAACTACTGGACCGATGATGATGACATTTGGACAGTAGATTATTAATATTAATATTAATAAGAAAGGATTTTTCAAAATTCCACCCCTAAGTGTGGTGAAAGTTTGTATGATTTACTTGAAATTCTCCATAAATCCTCAACGATTATGAGTAAACTAAAATTATTGATGACATCAAAACATTTCGGCTACTTAACATCTTATACGTGCGACACCAAAAAAATAATCTTGTTGGTAACAGACGCAAATTAAAAAGAAATTTATTTTATCCCCTAGATGTTGAAAAGTAGGCCTCTAGGTAGGTAGGTGTAGTGATAGGCCTCTTTTGCAGGGGACCTGGGGAAGTACCACACCTTTACCAGTTATTCATCCGTCAAGTAATGTGCAAACATTACTGTGTTCCGGTCTCTTGGGCAATGCTACCAGCGAAATTACTGGGCATGAAGAGTTTCAACAACTAATATCTCAGGATGACAGACGCAGTGCAGTGCTGCGCAGAATTTAGAATTATAAAACACTGGGTGGCACTGCGTCTGATATGGGCAATCATGATGCTTACCATCAGGCACCTGATTTGCACGCCTTGTCACGTACTATTATAAAAAAAAAAACAAAAAAATAATCTTGTTGGTAACAGACACAAATTAAAAAGAAATTTATTTTATCCCCTAGATCTTGAAAAGTAATTTAAGTCCCACTCTGGAACGCAACAATGACAGACTTTTTGAATAAGAGGAGTAAAAACACCATAGGATATGGGAAGGAACCTCCTACACTACCACATATGAAAGTTTAGACACCCTAAAACTCACCGCAATAAGGCCGGAAAGACAAACAAAATTCATATACATATTCCGACGTAAATTAGAATCCTGGAGAGGCAAAGTTTTTTAGATAACCGTAAGCGAGAGACCCGGCAGAGGAACATATTCCTCAAGTGGACAGCAGCGCTCTCCGGCACCAAGTATTCCAACTGCTGCGATCACCAAGCCGCACAACAAGCGTGGCGATTACGACTAAATCCCCCCATATGAATAGTTTATGGCGTTCTATGGGGGAGGCCTATGTTCAGCAGTGGACGTCTTCCGGCTGATGATGATGATGAAGCTTTCTGTATTTCTACCTATACATACATAATGTATACATCCCCATGAAACTGAACGACTTGCAAAAGAAATAATTTCAAATTACCAAAAAATAATCCACTTTCCATACTTTGCCGATCAGCTGTTCCATATGAATATGAATATGAGAATTTCGCAATTCTTTCTTTTGCAAGTTTTTAATATGGATGGCTATAGATGTACCCCCAAATAGCGCAACGAGCTTAGGAGAGGGCTATGCTCGGGATTTCTCTGCGAGATCGAATCAGAAATGAGGAGATCCGTAGACGAACGGAAGTTACCGACATAGTCCAGAAGATTAGCAAGTTGAAGTGGCAATGGACGGCACATAGCACGTAGAACTGATGGCCGATGGTGCTGTAAGGTTGGAGAATGGAGACCACGGACCGGCAAGCGTAGCGTAGGACGTCCACCCACAAGGTGGACAGACGATCTGATAAGGACGGCAGGAACACGCTGGATTCAGGCCGTTTACAACCGGACTGGATGGAAATTGTGTTAAATATTTTGTTGGGTACATTTTATCATCATCATCTCAGCCATAGGACGTCCACTGCTGGAGATATAGGCCTCCCCCATAGATTTCCATTCAGTCCGGTTGTAAGCGGCCTACATCCAGCGTATTCCTGCCGTCCTTATCAGATGGTACCTCTGATATTATAAGTTATTAAAGAGTTCAGTATCCTGTCAGACTTACAACACCCCGCTTTTGATCGGGGTTAAATTCGTTTAATTGGTGTGATCTTTTGTCGAACAGCATCCCTTATTAATAATAAATATTCACCCTCCGTGAGGGGAGCCTTTATGTCCCTTAACAAATATTTGGGGTAGGTTGGGGTAGGTCTGGTACCTGCCTATATAAATTGTATTTGTATAAAATAAGGGGTTTGGATATAAAACACCACTTTATTTATTTGAAAGTATTACTTGGAAGGAGAAATTCGTACGTTTTTGATACGCAAAACCGCTGGACGTCACCAGTGTTGATCATCATCTCAGCCGTTGGTAATCCACTACTGAACATAGGCCTCCCACATAAAGGGGGGTTTTGCCAATACTCGACACGCTTGGCAGGCGGGTTGTCGAGCGCAGATCGATGGTTTTTTACAGAGGCTGCTGCCCGTCCTCTGGATCTGTTAACCCTTAGCCGATGATCAGTGGGACGCATTCAAAATTTTGTTATAACTCTCAAATTTCACCAGTGGGACAAATTTCATATAATTTCATGTTATTATTTAGTTTTCACATAAATATTGGTAACTCGCCCAATATAAATAGAATGTTGTCTTCGCCTAAAATTACGATAGCGTAGAGTAAGTCATAGTTTAATTTGGATTTGAATATGTTAATGTATATTGTATTAGCTTTCAATAAATAAATTATAAAAATCCCAGTTGTCAGCAGTGGTGACCAAGGGGTTGGTACCAGCAGGAATAACCCTCTTTCACCACTTTACCATTTTTTTTCCTTCTTCTGTGATGTCAAACATGTCACTGAAAGACATTTGATGAAACTAGGTCTGTGGATCTTGTTCGAGGGGATATATCATTTGCGAGGTTATTACCTATTATTATATATATACCTACTACATATTATTAAGGTGTTATCTTATCTAAATCAATCCTCGGTGCCTCTGCCGAGGAGGTTATTGGTCCCATGTAATAGGGGGCGAGCCTATTGCCATCTACCGGGCACAGTTCCAGACTCCAGGCAGTTATTGAGATAATTTCTAATGGAGAAATCCAATATTTAACACTGCCTGACCTGGGGATCGAACCCGGGACCTCTTGATTGGCAGTCGAGCATACGACCCCTACGCCACCGAGGCAGTCAAGAGAAAAGAGAGTCAAGAGAGGAATTATTTGCAATTTTATTATAATGATTTTTATTATTGACCATTATTTATAAATATTTATTTAACGTGTTATTTGAATGTATATATTTATGTGAATTTAGTAATTATATTAGTTAGGTAATTGGCAATAATCGTCTAATTAATTAATAAAATAAATTAATTGTAGTACTGACCTAGTATGTAGACCATGTTCTTGGTCCACCGCTGCAGCTCCTTACGGATGGCGCGACGTTCTTGTTGGCAGCGCGCGAAGGAGCACTCCGCCATGGCACACGAACCCTGCACACAATTATATACTTTATCACTGCCTGCATTAAAGCTCATTTTCTTTTCACATGTCTGAGAAAACATGGACTTTTAAACTTTTAAAAAGTGCAGCGAAATTTTTTCATAAAAAAATTGTTTTCCATTTTTGTAGGAATGCAAAAGGAGATTTTTATGAAGATATTCATTACCAACATGGAAAAATTAAATATTACGAAAAAATTTACAAAGAATATTTTTTTCTTACATACATACATACAGTCACGCCTTGTTCCCGGTGGGGTAGGCAGAGACTATTTCCCTCCACTTGCTACGATCCTGACATACAACTTTCGCTTCGTTCACTTTCATGACATTCCTCACTCACGACATTTTTTTATTATAATATATAATATTATAATATGATTTTATAAAAAATATTTTAAATCTAAATGAGAATAAGATACGAAGATAGAAAAATATTTTTTAATGTTCATTTATTTAAACCAATAATTTATTTATTTTAATATCACACTTTTTAAAAATTTATAGGTGGAAAAGTTATACCATTATATGTATATGTATATGTATATTTAATGATTAGGTATAACATGATTTTACCGATGGAAAAAACCATTTGACAGGAAAATCTAAAAACTGAGTCATCACGTTTAATCATAAACCTTAGGCAATCAATGACTACACGTTAAATTTAGTTTATGATGCAGCCACTATCAATTAAGATGCCCCAAAGTGAACCTAAATATAAATCCTAACTTGATAAGCAATTTACACTCTAATGTGTAATGTAACAGGATGTAATATTGAGTGAGCTTTTAACGGTATATCCAGACCTAATTTCATTAACCTACGTCCTTTCTGAAAGCTGCGACCAAATTTCATTAAATCTCGTTTCCTGCTGGAGATCGTATCGAGTTAAAAAATGTCTATCGAATTAAAAACTATAGGTAACAATTTATTGAATTTCGATGCCGAACGGGCAATGACCCCAGAAAGGAGCTAACGAAATTCTACGAAAAACCTCCTTTCTCATCAAGGAACACCCCAACACCCACCGAATATGCCCGAACCACCCGAATCTGGCCCCCGAATTCTTATTTCAAACTCCAGACGAGGGCTGGGGGGGTATCGCGAAACTATTCTTATTTTAAAATCTCTCTCCACGGAATATGCCACGAAAGAGGTTCTTATTTTAAAAATATCACGCTCCACCGAAATTTTCTTATTTTTAAAACTTGAAGGGGGGTGCGAACGTTCTTCCGAAATCCACCTCCTCCCGGTGGCCAGTTATGATATTCTTATTTTAAAATCGCTCGAAGCGTTCAGATTCTGTTATTAAGATGTGGGTGTGTGAGTTCCATAAAGACACGGATCGTGTACGTGAGCTCCGAGGTTAAGACACAAAGGGGTTTTTGTGAAACCTCTATAGAGTTAGATTAAAATTTTCATGCACTCAGCTGTAATGAAACTTACCGTGACCTATTTGTCGACACGTTTATTCAAGCTTATTGTCCACTAACCTAAAATCAACTTGACATTTGTGAAAGCACAAACCGTGTGACGCCAATAAGAAATAAAAAACTTTATTAACACTACATCTTTGTATTTCTAATTTTATTATGATTCTTATGAATAAATTAACCAGCGCAAAATGCTTATAGAACTTAGAAATACTCATTTATACTTTAAAGCGGCATTTACAAGACTTAAATAAGTACCAAAATCTACTAACTCCTATTATCAGGATAATCCATAATAAAATTAAAAAAAAACAACTAATACGTTTCCCGCCAATTTCCATCGCTGTCAAATTTGGCCCCGTGCGCCACCCTCGATCAATTGACGATAACGCGGGTGTTCCCTCTCACTCCATCTTAAGAAACCACCTATACCCGTCTCGACGGATAACTTTTACGATGGACCAATGTTTATAGTTGAAACTGGGCATGTGTTTTTTTATTGACGTTTACGTTAATTGGGCAACTAAATATCAGTAACATTATACTTATTTAATTCAGTAAGATACTTACGTGTACTTAGTAAGATACTGACACTGACAATTTTACTCTGCCTGTCAATTTATCTATAAACAGACACACACACCCTCATTCACGCGCACATACCCTCTTGCTTGTTTTCTCTTTGCCTTTTTTGTATAATTGTGGTACCAATAAAGTGTTATCATTCATCATTCATTCATTCATACCTAGTGTTTAACATTTCGTTTACATTTGAAAATGAAAAAAAATGGTCGTAGAAAAAATGTGAACCAATGGATTTCTTATTCATTTTCTTGTAGAATTTGAATGAATTAACTAAGAACCTACCTTTTAATTTATATTTACCAAAAAAAAAATTTAAAGTTTATATTTTTTATAGTAATTGAAAGAAGAAAGAGAGAAAGAAAAATTATTTATTCCATTACACAAAAATATTAGTCTTAGTACATACTTACATTATTATTACATTATTATAATTAATATTAAAAATACAAAGATCTATATTTTTAATATTGGGTATGTTAGTTAGTTATTATTATTTATTAGCTTAGTTATTAGCCAATGTCCGGTCTTAGTCGATACCCCTTTCCTTATTTACTCAGTCCCGGACCATTCTCTTACGCGGATATTGCCCGGGACTTTTTAACTGTTGTGTGCGTGTACATGCATTTGTGCGGGTGGTGTGTGTGTGCGTTTCAAATATACACACACCCCCGCACTGAATTGATGTTTTTAATTAGTTTCCAACGGTTTTCGACGGCCAGTAATAAGCAAGCACATTATTTTTATTAATTTTATTATTAAGATTAGAATTCACATTGCATGTGGTTAAGTACTCTCCTTTCGCAGAAAAATGTGGACCCGCATGTTAATGCATTTTCCGGAGTCAAATGATAATTATTTTTGTTTAATTTTTTTATCAGAAACCATTGTATTTTACATATATAGTACCTATCTTTAGATGAGACCAAAAACATAACGAGCAAAGTGTACCTACCTACCTACCATGGGACCTACGGAGTACCTACTATGGGACTGGATTCTGGGTACCTCTGAAGGGGTAGGCCCTTCGGGATAAAGGCGTGATTATAAGATAATATTATGTTAACAATTTATTTTTTCTTCTGAGCGGTTATACAAAAGAATACGAAAATACAAGCATTCGAAGTTCGTAATAACGCAATTATGTATTTTATTATTCTAGGATCTGAAATATCTACATACTGAATTTCAGCCCAATAGGTTTAGTAGTTTTGGCGAGAAAGAGTATCAAACATCCATCCACCGTCCATACTCACAAACTTTCGCATATTTATAATGTTAAGTAAGAAAACTCAAATCTCATAAGCCTTTATCCGTAAATGCATTTCTCGGAAAGCATTGTGGTATAAAACATCCCGCTAATGAATGTCATCGAGCGTGCCCAACTTTAATTGAACGCCATCCAGTTTTCGTCAGAGTTACACTAAATAAAATAGTGCCGCGTAACCCGGAACGTTCGAACTTTCCTTTGTGCGAAAACTATAGGCGGCAACTTTCCGCGGCGCATTGTCTGTGCCTTAAATAAACATTTAGCGCGAAATAACACGTGCCAACTGTCAAATGGGTGTTTGAATTTGGAACACTACTTTTTTATTCTTTAGCTCATCGGAGTTTTGGCCCAGCTACATAGTTTATTAACGTTTGAATAAAGAATTTTCATAACTCATAATTTATATAATACCTATATAAAAATTTCGTGTTTGTGACCATACTCCTCCGAAACGGCTGAACCGATTTTGATGAAAATTTATAATCACATTTGGTAGGTCTGAGAATAGTTTGTTAACTATGTGTCATCCCCCTAAGTGATAAGGATGGCCCAATAAAAAAAAAAATTTTTCGGATTGGATTTTTTTTGTATCACATCATATACATTGATATACATTGATATATATACATCATATACATCATATACATATACATACGATGACATTCATTAGCATTATAAAAATGGCATTATAACATTATAAACAATTATAATTATAAAATATAAAATCAACAACATTATAAAAATGTATATTCTGTGGTTTTTAAACTAAAAGTAAACGTAGGTAAGACTTGGAAAAAATATACAAAAATTATTGTTTAATGGTTTGGTACAATAAATTTTGATCCTATCTATAACATAACATACATTCACGCCTTTTTCCCGAAGGGGTAGGCAGAGGTGTACCCAGGACTTAGTCCCATAGTAGATGTAAATTATGATAATATCTATATCTACCAAAATAAATTAGAATAATAATAGAATTTTCTAACAAATACACTTGTGGCTACAAGGCCCTTTGTGCTTAGAATTATTGAATCTACTAAAACGCGTTGACACAGCACATTTAAATTTGGAACAACCTATTTGAATTTCGTAGTTTAATTTGAATTGGTAATGTTGGTATTCAAACCGATCGATTTAAATTTCGATCAAGACTGTAAATTCCAATAATTATTTGGGTAGGTAGGTATTTTATGTAGAAATAGAATTATTGTCCCTAAAATTGTAACAAATACAATTTTGTCTCGCAAATATAGACCTAAATAGATCACGTGATTGTAATAACCGTTTCTAATCACGAGTTGAAACGGAGTGAAATGGACTTAGTTCGCCTTGAAAGGACACGGACTTAGTATGCAAAGAAGCTTGATCCTGGCAAACCCCAAAAACTATCTGTCCTATATTGCCGGGTAGAGAATGTTATTCGCAATAACATTCCCAAACATCCTAGCCCTCTTATTATTGCCGATTAATTTATAATTTGATTTGAGTTGGGCGGTAGCTCGACCGCAATGATTTGAATAAAGTCAGGTTAAATACTAAAAATTTTTAATGGCGACGCGTGTTCTAGTTTTTGTTTTGACATTCAAATTTTTTTTTTTTTTTTTAGATAAGACGAGCAAATCAGATGCCTGATGGTAAGCATCATTATGGCCCATATCAGACACAGTGCCACCCAGTGCTTTTAATATTCAAAATACTGCGCGGCACTGCACTGCGCCTGTCACTCTGAGTTATTAGTTGTTGAAACTCGTCATGCCCAGCTTAATTTATTATACTTAATTAATGGCGATACCAAAAAATAATATTTATGCACATTTTCAAATATTAATTGGGCCTATCAAATAAAATCAAAATTAATGTTAGTCTAGTGTTGTAGATTAAACGATAACTTACTCCATAATTTCCCTTTATTTACTTTCTCTTTCCCTCTTATTGTAAACACGCATCTGTCGTCTCTGTCACACTCATTACATTTTATGCTAAATCTACGGCTTAATAATATGTTTCTCTCATTTTACAGATTAATTCATGCTTATTGATGTTCGACAGACTAATTTCAAACTAGCGGTGCCGCACATTTGCACATTTTCAAATATTAATTGGGCCTATCAAATAAAATCAAAATTAATGTTAGTCTAGTGTTGTAGATTAAACGATAACTTACTCCATAATTTCCCTTTATTAACTTTCTCTTTCCCTCTTATTGTAAACACGCATCTGTCGTCTCTGTCACACTCATTACATTTTATGCTAAATCTACGGCTTAATAATATGTTTCTCTCATTTTACAGATTAATTCATGCTTATTGATGTTCGACAGACTAATTTCAAACTAGCGGTGCCCCGTGGTTTCACCCGCGTAGTCTTCGTTCCCGTGGGAATATCGAGATAAAAAGTACCCTATGTGTTATTCTAGGGTCTAAGCTATCTACATACCGAATTTTAGCTCAATCGGTTCAGTAGTTTTAGCGTGAAAGAGTAACAAACATCCATCCATCCATCCCCACAAACTTTCGCATTTATAATATTATAGTAGGACTTGTTTACAAATGTAAGGTCGTCGTGGCCCTACAACTAACAACTCCTTTTTTCAGCGTCGAGTGGAACAGTCCACATGTAAGTCTAATAGGTCTATGATGAAAATCGGCTTAGTTTGGAAACGGCACCAAAACGGTCCGGTTGTGTTTGGGAACCTGTTGCATTGTTTGGCCTTTGTTTTTGTTTAGCCGCCGGCTCATTTCGACTGGTTTCGGTCTTTTGATAGGAGATTGTTTGGTAGAAAACTAATTGCCGAAGTAACACTGAATTGGACATATTTATTTGTTAAATGGAAAGGATGGATGTTTTCTAAAATGTGGAGATCACGGACCAAGCGCAGCGTAGAACACGCTGGATGCAAGTCGCTTACAGTTGTAGATTTCCAAAAGAGCAATTGGACTGATAAAAATCTATGGATAAGGACAGGACAGCAGTGGACATTCTACGGCTGAGATGATAATGGTGATTTGTTGAAAACAGGAATAGGTTTATCTTCACAGAAGACTTCGGTTTATCAGAATTAAGGCCCATTTGAACACCTATGCATCGATACTGTATGTGAATAACATAACGTAACATGGACGCCATTTTTTTGAGAGCAGCAGAGCGAGTCTATTCCCATACACCGTGCTACCATCCAGACTCCAGGCTGTTGAGAAAATTATACTTGACCTGGAAATCGAACCTCATATCTGTAGCCCTTGCGACCACTACCACTAAACCAACGAGTCAGATAAAATTACTTAAAGGTAGGTAATAAAATCTCTTAACAGGCAATGGGACCTCTTAGCAGTTTGACACAATCCTATGGAAAATTTACCAAATCGATGTTTTGTATTCCGTTGTTTCCTCCGAATATAATAAATCTATTCGATTTGATATATTTGATATCGAAATATTTTAAGATGAAGTAAGTGTCTATATCATTTTATTTTTGTTCACAAACTCTTCATTTGTTTGTAGTGAACGTCTAATCACGCGAATAAAACTGGGTTTTTAGAAGTTCACTATTAAAATACCGAGAGTTTTTATAAGAGAAACTAAACAGGGACATAGGGACAACTCATATCTCAGGGTGACAGGCACAGTGCAGTGTCGCGCAGAATTTTGAATTTTAAAACACTGGGTGGCACTGTGTCTGATATGGGCAATCTTTATGTTTACCATCAGGCACCTGATTTGCTCGTCTTGTCACATTCACTATCATAAAAAAAAAGTTACTTCACTGTTAAAATATTAGGATATAAATTAATAGAATGGGTGAATTGTATTCGGAGGAAACAGGAGAATACAAAACACGACACGATTTGGTAAATTTTTAATGGGTTTGTGTCAATATTCTCGTAACCAGGATACGCATAGGTGAATTATCTATGCGTACATCAAACAAGGTAAATACCAGTGAGTGAATTTTGAACAGAAATAGAAGAGTAGATAAGCATACTCCTAAATGTAACCCACTCGAACCTGTTGCGTTCGACAATAGTAACCCATATTGCAGGCCCACTTGCGACACGGCTGACTTTTACCTGGAGATAAATATAATACCAGCTGTTCCGCGGTTTCACGTAATATCGAGATAAAAAGTACCCATTTTTTTATGCCCGGGTTAAAACTATCTACATACCAAAATTCAGCTCAATCGATTTAGTAGTTTTGGCGTGAAAGAGTATCAAAGATCTATATGAGTTGGTACCGTTTCGCGGCACACGTAATGTTAGCATTATTATACACTAATTAGAGTATATATCAGAATAAGTATGATTTCTAATAAGTTCCTTTTAAAGTATACTGAAAAGTCTATTTATTAACAAATTACCTACTTTACATTAATTAATAAAAAACATAATTAAATAAAACAATTCAACTAATAACTTAACACAAATGATAAAGAAACTTAAATTATAAATAAAAAATGTCATAAGGGTCGCTTCCTGCAGGTAAGGTGCCTAAAAAACTAGCTACATTATTAGTAAACTAGTAATATTTTTGCGTTGTGAAAAAAATCTTTTTTCCTCTCTTTCATCCATCCATCCATCCTCCCAAACTTTCGAATTTATAATATTAATAGCAGTCTGCAGAACTAGGAGGATTTAAATTATTTATTCTTCTGATTTCTCTATAATAATTTAAATCATTATAACTTAGAAATGGATGTCTTAGTCGAATATATGTTTTTTTATATCCTACATTTCATATGATTTTTTTCTGGATTTTTAATAAATTTATTAAACAACTTTTTTTTTATTTTATGATAGCGAGTGACAAGACGTGCAAATCAGGTAAGCATCTTGATTGCCCATTTCAGACACAGTGCCACCCAGTATTTTAAAAATCAAAATTCTGCACGGCACTGTACTGCGCCTGTCACCCTGAGATATGAGTTGTTGAATCTCATCATGCCCAGTAATTTCGCTGGTAACATTGCCCTTCATACTGGAACACAGTAATGTTTGCACATTACTGCTTGGCGGATGAATAACTGGCAAAGGTGTGGTACTTCCCCAGGCGAATTCCAGATGAATCATAATCATAATATTATGTATTATGTAGAACCCAATTTCGTAGAAATGTCAATTATTGAAATTTCGTGAGCTACGTTACGCCTATGCGAAGTAATTTCTACTTGAAAATTGCTTGAAAAGATGAAAGAAACGTCAAACGGTACTTTCTAATATTATTATTATAAATAAATGATATTGTTGGCTAAAGCAATGCTAAATATGGCCAGATTAAGTCAAAAATAGCAACACTGCCTCTTAATCAAACTTACTTGAACTTAAATAACGGAAATATGGGCAAAAAACTGAATTTGGTTCAGCTGTTATTGATCAAACTATAAATTAGACAAGGTGTAAGTCTAACTTTCCCTTTTCATTAACTACCTAATTCACTAATCAAGCTAAAACTGCAATCAACCCCTAAAACCTCTTTAATTCCCACCTTTCAATATCTATAGCATAATCAGCGGGTCCGAAAAATTCTTATCCCGTTTATCCCAAGTTTCCCCCTCTCCCTCCCCCCGGGGGGAGACGGGGTGGGTACGACGCGCGCCTGTGTGAAAGAATGTTGGAATCAATACAGTGGTGCACATTAAATTGGCCCCACGGTGGGTGAAAGGGGGGTAACCTCCTCCCGACTTTTTTCGGCGATTTTGTGATTTCCCGCTGGGAGTTAAATGTTATTAGTTATGAATATTATTTTATGTTGTTTGTTTTAATTAGAAATATAGTAATATATTACTAATACTTAACTCATATATCATTTTGTGTTAATTAAAACTTTTAAATTTGGTACCGGTTAGGTCAGAAGACAAGCGCGGCCTTTTTGTTTTTTTTTTTTTTTCATAACTACCCGAAAACCAAATAAAAAAAACAAATAAAATATAATATTAAGTGAGTGGATGTTTTAATCTGTGTTAAGTATGTAGATAGATATATATAGATAAACATTTACACTTACACTTATGTACGATTTTTTTATATTTAATTTAATTATCTATAGTTCTTAGTTACTAAAACTTCAATTTTCCAATTTTGGCAATATGTTAAGTTTAAGTACCTATATAAAAAATGAAACAATAAAAAAATTGTAATTAACACAAAAAAAATATTGAAAAATTAAGCCCTACAAGTTTCTTGTGCGTTCTTCTTGTAGAGGTATCTCTCCGAATGCATTACTCATTACTGTTTATCTTCATTCACGTACAAAAGCGTCAGATTGTGACCTATTCTAATAAATCTTTTTGACTTTTGAAAAAGATAATTAATAGTACACACTCATCAACACTAAGGGCCGGTTTTTAATCGTTAGTTGAGTTAACCATTTGTCAAACTAAATATAGTTTAATTTCTAACCAATGGTAATATCGTGTGGAAAAAAATAGTTAACCAGGGATGAAAAAACGAATATTGTCGAATTTTAACTATTTGTCAAAAAATTTAACTATTGGTCGACTTAACCAGTGATCAAAAATCCCAGCCTACTAAGTATAGGTAAGTAATACCTACTTACCAATACTTACTGATCAATTTATTTTTATATACTTAAATATTTTTTTGTATTAATAAACGAAAAACAGGTACATATTAAGATCATCATCATACAGCCGTTGAAAGTCCACTGCTGAACATAAGCCTCCCCCATAAGGGGGGTTGTTGCCAATACTCGCCACGCTTGGCAGGCGGGTTGGCGAGCGCAGTTCGATGGTTTTACGCAGAGGATGCTGCTGCCCGTCCTCTGGATCCTATAGCCCTTAGCCGGCTCTTACGGCAACCACGGGGAGAGAGGGTGAGGTACTATTCTAAAGCCGGTAACCCCACGGCATAGCCGAAAGATACTCTACATCATCATATTAAGATACTAGAATAGAATAGAATAGAATAGAATAGAATACTCTTTATTATCACCAAAATAACATAAAACATATTAAACTAAAATAATATAAAACTAATTCTTGGTTGACAATGGGCGGCCTTATCGCTTTAAGCGATCTCTTCCAGGCAATATACTATATATATAAGGATACTCTACAGTTAAACCGTTTATACTTGTTAAAATGATCAAAACCTCTGAGTCTCCCCCGAATGTAACGACCTACCTCAACAGAGGTCACCTTGATATTCTCGTGACCCAATTTTGATTCACAACATCATTGTTTGCCAAAAGATAAGATTAAAAAGCTTTTGACCAAAAACTTTTTTTATAGTGTCGTTGTTTAAATGGATAGCACAGACATAATATTTACTCTTTAAGAAAGTAATGTGTTTTATGCTCGAAATTTCATAAAAGGTAGGTTAGAAAGAAACACTTTACTTAAAGCGATAAGGCCGCCCTGTGTATTCTTTTTATTTTAGTCTCAATAAAAAGTATTATATTGTATTGTAAGTAGCTAATTTACTTGACATTGGCAAATATAAACGTGTGAGCCCATAATAAAAAATACATTATGAATATTTTTCTTTCGACCTCTTTAGGAACCAAACTACTAATCATAGTTTACTAAAAAAAACTGAGTTCCCTTGCAGCAGAAGGCAGTATATCAAAAAATCCACAATTCACTCGAAAGACAATTTGCAAGGAATAGGTACAGTACATGCAAAATTCTCAGAATAATTTCCAACCTCCTTGAGCTGTCCGTAGACGCAGTTCATTTCTTATTAAGTTTGGGACACACCTGCTGTGTATGTTGGTTCCATGTTCCATGTATCTATTTTAAGGAATGAGATTAATTCCGATTTCCGCAGTAATTTTTTTTCTTTCAGCGGGTAGATAAAGGTAAACGCACATCTACCCAAGCCGAACTCCCCCCACTAAAAGAATTTTAGAATTATTTAAATGAAATTATTTCAGTACTTTGACGGCGCGTTGATAACTATAATTTCCTCAATTTCATGGCGACTTTTGAGTCATTTGCGTCACTATATCAGTTCGTTAAAGGAACGATTCTTTATTTCTTTTTAAAAAAAAAAATACTTTGTATAGATATATATGATATTTTATCAGTAATTCATATAATGCGGTCCTATAACGTAAATACCGATATAATGGCAAACAGCTTTAACGGTTTGCTTCCAAGCCAAAATCCAGTTTTTAGCTTGCTCTGCTAACTGGGAAACTGGGATACTCGTAAGTCTGTACACAAGAAACTTTTCAGCATCACCGCCATACGTAGAAAGTTATAGATTTATTCAAGAGTGCGCCCAGTGTACCTGCGACCTATCTATCTCGGGATCCACATTTTTGTCTTTTTCAACGGCTTCAATTTAAAATTTTATTTCCTCGCTTGACCCAAAGGGGAAAGGGGGAAATGAGGAACGGGTAAGGAGGAGGAGGGAACCTAAGAAGACACTCATTATAACCAATTTCATCGCAGTGTTTTGTTTTTTTTTTTAGTT
This sequence comes from Hemistola chrysoprasaria, assembly GCA_947063395.1. Classification (NCBI taxonomy): domain Eukaryota; kingdom Metazoa; phylum Arthropoda; class Insecta; order Lepidoptera; family Geometridae; genus Hemistola; species Hemistola chrysoprasaria. The sequence continues at coordinate 8,663,628 of OX346730.1, forward strand.
TTTCAGCCATTGTTGGGTGATGGCTCATTTTACGCCTTTATTCAGGTTTTTGTGAAGACTTTTAAAAGGTAGTTTTTAATTTGTTTTTGTGGAGACAATTAGGGGCTGCCAGTTGCCGTTTGTTTTGTTACTTTGTGTGTTACCAGAAATACTACTAGGAGAAAATATGTGCAGAAAAAATACTAGAGTTAAAAAGAAAATCATTTTGCATAGACACTTTGGTCATTTACGATTATGTAGGATAAAAAAATGTACATAAATACTGTTTCTAAAATTTGAAAATAATACTTTAATGATTTATTATTTACTTACATAAAATACTGCAAATAATAAGAGCAAATTCAATATTCTATTTATATGAAACTGATAACTCTAGATTTTTCTAACAATAAACTCATTAATAATATGTACCTGGCAAATTTTTAATAACCCCCTTAATCCTACTTCACACTAATACCTGGTGGGATAAACATAAATGGAAATGAGTCTGTATAGGAAGTATCTGTTACCTCTTAACACCAAAACTACAGAACCGACTTCGACCGATTCAACCCAACGCGGAAAAGTGTGTAGATAGCTAAGACTCTGGAAACACGGGATACTTCAGCGAAAGAAACCGCGAAGCACAGTTAGTTAGTCGTAAATAAAATCAATAACCTACACACAAAAACTCATTTCCTATTAATAATATAAAACAAAGAACGGACTAGGTAACATGTAATTATTAAAAACACCCTACTCACTCCTGAATCACCCCATCTTCCTCTATATCCTATTTTCTATACAGGCAACACTATCTTTGGAACACACACAAACTAATAATTAATCATCCAACGTCTTCCCCCTGGAGGGGGTGTAGCCCCCAAGTTTAATTCCTCCGTACGAAACACCCTGTTTTTTCCGCTCTCATTTCGTATTTCTAGAAGTAAAGCAAATTGAATTTTGTGGTTTTTCAGTGAATATTTCAAGGATGCGTCGGGTATTGGTTCTCTTTCGTTTCCTTTTAAATGTTTTGTTGAGTTGGACGTTTATTTATGAACGAAGAGTTAAGTTTAAAATGATTACCTAGTTTCTAGCCTCCTTTACATGATAGGTTTTATTCGTCAAGTAATTATTTGATTAACTAATTAAACTGCCAAAAACTCGTACACAGATATGCATTAATAAACGTACTATTATTTATTCTGTGTTAATACTATGTACAAACTATAAGGATAGCACGAATATTTTTGGACAATCGCAATGTTATCGAATTAGCCTTATCTTTTAACGTATGGATGGGATTTTACATACATTTGACATACATTTCACATATTGCTAGACTCAACTATAGGTAGACCGCTTAATTGAGTCTTCGCCTGCGTGGTTAAGGTGCGTAGGACTGCCCGCACCTCTCCCGGCCCCCGTTCACGTCTACCTCCGCGCCTCCGCCGCCCCTGTACCCCGCAGGCGAGGACTCAATTAAGCGGTCTAGCTATAATCCATTTTATACAAGAAGTAGAATTTCTTCATGAATCTTCAAAATTCTTTTAACGTCTTTGAGTTTGACGGGTGGATGGAGTGTATAAGCACAGTACAGTCAAAGAATACTTACTATTACTACGGTACAGTGTACTGTGTTAGGTAAAAATATTCCCACATTTTTTTAAATGACCTCTATGCTGATAGCCTCTACAGCTTTACCGGGCAGTGATGAGCGCAAGAGGCGCTCGACCCAAAGTTTAAGAGCGACTGGCACAAGGGCACCTAGACGGTACGAACCTTGGTTTGAGCTATGGCCAGAATACGTGGGGTCAGACTTGCCCTGGCACCCCAGAAGGGGAGTGTCCTAGGGCCCTATCAATGGTTTGATCTGTTTGATTATTTGGACAGAAACTAACCGATCTGAAGGATTTTCGACCTTGCCGGTGAAGTCGGTCTTATGATAGTGTGACTTGGTGGATCTGGTATCCGGCACCAGTACCGAAAACGGAGCGACTGTTGCGTATATTGGTAGAATTGGGAGAGCCTATAGATGTGACGGCGGCGATAGAGTCGTCCGGGTCGTCGAGGACGTTGCGAGGGCGTCTACGGAAGGGAGGGACAGTATTCCCTATATAAAATATGTATTCTTATAATATGTTACTGGTATATACCACGCGTTAACAAAAGAGTGTAGTTAATTGATTGAATTTGGCGTTACTTTTCGGAACTCCATCCAAACTAAATATTCTTGTTCTAGGAGTTTGAAAGGGTGTAGTAATACTTCAAAAATACTTTTAAAAAAAGTCGTCGACTTCCCAAACAAAATGGATCAGCTGTATAAGGAAGTCGAAATTTGTGACAAAGAAAACTTGGTTCCGATGCGTTCTATATTTTGTTCAATCAATACTGGCCACAAACAAAATATTCAACCCGCTTCTATGAAAACGAAATCGACAATACGTGGCGGAGTGCGGGCGAGGTCGGCTAGTTTTAATGGACCGGACTTCAAACATATCATAGTTTATCATGGCATGTGGAAACAACTGATGATAAATGAGGTGGAGCGGGGCGATGGTTGTGTATTGTCACTGGATAACTTTGGGGAAAGCATTATACTCCCAAACCATCGTCTTCTGGTTGTATTGTCTATGGTACCGGCCTACCCAACGAGGCTACTTGTTGAGCCTCTCATACTCGTACAGTACTAGAAAGCTTCCGCACTTATTTTTTGTTTACTACAATTGAGTATTTGAAAAAAAAAAAATCATATTTTTTTATTTATTTTCAAAGTTTAATGAAAATTATGCATAATCTGCAATCTTAATAATCTAATTCAAAAATCAATTAGTTTTCATAGTGTATTTAGTTAGGGTAGATAGTAAGTAGGTAGCTCTATTGTTTAGTCTTTTTTCAATAAAGGCACTCTGCCCTGTAGGTACTTTTAAAAATCACTTTAAAAGTTTTTTTTAAATTATGTAATTAAAGTTCATTCAAAATTGATACAATTCCATTATGGGTCACTTGATCACGAATGCGCCACGATTGTGATTGATTGTTATATGTCGTAAAAAAGGTATACTCTCAGAAAAATTCTGATGTCGGAAACTAACACTACTACTATGGGACTGAGTCTTATAGTAGGTAGGTACACCCACAATTCACTAGTTATGCTTTTAAGTCCCATTTAAGAGGGGTCTTGTTATTGAGAAGATTCCTAACATAAATAATATAATAACTGCCTCCGTGGCGTAGAGGGCGCATGCTCGACTGCCAATCAAGAGGTCCCGGGTTCAATCCCCAGGTCAGGCAGTGTTAAATATTGGATTTTTCCATTAGGAATTATTTCAATAACTGCCTGGAGTCTGGAACTGTACCCGGTAGATGGCAATAGGCTCGCCCCCTATTACATGGGACCAATAACATACTGGCGAAATGTGGGTGTATCTACATGGGACTGAGTCCTGGGTACATCTCTGCCTACCCCTTCGGGAAAAAGGCGTGAACGTATGTTTTATGTTTAATATAATAACACATTTGCCAGACCTTTAATACACTTAAGTACATATTCAGATATTAATTAAAAACCATTCCAAATACCAAAAAACTATTTAATATGAGCGCAAGAACAAAGAAATTAAATTCTTTCAGGAAAGAAGTGATCATATCATCCATAATAATTAAACTGCAGGTTCCGTGTTATAAGAAAAAAAGTTGAGAGCACGAAAAATTGATAAGGGGGTGAAAGAGGGCCCTGATAAGGGGTACCCCGGTACCCCGTCACCCCCATATTGATCGGGGCGAACCACCCTCCGAGTATAAGTATAAAAAGCGTAACAAATTTTCGTCTTAAGAAAAGGAAAAGAAAAAATGTATACAGCCACCCGCTTGGGGGTGATTCCACCCCTCGGGTGGGGATGCATTTTTCTCGCGGTAGGTACCTCTCTTTCTTTCTCGGATACGACGTAAGATGTTACAAAGGAGTCTTTGTTAGTGGCTAGAGTTAATTAGATTTTGGAGTTTTTGGTGAAAATATTGTTTTTGATGTGAGTTTTTGGTTTTTTTTTGGTATCTCCACAAGTTCGTTTGCTAACATACTTATTCAAGTACATTTATATCACGGTTGTCTGGAAGAGATCGCTTATAGCGATATGACCGCCAACCCTTAGTTTTAAGTTTTTGTTAAGTGGTGTGATATAATGAGCTTATCTATCTATCTCTGTATTATTATATATAGTTTTATTATTTTTTAATATACAATAATTATACAAAAGTTATAACATTATGAAAATATTTTATTTAAGTTTTTTTAGTATTGAGCAAGTATTTTATTGCAATATTTAAGATTAAATTTATTATTTTATTAACTACAATTATTTTATGATAACTGTTTAGACTATATATTAGAAATTAAGGTTTTTATATAAAAATATGAATTGAAATCAATAAATTAATACTCGTTTACACAATACGACTTTTTATCCTAATAATTAATTGTTAAATGATTGACTCAGTAGCGCAGAGGGCGCAAGCTGGACTGCCGATCAAAAGGTTCGATCCCCAGGCGAAGTGTTTATATTGAATTTTTCCATTAATAATTATCCCAAAAACTGTCTGGAGGCTGGAACTGTGCCCGGTAGATGGCAATAGGCTGGCCCCTAAAACATGCGAGACCAATAATGGCATGTTATGTTTATGTATTTTTTTATGATAGTGAGTGACAAGACGAGCAAATCAGATGCCTGATGGTAAGCATCATGATTGCCCACTGCGCCTGTCACCCTGAGATATGAGTTGTTGAATCTCGTCCAGTAATTTCGCTGGTGACATTGCCCTTCACACCGGAACACAGTAATATTTGCACATTACTGCTTGGCGGATGAATAACTTGCAAAGGTGTGGTACTTCCCCAGGCGGCCCGCTGCAAAAGAGGCTACCATAAATTTTTGTAATAACTGGTTGTTTAGACTATGTACAAATCGCTGTAAATTAAGAATTTATATAAAAATAAGAATAGACATATTAATACTCGTACCTATCTAAAATACGACTTTTCGATCCTAATAATTCTCCATAATATTTTAATATATCTAATAATGTCTACACATTTACCTCTTAAAAGTTCAAAGCCACCGCCTTATGACGCACTTTACTTGTTATTGTATTTACACAAAGGAAAATTTTTAACACAAATTTTAAGGAATTTATGTGTTAAGTACGACAGTACCTAAGCCTTATTACCTATATAAAGTCAACCAGTAATAGAGGATAAAGATGCCTGGAAACTACGTCACCAGGCGGCATCTTTCAAACGATGGAATGTTACCAAACCAAATATTGTAAAACTAGCAGTAGTAAAAGCTTTTTCTGCGTTCAACTTGTAGAGATATCTTACCGAACTCATGGTAGATTCTTTACTCATTAGCTTTATTTATTAGAATAAGTGTCTTTGTATTGTATCAAGATATATAAAAAGAGAGATATTAATTTTGAATATTTCTCTTGTTCTCAAATTTTGATATAATTCCTTACGAAAAAATTCAATATTTAACACTTTGCCTGACCTGGGGATCGAACCCAGGTGCATAATAATATGTTATATGTTGTATTTGAATCGAAAGAATCTCAGTTATTTCTGTGGTTATGTTCTTAACACCGCCTCGTTCGTTATATTCGAACTCAAAAAAAAAAATTAATATATATAAAAATACATTTTTAAACGTCTTTCATTGTTCAACATAGCACACTAGTATCATAATGTTTACGTTACTATCTTTTGTACGTAAAATTCATGAAGTTAAGGTACTGCAAAACATCGTATACGGCGTCAAAATTCAAGTAAACGCAAAAACAGGAAAGGAGTAAATGATTAGAGGCGTTATTATTGACTTGAAATGAATGAATATATTAGGTACTCTTTAGCAATAGGTATGTGAAGGGATGGTAAAGGAAAAGTAATACTCAAGGGAGTGCATCTACAAGTCAACCTAAATAAATCACTTGCAAAACTAAGAATTGCTAAATTCTTAAATAAAACCGACTTCCCATACAGATCGATCTGGAGGACCGAACCCCGGACCATGGATCATTAAAGACCTGTAGCTCTATCCGATCCTTTTCATTATTTTATTAATTTTTTCTTCTTCATATAAAATTATGTAATATGTACTTAAAGTATTATATAAGCGTTATTTTATTTATATAGTATATTATATATTATAATATTTTCTCAGAGCGGTGTGGCAATCCTGTTGCACCCACTGTTACAAATAGCTAAAATATAATCCTATTTCATAATTTAAAAAATGGCATGGAGCAGTTGTCCATGGTGTGTAATTAAAAAAAAAACAAAAAAAAACCCCGGACCATGAGGTCCAACCCCGGTAGTACAGTGACCAGGGAAAACGAAGTCCCCGGGGGTTAAAACGTGACAGCAGATATGTAATGTTCGGGCGCGAAAGAGACCAAAAACGAGGAAAATTAGTTATTTCCGTGCCATGCTAGGCGGCCTGGTTCGATCCTCAGGTCAGGCATAGAGTGGATTGGAAGATATTTCAAAAGTCTTCGAACATTTATTGATTGAATTAACGGATGTGATACTATAAAGGTCAAATACGTATTAGGTCAAACCAAGGAATTTCTACCCATAGGGAACGCGCGCTGTTAAACATACGAACGGTCTGAACGAGAGTCACCTCAATAGGTCCTTTGTCCCTTTCTAGTGTTGACATCATCGCCGTTACAAATTTCCTAAAAGTTTTATTATATAAATATACTAGTGGCCCGCCCCGGCTTCGCACGGGTAGCGAAATAGGGAATCATTTTCCACTCCATTGTTTGTAGTTGGCTCTGGATCTGACCTTTATTTGCGCGAAACATACTTAATTGGTTAATGAAAACTTTACAGTTTCTTTGTATATATTAAAATTGTAAAAAAGTAGTTTTTAGGTTATGATTTCTTTAATTAGCGCGTAAACATTATTTTGTTAAAGAAAACCGTATGGTTTTTTTTATATTTAAAAAAGCATCAACGTAACGGTTGTCTTTGATCAAAGATTAACTCTTTATTATTACACTACAAACATGAAACCTTAAATTTAAATATTATACAATTATAACAAATAATGTAACAATTGGCGGTCTTATCGCTAAGAGCGATCTCTTCCAGACAACCGTTACGTTGATGCTTTTTTAAATATCAAAAAAACCATACGGTTTCCTTTAACAAAATAATGTTTACAAACAATTAAGTGGAAAATGGTTCTCTATTTCTTCGTATTTGTGTATTTATTTTGTATGGAAGAAGAATCACCTTAATATTATAAAAATCCAGTTCACGGAAGAATATTAAAACTCATGAAGTTGTCGGTGCGTTCGTCAATCTCATCATCCAATTTGTTAGTCGTCGACTTATACTTCCTGATTATTGTTAGACGTCCTTTGCCATAAAGCGGCCGTTTTCCTTCTTGGGTAATGTTGACAACTAAAAAGCTCTATAAAATCACAGTTTTACTCGCTTGATTAGACATTCACTAGAAAAAAAATTAGACATAAATCTTAGTGAAGGGTTCCATACCTACCTATTTCGCAGACATGTTAGTAATAACTTTTTTTGTAAAATTTTACGGTTTTGGGATTTTTCCTTTACTTATGACATAAGATCTGTATTCTTGCCAAATTTCATTATGCTAGGCCAACGGGAAGTACCCTTTTATTTTAACCTTGATCATCATTATTGATATTATAATAATTAAGATTGTTGTTTTAATTAAGATTATAAAACAAGACGTGTAAATATTTTTTTAAGAATTAACACGTCTTGTTTTGTTGAGAGTCTTTTAGCCTTTGCGCAAAGTATGTAAATGTGCGGTAAAATGTCTGGATCTTTTGATTGCGTTGATTTACAAGTTTAATTTTTTTACAGCAGCAAGAGAACATACAACTGAGTAGTTAATATGAGTTTCAACTTGACACCTCAACGTGTTCCCGAGAAAAAGAGTCTTGATAGACAGACTGACAGACATACGGACAACGAAGAGATCCTATAAGGTGCCTTCTTTTTTTGACAAGTTTGACAAGTTTGACAGCAAGAGACCATACAACTGAGTTGTTGATATGAGTATATCAACTTGATACCTCAACGCATTCCCGAGAAAAAAGGACTTCACAGACATACAGACAGACGGACAACGAAGTGATAAGGGTGCCTTCTTTCCTGAGGTACGAAACCCAAAAAATTAAGAGTTTATAAAATAAAGTATACTTAATGATAGAGATTATTTTCCTCATTGACTGCCTGGTCGCAGGCCGGTGGGAGGTGACTGACGCTTCTTTAACTACTAATAGTTAGTATTCTTTGACATCAGTCTACTTTTTTCCCGCATAAAATGAATTAATTTTATAATTTGATACCTTTCGAAATTCTACTTATCCGTTTGCGTTAGTTTCCAGTTTCTATCACGAATTATCTTAAGTTCGTCGCTTTGAGGGTTAAAGTAGCGTGCCTTCCTCCCCCTCTATACTAGTGATGGGATCGGACTGTTTTTGCCGGATAAAATTTGGGCGGAGTGAGATTTTTTTATGATAGTCAGTAGCAAGACGAGAAAATCAGGTGCCTGATGGTAAGTATCATGATTGCCCATATCAAACACAGTGCCACCTAGTGTTTTACAATTCAAAATTCTGCACGGCACTGCACTGCGCCTGTCACCCTGAAATATTAGTTGTTGAAACTCGTCATACCCAGTAATTTCGCTGGTAACATTGTCCTTCAGACCGGAACACAGTAATGTTGTTACACATTACTGCTTGAATTAACTTAAAGTACGCCTATGATATACTGAATTGCTTTTCAAGATCTAATAAACTTGTTGTGGTTTGTTAATTTTTTTACACACTTACGTAAAATATGCTGTGCCGTGCATACCAATAATGTGTAGATTATCAAAGCAAGGGGAAATGCATGAATAACAAAACTCTACACTAGCAAATAATAACTAAAACCATGAAATGTATGTACTCTTAGGGCCGGTTTTTTGATCGCGGGTAATTGTCAAGTTAACAATTTGTTAAACTGACAATGGTTAAGTCCCTAACCAATGGTCAACTCGTGTTTTCGTTTTTTGATACCTTTTTTAGCCTTGGCTAGATTTAACCATGGTTAATTATGTTGCCATTGCAATGAACTACTGATTTACCCATTTTGGAGTCGGGAGATTTTATTTTATATGGCAACTCTTGTAATTTTGATAGATTTAAACGTCAACGATGTCATTAATGTCAAAACCTTTCCGTGTTTTGTGTGAGTTCTTGCGATTTCGCGGTATTTTACAATTTGCAAAATTTATTATTACCTAACCTACTAAAACCAATTTCACATTATACCATCAAGCCACAAATTAAGAATTGAATAAATTGAGTTGAAGATTATTTTCTCTTGTATGTATACAGTTCGGCAGTTCAGCAAAATTCTAAAATTATTGTGATATAATGGAATCAAACACAGAAAATAAGTAAGTACCTAGGTACTATTTTAAATTCTGAACTTGAAACAATGAATATATGAATTAATCTCATATTCTCAACACTGTTGTCCTAAATTCTGACTGACTGATGATCTGAAGGACGACCTCGGCATGGAGAGAGAATGACGATTTCTATTGGTACGAAGTAATAATATGTTAGCGAGGAAGTTCGCGCGCTGCAGTGGGGACGTCAAGGACGTTCTGTTCAAAACTTTCTGTCTCAGCATGTACACCTGACAACTATGGGTTAATTTATACCAGAAAGTCCTTTGACACCATAAGAGTCCAGTATAATGACGCATACCGGGCTCTTATGTGTTATCCCAGATTTTGCAGCGCATTGACAATGCTTTCTTACGCGGGAATACCTGACTTCTTCGCAATATTAAAATCTCGAGTAGTGTCAATGCCTCAGGTAACGCAATTGTAAAGGCAGTTGCTGATAATCTCCAGAGTCTCATGTTTAAGCACTGGATATTGGTTCACATGGAGAGGAATAGGATAAAGACCAACACAAACAATATCATTTATTACTTTGGGTATAAAACACCCGCACAAAGTAGTTTTTTATATAATTTAATATTAATTTAGATAATACTTAACAAAGTGACATACATTGTGTGAGTGTGTCATATCAAACTATATAATGGGTCATGTGTGCCTGCTAATAAATCTATTTTATAAATTCATTTCATGTAAATATACCTATTGTGTTTCAGGGATCGTAATACTTCTAATAATTTTGGCATCGAAGAAAGTTCTTAATAAATGATGTACCTACTCAAAAAGACCTCCACATGCTTAAAATGGAATCAAAGGAGCTTGATATAGAATCGAAGAAGCATGAATTGAAATATAAGAAAAGTCAGGAAGGTGTTATAGTTTATAGAAAAAGCATCATATTATGTTAGAAATAAACAGCCAATAAAACTAAAATAAATTTGTCATATTTTAATTAATCGGTAGATTATTATTATCCTATCCTACTTTCTACTATAAATCCCTACTTTATTATTAAATGCGAAAGTTTGTGAGGATGGATTATGGATGGATGTTTGTTACTATTTCACGCCAAAATACTGAACCGATTAGGCTGAAATTCTGTACCTATTAAGATAGTTTAAACCCTGGAATATACACAAGTATACTTTTTATTCCGATATTCCCAAGGGAACTAAGACTACGCGGGTGAAACCGCGGCGGGGCACAGCTAGTGTTGTATAGTATATAGCTTGAAATATAGATAAAAGTATTATTATTAGTGAGGTAGGTACATTTGAAACCAACAGTAGGTATATAATATGTAGGTATCAATTAGTTCTTGACGATTACTTATGTGGAGTCATAGTTCTGTTTTGTTACCTTTATCATGCTGTACCCCGCGGTTTCACCCGCATAGTCTTCGTTCCCGTCGGAATATTGGGATAAAAAATAACATATGTGTTTTTCTAGGGTCTAAACTATCTACATACCTACTGAATTTCAGCCCAATCGCTTCAGTAGTTTTAGGTGTGAAAAAGTGACAAACATCCACCCATCCATATTCACCAACTTTCGCATTTATAATATTAGTAGGTTTCACAACACGATTTCTTTTGATAGACGCACAATATAGAATAGACGATACCGCTTACGAACTTTTCATTGTCCGAATACTTTAGCGGAGCTGTAAATTACGTGGCCGGTCTTCTTGATAAAGTATAACGTCTGAATATAATTTCTTCGTCTGAGGAGCTATTTCGATTTCCAGTATATTGATAAATTATGTAAATTCATATCTTTAGCATTAAATTCCTTTCAAAACACTCGAATAAAATCAGAAGCAGCAGTAGGTAGATACGATAAGACTAATAACCATCTGTTTTTGGCGCCAACCAGTCGACGGAGCAGTGGTTAAATATTCCGACTAATGGTTACTTATTTGACCATTTGTCAAGCTAACTAGGGATCAAAAAACGAATTTTTTCGAAATTTAACAAATTGTCAAGAAATTTAACAATTAGTCGACTTAACCAGTGATCAAAAAACCGGCCCTGCTACACCCAACTCAATATTCTAAAAGCATGATATTTCGCCGGAAAAAGCTATCCGGCAAAACTTACCTAAGTTGCCGGCTACCACAGGTACATCTCTACTTTTTACCCTTTACCTCTTGCTATTAAAAAGTCCCTGAGCTGAATAAATTATTAAGGAATATTTCTTTCTTTTTCTGACCTCTCAGTCTTTGCTGGACGACATTTTTAGTCCTTTTTGGATAATTCTGTTATTTCTTGGAATGTATTTTTACAGTTGGTTTAATACTACCTGCCTCGGTGGCGTATTGGGCGCATGCTCGACTGCCAATAAAGAGGTCCCGGGTTCGATCCCCGGGTCATGCAAAGTGTTAAATATTGGATTTTTCCATTAGGAATTATCTTAATGATAGCATGTGGAGTCTGCAACTGTGTGCGGTAGATGGCAATAGGCTCGCCCCCTATTACATGGGACCAATAACATACTGGCGAAATGTGGGTGTATCTACTATGGGACTGAGTCCTGGGTACACCTCTGCCTACCCCTTCGGGAAAAAAGTCGTGAATGTATGTTATGTTATGGTTTAATAAAACAAGATTCAAGAAATTTAGTGTTAAAATTTTCTCATGTCATATCTGAATTGTCAGTTACGTTTTTGGTTGCATGCAATAGGGAGCGAGCCTATTGCCATCTACCGGGCACAGTTGCAGACTCCACATGCTATCATTAAGATAATTCGTAATGGAAAAATTCGATAATATTTTGTCTGACCTAGGGATCGAACCCAGGACCTCATGATGGGCGGTAGAGTTCGCGGTTAGACTACGCCACCGAGGCAGTCCAGTTCCGAGTCCGAGAGGCCGAATTAATTTTAGATTGTGTTTAATAATTAGAGTCTGGCTCATGAAAGTAGACTGAAAAAGGGCAACAAATAAAAAAAATGTAAGATAGATAGATAGATAGATAATACTTTATTGTATACCACACACAAAGAAAATAACATTACAGGATACATAAACTAACTTAAATGTACAAGCGGCGGTCTTATCGCTAATAAGCGATTTCTTCCAGACAAGTAAGTTTGTAAGTTTGGCAACATCAAAATTACTATGATATATTTAAAAGAACCTATTTTCATCATCATCATCATCATCATCATCTCAGCCACAGGACGTCCACTGCTGAACATAGGCCTCCCCCATAGATTTCCATTCAGTCCGGTTGCAAGCGGCCCGCCTCCATCGTGTTCCTGCCGTCTTTATCAGATCGTCTGTCCACCTTGTGGGTGGACGTCCTACGCTGCGCTTGCCGGTCCGTGGTCTCCATTCGAGAACTTTGCAGCCCCATCGGCCACCAGTTCTACGTGCTATGTGCCGCCCATAGCCACTTCAACTTACTAATCCACTTCGCTATGTCGATAACTTTCGTTCGTCTACGGATCTCTTCATTTCTGATTTGATCTCGTAGAGATATTCCGAACTAATATAAAGAAATAGCCCTCTCCATAGCTCGTTGCACTATTTTGAGGTTAGGTTTAGGTTTTTTTATATTTAGGTATAAAAATTGTTAAAAATATATCTTTGGGTTATTTTAATGGTTTTTGTAATATTAAAAAAACCATACGCTTTTCTTAAATCAAATATGTTTCGGCGCATATGAAGGCCAAATTAGGTGCCAACTAGGTACAAAAAATTGAGTAGAAAATTATTCTCTCACTCTCCTTAAATGGAAATATCATTTTTTTTAGAAAAGCAATCACCTTAACCGATTTTTTTTTTACAACTTCCACACACGGTCATCTGGTCCTAAACTAGGCTAGAAACCTGTACTATGGTAATCAGAAGACTGATATACATACTTGTATATTTTTATAACACCCAGACACAGATCAAATAGACATGTTCAAGCATACAAATGTTTGACCTGACCAGGGATCGAACCCGGGGCCTGCGGCACAGTAAGCAGAGTTACTACCGTCTGAGCCAACGAGGCTGTCATTAAAATCACACCTGTTATATTATAGAATAATGGGTCATAATATGCACCCATGTTTAATGTTTACAATAAGTATGTCGTAGGTGAAAATGAATGAAGTTACTATTGTGACATTATATGAATAGCTAGGAATGAATGAATGAGCCACACAATGTATGGAACTATTTTAGGTCGATCGTGATCTACCTACTTACTTTGTGAAAGATACTTATGTAAGTAGATGAATATTTTCTATGGGACGGATTTGTTTCGATTTCTAACTCTCGACTGAGATGTTAAAGGATGGTAGGCGTATTCCCATTCATCCAAAAAATTGTTCCCATCACAGCCAATGTTTTAATTAAAATTAATTAATTCGAGGTTATTGTTTAAAGTTGACGGTATCGAGATGTTTTTTATGTGTCCGATGTTATGTTTTTAATTTTATATTTTGTCGATTATAATATTCATATATTAAATAAAATAAAATAAATAAAAATCATTTAATTCAGGCATATAAAACCCATAATACAAATAAGGATAGAGTTCCTTAATGGATAGAGTTCCGCGTTTTGATAAAATTCTTTTTGATAAAATAAAATTTATGTAGTACCTAATGCTATAAAAATGTTTATAATATATACAAACTAAGTCAAAGTCATCACCCGTTAAGTACTAAAAATACATACATACAATCACGCCTTTTCCCCAAAGGGCTAGGCAGAGGTGTACCCAGGACTCGGTCCCATAGTAGGTACTATTACCATCTACCACGCACAGTTCCAGACTCCAGGCAGTTATTGAGATAATTCCAAATGGATGAATCCAATATTTAACACTTTGCCTGATCTGCGGGTCGAACCCGGGACCTCATGATCGGAGTCGAGTTTGCGCCCGTTACGCCACGGCAGTCATAAAAATACATATCTGACAGTAAAAACATTCTAACGTTCAAATTCCACGGCGGCAGGTGTTCATAACAAAACCTATTACTTATAATATAATTACAGTGTACAAAAGGGCGCTTTCACACTTACGGGAATGCGCGGGACATTATACGCAATGCGCTGCAAATACAATATCCGTCTGCAAAAGCTCTGCTGTGCAAAGGACATTTATAAGGCGAGTGTGAATGGTCAAATAGACATAGGCGTTCCTCATATGACCAAATTGATGATCACTTAAGGAAAGGAAAGGCTAGGTCAAAAGTAGCCACAACCGCCGAGCAAGTTGAATAAATCTAATGTGATCAAAGTGGGAGAAACGAAATATTATATCTATGTTATAGGATCGTAGTAAGTGGTAAGAAAAAGTCTCTGTCTGCCCCAATGGGATCAACTGTATAGTATGCACTGCACTGTATATGTAAACTGTATATGCACTGTATACACTGTAAATGTACACTGTATATTATGCATTGCACTGTGAATGTAACTATGTGAGAGGGGGTGTGTGTGTATGTGTATTCTCAATAGCATTGAGGATACATTATTTCCAAAAAGGAATAAGATAACCTAGAAAAGCCAGTCGATCAGACTCGCACCACGCACTTGACTCTATACCATCTACAATGCTCGCCGACTAGCCAGAGATAGGACGAGATATCCTACCATCGTCAGGATAAGTAAGATTCATGGATAAAGTAATACATTCACGAGTCGCGGCCCTCTAACATGAGTATTAACTGACGTCCATAATCACAAGACACTATGAGAAAACAGATTTGCACTGAAATTACGGCAAACCCTCGAACGGATCTCAGAAAATGACAAAAGTTTACTTATCAAGACATATTCCTATTGTTACATTTTAGTTTTAAGTTTTTTAAGATTGGTATAATAATAAAGAATTTATCTATCTATCTATCAAGGCAGTTCGCGCAATGATCGCTTATTATTCTCGTTATATTAAATTATTATGATGATGCCTTACTCCAAATAATGTGCGTTTGACAAACCATGCAGAACAGGCATGTCGCACGACCCTGTATTGTTCCAGCGCTCTGCAGTAAGTACGTGTAAAAGCACTCTAACAACGCTCATGAATCGTCACTTAGCAAAACGATGCATCCATACAAGCTTCACATCTAACGTAACACACAGAATTTGAATAAAAAATATCATTTAAAAACCGGTTTTCTAATTGCTACAAACAATAAGAAGTGCGCGGGCGCGGACCGCCATCTTGTAATGCCGTCCAATAGTGGCGCTTCCCGCGCTGTCAAGGTCACTCTATCTAAGTTCCTAGTTGAATTCTCTAGGCCAATAGTTACTATATACATAACAGATAACATTTGGAAGCCATCTTGTTTTCAATATTAGTTTATCGCACGATAGCGACTAGATAAAGTTATATTGCGATGATAAAAATTCTAAAACTGGTGTTTTGAGTGCTCTGATATTAAATTGCATGTGTTGAATCCGTTTTTTATGGGCTCTTTTATTAAGGTATAAATATCAATAATTTGAATAACAAAACAAAACGAGTTTCCCGGCTTGAGTTAATTCACACGGGTTATTTGGACAATTCAAATTGTCAATTTCAGGCGAGAATCCTACAAGGCCTCATGTCGGAGGCCTAACGACTGTCACTACTAACAAATAGGACGCTTTTTACTATAGCCTAGTAACCTAGATAGGTACTAGCTATATCTAATACTTAACTACCTAAATTTATATTACCTACAATACCTACCTTGTATAGACATACTAAAAATCCCTAGGCTATGTTAATTATTTATTAAAGTTTTTAAACTTACATATTATTATATCTACTTATATTTATTAACTTATACGTAAATAAATAGACATAATAAGTATATATTATTATATTGTAAAAGAAGTTATTAAGGCATAGATTCCACAATCGTTAAGGCGCCTATATAAAATCCAAGTGCTCCAAACCATAGTTAATAAATATTATCATTATTTAACTGCGTTCTCTCCCAATTTTCCTATAAAGTATATTTTTCTGCTTGTCGAGTCGTTCTGTGTCCAATCGTGGTGTCAGAGTGTTCTCTGATTCCCTGACATGATCTAACAACTAATATCGTCTGTGTCGACCACCGAGAACGGACTTGACGTGCCCTTTGAAGCACGGAAACTTCCAGATTTAAATACCACGACATGTTATGATTTGATCCCAGGAGCTCCGGGTTTGAAGCTGAATACATTCAAATCTTTATTATATTTTGAGCACCCGCCAAAAATATTGATAAGTGCTTAAAGTGGAAAAGCTTAGGTGCTCTTCGCGGCAGGTGTGCTCGAGGTGGGTGCTTAAAGTGGAATAGCTTAGGTGCTCTTCGCGGCAGGTGTGCTCGAGATGGGTGCTCAAAGTGGAATAGCTTAGGTGCTCTTCAAGATAGGTGCTCAAAGCGGAATACTTCATTCCTTCTGGGTCACGGACGATACGGTATTCATTTATAAGTACTTACCTACTTACTATTAAATCCTTTTATTTGTTCATAAATTTTACATCATAAACGGTTAAGGAAAAATCGCAAGTTTTTTTTTAAATGCGGAAAATGGAGGAGTTATCCAATATCTAAGTAAGTACCTACCTCGTTAACCTTACGTATATAGTTATACCTAA
The DNA here is from genome assembly GCA_947063395.1 of Hemistola chrysoprasaria. NCBI lineage: Eukaryota > Metazoa > Arthropoda > Insecta > Lepidoptera > Geometridae > Hemistola > Hemistola chrysoprasaria. The sequence goes on from OX346730.1 coordinate 8,680,691, forward strand.
TATAGCCTAGACGGCCCATAACCATGACAAATAAAAAAAAAATATAATACCATTTTCGACTCCTGGTCGCTGCAACGGATTTTTAGGGGCAGAAAAAAGGCTAATTGCAAGTTACAACAAAATTTAAGAAAATCATAATTATGTCGTCTGCTTATGCCGATATACTTTGAGTACTTATTTGGGTTGTCTTTAGAATCAAGCTGGGATTTTGTGATTGGATTTGACAATTGGAACAAATTTTCGGATGTATGGGAACGACCCAATACAATAATTCTAAAACTTTCAGTGTTACCCACGTAGCACTAAATGAAGTATTATGAATATCCATTGCAAAACAACAACTGGACTTTTATCTTTTGGTCGACCAACTTAAAACCCTTCTCCAATTTCCATTGGATTGTATTCTGCCAAAACCAGGTATAAGCAAACGACTATATAGTGAAAGCTGACCTCTCTGACCTTAGAAATCGACGTTGCATCCGTAATTCGTAAGCGATGTTTATGGACTTTAACCAACTTGTCTGTGGCACTGGTCTATTTGTCTATTGTCATAGAATACAGACCTAACATAGTATTATTATCTGTTCTGTGCCTAAAGGCAATGATCTTTTATACAAACTGAGATAGATAGATAGATATTTTTTTGTATGGTAGTGAGTGACAAGACGAGCAAATCAGGTGCCTGATGGTAAGCATCATGATTGCCCATATCAGACACAGTGCCACCCAGTGTTTTATAATTCTAAATTTTGCGCGGCACTGCACTGCACCTGTCACCCTAGTCACCCTACTGGGCATTCAACAACTCTTATCGAGTTGTTGAATCTCATCATGCCCAGTAATTTCGCTGGTAACATTGCCTTCAGACTGGAACACTGTAATGTTTGCACATTATCGCTTAGCGGATGAATAACTAGCAAAGGTGTGGTAATTCCCCAGGCGGCCCCCTGCAAAAGAGGCTTACCACTACAAAATAGATGCGTTTTACCCTGCTTTGCGCGGCGCCTCAAGTCAAGCTAATTGGCTTGAGTCAAGTCAGTCGCACCTTGTCATGCGCTGATGTTACACGTATTTGCTGATCACGTAGCTGTGAACCTGTGTTTATCTCTTACTCTTACTTTTTTTTAAATCTCTACTATGTTTTACTTTAAAGTTAGAATTAAAATAGATTACTATTTATTTCGCAGATTTTAAAAGTTTAAAGTTATAGCGTGTATTTTAATTGTAGCGTCCGTGTTCCAGCGGAAATATGCCCGGCTTTAAATCCAGAGTCTCTGGATCGAATTTCACCATGTGGACTTTTCGCCTGGACGCTACCGTGTTTCGGATGGCACGCTAAACTGTAGGTCCCGGCTGTTTCCTATAAGATATGTAGGGGGCAGTCGTTAGCTCATGTCGGAGGCCTTGTAAGAATCTTGGCATCCTGAAACTCTGACAATATGGGTTGTTCACATAACCCATATGAATTGACTCGAGCAGTGTAATTGGGGTAACCCGTTCTGTTAGAGTATAAATTCAAATTATTATCATAAAAACATCCAAGTATTATCAAAATCCCGTTCTAACAAAAACAAATCAAAAACATAAATCGTCAACAAACCAAAACATACAAACAAAAACCGTGTAACTATCGTCATAAAGTGTTAAATTAAACGAATATTTGCCTTTTACAGTCCCGAATTGAGCGGGTAGCGGCAGAGCACGTTTCGGGATTAACCCGACACTATAGTTTACGAGACCACGAATAAATGTCAACCGGTTACCCGGCCGATAGGGATGAGGTACAAATCGATAGATTATTAAAGTTTTGAAACTAAACTGCAGCGTACTGGGACATCCGTATGACATAATAAACTGACTGAAAAAATTAATACATGGGACTGAGTCCTGGGTACATCTCTGCCTACCCCTTCGGGAAAAAGGCGTGAACGTATGTTGTTGTTGTTGTTGAAAAAATTAAACTTATGCAAAATCAAACTCAAACTCAATAAGATTAATTCAAATAGGTCATAATCTGAAACTTTTGCACGTCAATGAAGATAAACAGTACTGAGTCTACCGTGCGTTCGGAAAGATACCTCTACAAGAAGAACGCACAAGAAACTTGTAGGGTTTAATTTTTTCAACAGATAGTTTCACAATATTTGGTTTGGTTACATTCGTTTTCTTTGAAGGTGCCGCGAGGTGCGGGGAGGTAGCGCGAAATGGATTATATGAAGCATTTTACATTTTTAAAGAATTTTGTATTTGTATTGCATTCGTCATTCAAAATAATTCTCTGTTTGTTTATAAGGGACTGCCTCGGTGGCGTAGAGGGCGCATGCTCGACTGCCAATCAAGAGGTCCCGGGTTCGATCCCCAGGTCAGGCAAAGTGTCAAATATTGGATTTTCCATTAGGAATTATCTCAATAACTGCCTGGAGTCTGGAACTGTGCCCGGTTGATGGCAATAGGCTCGCCCCCTATTACATGGGACCAATAACATACTGGCGAAATGTGGGTGTATTTACTATGGGACTAAGTCCTGGGTACACCTCTGCCTACCCCTTCGGGAAAAAGGCGTGAATGTATGTTATGTATGTTTTGTTTATATGGAAGGTAGATATTATTCTTCTCGAAGTAAAAAAATATGTTTATTAGCTGTTCACGTTAAACTATTCATGTAGTAAAAAATCTAATGTCAGCTCTAGTTTTTTTTTTAACAAACGCATTTAGGTATTTATTGTTCAAAGAAAAATTGTCATCGAAACGTGATCTCAACACTATTTATTTTAAATCGCATTATATTACAATCAGAGAATACAACGTGCCGGCGAATTTCCTACCAGACTGAAAGTTTCGTCTAACAAAGAATTTTCAACCAACAAATACACAAACGAAAACAAACTTTATCTTACGAACATAAGGTTCGAATTCTAATGTCTTCTTCAAGAGGTTTTCTATTTTGTTTTCGGATGAAACTTATTTGTGAAAACAGGATAGAAGGAGATACCAATAGCAGTAGTGTAACGAATGTGAGTGAGACAAAAACACACTAAATTTACGAAGCCACAGGTGGTGTACCTCGGGTAAAGGTGCAGGTGAAATTGGACATCGATTAATTATAATTATTTCAATAAATTACGTTTTTATGGTTAGCGTAATTAAGTATAACGTATGGGCCTTGATTATAAATGAATTCTGAATGGAGATTTTTATACAGGGTTACTGGCAATCTGTTAGAATCCTCTTAAATAATTGACATAAGACTCAATAATAATTGCCTTAAGAATAATAAATAATATGACTGAAATATTTGTACGCCTGCTTGCAGGCTGAGTACACTGACTTTAAGATATTTAAGGTCCTATATATAATATAAATTAAATATATACATTTTAATGTAGATTGATTGTTTAAAAGGATGTTGAATAAAGTGTTAAGATATACATGTGTATGCATAGTGCAGGTGCAGGGTTCCATACCTAGATACCAAGAACATACAGCTCCATCTATTAGTTCTTTGCGCAAATTATGGAAATATGCTGTAAAATGGCCATAACTTTTGATTGCGTCCACTTAGAAGAATGATTTTTTTACAGCTACAAGGGACCGTAGTTCCGTTATTTAAATTTAAAAAAAAATCTGTGATCTAAGTTTTTGATATCAATTTCCTCCACGAAGTCCCGTTAAAAAGTGTCTTGACAGACGGACAACAAAGAATCGAAATCAAAAAATCGAATAATGTGTTACTAGCTGTGCCCGCGGTTTCGTGTGGTCTTCCTTTCCGTAGGAATATCGGAATAATAAGTACCCTATGTGTTATTCCAAAGTCTAAACCATCTACATACCGAATTCCAGCCCAAACAGTTCAGTAGTTTTGGCGTGAAAGAGTAACAAACATCCATCCATCCTTCCTCAGAAACTTTCGCACTCATGTATAATTACACATAACATAACATAACATACATTCACGCCTTTTTCCCGAAGGGGTAGGCAGAGGTGTACCCAGGACTCAGTCCCATAGTAGATACACCCACATTTCGCCAGTATGTTAATGGTCCCCTGTAATAGGGGGCGAGCCTATTGCCATCTACCGGGCACAGTTCCAGACTCCAGGCAGTTATTGAGATAATTCCTAATGGAAAAATCCAATATTTGACACTTTGCCTGACCTGGGGATCGAACCCGGGACCTCTTGATTGGCAGTCGAGCATGCGCCCTCTACGCCACCGAGGCAGTCTATAATATATGTATAATTAGATGAATATTAAGTGGGAAGTAATATTCAGTGTCCTTATTTAAAGACAGACACACTCACTCATCAACGTACAGCCCTAACCTGAAATTAGCACGTAGATTTTCATTCCGTAGAATAATAAGAATAAACTTAAGTTTCCACGAGAACGAATTGGCAGGAAATACGCTAGTTAAATACTTATCTTACTAATATTATAATTCTCAAATCTCAGTACAATGTAAAAAATTTACGTTTTTAACAGGTGAACAAAACGCTTGCGAGTTCTAACTCGCCTCCAGCGCCATCTAGCGCAATCTTGGTTAGATGGATGGATGGATGTTTGTTAGGTATATATACTCTTTCACGTCAAAACTACTGAACTGGTTGAGCTGAAATTTGGTATGCAGGTAGCTTAGACCCTGGAATAACACATAGGGTACCTTTTTCCCGATATTCCCACGGGAACGATATCTACGCGGGTGAAACCGCGGGACATAGCTAGTTTATAATAAGTACAAAATTTTAGATTTAACCTAAAACCGAAAATCGTTACAAAGCAATGAAAATTAAATAAAAGCTTGTAAATAAAAAATGGAAAACTACATGAACAGATGTAAGTTCCCATGGAAATAGGCTAACTATTAGTAAGCTTACAAAGAACCCATAGTTTTACATGTACATTGTAAAATCCATAAATTAATGGAGTCAAGTTAGTCTTTAGCCCTTTTATTAAAAGAATGTGATGAAATGTTTTAAAAATAGGTGCTTTTAATGAAAAAGAACGTTTAATAATGCACCTATTAAAACTTATCCTCTGAAAGGGTAACTGCATCATTTAGAACAACTTTCACTTAGAAACAATTATTCTAAAATCACTAAAGAATTCAACTCCAATAATGTCCCTTGTATGTTGTAGGTCAATGAACCTTTACTATGAAACAGCTGATTACAGAGTGGGCTCCGTAGTGAAAGGTGTTCTAAATGATGAGTCCCTAATCCCTACTCCTTAAGGGTCTCTACAGAGATTATCAGAGATGTCTTTGTTTGACTAACTCATTGGACTCAGTTGGTAGTAACTCTGCCTTCTAAGCCGCAGGTCCCGAGTTAGATCCCCGAACAGGTCAAACATTTGTGTGCATGAATATATGATATTATGTGATATTATGTATGTGGTGGGTGTTATAAGTATATATTTAAGTCTTCTGGCTACCAAAATAAACAGGTTATGCCTAGTTTGGAACCATATGATTTAGAGAATTGGAACGAGTTTACCCACTACCTTTATCCTATGGTAAGCAATGACGTGGTCTATTGAAAAATCCATGAAAATAACAAGTCTATAACATTTCACGCAGTGCACCACAAACGATGGGAATTCGTGCAAATGTTGAAGGCAAGTGCAATTTTTACTTCAATTAGACAGTTTATCGAAAGCCTTTATAATTTTATTATAATTTAATTGTTCGCTTTGAAACTAACTCGAATATAGATAGCAATCGATGACTCTAAAATTATTTAGAACGTTAGTTATGTGTTTTATTTGACACAGTTAGTTTTAGAAGTCATGTGACTGTAAAGAATTGAGGGGTGCGTTGAGGATAATATTCTGGAGAGCGAGATGAAAGACCAGAACGGAAGAAAAGGACGTGACCTAGTGAGAATGGGTTGAATCTGGAACCCCTTGTTTCAAATCTCGTATCATATGTGGTATAACATCTAGAATCTGAAAGCCATCGTGTATTTGAAGGGCACGTATCGTGATGGTCCCAACTATCGTATTTGATGCCATTTTACAGGCTTTTGGGAGGCATTTTCTCAGGGCTTACTGCTCAAAGAGAGAAAACTAACACGCCAATCCCTATCCCATCCTTAAGTTGTAAGTTGTGTGAATCTTCAAGGATTTTACTTAACAAAAAACTCAACACCAAAAAATACCGCTATAGTACAGTATACTTTAACATTGCTGCATTTTCACATAAAATATTTATATCATCATCATCAGCTGGAATACGTCCACTGCTGAACATAGGTCTCCTTATAGAACGCCACTCATGGCGGTTGCTCGCCCTTCGCATCCACCGTGAGCCTGCGATACGTTAGTACTATTATTTATTCTGTGCCTGCGATCCTGACCAGGTCCCGAAGATCTAGTCAGTATCCACCGCGTTAGGAGTGGATACTGCTACGCTTCGTCTTCCTGTCCGTGGTCTTCACTCGAGAATCTTTCTTTCCCAACGGTTATCGGTTCTGCGAGCGATGTGGCCTGCCATAGCCACTTTGACTTGCATATGCTGAGCTATATCGCACACATATTATATTGAATCGCCATAAATCATTGAAAATAAGAAATAATTGTAAATACAATATTATGTAAATATCCTTATATAAATTCAAACAAAATTCCTCAAAGATATTAAAAAGGTTTAAAATGTCACGTATACGTGATGAGAGGCCATGGTCCAGTTACATCGCTTTACTATTAAATAAAATGAATAAAAATGTCATTTGAAACTAGATTCACATTTTATTGATGCACGATGCTTCTAGATTCTAGATCAAGTTCCATATAATAGTATAACCAACATTATATTATTATTCTCTATATTTTCTAAAAATAAATATGTATGGTCATTGGGAAAAGATCGCCCCAGCGATAAATATGTCCACCAATTGGTAATAAGCCCACTCTTTGAAATTGTTATATTTTGTTTATTATGTTCTGTATTATAATATTAATAAAGGGTTATCTATATATCTTATACTCGTATTACGAGTAAGTCTATCAAAATATTTGTGATATTGCCATTTTCTCTAAGGATATAATTAAAAAGTTGGCAGGAAATAGCGAATATTGTGTTTTTAACCCCCGTCCTTAATAGAAGGGGTGATATAAGTTAATGTGTGTTTGTCCATATTATATCGTATCGACATAGCTCACTTAAAATGCCTCAAATGAAAGGGAAGGAAAGATTGAAGTAATAGGATCATTCTTTAATATGTTATATAAAAGCCTTTTATAAGTTAAAAATTAAACAAAAAAAAAATTAAAAAAGAAGTTAAAAGTCAAACTGGCCCAATCGATAAAAAAATAAAGAATTCTATTACATGTAAACCATTCAAGAAGAAATGAAAAATTCAAGTAGAATGTACATAAGAAACATGTTACCAGAATAATAGGATGGACGAATGATGGATTTATTTAAAAAAGGCGATAATGTCAATACCAGACCTCATAATTTCAATTCCAATAACAAATAATGCATTATGAATCGGGATCAAGAGAAAACAACTGAATCCCCTATTATTTTAATGCAATGTATAATGAAATAAACTGGACCTTGCGCTTAGACATTGGTGGTTATGGTTTAATAATAAACTTGGTCTAATTTAAAACTTACAAAATTTGTATTGTAAAAACCTGGAGTGCAGTCAAAGTGCAATCAAACGTTTTTGTTGAAAACGTTGTTGAAAATGTCTATATTTCTGAAACGACTTGAAACTTATTGGCGATTTCGAGATACCTAGGAAATATCGAAAGTAAACATTTTGTGAAATGCTCATTTAAGAGATTCGGAATTATACAGAAAGTGGACATTTTAGGAAGTCAGACGACTTGCACCGAAATCATATCCTCACTAATAAGGAACAGTTCATATGACTTTCATCCCTTCGCATAGTATAATATTTAATACCAGGCTAGTTTTCCACTCTTTAATTTTTCAGTCATTGGTGCAACTTTCAGACTTCTTACATACCTACTCGTACACAATTCTATTTTTATCCATTCTTATCACTCCAAACATCCATCTCAATATTCGCATCTCTGCTGCACGCATTCTCCTTGTAGGTTATCGGATATAATTAGTGGAAATTGGGATAAAAATCCATAGTTTCCAGTAGCGCTGCATCTGTTGCTCTCCTTGCAGACGCACGCCAAAGTTGTATTCTATCGATTTTGTTCGATCCCCGCATCTCTGTTTTTCCAAGTAAATGTTTGTTGACGGTGATACGACGGTGTTTGGCCGTTCAAAGACGAATTGTTCCCAGTTTTGCCTTTGTTTTTTGAAAACGGTTCTTCGGGTTCCTTTTACGTTTCATTGCAATGAAATATTGACTATAGCTACTAGTCCGTACACTCACACTTCGTCAGTTATGTTTTTTTTTAATCCCATGTGAAATAGATGTCTACCGGTGGTTCTATTTGTCAGTGTAGAGATTATCTCACGTCTATCTTATCCTGTCACGGTCGCCAGTTTTGGCGGCGTTATAGTTATTGCCGTCTGTTATGCACTTAAGATAATGCAGTTTATATTATTTGCAGGTTGTAGGTTCTCCAAAATACCGTTATACTTTTTAAATGCCTCTTTTAATTACTATAACAGACACATCAGCCACCATATTTTTCATTTCTGTTGCCAACATAACAACAATATACATAATTATAAGCTAACAGTAATCTATGGTCATTTGCTATTTGTTTTATGTTTTACTTTTATTAATCATGTCCTTGTTTTAGGATAACTGGTAGAAAATGCTACACTAGCATTAAGTTAGTCCTAGTGTTGTGCTGAATTATAAATAAATAAATATATCGACTGCCTCGGTGGCGTAGAGGGCGCATGCTCGACTGCCAATCAAGAGGTCCAAGGTTCGATCCCCAGGTCAGGCAGTGTTAAATATTGGATTTTTCCATTAGGAATTATCTCAATAACTGTCTGGAGTCTAGAACTGTGCCTGGCAATAGGCTCGCCCCCTATTACATGGGACCAATAACATACTGGCGAAATGTGAGTGATCTACTGTGGGACTGAGCCCTGGGTACACCTCGGCCTACCCCTTCGGGAAAAGGCGTGAATGTATGTTTTAAATATGTCGTATAAGTCATTTTGTATTATTATGACACTAAGTAAGACGTAGTCTATCTACGTTTCAACGAAAACTTACTCCTGAAGTCTGAAGTTTGTCTTTCACTTTGTGCACAGGGACTTACGTAATTAGGAGAATTCTCTAACAGATATCTTTTAAGCTTACAAAGCTATTATTTATTATACACTCAATATAATATCTTCATATCTTTTTTTATTAACACATAAGTTTATCTATTGTCACTTTTTATAAAAACGAATTGTATAGGTAATTGTAACAAATATAGTTTTCGATTAACTGTAAGGCTCCCCGCGATACAGGCCAGCCCTAGTGCGGGAACAACCAGTAAAAAAAAAAAAAATCTATGGAACGTGATATAAAAATTTGTAGTAATATTTAAGGGGATTCATCTACCCGGTAAACTAAACCACTTGTCGAAAGAAAGAATTGCGAAATTGAGTATTTGAAAAAAAAAATTGTTGTATTTATCAAGTTATTTTGTAAGTTTAATGAAAATTATGTATTATCCGATTCAAAACTCACTTAAAATATTTTTTTTTAATTTATTACAACCAATTCAAAATTGATACAATTCCAATACGAGTCACTTGTTCACGAACGCGCTACGAGTGGTCGCCATGATTGTGACGTCATTATGTTATAGTTATGTTTTTTTTTTTATGGTAGTGAGTAACAAGACGAGCAAATCAGGTGCCTGATCGTAAGCATCATGATTGCCCATATCAGACACAGTGCCGAATTTTCAATTTTAAAATACTGGGTGTATTTTAAAATTGAAAATTCTGCGCGGCACTGCACTGCGCCTGTCACCCTGAGATATGAATTGTTGAATCTCATCATGCCCAGTAATTTCGCTGGTAACATTGCCCATCATACCGGAACACAGTAATGTTTGCACATTACTGCTTGGCGGATGAATAACTGGCAAAGGTGTGGGACTTCCCCAGGCGGCCCCCTGCAAAAGAGGCCTACCACTACAAAAACCTATGTATGGTACCTATTATAACTTTCGGTACTGGATTAAAAATGTTTTTTTTAATTTGATATAACTTTGTAATTATAGCGAATAAAAGAAAACTAAAAATAGTTTTGGTACGAATCTTATATATGATCTTTCCATTTATGCCAAAAGAAAATAAAATTCAAATACTCAATTCGCATAAAAATTGTATGTGAAGTTGTTTTTTGTGCGAATTTCACCATTTTTTATTTTCCAAGTTGTTTAGGTTTTTGGGGAGATGCACCGCCTTAAGTATAACTAGACCTTTTGTATCACGTTTTAAGCATAAAAAACAAAGTCCTGATTCCTGATTGTCTAACACACTGACATACAAAAAAGTAAAAGACATATACATAAGCAATGTTTTCAACATACATACATTCACGCCTTTTTTCCCGAAGGGGTAGGCAGAGGTGAACCCAGGACTTAGTCCCATAGTAGATACACCCACATTTCGCCAGTATGTTATTGGTCCTTGTAATAGGGGGCGAGCCTATTGCCATCTACCAGGCACAGTTCCAGACTCCAGGCAGTTATTGAGATAATTCCTAATGGAAAAATCCAATATGTTTTCGTTGGAAATTATCCTCAATAAATTTAAATAATAAAGCTAGTCAATAGTGATACAAAGGTTAATGTCACTCCATTTACTGAAAGTTTGTATTATAATTTTCTAGTGTAGAGTTTATTTTACGTAATTAAGTACATATAGAATTTTTTATATCTTCAAAAATGTGGGTAATATCTTCAAAAAGGGGTTTAGTGTGAAAACGAAAACAATTCTGAACCGATTAAGCTGACATTCGGTATGTAGATAGCTTAGATCGTGGAATAAGATAAAAAGTACTTTTTATCCCGATATTCCGACGGAAAAGAAGACTAAGCGGGTGAAACCGCAGGGCGCAGTTAGTTATAATAATAAAATTTTTTTTTTTTGCTCTAACGGGTAACTCCAATTCTACTGCTCGAGTCATTCATACGAGTGTTCTGTAGACAACCCATATTGTCAGTTTCAGGTCGCCAAGATTCCTACAAGAACTCTGACATGAGCTAACGACTGCTCCTTATAGGAAACAGCCGGGAATTATAATTTAACGTGCCATCCGAAACACGATAGCGCCAAGGCGAGTGTCCACATGGTGATATTCGATCCAGGGACTCCGAATTTTATATTATGGCTTGCAAGTTTTAGTTTGACTGGTATGTAGCCCTCTTTAAAACTAAACATCATTTTGTAGGCCACCACAGTACACTCACCTCATAAACCCTTGAATACAACCGCGTAACATAATACAAAAGTAGATAGAACACCCAAGACGACCCGATTCCAGGCTATTTCGTCAATTTTCCCTTTGTCTAGTTACTAGAGGTTTTAAAAAGGGGGGAGAGAAATGTGGCGAAGGATCGATATAGGGTGGCGGGTGGCGTAACAGATCGGGCTGAACGTCTAGCGCTGGACTTTCTTGTGTTTTCGTTTTGTTTGGTTATATTAGACGTTTATTGGCGTTTGCAATTAGGGAATTAAAGTTTTTGTAAACATTATTTTATAGGTTTAACAGGAATGGGAACCTCGTAGCAGTTTGACACACACCTATGATTTTTTTCACCAAATTGATGCTTTGTATTCCCCTGTTTTCTCCGAATATAGTAAACCTTTATCATACATTTTGTATCCTGATATTTTGAAGATGAAGTAAATTATGTATATACTGGGAATTTTAGAAGTTCACTATGAAAAAGCGGAGAGTTTATAAGAGAAACCAAAATTACAGGGACATAGTTGACTTCACTATATAGATATCAAGATATAATTTTTTAGAGTCGGTTAATTATATTCTGAGGAAACAGGGCAATACAAAACATCGATTTGGTATTTTTTTCATGGGATTGCGTCGAATTTCTCGTGGCTAGGATTCGCTCTAATGTCGCACTAGCTCCTCTAATCAGCTCCTCTGATCAGTGTGACTTAACTGCCTCGGTGGCGTAGTTGTTCGCATCCGCTGTTGCCGATCATGAGGTTTTGGGTTCAATCCCCAGGTCATGCAAAAAGTCCTATTGAAATTTTCTATTAAGAATTTTCTCCATTACAGCTTGGAGTCTTGGGCTGTGCCCGGTAGATGGCAATAGTCTCGCCTCCTACTATATTACATGAAATGGGACTTAAAACGTAACTAGCGAAGTTTAGGTGTAAGTAACTATTAATTTAGTCTTTAATAATGCTCATTACTTAATTAAGTATTTTGTAGAATACTCGAGCAGTAGAAACCCTCCAGCAACTGCTGGGCAAAGATCTCCCAAAAGATTTCGTAAGTTTAGATATTTTTTTCGTTTTAACCTCACGTAAGTACCTACATAGTCAAAATAAACAAATGATACAAAACATAATAATAAACAAATCAGATACCAATTAGCAAATCTGCTTATACAAAAAGGTGTGCGTAAAGAGAAGCCATTTTGTATAAACAAAATCCAATAGAGTCGTGTATATGTGTGTGTGACGCGATTCCAGTCAAGGGTGAACGGTCTTATATGTTTACAGATATAACCTAGATTCATAATATAAAATATAAACTAATTCAAATGCAGAAAGAAAATATACCAACCATCTATGTCCTCAATGTATTCGTTTTTTTGACGTGACAACGTCTTATAATTCGATAGAGCCGGCTGCACGCACGAAAAAACATGACTCATGCGGCGTTACCTCGCTCTGAGGCGTTCCATGTAAGGCTTGAAGTGCAAGCGAGAGCGCGGAACGAGCGACAAAGAAGCACAATCGGCCTTTGCGTTCGGCAGCGTTCGACATCCGTCTCTCTCCTACTTGAGTGAGCGCGTTGTCACGTTCAACTATCGTCAGTAAACCGACTTTACAGACAACCAATATTTTTTATATTAAATAGGTCACCGTTTGACCCCAATCTCACCTGATGGGAAGTGAAGATGAGGCCTTAAATGGAGCACGTTTCCCTAGAAGATAATTATTCACTCTTCTCTTGAAGACCCGAAGATCTTATTCAGGTGGAAAGACGCCGGTAGAGAATTCCTAACTTTATATAAGCCTTCAACAGGTTTTGAAATTACTCTCTAAGAGCTCAGTTATCTCTTTATGGATTTTATTATAGAAACGTACACAGTTGCCGCAGACAGACACAGATACACAGACACGTCAAACTTATAACACCACTTCCTTTTTCGGTCGTGGGTAAAAAAACTAGGTACTTATATTAAAGAAACAAGACGAAGATCCCGGAATATAAGCAAGACCCTAGGTGGAGCTTACTTGTTGATTCTGTCTGTGGAACGATACGTGTAACCCATATTCCATGTTTGCCTGTTTATAATAACTGGCTATATAGGTTATCCGTGGAGTTACCGGCTTTAGAATAGTGCTCCACCCTCTCTACCCGTGGTTGCCGTAAGAGCCGGCTAAGGGTTAACAGATCCAGAGGAGGCAACAGCGTCCTCGGCAAAAAACCATCGAATTGCGCTCGACGACCCGCCTGCCCAGCGTGTCGAGTATTGGCAAAACCCCCCTTTATGGGGGAGGCCTATGTTCAGTAGTGGATTACCGACGGCTAAGATGATGATGATGATGATGATGATGATGATATAGGTTATAAGTAGGTACTTATATGCATTAGGTACCTTAGTACCTAGTTATTGTGCCCCGCGTCAGCGCTGAAATAGTGGATTGTTACTCAAGGGGCTAGACAGACCCATTGACGAGGTAGTTTTGACGAGCGAGGGAGTAAATAGAAACCGAGTTATATTGGGTTCTAGCGCCGTGTGTTACACTCTACTTTTTGCGATTGTGAGAAAATAAAATGATTAATTTCAGTAAAACATTTTGGCTAATATGGATTTTAATTGTATTATGGTGAACAACCGAAATAAATGGATTATTATTATCATTATTATTATTATTAATATCCTATACGTGCGACACCAAAAAACTATAATCTCGTTGGTAACAGACAAAAAAATTAAAAATAAATCAACTTTTAAAAATAGGTTGAAACGTTATTTGCTATTATAGTGATCTGTGGTTATTTGACCCCGCTCTGGTTCGCAACAATGACAGACTTTTTGAGTAAGGAGATACCCATTGTACCTATACGAGATAGTTTTAATAAATAGAATAATAATAATAATAATAAATTGAATTTATATTCTAACAGAACGGGTTACCCCAATTACACTGCTCGAGTCAATTCATATGGGTTATGTGAACAACCCATATTGTCAGAGTTTCAGGATGCCAAGATTCTTACAAGGCCTCCGACATGACATAACGACTGCCCCCTACATATCTTATAGGAAACAGCCGGGACCTACAGTTTAACGTGCCGTCCGAAACACGGTAGCGCCCAGGCGAAAAGTCCACATGGTGAGATTCGATCCAGGGACTGCGAATTTAAAGTCGGAGTCCGTATCATATTTTATCGCCCATTCAGGATCCATAATGTATTTTTATTAATACATTTTGTAGAAATATGTCGTACCTACCTAACCTGACCTACTTATTTTGATCAGACTCAAAATATTCAACAAAAAACGACATTGTCGCCGACCTTGTCCATTGCAGTTTTGTCTAGACTCTATAATATAGTAAAATTATTCACTGCATTCGGAATAATTTCTACATTTCCGTCAACGTACCAATATTTGACGTAGCAATCACAGACGGTAGCAATGAACACAGATATCGCGCTTAAATAAACCAAGCTGAGGCCGATCCCAGTAATACTAAATACTTGGGTGTTACGATCAATAACACCCAACTAAATAACGTAACGTAAGATGTATACAATAAAGTGTTTATCTATCTATCTATCAATTTCCAATTCAAATATTTTTTATTCGTATAAGTAGGTTCTAACAAGTATGTATTAAGAAATTTTACCAGCGAAATAACTGGGCATGATGAGATTCAACAACTCATATCTCAGGGTGTCAGGCGCAGTACAGTGCCGCGCAGAATTTTGAATTTTAAAACATTGGGTGGCACTGTGTCTGATATGGGCAATCATGATGCTTACCATCAGGCACCTGATTTGCTCGTCTTGTCACTAACTATCATTAAAAAAAAAATTTAAGAAAGCCCCTCTTCCACTTCTCTCTGCTCCATTATCACACTCTGGTTACAACAATTTGTCATTTGTGTTAATAAAAGTGTTTATAATGAGCCCAAACACGATATATTTGACTTTCGAATCGACCAGACCCTAGGAAGTGGTTCTTATCCCTTCAGCCGCTAGAAAAGCTGACAATAAACGGCTGAATAAATTTTCATGAGGCAGCCAAAGAATACTAACAATCACTACATAAAGTAGCGACACTGATCTCCACCCGCCATTTTACGTCGTCTGAGACCAGGCAGTCGACGAGGTAGTGACGCCCATACTTACGCATTTTATGTTTTCTACGTAATAATAGTAGTAGTAGGCTATTGCGCGCGGGCGATTGTATGGAGTAACGGGGGTCTGTCATAGCTAAGAACATTCGAATAATTTATACCACTAGGCTAGGCCTTAGTTTACAGACACATAACATAACATACATTCACGCCTTTTTCCCGAAGGGGTAGGCAGAGGTGTGTAGAGGTGTACGCAGTCCCATAGTAGATATAGATGTAATAGGGGTTGAGGGAGTTGAGGGGTTGAGGGGGAAATAGGGGGGGAGCCTATTGCCATCTACCGGACACAGTTCCAGACTCCAGGCAGTTACTGAGATAATTCCTAATGGAAAAATCCAATATTTAACACGTTGCCTGACCTGGGGATCGAACCCGGGACCTCTTGATTGGCAGTCGAGCATGCGCTCTTTACGCCACAGAGGCAGCACCGAAGCACCGAGGCGAGATAGAAAAATAGGCTTAATAGAATAATAATACAAAAAAAATCTGCTAACAAATTAAAACCCGAGATTTCCAATTGCAATGTTAGAAAGTCACGCTTCTACCTTCCTATCAAATTGTCATTGGATTCTTGTGTAATATAACCACCCCAAAAACCCCAACAGTCACAAAAGAAACCTAAAATCTGAACAATGGTGATAAACGGCAGTAGTTACTTTGGTCAAAACATATGACTAACTAACCACTATCATTATTATTCGAATACTAGCTGTTCCCCGCGCTTTACCTGCTATAAAGTACCTATCCTATATGCCCGGGCTACACGAGGCTAGTTTTTCAAGCTAGGATAGCAAGCTAGTGTTAGTAAGCTAGCAAGCTAATACTTCTGGCTTCGTGTAGACAAAACTATCTTCATTTGTAAGCTAGTAAGCTAGTTGACAAGCCAGGACAGTTTTTAATAGGATGGAGTTCTATTTTCAGGCTAGTAGCGTCTCCCCACCAATGATTTTACTATCCTGGCTTGTTTACTAGCTTCATGTGATCGGCGAAGCTAATTTGCAGTTGGCTAGTAAACAGGAACCACGCGTTTGGTTTGTTTTTCTACCGTTTTTGTAGTTCCTCTTCTAGTTCTTCTAGCGCGAAATGCCACAGTTTTCGAAGCAACTGTTTTAGTCTTAGTCTAGTTTAGCTTGAAAAACTAGCCTCGTGTAGCCCGGGCAATAAAGTGCTATATGTATGTAAGTATAGTAGGACTGTCTCGGTGGCGTAGAGGGCGCATGCTCGACTGCCAATCAAGAGGTCCCGGGTTCGATCCCCAGGTCAGGCAGTGTTAAATATTGGATTTTTCCATTAGGAATTATCTCAATAACTGCCTGGAGTCTGGAACTGTGCCCGGTAGATGGCAATAGGCTCGCCCCCTATTACATGGGACCAATAACATACTGGCGAAATGTGGGTGTATCTACTATGGGACTGAGTCCTGGGTACAACTCTGCCTACCCCTTCGGGAAAAAGGCGTGAATGTATGTTATGTTATGATTTTGGGAGTCAGTTTATTTCGGGACTTTTCATTGTTTCTTAGTTAGTGACACACACTAAAAGGTATTAGGTATAATATTTGATAGGTTTGCATTAAATTAATTCCAGCGTTGTGCTGAATTATAAATAAATAAATAAATAGGTACCTAATACCGAATGTGAGTAATTACGTAGTTTAGTTAAGTTTTGTGGTGAAATAAATTCATTTAACATAACATAACATACATTCACGCCTTTTTCCCGAAGGGGTAGGCAGAGGTGTACCCAGGACTCAGTCCCATAGTAGATACACCCACATTTCGCCAGTATGTTATTGGTCCCATGTAATAGGGGGCGAGCCTTTTTTGTCATCTACCGGGCACAGTACCAGACTCCCGGGGTGATATTACGAACATGCAATCGCGTAACAACAGCAGTAAATTTTGCTGTCAAACGTCATTTCTTGTATGCCGTTTGACAGCTTTTATTAAGCAATTAAACGCTTTCCACACTTCTACTGCTGTTCGTATAAGGCGGCAGGTTGTCATAGAGATTTTTTACATATCACAAAATAATGTTAAGTTTCAAATAATAGCAGGATAGGATTAAATGTCAGATCATAGTTCAATTAAAAAACCTATCATCATCATCTCAGTCGTCGGTAATCCACTACTGAACATAGGCCTCCACCATAAAGGGGGGTTTTGCCAATACTCGACACGCTTGGCAGGCGGGTCGTCGAGCGCAGTTCGATGGTTTTTTGCAGAGGACGCTGTTGCCCGTCCTCTGGATCTGTTAACCCTTAGCAGGCTCTTACGGCAACCACGGGTAGAAAGGGTGGAGCACTATTCTAAAGCCGGTAACTCCACGGCGAAAAAACCTATATCACTATTATATTATAATGACATCATCAAGTCAGTCAAACGGATGTCCTATCATAACATCTATTATCTACTTTCAGCATAACTTTGGTCTAGGCTTCCAAACAAAACCTAGGTCTGTTCAATGCCATTCTCAGACTATTTTATACAAATAACTTTTGTTTGATGACCCTAATGAATGGGTATTATGAATTATTTTATAGATCGAATTGTTTTCAGTTTAATAGGTTTTCGTTTGATTTCCTTTTGCGTTCTTGTTGCGGTACAAGACTTTTTTTCTTCTTTTATGGACCCACACGAATGTATTGCCAGTGTCAAGTTTTGTATAATTTGTAGCCTGCTTACACGGGACATTCATGGACTCACACGTTAGTGTATTTGCCAGTGTCAAGTTGTATAAATTTTCAAGTTAATATGGTCAATTAGTCAATTCAGAGTCAGGGCAAGCCCAGTCAAGTCATAGCTCTCAATTTTGGTAGGAACACGAAAATTCACATTTAAACTCTCGCATCACTTGCCAAGTGACTTGTGTATCTTCGAAAATACTCAACACGTAATATTCCACCATTATTACACGTTAAACACTCGAAAATGCACCGTTAATTGATAAAGATACGGGAACCAAACTCTACTCTTCAGCTTCCCCCCAAAACTCCCGGTAAAAGATTCAATAATAATTATAAGTAATATTAAATTAAGGCGAAGTAGAATCGTGGTTGCTATAAGGATGGCCATTAATGGCCGGCCTACGTGCAATTTCACTGAATGTTATTAATAAATGTATTTTTTGCTATAAAATATACCCTTTTGCAATAAAATATAATGGAATAAGATTTTTTTTAATGATAGTGAGTGACAGGACGAGCAAATACGTAAACGAAATATAATTGAAATATATTAAATAACTAGCAAATGAAACTGCTTTTCCGTGGAAGTATCTCTCTAAAATTGAAGATATAGAGGAATCTTCGCGACTTATTTGTAACGAGTCAAAATTTATCTATTGTGTTTCGACTCCCATAACTTACTGAATAAAATCCTAAACTTATGATTTTCATAAAAAAATATATGAAAATTCGATGTTTTGTTTCATTAAAATTGATTTGCCGTACAGTCAAAGCGTGGGTTTTGGTACTCACTTCACCTTAAGGCCGCATCCTGTCCAAATAAAATAACCTTATGTATTTGTTTCGCATCTGGTAGGAGCCGTGAGACCCGGCAGATAGACATATTCGGAGAGTGGATAGCAGCGCTCTCCGGCACCAAGTATTCCAACTGCTGCGATCACCAAGCCGCACAACAAGCGTGGCGATTACGACTAAATCCCCCCATATGAATAGTTTATGGCGTTCTATGGGGGAGGCCTATATTCAGCAGTGGACGTTTTCCGGCTGATGATATGATTCGTTTCCTCTTCGCCAGTATGTTATCTCATGTAATATAACAGGGCGAGCCTATTGCCATCTTCCTAACACAGTTACAGAGTTCAGATTGTCATTGAGAAAATTCCTAATCGGAAAATCCACTGTCTGACTTAGGAATCGAACCCGGGACCTCATTATTGGCAGTAGAGCTTGCAAACATAACGCCAGCAAGGCAGTCGTAAACAGTAACCTAGATTATATTTAAAAAATAGTTTCCAAATGCATCTATCCAAAAACCACACTCGAAAACTCGTGGAAGCTTCAATTTCCTTTGTCGTGTGTCGAAAAAAACCATTTCCCGAATGCCACTGTTACGTCACGCGACCTGACACTTGACGATATCTGGTTAAAACTGGTTAGCCGAAATCCGAACAAAAAAACAAAGAGTAGGTTCGCGATTTAAAAATAATTGGGCTAAGTTGTTTCAACTAACTTTAATAACAACTAATACATTACCAACGATCATATCTCTACTTAAACTAATCGTTGGAAGTTAATGTTTATTTATTAAGCATATCACATCAGATATTATTTAAAAAAATACATTTAAGATTAGAAAACAATATACATTTAGGTTTTGTATAAAAATAACTAATATATAATGACCTTATAACTTTTGACGGCCATAGATACTCTTAATTACTTTATATGCCCAAGGGGTCGGTAACGACCCAAAAGACAGACGGACAACAAAGTGATCTTATAAGGGAGAAACCCTTTCTGAAATTACGGAACCCTAAAAATGGGGGCGCTATTGTACTTTTCAACAATAAAAACAACTGAATCAACACTTAAACTTTAAACTAGTTCCGTTTCTACTCTTTTACGTCAAGTTATACGAAAAGTTGTAAACAAATCGACTCCATAGTACTTTTGTCCAACCTGATTCGTAAATAGCCAGTGTATTTCGTGGAAAAACAGAAAAATCCATCGCTCAGCTCGCTCAGTGTGAGCACTACGACCACACAACCAAAAAGCACTACTGACGACCTCGTACCTTATGGGTAGATTTCTAGAGAACATGTTCAGCCAGTTCAAAAGATGAATATATTTTTTAGCTTGTGATATCTTTTGCTCATTAAATTAAACAACTTTTAATAAGATCTCATTTAATTTTTGAAATCGTTTTTATTTTTTTTTAATATTCTTTTTAAAATTTTTCATAACCCTACTAGTATTATAAATATGAAAGGAAAGGATGTATGTTACTCTTTCACGCCATAACTGAACTGGTTGAGCTGAAATTCGGTATGTAGATAGTTTAGGCCCTGGAATAACACATAGGGTACTTTCCATTTCGATATTCCCACGGGAACGAAGAATACGCGTGTGTAACCGCGGGGCACGGTTAGTATTTAAAAAAGTTCTAAAGGTTCTCCAAACTTTCAACCTTTTGATGAAACTACATCACGCCTTTTTCTCAAAGGGGTTCTGTAAAGGTTGCACCCAAGACCCAGTAGTACCTACTCCCACACTTTGCCAGTTATGTTCATATAGGGTCTTAGGTTCCATGGAGCAAGACCTCGGGGTAGGCCAAAGCGACGCTGGCTTGATGTCGTAAGGGATGACATTAGTGTAAATGAACTCTCCGTAGAGGATGCACAAGACCGAGCGATTTGGAGGAGAAATAGCCGGAAAGTAGACCCTGGCTATAGCCGGGAAAATTGGGGGCCAGCCCAATGCCATCAGGTTCGTATGGGTATGATCCATTTTTCGAAGCTCTTTAATGACAAGTTTGAAACTTTCTAAAGGCTTCGGGAGGCTTCCGAGCTAAATCGGGTAATATGTATACGGGGTTGCTGATAATCATTTTTAAAATATTTTTAGCTATTTCAAAGAAAGCGTCTTAGCGAAAGTTGTAAAGCGTATCCTAGCCACGAGAAATTTGACACAATCCCATGAAAAGTTTACCAAATCGATGTTTTGTATTCCCCTGTTTCCTCCAAATATAATTATCTGATCCTACAAATTTATATATCTCTCGGTGTTTTTCATAATGATTAGAAGTTCACTACTACACTACAAAAAAATTAAAAGTTCATCTTTAAACACATCAGATATAAATATATCAAATAGGTTTACTATATTCGGAGGAAACAGGGGAATACAAAACATCGATTTGGTAAATTTTCTATAGGATTGTGTTAAACTGCAAAGGGCTTTACTGATTTCTTGTAACCCTGTATAGATTCGTTACTGCAGACAACGAAAACTAGCATAGTAGATTAGCTCTTTAGAAATCTACCCCCAAAGAATGGGAAAACGGTAAAAATTTAACGAAATACGTAAAACGTCCAAAAAGGAGGTTAAATGGGAAAAACAAGGAGGGATTGACGAAAAACGAAACACATATCGTCGTACGAACGGGGCTGTGAGCTATTGAAACACGAAGCCTTTGTTTTTTAATGCAGTTCAGGGATCCGCGAGTAGTTGGAAAAACCTTTGCAAAATGTCATATTAGAAAAGTCTTTTACAAAATTCCTTTAAAAATAAAAAAAAATTAGTCTGTCCCTAACGACTGAGGTTCATCATCATCATTATTATCATCATCATCTCAGCCACAGGACGTCCACTGCTGAACATAGGCCCCACCCATAGATTTCCATTCAGTCCGGTTGTATGCGGCCCGCCTCCAGCATTTTCCCGCCGTCTTTATCAGATCGTCTGTCCACCTTGTGGGGGGACGTCCTACGCTGTGCTTACCGGTCCGTGGTCTCCATTTGAGAACTTTGCAGCCCCATCGGCCATAAGTTCTACGTGCTATACGACTGAGGTTTGTTTAGTGAAATTATTATATAGGAGATACTAGGGGCATTTTCTAATTTTCTACGGATCCTTTTCATAGGAAACAGGAAAAGGGATCTCTAAGCAGTTTGACACAATCCTAAGGAAAATTTACCAAATCGATGTTTTGTATTCCCCTGTTTCCTCCAAATATAGTAAACGTATTTGATATATTTATATCATAATATTTTGAAGTGGAAGTAAAATATGACCGTAGCATTTTAATTACTTTTATGAACTTTATATATTATTGTAGTGAACGGCTAATCACGCGAGTAAAACTGGGGTTTCTAGAAGTCCACTACAAAAACACCGAAAGTTTATAAGAAAACCTTAAATGATTGCCTCGGTGGCGTAGAGGGCGCATGCTCGACTGCCAATCAAGAGGTCCCGGGTTCGATTCCCAGGTCAGGCAGTGTTAAATATTGGATTTTTCCATTAGCAATTATCTCAATAACAGCCTGGAGTCTGGAACTGTGCCTGGTAGAAGGCAATAGGCTCGCCCCCTATTACATGGGACCAATAACATACTGGCGAATTGTGGGTGTATCTACTATGGGACTGAGTCCTGGGTACAGCTCTGCCTACCCCTTTGGGAAAAAGGCGTGAATGTATGTTTTATGTTAAAATGACAGGGCATAGTGTACTTCACTATAAAAATATCAGGATATGAATTTATGGAATGGGTTAATGATATTCGGAGGAAACAGGGGAATACGAAACATCGATCTGCTGTTCTTATGGTCGAAAATTATAAATGCATATCTCATATTTTTCAAACCACCAACCGGGACCCGTAAATATATTATATTTTGTACGGAACCTCAACCCGTTAAGAACATGTTTTTCACCGAAATTTCCACAATGTTTGGCTCGGTTTTGTTACGAAAATAAAACATGGCGTGCGAAAGTGAAGTAAGCATTTACCTACTCTACTTAACTGTTACAATTTTTGGAAAACAAATTTTAACTGAGTTGTTTCGTTCATACTTATTTTTCTGTTTTGGCTTGTGACTGTCGATACCTATTATATTAACTAGTGTAAGAAAAGCGGCCTTGCTCGCTCGCAATTATGAAATATGGGAGTTTTATACCAAAACTTTGACCCCTTTTTTGGACCCCTTAGAATGTGAATTTTCAAAAATCCTTTCCTAGCACACGTCTAGACAACGAAAACAACTTACATTCCAAGTTTCAAGTCTCTAGGACCAGTGGTTTGGGACGTTGCATGTCAGTCAGTGAGTCATTTAGGATTTTATAATATAATAAAGTTAATTGTAATTTAGGGTCCAGATCTGGCGAATGTGAACCTCGCGATTTTTTTTTGATATAGGTTTAATGTTCGCGCGGCACATTTGCCAGATTTGGACACGCCCTTATAATAGAATGAAGGTAGCAGAACCACGCTGAATGAAAGCCACATACAATAGGACAATCCCACGAGCCCACGGACGCTACAAAAACCTACCTTAGTATGTACTCTACATATCTTTTAGGTGTTCTGTGACTCTACCAACAAATTTACGAAAAAAGTGGAAAAAATACATACACACATTCACGCCTTTTTCCCGAAGGGGTAGGCAGAGGTGTACCCAGGACTCAGTCCCATAGTAGATGCACCCACATTTCGCCAGTATGTTATTGGTCCCATGTAATAGGGGGCGAGCCTATTGCCATCTACCGGGCACAGTTCCAGACTCCAGGCAGCTATTGAGATAATTCCTAATGGATAAATCCAACATTTAATAGAGAGTTTTTGTAGTGATAGGCCTCTTTAGCAGGGGGCCGCCTGGGGAAGTACCACAGCTTTGCCAGTTATTCATCCGCCAAGCAGTAATGTGCAAACATAACTGTGTTCCGGTCTGAAGGGCAATGTTACCAGCGAAATTACTGGGCATGATGAGATTCAACAACTCATATCTCAGGGTAACAGGCGCAGTGCAGTGCCGCGCAGAATTTTGAATGTTAAAACACTGGGTCGCACTGTGTCTGATATGGGCAATCATGATGCTTACCATCAGGCACTTGATATGCTCGTCTTGTCACTCACTATCATAAAAAAAAGAAAAATTCGGGATAAAGACTGTATGTTATGTTATGTAGAATACAAACACGAGTCAAAATATTACTACACCTTAATCTAATACCTTGTATATTTCCCTCGTCTATAAAGATAGACAATAAAGTCCAATGTCAGTATCACTATCAAGTCTAGATAGACTACAGACCAAAACACATGTCCTAGATCGGGACTGGCCTTGCGCTAGATTGCGTTAGTACCTAGGTACTAGATATTTGCATTGCATCGCGTTAGGCTATGTTCTAACTTGCTGTTTAGGTATTATTAATTTATTATATAACAGACTAGCCCGCGTTGTCTTCGTTCCCCTGGTAATATGGGGTTTTTTTATCCAGGGTAAAAATTTTCTACCTTAATTTTTTTTTTTATGATAGTGAGTGACAAGACGAGCAAATCAGGTGCCTGATGATACTGACTACGCGGGTGAATCCGCTGGGCACAGCTAGAGCACAAATTATAAATTAATCGGCGATAATATGTGGGCTACTATGTTTGGTAATATTACTGCGACTAACATTCTCTACCCAGCAATATAGGATAGACAGTGTAAGGTTTTCTGGGCCCAGCGTCCGATTCCTTTGTGAAGAAATTCATTGTTCTGCATAACTTTAATTTTCAGCAAATTAGCGTAAAAATTAAAAGGCTTATTAATAAAAGAACCGATCATCAAAATTGCGTGTTTCCCAGAAATTACAATAAACAAAAACTCAGACAAAACAAAACATCGCGTCGTATTACAAACATTTAAATTAAATCTTTACAAAATATTATATTATCATAAATCAGCGAAAAACCGTGAGAATTTGTACAAAAATTATTCGCATGTAATATGAGACCTAGATGAGTCAAAAGTACCTAATAATTTAACATAACATGACATACACATGACATAACATGAATTACTGGGCATGATGAGATTCAACAACTTATATCTCAGGGTGACAGGCGCAGTGCAGGGCCACGCAGAATTTTTAATTTTAAAACACTGGGTGGCACTGTGTCTGATATGGGCAATCATGATGCTTACCATCAGGCACCTGATTTGCTCGTCTTATCATTATCATAAAAATAAAATACAATCGCGCCTTTTTCCGAAGGGGTTGGTCTGGTGTATCCAGGACTCAATTAATAACTAAGCCTGCCCGGTCAGGTCAAACATTTGTGTGCATGAACATGTCTGTTTGATCTGTGTATGGGTGTTATAAGCTTATATAAGTATGTACCTATATCAGTCATCTGGTTACCATAGTACAGGCTTCTAGCCTAGTTTGGGACCAGATGACCGTGTGTGGAAGTTGTCCCATATTATATTATTTATCTATATATTAATCTCTATGCTCGGAATTTCTGCGAGATCGAATCAGATATGAGGAGATCCGTAGACGAACGAAAGTTACCGACATAGCGCAGCGGATTAGTAAGTTGAAGGCAATGGGCGGCACATAGCACTTAGAACTGATGGCCGATGGGGCTGTAAAGTTCTCGAAGGGAGACCATGGTTCTAGCGCAGCGTAGGACGTCCACCCACACGGTGGACAGACGATCTAGTAAGTACTGCAGGTACACGCTGGACGCAAGCATCTTACAATTGGACTAGATAGAAATCTATTGGGAGCTATGTCCGTCTGTCTGTCTGTTAAGGTCCTTTTTCTCGGGAACGCTTATTTGATATCAACAACTAAGGTCTACGGCACGGTAAAAATATCTTTATCGTGTAAAGGCTCATTGAGAAAATTTCTAATGTAAAAATCCAATATACTTTTTGCCTGACTCGGGGTTCGAACCCGGGAACGTACAGGCAGTAGTAGGCTCTTAATGCAAGTTAAACATTAAATTCACTGTAAAATGTGGTCCGAATCCTTTTTTTTTTTAATCTGTAATTTATATTTGAGGCTTTTACCCTTATGGGTATGACAGTCCCATCATAGCCTTATCCTAGAAAAATAAATCATAATATTTATAAAAACACATTACACAGAACCTTTTTTAGCTTATAGCAAGTACTAAAAATAATTATATTTGATAGATGTATGTATGTGAGGGGGCACTGCGGGTGCGGGGGTGCATGATCAATATTTATTATGTTATATAACGACTTAACTCACGTTTAAAGTCGAAATCGCTCGACCTAGGTTTCGGACAACTCCGGTGTCCTGCATCAGGAGCTCACGCGTGTGCGGGATCGCAACTCGCGACGGACGGAAGTCGTTATATAACATAATAAATATGAATACCACTCACGGTAGTTTTCAAAATCGTGCATGATCAATGTTCACGGGTAGATCTGTGTCATACGAGTACTTGTTAAATTTTGGTCCGAATCCTAAAGCATAAATAAACCTCGCCGCTACAATAGAGCTGTAAAATTCTCGAATGGAGACCACGGACCGATAAGCGTAGTGTAGGACGTCCACCGACAAGGTGGACAGCCGATCTGATAAAGACAGCAGGATCACGCTTGATGCATGCAGGCCGCTTACAACCGGCCTTATAGATGAATATCTATAGGGGAGGCCTATGTTCAGCAGTGGACGTCCTATGGCTGAGTTGATGATGATGATGAATAAAACCAAGTGTCCTGTGAGGGGTCTGTTGGGGTAAACGGCCTGCGAGATGCGCAACAGTTTGCATTGCAGTTTGAATTCGATGCCGCGTAATCTGCCCGCCATTGCTACCCGCCGCGCCATGACACCCGCCAGACGCGAGCCGCGGACCATCGAACACACAAGTCTTACATTAATTAATATATTTTTAGCATATAATCGTAGAAGTCGAAAGTCTTCGACCAGTGTGTGTTCCCAGTGATACTTACGGATCTGAAACATGGTCTATGACTGTGGACCTTATCAGCAGGCTCAAAATAGCGCAACGGGCTATGGAGAGGGCTATGCTCGGGATTTCTCTGCGGGATTATATCAGAAATGAAGAGATCCACCTTAGACGAACAAAAGTTACCAACATAGCCCAGCGGATTAGCAAGTTGAAGTGGCAATGGGCGGCACATAGCACGTAGAACTGATGGCCGATGGGGCTGTAAAGTTCTCGAGCGGAGACTGCGGACCAGCAAGCGCAGCGTAGGACGTCCACCTACAAGGTGGACAGATGATCTGATAAAGACGGCAGGAACACGCTTGAGGCGAGCCGCTTACAACCGGACTGGATGGAAATCTATGGGGAGGCCTATGTTCAGCAGTGGACGTCCTGTGGCTGAGATGATGATGTTGATGATGATGATGATATACTAAAAATATACAACGCGTGGTCATTGGTTTAAAGAAAAGGGGGGATGAGGTACTGGCGTCTCGAAAATGGAAAGCTCAAATTAGGTCCCATTAGGTCCACGTACGTCAGTAAAGTTAATGCCGTCTTAGGTACGTCTTTCTATCTTTGTTGTTTCAAATTGCACGTGCCAGTTGTTGAGTAAGCGCTGGGAGAACGTACCCTATCTCCCCTTTCTTTAAATCAATGCGCGTGGTAGATAATGATGACAACATCGACGTGAATATGTGTGTAAGGCTTACTGGGCTTATCACACAATTATCATCTCCAAAGGCTGGTTGCCTGGAAGAGATCGCTTAAAGCGTTAAGGCCGCCCGTTGTTGACCAATAAGAATAATTAAGATTATTGTAAATTGATGTATATTCTGTATATCTTGGTTTTTATTTTAAATTTCTATAATAAATTTTATTCTATTCTAAACCTAAACCTCGTAATAAATTAAAAAAATAGCTTAAATAAAAACTAAATCCACCACAACTTGGTGTATTTTTTTAAACCGTATTATATTAGAGTATGTGCGGGTAAAACAGAGCACTTGTCTCACCGGCCGTCAGTTTCCGTCGGCGCGTTGCGGCGGTGCTTTGTGGTGTATTTCGTCGCGCCCGTCCGACTCAATGAGCTTTCGGATGCGATACACAGCCTCAATCGGCCTGCCATGTTTTGTACCGAATTATTTACACCACGTTTGTTGGTTGCGGATTTACGGGCAATATGGCTCGTGGTTCACAGTTCACAAAGGAACAGAAAAAGTCTACTAGGTGTGCTATGTTCAACGATTACTGAGTAATATTAGTTGTGCCCCCCGGTTTCATTCGCGTAGACACAATTTCTATGATAGTATAATATTTGGATAAAAAAGGAGGTGTCCGGTCCTTCTTCAAGATGCCATTCATCTCTTTATTAAAATTCATCAAACTTTAGCAGTTTAGTCGAGAAAGCTTAACAGATAGACTAAAAAGATCCAAATATACAGGTCATTATATTAATACGTTTCACATCAAAAGAAAATGACACATTTCATTGTCATCAGCATTACCTCAGTCGTAAGAACTCCACTGCTTGACATAGGCCTTCCACATAACGGGAGGTTTTGCCAATACTCGCCACGCCAACCCTAACAATTAGCTGGTTTCTACGGCAACCAATTTATACCTCCAAATATCGTCAAAATTCGTTCCATCAGAAAAACAGGCGTTATTTTCAGCATTCAGCCACATTCTACAAAAAATTCAACCGAATACAAAACTGCGCATTTTCGTGAACCCTTCTCTCATTTTCCCTCCCTCCATTTCGGCAAACTAGAGTGTTTAAATCCGTTCGTCGACTGTGAAATTGCACTATCTGTAATTATGCTGAAGTTTCAGCCTCTTGCTGAAAATGAGATGTGTATTTTGATACCTATATTATGTTTGTAGTTATGAAACTTTGTCTGATGATCATAACTTCAGTTGAAGTTTCAGGGATATCTTGTTAAATATAAAGTTTCTAGCTAAATTACTAATATTATTTCATATTCCACTAATATTATACTAATAATAGCGGTTTCATCTGCGTAGACCTCGTTCCCGTGGGAATATTGAGAAAAAAGTATCTTATGTGTTATTCATGGTCTAAACTAACTACATACCCAACCCAATCCATTGTGTAGTTTTTGCGTGAAAGAGTAACATTTTTAAACTATAAAAATGTTTTATTTATTTAAATAAAGAACATTAGAACAATCCCCGTATATTTCTATATTCGACATTCAGCTAACGGCGGGACGACTAAACGTTATTCAAGGCGGAACTTTAATTTCCTCGCGACTGTCCGTACATTGACGCCTTTACAACTCCAACCGCTATTATTTTATTGCAATGAAAATAAATAGCTATTGTGTTGATGATTGTACTTCAATTTTTTAATAGTTCGATGTTTGATTTGTGTTTTATGTTGGCATTCTTAATATAAAGAGAGCTAAATACAGCATACTTTTTTTAGCACGTCACAAGGTTGATGTGTTTTCCAGTGTTACCTTCCTATATTTTTTAAGAGTTCTACTGAAGTACTGAAACAGTTTTATTGTCTATCTAAGACTGTTACAGTAAGTAAAAAATTTCCAAAAAATAATTAATTTGATAGAATTGGTATTTTTAATGCTATTGTACATGTAAAGGACAAATTAGCATTCAAAGCAGTCACTTTCAATAATATTTTAATGTCATTTTTGCAATTTTTCCTGATCAGTATTAAATTATTTTTGACAGCCTTGATGGCTCAGATGGTAGTAACTCTGCTTTCTGTGCCGCAGGCCCCGGGTTCGATCCCCGGCCAGGTCAAACATTTGTGTGCATGAACATGTCTGTTTGATCTGTGTCTGGGTGTAATAAGCTTATATAAGTATGTACGAGTATATCAGTCATCTGGTTACCATAGTACAGGCCTTTTAGGCTAGTTTGGGACCAGATGACCGTGTGTGAAAGTTGTCCCATATTATTATTATTATGACAAAGGAATGACATGCATAAATAATCTTTGCCCGTTTTTGTTACTAGTAAGTAACAAAAACGGGTAAGTAAGTAAGGTAAGTAAGGTAAGTTAATCTTTTTAATTACTAATTTCGCCATCTGGTTACATAAAGTACCTACCTACATACTATAAGAATTAATACTCACATGATATTCTTCCACGGTGCATCACCGTTGAAAAATAAAAAGACAAAACAATAGCCAATACAAAGAGTGCAAACTTATTTTTCGTCGTCAAGTTGGCAGTTTGTTGCGGTTCGCCGAAATCGTTCTGAATTCAAACAATAGCTCGAATGTCCTTCTCCGGAATGGCGCGGAAATTTTTGTTATCTTTTCGTGTTCCCCGAACGGATTTTAAATTGAGAACACAAATGCAGCAGCGCTAAAATGCCACTATGCCTTTACGTTCTGCCATTATAAGCGACAAAATCAATTAAACTTAAGGTTATATAGGTATAAATATAAGTACCTAAATAACTAATATTGTACTTAAAATAATAAAAAAATATATTACTTTCTTTATAGTAGTCGAGGTCCGCGGTTTCACTCACCGAAAAGTATTCTCTATATTTTATTACACATTATATGCCTATGTGTTATTCAATTGGTTCATTAGTGTTAGTGCAACAGTTACAAACACACACACATACATTAATATTATTCCTGATGATAATAAATGAGCTGAAATCACTATCTTACTGCTAAGCATTAGGCTACTAGTTTCCCCATAAGGAATTCTACCACAAATTAGATAAGTATAACAATAAAAAGCAAATTAACACACATAAACTAATATTTGCCAGTTATTTCCTCTTCGTATCGTATTCCAAGCTAATAATAGTTTTATATAGAATAGCAATAACTTTGTAACCACCTTAAAGAAATAATTTTTTTTTATGGATTTATAATTTATAAGAACAATCCTTTTCCGTATGCCATAGTAGGATAAAACGGACAAAGAATCGATCGAAACTACGTATAACTATTAACTTTACCGAGTGTAAAAATAATGAGTTTTAAAAGTACACAACTAATGATCGCTCGTTTACTGCCAATTTTTTTTAACTTTTTGTCTAATATAATAATAATACTCGTAATTCAAATTTATACTGGTCTAACAGAAGGAGTTACCCCAATTGCTCGCGTCAATTCATATGGATTATGTGGACAAACCATATACAAAGGTTCTACTTACTTACCTTTAGCTATTTGTATAAATAAATTTGATAATACTCGTATACATTTATTGTTCACTTTTGAACAGGAACGGACAGAAATTAAATGGAAAAATAACATTTTTACACAGAAATATCATCACTTAGGCATTAAGTATCAAAGAAATTTGTTAAAAAATTGTAGTTAGTAATATTTAAGGAGTGCAACTACCCATCAATTTCGTAATTATTTCTTTTGAAAGTATGTTCAGTTTTATGGTTATATTATGCACCCTAATTAATTATATTATTATTACTACAATTTCTACATTAAGTATTACTATATATATTTTATTAACACGTAATATTACCTATTTTACGTTTCTTTTAACTACACTCCAACTTTAAGTCAAACTTTTACGTTGCATTTCACGTTTTTGGGTTATCAAAGTAGCATATTAGCGCCCCAGTTTCGCATTGCCATAATCGAAGGTGATAAGACTTACGAGCACATTGTTTTATAATACGTTTCGATTTACGGAGTTCGTCGGACGTGACCAATGAATTTCCGGACCTACCTATTCGTACCATAATATAAATTGATATTTTGATAGCCGAATGCGATTTTGATTATTAGTTATGGTTGTGGAACGTGAGATTCGATTTTTGAATTATTTATGGATTAATACTTATTAGTAATGCCTCCTTTTTTCTATAATTCTGATATAATTTTTCGACATTTTGAATAATAGATTATGTAGACGATGCATTTCAATAAATTATACCTATAATGTTATTATGTTGAATAATTTTCTCAAGCCCTACAAGTTTCTTGTGCGATCTTGCAAAGGTGTCAATGTGAATTCTAATTATAAATGTTTTTTTTTTATTGTGCCTATTTGTGCATATTTCGCCCTTTTTAGTGCATATTTCGGCTAATAAGCATTGATTAAAGAAAAGTGGAGATAGGGCGTACGTTCTCCCAGCGCATAATTCAACAACTGGCACGTGCAATTTGCTGTGTGAAGTTAGCTCAGTGACATAATATAATGATTATCAAAGATAGAAAGAAGTACCTAAGACCGAAGTGCGACCGAGATAACAATATTATTCGTGCGCACTGCGCACGACCTTACTTTACTGACGTACGTGGACAGTACCTGATCTCCTCTATTCTTTATATTAATGCTAATAAGTAATAAAAAACCTCTAAATCTCATATTAGAAAAATCAAGTTATTGTTTCCACACTTTCTCCCATTTTAAATATCTTCCCCTAACATATATTAAATAAGTATATATATTTATCACACTAATAAAAAAACTCATAATAATATTATGTAGTTACATAACGATATCATTTTTTTTTGTGCATAAATATTTGTTTATAATGTACCTAACATTTGTGCTATTTCGAGTCGAACTAAACCGCAGATTAGGCCTCTATTTGTTAGGGTACAACATTATGTATATTTGTTAGTATATTATTAAGATGATATTTACTAACTTAATTTTCATTTCGAAATTACATTTATTTTACCAAAACACTTTTGTTCATAGCTGTACTTACTAGGCACTTGAAACTTTTTTTGACAGATTTTTCGAATTGCCAGTCTAAAAATTTTTTACAAGACTAGGGAATTTTATAAAATTGGGTTTTGTAATTTAAAAAAACAATAAAATTGACAGATTAAATATAAATTTAAACTTAGTAAAAGGGTAACTGGCAGAAAATGCTATCTTAGCATTAAGTTAGTCCTAGCGTTGTGTTGAATTATATAAAAAAGTATTACTAAAACTTCTAAATAAAATTGTTCGTTACTCTGCGGATGAAATTCTAAATGAACTAATAGTTATAAAGGTTGTCAGAAAAATAGGAAATTGTAGAGAAATCTTAATGTTTTTACTAATATAGTTTAGTGATAAAATAAATCTGCGGAAGTTTTCTTAGTTCATAAATTAACTTGGCAAATATCTACCTAGCTAGTTCAAAGAAGTCCATTTAAAAAAAAGAAAATCAACAGATAAGATTACCAACCTGACAGCAAAATGAAGTAAAAGCCTCTCCAAACTCCGTTATTAGGTAGCTGTATACCTACGTATAAATGGATCCGTGAGTATTACTATAATACCTAATATATTATGCGCCCAAAAATAGAACTAAGGTTTTGACACTAAAAATTAGCTGACAACACTCACTAATACAAAGACGCCAGCGCCCTCACTCGCATTATTATAGACAGAGAACCCTCTTGCGCCCGCGCAAATTCAATGTAAAGATCACCACCACAGAATAAATAACAGTAGTAAAGACCTTTAATAGTTCTAGGTTTCAGCGTACTATAATTTGATAAACTTAACGCGCGATAATTAACTTTGTTGCAACGCAATACGAGTTAATCGAACGCAATCCGTGAAATGTCAAACCTTAACCTCAAAATTCCGCCATATTAGATCCGTTCGGGAGTTTTCGGATGCTCTCGGGTGCGTTCGTGCGACTAATTTAGATGACCCCTCCCGTTTGATAAGTCATATTAAATGACAGGTCAAGTTATACTGGTTATAGAAGTTGTCGAGATAAGTTAGGTCTTAGAGTTAGGTAATTAGATAGCGTGCTAGACTAGACCTTGTAATGTTTAAAACTTGTTAATACATAATTATTAGCAGTGATTATGATTATTTAAGTGTTTTAATTTTTAAAAAACTATCAATTGAATTAAATATAGATTATATAGATATAAGTCGTATTTTTATGAAAAATATTTTATAAAATTTCAGGATGTGTTTTGGTTCAACTCAAAATTTTAAATCCAAAAAATGTTGGCTTTTTATTATATCTTTTCAAAGGTTAATAAATAATGAAATAACAATAATAATTCGTTTCCAAAAAATACTTTACAACAAAATAAATTTCTAAATTAATTTCTATGATAAATAGGTACCATAAGCTTGAGTTAGCAAAGCATAAAATTATCATAAATACCTAGCCACACTTTCACACGATTTTGCTGAAACGGGAATTTTTCAATAACTCATTAGACCAAAAACGGCACAAAGAAAACGCTGTAATAGAAATAACTAGAACATTTTCTTACCTTGTCTATCATAGAATCATAGGAGGGAATGTTGGGGCCGTGTGACGAAAAATTACAATAAGAAAAAATGTCTTATCGACCACCTTGCCTCACATAAACTTCAACTCTATTCGCAACAACATAAAGTTTATATTCGTTTGTGATTGAAAGTAGTTGTAGTAATAATTCCAGTTTCAAAAATGACTTGGCGAGCCTAATGACAAGGTTAAGAACGAATATCTAGGAACTGGTTCTAACGTTGGCCGTTAGTGGACAGACAAAAAACGGACGCCATCTTGTTTCGCGGATGATGACTTTTCTTGCTTTAAAATTGTATGTGAACTTTAGATAAGGTTTATACAAAATCTAATGAAAAGTAGAGAGAAAAGTGGAATGATATTCCCTTTTTTAGGTTTTCGCTTTTGGCTTTTTATACTTAGATTACTTATATTATTTTTTATTATTATTTAGATATTATTCCAGGAAATTATTTGGCATTAAACTACAGCGAAATGGCAATTAACACGAAAATCAAGTAGGTCAGTATGTTGGTTGAATAAGGTAACGATCAGCAGCGAATGTGCTAATAAATCAATTAAAAATATCCGTTGAAAAAATGGCCGATCTATTCGAACATTGCTTGGAAAAGATCACAGTCTACTTTATTATTTAAACTAGAAACAAATAATAATAACAATAACTATCACTAGGCTACAAACAAAATAAATGAATAACATTCATCAAAATCTTCCGAACCACAATTTACTAATCCATATTTCCGCATGGCAACCCATTATGACAGTGTGGCCAGTATCGATTCTCAAATTGCCCGCCCCTAAAATATTAAAAGGCGCGTTTGGACATTTTTGTGGTCGATCGATACTAAGTGCATGTCTAAACTAAATTAAGTACACCTACGTTGGTACCTGGTTGGTAATCTAAATAGATTTTGTAGCGTGCATTGGACATTGTCAAATTGAAAAACTGATCACATGAAAAAAGCCATTATAATGTTTATTACAGTTCTCTCCTCTCCCTGCACGGTTGTCTGGAAGAGATCGCTCTTAGCGATAAGACCGCCCATTGTTACACTAGATAAAGTTATTATTAGTTGTCATTAGTTTTAAGAAGTTCTTGTTGTGGTGTGCCAATTTGGGCTACTTTGGTTTGTTTTTACTGCCTCGGTGACGTAGAGATCGCAAGCTCAACTGCCGACCATGAGGTCCCGGGAGGGAGAAGCAATGTATTGCTGGACATAGTAGGACTAAGGTACTTGTTTTCTCAGACCGGATTGGTGTAGATTTTGGTTCTCTGTTGTGCAATGAGAGTAATCATATAATATATAATCATTGCATGCCCGGTGCATCTTACACACAAATATGTGATAAGATTAGGAGTAGTGCTCATACTATAGATAGTAATACAGTTATTGTCATCTTAATAGGACAAAGTATAGGTATAGACAAAAGGGAGGTTATTAATAACATAACCTCTCTCCTTGAAATAAATTGTTTTAAGATTATGCTGTGTGCCTTACCATATTGTTCATTGTTAACTTCAACTCAAAATAAACACACACATATGATAAACAATTTATTTCATAATCTGACATCTCGTCATAGTGACAAATTAATGTTTTTTGACATGAATAAGTTTATTAAAAACTTTCAACTGACCCCGGACAATATTATGTACTGTTCGAAGAAATGCATTTCGATGCTTGCTACATTGGTAGCTTATAATATTAATTCAGTTATAGGTAATATAACGGTGTTAAATAATGACTCCACAGTGATTAGTATATGTACTAAAAATAACACTGTGGAAAATAATTTAAACTAATTTCTAAGACAACAGAGAGTGGTACTTGTACATTATCTTTATTCTATCAAAATATAAACCGCTTCTCTGGCAAAATTAACGACATTGAATTACTTGTAGATAAATATAATTATGATATTTTATGTTTCTGTGAAACTTGGTTAAAAAATGATAAAATGTCATTTAATGTTAATAATTTTCAGGTGGCCAGTAAGTTCAACAGAACATCTGCTGAAGGAGGTGGCTCGATTATACTTTTAAGAAAATCAATTAAATATAAAGAGCGAAATGATATTGTCAGCTGTTCTGTGGAACGAACTTGCGAGGTGGCTTGTGTAGAAGTAAAAAGGCACATAATCTTATGTGTATATAGGCCGCCGAACTCGAATCTCACTTCTTTTATGTCCTCTATGGAAATAATTCTAAACAAAATTTGTAAAAGTAATAAACATGTACTTGTATGCGGTGACTTTAAAATTGATATTTTGTCAGATTCTCCAGATAAAACTAATTTGACTAGTTTATTTAAGTCCTTCGGTTTGAGTTACCTATTCTCTGAGCCCACAAGAGTTACAGTTACCTCATCGACCTGTATTGATAATATCTTTACCAATTTCGAAAGTAGGAAGTTATCAATAACGGGTGGAGTTAGGTCTGACCACAAGGGTCTCTCATTAGAATTTATAAGTGAAAAATCAAAAGAAAAACCAACAATTGAACATAGGCCCCTAACAACATATAAACTCGAAAAGCTTAGGAATAATATAGAATCAAAACTGGAAAATGTCGCTGTCTCTGAGGAAGACCCTAATTTCAATTATGAAAACATATTTTCTGTAATAAGTAAGGAGTTCAATGAGATATGTCCCAAAAAGAAATTACACTCGAATGGGAAACTAGAATTTAGTGATTGGGCTACCAAGGGTATCAGGAAAAGTAGAGATAATATGTATGAGTTATATAGGGATAAAGCCCATTCCAATTCAGAATCATTTCATGAGTATGTTAAATGTTATTCAAAAATTTTTAAAGCTGTGTGCATCCAAGCAAAAGCCATAAATATTAGAGACAAAATTCACAAATCAAGTAATAAAATTAAGACGGTTTGGAAAACAATAAACGTAGAAACAGGTAAAGATAAATGTAGAGATTCTGAATATAAATTATTAATTAATAATGAACACATTACAAATGTTGAGGAAGTCGCTAATATTTTTGTCGATTTCTTCTCTAACATAGCCCTGAACGCGACCAAGTCACTTGATTCATCCCCAGACTTGGCGGAGGCTTTTCTTAAAGAAAACTTCCAACGCACCATACCTGAATTTTCGTTTGAACACATCTCATTAATTGATATCAAAAAGACGTACAAGAGTTTAAATGTTAAAGCTACTGAAGATCTATGGGGTCTATCTGTAAAAATGCTAGATTCTATAATAAACACAATTGCTCCTTACTTAGCAGACTTATTTAACCTATGCATAGATAAAGGCACGTTTCCAGAACTAATGAAAATAAGTAAAATCACTCCTATCTTTAAATCGGGAAGTAAGACAGATCCCTCAAACTATAGGCCAATCTCTGTTTTGCCAGTATTAAGTAAAATCTTTGAGAAATTGATGCTAAACCAACTGCTGTCACATTTCAATAGAAATAGAATATTGCATTCAAACCAGTATGGTTTCACCAAATGCAGATCAACAACCGATGCAGGCTGTCATCTCATGACTCTTGTCTTGGAGGCTTGGGAGAGTTCACAGGATGCCATTGGAGTGTTTTGTGACCTTTCCAAAGCATTCGACTGTGTAGAACACTGCACGTTACTGCGCAAGTTAGAAGTATATGGAATTCATGGGAATGCCCTGAACCTGGTGGAATCATACTTGTCTAGTAGGCAGCAGAAGGTTAGCGTCAATGGTATCACATCTGCTAGTTCTCCTGTCAAGATGGGAGTCCCACAGGGATCAATTTTGGGTCCTTTCCTGTTTTTGGCATATATTAACGATTTGCCTTACATGGTCCACGGTCTAGCAGATATAGTTCTATTTGCCGATGATACGTCATTGATTTTTAAAGTTGATAGGAAGGATACTTCACTAG
This sequence comes from Hemistola chrysoprasaria, assembly GCA_947063395.1. Taxonomy (NCBI): domain Eukaryota; kingdom Metazoa; phylum Arthropoda; class Insecta; order Lepidoptera; family Geometridae; genus Hemistola; species Hemistola chrysoprasaria. Next base: position 8,718,775 of record OX346730.1, read on the forward strand.
TACATGTTAATAATACTTTAGCAAGTATATCCAGATGGTTCACAGCAAACAATCTGTTATTGAATGCGAAAAAGACTAAATGTTTGAAATTTTCGTTGCCTAACGTCAGAAGTATAGAACCAATCATAGTTCTTGACGGTGAAAGACTCAATATTGACAATGCAACTTTGTTCCTTGGCATAAATATAGACTCTAAACTGCAATGGAGCACTCATATCACCGAGCTCTCAGGGAAACTAAGCTCTGCAGCTTACGCGGTTTATAAAATTAGGCAACTAACAGATGTAGCCACGGCGAGATTAGTGTACTTTGCATATTTCCATAGCTTGATGTCTTATGGGATTCTGTTGTGGGGGTCAGCTGCAGATATAGAAACTATCTTTATACTACAAAAACGTGCGATTCGTGCCATCTATGAGATGCGTCCACGCGAATCCCTGAGGGAATTATTTAAAGAAATAAACATACTGACCCTACCATCCTTATACATTTATGAGAACATCATGTATGTGCGTAAAAATTTACATAAATTAAAATTAAATAGTGACCTTCATAATTTTAATACTAGGAATAAAGACAAAATAGCTGTACCTAGCTTTAGATTATCTAAAACAAATAAAAAGACATTCTTAGGAAATAGTGTACGTTTCTATAATAAAATCCCAAAAGAGATAACTGGGCTCTCAGCGGGTAAATTCAAAACCTATATAAAATCTACTTTACTTAAGAAGGCTTATTATAAAGTCAACCAGTACATAGAGGACAAAGATGCCTGGAAACTTCTGCATAGCCGCCTCGCGGCACCTTCAAAGAAAACGAATGTAACCAAACCAAATATTGTGAAACTATCTGTTGAAAAAATTAAGCCCTACAAGTTTCTTGTGCGTTCTTTCTTCTTGTAGAGGTATCTTTCCGAACGCACGGTAGACTCAGTACTGTATCTTCATTGACGTACAAAAGTGTCAGATTATGACCTATTTGAATAAATCTGTTTGAGTTTGAGTTTGAGTTTTGAGATCCCCAAGTCAGGCAATGTGTTAGTAAATTTTTCCATTAGGAATTTTCTCAATGGCCGCGTTGCAAACAACTGTGCCCTGTAGAAATATGACAATAGGTTCGCCCCCTATTACATGGGAGCACTAACATACTGACCTGAGATTGAGTCCTAGGTACACCTCTGTCTTCGGGAAAAAGGCGTGATTGTATGTTTTTTATATATATTAATTAATAGTTTTATTTGTGCAGTGTCTGTCACAAATCAAATCTTTTGTTCATAATAACTCAGATATTATCCAATATATACGTGAGATTTAATTAATGAGAAGTTGTTAAAAATCGTTATTATATAATAGTTTCAAAGAAATTTAGTCATACTTTGTAGTTACGTCGTAATTCCTTAGTAATGATCCTAAGACTTGAGTCTTGATATTTACTGTTCAGTCCTTAAATAAAGAATAAGCTTTTTTTTTTAATTTCGCTAAGCCTCTGAGCCGTGCAAAACTAAAATAAAACCATAATATTATTATAATATACTAGCGGCCCGCCCCGGCTTCGCACGGTAGCAAAAGTAGGTATAGTGAACGTTTAACAGGAGTAAATTCGTGATACATTGTATTTTAATAGATATAACCCTAATGGTTTACGCAGCGCACGCAAATTAATGACTATTTCTGTTACAATGACCAAACCTTAACACATGTATAAATTTATCGTGGGCTATTTTGAAGATATTGATGAGTACTACAAAGCCCTAGTACATTACTTTAATCTACCACCAATAGTTTTCACACCGCATGAAAAATAATCACTGCTTCGATTATTTTGACTAAACTAAAAAAGATGGATATAATCTATGTATACTGTTTTGTAGGTATTGATAAGTACTACAAACCCCTAGTACATTACTTTACTCTACCACCAATAGTTTTCACACCGCATGCAAAATAATCACTGCTTCGATTATTTTGACTAAACCAAAAAAGATGGATATAATCTATGTATACTGTTTTGTAGGTATTGATAAGTACTACAAACCCCTAGTACATTACTTTACTCTACCACCAATAGTTTTCACACCGCATGAAAACTAATCACTGCTTCGATTATTTTGACTAAACCAAAAAAGATGGATATAATCTATGTATACTGTTTTGTAGGCATTGATAATTACTACAAACCCCCAATACTTTTCACAGCGCATGCATATAATGTCTGTTTCGATTATTGTGACTAATATACATACATACATATAAACCAAAATAGATGGATAAAATTTCCGTGGACTATTTTGTAGATATTGATAAGTACTACAAACCCCTAGTACATTATATTACTCTACCATCAATGGATGTCACTCACACTGAATTAAGCTATCCATAAGTGAAAGAATTTTTAAAATCGGTCCAGTAGTTTCTGAGCCTATTCGTTACAAACAAAAAAACAAAAAAACAAAAAATCAAAAAAACAAAGTTTCTCTCTTTATAATATTAGTATAGAAGTATAGATATGCATGAGTCACTAGGATGTTGCCGAAATTATTTTTTGTTATTTCCTGTAATTCAATAACAAAGTAATTACGATTCTACACAAATTATATACTTAAAAATTAGAACATTTGCCTATCTGAGAGCTATTTATATCTGTTGAAATGACATCATCCAACCATCTATGAATGGAAAACAGATTTTGATGTAAAAATACCTACCTAATAATAAACCAAAATATAATTTTTGACATTTATGGTGGAGTTTTTTTTTTTGTTATGGCAATATTAAACGGCCAACAAAACTATTTTTATATCATCTTTTTGTTAGTGCCATTCATTAGAACATCATCTGAAAATCACCTTTTTTAACTTTTACCTTTTTGTGCTAGTGTCCAGTGTTAACAAAAAGTTTCGTTCAAAAAAGGTGTAATTAACGGATTTTTTTCGGAACATGGCATGTTGCATGGGGTCGATTTTCGATGTGACATTTCTTTTTTCGTGCTACCCCTTTGGTATTGGGGTTAGTCACGGAACCTAGGTATTAAATTGCTACCTAGGTATAAACTCTAGTTCACCTGTCCAACTGATGGTAATTATTAGTGTTAGTAACTAGGCGACTTTTTTGTGTACTTACGTACTTATTTTTAAAATAGCATATACCTACTTAGGTTATGGGTAAAATTCGTTAAAGTTAGTATTCAATATTACGCTCATATTAGGTAGGTAGGTATTAAGTATCTTCTCTGCCATTCATAAGGAATTTGACATTATAATCCTATAAAAAATAAGTTATTGTTATGGTTGACTGCCTCGGTGGCTTAGAGGGCGCATGCTCGACTGCCAATCAAGAGGTCCCGGGTTCGATCCCCGGGTCAGGCAGTGTAAATATTGGATTTTTCCATTAGGAATTATTTCAATATCTGACTGGAGTCTGGAACTGTGCCCGGTAGATGGCAATAGGCTCGCCCCCTATTACATGGGACCAATAACATACTGGCGAAATGTGGGTGTATCTACTATGGGACTGAGTCCTGGGTACACCTCTGCCTACCCCTTCGGGAAAAAGGCGTGAATGTATGTTATGTTATAGAATGGACACTATCGTCCGCCCACCAATCGGGCCTTCCTCACCCCCGCGAGCGACATTGAGCTCTCCACGAGATTTTTGAGGATTGAGTCGAGTGTCTGGGGTGTGCCGAGGGGTTCCATACCTAGATACCGCAAACATTTAGTAAGTAATCACAATTTTTTGTTTGTAAAATTTTACAGTTTTGGAATTTTTAGAGGTCAATACCTCAAAAGGAAAAAAGGAAGGGTTCCTTTTTTCCTTGAGGTATAGGATCACTTTGTTGTCCGTCTGTCAAGACACAACGGGAATGTGTGGAGGTATCAAGTTATCAGTCTGTAAAAAAATCATACTTCTAAATACGTTATCAAAAGTTATGGCCATTTTATTGAAAATTATTACTATCAATCAGGACTACTTGGATTTGATGTAATTCTTTTCATTAAGTATGTCAAGACTCATTTGACGTAATTAATCATTGTCTCTCATTTGAAAGCTCATGAATTTGTACATCGTACCTATGTACTTCGCACTCGCCACGCTAACACGCCTACTTCGCGAGCATTATCCGTCTTGAACGCGTTCATAAGCCAGCTCCAACATGTCGGTATTTTTATTGATAGTATGAGGTCTATATCAGTTAATATTAGATTTTATTTAAGTCATTTGTTACTAAGATAGTTAGCGCTTTGGTATCTACGAGTATACTTTAAGCTTTCTAGCATTATATTATTAAATAAATTTGAAATTCGTTATATATGTCGAAGAAACACGTGTTTACCTAGGTGTGTAATAGTGGATTGTTACACGAGGGCCTAAAGAAACCCATTGTATACGAGGTAGTTTTACTGACGAGCTTAAGCGAGGGAGTAAATAGAAACAGAGTTATAATTGGTTTTAGCGGCGTTTGTTGCACTCTACTTTTGACTATGATTGGAAAAAAAAAACTTTTGGCTAATAACCTATAGGTTAACCTATAGGTTAGGTGTCTTACGTATACGTAAGACACCAAAAAAATAAACTCTCTTTGTTAATAGAGAAAAATTAAAAGAAAAGAAACGGACTCGATATCCAAGGTAGCTGGGCCTAGAAAACCTTACACTGTCTATCTTATATTGCCGGGTAGAGAATGTTATTAGCAATAATATTCACAAACATAGTAGCCATCTTCTCATCGTCGTTTAATTTATAATTTGATTTGAATAAAGTGAGGTTAAGTACTGAGTATTTTTTAATGGCGTCGCACTTTCTAAGTTTAGTTGAACATTTGCTTATTTCATCATAATTAATGGCGATACTATATTATTAGTCCCATCAAATAAAATCAATAAGTATAATAATGTCGATATTATAATATCGACGTGATCCAAAAAACAAACAACTCCTTGAAAAGTCATTTTAGCTCCGCTCTGAGACGCGATAATGACGGACTTTCTAAGAAAGAGGAGTGAAGAAAATATTTTCCCGCTAAAATAATATGTAAGTAATTCGATACTATTATATAAAGTAATCATTCAAATTGGTACATGTCCGGATAATTTATTCAAAGCAACATTAAAAATAAACACACAAAACACTATTTACTATTTACAAAAGTCACTACCTAAGCTATTTACATTTTATATACGAAACCTTACTCATTAACTTGAATCTATTAAACTCTTGGAGGAAGGGTAGGTGGCGGCATTGCCCCGTTGGATGCAGATGCTTATCCTCTGGGCAAAATACAGGCCAGCATTCTGGTCACCCGATGCCTTCACCAAGCGTTTAGCTAGCTCATTAATTGGTACATTGCTTTGATTTCTGTAAATGTTTTCCGCATAAAGTTTATGTAGGCATAAGTAAGTACTTATTTTATCAAATTAGAGGATGTTATTCAAACAAATTTCGGCAGAACCGTTCAACGGGAAAACCTTAACAAAAATATATTTTTGTCAACGTTTCCGGTGCGTGAATAACATAACAAAATAATTAACTAAAGTTGAGGAAATAAACAACGTGCGTCTTGAAGTCTGTATTTAAACTGTATTTTTGTGTGCGTGTATTTAAACTGATATATTATAATACTTTATTCAGTTTGGTCTTAAGAAGATACTTTTGCAAGGCAATAAAGCTTATAAGTTTAGCCCAAATATTTCTGAAACTTTTTTAGGGTTCCAAAAGGAAGAAAAAAGGAACTCTTATAGAATCACTTTGTCCGACTGTCTGTCTGTTCGCCTGTCTGTCCGTCTGTCAAGACCATTTTTATCGGGAACGCGTTGAGGTATCAAGTTGAAACTCATATCAACAACTCAAGTCCACGGTCCCTTAAAAAAATCAAACTTTTAATTCAACGCAATTAAAAGATACATAGGCAGTCAAGTTATTTGGTTACATTCGTTTGTTTGTGTCGGTGCCGCGTGGTGGCTATGCAGAAGTTTCCAGGCATCTTTCTCATCTATAGTACCTACCATTATTTCTCTGTGCTATTATTATAGACTGCCTCTGTGGCGTAGAGGGCGCATGCTCGACTGCCAATCAAGAGGTCCCGGGTTCCATCCCCAGGTCAGGCAGTGTTAAATATTGGATTTTTCCATTAGGAATTATCTCAATAACTGCCTGGAGTCTGGAACTGTGCCCGGTAGATGGCAATAGGCTCGCCCCCTATTACATGGGACCAATAACATACTGGCGAAATGTAGGTGTATCTACTATGGGACTGAGTCCTGGGTACAGCTCTGCCTACCCCTTCGGGAAAAAGGCGTGAATGTATGTTATGTTATTTATTATTCATTACTAGCTAAGCCCCGCGATTTCCCCCGCGCAGTCTTCGTTCCCGTGGGAATATCAGGATAAAAAGTACCCCATGTATTATTCCAAGGTCTAAACTATCTATATACCAAATTACAGCCCAATCGGTTCAGTAGTTTTGCCGTGAAAGTGTAACAAACATCCATCCATCCTTACAAACTTTCACATATATAATATAAGTAGGATTATAACACCCTGGGACCTATGCCTCGCCACGTGCCTCTAGCCAATACTAGTATGATGGCCCGAACGCATAGGGCCGGTAAATCCAATTGGAAACATTTGGCTGTAGTGACGAAAGCAGTGAGAAATACCTTACTTAGCACAGTACCTTACATAAGTATTGTTCAATACGGGTTTTATTGTCTCATAGTTGTGCCTTGGGGTAAATTACCTCAAGATAGCGTTGCTAAAAAGTTGTAAAAGTTTGTAAAAGCTGCTTGTAAAAGTTTTGAATATTATAAATCGTTGTTATTATTATATATAGGTACCTACTATAATATGCGCTTAGATTCTAGATAGTTATGTTAAAATTATGTTTATACCTAGGTATCTAGTATCTACATGTAGATAGCTAGAACGCCATTGGACAGACTGCAAGGCAACCCATTACAATAACACGCATGTGTATTTCACTCAACAAAAATATCTCTCAAAAGTTCGTCAACCCAAAATTACCGCCTACACCGGATTTCCATCTAAAAATAACATTATTGGCACAAAATAAGGGCGGTTTTCGCGTGCGTTTCAACTTCCCAGACGATGTTCGCGGTACACACATTCGCGGTATTGAAGTCGCAATCTAGGAATGCAACTCACTTGCGGCCAACTTCCCATCGTTCCAATCAAGTTCATAGATTAAGATTGGCGTTCACAGACATTTAAGATTGGCGTTCACAGACATGACAATAAATTATTTATCTTTCTAATATTCCAATTTTGAAAACTTACCTAGAGTTTATGCAGCATCTGTCCATGAAAATAAATTAATCATACAGTGTCATATAAAATAGTTCATTATCACACGTTATTCTAGTTTTATAATACTTTGCACTTTATAATCACAATATTCCAGTTTGTACGGAGAAGGCACTATGTTTTATTTTAAATCACAAAATTGAGCAAAGTGGGAAAAAAATAGTTTCACTTTATGAGGTCATCGAACGCGCGGCACTATTCCACTTGATTCGAAATTGGAAAACAGTTCGAAAAGTCAGATTGGCGAGTTTCGACGCCTGTTCGGGTCCCATTCGGCGGATTTTCGTCTATTATCGTGGACGCGAGGCGCGTGCGAACGGCTCGCGCGCAACTGCAGTTTGTCGTAGGTTAAGTTTGGAAAAAACACCGCTAGCTCAATTTTCCGCGCTTAGCCGGCCACAGTTTCTCCGCGCCAAAATTGCACGCAACTTCCCCCCATCGGAACACTCGCTGACGAGGTTACAAGTTACTATTGTTTTGACAGCTCCGTGAATCACGACCGTGAGTACAAGTCACAGGATAGGGGGCGCCACCGACATATACACAGAAAAACAAAGCCATCAACCGAATAAACTAGCACAGCGCGTAAACACAACGAAATTACTGAATGCCACTTTTCATTATTATTTCGCTATGCACCGGCCGACGTCACAGAAATAGCAGACGCGTCGAGTCATACGCTCGTCTCTTTCACACATTCCCTACTCACTTCAAAATTAGAACTTTTGGAATTCGAATGGACTGTCAAATGCTTTTTAATTTTTTAATCGTTTATATCGCGTGGTGTGCAGCATAGATCGTGCATGCATGTACGGAACTGCACTTGTACTGAGGCTAGATGACATTCACAGAGGCTTAAACTCCAAGTTCAGACGAATGCGGCGTCAATAAACTGGCCGATGGCTCCGTAATATGCGAACATGTAATTGTATATCAGTTATATTACACACTGATCTCAAAGGGCGCTTACGTCATATATTTTTACAGAAATATCATGCAATAGAGGAAATCCATGGGCATTGTTCATTGTTTTATACTCATAAATATTTACCTAAACAAATCTGTAACAGAAAGGTGCAAGTAATAGTACTAAAGAGGTGGAGAATATATCAGTTTAACTAAACTTGTACGTGCATATCTACTTAAATGAGTTTCGAGACAAAAAAAGTTCGACTTTCGATACAATCGAAAAATAAATGTTTCAGCTGAACTTCTTGCTTCCCTTATCCTCCTTTAGTAGAGCACTACTAAATGCTACTACTAAAAATTTAGATGACCTATGCTGAGCACAGCATAGGTCATCAGTCATCTTCTTCCATTCTTGTCACTCTTGCGGTGTCACTCTTTGTATGATCAGTTAAATGATCGTTCAGTAAAATATTTTCCTAAAATTTTGTAATCATCGATCACTATTGTTTAGTTTGATGGGCAGATGAACTCTACACATACATTCACGCCTTTTTCCCGAAGGGGTAGGCAGAGGTGTACCCAGGACTCAGTCCCATAGTAGATACACCCACATTTCGCCAGTATGTTATTGGTCCCATGTAATAGGGGCGAGCCTATTGCCATCTACCGGGCACAGTTCCAGACTCCAGGCAGTTATTGAGATAATTCCTAATGGAAAAATTCAATATTTAACACTGCCCGACCTGGGGATCGAACCCGGGACCTCTTGATTGGCAGTCGAGCATGCTCCTTCTACGCCACCGAGGCAGTCGTATTACTATACCTTTTTTATATCTCCTTTGAATACAATTACATAAAGATAGGTAATCTCTGTAAAACTTTGTGTTATCGACTTCGCGTCTTCACATATCTAGGCCAAATAAATGCGTGCTAAGAATAACGAGAAATTATAAAGATTTCCTAAACTGTGATTATTTTTCCTAGAACTCCTCGACGTTCATCATCAGTTTATTATTGACCTACATGAAACAGGAGCAAATAAGCAAAATTCTGTTAAATGAGGCAAATTAAGACAAAACAATCAATAATAGCAGCAGCTCAGCAATAGGTGAACAATTCTGGGAATTATTACCTATCTCGCTTTATTAAGTATAGTGTGATTGATGAACTTGCTGAATTTCTGTTCTATGCTGCATGAATTATTTTTATGTAATAAACTAGGCTGCTTCGCGTTTTGTCCGCTGAAAAGTATATCACTATATATTATAAAATCCTAAATGACTCACTACTGACATGCAACGCAGAGACCAAACCACTAATCTTAGAGGCTTGAAACTTGGAATGTAGATTCTTTACGTTGTCTGCACGTGTGCTAAGAAAGGATTTTTAAAAATTAACTTATTAAGGGATCTAAAAAAGGTGTCAAAGTTTTGGTATAAATTTCCCATATTTCATACTGCGAGCGGGCAAAGCCGCTGTTCTTACTCTAGTTCTATATAGAATATCAAAAATAGTGATTATGTGATATATTTAGAAATATAATGCTGAAAAACACCCTGTGTTTGGTATAGTATACACTACAAAGTTAACCATATTGTAAGAATATTGGTTTTCACTAATATTACTTTCACCAACACATAATTTTCGTAAAGGATTATAATTTGCATATTTTTAATTTTATTTCGTCTAAAGAACATATAATCACATATAATATATCACATCATCACAAGACGTCCACTGCTGAACATAGGTCTCTCCCATAGAATGGGGGATTTTGCCGATATTACCACGCGCTGCTATTTTTAGAAGATATCATTGGTCTGATAAGACTACGTGTGTACCTACTTTTTTTTAATGTCATCATAATAAGACGGTTGACGGCATAATAAGTGTTTTGTGCAATATAAAATGATAGGCTTCGCAAAGTGAAAAAAAAGTCAAGTTAACCATACCTTATTGGGGTGAATCTTCTCATAAAGTTGAAAAACTTGCAAAAAATATCTCTAAGATTATAACATTTGAAATATTTTTAAAATTATAGTTAGGTAAATAGCACCATGACATTTTAAAGATCTTTATGCCATATTTAGTATATAAAAGACCTTCTATAGGTAATATGAAATTTAGACAAAAATTTTCAAACATCATTCTGGACTTAAATTATTATCTTCAATAGACAATTAATCATTGTCATTGTCATTATTTTGGGCACTAGAAATATTATTCGTAAAATGTATGAACTTGCTTCAAAAGTCAAAATAGGTAGTACCTAGGTACAATAATTGTAATTTCGCAGTAACTTGTCTGTAATTAAATAATCATTGCCAAAACGGAAGCCCCGAAATCCAAAAGCGAATTGCAACGAAATTGAAACGCAAGAACTTCACACCAGTGAAAGTGACGTGCGTTTTTGAAACTCGTCCTGCGATGCAACGCCGGCCTCGGGCGGGTCAATGACCCCTGTTTCGGGCATCCTCGCCCATTACGTTGGGAAAGGTCAGGTCTGTATTATGTGTGTATTTTGTACATGTTCGTATGTGCATGTGTGAGTGAGATTTTACTTTCTGTTATGAATTTATTTTCATTCCGAAATTATCTGGGTTCATAAAAAAGTATACGAATCAGCTTTGATATAAAGAAAAGGGGAGATGAGGTACTGGATTCTCGAAAATGGCAAGCTCAAATTAGGTCCCATTAGGTCCACGTACGTCAGTAAAGTAAGGTCGTACGAGCGAATAATATAGTTGTCTCGGTCGCACTTTGGTCTTAGGTCGTCATCTATCTTTGTTGTTCATTATATGTCACTGTGCAAACTTCACACGGAGCAAATTCCACGTGCCGGTTGTTGAGTAAGCGCTGGGAGAACGTATCCTATCTCCCCTTTCTTTATATCAGCGCGAATCAGTCCTGTTACATAGTAAAACTAGAAATAAGTCTCAAAACTGCAACTCATATATTAATTAATTACCGTAGAATTTGCGAAAAGCCGTAGAATCTGCTACGGCACAGGGATGCAGCCGTAGTCCGTGGATTCTGCGATTTTTTGGGTAATTTGCGAAAAGCCGTAGAATCTGCTACGGCACATGTGTGATTTTTTGATATCGTTGACCACCACAGACTAAATAATAGCACTAACGACACTACGGAGCGCCACCGAGGAAGATTTAAACCTACTTACAACAATGTACTACATAGACATATAACATACATTCACGCCTTTTTCCCGAAGGGGTAGGCAGAGGTGTACCCAGGACTCAGTCCCATAGCAGATACACCCACATTTCGCCAGTATGTTATTGGTCCCATATTATAATAGGGGGCGAGCCTATTGCCATCTACCGGGCACAGTTCCAGACTCCAGGCAGTTATTGTGATAATTCCTAATGGAAAAATCCAATTTTTAACACTGTGCCTGACCTGGGGATCGAACCCGGGACCTCTTGATTGGCAGTCGAGCATGCGCCCTCTACGCCACCGAGGCAGACATCCACCGAGGCAGTCAACAATGTACGAGTATACTAAAATAACATTACAACAACAATTACCAATTTGACAATAGCACTCCTAACTATCACTACAACTTAACACCTTATTAACCTTATTATACAAAAATAAATTAAAAATGTCTGATAAACTCTTTAAATAAACATTGCCAAATATTCAACTACAAGAGATAACATATCATTCTGTTATCATCAAAAGTAACTGACCAGCCATTGTTGGGTGAGGTCATGGTACGATATCGAGAGCATACCTAACAAAATGCTGGCGTTTATCTGGCACAACTTCTTTTTTATGATAGTGTGACAAGACGAGCTAATCAGATGCCTGATGGTAAGCATCACGATTGCCAATGTCAGACACAGTGCCACCCAGTGTTTTAAAATTCAAAATTCTGCGCAACACTGCACTGCGCCTGTCACCCTGAGATATGAGTTGTTCAATCTCGTTATGCCCAGTAATTTCGCTGGTAACATTGCCCTTCAGACCGAAACACAGTAATGTTTGCACATTACTGCTTGGCGGATGAATAACTGGCAAAGGTGTGGTACTTCCCCAGGCGGCCCCCTGCAAAAAGGAGCGAGAGCGGAGGGCGCTGTCTGTACGGGCGAATATGTTGGCCCGCAGGTTTGCGCGGAGTTCAGATGGGGTGAAGATTACGCTCTTTCGAGCGTACTGCACCTCACTGTACACCTGTGCCCTGTGGGCGGACTATACGCAGCGTGCATACAGCGCTCTCCGCGTTCAATTCAATAACGCGTTCCGAGCTGTGTTGAGGCTGCCTCGCTTCTGCAGTGCCTCGGGCATGTTTGCCGCGGCGCGCACCGATTGCTTCCATGCAACAATGCGCAAGCGGTGCGCGTCTCTGGTGCGCAGAGTGCGGGCCAGCTCCAACACAGTACTCGCTATGATAGCGAACAGACTTGACTGCCCGTACATCCGGCATTGCTGTGACAGACATGTCTAGTGCAATGTCGAATGTGGAGGCAGTTCAAATATCACAATACAGATAATTTATGTGTTTCTTTATATTATATTATTTATTACTTAATGATCTAATTTTATTTGTAAACTTTAATTTTATTTTATTTTATGTTAATTATTAGTATGCAGTTTAATATTAATATAGTGAAAATAATTATAATTTAATATAATATAATGTGTGAAAAATTTATGGGTCTGTGAAACCTGAAATAAAGAAATTTTAATTTAATTTTAAAAAAAAAAGGCCTACCACTACAATATATACGATATTAGAATTGTAAGTTAGCGACGCAATGCCGTCAGCATGTTCTCGTAATATTGGCACTCCCCGGACACGAGTCAATTCCCATACAAAAGTCGCGATATAACTACCTAATACACAGACACTGCACACATGGAGTTTTGTACACGCGCAAGAGTGTGCGTGAGGTGCGTTCCTAGCTCACGGGGGCTCAACCTCGCTCGCAGGGTGAGGAAGGCCCGATTGGTGGGCGGATGACAGTGTCCATTCTATACGTAGTATTATTATCTGCTGTTCTGTGATATTGGTCTACGCGCGGTTTTAGGAGCGTACTTGGAATTTGACACAATCTTATGAAAAAGTTACCAAACCTATGTTTTGTATTCCCCTGTTTCCCCTGTCCGAATATTAATAATTAACACATTCATAAAATTTATATCCTGAAAAGTGAAGTAACAATGTCCCTGTCATTTTAGTTATAAACTTTCGTTTTTTTCTGATTTTCTATTGGTCGTTCACTACAAAAAAATTTAGAGTTTGTAAGAGGTAATAAAATGTTAGGGACATAGTTTACTTCATCTTCAAAATTCCTAAACTACATGGGGTCTAAAAAATCCATACAATCACGCCTTTTTCCCGAAGGGTTAGGCAGAGGTGTACCCAGACTCAGTCCTATAGTAGGCATACCCAAATTTCGCCAGTATGCTATTGGTCCCACACAAAAGAATGAGTCTAAAAACGACACAACTTTTTCCCAAAGGGGTAGGTAGAGGTGTACCCAGGACCTAATGGACTCATAATAGGTACACCAACACTATAAATATAAAAGCTCGTCGAGTACCTAATCTCCACGATTTCGTGGCGTGGAGTGGCATAACCCGTAACAAGTAGGTAACTGAAATGACATCAACGTTCAAAATATCCAATTTGATTCAAGGACTGTGGTCAATTAGTCAAACATAACGATATTTTTGTTAATAACATATTTACCTGCCGATTATCGTGTTTATTTGTGAATTTATCCTTATTTTTGTTGTATATTGTATATTTTGTTATAGGCCTATAATATGATTTTTAAATGTGAATTAATAATATGTTTAACATCGCCATTATTATAACAAATAAAGGAAATATTCTACTAAAATTTGAACGCGGCTCGCCATTAAAAATAAGTACTTTACTATTTGTACTTAAGGCGCGGGGTAAAGCTAATTCGTCCTCTCGCTCACACGTACCCACATTTTTTTGAAGCTATAATTAATACTACATATAATTACATAAAATCAAGTCAATTAGGCACTAGAAAATAACAATACCAACTTTCAGTAAAAAATCCAATTTAATCCAAACAAGTCCTGTGTCTTTCTTTTCTTAGATTTTTCTGTGCAGGTTTTTATACTTGTAAACTTGTTTGGATTAAATTGGATTTTTTACTGAAAGTTTGTATTGTTATTTTCTAGTTCCTAGTAGACACATGTAGTATTTTTTATATCTTCAAAAATGTGGGTACGTGTAAGCGAGAGGCACTTTATACAAATCACATTATAAATTAATCGGCGATAATAAGAGGGTTACTATGTTTGGGAATATTATTGCGAATAACATTCTCTACCCGGCAATATAGGCATATAGGCAATGTGAGGTTTTCTGAGCCCAGCTTCGTTGGATTCAGAGTCCTTTTCCTTTAAAGCACTATAAATACTGCCACTACATTATTTATTTTGATTTGTTTTGATTCGATATAATTTTATTTTATTTTAATTCATTCATCATTATGTCTGAAAATAAAACTTATTCATTTTATTTATTTATTTAATATGTTTAGTGCCTTCACGGAGCGTCCTCTACCGAAAACGAATGGTGAAAAGTTGACATGTGAGATTCTATCCAGGGACTCCGGATTTGAAGCCGGGCATATTACCACACTAGGTCGTTAGGCCTTCTAGATACCTACATAATTTCGCAATATAGACTAAGTATAAAGATGTACAGTAAAGTAGTCACACCTCGTTTTATCACTCTATTATCGGTCATAGAACTTGGCATTGCAACGATTTCGCTTTTTGCAATGTTTGTGACAGATAACAATTTGTATCACTGTTTCATACTAGCTACATATTTTTTTAGATGGTTTAAGTACTTACTTTGTAGGTCATCAGCCTGGTTTGCAACTTCTTTTTTATGATAGTGAGTGACAAGACGAGCAAATCAGGTGCCTGATGGTAAGCATCATGATTGCCCATATCAGACACAGTGCCACGCAGTGTTTTTGATATTGAAAATTCTGCGCGGCACTGCACTGCGCCGGTCACCCCGAGATATAAGTTGTTGAAACTCTTCATGCCCAGTAATACTTTAAGAATTAAGAAGAATTAAGAATTATTAATACTTTCAGAAGTAATACCATAGTATTCTGTGGTAATACGTCTACTTAAAGAGCGCACTGCCTCGGTGGCGTAGAGGGCGCATGCTCGACTGCCAATCAAGAGGTCCCGGGTTCGATCCCCAGGTCAGGCAAGTGTTAAATATTGGATTTTTCCATTAGGAATTACCTCAATAAATGCCTGGAGTCTGGAACTGTGCCCGGTAGATGGCAATAGGCTCGCCCCCTATTACATGGGACCAATAACATACTGGCGAAATGTGGGTGTATCTACTATCTACTACTATAGGACTGAGTCCTGGGTACACCTCTGCCTACCCCTTCGGGAAAAAGGCGTGAATGTATGTTTATGTTATGTTTATGTAAAGAGCGCACGCGGCCTTTTAAGAATTTCACACAATCCTATGAAAAATTTACCAAATCAATGTTTTGTATTCCCCTGTTTCCTCTGAACATTATTAACACATTCAATAAATTTATATCCTGGTATTTTAATTGTGAAGTAACCTTTTCTCCCTTTCATTTTAATTTTTCTTATAAACCCTTGTTTTTTTCATAGTGAACTTCCAAAAATTCCAGTTTTACTCGCGTGATTGGTCGTTCGCTACAAAAAAATGTAGTTTATAAACAAAAACAAAATGATAGGGACATACTTTACTTCATGGTTGAAATATCAGGATATAAATATATAATTTGAAATTGAAAATAATAATAGTTAGCAAACTATGTCGTGATCATTTTATTTTCTTCTAAATATCAGGGTATAAACAAATGTATGCAATAGGTTCACTATATTCGGAGGAAACAGCGGAATACAAAACATCGATTTGGTAAATTTTCCATAGGATTGTGTCAAATTGCTAAGAGGTCGCGTTTCCTGATAAGGCAAAGATGGTGGTGGCTGCTGGGAAATAAACCACACGCCCCAAGTAACAAAAAAATTATGAACTAAAAACTTTAAAAAATCAATAAAACCGTTAGCCGTAAAAGTTTTTCTACATAATTCTTGTTCGACATTGAAATGGCAAACGGCAAGGAACGCAGGATATAAAGATAATCAGCGATATCTAATATTTGCGTTTTATCTATACGTTTTGATAAAAATGCGAATTGGAGTAAACGAATACAGTCCAATGCACTTTTGCATAGTAAGTAACTACTTAGTAGATATAGGTATCTACTAAGTAGGTCTACTAAGTAGGTAGGTAGGTCTTTTAAGGAAAATAAAATGATAGGGCATGGTTTACTTCATCTTCAAAATATGTGGGGGGAAGTGTATTAAATAGGTTGACTTTATTCGGAGGAAACAGGCATACGAGTAAGTACATCAAATTGGTAAATTTTACTGAGGTATTTTGGACAAGAAGACGTAGTTAGTGTTGATTTCTGAACGCTGCCTACTTATACTTGCTACTTATACTTACCAAATTTGGTTTAAGATCTAGCGACGAATAAGTAGGTAGGCTTATTCTAGGCCTACCTACTTATTCGTTAGATTACTAGATTCTAGCGACGAATAAGTAGGTAGGCTTATTCTAGGCCTACCTACTTATTCGTCGCTAGATCTTAAACCAAATTTGGTAAGTATAAGTAGCAAGTATAAGTAGGCAGCGTTCAGAAATCAACACTAACTACGTCTTCTTGTCCAAAATACCTCAGTAAAATTTACCAATTTGATGTACTTACTCGTATGCCTGTTTCCTCCGAATAAAGTCAACCTATTTAATACACTTCCCCCCACATATTTTGAAGATGAAGTAAACCATGCCCTATCATTTTATTTTCCTTAAAAAAAACTCTTAATATTTTTGTAGTGATCGTCTAATCACGGGAGTTTGACTGGGATGTTTAGAAGTCTATATCCACATATTTTGAAGATGAAGTAAACTATTCTCTATCATTTTATTTTCCTTTAAAAACTCTTAATATTTTTGTAGTGATCGTCTAATCACGGGAGTTTGACTGGGATGTTTAGAAGTCTATATCCACATATTTTGAAGATGAAGTAAACCATGCCCAATCATTTTATTTTTCTTAAAAAAACTCTTAATATTTTTGTAGTGATCGTCTAATCACGGGAGTTTGACTGGGATGTTTAGAAGTCTATATCCACATATTTTGAAGATGAAGTAAACTATGCCCTATCATTTTATTTTCCTTAAAAAAACTCCTAATATTTTTGTAGTGATCGTCTAATCACGGGAGTTTGACTGGGATGTTTAGAAGTCTATATCCACATATTTTGAAGATGAAGTAAACTATGCCCTATCATTTTATTATCCTTAAAAAAACTCCTAATATTTTTGTAGTGATCGTCTAATCACGGGAGTTTGACTGGGATGTTTAGAAGTCCACTACGAAAAAACTGAGAGTTTTAAAGACAAACTAAAATGGCAGGGACTTAGTTTAATGCGCTATAAACATATCAGGATAGAAATTTATAGAATGAGTTCATAATATTTTGAAGAAACATGGGAATTTATGACATCGATTTTGTAAATTTTTCATAGGATTGTGTCATGTGTCGCATTTTTCGTATATATGATATGCTCTTATATGTTTCAGACGTAAGCAAAAAGTGGTGGCGATGATGGAATTTAAAAAAAGTGATGTATTGATGAATAAATATACTCGCATTATTGGTTTTTTACATGAAAATCAGTGTTTATTTTGAAATCGATACATTTATTTCGAGTTGCGTTGCCACGCAGACAGATACACAGACACGTCAAACCTTTCGCGTCAAACTATACTCAATACCCCTTTCTTTTCGGTGGGTGTTAAATAACAACAACAAATTAAGCTAAATAGGTAAACCGTTTAAAAATTGATAGGTTTTACCTACAATAGGTCCTAATATTATAGGTAGATATACTAAAATGCGAATGTTAGATGGATGGATGGATGTTACTCTTTCACGTCTAATCTACTAAACCGATTAGGCTGAAATTCGGTATGTAGAGTAGTTTAGACCCTGGAATAACACAGGGTACTTTTATCCCAATATCCCTATTACATGGGACCAATAACATACTGGCGAAATGTGGGTGTATCTACTATGGGACTGAGTCCTGGGTACACCTCTGCCTACCCCTTCGGGAAAAAGGCGTGAATGTATGTTTTATTCCCACGGGAGCGATGCCTAAGCGGGTGAAACCGCAAGGCACAGCTAGTAAATTATAATATTAATTTCTAATTACTACTCTACAGGTACAGGAAAGGTCATATTATACTTAGTAGGCTCAAAGTCAAGGGTCATCGACCTTCGACGTTAATATTATTTGTGATAAGATAAGGTTTGTTTTGGCTAGTATTTTATAGGCATATTTTTTGTCTGGCTTAGTTATTATGTTCATAGGTAATCAGGTATCACTAATTTTATACTAAAGTCTCCCTTGTCGCGGCTGTCTGTCTGCCAGATCGCGAAATACTTAAAAACTACAGACCGGAGAATTCCCCGTACAAACTTAATTGTTAAATCATTTGAAATCAGAGCATATTTTCAACTTTTAATGACGTTATTCGGAATGAGACACTATGACTATTTATCTAGATTCATAATTATATTTTAATCCAAAATAGAAGTAGTTTGGACTAAAATATGATGAAAATCCAAAATATAGGTAAGTATTTTCAAATATAACTAAATTATATGTATTTTAGACTAAAATATAATTAGGAACTCAATAGTATCTAATTCCGAATAACATCATTAAATTTCGGAAATATGCTCTGATTTCAAATGATTATGTCTGTATGGGCAATTCTCCGGTCGCCGCCCTGTTAATCGAAAATTTTAAAATAATTAGATTGCGGGCGCAGGGTTTCATGGGCGCCAAGTCCGAGTGTGAAGGCCCCCTGCAAAAGAGGCCTACCACTACAAAGATGAACGTCCACCTTTCGGCTCCGAAGTCATTACAGGTAGGACGCACCGCTGAAGTACCTTCGTTTTGAGACATTCGGAGATAACCGACTCGAAGATTTCGCGAAGTTTCCCGAATGCTGCCCTGCTCAGCTGTTTTATATATTATAAGCTGTATATAAGTACCAATTATACCTATACTATAATATATTGTGGTAACGATTAGGTATTTATTGTAAAAGCATTTAAAAACAATTAATAACGTAAGGTAATATAAACCTTTAGCTATTGAAATATGGTTTAACTTTGTGTTTAATATAATATATTTTGTGTTATCTTGGTGGCACTGACCTGCTCAATAGCAAATATTGATATAATAATATTTGATTATTAATATAATAATATTTATTGTGGAGCATAAATTACATTGGTGTATTTAATTAGTAAAAATATTATATTATTTGTAAACGGAAATATATTATTTATATGATTGTTATGTATGAAGGATATTTTAATTGAAATACTTTTTGCTATCTAATAATGCAAACTTATTATTATATATTTAAACCAATAAGGAAAATATACTTAAATAATACGATATTATATAATATACAAAATTAAAACCAATGCTTATATTATATACTTACTTATCTAAAAATTTACTTGTAGTTATAATAATAAATTTAACCTACCTTTAACACGCGAATATAATTGGTATTTTTAGACGTTCATTAGAAAAATTATTTGTTTTAAAAGAAAATTAAATTATGGGTACTTATATGGGTCTTATGCGATATATATTATGTTATTTATATTTTAGGTAGATATGACTATACATAAATATGTATATTATAGTATAATAAGATCTTGTTTTAAGAGCAATAAAATGTGTACCCTTTCTCATCCCCTACTCATCCTATCTTTCCCCTATCCGTCCAGACTGGTTGCCTGGAAGAGATCGCTTAAAGCGATAAGGCCGCCCATTGTCAACCAAGAATTAGTTTTATATTATTTTAGTTTAACATGTATTATGTTATTTTGGTGATAATAAAGAGTATTCTATTCTATTCATCTTGAAAAATATCAGGATTTTATCGAATGTGTTAATTTATTACTTTTCTATTGTACGGAGGAAACAGGGGAATTAATTAAAAAACATCGATTTGGTAAATACCTAATTCATAGGATTGTATAAACTTAGCTATTATTATAATAAAACCTCGTAGCCTAATATTAAAATAATTATTTTTGATTTTTTTTTATTATATTGATGGGTTTTCGCGCGCGTTTCGTCTAGTACCACCGTCGTATTTGTCAAATGTGGCAACTAATACTACACCGAAATCGGCGTACCAAACTATTATTCCTTGCGAAATGTTTTTTCCCGCAATATAATATAATAAGTATTGTGTTATATAATACACACTCGTGCTTAGCGATAAGACCGCCCATTGTTAAACTAGTTAATAATTGTTATTAGTTTTAAGATCTTGTTGCACCAATAAAGTGTATCTATCTATCTCACTATCCACACGGTATCGCGCGCGGAGACTTATGAATAATCTTAGCCGATTGAGGTGTTAATATGTATGTGGTATGTTTCAGTTATACCCTGGAATCAGAAATAAGGTAACCTACCTGCTTTTCAAAGAGTGAACCTGCAGGGCGCGCCTAGCAATAAAATCAGCAACAATTTTTGATAAGGGTTTCGAGAACTATAAATCTTGACTCAGAATTTAGTCGTGGGATAAAAAGAGTCGGCAATATTGATAAGGAGAGTAAGAGTGGGACGCAAGATACGTGACGAGACCTGAATCAGAGGTCATTGACCGTGGTTTTGATGATGCACTGCCATTCGACATACTGACTTTGTTTTAAAGACCTATTTATTATGTACCTACCGACTTAGGTATTTGAACTTTTAAAGTACCTGTCTTTTATAGTAAGAACTAGCTGTTCCCCGCGGTTCCACCCGCGTAGACATCGTTCCCGTTGGAATATCGGGAATAAAAAGTACCCCATGTGTTATTCCACGGTCTAAGCTACCTACATTCTAAATTTCAGCCCAATCGGTTCAGTAGTTTTGGCGTGAAAGTGTAACAAACAAACATCCATCCATCCATCCATCCTCACAAACTTTCACATTTATAATATAAGTAGGATAACAATATTATGTTCATTCCTCTTGCTCAGAAAGTCTGTCATTGTTTCGTACCAGAGCGGGGCTAAAATAACTTTTCAACCCCTGAGGTATAAAGTAAATTTGTTTTTAATTTTTTTCTGTTGTCTATGAGATTGATTATATTGTTTGTTGTCGCACGTACCTATATAGAATATAATATGCCAAAATGTTTCGATAAAAATTAATTGTAGTAAAAAATCCAATTTAATCTAAACGAGTTTTCATGTAGGTATAACTATAAACCTGCACAAAGAGAAATAATCTCAGAAAAATAAAAAGGCACTGAAAACTTGTTTGGATTAAATTGGATATTTTACTCAATATTTGTAGTTATTTTCTAGAACCTAGTTGTCTTTATTTTACGTTTTTTTATGATAGTGAGTAACAAGACGAGCAAATCAGGTGACTGATGGAAAGCTTCATGGTTGCCATATCAGACACAGTGTCACCCAGTGTTTTAAAGTTCAAAATTCTGTGCGGAACTGCACTGCTCCTGTCACCCTGAGATATGAGTTGTTGAATCTCATCATGCCCAGTAATTTCGCTGGTAACATTGCCCTTCAGACCGGAACACAGTAAGTTTGCACATTACTGCTTGGCGGATGAATAACTGGCAAAGGTGTGGTACTTCCCCAGGCGGCCCTCTGCAAAAGAGGTCTACCACTACAAAACATGACATGAAGTATTTCTTAGATCTTTAAAAATGTGGGTACGTGTGAGCGAGAGGGCGAATTTGCTTTGGACCGGGCCTTAAGGTCTTCAACCCCTATTGCACCAATTTCCTAATTGAGGAAAACGAATAAGTAGGTGATAACAAGCTACCGACCGATACGTAATAAAACGAATATCACTCGAATAATGAATTAACGAGTAATTTATCAACGGCCGTGAACGTGTCAATGACCGTTATTGCAAATATACTATAACATACATTCACGCCTTTTTCCCGAAGGGGTAGGCAGAGGTGTACCCAGGACTCAGTCCCATAGTAGATACACCCACATTTCGCCAGTATGTTATTGGTCCCATGTAATAGGGGGCGAGCCTATTGCCATAAATTTATAAATTACCTATATATAAAATATATTGTATTTGATTATATTTCAGAACAATTAGAATATTGGCTGCACTGTGTTCATAGCAAGCATAACATTATAATGTTTTTTGCCCTTAATAGAGAAAACCCTGATATTATTAGAAACAGATTGTCTATGATTAGAAAGTACTTGAGTTATAACTTGACACTGGCAAGTGCACTATTGTTTGAGTCCATGAATGTCCCGTATAAGCAGGCTATAAATACATAACTTGACACTGGCAATACATGCGTGTGGGTACATAAAAGAAGAAAAAAAAATTACTTGAGATTATCGATGTAATTCACAAAAGTGTGCAAACCCATAGGTATTCTATTTTTAAAGCCTTGTTGGGTTGGGTAAGGTAGGTAGGTACCTTAGATGAAAAAATCAGAAAGGTTCACGTAACCAGCCAGTTCGCATCGCGTTCTCAATTCGAGACCGGCCGAAATCGAAACCACCGAAATCCGGTCGCCGCCGAGGGAGACAAGCGGTGAAAATATTCAGCCGAAATTGTTTGCGTCGCACAAATTCAAGGTCGCAGTGAGGCAGGTCAGCTGCGTGACGTCACCGGCGCCCTCCAAAACGTGAGGTCAACGACCGCGCCGCCATTGCGGAAACTGTGCTGAGCGCGTTCGGAATTCAAATTGGGCCTTCTGTCAGTGTGCGTCACGTTTCGGCACACGCACACACATACACACGTATAGTCGTATCTGTGTATTGTGTGCGTAATAATTCGGGTATAGGTACTTATCATAAGACACAAAAAGATTCTTTAATTTTATTGTTTGTTTTGTTTTGTGCTTCCGCGTTTTTGTTTGCCGTGACCGTATTTCAAGGTCTTTCGATTTCAGTTCTACCAACCTACTTATATATCTTGTTATGTCATGTTTTTTGTTTCAAGTTAGGTACTTAGATATCAAGTAATAGGTACCTAAACCTTAATTACTTAGGCATTATGAGTCATAGGTTACCTTATCAAGTAAGTACATCATAATCATTTATTAATAATGTCTTTTTGTTTTCATGGATAATTATTTTTTACATGTTAACAAAAGCTTTTATGGAAGAACTAGTGTGTAAGAACAGCGGCTTTGTACGCTCGCAATTATGAAAATATGAGAGTTTTATACCAAAACTTTGACGCCCTTTTTGGACCCCTTAGAATGTGAATTAGCACATTCTAAGAAAGGATTTTTGAAACGAGACGAAAACAACCTACATTCCAAGTTTCAAGTCTCTAGGATCAGTGATTTGGGCTCTGCGTTGCATGTCAGTCAGTGAGTCATTTAGGATTTTGAAATATATAGTGATAATTATCTTCTAGAAAATCGTTCTAATCTAGGAAAGTGTTCCATCTATGGCATCATCTTGCCATCAGGTGAGATTCAGATCAAACGCTGACTTGAACAATATAAAAAAAAAGATTTATGACATCATTGTAATTCATAAAAACAAAATTTCTCCTCTATCTATATTAATTTTATAGGCAGGTAGTAAGTAAGTACCTAATCTTTTTGCTAAAATAAGTGACGCCATGTTGAATCATAATAATAAAAACAAAAAGAAATAAACCGGTATTACTGGCAACTCACAAAGACCCATCTAAACAGGTTATAAATAAAAAATATGTAATGGCACCGACCAATCGTCTAACACGGTTCAAATTTCGAATGCTCTGGAGTGGGGCAGATGCGTTAGACGCACACATAGGTAAAACGCATGTTTGAATACAAAGGGGGCATTTTTGGGAGGGTCACAAATGTGGTCCACGGTCAAGACATTGAATGTAGGAATTAGTTATACATAAAAAGAATTAATTATATACACAAAAGAAGATATAAGTAATAATAGTATACCCAGACGAGATTTTTGAAGGTTTATAACAGTGTTTTGGACCGTTAACTTTCGGTTATATTTTAAATTGGTTCCTTTTTGCCCAACAACAAACGCCCTAAATCTTTGCATTTTGTGCGACAAACTGAACTCAAAAAGATTTATTCAGTTAGGTCACAATCTGACACTTTTAAACGCCAATAAACTGTAATGAGTTTAAAAGTCCGAGCGTTCGGAAAGATACCTCTACAAGAAGAACGCACTAGAGTGATGTCGCGCTTCATCACTACGTGTGTTCCAGGTGCGTAGAATATCGTATTTTGTACAGTTAAAAATTTTTAAAATAACCGTAATAATATTTTTTTAAGATTAAAATATACCTACTTATGTACCTATCTGCACTTCATTTTTCTACATACCAAACCTAACCTAGATCATAGAAAAACGCGCCATCACTAAATTTACCAATAAATCATTATCAACCTCCCAAATCTACTGCCGAATATAAAAGTCACCAGTAACAGACCGCCAAAAATAACCGTCAAACTTTTTCTAACGATCGCTCGGCCAATCAGAACGCAGCAAATTGAAGATGCGCACGAGTGGTAGAATTATAAATGATTAGACGCACACTACTGTAAGATGTGTTTGTGTGACTTGTTTGTTATAGGATTTTTTTGGGCTTTGTATGTTTGTGGTGATACTTATCTAGGTACTAAGTATCTAAGGTATCTAAGTACTTATGTTATATAATGTTATCGACTTAACATTATAAATATTACTATTATAATAATTATATACTATTATAATATATTATATAAATATTACATTATTTATTATTTTTGTAACTTTATTATAATGTTCCGGGATCTCATAATGGGCAGTAGATCGGGATGGATTCTATGTAAATATATTATATGACTTGAATAAATAAGTTACAGGATATATCTAATATATAATACTGTAACGCGCGCACAACAACCGACTGCCAGCTATGACACCACCAGCCTTGGCCAAGCACACCAACTTCATCCATGCAGAGTATACCCACCTTCGTGAAGCTCACCAGCCAGTAATGGGCTTGTCTATGAGATGCATCTACATTTTATCTACGCCATGGAGATTCAAATAACGGTCTAAGGAAATGACACATTCTTCGACAAGCCGGCAAAGGAAGCGGATCGTCAATAAACTCCTAGTGAAAAGCGCTAAGCATATATAACGTAAACTGCAAAGATCTATATTTTCAAGAAATAAATGCAATGGTGCAAATATTTAACAACCTGTTTCAATATATAAAATTCACATGTTAGTGTTTGTAACCAAACTACTCTGAAACGGCCCCTAGTAGTGATAAGGGTGGCCCACCAATGACAATTTTTTAAGTTTTTTTATTATTTGGCTTGATGACAAATCAGGTGCCTGATGGTAAGCATAATGATTGCCCATATCAGACACAGTGCCAGCCAGTGTTTTAAAATTCTAAATTCTGCGCGGCACTGCACTGCACCTGTCACCCTGAGATATTAGTTGTTGAAACTCGTGATGCCCAGTAATTTCGCTGGTAAGATTGCCCTTCAGCCCAGAACACAGCAATGTTTGCAAATTACTGCTTGGCGGATGAATAAATGCATAAGTTGTGGTACTTCCCCAGGCGGCCCCATGCAAAAGAGGCCTACTTACCTAGGCCTAGGAGGGTGGACGTTCTACGCTACGCTTGCCGGTCCGTGGTCTTCATTCGAAAACTTTACAGCCCCATCGGCCATCAGTTCTACGTGCAATATGCCCTGCCTATTGCCGCTTTAACTTGCTAATCCTCTGCGCTGTCTGTAACTTTCGTTCGTCTACAGTTCTCCTCATTTTTGATTCGATTTTAAGATACCTATGGTTTATTATTATTTCTTCTTACGCTCTTTTACATTTCATAAATCGGTCACCGCCCACACACAATCAACAATGAACCAATAATTACGCGTTTGTCAATTAATATTCAGTCACAAGACGTTGCAGTACCCATGTGTGTGTAGTATTAGCATGTGAATAGGTGTGTAGGTGTGATATGTAGCTGTGTGCAATCCCAATTCACAATGGTCTATGATTTGGTATTCTGGTTCAAATCGATGAGATTTCATAGTGTTATAAAAAGGTAGAGTAGGTAATATTTAAGGAGCATCTAACCAAACTGAACAGCTTGCAAAAGAAATAATTGTAAGTGTATGGGCTCACCATACAGAGCACTTGAGTTCCCACACTAAACTCAACACTTAACATAACTCTACAGATTTCTTTAGCCATAAGTTAGTTATAACAAATAGTACCAATAAAGGCGTAGCGTCCCGGCGTCGCGCACCCGTACTCAACAACTAACAAACAAATAACGATCAATTAATTCTAATTTATAACTAAACAATTAAATTCGCCGAAAATATTTTGTTGAGGCATACTTATATATGCATAGGGTATATAATAAATCTCGGGTGTCGGGTAGTAATGTATGTAGTCTCTTTGATTTATTATTAAAATTTAATTTAATTAGGTAATTTTTTTTAGTACACAAATTATTAGTATGGATCTTTGATATCTTTGAAAGAGAACTCTTCTAAAATACCTAGGTGGGTAATAAACATAAGTCAGAGCATGTGTAGTGAGACTGTGCGGACACGTCGCAGATCTTTTCGTAGCCACCTCAATTTAGTGGATTATATTGTACAATGTTTTACAAAATATTGACACACTCGTTAAATTTTATATTACAAAAAAAATTGTTAAGGCATACGTATATATGCATAGTGTAGGGTTCCATACCTAGGTACCTGAACAAAACGCTTCCAATGCTAAAAACAATCCGCCCCTAAAAACATACAGCGCCATCTATTAGTTCCTTGTATGGAATCCAAAGTATGGAAATATGCAGTAAAATGACCATAACTTGATTGCTTTTTCCCGAAGGGGTAAGCAGAGGTGTACCCAGGACTCAGTCCCATAGTAGATACACCCAGAGGAAAAAGAACATTGTATTGTCATAGGGCTGAAGGTGTGCAAGAAATATCAAATTAATCTGTCAACAGGAAAGGGGTGAATTTCCAATAAAAACTACTTTTGGCACTAAGGCACTTGAGAGGTAGATCAAATATAGTCTTGAGTCTCCTGACTTAAATTAAGGGTCCATTTGATAAAAATACAGTTGCACGGTTGTCTGGAAGAGATCGCTTTTAGCGATAAGACCGGCAATTGTTACACTATTTTTTTATTATACTTAATGTTGTGGCGTTGTATAAGCGATGCCACATTTACCAGTAAAAACCCACGTTGACCCCACGTTGGGCGCCACTGCGGCGTTGGGTCCTTGGTAGTAAGGATCCAAAGCCGCAAATAGGTAGGTAGTACAACTATTGCCGGCAAGGCAGAGAAACAACTTAGCATCCGTGGTTCAGCGGGAATATACCCGGCTTTAAATCCGGAGTCCCTGGACGAATCTCACCATGTGGACTTTTCGCCTGGGCTTTCCGTGTTTCGGATAGCACGTTAAACTGTAGGTCCCGGCTGTTTCCTATAAGATATGTAGGGGGCAGTCGTTAGGTCATGTTGGAGGCCTTGTAGGAATCTTGGCGACCAAAAATCTGGCAATATGGGTTGTCCACATAACCCATAGGAATTGACTCGAGCAGTGGAATTGGGGGTAACCTGTTCTGTTAGAGTATAAATTCAAATTATTATTATTATTTAGTTTCATGCCATAAAATTGGCTCTGCCGCAATGTTTATTTTATTTTTAAGGTTAATTCTTGTTTGTGATGTAGCAATAAAGAGTTAATCTATCCATCTATAAATATCTATCTATCTAATTCCTAATAAAAAATAAACCAATATCTCTTCTTGTCTAACCTGGGAATAGAAACCGGGACCTCAACCACGGCAGTAGCGCTTGCGAATCACATTAGGTATATGTTATATCAATCGTGCCAATCCCCATGTCTCGCATTGTAATGCCTTTCCAGCAATTTTTACGAGTAATTATCGCCGTTCGTCAGTGTCGTGCGACGTCAGACATCTTTATAGTGTACACTTGTTGTGGTCCACACCTACATACGTAACGTTAGGATGTAAACAGCCTCAATATCATCTAGTGAATACACGGCTTAAGCCGCGGTGCAAACCTAATTCGATCTCTCGCTCACATTTGTGAGTGCCCACATTTTTGAAGATATAAAAAATACTACATGTTATTACGTAAAATAAAGACAACTAGGAACTAGAAAATAACAATACAAACTTTCAGTAAAAAATTCAATTTAATCCAAACGAGTTTTCATGTATAAAAACCTGCTCAAAGAAAAAAAATCTCAAAAAAAAAGACACTGAAGACTTGTTTGGATCATATTAGATTTTTTACTGAAAGTTTGTATTGTAATTTTCTAATTCCTGATAGACTTTATTTTGCGTAATAACATGTAGTATTTTATATATCTTCAAAAATCGTGCCAATCTCCATGTCTCGCATTATAATGCCTTTCCAGCAATTTTTACGAGTAATAATCGCCGTTCGTCAGTGTCGTGCGACGTCAGACATCTTTATAGTGTACACTTGTTGTGGTCCACACCTACATACGTAACGTTAGGATGTAAACAGCCCAATATCATCTAGTGAACACGCGGCTTAAGCCGCGGTGCAAACCTAATTTGATCTCTCGCTCACATTTGTGTGTACCCAGATTTTTGAAGATATATAAAATACTACATGTTATTACGTAAAATAAAGACAACTAGGAACTAGAAAATAACAATACAAACATTCAGTAAAAAATTCAATTTAATCCAAACGAGTTTTCATGTATAAAAACCTGCTCAAGAAAAAAAATCTCACAAAAAAAGACACTGAAGACTTGTTTGGATCATATTAGATTTTTTACTGAAAGTTTGTATTGTAATTTTCTAGTTCCTGATAGACTTTATTTTGCGTAATTATATTATGTAGTATTTTTGATATCTTCAAAAATATGGGCGAGCGAGAGGGCGAATTAGTTTTTCACCGCGCCTTAAGAATCGCATCTATACTTTGTCAGCGGGAAGACGTCCACTGCTGAACATAGGCCTCCCCCATAGCCTCCCCATGTTTTGTTATAGCTAGACCGCTTAAGTTCTGCCTGTGGGGTACAGGGACGGCAAGGGGCGCGGAGGTAGACGTGAACGGGGGCCGGGAGAGGTGCAGGGGGGTGCCTGCCGCCCGCATGCACCTTGACCCCGCAGGCGAGGACTCAATTAAGCGGTCCACCTATAGAGTATCATCATCATCATCATCTCAGCCGTTGGTAATCCACTACTGAACATAGGCCTCCCCCATAAAGGGGGGGTTTGGCCAATACTCGACACGCTTGGCAGGCGGGCTGTCGAGCGCAGTTCGATGGTTGTTTGCAGAGGACGCTGCTGTCCAGGATCTGTTAACCCTTAGCCGGCTCTTATGGCAACCACGGGTAGAGAGGGTGGAGCGCTATTGTAAAGCCGGTAACTCCACGGCGGACCTATAGAGTATAAATTCATATGATTATTATTATAAAAAGGGTTCCTTTTTTCCTTTTAAAGTACGGTACCTTAAAAATCATTTTTAATAAAATAAGTACCAAGCGTAAATAACGATTCAATATTCGCCACGTGTGTGGGTTAACGTGTTGGTTACGTAACTGTGCATTGCGGGTTCGACGCCGGCTAATGAGATTTGTCGCACAAAATACTGCTAAACACTGGGCGCCGGTGGCTCGGTGGTTGAGTGGAGGTGTTGGAGTGGCGAGTCGATTCTTTTGAAAAATGTTGGAGTAATTATTTTAAGTTGACGTCGCGATTTTAGCTGCTATTCACGTAGATCCTAGGTTGTCTGCAAAGAAAGGGATATCCGTTTGTTTTTTAACTTTAAAAAAGCCATCGCTATAGGATGACAGCGTAACCAATATTGCATTCAAGATGCGCTCAGATGGACTATAAAAAATAACGGTGAGCTCCAGGCCCCACGGTCCCAGAGTCTCGTGAGTGAGGTCTGCCCCAGTAAAATCCTACTTAGGTACATAATATAGCTAAATGCTAAAGTTTGTAAGAATGGATGGATGGATGTTTGTTACCCTTTCACGCCAAAACTACTGAACCGATCGGGCTGAAATTCGGTATGTATGTAGTTTAGACTCTGGAATAACACATAGGGTACTTTTTTCCCGGTGTTCTCACGGGAACGAAGACTACGCGGGTGAAACCGCGGGGCACAGCTAGTATAATATTATAATAATGAAGTGAAGCTACCCGCCAGTTCGGAAGCTCGCGAAATAAATTAACTTAACTAGGAAGCCGCAGCAGTGTCGGTAATACGACTCAGTGTTTACCTAAACATACCCTAATACTATACAATACATACATACAATACAATGAAATATTATAATTGTACTGCAGTTTGTTTATTAAGAGTCATTGTGAAAGTTATTGGTGATTTACCGATTAAATACAAGTTACTTACTTACTTTTCAAACATTACCAGGTCAAACATTTGTGTGCATGAACATGTCTGATTGATCTGTGTCTGGGTGTTATAAGCTTATATAAGTATGTATATCAGTCATCTGGTTACCATAGTACAGGCTTCTTAGCCTAGTTTGGGACCAGATGACCGTGTGTGGAAGTTGTCCCATATTATTACTAGTAGTTCGCCTCGAACTGAGACCTCGCAAACCCCAATTTCCTGTAACTTCTAGACCTCTTAAGGTCTAGAAGGGTAAAGTCTAAGGTCTTTAGGTATAATTGAGGTATGAGATAATTAGTTTTTAAGATTAGCTCTGAAATTCTGATTAGGGATGTGAAAAAATAATCGATTATTAAAAAAAATATCGATTATTATTCCTAAAAAATCGAATTTATTTGAACGATTATTACGTTAATAAATCGATTATTTATTAATCGATTTTTTATTGTGTAATCTGTTTTTGATTGACTGCCTCGGTGGCGTAGTGGGCGCATGCTCGACTGCCAATCAAGAGGTCCCGGGTTCGATCCCCGGGTCAGGCAAAGTGTTAAATATTGGATTTTTCCATTAGGAATTATCTCAATAACTGCCTGGAGTCTGGAACTGTGCCCGGTAGATGGCAATAGGCTCGCCCCCTATTACATGGGACCAATAACATACTGGCGAAATGTGGGTGTACTACTATGGGACTGAGTCCAGGGTACATCTCTGCCTACCCCTTCGGGAAAAAGGCGTGAATGTGTGAATGTATGTATGTCCCATGTAATAGGGGGCAAGCCTATTGCCATCTACCGGGCACAGTTCCAGACTCCAGGCAGTTATTGAGATAATTCCCATGGAAAAATCCAATATTTAACACATTGCCTGACCTGGGGATCGAATCCGGGACCTCTTGATTGGCAGTCGAGCAAGCAGTAATATGCAAATATTACTGTGTTCCGGTCTCAAGGGCAATGTTACCAGCGCAATTACTGGGCATGACGAGTTAAGTTACAACAACTAATATATCAGGGTGAAAGGCGCAGTGCAGTGCCGCGCAGAATTTTGAATTTTAAAACACTTTGTGGCACTGTGTTTGATATGGGCCATCATGATGCTTACCATCAGGCACCTGATTTGCTCGTCTTCTTACTCATTAACATAAGAAAAAAAAAAACAAAAAATAGTTCTAAGAGGGTATTTATTGATTGACGCTCTCCACGCTCCACGCGTTCGTCGTGGCTCTCCACGGTAGCTCAAGCACAGGGTAGAGTGCCCCAGTGCCCACTAAGCGGAATAGTGTGGAGGGTGCGTGGATCGAATCCCACCCGTGGATGAAATTTTTCATTTTTAAGCTTTGCTTGGGCAAAGTTCGTACATTAGCTAGGTATGATTATTATTGAAAAAGCTGATTTCTTTCGTTAGGATTTTTTTTTAATAAATATTTTTAGAAATGTCGATTATTATTCCATTAAAAATCGATTTTTTCATTAATCGATTTTGTAGGAACAAATAAAAATCGATTATTAATTAATCTTATTTTTTATGATAATTAATGACAAGACGAGCAAATGATGGTAAGCATCACGATTGCCCATATCAGACACAGTGCCACCCAGTGTTTCAAAATTCAAAGCTCTGTGCGGCACTGCACTGCGCCTGTCACCCTGAGATATTAGTTGTTGAATCTCATCATGCCCAGTAATTTTGCTGGTAACATTGCCCTTCATTCCGGAACACAGTAATGTTTGCACATTACTGCTTGGCGGATGAATAACTGGCAAAGGTGTGGTACTTCCCCAGGCGGCACCCTGCTAAAGAGGCCTTCCACTACAAAAATCATTTTTTTTACTGTTTAGTCACATCCCTAAGCAAATGTTGTTCTAAACTCTTCACTAATATTAGTAGTTATAATAATCTATTCAACATTACGATAGTGCGACTTAACGACATCAGCGCGCCATCTAGTTGTTTTGAGAGGAGATGGAATTTTATCCCTTGAGAATCGGGGTATCTTTTATAACTTGACAACACCTTAACTGATCAATCTGAAACTGGATATTATAAACAATATAAGCCTATCCTACGTACATATTTAATTTCATAAAAATCGAATTGATAATTTTCAAGTTATAATCGAAAAATATTGAGATCTTATAATAGCTACAACTCTAGGACCCCTTGACCGATTTAGCTCATCTTCGAACTTGAAAATTCTTTTATCCTGTACTACCTATCTGCAAAGTTTCATCAAGATCGGATCATCGGCTTTCGAGTTATCGCAAGACAAACATACATACACACATACATACATACAAACTTTGGCTAATATTTTTATGCAAGTCCTAAACTATGTGTCTAAATTTGAAAAAAAAAATCGGACCATCGGTTTCGAAATTATCGTCAGACCTTTCATAAATACCTTGTGACTCTTATATATACGGAACCCCTCGGCCGATTTTGCTCATTATCTAAAGTAAAAAAATTTTATCACTTTAAACTACATGTCTGCAAAGTTTCATCAAGATCAGATCAACAGTTTTCAATTTATCGTCGATCAAATTTACATACCAGAGGTCAACCCTTAAGCTGGTACAAGCGCAGGTTTTTCCCACTTGTCGACTCTAAGACCTCGCTTCGCTCGGTCGAAGACCTCGCTTCGCTCGGTCGATTATTATTGTTATTACTTTTTGGTCAAATCTCATATCAAGTACGTATTGTAATGTAAAGTCATCAACTCCTTTTCCGCACTAAGAATCTTATTTGGTCCGTTGTACGTGAAGTCCTGGCTAATCTAGCCAGCCTAACTCCGCCCAGAAGCTCAGAAGCTTCCTGGGAACTTCGCAGGCTTCGCGGAGTGACCTCACTGTTCCGAGGATTTGTTCACGTAGAATGGCTACTGCCTCGTATTCCAGGACTACGTGGGCAACCCTTTCTTCAGCCATGAAACAGCCTCTGAAAAGAGGACTATCTGTGGCGTTTATTGTGAATAAGTGTTTGATATAAGGCATGTTATAGTCCCTATCATTATTCTAAGGTTCTTTCTGTTTAGAATTAACATGTGCTTTGTAAGCCGCGTGTTTAAAGCGGGTAAAACTGTATTTGGTTGTTTGCAGGCTATTGTTTGTACCCATCTTTGATTATGGATCTCCGGCGGATCCACGTTCGAAACTTTGAGAAGTATGTAGTAAGTAGAAAGGTATGAGAAGTGGGTACGGGCCGGTCATTTTCATCCCAGATCCCTCTCCTCGCCAGTTCATCCGCAGCATCATTTCCAAGTGATCCGCTATGTCTTTTTGTCCACTGGAGCATAATTCGTTTCTTCTCTTCTTCTTCTCAGCCATAGCAAGTCTGTTTGATCTGTGTCTGGTTGTTATAAGCATATATAAGTATGTATATCAGTCATCTAGTTACCATAGTACAGGCTTCTAGCCTAGTTTGGGACCAGATGACCGTGTGTGGAAGTTGTCCCATATTATTTATTTATTTATTATATCTTCCAGCGCCTGATGGCATTCAATGATTAGTTTGTTAGTGGTGTGTCTATTTGATTGAGACAACAGCTCGGCCGCGCTGTCAGATAGTTTAACAATAAAATTGATCAAATTCCGTCTGTGCACGGCTCTTGCAGCCTCGGTTAATGCCACATATTCGCATTGGATTATGGAGCTATATTCACCTAATGGAATGTGTATGTTTATGTTGAGATCGGAGGAGTAAACGCATGCTCCTGCCGTTCGTCATTTTGGACCCGTCTGAGTTTATGTTCCCGCAGCTATATAACAGGGCCACCCCTTTCTCATCCCGTGGGCGCCGTGAGACCTGGCAGAGGGACATATTCTGCGAGTGGGCAGCAGCGCTCTCCGGCACCAAGTATTCCAACTACTGCGATCACAAAGCCGCACAACAAGCGTGACGATTACGGCAAAATCGCTGTCCTATGTTCAGCAGTAGACGTCTTTTATGTCCCATGTTATAATAAGGTCATTCCCACTAGTCCCTATCTCCTCGGTCCCTAGCGACAACTAATTAGGCTTTTTTGTTCTTGTCTAAAAATAATCAAAGTACCTTCACCCGTTTAGTTGTATAAAGAAAAGGGGAGCTGAGGGGCTTTTCAAAAATAGCAAGTTTAAATTAGGTCCATTCCAAAAGTATTAAAAAGAATCAAAATCAAATCAAATGAAAACTGAAATTTAATAAAAAACATCAAATATATTAACATAACATTACATAAAATTAATGGATCTTGCAATTATTTCTATGATTGTAAGTTGTTTATTTTGACGAATGGATTCACCACCAGTATAATTACGCCTTTTCGTAACTCCTTGATATTTAATATTTGAAATATCGAGTCTTCTATCCATTGATATAACGAAAAGGGGAGATGAGGTACTAGCTTCTCGAAAATGGCAAGCTCAAATTAGGTCTCATTAGGTCCACGTATGTAAGTAAAGTAAGGTCGTACGAGCGAATAATATTGTTGTCTCGGTCGCACTTCGGTCTTAGCTGTGGGTCTTAGGTACATCTTTCTATCTTTGCAAATTGCAAATTGCACGTGTCAATTGTTGAGTAAGCGCTGGGATAACGTACCATATCTCCCCTTTTTTTAATGCCTATACGTAATCTGGACATCTAGAGTCTAGATAATATATTAGTTCATGGAATGCGTCTGCGCCCACATGACCTAGGTATACCTATCAGTCTAGATTTGTTATACTCTATAGGCCAGAGGTAATCTTAGTGTTTAGGAAACAGGATGGACCTAATCAGCGGTTTCAAGGTAATTGAAATAGTTGTAGGTGTTAGACTAACCTACTTGTTGTTTGACCTATCTAGGACCAATTTTTAGAAATAGATTAGACTAGCTGCGCCCCGCGGTTCCACCCGCGTAGACATCGTTCCCGTGGGAATATGGGAAAAAAAGTACCCCATGTGTTATTTAAAGGTCTAAACTATTTACACACCGAATTTCAGCTCAATCGGTTCAGTAGTTTTGGCGTGAAAGAGTAACAAACATCCATCCATCCATGCTCACAAACTTTCGCATTTATAATATTAGTAGGATAAGATTAGATAACACTTTTATTGATACCACAATACAGAAAATAACAAAATGAAACTTATAAAAACTGAAACGTGAGTAAATTATTGGTGGTCTTATCGCTCAGAGCGATCTCTTCCAGACAACCATTTGGAAAGAGGAAAGACATATACTGGAAGGACGGTATAAAGCCACAGATCATAATGTTTCATCTCCTCTGTGGTACAAAGTTATAGGTTATCATCAAACTCACTCAAACGCAAATATTTATTCAAATAGGTCACAATCTGACACTTTTGCACGTTAATGAAAATAAACAGTAATAAGACTACCGTGCGTTCGTAAAGATACCTCTACAAGAAGAACGCACAAGAAACTTGTAGGGCTTAATTTTTCCAACTGCGAGTCTTACAATATTTGGTGTGGTTACATTTGCTTGCTTGTAAGGTGCCGCGTGGTGGCTATGCAGAACTTTACAGACATCTTTGTCCTCTATATATTCGTTAACCTTATAATAAGCCTTCCTTGATAAAATCGAGTTTAGCGTAGGACGTCCACCTATACGGTGGACAGACGATCTAATAACAAATAGATAAGACAGCAGGAACACGCTGGATACAAGCTTACAACCGCACAAGATGGAAATCTAGACCTATGTCCAGTAGTGGACGTCCTACGGCTAAGATGATGATGATTATTGATGATGATAGACATGAACAACTTTTACTATACAAAACTATCTCTATAATCGAAAAAATAAATCAGCAATCAATGTTCCATACATTTTGCTATTTAGTTTAGGTAAATATAGTATAAAACATCTTTATAATTATTAAGTTAATATAAATAAACATCATTGATTGAATTAGGCGTTTTTTTTCGGAACTCCATTGCAAACTCCTTGAACAAGAATATTTAGTTTTTAGTTACTAACATCGTACGTCGTATTACTAATATTTGTCGCCCTTACAGTGAGGTCAGAGTCTATTTCCTGATGATGCGTCGTGTAGACGCGAAACACGTGTCGATATATGAATGGTGTCACTAACAAAAATAATACCTAATAGCATTTCCTCTTTGCATGCAATTGCGGGCGGGAGGGCGGTGCACTGTGCATGTTGTTTTTGACACTAAAAATCGGAACTAAAAACTAAATATTCTTGTTCTAGGAGTTTTTAAATAAACATGCGATGCCGGGTATTTAACTAGTGAAAGATAAAGTGCAGCCACAATGATGCTCATAAATGTAACATATTATCGAAGAATAGTAGGGAAAACCATAGATATATTGGTACTGAATGTGCTATGATTACGAGGTTTTAGTTCTCCATGAAGGCCTGCAGACCTGGTAGCACGGTCAACAAGGGACATTAGATACAACGAGACAGCAGATAATGCAATATTCGGACGTGAAACAGATATAAAAACCCGCTGTAGGCCTAACAAGAATACTCTTTCCCCGTTCTTTCCCTGATAGATCTTATTTCCAGTCATTTTTCTCTTTCGCACATGAAACAGAAAGCATCTGCTATCTTCTTTCACTTAGACAGCGGATAGTTTTCACGATATCAGAGTTGGCTCCATAGATAAAGTTGGTTCAAGAGCTGAGTACAATGACCTTTAAAACAAGTGTTAATTAATTAATTAAAAAAACACCCTTATTTTTCTGCTCCATCATCAGCACCCTGGTTACCATTTATCTGTAACATATCCTGGTCAAGTCATTAGATCAGTTTCGTTCCAATATTGATGAAGTAGCGGGATACCAAATTTTTGAATCATTTTTTCTTATTTTCATGAGACAGTTAAAATACTCACGATAACTTCAGCTATCAAACAAAAAACGGCATCGAAATCGGTCCATTCGTTTAGGAACAACGATGTCACAGACATATCAGATACGTAAAACTTTTTACACTTCCGTTCGCCGGGGGTTAGTGATGCTGATTACCTTTTTTTATGATAGTTATTGACAGGACGAGCAAATCAGGTGCCTGATGGTAAGCATCATGATTGCCCATATCAGACACATTGCCACCCAGTGTTTTAAAATTCAAAATTCTGCGCGGCACTGCACTGCGCCTGTCACACTGAGTTGTTAGTTGTTGAAACTCGTCATGCCCAGTAATTTCGCTGGTAACATTGCCCTTCAACAGCCCTACAACACAGTAATGTTTGCACATTTCTGGTTGGCGGATGAATAACTGGCAAAGGTGTGGTACTTCCCCAGGCGGCCCAATGTAAAAGAGGCCTACCTGCACTACTAACTTTCTATAAAGACAGATAGAATATTCTAATTTATTATCAATCAATTCCAATCAATTCCAAATATCAATTCCACACGCACTAATTCAATGTCCAAACAAAGCACACGTTAGTTTCGTTATATTTTCAGTGGACATTATCGGCTGTCGCGCGGCGGACAACTTCGCGCCGTGTGCGGATATCCGCGGGATAGCGCTCGATATCATTGTACTATCCAGTAATTAGATGATCAATGTTTTTTACTATATTTTGTTAAAATTATGTAGTTTTGAGATGTAGGTTTAGAATTTAGAAGATAATCGCATCAAGGAAAATCAGGGTCACCTTGTGCAGCACAAAGCTGAGCATATCCCAATTGCTAGTAGCAATCTAACTTTATTTAATTTTTGTAATATTACGTTAATTTGTATTATTTTTTCTATACTGGAAATAAATCTATCTTTATCTTTATAATATAATTAATGCCTGAAAAGCGGATAAACTTCTGGTTAGAAGTAGGGCTCTCTGCGTGGTTGTCTGGAAGAGATTGCTTTAAGCGATAAGGCCACCAATTGTTACACTATTTCTAGTTTTTTTTTAATTTTTAATAATGTTCTTTGCTAGTGTTCTTTGTATCAATAAAGTTAACAATAAATAGTTATCTATCTACAAGCAGTGCCCCGCGGTTTCACCCGCGTCTTCGTTCCCGTGGGAATATTGAGATAAAAAGTACCCTATGTGTTATTCTAGGGTCTAAATTATCAACATATTTAATTTCATCCCAATCGGTTCAGTAGTTATAATAATAAATAATAATATGGGACAACTTCCACACACGGTCATTTGATCCCAAACTAGGCTAGAAGCCTGTACTATGGTAACCAGGTGACTGATATACATACTTATATAAGCTTATAACACCCAGACATAGATCAAACAGACATGTTCATGCACACAAATGTTTGACCTGGCCGGGGATCGAACCGGGCCCTGCGGCACAGAAAGCAGAGTTACTACCATCTGAGCCAACGAGGCTGTCATAACTATATATATATATATAGAGTACTTATTATACATGTGTTACAGAAAGGTGTAGTTATAGTTAAAGTGGTACATTTACCTGTCAAACTGAAAGAACTGAAACAAGAATTAAATTCGCAAAACAATTGAGTATTTGAATTTTATTTTCTTTCGGCATAAATGGAAAGATCATATATAAGATTCGTACCAAAACTATTTTTAGTTTTTTTTTTATTCGCCATAATTACAAAGTTATATCAAATTAAAAAATCATTTTAAATCCAGTACCGAAAACACGCCGATAGTACCCGAACGAGCTCGTGACCTGTAGTGACGTCAAAATGTTATAAAGTACCATACATAACTATAACATAATGACGTCACAATCATGGCGACCACTCGTAGCGCGTTCGTGAACAAGTGACTCCTATTGGAATTGTATCAATTTTGAATTGGTTGTAATTAATAAAAAAAAAATTTTTTAGTGTTTTTTGAATCGGATAACATAATTTTCATTAAACTTACAAAATAACTTGATAAATATGACATTTTTTTTTTTTCAAATACTCTATTATGATTGTTCGCCTTCCCATGTAACATGGATCAGCTGATCGGCAAATTTGTACGGAAAGTAGAACTTTTGACGGTTTATATTGACGAGTAGATACATCCCCTTAAGTATTTCTTACAACACTTTTTTGTGACACATGAAACATAAACCAAAACACACGAAGGTGTTATTGAAAAGCAGCCATTTTGGTATAGTAAATTGAAGTTTCTGTTTGGGATCCAGTGAAACGAGCGTTAAAAATTTAAAACTGCCCATAGAGCAACCCCTGGATACTGGATACCACCTTAGGGGTGCTACTATTGTTTTTTTTTATGATAATAAGTGACAAGACGAGCAAATCAGGTGCCTGATGGTAAGCATCATGATTGCCCATATCAGACACAGTGCCAACCAGTGTTTTAAATTCAAAATTCTGCGCGGCACTGCACTGCGCCTGTCACCCTGAGATATTAGTTGCTGAAACTCTTCATGCCCAGTAATTTTGCTGGTAACATTGCCCTTCAGACCGGAACACAGTACTAATGTTTACACATTATTGCTTGGTGGGTGAATAACTGGCAAAGGTGTGGTATTTCCCCAGGCGGCCCCTGGAACTGAACTATTACTACATTTACATAACATACAATCGCGCCTTTTTTTCCGAAGGGATAGGCAGAGGTGTATCAAGGACTCAATCCCATTGCAGGTACACCCGGCCACGTTTCGCCATTATGTTATTGGTCCCATGTTATAATGGGCGAGCCTATTGGTATCAACCGGGCACAGTTCCAGTCTCCAGGCTGTCATAGAGATAATTCCAAATGGAAAAATCCAAAAACACTATGCCTGGGAATCGATCCCGGGATCTCATGATCGGCAGTCAAGCACGTCGACGACGCCACCGAGGCAGATCACAAGAAAGCTTGTTTTTTTTAACAAGTCCCCCTACCTGCTGCGGTCTTCCCGTAGACTACAACATCAGGGGTCTTCAAAAGGAGAGTGAATGCAGTGTTGAAGGGTTGGCAAAATACTGGCAATACTCCTGGTGTTGCAGGTATCCATAGGCGGCGGTAACGGCGAGCCATCAGGTGGCCCGTCTGTATGTTTGCCATCTATGGCATAAAAAAATAAAAATTTATACTTATATAACAATATAACACCCAGACACAGATCAAACAGACACGCTCATGCACACAAATGTTGGACCTGGCCGGGGAAAGAACCCGGGGCCTGCAGCTCAGAAAACAGTTACTACCATCTGATCCAACGATATGATTTATCTAAACTTCTATTCGAGAACCGATAGTACCCCGTCGTAGCTAATGCAAGCCAGTAGTTACGAGCACTTCGTATTTATGGGGACCATAAACCGTGACGTTCGCACCGTACCAACATATATATAAATATATATATACTATTCACTATAGGAGCATCCTATAGTTATTTAAACCAAACGTGATGATTTATTTGCTCTCACTGGAACTTGCACTGCCAAAGGAAGGAAAAAGTTTCCCAGGACGCAGTCCGATGCGTCGGTCCGATCAGATTCGCACCACACTGCACTCTTCCGTCCGTTCCGTACGATGCTCACCGAGTGGCCGGAGATAGGACGAGATGGCGTACCATCGTGAGGACGAGACTAATAGATGGACGTGGTCACGACCCTCAGACATGAGGAACAAGACTCAAGTAGGAAGATGATTTGATTATCCGTGTGATGAGCTCCTCGTAGGTTTGGCAGTTTGAGCTAGGATTTGACTAGGTTGATAATCGTTATCATCATCATCCACAGCCCACTACATCCCACGGCTAGGCATAGGCCTCCTTCATATCATGCAACTTGAACCTGTCCTGTGCAAGCCGTGTATATATTTATAGTCTGTCCAATGTGCTGTCGGACGATCGACATTCCGTTGTCAAAAGCGTACGCGGCCTTCTAGGTTTTTGACACAATCCTATGAAAAATTTACCAAATCGATGTTTTGTATTACCCTGTTTCCTCCGAATATAATTAACCCATTCTATAGATTTCTATAGATCCTGATATTTTATAATGAAGTAACCTATGTCCGTGTCATTTTAATTTTTCTTATAAACCTTGGTTTTTTTCATAATGAACGTCCAAACATCGCAGTTTTACTCGCGTGATTGGACGTTTACTACAAAAAAATGTGGAGTTTATAAACAAAAATAAAATGATAGGGACATATTTTACTTCAACTTTAAAATA
Source organism: Hemistola chrysoprasaria (assembly GCA_947063395.1). NCBI lineage: Eukaryota > Metazoa > Arthropoda > Insecta > Lepidoptera > Geometridae > Hemistola > Hemistola chrysoprasaria. The sequence continues at coordinate 8,760,633 of OX346730.1, forward strand.
TCAGGATATAAATATATCAAATATGTTAACTGTATTCGGAGGAAACAGGGGAATACAAAACATCGATTTAGTAAATTTTCCATAGGATTGTGTCGAACTGCTGAGGTCCTGTATCCTGTTAAGGCGCGGTGCAAACCTAATTCACCCTCTCGTTTTCGGTGGTGATTTTAAGACTATGCAAGGGCATAGTCTAAAAACCAAAAATGTGGGTACGTGTGAGCAAGGGCTCACACGTATGATATAAAAAGTTTGATGATATAAAAAATACTACATGTGTCTACTAGGAACTAGAAAATAACAATACAAAATTTCAGTAAAAAATCCAATTTAATTCAAACAAGTCTTCAGTGTCTTGTTTGCTGAGATTATTTCGATTTCGAATCTAAAATTCCGTTACTTTTTCTTCACGTTATAGTCCAGATTAGCGTTTAATTAATTAGTTAAGGATTAACTAGCAGTTACTGAAGCAATCTTGGACTAATCCTACTCGTTTACTGAACTAGCGACTACCTGTTCCTAGGTAGTAGTTGCTATAAAGCTATAATCCCACCTTTTCTCGTCGCGACGTTGTAAAAAGTTATGACTGTTTTGGCAGTATCTACCATTGACTTATATCAAAATACGGGCGACTAGCTGCCATTGGTCGGGCCAATTAAATTTGGTCGCCTCAACAACATTGGTATTGATTAACTTCAGTCACGCTTGAAAATATTATGTCGTGAGTGAGTATCTCTGAGGTATCTAGAAGTATCCTGCAGTAGTAATCTATAGTTATTAATATACCTATAGTATAAGTCCTATGTATTAGGGGGCGAACCTATTGCCATCTACCGGGCACATTTCCAGACTCCAGGCAGTTATTGAGATAATATTGAGATCAGGAATTATTGAGATAATTCCTGATGGAAAGGTCCAATTAACACTTTGCCTGACCTGGGGATCGAACCCGAGACCTCATGATCGGCAGTCAAGCTTTGCGCCCACTACGCCACCGAGGCAGTCCAGCAACAGTAGAGTAGGGTTATTAAAATGTGTCTATCCAGACATTGAGTTCGAATATTTAGTGTCTGAATCATCTTGAGGCCTTGGATAAAGGCCTTGGATACTTTTACAAATGGAGGATCCAAAGGGATTAAGTAAATTGCAATTGCATAGCTGAGAACGAGCCTTCATGGGACCAAAAACACACTGGCGATATATGGGTGTACCTACTCAAACTCAAAACTCAAAATCAAACTCAAAAAGATTTCTTTTTTTATGATAGTGAGTGACAAGACGAGCAAATCAGGTGCCTGATGGTAAGCATCATGATTGCCCATATCAGACACAGTGCCACCCAGTGTTTTAAAATATAAAATTCGGCGCGGCACTGTACTGCGCCTGTCACCTTGAGATATGAGTTGTTGAATCTCATCATGCCCAGTAATTTCGCTGGTAACATTGCCCTTCATACCAGAACACAGTAATGTTTGCACATTACTGCTTGGCGGATGAATAACTGGCAAAGGTGTGGTACTTCCCCAGGCGGCCCCCTGCAAAAGAGGCATACCACTACAAAAACCAAGATTTATTCAAATAGGTCATAATCTGACACTTTTGCACGTCAATGAAGATAAACAGTACTGACTCTACCACCTAATGAGACTGAGATCTCTGCCTACCCCTTCGAGAAGAAGGCGATATTGTATGTTAAACTAACCCTGCCAGTAGTCAGGCCATTACCCTTTCATATCTTAATAACTATACCCTACAAATCCTTACACACCGATGCCTAATTTTCCGTCCAGTTAGCAGATAGGCCTACGCCACATTTCCACAGGTTATCTATATTTTTCTACATGGTCGGGTAACTCACGGTCAGTTTGGTACCGTAGGCATAGTGCTATACTACTTCCGAACCGATGGTCGGGTACGGTTCGCAACATAATGTTACTTACTAGTGTATGAACAGCGACTTTGCCCGCTCGCTTAAACATGAGAGTTTTATACCAAAACTTTGAGGCCTTTTTTGGACCCCTTAGAATGTAAATTTACAAAAATCCTTTCTTAGCACACGTCCAGACAACGGAAACAACCTACATTCCAAGTTTCAAGTCTCTAGGATCAGTGGTTTGGACTCTGCGTTGCATCTCAGTCAGTGAGTCATAGGTGAGTCATAGGATATTATAATATATAGTGATTATATTATACAAGATGTAGTAGTAATTCTGAAGAGGATATAAAACATCCTAAAAAATGTCACAATGAAAAATGTACAAAATCGATGTTTCCTCCGAATCAATCAATCAATCTGAACAATCTGGCCGTGTGGTTTCCGGCTATATGAGAGGGCCACCCCTTTCTCATCTGGTAGGAACCCTGAGACCCGGCAGAGACACATATTCCGAGAGGGCACTAGCGCTCTCCGGCACCATGTATATCAACTACAGCGATCACCAAGCCGCGCAATATGCGTGCTGATTATGGCAAAATCCTCCCATAAAGAATAGCTTATACTACATCATCACTTACTGACCAGCAGATTAGATTGCAGTCAAAGGCCTGTTGAGTCCAACTCACGAAATAATTTGTATCCTCATATTATCAATATGGAGTAAACTTTGTCTCTATAAATACGGTTATTTATTCTGAAAACTGACTTGATATACCCATGTTTTTATCTATGTCTCATGAAAATCGGTTCAGGCGTTTGAAGACTTTCAGCTCTTTTCTAGCGGCTGAAGATATATCAGCCACATCCAGTGGTCTGATCGATAAATTCGGTATCCTGCAACTTCAGCCGTAATACAACGACTTGGTAGCCTTGACCTGATGCTGCAGCAGGTTAAGATGGTACAGTTGTCTAATATATCGTGATTTGGGCTTATTGGGATCATCTCAATGAATATGTTACTAATGGATGGTGCCCAGGGTCTGATGACGGAGCAGGAAGAAGACGAGGACGGGGTTTTTTTAATTTTAAATTTACACCTGTATAAACTCATTTTTAAGGAGACGGCGACCGGAGTATTCCCCATACATCATTAATAATTAAAGCATTTAAAATCGGAGCATATTTCCATGACGTTATTCGGAATGAAACACTAGTTATCTAGGTTCCAAATTATATTTCTATCCAAAATTTGATAAAAATCCAAATTATACGTTTTTTGACAAAATATAGGTTTTCAAATATAACTCCAAATTATTAAGTATTTTAGACTAAAATATAATTAGGAACCTAGATAACTAGTGTCTCATTCCGAATAACGTCATTAAATGTTGGAAATATGCTCTGATTTCAAATGATTTACCTATTACGTTTGTATGGGTAAATTAATTATATTCGGAGGAAATAGTGGAATACGAAACATAAGTCGCTCAGTCCAGAATTGTCTTCTTTTGTTAACCCTACATTGGGTCCCAAACGCATGTAACCGTGTACCCGTGGTCCTACATGTAACCAGGATGTCTATGGACAATTTACACCGTAATCATTGGTCACGATTAAATATTAGCCGCTGTGAACGAAGGGTTAATGGTTGAGAGGGTTTTTGATTGATTAGTTAGATTACCTCGGTGTAGGACTGCCTCGGTGGCGTAGAGGGCGCATGCTCGACTGCCAATCAAGAGGTCCCGGGTTCGATTCCCAGGTCAGGCAGTGTAATATTGGATTTTTCCATTAGGAATTATATCAATAACTGCCTGGAGTCTGGAACTGTGCCCGGTAGATGGCAATAGGCTCGCCCCCTATTACATGGGACCAATAACATACTGGCGAAATGTGGGTGTATCTACTATACTGAGTCCTGGGTACACCTCTGCCTACCCCTTCGGGAAAAAGGCGTGAATGTATGTTATGTTATGTTATGTAGTTAGATTACTAAGGTGAGTTGCACCAAGCCTTAACATTAACTAAAGCGCAGGGTTGGGCATTATTTGAATTATTTGTAATTAATAGTATTTGTATTTCAATTAATTCCTTAAGAAGTAATTTGTAATTTGTATTTCAAATAACTGACGCCGAGGTATTTTGTAATTAGTATTTCAAATACTTGAGGCTTCAAAATACATTTTAACATTAAAATATATTTAACTCCGTGAGTGTGAGAGTGCGAGGCCAGAGTGTTATGATGGTAATTTTTTTAATTTCTAAAAGGTTTAATGGATCTTGCAATTATTTATATTATTGTAAGCATTGATATCAAGAAAAGAGGAGGTAGGGTAACGTTCAGCGCTTACTCAACAACTGGCACGTGCAATTTGCTCAGTGTGAAGTTTGCACAGTTTCAAAATCAAAATTCTTTTATTTGCATAAAATGTTGGTTACAAAAGATCATAATTAAGAGGTAACATGAGGGGTGATTTTTCCATACAAACGTATTCCCGTGTTTCCTCCCTAGATAAATAACTGCGTCAGAGCAATGTTTTTTTTTTATAAAATCTAGGTCTTCAGTGAGCATGTCCCTGTCATTTTCATTTTTCTACAAACTCATTGTTGAATGAAGTATGACCCTTTAAAAACATGAAAAACTGTCCCAGTTTTACTCGCGTAATTAGACGTTCACTAGAAATAAATGAAGAGTTAAGGAACAAAAATAAAATAACAGGGACATAGCCTAATTTATCTTTTAATTTTCAAGGTATAAATTTATGGATAAAATCAATTATTCTCGGAGGAAACAGGGGAATACAAAACATCTATTTAGTAAATTTTCCATAGGATTGTGTCAAACTGCTAAGAGGTCCTGTATCCTGTTAATTATAAGAGATATACATATTACCTATAAATTAAGCGTATACCTAAACTACTCGTAGTTCGAAATTTTAGATTAGATTAGAATACTCTTTATTTCGACCATTTTTACATAATATTACACAGTACAACATAATAACTTAAAATTTAAGCTATAACTAAACAGTGATTGGTCGACAATGGGCGGCCTTATCGCTTTAAGCGATCTCTTCCAGGCAACCAGTCTGGACGGAAAGGTGTATGATAGGAAGAGTAGGGGTGGGATCGGGTACAAAATTAATAACTTACATATATACACTATACATAATTGGAATTATAATATTTACTACATATTATTAATATACCTGCCTCGGTGGTGTAGAGGGCGCATGCTCGACTACCAATCAAGAGGTTCCGGGTTTGATCCCCAGGTCAGGCAGTGTTAAATATTGGATTTTTCCATTGGGAATTATCTCAATAACTGCCTGGAGTCTGGAACTGTGCCCGGTAGATGGCAATAGGCTCGCCCCCTATTACATGGGACCAATAACATACTGGCGAAATGTGGGTGTATCTACTATAGGACTGAGTCCTGGGTACACCTCTGCCTACCCCTTCGGGAAAAAGGCGTGAATGTATGTTATGTTATATTATCATCATATTTATATAATTTATTTTTATTTATTTTGACGAATGGATTCACCTCTATTGTAATTACGCCATTTCTTACAGGTAATATTTGAAATATCGAGCCTTCTATTATTTCTTTAAAAGAATGTAAAAACCGGTTAGACAGTAGTTAGTCAAAAAGGTCAGGCGTGGCAGGTGGGACACCTAGTATTAAAATACGTTAGGATACCTAACTAGTCCAAACTAAAGATCAAAGCCCTTTATGTTTTGGTGTTCCATTTTTTAAAGTACGATGCCTGCAGACACACAGTTAGATAGACACGTCAAACTTATAACAGCTCATCTTTCGGTTCTCCGGTCGGGGGTTAAAAGTAGTATTTTAGATAACACAACATCACACCTTTTTCCCGAAGAGGTAGGCAGAGTGTACCCAGGACTTTTTTTGAGTCGAAAAAGGGGGCGAGCCTATTGTTATCTACCGGGACAGAATAAATAATAGTACGACACGGGCACAGTTCTAGACTTCAGGTTATCATTAAAAAAATTCAAACACAAAAGTAGGTACCTATTTGGTTCGTTTCCATTGATCCAAAGTCCATTGTTATCATAAAAATAAGTAATTTTCGAACATTTGTTCCCACGAGACTGAAAACCGATTTGTGGTATTTCAGTCGTGTAACCTACTAAGTATAAGGTAACGACTACTAAGTACTTAAGTAAGTACCTACTATAAGTACAAACTTGAAATAAGATAAGGTAAATTTGAAATAAGTGCAGTGGCGGGACTCTATATGTGTGAGTGAGAGACATGAACACGAAATGCCCGGAACGAATCTTATGCTCGCTCTCGGACGCTGATAGGCAAAATGTCGTAAATGTAAATTTGTAAATAAATTAAATGTTTCTGTAATAAATTACAGTCTGTTATTTATTCAAGCTTTAATTTTTATTTTTTTATGATAGTGACAAGACGAGCAAATCTGGTGCGTGATGGTAAGCACCATGATTGTCCATATCAGACACAGTGCCACCCAGTGTTTTAAAATTCAAAATTCTACGCGGCACTGCAATACCCTGAGATATTAGTGGTTGAAACTCGTCATGCCCAGTAATTTCGCTGGGAACATTGCCGTTCAGACCGGAACACAGAAATATTTGCAGATTACTGCTTGGCGAATGAATAACTGGCAAAGGTGTGGTATACTTCCCAGACGGCCCGCTGCAAAAGAGGCCTACCATTACCAAAAATATACTTATATATTACTAATTCCGTTCTATATCGATAAATAAAATAAACGATGAATCATTTTGACAAATTTTAACTTACTACCTTTAACATCTGCAAGCATGTCATCAGGGCGAATCGAGGCAAATTCGTCGCGGCCTTGGCGCCGGTCGACGACTCGTGCGCAAGTTTTTATTCGCAAAAATAAGACGAATCGACGAGTGAAAGAGATGCAATATTCAACTACAGTGTCAAGTTCGGTGACAGGATGAAAAAAAGTGCAATATTTTTATAAAACTGGGTATAATTTGCATAATTGTAGCACAAAATAGTTTTATTTTCTTTATAAATAGATTATGGTTAATTAATTTACATTATATTAAGAATTGATTTAGGTTTTTGATATAACAATAATTAATTTCAAAAGTCTAAAAACCTAAAGCTCAGGAGCCTTCAAAACTTTTTTATTAATAATGATGTAGGCACAGGGAAAACCTTAACAGCTTGAAGAAAAAAATTTAAAAAGTTCACAAAACCGAATGTACACTGAAGGTCAACGTCCTTAGAAGCGTCATTCTTATATTGGCCTGCATTTTGGCCGAGCCGAGCGCAACAAGGGGAATGTTTCCCTCTCCCTCGCACTTAGGCCCCTACACATTTTTCGTGTGCGTGATGAATACCGATTATCTCATTCATCGTGTTCTTTTTGAAACTCTACGTTTATGTGCGTTTTGTCATAGTGTGAGTGTCAAAATTATCTGTTTCGTGCATTGTGCTGCATTCGAATCGTTCCAAAAATAAATTTGAATTGTTTTAATTTAAAATTCGCGACGCACAATCACGCACACACTTATGTACGTGTTTATTTAAAAATTTAAAGAATAATGAACGCATTGAGGTAGGTCGCGGATCTTGCGTTAGTGTGCGTTAGAACGTGCTTCGTTTTCGGCATTCTAATTTTAAAACTCGTTGGTTTTTTTGGTTAGTTTATGTGCCGCTCTGTTATTGGTAGTTTGCATTTAGATCTAACGTCTTTGTCTACTATTGGTTAATAGTTTTATTATTTCTTTGGCCGAAATTGGAGGATTTTTATAGGTTACTTTTATATTGTACTGTTCCATAGCAGGTATATAATAATATTATAGTTTTGAATAAGCATGAGCTTTAATCCGATAGGTTAACCTAGAGTTAGATACATAAATAAAATGCCGAGCTTAGCTTGTCCAGAGAGGTTAGTATTATAATTTTTAATTCGAAATCCAATAAGTAGTAATATATATTATACATATATTAATACATTTGTTGCATAAAATGTGGTACAAATAAAGGTCTTAAATTAACGTTACAAAAATCACACACCTCGCCAAAACAACTTGACATGCAATTAAAAAATCAAAATTCTGATTTAAATAAATTCAAAATTATAATATTAATTACTTAACAAACATTCATATTTTAGTTATTATTATTATTGTGGGAATATTATTATAATTATATTAGTAGATATTATTTATAATTCTATTATATAAATTTCTTCGCAAAGAACTCTGTAAAGCTTGCTTTTTATTAATTAATATATTATTATTATAAAAAAAAATTAACCCGCAAAAATTCAATAAAAAACAGTCCAGTAGTGCACATTAAACGAATGATAGTGCAGTTATCAAAAGCAATATAAAATCTGTTCGTCATCGCGTTCACACAAGGTAGATGACCGTCCGACAATAAGAAGACTGCATATCCCGTCACCTGCTGCTGCAAAAACACAAGTCCTGGACCGGACTAGCTAGGGCTACCGGCTACCATAACTTTAGCGTAGCCACTCAAAAATAGAATAATAATAGAACAAAAAAATAACAAGCTTTTTTTTTACCAAATTTATTAGTTATTGGTATATATATTTTAATATTCAATTGCAAGATTTGACTCAAAAATAAGTAATATAATATTATAAATTTTAAATTAAAATTGTTTATTTTAAAAATATAATGCTGTTTGCATTATATTGTGTGATTTTCTTTTTCTGTAAAATCTTATTGCAACAATTAAAAGTTTTTTTAAAACAATTTAAAGCTTATTTGTAAATAAATTAACAATAAATATTATTGGATCAATAAAAGACATATTGTGTGTAAACGCACGTGACTTAATAAAGTCGGTAAGTACCTACTCAAAAACCAGTAAATTTTAATATACAACACAAGGTAATTAATATACAAATACCATAACAGAAATTTTGATCGCAGGCAACACTACAAAAGTAATAAAATAGTAGAAGTTACTGTAATAATTGCCCCCCTCATCGCTAAAAGCAAAGTCAAAGTTTAAGCAACCGTACTACTCTACAGGGAGAGGAGTAATATATTTCTTTAATGTATGAAAACAAGAATATAATAGCAAGGAATATTTTAATCCTAGGTATGATAACCCTAGATTTATCTAACCGGAGCAAACCGGTCCTAGCTGATTTAATGATACAAACACGATTTTTAGAATTAGTCGATTTTTAGCCATCGGTTATTGCTTATCGTTTTTGCTGGAAATTGTTTTGGTATACCTATAAAGTTTATGATTTACACTTATTGGCGATTTTTTTTTCTTAACCATTTTTTACTTTAATAGTGAGCCATTATCAGCCTTAGTTTATAACTAATACCAATTATTCTATTATAGTCCAATTATTTTTAAATTAGATCGTTATTCAAATCTATTGCTATAAATGTCTGGGTATAGTATGGGCAATCATGATGATCATGATGTTTATTACCATCAGACACCTGATTTGCTCGTCTTGTTACTTACTGTCTGTTTCTTTCCAATTCATGTCAAAACCATTGGATCATTTGTGTTAAAATTTGGAACGTATATAGCTTAGATCTTGAAAAATACATATAATATAATAAAGGATACTTTTTCGTACAAGACACGAGTGTGCCTTGGTTAAATCAAGGACTTCATAAAAATATGCTTAATCCATCAACAGCCAGAACTAGATAGCTGCATGGAATAAGCTAAGCGTAAATAGCCAGTCTCGGTCATTACCCTTCAGAACTAGAACCCTCCTAGATTAGCGACGGGAAAAAACTAAAATGGCGTATTGTCCTGTTAAAAGCCAATGTTGGCACAAAGGGTGGTGTTTTCATGATTTTAGAAAACGCAGGGCTACACCAATAGCCGGCGCCCCAGTCAGCTATAGATAGGGGATGAATGCTAGTAAAAACAGCTTAAAGCGCTTCATAGATAAATGCAACGCTTGATGGACATAACCTAGGCCAAAAGAAGGATGATCTTTCAGTTAATGATAAAAGGCATTCAAATAAAATAAGTATCACATTTATTACTAGAGACACAGTATCCATCCAGTAACAAGAAGTAGGTAAACGGATTTAAAAAAATTAATAATATTAATACACTGACATTAGCAAAAATGCTTCTTGCAAAGAACTCTTAACATCATTACTTATTTTGAGATTTTCATTAAAAAAATTTACATTTAAAATTACCTGCAGTAAAATTTAATCTCACGCAGCGCTTAATTTGGTCTATTAAGCGCTGTCCCGCTTGCAAGGTACAAACCTCCCCTATTCCGCATCTAGGAGGCATCCCGGGCCGTTTACACACATTATTGCAGTTTGATGAATTGCCACGCGGCCCGTCGGTCGTTCAACTTGCGAATGTAGGGGAAATAACTAAAATTACACTTATGACGTTTTTGTATGAACTCGGCGATATGATTAAACACAAATTGGATATATTTTATTATTATTACGTACCTTAGTAAAGCACAGATGTGTTTTAATCGATAAGTAATGGCCAGGCCAAAAATGTATAGAGAGGATAAAATAAATATCATTCGAGGAATTACACGAATTCTATACAAAATCCGAATATAAAGTTGTACCTAGTAAGTAAGTATATATTATTTGTTAACAGGTAGGTACCAACTTTAACGGTTATCTGGAAGAGATTGCTCTGAGAGATAAGGCCGCCAATTTTTACATTGTGTCTAGTTAATATTTTTTTGTTATTATTATTTTGTATGTGTTATCTAAATCTAATATTAAAAATCTTTCGGGAAACAAAATTGATTTTGAAAATTGCATTTTAAATGACAAAACTCACCGTTAAAATGATTAATTTTGACTGTTAACTTGTCCACTCCTCTTAAATGACACCAATTAATAATTTTAACTCGAAGAAAGAAAAGTAAGAAATCAAAACCGGCTTCGAAAGGTCAATTTCGATGTTTCCTGCTTTTTGCTCAAAACCTTTTTTGTTTTATATAAATTAAAAAAGTTTTCAGAAAATATTTTAGATCCAAAGGAAATGTAAAAAAGTGCCAAGTTTCCCCTACTTTGACTGAGTTTCTCGGTGTAAAATAATTTCTAAATTTTGCAAGCCTTATAATATTTAAAAATAAAAAATATTATTGTGTGTCATAGTAATATTTTCCGTTTATTACCGTTTCCGTTTTCCTAGTAATAAGAAATAATAATACTATAAGACATAATAAGAAAGAATTAATTATAAAAACAACATAACATACATTCACGCCTTTTTCCCGAAGGGGTAGGCAGAGGTGTACCCAGGACTCAGTCCCATAGTAGATACACCCACATTTCGCCAGTATGTTATTGGTCCCATGTAATAGGGGGCGAGCCTATTGCCATCTACCGGGCACAGTTCCAGACTCCAGGCAGTTATTGAGATAATTCCTAATGGAAAAATCCAATATTTAAAACTGCCTGACCTGGGGATCGAACCCGGGACCTCTTGATTGGCAGTAGAGCATGCGCCCTCTACACCACCGAGGCACCGAGGCAATAATTAATTATATTGATAATTTTAATAGATAATATTTTCAAAATGAATCTAAAGTCTAAAGATTAAAATTGATCTTAATCGTGAAAAGGAAAATTTTATTTTGACACACTTCACTTCACACTATAATTAATTACTTCTTATATAAATCATAGCAAACGGTACGTAATTCATGATAAGTATAGGTCTTGTTTCATGTAATAAAACACACTAAAGACATATTTTGTCGTTATAAATGAGTATTAATGTAAATTTCATATTCCCGGGATTTGCGAAATGCCAGGAAGTCAAAAACGTGTGGTAGAGACGTGAATACTTTATATTATATTGTCATTTGAAATTAAAACTTCTATTAGCATTTTTATAAATAAGTAACCCAACTTATTTCGAGATATTTTTTTTTATGATAGTGAGTGACAAGACGAGCAAATCAGGTGCCTGATGGTAAGCGTCATGATGGCCCATATCAGACACAGTGTCCACCCAGTGTTTTAAAATTCAAAATTCTGCGCGGCACTGCACTGCGCCTGTCACCCTGAGATATGAGTTGTTGAATCTCATCATGCCCAGTAATTTCGCTGGTAACATTGCCCTTCATACCGGAACACAGTAATGTTTGCACATTACTGCTTGGCGGATGAATAACTGGCAAAGGTGTGGTACTTCCCCAGGCGGCCCCCTGCAAAAGAGGCCTACCACTACAAGCCATATCCGCTTTGAGCACCCATCTCGAGAGCATCTGCGCGATGAGCACCTGATCTGAGCATATTATCACATATTTTATGACTGCCTGGTTGGCACAGATGGTAACTCTGCTTTCTGTGCCGCAGGCCCCGGGTTCGATCCCCGGCCAGGTCAAACATTTGTGTGCATGAGCATGTCTGTTTGATCTGTGTCTGGGTGTTTATAAGCTTATAAAAGTATGTATTTCAGTCATCTGGTTACCATAGTACAGGCTTCTAGCCTAGTTTGGGACCAGATGACCGTGTGTGGACGTTGTCCCATAAATAAAACCTTCAACTTGAAAGAATCTACCCCAACGTGGTTTAAAACCATACAACGACCATACATATTGCGTATAGACTTACTAAAAGGCTGTCTTAAACTTTAAGCGAATGATTTAAAAAAAAGTACATTGAACTTGGCATGGCACTGTATCGCGACGTATCCTGCGTGCACGTGCATGTGTGCATGTGTTTGTCAGCGTGTGTGTGCATTTCGTAAGTTCATTCAACTTGCCAGTTGGGGAAGTTGGGATGAAGGAAAGACTTAGAGAAGACATTGGTCTAAATAAATAATATTAAATTAGTGTTCTTGTCTATAATTTTTTCTTTTTAATAATATTAAGCTTTAATTAAGAGTATATCGCCATAAAAAGTTATGTATTCCTTTAATTGTCATATATTATATCTGTTATTTTTCTTCTAAACCAAAATCTACAATGTAATTTTTTAATACGATTTATTATGTGGAATGCTTAATGATTAAATAAACTATATAAGAAGAAAAATATCACCCGCGTGGCGGATTGGTGCGGAAGGTGCCGGTTAAAATCCCACTTGTGGGTGAAATTTTTCCTATATTCATATTGTATTTCAAGGGAATAGACAGCTTAGTCTAAAAAACATTATTGGTCTAAATATTAAAAAAAATTAAGAGAAAAGCCGTGCCGGGGAGTTACCGGCTTTAGAATAGTGCTCCACCCTCTCCACCCGTGGTTGTCGTAAGAGCCGGCTAAGGGTTAACAGATCCAGAGGACGGGCAGCAGCGTCCTCTGGAAAAAGCCATCGAACTGCGCTCGACAACCCGCCTGCCAAGCGTGTCGAGTATTGGCAAAACCCCCTTTATGGGGGAGGCCTATGTTCAGTAGTGGATTACCAACGGCTGAGATGATGATGATGAAGAGAAAAGCAATCTCTGTGTGATTTGATTTTTTAACATTGACGTTAACTGTAAAGATGCGCCACCGTCTTTCTGCTGTAAATAAACCATCTCCATCCTCCATCGGTTGTCTGGAAGAAATCGCTTATCAGCGATAAGAGCGCTTGTACATTTATGTTTAGTTTCTGTTTTCTGTAATGTTATTTCATTGTGTGTGGTGTATAATAAAGTATTATTTATCTATCTAGCTAAACTATTTTGTACTTTTAAATTCAGACATGTTTCATTTTTGTTTTATTGGTGCGATGTCTAAGCTAAATTTTATTTTTGCATAACTATTTTTATGAAAAAAACAACTTAGGGTTCTTCAGTACTTAATATTATAAGTTTTATGTTTATTGAGTAGGTAATACTTATAATGCATCGTTATGAAAGTAAAAAAAAAGGAAAAATGTTTTACGTATAAAAATATTATGACTAAAGACGACTCAACGCATTTCTCTGTTGGTCCGATATTTAACCAAGTCGTAGAGTTGCATTTTTGCATTGCACGCACTTAACGGGCATGTGTGCGTGTGTAACGAACGCATACATCGATTGCGTATAATGAACGAATTTTTTCTTGACGTCGGTACACACTGGCTGGCGCGGTTTTCGCGACTATTGCCTTAGGTCAGTTGCCAATGGGATTGTCGATATAGATTTTATACTTGAATTATGAAAAGCTTTTGATTTTAAATTATTTTGCGGGTGATTAAAAATTAAGGTTTATTTTTCGATTTTTTATAATAATACATTTCTATCAATCTCGTCCCGGGTTCGATACCTAGGTCAGGCAAGTGTTAAATATTGGATTTTTCGATTAAGAATTATCTGAATAACTACCTCGAATCTGGAACTGTGCCCGGTAGATGGCAACAGGTTCGCCCTTTATTACATGGGACCAATAACATCCTGGCGAAATGTGAGGCCTTTTTATATAAAAGAACATAACATACAATCACGCCTTTTTCCCGAAGGGGTAGGCAGAGGTGTACCCAGGACTCAGTCCGATAGTAGGTACACCCACATTTCGCTATGTTATTGGTTTACTATACTTAGGACTGAGGCCTGGGTACACCTCTGCCTCACTGCCTACCCCTTTGTATTCTATGTTATGTTAAGATTAAGAATTGTAACATCTTCTGATAAAATATTCATAATTGTAGTGGTAGACCTCTTTTGCAGGAGGCCGCCTGGGGAAGTACCACACCTTTGCCAGTTATTCATCCGCCAAGCAGTAATGTCTAAACATTACTGTGTTCCGGTATGAAGGGCAATGTTACCAGCGAAATTACTGGGCATGATGAGATTCAACAACTCATATCTCAGGCGCAGTGCAGTGCCGCGCAGAATTTTGAATTTTAAAATACTGTGTCTGATATGGGCAATCATGATGCTTACCATCAGGCACCTGATTAGCTCGTCTTGTCACTCACTATCATAAAAAAAAGTATTTGTTTGACCAATAAGTACCTGGTGCATATCAACCTACAAAAGTTAAATACAAGCTTATATTAGACCAACTTCAATGCAACTTAAACAAATGATAATAAACCCGAACCTACCCCAACAAGGGGTCGGTTCAAGACTTACTACCTACCTTGTCGACTCGTGTGGATCCTACTCCAATGAGTTTCAACTTCAATATCTAAGCGGTGCGGTGACTGACCCAGTCTGGGAGGTGTGGTATAAAGAGAATAATTTTTAGCGATAAAACCGCCGATTTTTATTAGGTACACTAATTAATTTTAATAGTTTATGACTTAATTTTTTTCAACTGAATGTTTTACAATTTGGTAACATTTGTTTGCTTGCATCTTTGTCCTCTTTGTATTGGTTAACTTGGCTTATTATAAAAGCTTCATTAATAGCATTGATTTAAAGAAAAGGGGAGATAGGGTACGTTGTCTCAGCGCTTACTCAACAACTGGCATGTGCAATTTGAAACAACAAAGATAGAAAGGCGTACCTAAGACCGAAGTGCGAACGAGACAACAATTAACTTTATTGACGTACGTGGACCTAATTTGAGCTTTCCATTTTCGAGAAGTCAGTATCTCATCTCCTTTTCTCTTTAAATCAATGATTAATAGAGATGATTTTATACCGGTTTTGAATTTACCCTCTAAGAGCCCCGTTATCTCTTTTGAGATTTTATTATAGAAACGTACACAGTACACAGTTCCCTAGGAAAGACATTTATTTTGTTTATTTTTTATATTCTTCTATCTCTTTTTAATCTTGTGGTATACCAAGGTGGGTCTTGTGGTCTCCTAATAATATAATAAATTAAATGCGAAAGTTTGTGAGGATGGATGTTTGTGACTCTTTCACGCCAAAACTACTGTTCACTCTACGCGACGACGCGGGTATAACCGTGAGGCACAGCCAATATATTCATTCAAACGAATGCCGCACGAAGGGAAAGGGTCAGACCTACCTTAGACTCGTGGAGATGAATCTAACCTACCCCAATGTATTTCGGCTCCATTGTCTAAGCGGTGACTGACCCAGTCTGGGAGGTGTGGCACAAGATGTAAACTTTCTACGAGAGCTTAAAGCCTCGTTCTTATAGAACACAATCGTTTTAACATTGCATAACGTCACGCCTTTTTTCCAATGGTGGTAGGCAGTAGGCAGTGTACGCAGGACTCAGTTCCGTGGAAATTAAACCCACAATTCTAAATCATTCCTAAGTCATTCCGCCAATATTGGCATAATATGAGGGAGTCCTATGCCACAGAACAGATAATAATACTACGTAACAACAGATAAGAATGGACACTGTCATTCGCCCACCAATCGGGTCTTCCTCACCCCTCGAGCGAGATTGAGCTCTCCATGAGCCCCGCTTCGTTGGGTTGAAATCACCTCACCCACACTTGCGCGTGTACAAAACTCCATGTGTGCAGTGTTAGATAGATAGTTATAATTTTATTGTGACTTTTGTATGGGAATTCAATCGAGTGTCCGGGGCGTGTCTGTTTCCAGGACTTTTTGGACTTTCTTGGAGATTTTAAAATAATATTTGCACGTCTGCTTGCAGGCTGAATGCACATATACATAGTGACATAGTTTTAAGATAGCGAACAACATTAGTAATATTATGCATTCTGGCAAATAAACATTTGATTATGATTACCTACCTACTGCTGACATGATGACTAGGACGATTTAGTGGTTAATTCGTTCAAGCATGATGATCATGATGATTCTACTAAGTTACATAATATCCCAGATTCAATCCCCGTTGGTCGCACATTATTTAGTGTGAACAAAGGAAGTTTTCATTTCAACTATATAAACCTAGTAGCAGTGTCCCGCGATTTTGCTCGACTAGTCTTCGTTCCCGTGGTATAATATCAGGATAAAATTACCTCGACTTTGACTGCCTCGGTGGCGACTGCCAATCAAGAGGTCTCGGGTTCGATCCCCAGGTCAGGTAGTGTTAAATATTGGATTTTTCCATTAGGATTTGTCTCAATAGCTGCCTGGAGTCTAGAACTGTGCCCGGTAGATGGCAATAGGCTCGCCCCCTATTACATGGGACCAATAACATACTGGCGAAATGTGGGTGTATCTACTGTGGGACTGAGTCCTGGGTACACCTCTGCCTACCCCTTCGGGAAAAAGGCGTGAATGTATGTTATGTTTATGTTATAAAATTACCCTATGTGTACAGGGGTCTAACTTAGGTATATATCTACATACCGAGTTTCAGCCGAATCGGTTCAGCGGTTTTGGCGTGAAAGAGTAAAAAAAATCCATCCATCCATCCTCACAATCGTTTGCATTTTTAATATTATAGTAGGATTATGTCGCTTTTTTTTTTAATAGGCGTACACGGATGCCATTTTAAGTCCAACGTGCAGAGACCCCTTTGAGCTTTTAACTAAAGGTAATTTAAAGCACCTATCGGGGTCCATCTCTGTAAGTAACCATCTACAGAAGATGAGCTCAAAGACAGCCCCCGCTAGGTACAAGGACTATTGTGAATGGATGGAAACTACTGGATTTGGCTATAGATGTGATATCTAGATAGATGGTAACCGAGCTATTGCTAGAGACTCCGGAACCTGCCGCTTCCGTCTCATGGTGAAATATGACGGCAGACGATGACTGAAATTACTTAAGACTCTTATTATTATTACGTGGTATTAGGTATTATTATTTATTATCTGTTCCGTGTTATTACTTATTACTAACTGCGCCTAGCGATTTCTCGATCGCAATAAAACGCAAGAATTTATAATTCTACAATAAAACTGCTATGATATTATAGTAAGGCGCCTATTATAGTTAGAAAGTTCTGTTTTCAAGCCCCAGCAAAAAAATACTGTGACATAGCTCTCAGACGGTTAAATTGATTTTGATCAAAGTTAGTAGATTTCTATGGGACAAACGTTGCGACATGTTGGTCCAACAACTACGTGAATGTCCCGAGAGACAATGCCGGTGGAACATTGCCGCATACGCATCGTCCTAGACGCTCGCTCTCGGAGCGGGAGCAAGCAACATAATATTATTCCGCGTCACGTAAAATGTTGCGGGACGCTTTAGAAACGTTGCCGCGACACGTAGATTGAGTTTTGCGCGTCATGTTACGGGATAAAATGTCCCTTAGTGAATCCGAGGCTTTATATTTGGAGTCTTCTGTAGCCACAGGCAAGTTAACTGTTTAACCTCAAGACGACGTCAAGCCTGATAATATGATTTAATACTCATGGTTGTAACCATGATAGCATAATGAATTACGGGATATTTAGGTACCTCAGATTTTAAATTATAATATATTTAATATAATAAATCTAAATAATTAATCTAATATATTATGTGATCTTAACACTGATAAAATGACATCTTAAAAGATGACAATAATAGTAGATTAGTAGCCAAGGGCTGTAAGGCATCAATTGCAGCCCGAGATATTTACCTATACTTCGAGGGTGCAATTGATGCTTACACCCGAGCTAACTACTCTGCTTTACATCTCGATTGTGAGGTAAGTAGAAAAACACCGGCATTACAAGAATAAAACATTTTAAAGTAAAAGTTTTCTATTCCCGCCTTTTTTCATCTCTTTTTTAAATTATTTTTTTCAAGAACGAAATTGAGCTTCGTAGTTCGATATTTAAAATTGATGACTATTATACTCATACGAAGACAAGGAATAGCAAAGCGACCTCTTTTGTCATTGGCCTGAATGCATGATGTCTATTGCCAGTATGATGGTTAGATGTACGCAAACTTTTTGAAAGAGTGAAGTTTTTTTTTAATTACTTACCGCCCTAGGGCTTTTCTAGCTACATTATTACCTTAGAGCGCTAATTGGTCACTTACAAGCCCTATTTGGGGGTAATAAGGACCTACTTACCGAATATGAGAGATGTAAAAAATATTTTATATCAGTCACGTAACAAGCTATATTTTTTAAGGTATACTCGTAGACGACCTCCCCAGCCACCCGCCTACATAAATACGTGGAGCGTGTGACGATTTTTATTTTTTTATACCAAAATCAATGGAAGCGGAGTCTTTCAGGTGGATGTGTCTGAGGTATGTATACATACCTACCTATCTATTTGTCACCCCTTAATCTCAGGCTGAATATTCGGCGCGAAGCCCTCCATCCAAACACCCTTATATTTTGGGGTGCAATAGTAATTAACGCACGTTTACAAATATATTTCATTAATTCGTATACATGTCCCTTTGATGTTCGCTTCATATTTTAAGGCACAGAATAAAAATTTAGGAGTTTATGTTATAAGGTTTGCAATTAAATTACGGAACTATTTTATAGGGACCTGTGTTTAAGAAATATCTTACTTATATTTATTACAACCTGTGCCCAGCGGATTGACCGGCGTCGTCTTCGTTCCCGAGGGAATATCGGGATACAAAGTACCCTATATGTTATTCCAGGGTCTAAACTATCTACATACTGAATTTCAAGGCAATCGGTGCAGTTGTTGTGACATGAAAACGGAACAAACATACACACAAATTAAAATAAAAGCTTGTGAAAAACAGCGCTAGATGGCGCTGGTGTCGAGTTAGAACACGCTAGCGTTTTGTTTATCTGTTACAAAACGTAACTATTTTACATTGTACTGAGGTTTATAATTTATAGAATAGGAAAGGATTAGGATTAGGAAGAATGATTGGAGATTATTACATCTCTCCACTTGCTACGATCCTGACACGCCTGTCGTTTCTTCCACTCTCATTTCATTCTTCATGCCTGCATGCTCGTCTGTTGTGGTGCTTTTGATCTGGCCTTCCCATATAACCACAGAACAGATACTACGTATAGAATGGACACTATCATCCGCACACCAATCGGGCCTTCCTCACCCTGCCAGCGAGATTGAGCTCTTCACAAGCCCCGTGAGCTCGGAACGCACCTAATATTCGTTTGTATTCTGTGCACCTAATGTACACTCTTGCGCGTGTACAAAACTCCATGCGTACAGTGTCTGTGTAGTAGGTAATTATATCGCGGCTTTTGTATGGGAGTGAGTGTAGTGTCCGAAAACATCGATTTATTGATATAGAATTTAGAAAAGTAGGTACGCCTAGGTCCACCCCTACTCCCTTATACCGACTTGACCATTCAAACTTGCTTTAAAAATATACGTACCTAACTACAAAATAAAATTGCGTAATATTAAAGTCGGACGGACGCACATCTATCCGAGCTGAACGAAACAAATTTTTGAATTATTTATATGAAATTCTATGAACATAACGAATAAAGTCTTTCGAATCGCTTAGGCATGATGACACTATAACAGATTAAAAAAAAAATGGTTTTAGTGAAAAATATGTTATATCGAAAGGATTCTAAAAAACGACCCAGTATTATTGAAAACATTGAGATTAATAATATTTTTATTAAAATAAAAGTACAAAAAATTGCAATCGGCCATCTTAACTGAAACGCCAAGCAGAGCGAATGACGTCACGCCTCAGTAAATACTGTTACTGAGAGTATAAACACTTGAAGTAATTATTCACCATATCGCATTAACTTTTGTTGTGTTGTGATCAGTCACTTAATTTGTTATATATTCGTGGCAATCCAGGAATCATCGAAGATGGAACAAGGTTTTATTAAGGCAAAAATAAAATATTTACTTAGGCGTGACGTCAGGACCCGACGCCATGACACATACGAGCGTTTTCGCGCTCATTTTAAATTAGAAAGTTAAAAATGCATTAATTTGCGGTAAAATGTAATTTTATTCTGAAAAAATGTTTTTTTCGGTAATATTAGACGTGTACCTACATTAAGAAACGGGATTTCAAAATCTGTCACCATGCCCAGGTTCCGAAACCGCGCAAACCTATCCGCTCTGATTCGACGCGGAAAGGTTTCATAATATTATAAAGAATTTTAAAATTCGATTCGTTAGCGTTCGGCTCAGGTAGATGTGCATTTACCTTTAGTAAGGGCTTATGTCTAGTGGACGTCCTATGGCTGAAATGATGATGATGATCTAATTTAATAAATAAAAAACATATTTCACATTAATTATATTTATTAATATCACTGCATACAGCATACAATGTACAGAAATTACATTTTTATATACCTATATATATAATTTAAATTTTCGTTATTAATGTTATATGTTTTTATGACAAATGATTACGTCTTGAAAGAAAGATGGCGGTTGAAGTTAAAAATTATAAGATAAAGTAATATATCAGTCATTGTTAAATAATAATAATATACGAGTAATCAACGAAATTCGATATTATAATAAGACATGATTAATTTAAGATTGAATATATTTGGTAAGTAATTTTTACTTAACAAAATATTTTATGGCTTATTGAAAATTCTGTTATATAACAAATATAACTATATAAACTTTTATCCTACAAATTATTTTACTGGCGAAAATGTTTTTTTAATGAACTGGAATTTACAATTTTTTTTAACATCTGTGGAAGTAATGCACGAATACAGTATATTTTAGTTCTAGATTCGATCAAACGCAATGTTTCTCCATCATAACCACAGAAATCTAAAATAAAAAGATATAGAAGTGTCAAAACTCTTATCGCCACCTTCCTGTGATTTCACATACATTAGCTCGACAGAAAAGAGTAGAAATGGTATAATAATAATAATTATTATTATTGAAATGTTTACTCTACACATTAATCACACGGCCAATTATAGGGCCACCTTTATCTCACCTGGTGGTAGCCGTGAGTCCCGGCAGAAAGACATATTCGGAGAGAGCAGCAGCGCTTTCCGGCACCAGGTATTCTAAACTACTGCGATCACCAAGCCGCCTGCCAAGTGGTGATTACGGCAAAATCCCCCATAAGAATAGTTTATCGAGTTCTATGGGGGATGTCTATGCTCAGCAGTGGACGTCTTCCGGCTAATGATGATGATGATACCATAACAGAACGGGTTACCCCAATTACACAGCTCCGTCAATTCATATGGATTACCTATGTGGAATTAAGTTAAAGTGTAAGTGTTGATTCAATTGTTTTTATTGTTGAAAATACAGTGGCGCGCCCATTATTCTCTACTATTTCTGTCAAGCTATAAATACGCATATTCCAATATTCATACGCAGAACCGAACAGCGCACACAGAGAACCCTGCGCCGTGATTAGTTCTTACACTAACACAAACGTAACAACAGCTGACTAAAGAGTCACCTGGCGACAAGGTTACGCGGACATGAGACTTCTAGTACCATGGAATTTTAGATTTCTATGGATTGAATGCGCAAGACTTAAGTTTATTTTAAACTTAAGTTTCGTTAAATCCATCCTATACGAAAATTCTAAGAGCGCGCGTTTTGAATATAATCTACTAATTTGGGTCACAGTTCATAAAATGACTTATATTACTAAAAATGCATGCAGTTATTGAATTACAGTCTAAATATCAATATTTTTGAACATTATGTACATTGAAAATGGCATATTTATACAGCCTTAATATATTTTTATAATATATTTACAAACTTATATTATAATTACCAATTCATAATAAATTGTGTAATAAGTCATAATATAATAAAATAATAATGAAGAATTGTAAAAGCATTATTACTATTTGGTACATTACAACATCTAGTACATTTTTATATATTAGACGAACTTAATTTGCTAATTAATTATATAAGTAATTATTCTCCCTATAGTATTAATGAAGATCAAAAGTAATATCACTAAATCGAGCACGCAAATATTGTTAAAGAAAATATTTCAGTGTTTTTAAAAATAAAAAAAAACGCAACATTGTTTTGGCATTATACTTATTATTATGGGTATTATGGGTACTTATTATTATGGTACAATGGGTACCTCTGCCTATCCCTTCGGGAAAATGACGTGATTGTATGTTATTATATAATTTACTCATGGACTCTCTCCATATCCCCGACATATTCTACGTTATATGTGGTTAGTCATTATTTTGGTCTTAAGACCAAGATGAAAACGACGAAAGGCTTTAAATTTGGGGAGTAAAATTCACGCCCCTATAGGCGTGAGGAAAAATTTCACCGATCACTAGTACCTATTTCCACAGTAGCTCAATTGGTTAATGCTATCGCTAAGAATGAATTAATGAATGAATGAAAACTCTTTATTGGTACCACAATAATATCAAGGTGTGCAGTGATTAATTTATTGTTTGTGCATGACATTCAATGTTTGTGCACAAAAGCAGCATAAAACCAGCGTCTTTAGGTTAAATTGTCAATGGTTTGAATACAATATGTGTATGTAGTAGTGACAGTATGGATGAAAAAAAGCATAGACATAATATGAACCCGAAATACCTACAAAAAACGGGTGCATACTTTACAACTCTTAATGTCGCATGAAATGGTTGCCATGGCTAGGGTTTGGCAGTTCAACTACTACGAAACTTGTCGCATAAGATGGCTGATAAGCCATTATCAGGCACTTATCTACAACTGTTACCACGTTAATGTAATTGTATATAATGCCGTCTCCTCATAAACATCCTCCAAGAAAAAAGGTGACAGCAAGATGGCGACATGTTGATCGTAAATAATTAGTGACTTTGACATTTCTAGGAAAACCTTATAACGAGTTCTGTGGTTATACCTCATGATTCATGATATTAATTCAAATTTACAAACAATATTATAATAATTATAATAATAATAATAATAACCAATAAATAAGTCTTATTAATATTAAAGCAAACTTTTCCAAATGTCAATTAATTTAATAAAATTGAGCAAAAACGGAATCACAAAACAATTTTCCAACAAATTGCTTTAAAACCTATTAATATAGGTAAAGTATATAATTTTACTATAATTTCAACTAATAATTATTAAAACAAGTTTATATTGAATTAAAAGTATACATAAATACATAATATTTTAAAATATATAGGTTACAGGTTAAAGGTTCAATGGAACCAAACGGAATGGGATATAATAAGAATGTTATTACACCTCGACTGCCTCGGTGGCGTAGAGGGCGCATGCTCGACTGCCAATCAAGAGGTCCCGGGTGCGATCCCCAGGTCAGGCAGTGTTAAATATTGGATTTTTCCATTAGGAATTATCTCAATAACTGCCTGGAGTCTGGAACTGTGCCCGATAGATGGCAATAGGCTCGCCCCCTATTACATGGGACCAATAACATACTGGCGAAATAATAAAAATAATAATAATATAAGTGGGTGTATCTACTATGGGACTATGAGTCCTGGGTACACCTCTGCCTACCCCTTCGGGAAAAAGGCGTGAATGTATGTTATGTTTATGTTATGTTATTACACCACACTTAAGATGGTTCTGCCGACATCATTTCCCATACAAACTTTGAGGAACCAATGACGATGACAGAAGAGATATAATTTCTTCATTAGAAGAAAAACGGAACCCTTATAAGATCACTTTGTTGTCCGTCTGTCTGTTTGTCTGTCTGTCTGTCAAGACACTTTAACATGAACCCATGAAGGTATCAAGTTAAAATTGATATCAACTACCCAGAACTGCAGTCCTTTGTGGCTGTAAAAAAATCAGGGGCCCTGATTCAGTGTAGTATAATAGGCCTTATAGATGCAGTATTCCAATTGATGTACAATGACCCTTTCTGAAGATGCTAGCTGATTTTCTGTAACCCTATATCATAAGTAATTTCTTAGATAATTAATCACATTGACTTAATTAAATTTAAACACACTGTTTTAGGCTAAATTTACTTACGAATTACTCTTTGAATATAATATTTTATATAGCACTTTACTATGGCCCTAATCTACTACTTTCCAGTTCTAAATATTTTTCTGTCAATTTTTGCAGAGGGTACAAACAAATCCATTAAATCCACAGAGCGGAGAGGAGGGGCATAAGCAACTGTGCACTGTGATTTCAACTAGGTCCTGACGTCATCACGGTGGGCGTGGTCTGAGTCAGTGTAATGTCTAAAAATTATTCTACTTGACAATAGATGGCGATCATGTGTCACGAGATCTATATATATATATATATATATAGGTGCGTAGAACTCAGTAGGTATATATGATACGTGCTAAAATTTGTTCTACAATCATTCCTTAAGACTTTTTAGCCGCCAAAGTATTATATTTTATTTTTGTAGTTTTTATTATCATATGGTAAACATGCCGCCATCTAGTGTGAGATAGTTAAACTACTTAGTAAAGTCGATAAAGAACGAAGCGAGTAGTTTTGCTATTGACCGGTAGATGGATAATACAGAAATGGGCGGTATCTGACATTCCCTCACCCTGCAAAATGTCACGCATTGTTTCATAGGGAAATCTAATTACAACACCTCTCCGTATGTGCCCTGTCTGTGAGTAAACCTTTGTCAGAGATGCACATGAAATGGTTTCTAATAACGTATATGAACACCATATGGCCAGAAGAGGTGGAATTCTTGCGACAGTTGTATAGTGCTAAATATTTATGTATGTACTTATCATATTTCTATAATAACTTTACATATTTAAAGAGTTTATAAATGTTTCATGAGATTAATATAAAATGCTTTTCTTTCCCTGATTTTCCACTCAAATAATTTATATTATATATAGTATTTTAATATTTATAAAACACAATCGTTCCAATACGACATCAATATGTTTCTTTTCACACTGCCTTGTTCCTGTGGTAGGCTATTTCTCTTCACTTGCTACGATCCTGACGCACGACTATCGCTACTCAGTTTTCATCGCATTCATATATGCTCGTCGGTTGTACTTTAGACCTGAACTTTTCTTAGGACAATGTCAATTTGTTCATGAATCGTCAATGTGCAAACATTATGTGTTCCGGTCTGAAGGGCAATGTTACCAGCGAAATTACTGGAAACAACTAATTTTTTTTTTATGATAGTGAGTGACAAGACGAGCAAATCAGGTGCCTGATGGTAAGCATCATGATTGCCCATATCAGACACAGTGCCTTAAAGCCACAGTGTTTTAAAACTCTAAATTCTGCGCGGCACTGTACTGCGCCTGTCACCCTGAGTTATGAGTTGACGAAACTCGTTATGCCCAGTAATTTCGCTGGTAACATTGCCCTTCTGACCGGAACACAGTAATGTTTGCACATTACTGCTTGGCGGATGAATAACTGGCAAAGGTGTGGTACTTCCCCAGGCGGCCCCCTGCTAAAGAGGCCTACCACTATAAAACTTGTCCTAGGTAGACGTAAATGTGGAGTGCTGTAAGAAACGGCTAATAGGTTAAAGAATCCAAGGGACGCTCAGAATCTCTGAATGAATCTCAGAAAGAGACCAAATTTCCGCATATTGAGTTCTAAGAGGGTTCTAAATTTATCAATTGAATATTAATCTACCCGATAAGATACCATTTATGTATCTATTTTAAGGGAATATGACCAAAAAGTCGATTTTTATTCAGCTGTCATTGATCAAGCTAAATTAGACAAGGGATAATGGACACCCCCTCCATTATTGCTTTTGCCATTTCTAAAGATATAGTGATACTTGCCGGGAGCTAGCAGCAAACTTTTAACACTTTAAAAGATATGACACACTTCAGTAGTTATAACTCACAGTAAAACACACTTCGACGTTTTTCACACACTTTGCCGTTTTGTTGTTATAATTCACATCACATATGCACTGAGTGGTCGGTACCCCTTAGTAAAGGGGTGCTACTAGCGGGTGGCTACAGCGGCGTGCGGCGACTGTCCTCTCTGTATGCCCCCGCTATACCCCTGTTTCATGTTTGCCATCTAGAAAACAATAGAAAAATCTATGTTAATATTAGATTTTGTTCTGTGTTAAAAGAAACATACACATACAGTCACGCCTTGTTCCCAATGGGGTCGGCAGAGATTATTTCTCTCAACTTGCTACGAGATACAGCTGCCAACATGCCAACCCGCCTGCCAAATATTGCCAAAACCCCTTATTTATAGCTTATTATATATTTATTTATGGCTTATTATATAGAGGCCTCTCTCCAGCAGAGGACTTCTAACAGCTGAGATGATAATAACATAACATTTCCCGAAGGGGTAAGCAGAGGTGTACCCAGGACTCTGTCGCGTAGTAGGTACATCCACATTTCGTCAGTATGTTATCGGTCCCATGTAATAGGGGCGAGCCTATTGCCTTCTACTGGGCACAGTTCTGGACTCCAGGCAGTTATAGAGATAATTTCTGATCCTTATGGAAAAATCCAGTATTTAACTCTATTTACACAGTATTTAACTACCAAAAAACAAACTCGACTGCCAATCAAGAGGTCCCGGGTTCGATCCCCAGGTCAGGCATAGTGTTAAATATTGGATTTTTCCATTAGGAATTATCTAAATAACTGCCTGGAGGCTGGTACTGTGCCCGGTAGATGGCAATAGGCTCGCCCCCTATCACATGGGACCAATAACATACTGGCGAAATGTGGGTGTATCTACTGTGGGACTGAGTCCTGGGTACACCTCTGCCTACCCCTTCGGGAAAAAAGGCGTGAATGTATGTTATGTTTTTATAGATTAGATTGGAAGAGCTTGATTAAAAATCTATATCTAATCTATACGCGAATCGACTCTTATGGTTTTGGCCTTGTACAGAATGAAAATACGCCACACCTATCAAAGACCTAATAATGTATAAAGTTACCTAGCTTTCTGCAGCTCAATCTGTCCCTCCAAGGTCTTAGCCAGGTATATGACGAAGAGCTGAGACAGAGCAATGCCTAACGCGACGATGGCTATCGTATACAGGTTCCTCTCTGCCCAGGATCTCACCACTTCTATACAACCACTTGTCCAAACTCGTTTGCTTGCTTCTGCCACCTGGAAATGTATTTAAAAATGTGTTTTTAAAATAATACATAACACTGGTTTTGTTGCCCTAGATATGAAAATGATTTTGGGTCTATTTATGCACACAATTCATGAAACTGTCAATGATTTTGTAAGATTTGCTCTGATTTTTTTTTTAATTTTTATTTACATTTTACATAACAAAAACCAAAAAACGAGAAACAAAATAACAGATATATTTATAATGTCAGTTATGTTTTGAGAAATTAGGATACATTTCGATGATTTACTTCGGTAAATAAAGAGGAAAATGTCGAAAATATATTTATAAAACGCCCTTTATGAATGAATAAATGGCAAAGGTGTGGTACTTCCCCAGGCGGCCTCCTGCAAAAGAGGCCTACCACTACAACCTCCTCCTCTACGTCCTCTTTCCTGTTAACACCCTTATTTTACAATATAATATCAGTATACAACTTACTGGATAATTCTGCGCCCCATAACCGCACATAATATTAACGAGCCCGGAAGATATGTCCGTTGCATTGATGCAACAAGAGAACGGCACCCCACATTTTTCAACAGAGGGCGAGGAGCAGTTGAAATATTCGTTTTTAGACCAATCCATGTACCCGTCCGATGTTAGACCGCAGCAATGGAACTGGAATATTATAATACAATAGAAAATAAATGAATTTTAATTATTTTTTTAATATTACAAAAACTTAAAAAAAAATTAAAATTCATTTATTGCAGGTTGCATAGACCCATAAAAATATTTCACACAATTAATTATCCTTAAATTATTATTATTATTATCACAATATTAAAATTAATAAAATATTTTATTTAAAAACAAAATTTAATTAAAAACATAAAACTATCTAACTACATACATACTAAGAATATTATATTATATGAATCATCATCATCTCAATTAAACCACAGAATACTAATACATAAGGGACAGAAGGGACACTCCACAAAATCATATAACATCTCCATCACATCTCCACTAAATAAATAGCGACTCTAGCTCCGATGCAATAAAGTGCAATTTAGATCGCACGGCGCCCAACTAATTATTATCGTTCAAGCTGCCTCTCTTTCTATCGCGTATCTCTTATTCCTTTTTACGACGTTAGGGATGTAATCTTTTTAATTTGTCTATGACACTATATAATTATCTTAGGTTTTAGGTGTAAGCAGTGTAAGGTAATACGAGTGGCAGGTGACATGTTTGTAAGAATTAAGAATAGCTTAACATTTGCCTAACTAATTATCGTTATATTAACCAATAAGCTCCTCTCTTTCTATCGCGTATCTCTCCATCTTTTCTCTCTGTCTAACCTATAGGAAATTATCCGTCTAGATGGACGTCCTGGCTACTTGTATCTTCATGCGTTTATTGCGGAGTGTCCTAGGCCTGGCCAAAGGTAGGTTTCAATGCTGAGCATAGGCCTCTACGTTAGATTTCCAGCGTGTTCCTGCCGTCCTTAACAGATAGTCTGTCCACCTTGTGGGTGGACGTCCTACGCCGCGCTTGCCGGTCGGTGGTCTCCATTCTCCACCCTACAGCCCTATCGGCCATCAGTTCTACGTACTATGTGTTATGTGCCGTCCATTGCCACTTCAACTTGCTAATCTTCTGGACTATAATAATAATATGGGACAACTTCCACACACGGTCATCTGGTCCCAAACTAGGCTAGAAGCCTGTACTATGGTAACCAGATGACTGATATACATACATATATAAGCTTATAACACCCAGACACAGATTAAACAGACATGTTCATGCACACAAATGTTTGACCTGGCCGGGGATCGAACCCGGGGCCTGCGGCACAGAAAGCAGCGTTACTACCGTCTGCGCCAACGAGGCTGTCACTATGTCGGTAACTTCCGTTCGTCTACGGATCTCTTCATTTCTGATTCGATTTCCCGAGCATAGCCCTCTCCATAGCTCGTTGCGTTATTGTGAGCTTACTGATAAGACCCTCAGTCCGGGAACACGTTTGAGATCCGTAAGTCATCACTGGTAACACACACTGGTCGAAGACCTTCGACTTGAGGCACTGAGGTATTTTGGGCGAGAAGACATTGCGTAGGTTTCCAAACGCTGCCCAGCCTAGTTGGAATCGACGATTGACCTTTCTCGAAGTTGGACCTACCGAGTTGGACTACTTTTTTTTATGATAGTGACAAGACGAGCAAATTAGGTGCCTGATGGTAAGCATCATGATTGCCCATATCAGACACAGTTACACCCAGCCTGACCTGCGCCTGACACCCTGAGATATACGTTGTTGAACCTCGTCATGCCCAGTAATTTCGCTGGTAACATTGCCCATCAGACCGGAACACAGTAATGTTTGCACATTACTGCTTGGCGGATGAATAACTGGCAAAGGTGTGGTACTTCCCCAGACGGTCCCCTGCAAAAGAGGCCTACCACTATAAAACTTGTCCTAGGTAGACGTACATGTGGAGTGCTGTAAGAAACGGATAATAGGTTAAAGAATCCAGCCCCGGTAGCACAGTGACCAGGGAAAATGAAGTCCCCGGGAGTTAGAACGAGACAGCAGATATGCAATGTTCGGGCACGAAAGAGAAAAAAGACGGGGAAAATAGCTTATCCCCTTGCTATGCTAGGCGGGCAGGGGACGGTTAGCAGCGTCTTCTGCGTAAAATCCATCAAACCACTCTCACCAACCGCATGCAAAGCGTAGCGAGTATTGACAAACCGCCCCCTCCCCGCCCATTTGAAAACTCACATCGCTCTGTGCGAAGTCAATGAAGTTCTGCAGATCCGGGTCGTCCCTGTACGCGTGAACAACGTGATCCGTGAACCGGAGCTCCAGGAACGGATGCAGTGACCGTGGGAACACGAACCCACATACCGCTCCGCCCATTTCTATTAGAAACAGGATCAGTAGGCACAGCGAATACTGCAAAATTAATATTTATGGTTTTATTATCAATGGCTAAATTATCAATTATTATCTATCAATGTCAATATTATCAGTCATCAACAATAATCACAAACAACATCGTTCATAGATAACAACGCAAAAGTTATCAATTATAATCAACTAGCAAGCCACCCTCACTTCACTATTACTGGTACCACTATACATAGTATTATAAAACTTACTCACTTGCTATTTTTAATGAAAACCGCATTAAAATCCGTTGAGTAGTTTAAAAGGTACAGACGGCGTGGTCTTCGTTCCCGTGGAAATATTGGGATAAAAAGTAGAAAAAAGTATTCCAGGGTCTAAGCTATCCTACATATCAAATTTCAGCTCAATCGCTTCAGTAGTTTTAGCTTAAAAACGGAACAAACATACCTACATAAAAAAAAAACAGCGCTAGCGGTTATTTTATGTCATCTAGATGGCGCTGGAGTAGAGTTAGAACTCGCTAGCGTTTGTTTACCTCTTACAAACATAACTTTTTTACATTGTACTATGATTTGAGATTTATAATACTAGTAGGACTATGTAAGGCTGTAAACATCAATAATCATCTTAACAGTTATCAACATTAATCACAAAATTAAATTGACACATCCAAACTTTTTCCTTTTGAGGTACCTAAATAATTACCTAAAAAGCCATGAAATGGTTATGAATGTTACTCACAAACTTGAGCAAGCAAGTGTTCTCCCTCAATGCGCCCACGCATCCCGCGAAACTGACGATAAATACGACGCCGCCGAGAAGGGCGATCAAAAGACTGATGTTCAACATCAAATCGTATATCGTGTCCAACTGGAAAGATAATTGTAGATATTAGCACAGTACACTAAGAACACTAGTTCTTCTAAGGTCGATCACACATGCCCGCATTTACTAGTTATTGATATTATTTATTGATGATGATTAAAAATGTCTTTTTAAGACTGATTTAAATAAATTTTCTTTGAGTTTGAGTATTGACAGCCTCGTTGGCACACATGGTAGTAACTCTGCTTTCTGTGCCGCAGGGCCCGGGTTCGATCCCCGGCCAGATCAAACATTTGTGTGCATGAACATGTCTGTTTGAACTGTGTCTGGGTGTTATAAGCTTATATAAGTATGTATATCAGTCGTCTGGTTACCATAGTACAGGCTTCTAGCCTAGTTTGGGACCAGATGACCGTGTGTGGAAGTTGTACCATATTATTATTTTTAGTTCAGCAGTAGGCTGCTGAGATGATGATGATGAATCTTTCGTACCTTTATAAGGCCGATGGCTTGCCATTTGTCAATGAATGCATACAGGCCAACTCCAACCAGCAAACTGCCAAGTAACTGCAACAATATCATACACTATTGTAAACAAAGCGGCTTTGCCCGCTCACAATTACTAAACATGGGGATTTTATCCCAAAACTTTGACATTCTTTTTGGACTCTTTAAAATGTGAATTTTCAAAAATCCTTTATTAGCACACGTCCAGACTACAAAAATAACCTACATTCCAAGTTTCAAGTCTCTAGGAGCAGTGGTTTGGGCTCTGCATTGCATGTCAGTCTGAAAGTCATTTGGGATTTTATAATATATAGTGATAAATACAATATCGCCGGAGTAACTTGGCCTCGTTCAAAGTAACTCTGAACATTGGCTCTGTGGACTTTAGAGCATCTAAACTCACGAAGAAAACTGTTATATTATGATGGAACTGAACATTATCTTTACAAGAAACATTTGTTTATCTGGCAATAATAGTTTTCTTCATGAGGTAACATGCATTCAAGTTACGCTCGCCATATTGTAATTAAAATTGACCATGGATGTAGCTTAGAGATAGTGACTCCATAAACAGAGCTGCAGATCCCAGGTTTGATTACCGAGCCAGTCAAACATTTACACATGTCTGATCTCTGTCTGGGATCTATGATGTACCTATAACAGTATTGTAGCTATCATAGTAAAGCCTTCAAGACCGAATGTGGAAGTTGATCATATAATAAAATATATAATACTAGCGTTGCCCTGTGGTTACACCTGCAGAGTCCATCGTTCCTGTGGGAATAATGAGATAAAAGTATCCTATGTGTTATTGGGTCAAAATTATATACATACCATATTTCATCCCAATCGGTTCAGTAGTTTTGACGTGGAAGAGTAACAAACATCCATCTTTATATCGTAGTAAGATGTAGAATTTTATTGAATAGAACAGCTCTATAAGACCAGCTTAAATGAAAAAATATTAATGTGATACTTATTAGATAACAGCCTTATCACTCAATAAAGGAGCATGGTAAAGAGCAGATAATTAACATACTTTGTTATTTTGCAGTTTTAATTAATTTCCTGAGTTAAATAAAGGTCATAGTGTATTGTTATCTACAACTGATACGGTAAATGTTAACATTTTGTATAAAAGTTCACACCTACACAATCAACTTTGTATGATTCACCATTGATTCACCCAAAACAATGGAACATTGTTTATATTAAATCCTTCAATTAACCCTGAAATACTTAAAAACTATCACTTAAAATCGATCAATAGTAGTATTATAAACGATTTATAGCTCTATTACATACCCAAAATATAAAATTCAGGACGAAAATCATATATTTTACACAACCACTAACATACGTAAAATTCGGTCCTCTCCGACGGTGCATCCTTATTTGTGGTTCCATTTTATTAGTGGAACTTATATTTGATATCGATGAGGCGTTGTTTATTATGTTCAAAGAAATGATGATAGAATATTCAACATTTTCACAATTATTGATAAAATGAAACTAAAGGATAAAAGCTCAATGCAATACGCTGCAAGCACAGAACACTGAACCTGAACACTTTACAGTACTCTGTGCTGAACACAAAGCTGCAAGTTTTTAGTTTTTGGCACAGATCACTGTTTTTGGGAGTTTTGCACTTGCACCACAGATGACTATATTAGGTACTCTTGCACTTTGACGCTAGAGGTGATCGTTAAATCAATAAACTGTTTTTATATACAGCTTTATGTTCGTCAATGAATTAACTGTTTATTGAAAACTATTCAACGAAAAAAACCTGTTGAAAATATAAACCTAATAAATTCCGTCAACGTTAACGTAACTTTTCAATGCAACGAAAAATAAACCTGTTGAAAATATAAACCTAATAAATTCCGTCAACGTTAACGCAACTTGCAATGCATCGAAACCCGTTGACGAATTAACAGTTTTTTTTACCTGTTGACCATTGACGAAAAACAGCTACATTACAATTTAAAAACCGTCAATGTCATACCTCTATTTGACGCACAACAATCACAATTCACAGAACCACAGAACAGAAATCACAAAGATTTTGACATTCTGTGTGCAGTGTTGCCAAAAGTTTAATTTGCTTCCCACAGATTCTACTTCGAAAACCAACAGAAAACCACTGACAATATATTATAACAGCAGCAGTAATTACATTACTAAATCCACTAAACAAGACTCAAGACGGCCACTGCCTCCCCATAGATCCATAGATTCCATCTAGTCCAGTTGTAAATGGCTTGTATCAAGCGTATTCCTACGTGTGGGAGCAATCTCCTACGCTACACTTGCCGGCCTGTGGTTTGCTTTCGAGAACCTACTAATCCATCGGCTATTAATTATTACGAACTATGTGTCCTGGCCATTGCCACTTCAACTTGCTATGCCAGTAACATAATATGTTTTCGGATCTCCTCATATCTGATTCGATCTCGTAAAGAAATCCCAAAGCCAATAGCCATAGCTCGTTGTGCGACTTTGAGCTTATTAATAAGGCCATAATTCCTAGTAAGAGACCACGTTCCAGAGCCTTGTGTCATGACTGGTATCACACACTGGTCGAAGAATATTCAATTTTGGACGAGGAGATGTTGCGTAGGTTTTCGTATGCTGCCCAGACATGTTGGACTCTCATTCTCTCTCGATGTTGGAGCTAAGTACAGATTTGGACTGCTTACGATCGTAGACTGTAGACGTACGAATCAACAACATCATAAACCAAGTTACTATACCCTACAGGTACTTTAGTGTCTGTTGGCTTGTATATGTATTCTGTGCTGTTGGGGTTCGCCGTGGGGTTACCAGCTAAAGAATAGTACCCCACCATCTCTTCTCTACCCTTCAGAAATTGATAGAGATCTCAGGTTTAGTAGCTATAACTTCTTTTTATGTTTTTCTTTATATATTTGATAACATTTATACTGTCGTAATATTATTGTTGTGGACTCATGGGACGATGTGGTCCCTCAGCGACAAAGTCTCGAACAAAATAGATTTTAAGAAAATGTCTATCCGTTGTTGCCGAGCAGGCTAAGAGTTATCAAATCCAGAGCACAGGCAGCTAAGTCTTCTGCATAAAACTGCACTCGCCAACCCGCCTGGATAGCGTGATGAGAATTGGCAAAACCACCCTATGGAGGGGAGGCCTATTTCCAGCAGTGAATTTCCAATGGCAAAGATGACTATTATAACTATTATAACTATCATAACAAATTTTGTTATGACCGGGGTAGGCACATCATGTTAGACAATAATATCATAGCAAGATTCAATTCTGTTTGGTGTGGAAAAGGTATAAATCTAACTCCATGTGAAAGACCCTCAAAAAGTTGATGTTATTTGTCACAGTAATCTTACAGATTAGAGTTCTCTATCTAAGCACTAGACTGTAACAGTTGTTATTGAAGTGGTGATATTCCTACTTAAACCTATATAAAAATAATACATGTTTTGAAACCTTAATTGTACTTAATAGCATAACAAGATTTAGTGGCTGAATGATCGCATTTCCACTGATTTAAAAAACGACAAAAATAATCCACTAGCCACTAATCGCAAATTTTTGCCACACATAACAAGGGAGTCTAAACCACCCTATTAATGGAAAATCCACTGATACTGATGGCAGCACTGGCTTAATGCCAAAAAGCAAAGGCGAAATGTAGCTTAAAATTTTGTACTTTTTTCTCTTCTTTTATGGACCCACACAAATGTATTTCTAATATCAAGGTTATTGAAGTTTTCAATCTTGAAAAATATTCAAGTTCTAGTCAAGTCAAAGCTAGGACGAGTTAAGAACTCGCCCAGTCTAAAAGTCACACCTCTAGTAAATTGATGGAAATTCACTAGCGGCTTGTTTGATTTCCCACCAAAAACATATATAGATACTAGCTGACCCGGCGAACTTCGTACCGCTATATTTTATTTCTCTAATCGCAACTGAGGAAATAAAAGCCTTCCGGTAAAATCAAATTACCTAAATTTAAAATAAAACTGGAGTACTCAATTGAAAAATTCATATTGTTGTACAAAATGCGTGGAGATTTTACTGAGACTATCACTTGCCGGGAGATACCTAGTATTAATTCACTCGTTTAAAAATTAACTGAACTGCGGTGACACTCGGCGCCAGTAAACCTTGAATTTCCCGAACGTTCTAGTATCATGCTTCGAGAAGAATCGATTGATCGATTGTTCGAAATAGTGGGTCTCGAACCATCGAGACCCACTATTTCGAACAATTGGGATTGAGGAATCGGGAGCTTTGTTTACGCTCAGAGGAGGTCTCGAGAACGAATGAGATACCAAAGCTTTGGACATTCAAACCAGAGATGGCGACTCGATAGAATTTGATGGCCAGATCTTGAAACTTTGATTAAAATTTGGCGCCAAGACTTTAATAATTCTCTAACAAAAATAGTACAATTTTTTTTTGTTATTAATGGTAATAATATTGTAACATAATACGCAGTATAATTATAAAAATATCAGTCACAAACCATTAAAATAATACGGTTATATCGTGAGCATAAATAAATATAACGTGAAATAAAGTAATAGAATTTATATTCTAAGAAACAGAAGCGGCGCCATCTATTGGGTGTATTTGCAACCTAGATGTCAAACAATATTGATAAATTTTATCGATGAATCAACGTACACCGCCATCTATGAGAACTTCATAAAACTAAACAGTAAATAAACACTTGCTTGATACAATTAATACAATTGATTAATACAATTACTTGCTTAATACAATTAATTGATACATTTTATTCGTTTACATTCACGACATAAGCGAATAATTGAGATGATAACTATCCTATCCAGTAAGTTAGACCAAAATACGGGTACATATGAAATTTGATTGAAATCGGTTCAGTAGTTTTGGAGTTTATTCGGGACAAACATCGTGACACAAGATTTTTATATTATGTATAAGATGGTTCGGTTGCCACTTATCAACAGGAAGCGTCCCCAGACAAGACGACAAAACCCCCCCACCCACAGTCGCGCACGATGAGACCCCTGCGCAGATCAAGGCTTCAACAGGAGCCACGGTCTTGAACCCCAAGCAGTGCTAGCGTCGAGACTATGGTCGAGATAGCCGCCCGCTCTGGGGATGATCTAAGTGGATACGCGTATCACTCTGAATCACTTGCAAATAAATATAACACTTGTACACATGATCAATATACTTTACTTCCACCATTACTTGTTAAAAGTCGAAATAGAAAGGAATTGCATAAAATTCACAGAACTATAATCGTTCGCCATTATTATTTGGCGGGAATCAATTTTACGCATAAACTTTCTTTGAGTATACCTAAAGTATATAATATCCAATTATTATTTTATATGTATCTGAGTAAACTTGTATTAAGAGGAACCTCGGAAACTGTGGTGAACTCTGTGCATAAAGTGTCACTGTTTGATAAAAATTACAGAATTAAACAGCAAATAGATGATCGAACATGGTACAGCCGAACCACGAACTTGGTTTGTTAGTTACACAATACCATAATCGATCATTCATTAATTCTATTCTTTTATTATTTTTATTACTTGGTACGGTGGTACACGGATCCACTGAGCACGGATCACAGAGTACTTTTATATTATACTGGCACGGATCGAACTACACGGATAGGTACACGGATCGGTACCTATGGCACCGGACAGCGGACAGGTTCGTTCTTCTGAGTCTGTATAGAATATGCCATAAAATGGCCGTCAAAAGGATTGCGTGGACTTGGAAGTTTGATTTTGTTACAGCACCAAGATGTTTATTCCCGTTTGTTCACCTGGGTGAACAAGAGAATCAGAATTCATAAGAATTCTGAAATTCGTTTCGTTACGCGCGTTCGGCTCGAATAGATGTACGCGAACCCTATCAAAAATCTAAAATCATATATCAAATCAAATCTGATGCTCACGAGGTCTACAGCTGACAGAGCCACTACTAGTATTTTGCACCATTTAATCAATTTATCAATTTATTTCAAAGTTCAAGTGGTGGGGGTCTTTTATGTTATCTTGTCAAAGTTCCTATCTTGAGCTCACAAGCGGAGTATCGAGATGAAAAGGATTTTCTTATGACAATATAGATGGAATAATAATGTATGGAAACTACTTGATTTGGCTATAGATATAAAATCACAATTTAGGCCATTGATATAAAGAAAAGGGGATATGAGGGGAAAAAGGGGAAAGGGGGCTTCTTAAAAATGGCAAGTTTAAATTAGGTCCTATTTGGTCCACGTTTGTAGGTTTGTAGGTAATTTGTAGGTACGGGAAGTCGAAATGAATTTTGTACTAATTTCGCAATTCACCTTTTCGTAATAAAATATGTAATGACGTAGAATATGCAATGACTTTACTACTAAGTTATTATGTAAAATACAGTAGTAGGTATTATTGATACTTAGACTTTTCCCCGCGTTACACGATTAAAGTGTAGGCATAATAATAAGTTAATCCAAGCTATCCTATCTACATACCACATACCATTCAAAAACATAAATCCCAATTCATACACCGAACAATAACGGTACCTATAATTTGAGCACTAGCGCACGCAGCGAGCACTGAGCACTGACAACCGGACGGCGTTAGGGTTACACCATAGATAATACATATAAACTGGTAGGTTACACTTTCGTTTAGGTCGCTGGAAGGAAGCGATTCAACGTCATTGAGTAAAAGTTACTATTCTTTACTTCAGTCTCCTGAGAAAAAAATCTAATAGAAAAACCAGTAACCCTTTTTGCTTCAACGCACCCATGACTTTGCGACCACAGATCACAAGACCAACGAGACAACGAGGCCCGAGGCCACTTTACATAATATAGGTTAAAAAATATATAATAATATGGGACAACTTCCACAGACGGTCATCTGGTCCCAAACTAGGCTAGAAGCCTGTACTATGGTAACCAGATGACTGATATACATACTTATATAAGCTTATAACACACAGGGACAGATCAAACAGACATGTTCATGCACACAAATGTTTGACCTGGCCGGGGATCGAACCCGGGCCCTGCGGCACAGAAAGCAGAGTTACTACCATCTGAGCCAACAAGGCTGTCTAATGTATTTTTAACTAACAACGCAATTAGGACCTATTATAATATTATATTATAATGAATGAATGAAATTGGTACTACAATGTTACATAAGCTATCTAAGAAAGAAAACTAGAAAGAAATAACAACTGGCGGCCTTATCGCTAAGAGCGATAATATCATCAAAATATTATATCAAGATAATGTCATAGAAAAACACAAATACTTAGAAAAAAATCTGATAATCTCAAGTGTTGTCCCCTGCGTCGGAGCAACTGTTATAAATAATTGAAATTTCAAATTTGTAACTTAGTATGAGAAATGAAATATAAAATGAAGCTGTCCGTTGCTTTCTGGTAAATATTGCACTTACAACGTCTGTCCAATTCATCTTACTAATATTACAAATCTCAAATCTCTGGACAATGTAATTTGGTATATATAGGTAGATAACTTACTTAGACCCTGGAATAACACATAGGATAGTTTGTATCCCAATATTCCCACGGAAACGAAGACTACGCGGGTGAAACCGCTAGTAGGTGTATAATTTGGTGCAAGGTTAGTGACCCCTTTTCAATAAAACAGCTGATCGAATTTACAGTTGGTTCCAGGGTGAAAGATGTTCCAGATGACAAATAAAATTAGCTACCCTTTACTTTGTTGATATCACGATCTATG
The DNA here is from genome assembly GCA_947063395.1 of Hemistola chrysoprasaria. Classification (NCBI taxonomy): domain Eukaryota; kingdom Metazoa; phylum Arthropoda; class Insecta; order Lepidoptera; family Geometridae; genus Hemistola; species Hemistola chrysoprasaria. The sequence continues at coordinate 8,800,247 of OX346730.1, forward strand.
AAAATGTTTTATAATTGCAGTGTTCTAGCTGTGGCGTTGAGCAGTAATGCTCATATAGCGAAGCAATCTAGAAGGTTCCCGGACGACTTCCTGTTCGGGACTGCTACAGCATCGTACCAGATCGAAGGGGCTTGGAATGAAGATGGTAAGTAAATTAAGTTTAACGAAACGTTTCGTTAAACTTAAATGGCCTTTCAAGCCCCCTAAGTAGGATAATAATATTATGTTTTAATTAATATTTTTATTGTTTTGTTATCATCATCATCATCCAGCCGTTGGAAGTTCACTGCTGAACATAGGCCTCTCCCATAAGGGGAGTTGTTGCCAATACTATAATTCTATACGATAATAATTCAATCTAGTATTTTTGACCTTTTATTGAATATGACTATACCTACTCGTGTCAACTCGGAATATTGTATTGGCAAAATTTTAAATTGGTTTGGCCAACTCCAACTTCCATCTTTAGCATTTTGTTATTCTAAATTGAAGAACCTTACTTGAAGACCATGAAGATCAATAAAGAATGAAACCTAAGATTCTCAAGATCGGACGTCAGTGAACTGAAACATCCCCGTGTCCCGAACCTTTAAACATCGATTTTACATTGTAACCTTGCTTTAAAATTCAAAAAGTTTCAGTCAACAAATGTTTTTTTATTTTTCTTAGGCAAAGGTGAAAGCATTTGGGATCACATGACCCACAATCACCCAGAAGTCATCAAGGACCAGTCCAACGGCGACGTCGCAGCCGACTCTTATCACCAATACAAGAGGGACGTCCAAATGATGAGGGAACTTGGCTTAGACGCTTACCGCTTCTCACTTTCCTGGTCCAGAATTCTTCCTGATGGTTTGGCTCATGGAGTTAACCAAGCTGGCATTGACTTCTACAACAATTACATTAACGAAATGCTCCAATACGGTATTCAACCCATGGTCACTCTGTACCACTGGGATCTCCCTCAAAAACTGCAAGAATTAGGCGGATTCACCAATCCCTTAATAGCCGAATGGTTCGAAGATTACGCAAGGGTAGTTTTTGATAATTTTGGTGATAGAGTCAAGTATTGGATCACATTCAACGAGCCTAGAGAGATCTGTTACGAAGGATATGGGTGGTTTAGGAAAGCTCCTATCATTAACTCTACAGCTGTGGGCACGTACATCTGCGCTAAGAATCTCGTGATGGCTCACGCTAGAGCCTATCATCTTTACAATAATGAGTACAAATCGCAGCAGAATGGTGTATGCGGCATCACCATCAGTGTGAACTGGTTTGATGCTTTGACAGATTCTGAGGAAGATCAGCTTGCTGCTGAAAAGAGGCGTCAGGCTGAGGTGAGTTTTCAGAACAATGACAGACTAGCTGCGCCCTGCGGTTTTATCCGCTGTAAAGTAACATTATGTGTTATTTCAGTTGCTCTCATTGAAAATTCAAAGACAAACGATAACATATGATATTTTGTGTTTCAGTGGGGAATATACGCTGAACCAATCTTCTCCGAAGAGGGTGGTTTCCCCAAAGAGCTAGCCCAAGCGGTGGCCGAGAAAAGCTTCGCTCAAGGTTATACAAGCTCCCGCATGCCAGAATATACTGAAGAAGAGAAGACATTTGCTCGTGGTTCAGCAGATTTCTTCGGCGTAAACCATTATACGGCATACATGACCCATGCCTTTGATTATGGGAATGTAGATGTGCCAAATTTATATACGGATTCTGATACAGTCACATATGCACCTAAGGATTGGCCACAGTCGGCTTCTTCGTGGCTCTACGTAAGTATGACCCAAATATTGACTTTCATATATTTGTCTTAAGTTACTTGGTTTGCGTTAACACTACTTGAATCATTTAAAGGTGTAGGGCCAATGATAACAAAAAACTTATCATATTTAGAAGTCAAGTTTAATCAGCGTAATCAGGGTGTATATGGTCGCTGAATATTTACCACAAGGCACTATCTTGTAGATAACAGATAAATACAGTAACATTCAGTTACAGCATTTCTGCAATATCATAATTTATTTTCCTCATAGATCAATTAAGAGGAACGACATGGTGGAAGCCACAAAACCCATATTGATGTGACTCGAGCAGTGTAATAGGAAACACGTGCTATATTTTATATTATGGTATTGTTTGAGGTTAAACTTTAAGAGCAGCCTTTCGGTGCGCTTTTACACGAGCGTGACAATAACTACCCAACTATACCAGAGATTTGCAGCATCCACTCTCAATATCATCATAATAATAATTATCTTCGTCAGCCTTAGTTGGCCCAATGCTAAAATATCTTAATATGTGCTTAATACATACACGATAAAATAAGATCATTGTACCAGTGCTCATACACCTAACTTCTGATAATGTGAATTATAAATAACTAGGTAATATTATCCGCGTAAAACAATCTAACTATGTGTAATTTTAGGAGATACCTACATTCAGTGGTTTGGTTGTGAATCGTAAAGGAGGAACGAACACATAATAGCGTACGCGGCTTTCTAGGAATTTGACACAATTCTATGAAAATTTTATGAAATCGATGTTTTTGTATTTCCCTGTTTCCTCCGAATATCATAAACCCATTCTATAAATTTACATCCTGATATTTATTTAGTATAGTAAGTACCCTATGTCCATGTCTTTTAAATTTTTCTTATAAACTCAGTTTTTTCATTCTGAACTTTCAAAAATCCTAGTTTTACTCGCGTGATTGGACGTTCACTACAAAAAATATAGAGTGTTTAAACAAAAATAATATGGTAGGGAAATACTTTACATCATCATTAAAATATCAGGACATAAATATATCAAATAGGTTTACTGTATTCGGAGGAAACAGGGGAAAACAAAACATCGAATTAGTAAATTTTGTCAAACGATTGTGTCAAACTGCTAAGAGATCCTCTTTCCTGATAAGAATAAGTTACAGCTTTTACAAATCATATTTTCAGTTGGCGCCTAACAGCATCTACAACGCCCTGTCCTACCTTCAGCAGAGATACAATCATTACGACCCTGTGTTCTACATCACAGAGAATGGCTGGTCGATAGCACCTGACAGAGACCTCATTGATGATGACAAGATTACATACTACAGAGCGGCTTTGGAGAGTGTCCTTAATACTCTAGATGCTGGTATCAAACTCAAGGGATACATGGCTTGGAGTCTCATGGATAACTTCGAATGGATGGAGGGTTACACGTAGGTTTTCTACTCTTTTCTATTATTATTTTTACAATTTACCATTTTAAACTTTTTATTTGAGAATATTTTGTTGGTATAGATAAAAATCAAGCCACGCCTTAATTGCGCCACGCCATAATACAGAAAAATATTATATATAATCCTTGGCGTCTTTGGCAAACGACTTAAACATTAAGTCTTTAAAGAGCATTTAGAACACTCACCACAGACAATGTGTCGCCTGGGACGATTTAAGGAAACGTAGGTTTGCCCAGAGACTACTCGTACATCACCATCTCGACCTCACTGGCTGAATCCCCAGTAACGACATGTCGATAGTCGACATGTGCGGACCCAGTTTGGTTGCAGGAGATCGTAAAAAAAGTATCCCATGTGTTATTCCAGGGTTCAAGCTACCTACACACCAAATTTCAGGCTAATCGGTTCAGTAGTTTTGGCGTGAAAGAGTAACAAACATCCAGTCGAGGATAACCAAAATACGGTTTTTATAAAATTTTAATTTTTTTTTTCAGAGAGCGGTTCGGATTGTACCGCGTGGACTTCGAGTCTCCCGAAAGGACACGCACCCCGAGGAAATCAGCGTTCGTTTACAAACAAATCATTAGGGACCGCACTATAGATCATGACTACGAACCTGAATCTATGACTATGACTATAGATGCGGGACACTGAACCAATGGAGAATGTTATTTTTATTGAAATTAATTTAAAGTATCTTATTATTATTTATATTAAAAATATATTAATAAGCGGTGAAAATCATTATAGTTATATCTTATGGTTACACTGTGTTTGTTGTGTCAACAAATAATGATATCCTTATAATCCGTCTTCCAAGGTTATTTCCATTTCTCTATCGTGACTGACTAGGTATGACGATAAAATAAAATGACGGCAAATCGCTCTCATTAATACTTACTCTTAATTTATAAGCAAGGCGTAGTCAGGAATTCATTTCGGGGGGAGGGTTTTGAATATGAAAAATGCGGCGGGGGGGATTTCAACCAATATATCATCCAATATCATCATCATTAATTTAATTTATTTTTATACATTTTCATTTTGTATCATCGTGACAAAAACGAAACGAATTAATAATGATATTATTATTAATTATCATACCTAAAGTGACATGTAACTGAAAATTATGAATAAATGATTGTATTGTAATTGTATTGTAATTTGTAATAGAAAATCCAGTATTAATATCTGTCAAGATCATTTTGATGTAGGTACCTACTAAAGTATTTTGCACAACATAATCTATTTAATCTAAATGTAACAAAATCAGATAAAATTTACTTGAATATATTGATAAAACCAAGATAAAACAATGACATAATATTATTATGTTCAGTTTAGGTAAGTTGATTTGTTTTTACGGTATAACTAGCTGTGCCCTGCGATTTCAACCGCGTAGTTATCGTTCCCGTGGGGATATCGGGATAAAAGTCGTATTATTCCAGAGTCTAAATTATATTATACATAGGTACCGAATTTCAGCTTAATTGGTTCAGTAGTAGTTAGCGTTGGCGTGAAATATCTACCAAGCATAACGGCGTTTAATTATTTTTATTTAATTTCATTATTTAAAATAATATTAATTATTACTATTCGCTTTGGCAAATCTAGATTCCATGACGATTATATTTTTTTTTGCCAGATGGCGGTCTTAAGTAAGGAACGTATTGATTAATGAAATAGTCTAAAAAATATAAAAGTGTGTGATTTCATCGACCAAATGTGATGAAAACGTCTTATTAATGCTAAATATCGTGTTTGTTTGCAAAAAAATCCGTCCACAAAAACTTGAGATATATCTCAAGTCTTTTTATAGTCTATGACATTTTGTATTATTACCAATCAGTTAATTCGGTGGATAGTGGATAGCTATAACAATAAATAAATGTACTCTGTGAGCTATGTATATCCTTCAAGGGACACATTAGACTCGGTGAGTAATTTATGAAGCGATTATGCACTGCACCTGACTTTAATATTTCAGTTAATAAGCCTTTAAGGAAAATTAGGTCATATAATAGAATACTACGTAGAAATTATATTGGTATAGGTAGTAGGTAGGGTCAGGGAGGCAACAGTGGCTCGGTATTTTTTCAGAGAAGGAAAAAATGTTAAAAACGTCATAGGTTTAGCCTGGAATTTGTACACATTGTTGTTATTACATTATATTTTAACTTAGCATTTACGAATCTTCATTATGTACTGCATAAAGAAAATTAGGAGCCTAAAACCAAAAGGGAAATGAGTCACTGTGCACTACCGGGTGTACACACTGACTCACTACCGTGGTACGCAGTGACACTAATAGTACACAGTACAGGCGTAGTAATAACTAAAATAAAAGACGATTTTTATAATATTTGTTATTAAAAATTTAAAAGAGACAAGCACAAGTTGTTTCTTTAACGAATCACTACGATGCTCAGAATTTAAGGCAAAGTAATAAGATCTAAGACATCTCAGTGTCTGAATTAACAGTTTTTGTCTATTTCTCCCATATCAAGGTACAATAACTACTATTGAGATCAACATTATTCGAAATCTTATAGCTGACTCATGACACACTGTGTACTTTTCAAAAATGAGCCACTGTGTACCACTTCACCATTTTCAAAATATTTCGTCACAGCAAACGAAACCGAAATCAAAAATGAGAAATCACGAGACCAAGACAATTAACACAAGACATAACTATACAACAAAAGTATTGGTTATCACCAATTGTAACAAACAAATTTATGAAAACAATTGAAACTCACCTCAAAAAGTAATTTTGTGAGAGCAAAAACAAAAAAAATATGATAACACCACCACGCCGCGTTCGTTCCCCGATCCGCGTGGTTAGAATGTGTAGGGTACCAAGCGTTAGAAATGAGTGATAGAGACAATTGTATATTCCCTTTTGTTTTGACAGAATATAACTGAGCCACTGTAGTCGACTGAGTTACCGTTGCCTCCTTGACCCTACATAATAATAAAACAATGTTGTAGTCTATAAAAACTAATGAGGACGCTAGCGTCGGTTCTCTAGCGTGTTTTTATAGCAATTCAAGTTGAAAGACTGTTGGTAAGGGTAAATTTCTGGCCACAATCTTTAAGATTTTAAGATAACCATAACACCACACCTTTTACCCCAAGGATAAGGTGTACTCATTCCTATAGTAGTTAAACCCTTAATATATTTGGCTGGTTATGTTATTAAAGTCAATAGGGGCGAGCCTTTTATACCATCAACCGGGCTCCAGGCAGACCCCCGTCACTCCATACAATCAACCGCGCGCAATAGCCTACTATTACTACGTAAAAAACTTAAGGTGTCTACGGTGTAAGCGCGTCAAATGTGTGCGTAAGTACGGTAAGGGTCGCTTCTATACGTAGTAATAGCATACGTTTAAATATACCTCCTAGTAGTTGAACTGAGCGTTTATCAAAAGAGATAACATACTGTATACCGTTAATATGCTGTGGTGACAGTTAGTACTCCTTTGGTTGCTATTAGAAAAATCCACTTTGCCTGACCTTGAATCAAATTCAAGACTTTATGCCACAGAACCGATAATAATACTACGTATAGAATGGACACTGTCATCCGCCCTCCAATCGGCCTTCCTCACCCCGCGAGCGAGATTGAGCGCTCCACGAGTCCAGCTTGTATGGGAAATCACCTCACGCACACTCTTGTGTACAAAACTCCATGTGTGTGCTGTCTGTGAAATAGATAGTTATAGCGCGCCTTTTATATGGGAATTGAGTCGAGTGTCCGGGGTGTGCTTATGCTCAGGAGTAGCACATCCAACCACAGTACTAGAGCAATAAGAGAACGAGACTCTCACATCAGATGTTACATAATTTATCCCTAGACATACATAAATACTTAAGTACTTGATATTATATTTTACCGCAAAATATCAAGATAATGTCACATAAAAACAAAAATACTTATAGATAATCAGTTAATCTGAAGTGTTGTCCCTTGCATAGAATCTATTGTTATAAATAATGACGGTTTTAAATATGTAACTTAGTATGAGAAACATAATGAAGCTGGCCGTCGCTCTGTGGTAAATATTTTTTAATTTTATACCTACCCGATAATTTATTTATTTATTTAAGTAAGTATTTTAATAAGTTATTTATTATTTATCCAGTCTTTTTTTGAAGAACTTATGCAAATTGGATTGAAGACGTCTTATACCAATATAGTTGTATAATAACAATAATATAGGTTTGAACGTATACATTATGTCATATTTAACGAATTTAAGTTTTGAATTCAATTAAGTAGGTATGTATTTTTATCCATTTAATTGAGATTAATATCAGTTCTTATGTTGCTTGCCCTTGCTGCTGAAAAAATCGAACTTCTAAGTCAACGTAACTTAACTACTACTACTGTGATTCAGCGATCACCAAGCCCGCAAGTCAGGTGGCTGCCAAGCATGGTGTTATCAGCAAAATCCCCATATGAATAGTTTATGGCGTTCTATGGGGAGGCCCATTTTCAGCAGTGGACGTCTTCCAGCTGATGATGAAGTCAACGTAATCGAAATCTATCACCATCCGATAATGGTAGGTCAATTGATAGAATGCCCACCACGCGGATTGGTGCTGATTGATTAGTACTAGTTATTCTTTAGATAATATGATTTATTTTAATTCTGTAGGCCTACTAAGCTTTTAACGTTTAATATTGCAGTGTTCTAGCTGTAGCGTTGAGCAGTAATGCTCTTATAGCGAAGCAATCTAGAAGGTTCCCGGACGACTTCCTGTTCGGGACTGCTACAGCTTCTTACCAGATCGAAGGGGCTTGGAATGAAGATGGTAAATATTGTTTTTTTACTCATTCAAAATGTTATATGATTAAGGTACATATCTAGCTTTTTTCGTTTTGAAACTTATTGTTGGACTCCAGATTAGTGGCTTAATGAGGCCATGATCCAAGTATAACGTGTTGCTCTTCCAAACTACCTCACAAGGTTCAAAATTTAATGAAGATCAAATCAACTATTCTTAATTAATTATATGATTGCTCCGTCAGTGAATTAAATCATAAACATTCCGTGCACTTTTTATCTCTACGATCATTAGTCCGCTTTGCCTCATAAAAATATATTCAATAAATCAGCAAAACAATTTTTTTTTTGGGTTCATTGTAAATTGTGTTAGTCGTTGGACAAACTTCAATTAGTTAACTTTACTCTCACTTCGCTCAGTCAATGATTTTTGTTTTTCTAAGGCAAAGGTGAAAGCATCTGGGATCACATGACCCACAACCACCCAGAAGTCATCAAGGATCAGTCCAATGGCGACGTCGCAGCCGACTCTTATCACCAATACAAAAGGGACGTCCAAATGATGAGGGAACTTGGCTTAGACGCTTACCGCTTCTCACTTTCCTGGTCCAGAATTCTTCCTGACGGCTTGGCTCATGGAGTTAACCAAGCTGGTATTGACTTCTACAACAATTACATCAACGAAATGCTTCAATACGGTATTGAGCCCATGATCACTCTGTACCACTGGGATCTCCCTCAAAAGTTGCAAGAATTAGGCGGATTCACCAATCCCTTAATAGCCGAATGGTTCGAAGATTACGCAAGGGTAGTTTTTGATAATTTTGGTGATAGAGTCAAGTATTGGATCACATTCAACGAGCCTAGAGAGATCTGTTACGAAGGATATGGGTGGTTTAGGAAAGCTCCTATCATTAACTCTACAGCTGTGGGCACGTACATCTGCGCTAAGAATCTCGTGATGGCTCACGCTAGAGCCTATCATCTTTACAATAATGAGTACAAATCGCAGCAGAATGGTGTATGCGGCATCACCATCAGTGTGAACTGGTTTGATGCTTTGACAGATTCTGAGGAAGATCAGCTTGCTGCTGAAAAGAGGCGTCAGGCTGAGGTGAGTTTTCAGAACAATGACAGACTAGCTGCGCCCTGCGGTTTTATCCGCTGTAAAGTAACATTATGTGTTATTTCAGTTGCTCTCATTGAAAATTCAAAGACAAACGATAACATATGATATTTTGTGTTTCAGTGGGGAATATACGCTGAACCAATCTTCTCCGAAGAGGGTGGTTTCCCCAAAGAGCTAGCCCAAGCGGTGGCCGAGAAAAGCTTCGCTCAAGGTTATACAAGCTCCCGCATGCCAGAATATACTGAAGAAGAGAAGGCATTTGCTCGTGGATCAGCAGATTTCTTCGGCGTAAACCATTATACGGCATACATGACCCATGCCTTTGATTATGGGAATGTAGATGTGCCAAATTTATATACGGATTCTGATACAGTCACATATGCACCTAAGGATTGGCCACAGTCGGCTTCTTCGTGGCTCTACGTAAGTATGACCCAAATATTGACTTTCATATATTTGTCTTAAGTTACTTGGTTTGCGTTAACACTGCTTGAATCATTTAAAGTTTTAATAACCAATGATAACAAAAAACTTATCATATTTAGAAGTCAAGTTTTATCAGCGTAATCAGAGTGTATATGGCCGCTGAATATTTACCACAAGGCACTATCTTGTAGATAACAGATAAATACAGTAACATTCAGTTACAGCATTTCTGCAATATCATCATTTATTTTCCTCATAGATCAATTGAGAGGAACGACATGGTGGAACCCATAAAACCTATATTGGTGTGACTCGAGCAATGTTATAGGAAACACGTGCTATATATTATACTAGCTGTGACCCGCGGTTTCACCCGCGTAGTCTTCGTTCCCGTGGGAATATCGGGATAAAAAGTACCCTATGTGTTATTCCAGGGTCTAAGCTACTTACGTACCAAATTTCAGCCCAATCGGTTCAGTAGTTTTGGCGTGAAAGAGTAACAAACATCCATACATACATCCATACTTACAAACTTTCGCCTTTATAATAGTACTAGCGACCCGCCCCGGCTTCGCACGGGTAGCAGAAGTAGGTATAGTGGACGTTTATCAGGAGTAAATTCGTGCGTGATACATTGTATTTTAATAAATATAACCCCAATGGTTTACGCAGCGCACGCAAATTAATGACTATTTCTGTTACAATGACCAAACCTTAACACATGTTATAATTTATCGTGGGCTATTTTGAAGATATTGATGAGTACTACAAACCCCTAGTACATTACTTTATTCTACCACCAATACTTTTCACACCACATGAAAAATAATCACTGCTTCGATTATTGTGACTAAACCAGAAAAGATGGATATAATCTATGTATACTGTTTTGTAGGTATTGATAATTAATACAATCCCCTAGTACATTACTTTAATCTACCACCGATAGTTTTCACACCGCATGAAAAATAATCACTGCTTCGATTATTGTGACTAAACCAAAAAAGATGGATATAATCTATGTATACTGTTTTGTAGGTATTAATAAGTACTACAAACCCCTAGTACATTATTTTACTCTACCACCAATAGTTTTCACACCGCATGAAAAATAATCACTGCTTCAATTATTGTGACTAAACCAAAATAGATGGATATAATCTATGTATACTGTTTTGTAGGTATTGATAAGTACTACAAACCCTAGTACATTACTTTACTCTACCACCAATAGTTTTCACACCGCATGAAAAATAATCACTTTTTCGATTATTGTGACTAAACCAAAAAAGATGGATAGAATCTATGTATACTGTTTTGTAGGTATTGATAAGTACTACAAACCCCTAGTACATTACTTTACTCTACCACCAATAGTTTTCACACTGCATGAAAAATAATCACTTTTTCGATTATTGTGACTAAACCATAAAAGATGGATATAATCTATGTATACTGTTTTGTAGGTATTGATAAGTACTACAAACCCCTAGTACATTACTTTATTCTACCACCAATAGTTTTCACACCGCATGAAAAATAATCACTTTTTCGATTATTGTGACTAAACCAAAAAAGATGGATATAATCTATGTATACTGTTTTGTAGGTATTGATAAGTACTACAAACCCCTAGTACATTACTTTACTCTACCACCAATAGTTTTCACACCGCATGAAAAATAATCACTTTTTCGATTATTGTGACTAAACCAAAAAAGATGGATATAATCTATGTATACTGTTTTGTAGGTATTGATAAGTACTACAAACCCCTAGTACATTAATTTACTCTACCACCAATAGTTTTCACACCGCATGAAAAATAATCACTTTTTCGATTATTGTGACTAAACCAAAAAAGATGGATGTAATCTATGTATACTGTTTTGTAGGTATTGATAAGTACTACAAACCCCTAGTACATTACTTTACTCTACCACCAATAGTTTTCATACCGCATGAAAAATAATCCCTTTTTCGATTATTGTGACTAAACCAAAAAAGATGGATATAATCTATGTATATTGTTTTGTAGGTATTGATAAGTACTACAAACCCCTAGTACATTACTTTACTCTACCTCCAATAGTTTTCACACCGCATGAAAATAATCACTTTTTCGATTATTGTGACTAAACCAAAAAAGATGGATATAATCTATGTATACTGTTTTGTAGGTATTGATAAGTACTACAAACCCCTAGTACATTATATTATTCTACCATCAATGCATTTCACAGCGCACGCAAATTTATGAATATGGTAATTATATTATGTAACACCTTGGTTCACAATATTGCAGTTTTCTTACGGATCCCCATTTTTTTTCAAAATCTCATATAGCCTATGGCACTCACACTGAATTAAGCTATCCATAAGTGAAAGAATTTTTAAAATCGGTCCAGTAGTTTCGGAGCCTATTCGTTACAAACAAAAAAACAAAAAAACAAAAAAACAAAGTTTCTCTCTTTATAATATTAGTATAGAAGTATAGATTAGGAAGGATTAATTTGAGGTTCGACTTTTAGAGCAGCCTTTCGGTGCGCTTTTACACGAGCGTGACAATAACTACCCAACTATACCAGAGATTTGCAGCATCCACTCTCAATATCATCATAATAATAATTATCTTCGTCAGCTTTGGTTGGCCCAATGCTAAAATATCTTAATATGTACTTAATACATTTTCGATAAAATAAGATCATTGTATCATCAGTGCTCATACACCTTCTTCATCAACTTCTGATAATGTGAATTATAAATAACTAGGTAATAATTATCCGCGTAAAACGCTCTACCTATGTGTAATTTTAGGAGATACCTGCATTCAGTGGTTTGGTTGTGAATCGTAAAGGAGGAACGAACACATAATAGCGTACGCGGCTTTCTAGGAATTTGACACAATCCTATGAAAATTTTACCAAATAGATGTTTTGTATTCCCCTGTTTCCTCCGAATACTACCATAAAACCATTCTATAAATTTATATCCTGTAATTTTTATAGTTTAGTACACTATGTCCATGTCATTTGAATTTTTCACTCCATACAATCACCCGCGCGCAATAGCCTACTACTACTACGTAGAAAACTTAAGGTGTCTACGGTGTAAGCGCGTCAAATGTGTGCGTAAGTACGGTAAGGGTCGCTTCTATACGTAGTAATAGCATACGTTTAAATATACCTCCCAGTAGTTCAATTGAGCGTCTAGACGGAGCAACGGTATGTGTGATAGAGAGTCATCCCCCCCAACGTGCCCGTGCTGCCTGAGGTACGTCTGTGCGCCTTCTATTGCGCCCCGGTAAGGCGAGAAATAGACAGCTGCTTAGGTATTGTGACGTTTGTAAAAGGAGATAACATACCGTTAATATGCTGTGGTAACAAACAGTAAGTACTCCTTTGGTTGCTATTAGAAAAATCCACTTTGCCTGACCTTGAATCAAATTCTAGACTTTATGCCACAGAGCCGATAATAATACTACGTATAGAATGGACGCTGTCATCCGCCCTCCAATCGGCCTTCCTCACCCCGCGAGCGAGATTGAGCTCTCCACGGTCCACGAGTCCGACTTGTATGAGAAATCACCTCACGCACACTCTTGTGTACAAAACTCCATGTGTGTGCTGTCTGTGAAATAGATAGTTATAGCGCGCCTTTTATATGGGAATTGAGTCGAGTGTCCGGGGTGTGCTTATGCTCAGGAGTAGCACATCCAACCACAGTACTAGAGCAATAAGAGAACGAGACTCTCACATCACATGTTACATCATTTATCCCTAGACATACATAAATACTTAAGTACTTGATATTTTATTGAACCATTACTCGTCAGGAGTGATCTATGCATTCGATTATGGGATTCAGGATGAGCCAAGTTTATATACTGATACAGATACTGCCTCATATATACCTGAGGATTGGCCACAATCAGCTTCTTCTTGGCTTTACGTAGGTATTAGGCGTTAGTCGTTCATTTATGAAAATAATTCAAGACGTTGGGAAAAGCTGTTATATGTTCTAAGTCATACCAATGGGACATATTACTCATAGATACATCTGCAACGGAACCGGTACCACATATATATGTATACCAGTCATTCCTGTGGGCCTGTTGGTCAAGAGGGTTGTGTGGGTTCTGTGCTTGCATACACTAATTCATCTAAAGTACAGGCGATGCAACGTACACGTGGAAAGGTCACCTAACTCTTCAGCCACGTTAATGCTGTCATCATATTTGTAGATTTAGATAGATAGATAGCTAGATAAACACTTTATTGATACTCCACAAAAAAATAATCCTTATAATTAAAAATACATAACAAATAGTGTAACAATTGGCGGTCTTAGCACTAAAAGCGATCTCTTCCGATACAACCGTGCAGGGAGAGGAGAGTATCGTAAATCACATTTGGTCAGTGGTTACAAGGTCAATGATGAAGAGAGAGTTATATAATTAGTTTTCAAGGCTTATCAGCTTAAGCAAGACAAATATAATACCTGTAGGTATCTTATCGATATCAGATATATACAATAACAGCCAGTTACAGTATTTCTGCAATATCATCATTTTCCTCGTACATTATTCTATGTAAGATAACAAGCATCGTAAACGTGGTCTACTGCATGTGTTCATCCACCGCTGGACCCGCACCTTTTCACCTACATTTTGTTAAAAAAATGCAATCAAGTGCTATCAAGTAAAGGAAGTGCATCTCATCCTACTATTAAAATGAACAACAATCAAAAGAAATAATTTCAAAATCCGCGAAAAATATTTTCGACTTCCCATACAAAATGAATCAGTACAGTAGATCGGCAAATTTATGTGAGATTTTTTATTTGCGAATTTCGCCATTCTTTCTTTTGCAAGTGGTTTAATTTATTATTTTTAAAAATATATAATATACCTTTTCAGTTGGCACCCAACAGCATCTACAACGCACTGTCCCACCTACAGCAGAAATACAGTCATTACGACCCTGTGTTCTACATCACGGAGAATGGCTGGTCAGTAGCACCTGACAGAGGCCTTATAGATGATGACAGGATAACATATTATAGAGCAGCTTTGGAGAGTGTCCTTAATACTCTAGATGCTGGTATCAAACTAAAGGGATACATGGCTTGGAGTCTCATGGATAACTTTGAATGGATGGAGGGTTACACGTAAGTTGTCTACTGCTTTGTAATATTTATATTTTTGTGAGTAATTATGTCAAGAAATGGACTAAATTGGACCGTTTTTTTTAAACGTTCGTCCTTAATAAGTTTCTTTGCAATATTAAATTGAATATGCCGTTAACCAGCCCTTGTGACACATAAAATATTTGTGTCACAAGCATAAAACATTGTGCTTAGAATGTGGCGTTTATTAGCATAACATAATTATTTTAATGCCATTTGATTTCAAATTAATAAAATAAACATATTATAATATTATGTCGGTACTTTGGTATGATATTTATTAGGATATTTTATCAAGAAAAGTCGTTTAGAAACAAAATGTATAGGTTACTAAATAATTATAACCAGCTAATTTAAAAAAGAATCCAGACTATTAACTATTTATTTTTATAAACCTACCGGTATTAATCATAATAATAATAATAATATGGGACAACTTCCACACACGGTCATCTGGTCCCAAACTAGGCTAGAAGCCTGTACTATGGTAGCCGGATGACTGATATACATACTTAAATACGCTTATAACACCCAGACACAGATCAAACAGATATTAAATTGCTCATGCGCACAAATGTTTGACCTGGCCGGGGATCGAACCCGGGGTATTGATACAAATTCAAAGGAAACAAGTGTTTGTCTTGTTTTTTCACTAATACCTACTCAATTTATATTTTAAGGAGCACTTATATTATCTGAAGCATAACCTACCAAAAGAGAGAAAAAAGAAATCAATGTAATAATTTTGACGGAGAAATCACGAAACAAACTTCCAACTTCCAAAAAAACTACAATATACTCTCGAACTCAGAACCGCTAGGTACCTTTATTGAAGTCGGTTTAAAAATAAACTTATTTTCTAACTGATATTATTATTTTGATGCTCATAGTCCCACGACTACCTAATATATAATTAGAACTAGCTGACCCGGCGAACTTCGTACCGCCATATTTTATTTCTCTAATCACAACTGAGGAAATAAAACCCTTCCGGTAAAATCGAATTACCTAAATTTAAAATAAAACTGGAGTACTCAATTGAAAAATTCATATTCTTGTTCAAAATGCGTGGAGATTTTATTGAGACTATCACTTTCCGGGAGATACTTAGTATTAATTCACTCGTTTAAAAAGGAACTGAACTGCGGTGATTTTTTTTTTTTTAAATGACCTATGCTGTTGGCATCAGATGGTTGGCTCAGATGGCCTCTACAGCTTTACCGGGCAGTAGAACTGCGGTGACACTCGGCGCCAGTATTTATATCTGAACCTTGAATTTCCCGAACGTTCTAGTTCGCATGCTTCGAGAAGAATCGATTGATCGATTGTTCGAAATAGTGGGTCTCGATGGTTTGAGAGGGAGCTTTGTTTACGCTCAGAGGAGGTCTCGAGAACGAATGAGATACCAAAGCTTTGGACATTCAAACCAGAGATGGCGACTCGATAGAATTTGATGGCCAGATCTTGAAACTTTGATTAAAATTTGGCGTCAAGACTTTAATAATTCTCTCACAAAAATAGTACAATTTTTTTTTGTTATTAATGGTAATAATATTGTAACATACGCAGTATAATTATAAAAATATCAGTCACAAACCATTAAAATAATACGGTTATATCGTGAGCATAAATAAATATAACGTGAAATAAAATAATAGAATTTATATTCTAAGAAACAGAACACGGCGCCATCTATTGGGTGTATTTGCAACCTAGATGTCAAACAATATTGAAGAATTTTATCGATGAATCAACGTACACCGCCATTTATGAGAACTTCATAAAACTAAACAGTAAATAAACACTTGCCTAAGAAACAATTAACTGATACATTTTATTCGTTTACATTCACGACATAAGCGAATAATTGAGATGATAACTATCCTATCCAGTAAGTTAGACCAAAATACGGGTACATGTGAAATTTGATTGAAATCGGTTCAGTAGTTTTGGAGTTTATTCGGGACAAACATCGTGACACAAGATTTTTTTATATATAATAAAGATTAAGCGTTAAATTTCTTTGATTACCTACTTATTGTGTTTTTTTTTTCAGAGAGCGATTTGGCTTGTACCATGTGGACTTCGAGTCCCCAGAAAGGACACGCACCCCGAGGAAATCAGCGTTCATTTACAAAAGAATTATTAGGGACCGCACTATAGATCATGACTACGAACCCGAATCTATGACTATGACTATAGATGCGGGACACTGAACTATTGATTTCTGAGCCACGTCGACCTTACATTACAATTCTGATTTTATTTGATAGGCCTAATATTACATAAGCACATTTATGTGCATATATAATATATTTTAGTATCGCCAATAATTATTGATTAAGCATATCTACTTAAATTAGAACGTGCGTCGCCATAAAAAAATACTTAGTACTTAACCTCAGTTTCCTGGCTACAGCACCTCTGCCTACCTCTTCGGGAAAGGCGTGAATGTATGCTATGTTTTACACTTATGTAAACTCAGTTTATTTAAACCAAATTGTGAATTAAACGGCGATAATAAGATGGATATTACTGTATTTGTAAATATTATTGCGAAAATAACATTATCTATTAACAATATAAGAGACAGTGTAAGGTTTTCTGACCCCAGCAGGCCTACCATCAACTTATAGGCTAGCTATTCAATTCCGACTCTATTCAATTTAGGTACCTAAAAAATTTCATACCATCAACTCATTAAGCGACGATCGCATTTGAATCGTATTACGTCAGAAAGAATGAACAAAACGTTGTCTCTGATCCAACTTTCCGCCGCCGAGCGAGAAAAAGACAACGCTATATAAAAATCTCGTGGTCTCATTCAATGGTCGCTTCGTTTTGAAACGGCTTCTTACATAAAAATCGGAAATTACCGGATTTTTTTAGACCCCAATTTTATATTAAGTTTTGCGAATTAAATACATTAAATTATTTTATATTTCACAAAATTTTATTTATTTAATATTTTGGGTACAGTGTCTTCCCATTAATGCTTGAATTTCCAAGATTATTATACGAAATCGTAATTAAAATTTTTGAACGAACTAGCCGATGTCATCCGTATTGTCATACTTTACGAGCGCGGTAGTTTTAAAAATGGAATTATTAGTTTGTGTTTGGCGTTTGGAACAAAACAAAGTTAGGAAATTTATAATGACGTAAGCTGTTAGTTTATGTTTTCTATTTAATCAAGTGTTTTGGATATTATTTAACGATTCGTAATATCAAACCTCAATAATAATTCCATGTCCACTCAACAGTGTGGAATTTCGTGTACCTTTACCTTTCTTAAGTGTTTTTTTTGTATACAGTGAACAATCTCGTCAAGTGGTGGCACGAAGGGTTACGTACCACCAGTTAGAAATATTGTTGGAAGCTCTAAACTCTCATCGAGAACATCTTCAAAACAAAAGCATCTTCGTTGATGCACTCCATCAGCTCAAATAATAGTAGTTCGTCAGACATACTATTCAATATTCAAACAACTCTTGCGCACGACGTTAAACTTAGTTGATTAGTATCTTAGATAATATTATGTCACAGAGTCACAGCTCTACTTATCGACTTTAGTCTCAATAATGAAAATAGCACACTTACACTTACACAGATTTAAAACATACACGGAAATTTGTAAAAACGATTCAGTTTGGCGAAACAAAACTAACTTTTATTGAATCGCTAGAATTGACAGTTATGCTATTCAGTTTCAGTCGTAAGGAAGCATCATAGTACGAAAAGAATGAACGAAACTAAGCTTGCCATTCAGTTTAGGTTTTGTTTTGGCGGGAATTTTAAACTGATCGGCTTAACAAGGTCATGGTACGAAAATAGCGACGCAGTTCAGTTTAGGTCCTAAACTGAATTGCTTAACTAGTTGATGGTAAGCCTGCAGCTTCCTTGGATTTCGAGTGCGTATTGATTCTTCAATCGAAAATGAATTGCATAATAATGGAAATTATAATAATAATTTATTGTACATAATATAAAATTATGTATGTAAAAGTGTTTTATTCCTTTTATATTTGGGATCACTGATCACATTGGTGAAAGAGGTTTCATAAATCGTCCTATTTATGAAACCTCTTTGATGTATTAATTCACTGGCAAATGATAAATACGAGAGACTACATTTCCGGTTAGTATGAAAAAATGCTAAGTACTGTCAAAAGTTTAATGTTGAATGTTGACAGCGATAGTTAAAGGCGGCTACTCATGGCGCGTGTATCACGAGACGCGCCGCGCCGAATCGATTACCACGCGCCACAAGCGCATCTGCGCATCACCCGTTCAAACGGACGCGGCGTGGCGTGCATTAATGAGTCTGCGCCGCATTTTTATTACCGTAGACAGACCAAGGTACGCAACGCACTTGATTATGTCGTCAGAGTCAATGAGTATCTACTTTGTAAATGTCAAGATGAAAGCAGTGTTTTATGTTGCGGAAACACGCGCCGCGCAGCGCGCACCCGTCTTTGTTTACTGAAATTTAGCTGATCAGACAGATCGACAATTAGCGGTAGCCCGAGTCAAGTCGAGTCCCTGCCTTCACACGGCCCGGCGAGGCGCGGCGAGGCGCGGCGCGGCACGGCGCGACTCGTGCTATCACGCGCCGTGAGAAGCCAACTTAACGCGAGTGACACTGTCAACTGAAAACAATGACACTATCTATCAAAATTGATTGAATTGACAGTTGTATAAAATACCAATCAATTGTTTCAATTTTCAATTTTCAGCATTGTAAAAACGTGGGAAATTGAAATTATCACTTATTATTATCGTGAGATTACTGATAATTAAACAAGTTAGTAGGTATCTAATTAAATGCCAAGATAGAGACCGTGCTTATAGCATATTAGTGAGTGAATTACGTTAATTCGGACGTTTCAGTAATTATTATTTGAAATAATTTTAGCATGCAGTATTTTAGTTTATTAGTTCTAATACTTGGGTGAGAGTTATCCTTGAAACTATGTTTTATTTGTTGTAAATAACATTATTCATAAAGTAACAGCAGCATTGATGTTTATTACATAACTCTCTAAACACAGATTTAGCTAATAACCAGTGTTGCCAACAAGATTTGCAAAAATCCGCCAACTTGATTATTATATTTTCACAGATTATTTTTTTTTAATGATTAATTTTTAATAAAGATTAAACAATAGAGCTACCTACTTACTATCTACCCTAACTAAATACACTATACCATAGAACACTTCGAAAATCCACAGACCGACATGTAGGCCTATAGAAAATCCAAGTGCTTTAACCCACTGTCAGATGGCAGCGTACCCAAGATACTGGCGGCATTGCCACGAATAGCAATGCATATACATTGAGCCAGTTAAACGCCAGCATTTTGATCATGCGTCGCCTCGACCAAGCGCTCAGATAGATTTCTGAAAATGCAGTGAGCTCCCGGACCCCAGACCCCATGGTCCCAGAGTCAGATTCTCCAAATGGTTCAAATATGTAACCGCTACCGAGTTTTGCATTAATTATATTAACTAGCATTATTTCTCTATTTACATAATAAGGAATCTATTAATTCATCATCTTCCTGCCCTTATCCCACACTGGGAAAAATATGAACCTATTAATAAGCCTTGAATTATCCCGTTCATAAATATTGTATTGTTTATAGACTTCAAAACACGTCTTTTACCGACCCTATTGCCATCTTATATGTTAGTTTCTGTCCCTTTGAATAGTTTCTGTACCTTTGAATATCCCATCAGCAGTTAAGTTAGAAAAGATAATATGACCATTGTGATGGAACATAAATTATTTTTATTTATTTATTATCCAAAACTTAGACTATCATTACAGCAAGATACCAATGCGATAGTTTAGTCATGTTGCTTATATTATAACGCTATACCTTATTTCCTAATAATATAACATAAAATGTATAAACTTATTCTAGTAAACTCGTTCAGAGTACAAATAAATAAATCTAATTGGTCCACTATGACATTGAGAGTGAGAAGTGCATGCATCAATGGTGCCTCTCTCAGGAGGTTAGTTCTAGCGGGCGGCACCCACAGGAGCGGATTATGTTGGCAACACTGTTAATAACTAGCTAAGGCGGGCCATACATGGTAGGTTAAGCTTGAAGCAGCCAGTATCAACTACTTTAAGCTGTGACTGCATAGCAGACTACAGTTTTCTACATACATGCAACCAATTGTGCAGTCGCGACCGAGCTGTCACAGACGGTGATTAGACGGTGAATTAGACTGCACAAGCTGTTAGTGTATGTTGATCACTGGCTGACTGCTCCGGCAGTTCCTGTATAGCCAGCCTAAGAGGAAAAGGTTTGGTTAGAGTCATTTTGCATAGAAATTGGCTATCTTAACAACAAATATTATAATAGTTTATGTAGGGTTTTGCGCAATAACAAAATAAGAATATTAATGAATTGACTCAAGTGGTTAAACCACAAGAAATATTATGCTATTTTATTAATTTCACTTTAATCATTCTTTATTAACCCAGATAATATAGCTGTAATAGCTGTAAATACCTTTATAGCATTGATTTATAAAGAAAAGGGGAAATAGGGTACATCCTCCCAGCCCAGGGCTTACTCAACAACTGGCACGTGCAATTTGCACAGTGTGACTTTTGCACAGTGACATATAATGAACAACAAAGATAAAAAAGACATACCCAGTTGTAGTAGGAAAGACTACAAAATTTCTGTATTCGGTTCATTTTTGGACTGAGAAAATATGATCACGTTTCAGAGTTCCGCAATAAGCTGAAATGGTTACCCATCCGTCTTCGCCGGGATACTCACATTCTTTCACTTCTTTATAGTATTCTCTTTAATCCATCTACGCCTCTCTATCTCAAAGAACGCTATGAATTCGTCTTTCAGTCTCATTCTCATTCTCTACGTTCTTCCAATAACTTTCTTCTCAAATCTACGACCCCGACCATATCTTCTCAATGTACTTTCAAATCCTTCACAAATTATGCAGTCCATCTTTGGAATGCTCTTCCCGTTGCCATAAGATGTGCTAAAACTCTTGAAGGTTTTAAATGTATGCTAAAAGACCACTATTTGTCGCAAACTTAGTGTTCTGATATCCCTAAACATTATAACTTATATTTATTTATTATATTATAGATAAATTATGTATGTATGTTATATTTCTATATGTTTTATTATCTGTATATTATATTATTACCTATTTTATTATGTAAGTAATGTTTGTTATATTATTAATAATTCTTGTGGTCATATACTTAATACTTACTGTGTGTATGCATTATAGTTTTTTTTTATTTTTATTTATTTTTATATATTATATCTTATGCAATATATATTATGTTATTTATATTTTAGGTATAAGTATATTATGTATGAGTATGCATATATATATATATATTATAGTATAATAAGATCTTGTTTTAAGAGAAATAAAATGTATACCCTTTCCCATCCCCTACTCATCCTATCTTTCCCCTATCCGTCCAGACTGGTTGCCTGGAAGAGATCGCTTAAAGCGATAAGGCCGCCCATTGTCAACCAAGAATTAGTTTTATATTATTTTAGTTTAATATGTTTTATGTTATTTTGGTGATAATAAAGAGTATTCTATTCTATTCTATTCTACCCAAGATTGAAGTGCGACCGAGACAACAATATCATTCGTTCATACGGCCTTACTTTACTGACGTACCTGGACCTAATGGAACCTAATTTAAGCTTGCCATTTTCGAGAAGCCAGTAGTATAAAGAAAAGGGGAGATGAGGTATCTCCCCTTTTCTTTATATCAATGCTTTATAGTATTAAAATTTGCACAACTCACATTTTTATCTTAATTACAACCTAAATTTTTTTTATTGGTGGCTGGGTTACTAGTAATTTGAATATATAATCACTATTTAACACCAAATTAAGTTATATAATAAACATTGGGGTACTGTGAGAAGCTATTTATTTGTATAACTAATTTTATTAAACTGTTTCTATACAGCCTCAGTGGCGTAGAGGGCGCATGCTCGACTGCCAATCAAGAGATCCCGGGTTCGATCCCCAGGTCAGGCAGTGTTAAATATTGGATTTTTCCGTTAGGAATTATCTCAATAACTGCCTGGAGTCTAGAACTGTGCCCGGTAGATGGCAATAGGCTCGCCCCCTATTACATGGGACCAATAACATACTGGCGAAATGTGGGTGTATCTACTATGGGACTGAGTCCTGGGTACACCTCTGCCTACCCCTTCGGGAAAACGGCGTGAATGTATATGTTATGTTATTTCTATAATGCAACGAGAAAATTGGTGTATTAATTTAAAAGAATAATTTTAATAATACATAAATTACATACATGCAATCATGCCTTTAGGGGATAGGCAGACGTGTACCCAGGACTTGGTCCCATAATAGGTACACCCACATTTCGCCATAGACTCATAGTCCCATAGTAATAGACTATCAGTCTTGGGTACAGCACTGCCTACCCGTTCAGAAAAAAGGCGTGATTGTTTGTATGTATGTTATGTATGTTATGTAGTATGATTAAAATTATTCTTTTAAATTAATATGCCGTGGAGTTACCGGCTTTAGAATAGTGCTCCATCCTCTCTACCCGTGGTTGCCGTAAGAGCCGGCTAAGGGTTAACGGATCCAGAGGACGGGCAGCAGCGTCCTCGATAACAACCATCGAACTGCGCTCGACAACCCGCCTGCCCAGCGTGTCGAGTATTGGCAAAACCCCCCTTTATGGGGGAGGCCTATGTTCAGCAGTGGACTTTCAACGGCTGGATGATGATGATGATGAATAAGGCAAATTTCTCATTGCATTAAAGGAGCCACCTACATTATAGCAGGGGTTATCAAAATCATAGGTAGAATCATAGAATTGAGTCCTCGCCTGCGGGGTAAAGGTGCGTAGGACCGGAGAGCACCTCTCCTGGCTCCCGTTCACGTCTACATCCACGCCCCCCACCGTCCCTGTACCCCGCAGGCGAGGACTCAATAAATAAAAGCGGTCTAGGTATAGTTTGTAGTTTGTTGTAGTGGTAGGCCTCTTTAGCAGGGGGCCGCCTGGGGAAGTACCACACCTTTGCCAGTTATTCATCCGCCAAGCAGTAATGTACAAACATTACTGTGTTCCGGACTGAAGGGCAATGTTACCAGCGAAATTACTGGGCATGATGAGATTCAACAACTAATATCTCAGGGTGACAGGCGAAGTGCAGTGCCGCGCAGAATTTTCAATTTTAAAACACTGGGTGGCACTGTGTCTGATATGGGCAAACATGATGCTTACCATCAGGCACTTGATTTGCTCGTCTTGTCATTCATTATCATAAAAAAAAAAGTTTTTTACCCTATTGCTGGCACCCCACTACTTTAAGGCACTTGAAAAGGGCGCTGAATCAAAAAATTTGGCAATAGGAGTATTTTGAAACGCATACTTTAATAAGAACATATATGTTCAGTTTTTAGAAATACTCGTACTATAGCTAGGAGAAAATCCTGTCGAAATCGAATAGAATTTAAAAAAATAATCCGGTTTCTTTAAATAATTCAAATCACCTCTTACAAAAATTACTGTTTTTATTTATCAGAATTATCAGCGACAACACCCTATTATTTTTATGAATTAAATAGCCAGACCAAACATTTACGCGATGGTACATTACTAGTTACTAGTATAATTAGACATCAATATAATATTCTTATCTAAATAATTTGTATGAATAGCACGGTTAAATAAGATGCATAGATGGATGTTTGTTACTCTTTCACGCCAAAACTACTGAACCGATTGAGCTGAAATTTGGTATGCAGGTAGTTTAGACCCTGGAAGAATATAGGGTACTCTTTTCCCGATATTTCTACGGGAAAGATGTCTACTCGGGTGAAACCGCGGGGCGCACCTAGTACCTTATATATCTTAGAGTTTATTGAGTCATAAGAAAAAAAAATTTAGTCTTTTTCTTTTGTATTAGTGTATCATCAGCATATAGTTGGACAGACACAAAGAAGAGGAGTTTTCCTGATGGATTCCTATTCGGTGCTGCATCATCTGCTTACCAGGTCGAAGGGGCATGGAATCAAGATGGTACTTATAATCGCATACTAATTAATGCGAAGGTTTGTGAGGATGGATGGATGTTTGTTACTCTTTCACGCCAAAACTACTGAACCAATTAGGTTGAAATTCGGTATGTATTAGATAGTTCAGACTTTTTTTAGGTTTTTTGACTGCCTGAAAAAAGGCGTGAATGTATGTATGTATGTTATTTTTTGTCCCGATATTCCCATGGGAACGACGACTACGAGGGGAAACCGCGGGGCACTGCATTGTATAAGTTTTTAAAATTCACTTAAAGGTTTTAGAAGTAAACTGGTTTTATTTTAAAATGTTTTTTTTTTAATTTCCAAGGTAAATCACCGAGCATATGGGACACGTTCATGCACGCCCCCGAAATGGCGGACACTCCCAACGGCGACGTAGCCGCTGATTCCTACCATTTGTATGATAGAGACGTTGAAATGCTCAGAGAATTGGGTGTTGATGTTTATAGGTTCTCTATTTCTTGGAGCAGGATTTTACCTCAGGGTATGTCACCTATTTACATTTGTTACGAGGACCTCGTTGGCTCAGATGGTAGTAACTCTGCTTTCTGTGCCGCAGGCCCCGGGTTCGATCCCCGGCCAGGTCAAACATTTGTGTGCATGAACATGTCTGTTTGATCTGTGTCTGGGTGTTATAAGCTTATATAAGTATGTATGTCAGTCATCTGGTTACCATAGTACAGGCTTCTAGCCTAGTTTGGGACCAGATGACCATGTGTGGAAGTTGTCCCATATTATTATTATTATTATTATTATGTCGCTCGAAAACACGGGATATACCCGGTCTTTTTATAGGCGTGCACGGAGACCATTTTTTTTTAAGTCCAACGTGCAGAGGCCCCTTTGAGCTTTTATTATTATTATTATTATTTATTTATTAACTTGCAGTTTGTATGGGCCGTGGCGGATAATAGAATAGCACTCCACCGTCTCTATCCATGGTTGCCGTAATCACAGAATAAATATTAAGTGGGCATGACGAGTTTCAACAACTAATATCTCAGGGTGACAGGTGCAGTGCAGTGTCGCGCAGAATTGTGGATTTTAACACTGGGTGGCGCTGTGTCTAATATGGACAATCATGATGCTTACCATCAGGCACCTGATTTGCTCGTCTTGTTACTCACTATCATAAACAAAAAATCTTTACTGATAAGATATTTCAGCAACAGTTTCTTTAATTAATATATTTATATTAATTAAATATATTTATTAAACATCAAAATATAATGTCGCATCAAATGACAGAGTTTGCTGTTAATAAGACGAAAAGCTTGTTAAAGTGTTATTTTTATTGTTTACTTTTTCAATATTTCAGGGTTGTCAAACAATGTAAACCAAGCAGGCATACAATACTACAGGAACATTCTAGATCTATTAGAGAAATATAACATAGATGCCATGGTAACCCTATACCATTTCGATCTGCCTCAAGTTTTGCAAGACCTAGGAGGCTGGGTCAATCCATTGATTGTCACTTGGTTTGAGGATTACGCGAGAGTGGTCTTTGAGGAGTTGGGCGATAAGGTTGGTTTATGTTGGTTGAGTGTTTGTCCGATTTCAGAAAAAAATATGTTTGTCTGTCTTTATGTGTTATACCTTTCAGTCGAATCAGTTTAGTAGTTTTGGCGAGAAGCAGGCACAACATAGAGTTACACACAAAATTTTGCTTATAAGTTTAACACGAAATGGGATTATAATATGGTTTATTTTTTAATGGGGAATGTATAGCGCTTACCTATGTAGTTACTTTAGAATAGTGCTGCCTCTCTCCCTGTGGTTGCCGTGTCGGCCGGCTAAGGGTTAACAGATCCAGAGAAGGCAGCAGCGACCTCTGCAAAAGGCCATCGAACTGCGCTCGACGACCCGCCTGCCAAGTGTGTCGAGTATTGGCAAAAGCCCCCTTTATGGGGGAGGCCTATGTTCAGTAGTGGATTACTAACGGCTGAGATGATGATGGGATGGTGGTGGGGAATGTATAAAAATGCACTTTAAAAATAATTTCACACTTTGAATATGTTAAGCTTTAAAAATAATGGTTTAACTACAAAAATATTGGTTCCATAAAGTTTAGAGCAAGCCGACTTCTGTAGATTTAAGTTTTTCATATGACCACAACGCGCTAGCCGAGCGAGTGAAGTGAGCGTGCTGCGGTAGCGGCCGGCGAAGCGCCAGATCCGATTCTGCCATGTTATAAAGTTCAGAGCAAGCCGACTTCGTAGGTTAGGTTTACCGTACCATTTCAAGCGAAATAGACCGCTCACTAAGCGGTCCATTTGATGTTCATAACTCTCTTCTCTCCGGTTTATGCTCGTTAGAATATTATTTATAGTGTTAGAATAATATTATTAAATAAAATAAAAAATAATATTTTAAAAGAGGAAGCAAGTGCCGAGAAAGGACCGTTTTCACCTATTTTGATTGAAGGCTGAAAAGTGTGGTTGATACATTTGTTTACGTGAAGCATATTATCATATTTGAAAGACACAGTTTTGAAAATACCAGTGACTTTCATATATGGTGAAGGTGGGTCTTAAATCGCCACAGAGACATCGGTGACGGTGGTGAAGCTAATATTCTGTTAGGTAAGAACTTTTTTCCCCGGCTTCCCTTTTTAAGATTTCCACCCTTCGCCACTGCCGTTTAGTATATAAAGATATATAATACTTATTATATATCTATATATTTAACAAACTCGAATAAATTTAATAAAAATAATAACAATATATTTAATAAAAACGAACCAAATTAAAAATAGATCCGACAGTTATACGGGCAGAGATTCGACAGCAAAAGTATAATGAAAAGATATCGGGAGATGTTCACTCGACGACAGCTGAAGGCAAAGAGAGTCCGAGCGCTGGCATCCGCCTGCTTATATACCGTTCGGCCGTCCTACCCTCTCTTCTTGATTCTTGCCAACTAACTATATATAAATTATTGTTTCCAGGTAAAATATTGGATAACAATAAACCAGCCGAACAGTATATGTGTAGACGGGTATAAGCCTGGCTTCGCCCCCGGGTTTCCCCTGTCCGGAGTCGCTGACTACTTATGTGTGAAGAATGTGCTGATAGCACATGCTCGTGTCTATAGGATGTATGAAAAGTATAGGAATAGGTATCAAGGTAATTTACATATTATGCATATTAATTTTAAATAATAATAATAATATTGGCGTAGAGGGCGCATGCTCGACTGCCAATTAAGAGGTCCCGGGTTCGATCCCCAGGTCAGACAGTGTTAAATATTGGATTTTTCCAGTAGGAATTATCTCAATAACTGCCTGGAGTCTGGAACTGTGCCCGGTAGATGGCAATAGGCTCGCCCCCTATTACATGGGACCAATAACATACTGGCGAAATGTGGGTGTATCTACTATGGGACTGAGTCCTGGGTACACCTCTGCCTACCCCTTCGGGAAAAAGGCGTGAATGTATGTTTTTTTTTATGTCTTAACAATTTATTTATTTCAGGATCTGTTGGCATAGCGTTGGCAGTGAATTGGTTCGACCCACTGAACAACAACACTGAAAACGTACAGGCTGCTGAAAAAGCCAGAGCTTTTCATGTGAGTTTACCCATACAATGCAGTAACATAACAAACATTCACGCCTTTTTCCCGAAGGGGTAGGCAGAGGTGTACCCAGGACTCAGTCCCATAGTAGATACACCCACATTTCGCCAGTATGTTATTGGTACCATGTAACAGGGGGCGAGCCTATTGCCATCTACCGGATATAGTTCAAGACTTCAGGCAGTTATTGAGATAATTCCTAATGGAAAAATTCAATATTAAACACTGTCTGACCTGGGGATCGAACCCGGGACCTCTTGATTGGCAGTCGAGCATGCGCCCTCTACGCCACCGAGGCAGTCATTTATCATATTGGTAGGATGTATTTTTTTTATTAATTTCAGTTAGGTATATATTTCGACCCTATTTATTCAAGAGAGGGGGACTTTCCGCGTATCGTGAAGACCACAGTTGCAGCCAAAAGTAAAGAGCAAGGATATAAAAAATCTAGATTACCTGCACTAAGCACTGAAGATATTAAACTGATTAAGGGTAAGTTGTAGTGGTAGGCCTCTTGCAGGGGCCCGCCTGGGGAAGTACCACACCTTTGCCAGTTATTCATCCGCCAAGCAGTAATGTGCAAACATTATGTACCGGTCTGAAGGGAAATGTTAGCGGAAATTACCGGGCATGACGGGTTTCAACATCTAATATCTCAGGGTGACAGGCGCAGTGCAGTGCCGTGCAGAATTTTGAATTTTAAAACACTGGTTGGCACTGTGTCTGATATGGGCAATCATGATGCTTACCATCAGGCACCTGATTTGCTCGTCTTGTTACTCACTATCATAAACCAAATAATTCCAAAATACCTCAGTGCCTCAAGTCGAAGGTCTTCGACCAGTGTGTGTTACCAGTGATGACTTACGGATCTCAAACGTGGTCCCTGACTGTGGGCCTTATCAGTAAGCTCACAATAACGCAACGAGCTATGGAGAGGGCTATGCTCGGGAAATCGAATCAGAAATGAGGAGATCCGTAGACGAACGGAAGTTACCGACATAGTCCAGAAGATTAGCAAGTTGAAGTGGCAATGGACGGCACATAGCACATAGTACGTAGAACTGATGGCCGATAGGGCTGTAGGGTGGAGAATGGAGACTACGGACCGGCAAGCGCAGCGTGGACGTCCACCCACAAGGTGGAAATCTAAGGGGAAGGCCTATGTTCAGCAGTGGACGTCCTACGGGTGAGATGATAATGATGAAAAGACCTTGACCATTTCAGGCTCGTCAGATTTCCTTGGCATGAATCATTACACCACATTCTTGGCTCAGCCTTCTACTGTAGAATATGATATGCCGTCGTTTGATGATGACGTGGGGGTCGTGTTCACACAGGGGGACCAGTGGAAGCAAGGGAAATCACCCTGGTTGAAGGTGTGTTCACATTTAGTTATTTTACTAGCTTTGAACTCCGGTTGAAAGTTTGTACAGTTGAAAAGTACTGTGTTAATTTGGATTATTTCCTTTAAATATCAGCACAAGTCATAAAAATAAATTTAATATTTTTTTTTTGTGATGATTTTATTTTATTATTATATTATTATTTAACATAACAACATATAAACATATATTCACGCCTTTTTCCCGAAGGGGTAGGCAGAGGTGTATCCAGGACTCAGTCCCATAGTAGATACACCCACATTTCGCCAGTATGTTATTGGTCCCATGTAATAGGGGGCGAGCCTATTGCCATCTACCGGGCACAGTTCCAGACTCCAGGCAGTTATTGAGATAATTCCTAATGGAAAAATCCAATATTTAACACTGCCTGACCTGGGGATCGAACCCGGGACCGACCTCTTGATTGGCAGTCGAGCATGCGCCCTCTGCGCCACCGAGGCAGATATGAGTAGTTGATATCAATTTCATGATATAAATTAAAGAGCACTAGTGCATAATAAGTATCATTATAGACCTAACAGCGTTTCCATAACGGGTCACTTTACGAACAAGGGTATTGAAAATAACTATTTTTTTGACAGCCTCTTTGGCTCAGATGGTAGTAACTCTGCTTTCTGTGCCGCAGCCCCCGGGCTCGATCCCCGGCCAGGTCAAACATTTGTGTGCATGAACATGTCTGTTTGATCTGTGTCTGTGTGTTATAAGCTTATATAAGTATGTATGTCAGTCATCTGGTTACCATAGTACAGGCTTCTAGCATAGTTGGGACCAGATGACCGTGTGTGGAAGTTGTCCCATATTATTATTATTTTTAAAATATTTCCAGAGCGCCCCATACGGCCTCTACAAAGCTTGTATCCACATTAACCTTCAATATGACTATCCCCCTATAATGATCACTGAACACGGGTGGTCTACCGATAAAGGCCTCAGAGACCCCTCGAGAGTGGAAAACATTAGGGGTTATTTGGGGGCCTTGCTTCTAGCTATGGAGGATGGGACAAAAATGAATGGGTACTTAGCGTGGAGCTTGATGGACAATGTGGAATGGAATTTTGGTATCAGGTAAGTACGTGAAACGAATTATTAATTTTATCCATTGATTTAAAGAAAAGGGAAGATGAGGTACTGACTTCTCAAAAATGGAAAGCTCACATTAGGTGCTCGTAGGGGCCGTCCATTAATCACGCGAGACTCGAAAGGGAGGTCGACAAAAATCACGAAATATCACAAAGAGGGGGGCTGGGGGGGGGGTGTAGTAATAAAATTAGATTATACTTTATACCTGTATTAACAGATATTTTAAAAAATTTAAGATTTTTTGTAGGTTCTATACATTACACGTGATTTTGGTTGGGGGGGGGGGGGGTTTACAAAATGCTATGCGCTGGGAGAACGTACCCTATCTCCCCTTTTTTTAAATCAATGGTTTTTTCAAAAATATTTTGGTCAATATCATACGTCCGACACCAAAAAAATGTAATCTCGTTGGTAACAGACAAAAATTAAAAAGAAATTTACTTCATCCCCTAGAGGTTGAAAAGGTTTTTTATCCCCGCTCTGATACGCAACAATGACGGAGTTTTTGAGCAAGAGAAGTGAAAAAATTATTTATTTGTTTTTCAGTGAGCGTTTCGGCCTTTACCAAGTAGACTTCGATTCTCCGAACAAAACCAGGACTCCCAGGCTTTCAGCGTTGGTCTACAGACATATTATAGAATCTAGAGTCGTCGACGATGACTGGAAGCCAGATAACTTGCATATTAGGATATCCGACAGGAGAAGGAAGGCTAAAACTGAATTGTAGTGGGTTTTGTTATTGTTGGAAAATAAAGATTTGTTTGGCTTTTTAATTTTTTTTTAATACTAAATAAACCAGCTTAGGGGAGCTTACAGCTCTTGCAGGGGCCCGCCTGGGGAAGTACCACACCTTTGCCAGTTATTCATCCGCCAAGCAGTAATGTGCAAACATTACTGTGTTCCGGTCTGAAGGGCAATGTTATCAGCGAAATTACTAGGCTTAACGAGTTTCAACAACTAATATGTCAGGGTGACAGGCGCAGTGCAGTGCCGCGCAGAATTTTTAATGTTTAAACACAATTTAGCGACACCTAGCAGTGATATGTGGAACTTCTAGGATATCAAATCAGAGTAGGTAAGTCCTATTAAAAGTGTCTACTTATATTTATAGATGGCGCTGTTTCTAAAATATTATGTTTCGTAATATAACGTATCGATGGCGTTAGTTGTAAAACCAGAGACCATTTTGAATTAACTGGCTATTGCCTGCGGTTTCACCCACGCAGGAACGCTCCCGTGGGAATGGGAATATAAAAAGTGTCCTTACCACATTACTTCCGGTCCCATCTCAATACTAAAAAAATTCAAAATAGGTCAAGATAAGTTTAAAATTAATTGAAAATGAAAGTGCTCGTCGCGCCGCTGTCGACCGCTGCCGTTCCGATCTGAATCGGCCTACGGACGGTTTTTTACGGATTTGGATCGGATTCGTTACGGACGTAGTGCGTGACCACTCTAACAGTGAGACAGATAAAGCTTTCGTATAACATGTACAACGTGCTCTGAAAGGTGTACTCAGTTAATTATAGAAATAGTTAAGAGATGTTGCTCGTCTTTTCCCTGGGTCAAAAATTAGGGATGAATGCTCGTCCAACTGAACTCACAATCACAATAATAATTAATAACAAAATTTGCCAAAAAGTCTAAACTATATATATATATATATATATTTTAAATTAAAGTAGGGACAAGATAATAGGTCACTTTTGACAGATGTCAGTTTTATATTCATAGTGAGGTGACCTGCTTAAAAACATCGATTAAATGAATGAATCGAATGAATCGAAACAGACTTGAAACATATGTGAATTTTAAAAATGATCATGCGAATCCCTGTCCCATTATTATTTTTTCTTTCATAAATTAAAGGAGCAAAATAAGACAAGTACCTACGTAATTTAACAAAAAAATTGCTTTTATTCACTTGAACTATATTATTATATTATTTCTCTTTCAGAATTTGAGTTACTGTCTTCTTCCCTATTCCCAATGCTTCGGCAACGCGTTCTCTCGGTGGTTTCAATGGTAAAAGAGGCCCATCGTTAACTGATTCACGTCCAAAATAATTGTACAATTTCAGCACTAGTTCGCGAGATTGACTGTTTAGAGTTTTCCCCCGTTTCGACATAGTAAGACTGTAATGTTTTTCTTGTTTAATAATCGTTAAGCAATCGGAGTCCAATTTATAGCCAGGTAAACGTAGTCAGTAAGATCAGTTCAATGAAAAAGCCGGATCAGAAGAAAATAACAGAGAGCACACCAAAAACGCAGTCACTTCGCACAACAACAAAAGACTGCGTCATCATCATGTTATGGCGACATGACATGCGTCATCGACAGGCACTGGTGTTGCCAGCAACATCCACCTAAATTGCACCCAACATCAATGACCTTTCTATTTAGTTATTTTTTTGTATTTTTATAGTTAGTTAAAAGAATAATAAATATGTATAATTAGGTTTTACTATAATCACAACGTGGTTATAAATTTATGGTGATTTTTCTTCACAAGTAATCATTGCATTCGATTCAACTTACAATCCTATCAGCTTTCGATTTTTAGAGTAACATCCCTAGTGTTTAAAAAGAAAAAGGGTTGACTGACGCAACATTGTAACGACGTTCAGTTCTTTAGATCAGAAATTGTTTATTATGTTTAGAATGGTTTATTAGTGAAAGCAAATCGTAAAATTACTCGTATCGGTCATTATTACAATAAATATGTAAACGTAATTGAAAAAAGTTAAGCAATTGTGCAGTTCTTATTTTATGCCCGCCGTTACAAGGTCACGTTGTTGAATTTTGATGAAATGTCAAAAGTGACCTATTATCTTGTCCCTACTGTAGGCATAAGATCATCCATGTTGTAATTTTAATAAGAACTTGAATTTATAAACATACAGATATACTTCAATTTTTTAATTATACGAAAATACTATTATTGTAATATTAAGTATATAAAATGCATTTTAATTTATATAAAATAAATAAATAATAAAATATAAAATGCATTTTAATTTATATAAAATAAATTAAAATGGATTTTAAATACTTAATATTACAAAAATAGTATTTTCGTATAATTAAAAAATTGAAGTATATCTGTATGTTTATAATAAATTCAAGTTCACCACCTCAGCCGTAGGACGTCCACTGCTAAAAATAAGCCTCCTCCATAGATTTGTATATTATAGTCCGGTTGTGAGTGTCCTTAAACTCAAACTCAAACTCAAAGAAAAATTATAAGAAGACATTTCCAAGACATTTCCACTATCAGTAACTGGTAATGAATTTACCGTGCGTTCGGAAATATACCTCTACGAGAAGAACGCACAAAAAACTTGTAGGTGTTTATAATTTTCAACTGCGAGTTTTACATCCAGCGTCTTCTTGGATTTATTTTATAATTAGGTTTAAATCACTATTTTAATAGAACTCCAAACACAAACCAGTCAGTCCCAAAAAATAGTAATATTCAAACACAATTCAATTTGTGCACATCGTTGTTTTGACCACACGCATACATTAACATATTTATAAATAATCTGATATACATATAATTAGATATACGTGTAATTAGGCAATAAATTAAATAGTTTATAAACGATGCGATGTGCTCACAGACGTCAAGCGTGCGGCCTTTACTGCGGTTTGTACGATTCAGTGTGGTGCAAGCAGTTCAGTGTGACAGTGGTGAAGGTGTGGTTATTATTATAAAAAAAAATATTACATAATAATACATTGTTGTAGTGGTAGGCCTCTTTAGCAGGGGGCCGCCCGGGAAAGTACCACACCTTTGCCAGTTATTCATCCGCCAAGCAGTAATGTGCAAACATTACTGTGTTCCGGTATGAAGGTTTTTGAAGACGAGCAAATCAGGTGCCTGATGGTAAGCATCATGATTGCCCATATCAGGCACAGTGCCATCCAGTGTTTTAAAATTCAAAATTCTGCGCGGCACTGCACTGCGCCTGTCTCCCTAAGATATTAGTTGTTGAATCTCGTCATGCCCAGTAATTTCTCTGGTAACATTGCCCTTCAGACCGGAACACAGTAATGTTTGTACATTACTGCTTGGCGGATGAATACTGGCAAAGGTGT
Organism: Hemistola chrysoprasaria; assembly: GCA_947063395.1. Taxonomy (NCBI): domain Eukaryota; kingdom Metazoa; phylum Arthropoda; class Insecta; order Lepidoptera; family Geometridae; genus Hemistola; species Hemistola chrysoprasaria. The sequence goes on from OX346730.1 coordinate 8,835,287, forward strand.
GGTACTTCCCCAGGCGGCCCCCTGCAAAAGAGGCCTACCACTACATAATTAACTGTATAATTTTATTTTAGTTGCACCTCTACAATGCGTACGGTCTGTACAGCGGGTGTGAGCGCGACTAATGTATATTTTATGCAAAGCGCTGGAGTCGCACGGAATTAGTCAAATCCAATTATTCCGCTACTCCGACAATATGTTACGACGAATTTATTCAAATACACCGAGTCACTTATTCCGAGAAGCTACGTTTAGTGTCAACTTTAGAATATTCTAAAGATATTGTTACTGTAACTTTTTTAGTTATCACAGAATTACGGTGTTACGCAAGGTTACCTATTTGCCACGGACAAGTTTAGATTTCCTGATAATTAGTTTGTAGACATAACAGTCCGTCTAATCTAAGAAGTACCGTTTGACGTTTCATCTTTTCAAACATACGTTCACGCCTTTTTCCCGAAGGGGTAGGCAGAGGTGTACCCAGGACTCAGTCCCATGTAGATACACCCACATTTCGTATGTTATTGGTCCCATGTAATAGGGGGCGAGCCTATTGCCATCTACCGGGCACAGTTCCAGACTCCAGGCAGTTATTGAGATAATTCCTAATGGAAAAATCCAATATTTAACACTGCCTGACCTGGGGATCGAACCCGGGACCTCTTGATTGGCAGTCGAGCATGCGCCCTCTACGCCACGGAGGCAGTCTCATCTTTTCATCTTTTCAAGTCGAAATCATAATGCAGTTTCACCATGGTGTTACCATGGTATTATGAATTTTATCACAAGGTGTACAAATCTTAATCACTAAATAAATATAAATTCAAATTCCTCAGATAAAGCAAAATAAAAAAATGTCAAATGGTTCTTCTTACATTTGGTAGACTGTGATTATCAATGGTATCTGGCAATCGTTTAGTAATTCTTGGTCTGTCTTGAATTGGATGGGTGACCGTTCGTGTTTTTAATATTAAATTATAGAACTTCAGTTTAATGCATTTGCCAGTGCACGTATTATCTATGTCATAGTAAAAATAATATTAAAAAGAAAGACGATTAAATCGATAAAAATCACATCGAATAGAATCGCCTTAGCTTTATCTAGAGGTCATATCAATATAAAATCCAAAAAGGTTCAACTAAACAGTTTTGTAATTTTAAACCGTATCACAAAAGCATAAAGACTATAATTATTGTTAAATAACTGAGTTAAGTATTAATACGATTGTAATACGAGGTGTTAAATAGACGACAAACGACATTTTAAAAGAATTTAAATATTCGATTCCAATTTCAAAACTCATCGGTACGGATGAAAGAAATTACAAATGGATTTTTTTCTTCTCTTTTATGGACCCACACGAATGCATAAATGGAATTGATATTATAAAAAATTTTGATGCATTGGTGATTCTGAAGCCTCCTGATCAGAAGGTCTAATATGGATTGATGTCATAATTGGATGACAGCTGTCGAACTAAAAATGGCTTTATCTCGAAAACTATGAGTAGATTCGTTAGCAACTCATCGTAGGACTCATCCAAACTCCTAGACCAGGAGTTTCTTCACAGAAGTGATATATGTAATCAAGGTCTTCGTTTCGGATGATAGCTTGTATCAGCAAATCCGGAGTTTCCATCCGGATCCATAAAGATCCGGATTTTCTCAGGATGGTAAATTCCGGATCATTAGTGGTTTAGTCAGCAGTAGTGAGAAATTAGAGAATAAAGCTAGACCTACATCTAGCACACGTGTGCCACGTACGCCGGATCTGGGCGCGTCGGAGCCCATACATTTTGTATGGCGACTAGCTGTTTAGAGCAACATCTGGCACACGCATTAGGCGTGTATGTAAATACTAGGTTTATACATTTTAATTAGTTTCCGAGGTGACTTAAATGTTTAGTTTTTAAAGATTTTTAGTTTGAATGATGTAATTATATACTTTTTGTTCTAATAATTATTATTTCTTAAAATTAAGCACTTAATGCGCAATGTGATTAGCGTTTTAAGGAATAAATTACCTAAATAAGTAATCCTCTATCCTCTTAATATCTAATAGAATAGAATAGAATAATACTTTATAGTTAAGAATAATAAGTAGTTAGAGACTTTAATAATTTACTGAATTATGCCCAAATTTTTTATATTTTTTCAGCTGTCGCAGGGCTAAATTTTACTAAACATTTTTTTTGCTAGGTACATTATATTATAGGTATTATTATTTCGTTTTGTTCTGTCTGTCGTAAGTTGGTGTAATAAAACAATACGCTTGCCCCTATTACACGGGGCTAAGAACGTAACAGGCAGTGTGGGTATACCTACTATGGGACTGAGTTCTGGGTACACATCTGCCTACCCCTCCAGAGAAAAAGGCGTGATGTTATATTAAACAAAAACTTTCAATCCGATGAACAGTAATTGTTAAAATGAAATTAATAATGAAACTTCATCATAAATTAATCTATTCAACAAAAGCTTTGTAACCTCTAACATAATACTTAGACGTTAATTGGCAGATTTTCGATACAATTTCCATCGTTCTATTGAATATCGAATTTATAACTCGATATAGACTACTAATTGATTACGTTTATTACAATAATTAGAGTATTTGAGAATTCAGAATTTATAATTATAATTTTAATATTATTAAGTAAGTACTTACATTCTCTTATAAATGAATATTCATCATCATCTCAGACATAGGACGTCCACTGCTGAACATAGGCCTCCCCTATAGATTTCCATCCAGTTCGGTTGCAAGCGGCCCGCCTCCAGCGTGTTCCTGCCGTCTTTATCAGATCGTCTGTCCACCTTGTGGGTGGACGTCCTACGCTGCGCTTGCCGGTTAGTGGTCTTTCAAGAACTTTACAACCCCATCGGCCGTCAGTTCTACGTGCTATGTGCCCTGCTCATTGGCAAGTTGAAGTAACTTGCAAATCCGCTGAGCTATGTCGATAACTTTCGTTCGTCTACGGATCTCCTCATTTATGATACGACTTCTCAGAAATTCCGAGCATAGCCCTCTTCATAGCTCGTTGCGCTATTTTGCTGCGCTATTTTGATAAATAAACATTGATAATTATTATTATGCAAGTGCGTACTACTTGCATAAGTACTTACTAGGTCAAGCGCTAGGCTCGTCCTTTTGATTTACAGTCCCAGATAGTCACGATTTCGAGTTTAACTGTTGCATGCTTTTACTTGTATACTTTACCAGACCCCGCTAGCCCTATCGACTCGCTATGGGGGGTTAAATGGGGAGATCGGAATACAGAGCAAATCCGTAACTATGGAAATTATTGTTTTGATAATTTAGATAATTTATTTACAGATTTTAAATTATGTGACTGTGATATTACGTTAAGAAAATGTGACCATTATGAAGATAACTTGAATTATATTGACGAGTACTACGATCACCTAGTAAATATTTTACAGCAGGCAGCTAAATTAAGTTGGTATCCATGTGAACCGATAAATAGATGTAAACAAATAGTTGGATGGAATTTTCATGTTAAGGAATGCCATCAGCAAGCGAGGTTACATTTTAGAACATGGGTAGAAGCTGGGAGACCCTTAGTGGGGGATCTCTTTGATAAAATGAAAAATAGTAGATCTAAATTTAAAAACAAGCTTAGTTGGTGCCAGAAAAATGAAGATATTATAAAAATGAATATTTTAACCCTAAGTAAGCAGAATAAAAATTTTTCAAAATTTGGTATATTACTTAAAAAAATTAACAACAAAACCAACAGAAACTTACCTAATTCTATGGATGGCATTCAGGGTCCCCCAGCTATAGCTGAATTGTTTGCAGATAAATTTAAAATTACACCACTGCCGGCAAACAATAATTTATCAAAATCCGACAGCACTAGTTCTGACGAATGTCCCAGTTTTACTAAAACTGACGTAGCTCTTGTATTGAGGACGATGAAGAGGGGCAAGTCGCCCGGATATGATGTTCTGAGCATAGAACATCTTTTTTGGGGTAGCTATAAGTTGCATGAACCTAGCTTTTTTACCTAGATTTACTATTAAGTACCTAGCTTTTTTAATCTGTGCATTAAATGTAGCTACTTACCTTAAACTGATGAAGACCATTGTAGTACCTGTAGTAAAAAATAGGACGAGCGACTTGTCCTCCTCGTCGAACTACCGCCCTATATCATTAGGGACTATATTAGGTAAAGTACTAGCGCGTCTTTTGCGCCCTTCGCTACTGCAATCTCTCAAAATTAATGATGCTCAGTTTGGTTTCCGCGCCGGTGTCTCGACAGACTCTGCGATTTTCTGTCTGAAGAACACCATACAATACTATACCAGTCGGAACACTTCAGTGTATGCGTGCTTCCTCGACTTGAGCCGTGCGTTTGACCTAGTTAATTACAACATTCTCTGGGCCAAATTGCAGGCAAAAGTCTCAGTCGGAGTCGTGGGCCTGTTGAGGTATTGGTATGGAAACCAAACCAATTGTGTAAGATGGGGCGACTCAACTTCTAGCACTTATACATGTTAGAATGTGGTGTCCGCCAAGGGGCTCTGACTTCCCCTGATCTGTTCAACTGTTACGTTAACGATTTGATAGAGCGGCTGAGGGGCACCGGAATCGGTTGCCATGTTGGAAGCGTATGCGTTAACAACTTGAGCTACGCAGTGCATGGTGCTCCTCAGCCCCTCTATCAAAGGATTGAGAGCGTTGCTGTCGGTCTGTGAACAGTACGCGGCCGACCACGGACTGAAGTACAACGCCTCAAAAACTGAACTGGTTGTATTCAGATCGGGAGGTGGTCCGAAGAGAATACCGAAATTTATTTTTGAATAACGCAGAGATTTCAGTAGTGAAGAAGTTTAAATACCTGCGGCATTGGCTGACTGATGACCTGAAGGACGACCTCGACATGGAGAGAGAACGACGCTCTCTATCGGTGCGAAGTAATATGTTAGCGAGGAGGTTCGCGCGCTGCAGTAGGGACGTCAAGGACATTCTGTTTAAAACTTTCTGTCTCAGCATGTACGCCTGCCAACTATGGGTTAATTATACCAGAAAGTCCTTTGACACCATAAGAGACCAGTATAATGACGCAAACCGGGCTCTTATGCGTTATCCCAGATTTTGCAGCGCGTCGACAATGTTTTCTCACGCGGGAATACCTGACTTCTTCGCAATATTAAGATCTCGAGTAGCGTCGTTTTGGAATCGTGTCAATGCCTCAGGTAACGCAATTGTAACGACAGTTGCCGATAATCTCCAGAGTCCCATGTTAAAACATTGGATATCGGTTCACATGGAGAGGAATAGAATAAAGACGAACACTAACAATATAATTTATGACTTTGAGTATAAAAGCAACCGCACAAACTAGTTTTTTATATAATATAATATAATATAATTTTAATTTAGATAATACATGACATACATTGTGTGAGTGTCATTTCAAACTGTTAAATGGGTCTTGAGTGCCTGCAAATAAATCTATTTTATAATTTATTATATTTATTTATTTACTTACCTATGCCTATTATAGCAGTCAAATGAAACATTGCTTAAAGGCATGAAAAAAGGCTTTTATATTCGAAATTATAATAAAAACATACCTACTTATAAGTAATAAGAAGAAAACTTAGTTTAAATCAAGGTACTTATATGCGTATAATATTTAGTATGAAATATTTTTTTCATTAATTTGTCAAATTATTATCAAATCGCTTTCGTATTCCTATACCAAGAAGAAGGGAGTGTCCAATGACACCTCCGATATTTTGAAATAGGAACGCCGCACTCGCAATTTGAAACTACGAATTACAAGTTCAAAAAAGTAGGGAGCTTTTTTGTCACAAACTTTTTTCTAACTCGCAGATTTAAAAGTATTTGATATTCGAAATAGAGTTTTATTTTGAGGACTTAAAAGGTTATTTTTTAATCAAGGACTTATTGAGTAAGCATTGTTATGTTTGTCGAATTACACAAAGCAGTTTATTTTGCTTTTTGTTCAGTATTAATGCGTCGATTTGGGCGTTAAGTTCCTTTTTTAAAAATGAATAGGTAAATACAAGTGGGTCGGGTTACAAAGCGGGAATCATAGATATTTTTAGATTTTTTTTGGCCTATGTATTTGATTATTCATTGCAAAACCTTATTGTGGCGATAATACGGATTCATTTTGTTTTTTACGTTATAATGTGTCGTGAAAATAAATTAAGATTTCAAATTGTCAACAAATCTTGAAGTTTTTGTTTTCTATAAATTAACTAGCCCATCAAATATAATATGAAGTAAGTAAGTATAAGCAAGCGAGAAGGGATTTTAATTTAAAAGCGATAAGGAATTGTATTTGTGATAAAAAAACATATTTCTATTGTTTTACGGCAGAGGTTATTGATATTGTGTGAGTGACGGCTATGCAAAGTTATTTACTAAGTACCTATCTCGCAAAGCTTGAAAAGATGGAACGGTAGGTAGGACCGTGGGTGACAGACAAGCGAACTTCGCCAGCGAAATTACTGAGCATGACGAGTTTAAACAACTAATATCTCAGGCGCAGTGCAGTGCCGCGCAGAATTTTGAATTATAAAACACTGGGTGGCAGTGTGTCTGATATGGGCAGTCATGATGCTTACCATCAGGCACCTGATTTGCTCGTTTTGTTACTCACTATCATAAAAAAATTCAAGAACGATACTATGTTGTCTCACATTGCGCCCGAATGCATAGGGCCGCTTAAACAATACTTGAGTTAGATCTAATGCTATGGGTTTATTCGAAGCAGCCCTTACGTAAGGAAGGTAGAGACCTATTTTATCGATCGCGTGGAGCTTAAGTACAAAATAAATATACTCTGTGGTTAATTTTATTTGGCGGCAAATTGTGAGATTTTGTTTCGGTACATATATTTTGTGATGTTTTAATTTATTATATTATTTCATTAAACAAAACATCATTTATTTCACTGTGTCAGCTAGTTGGTAGTTTCGTAGTAACTGACATTTTATTTTGAGGTTATATTCATGTCATCCGCAAATCAGTTAAATATAAGAGTGAACTTAGCAACAGAAACGGGCCAATCACAGATCTGTAATCGACGCTGTGCGTTCGCATCGCAATGTGTCGCTTTAGTGTTGTTTGTGAAAGAGATGGCTTGCCATGTTGACCGCTGTGGGATATCCGTTACTTTGCACAGTGTTGCTTGAACAAAATTGTTTGTTTTGCAATTTCAACATAACATACAATCACGCCTTTTTCCCGAAGGGGTTGGTAGTTGGCAGAGGTGTACCTAAGACTCAGAGTCCCGCAGTACCCATATTTCGCAAGTCTGTTATTGGTCCCATGTAATAAGGGGCGAGCATATTGCCATCTACCGGGCACAGTTCCAGACTTCAGGCAGTTAGTGAAAAGTGATTCAAATAACGAGTATGTAGGTACAATTTGGGTACAATGACCTTTTCAGTTTCATGCTAACGGTTCACCAGTTCTGTTCATAAAAAAAACTATGAATAAAAAAAAAAAAAAGAACTAAAATAGAAATGAGGTAAAAGCTGCAGATGTCAAAAAGTGACAAATAAAAAGTGACTACTATCACCCTAATTGTTATTCTATGTCTAATTGCCTACATTAATGCGATTACAAATTAAATGCATAGGTCTGAATGCAACGACCGTAACGGAAATGAGGATCTACTTTTTAAAATTGTTTTTATTTTCTGGACTGCCTCAGTGGCGTAGTGGGCGCAAGCTCGACTTCCGATCATGAGATCCCGGGTTCGATGCCCAGGTCAGGAAAAGTGTTGGATACAGGATTTTACCGGGCGCAGTTCCAGACTCCAGGCAGTTATTGAGATAATTCCTAATGAAAAAAAAAGTATTTGACACTTTATATTATTCCAACACTATAAAAAAATAAATATAAAATCAATAACATTCATTTCCAAAACACTTAATATTAACCTATGATGCATTTTTTAACATATAGATATAGTTAATATAATATTATTATGTATGTTAGTCTGTAAGGTATTTATTAATATGGGCCTCTGGTGCGTATAATTTATTATACGCACTATTGCCTGAAATAAATGAATTTATTATTATTATTATTATGATCCTTATGAACTATGTTTACATATTATCTATTTTGTTATAACTACTATGTACACAATACTCTAAGAAATAAAGCTATTTGTATTTTATATTTGTACCTTGCCGCCATCGATCAATCAATCCTAATCCTAATATCCTAATCCTAATCCTATCCTAATCCTAATCCTAATATACTATTATAAAGGCGAAAGTTTGTAAGTATGGATGTATGTATGGATGTTTGTTACTCTTTCACGCCAAAACTACTGAACCGATTGGGCTGAAATTTGGTACGTAAGTAGCTTAGACCCTGGAATAACACATAGGGTACTTTTTATCCCGATATTCCCACGGGAACGAAGACTACGCGGGTGAAACCGCGGGTCACAGCTAGTCAATTATAAGACAAAAATATTACATACAAACATGTTTAATTGCGTGTCATATTTAATTATTCTAACGAAGCAAAACAATTAATTTAACCAAAATATGTAAATTTACCATCAGTTACCAGTCAGTGAATCGTTATCATGTTATCAGTTAAATAATCGTTCTAACTCGGTCACAACACGGTCAGATATTGTTATATTGTATAATTATTCAAATATATTTATATTGGGCAGATAACGGTCGGACGCACCTTTACTATGAGCTTTGGGGTTTTGGTGCGTTAGTCATTATAAGCCATTAATAAAAACGAAAGACAGGAAGAGATAGATAATTTATTTATTGAGACAAACACCAGACTTCATACACTGTAGTGGTAGGCCTCTTTTGCAGGGGGCCGCCTGGGGAAGTATCACACCTTTGCCAGTTATTCATCCGCCAAGCAGTAATGTGCAAACATTACTGTGTTCCGGTATGAAGGGCAATGTTACCAGCGAAATTACTGGGCATGATGAGATTCAACAACTCATATCTCAGGGTGACAGGCGCAGTGCAGTGCCGCGCAGAATTTTGAATTTTAAAACAACTGGGTGGCACTGTGTCTGATATGGGCAATCATGATGCTTACCATCAGGCACCTGATTTGCTCGTCTTGTCACTCACTATCATAAAAAAAAAAAAAAAACACTGTCTTTATAGGATTACTAGCTGTGCTATGCCCCACGATTTCTCCCGCGTAGTTTTCGTTCCCATGGGATATGAAAGCAAAGAAATAAAAAAGTAGTATATAAATGTATGGAGGATATGCTAAAGTAAAGAAAGAAAGAAAAATACGTTTATTACCCAACCTTAATAACAAACACGTAATTACAATCTGCTACGGAAGTACGGAAAAGCTTAGCTTACGTAGCTTACATCAGCTGATGTAGCTGATGAAAGCTACAGCTACATCAGCTACAAATACAAAGCATAATAATAATCAATCCATCTAGAAATCACATCTATAGACAAATCTTTTTTTGCTGCACATCAACAACCTGCTGGTAGCACCCGGTATCTTTGGGTATGCATGACAGCACAGTCTCGGTGAGATACTTGTCCGATGCGAAGTCTGGGTCAAAAGTCCAATCTCTCAGGGAGTCGATGACTGAGGAGGTGAACTCGACTTTGGAGGCTGTTTCCCAATGGGGTGATGACAATTTGGTCGAGTTCAACCCCTTAAAAACACAGGCTTGTCTTTTTTCGGCGAAGCGGAGTCCATTCCAACTGACTCCGACTTTCCGGAATGTCCCCGTCCCGATTAATGACAGTCTCGAGCTCTTAGGTCTAGATCTCTCTTCCAATCTAAATTTCGGTCGCTACATCGAGTCCATAGCAAAAAGTGCTGCCAAAAAACTCGGTATCCTCTCTAGGGTGAGACGGTACTTCACCTCACAGCAGCTCTTAAACCTTTACAAAGCTCAAGTTCGCACTTGCGTGGAGTACTGTGCCCATCTCTGGGATGGGTCTGCCAGATATCAGCTGGATGCTTTGGACTCGTTGGAGCGCCGAGCGAAGAGGATCATAGGCAGTGACTCACTCGTGGAGGCAAATCTCTGAGCCTCGAACACCGTAGACGAGTGGCCTGCCTCTCGGTTTTTTATCGGTTACATTTCGGTGAGTGTGCGGAGGTTTTGCATAACCTGATACCCCCTTCCCCTTTCCATCACCGAACGACTAGGCGAGGCGAGCAGTTTCACCCTTATGTTGTAGACATTCCTCCATTACGCACGAAGCGATTTGCTTCTTCCTTCATTATGCGGACGGCTAAGGAGTGGAACTCTTCGGCTAAGGAGTGGAGGTCGGTATTTCCGGAACGCTATAATCTGGACATCTTTAAGGCCAAAGTGAACAGACACTTTCTAGGCAAACGTATACCTTCTTAGGCCTCATCTTCGCCTTCCATCAAGCGAGATTGAGGTCAAACGTTTATATAGAAAAAAATCAAGTAGTTTCCATCCATTCACAATAGTCCTTGCTCCTAGCGGGGGCTGTCTTTGAGATCAACTTAAAAAAAAAAAACTGTAGATGGTTTCAGAGATAGACCCCGATAGGTGCTATACACCTACATTAAAAGCTCAAAGGGGCCTCTGCACGTTGGACTTAAAAAAATGGTCTCCGTGCACACCTGTCAAAAGACCGGGTAAGAATATCCCGTGTTTTCGAGCGACATAATAATAATATGGGACAACTTCCACACACGATCATCTGGTCCCAAACTAGGCTAGAAAGCCTGTAATATGGTAACCAGATGACTGATATACATACTTATATAAGCTTATAACACCCAGACACAGATCAAACAGACATGCTCATGCGCGCAAATGTTTGACCTGGCCGGGGATCGAACCTGGGGCAGGTCCCCAGGCTCAGAAGGCAGGGGCACCACCGGCTGAGCCAACCGGCCAGTCGAATTTCCGTTTCTATACGTAGTATTATTATCTGTTCTGTGCTCAGAGCCTAGCTCACGCCATAACCTCAAATCCCACACGTCACGACTCACAGCCCTGTCCCCACTAACGGAGAACATAAAGTCATGCAGTACACTCAGGAAGGGAACACTAATCATCTAACTGGTATTTACTGCTACGGCTGCGTTCTGTTAGGTTGACGCGTTTTATAAACATAACATACATTCACGCCTTTTTCCCGAAGGGGTAGGCAGAGGTGTACCCAGGACTCAGTCCCATAGTAGATACACCCACATTTCGCCAGTATGTTATTGGTCCCATGTAATAGGGGTGAGCCTATTGCCATCTACCGGGCACAGTTCCAGACTCCAGGCAGTTATTGAGATAATTCCTAATGGAAAAATCCAATATTTAACACTGCCTAACCTGGGGATCGAACCCAAGACCTCTTGATTGGCAGTCGAGCATGCGCCCTCTACGCCACCGAGGCAGTCACGTTTTATAAACCTAATTTATACTTTTTTTTTATGATGAGTGAGTGACAAGACGAGCAAATCAGGTGCCTGATGGTAAGCATCATGATTGCCCATATCAGACACAATGCCACACAGTGTTTTAAAATTCAAAATTCTGTGCGATGCCGATTATGAAGTCCCGGGTTCAAGCCCCAGGTCAGGCCAAAACTGTGACTGGATTTTTCCATTTAGAACTTCCTAATCGGGGGGCACAGCAGTGCCCCCGCCAAGTCGAGCGCGAAGCAAACACTGCCGTACCATCCTTTACTGGAACCATTTCGCCGCATTTTCAGGCCCCTATTTGAGAACCTCTGGATAAGACCAGAATGCTGAAATTTAATAACAATATAACATAAAATAGACGTACAGACGGACTTGATTAGAAGTATCCCTTCAACGGCCAAGTCACACAACATTAACTATAATAATAAAGAAATCGCAGTAAGGAACCTTAGACTTGGCACGACTTTTTCTAGATTTCATTACTTTTTAGAGATAAACAAGCAGCTCCATCGAGACTTGGCTAGTTTTTTACAGAATGTTTTTGTTGGGATAAAGACTACAGGAACACACTGCGATGCAAGCCGCTAACAACAGGACAAGATGGTAATCTATAGGAATGTATATCCAGCAGTGAACGTCCTACGGCTGAAATGATGACGATGAAACACTAACAAAAAAACGGTCATTTATCTACAAAGGACGTTACGAAAGTGATTAATCCTCATACCATTACAGAAGCCGTAACGAACGTAATATTCGAATATAAAAGTACGCCTCTCTAGTGAACATTGTAAAACGAATTAAAAGATACTGAAATACGGCTATGGTTTCGGTAAAGGGGTGAAAAAATTGAATATGGCGGCGCTATCCGAGTAGGATTATAGGGATGGGACACTTGCTTACCGATATCGATCCTAATATTATATTATATATTATATACTATTATAAAGGCGAAAGTTTGTAAGTATGGATGTATGTATGGATGTTTGTTACTCTTTCACGCCAAAACTACTGAACCGATTGGGCTGAAATTTGGTACGTAAGTAGCTTAGACCCTGGAATAACACATAGGGTACTTTTTATCCCGATATTCCCACGGGAACGAAGACTACGCGGGTGAAACCGCGGGTCACAGCTAGTATAAAATAATTGTTATTAAATTTAATTTGACTGCCACTGCCGATCATGATCTGGTTCGATCCCCAGGTAAGGCAAAGTGTTAAATATTAGATTTTTCCATTAGGAATTATCTCAATAACTGCCTGGAACTGTGCCCGGTAGATGGCAATAGGCTTGCTCCCTATGGGACCAATAATTGACGAAATGTCAGTACCTACTATGGGACTGAGTTCTGGCTACAACTCTGCCTGCACCTTTAGGAAAAAGGCGTGATTGTATGTTATGTTATTAAAAGACAAAAGATTGAGACTAAAACGCTTATATCATAGAAATGATCATTAATCATCATATCAGCCGTTGGAAGTCCACTGTTGTCTATAGGACTCCTCCATAAGGGGGGGTTTGCCAATACTCGTCACCCTTGGCCGAGGGGTGGCGATCGCAGTTTAATGGGTAGGTATATGTAGAAGACGATGCTGCTCATCCTCGCCCGGCTCTTACGGCAACCCGGGTGAAGACGGTGAAGTACTATTCTATTACCGGCATCCCGGCCGGTACTAGAGATAAATTATGAAAGTTATTTTTTAACGGGTTTTAATATGACGGATACAATCACTTGAAACTTGGAATATTTTTATTTATTTATTTATTTCTTCTTACGACTATTTTCACAGGCATCCCTAATACAATAGCCGTGCAATTTTACAAAGATTATATTATATTATTTTAATCTATAGCACAGGATGTGCAGAGATATTTTTGTGAATTCACTCATAGTACATGTAAATACGTCTACTTCTTCTGCTGATCTTTGATAGTGCGAAATGTGCGCGTAAGAGGTGCCTCACGTAGGAGGTTGGTTCGAGCGAGTGGCACCCACAAGAGCGGAGGCCGCCTCCGACGCCACACATACATGTCCGGTACCTGGAGCCTGATTTGTGCCAAAATATCCGCGTTATGTACCTTCCCTCTGATATAGGTATATAGGTCTGATATAGGTTATTTTAGTTGCCTGGACGTGTGCTAAAAAAGGATTTTTAAAAATTCACGCCCTAAGGGGTCCAAAAAGGGCGTCAAAGTTTAAGTATCAAACTCCTATATTTCAAAATTGCGAGCGGGCAAAGCCGCAACGCGCTTACACTAGTTTGGGTATAAAATTCGCTCACCTCTGCAACTTTTCATGTTACACATACTTTAAATAAGTTAGACATACTTTAAATAAGCATGATATAATTCAAATTCAAATTCAAATTCAAATAGTTTATTGTTAGACAACAGTGGTCCATATGTGTTAGTAAAAGTGATTTTATTGACTAAGGGTTAGTAAAAAACAATTATTAAATTAATTAAATTAATAGATCATGTACCTGAGAGGCACTCCGCGCGGACGGCAGCCGGAGGAATAACTTTCATTATCCACTTCGACCATCGTCCGCACGAAGTGTCTCCCTAAAGGTCCATGCGGATCATCAGCCAAAGTTTGCAGGATGATGTTGCTATTTCCTCGAACCCTTCTCAACAGTGACGCTACTTTTTTCCGAACGACGGCGTGAAAGCCGTCAGTTCGGTTCTGTGAGAACATACCGGAGGCACAACAAATATGGTTAGAAAATTTATCATAATATTACCAAGGGAAACAAAAAAGAAATTGGGGGCGTATAGAGCCGCTGGCAATATTTTTGTTAGTACAATATATTTCTTGTAAAATATGAAAACATATCGATATCGATAACACCGACCTATTTCACGCCATCTCTAAATCCATACACAGAAACGAGATTCAAAAGAATTAAAAAATGTTTCGTACCAAATGGGTAGCAAAAACCCGATGGACGGACGAAAAAAGAAAGTTACGGATTATTCCCTTTGCCTGCACTGGCCAGGCGGTGGGACATCATTACTTTTACTAATTCTTTGCATTAATTAAACATTCATTGGTTAAGCATAGAGATTTGTAATTAGAATTTAACTAGTGCTTTTAATATAAATTCCTTTCTTGGGTTAATATTTTTACTAGAAGTTATTTGTAAAGGAGTTTTTGACTACCATCAATGGAACAAGTCCAAATAGAACAACTGACCCTACGCCGGTTTTAGCGCCGCGTCGACCTTACAATATAATTCTGTTTTTTTTTTATGATAGTGAGTGTCAACACGAGCTAATCAGGTGCCTGATGGTAAGCATCATGATTGCCCATATCAGACACAGTGCCACCCAGTGCTTTTAAATTCAAAATTCTGCGCGGCACTGTACTGCGTCTGTCACCCTGAGATGTTAGTTGTTGAAACTCGTCATGCCCAGTAATTCCGCTGGTAACATTACCCTTCAGACCGGAACACAGTAATGAACATTACTGCTTGGCGGATGAATAACTGGCGAAGGTGTTGTACTTCCCCAGTCGGCCCCCTGCAAAAGAGGCCTACCACTACAGACTTTATGAGCACTATTACAAAATGAGTTGAGCTAAGTTAGTTTTTAGCATAGTTTTAAATACTTATTTTTCTTTAAAGTTTTTTAATTACTTGACTTTGTATAAATACCTAGTTATGACAACTTTAAAAAAGTGAGGCCGCTATGATCTATAGGTAATAGGTACTAATCTATACTAATCTTAATTATATATTACAATGAGTCCTTATGAAGGCCCATACAAGAGCTAAACACAAGCTCTCTAGCCCTGATAAGTGTTGATTCTGTTGATCCACTGCAAGACAAACTTAAAAAATTATTCTTAAGGCTATATTTTAGTTGGTGAATGTTCTTAAAACACGATTCTATTATATCCACTCTATAAAAATAATTTATATTTCCAAAACATGTTTAAACGACTGAAAATGATATTAAAAAGGTTAGTCAATCATTTTGACTTTTTTTCCAATATTTATAAAAACAATGTACTATAGTTGGTGGATGTGCTATTTTTTTTATTAAATTGGACTTGATTTTTATCGTTTAATATATATAAAAATTAAGTGATAAACTTAATTTTTATCGTTTCCGAACATTTTTATGTGCAGTTCGCGTAAGCAATTTGTATTTTAGAATACAAACGCTAAAGTTGACCATTTAATAAAAAAATCACTATAAAAATGTAACAGGGCCCTTAACAACCGTAAATAAACCGTAACAATTCTTATCCACGAAAAAATGGCAGGCGCCATTACAAAAACTTGTGTAGCCATCCGACAAAGGAATTACCGAACACAAACTAAAATTATGTTTTTCAATCGACCTCCTTTGAGAGCTCTGTATTAATTTATGGTTTTTACATATGTACCTTTGATAGGATCCTAAGACCAAAGCGTGAAAGAGGTATATTTTTAAACTTTCGTTTAAAATATTTATTATTATAAAGATATAATTGAGAAATAGAAGAATAGGTAGAATGACATAAAATATTTTCTACCAAAAATATATGCCCAAATTTTTCAATAGCAACGTTAGAACGTTACCCGTCTTCCTCCCTAAACCATTGTCATATTTCACAGTTGACTAAGAAAATATTCATAAAATCCATGAAGTCAGTTAAAATGAAAGATTAGAATTTTAGTTTGGCAAATGGCATATCCGTGTCGATTCACAAATAATTACGGCTTCAACATGAGAATCATGTCTGCCACAATAATAACATTAATTAACACATTAATTCGCTCTACTAATCCCGTTATCTGTCCAAACAATTATTACACTACAATAAATAACAATAAAATTGTCAACATATCGATTAAATGGCAAATTACCGCCATCTGCTCACGTTTTACATTAAATAAATAGTCGCAGAAGAGAGACTCCGTACGTAATAAAAAGAAAATAATACCTCGACACAGAAAATTTATTTTTAATAAAACTGATTATAAGTGTTATTATATTATCTATCTTATATAAAAAATGGCTTTACGGGACTTAAACGCGCTAAAATACAATAAAATAATTAGGTAGGTACCTATTTAGTTGTTATTCAATTCAATTCAAATTCAAATTCAATTGAAAATTACAAATTGATAACATTTGTTGATAATAAATTGGTTTATAATGGAAATGAAACAGATATAAAACAAAAAAGATCTAAAAGAAGTTCTAAACCGTGTCAAGTTCTAAGTAAGCGAATAGAAAATTGGAAAAATTGCAGGGAAAATGAGAACATTTTGAGATGAACCGATCCGGCCTTCTGATACTATACATTTATGCTCCCAAAGGGTTTTGCAGCAATTTTGGTTTTCCAACTGTCAAGCCGCCATCTTGAGTAGACATTTGCAATTTTCCGCGCCATTGCATTCAGTGTTGCCAAATTAGGCGGAATACATCCAGTTTGTTTTCTTTGTAAGTCGGTATGGTTGAAGTTTTTTTTGGACTTAAAAGTTAAATTAGCGGAAGATTTTTTTGTATCTATACTTAATATTTTTATCTACTCAGCGATCAAATATTATTGGCCTATTGTTTGAAATTATTTGAGAATAAATGTTTTTCTAAAAGTAGGTAAATGCCAAAAATAATAACTTGGAAAGGAATGATAATTTATTGTATACCATAAAATAATAGATAGACAATGTTGCAAAGAGAAATAAATACCTACTTAACACGATCTTATTGCATTAAGATATTTCTTATATCATTTCTAACTTTAATTATATGCCTTTTTAATTTAATTACTTAAATATAGCCCATCAAATCTAAGAAGTAACATTTGACAGTTGCTTGTTTGAAGGCTTTGTAATTAATTTTAGTGATTAAGAAAATTTTACATCTTATGGCATTTTACATCTTATAACATACTGGCGAAATGTGGGTGTATCTACTATGGGACTGAGTCCTGGGTACACCTCTGCCTACCCCTTCGGGAAAAAGGCGTGAATGTATGTTATGTACATCTTATGATAAAATTGTGGCTATTCCCAGTAGTCTTACCGAGTGTTCTTACCAGTCGGACTACTGGGAATTTCCTTCCCAATAGATTTACTAGTAAGGGCAGTAGCTGTGCCCCGCGTAGTCTTCGTTCCCGAGGGAATATCGGAATAAATAGTAATTATGTTATTTCAAGGTCTTAACCCATCAATATGCCGAATTTCAGCCCAATCGATTCAGTAGTTTTGGCGTGAAAGAGTAACAAACATCTATCCATCCATCAATCTAACCAAAACCTGGAGGTGAGTTAGAACTCGCAAACGTTTTGTTTACCTTTTAAAAACGTTAGTTCTTTACATTGTTTTTTTTTTATTTTTTTTATGATAGTGAGTGACAAGACAAGCAAATCATCAGGTGCCTGATGGTAAGCATCACGATTGCCCATATCAGACACGGTGACATCCAGTGTTTTAAAATTCAAAATTCTACGCGGCACTGCACTGCGTCTGTCACCCTGAGATATGAGTTGTTGAATCTCATCAAGCCCAGTAATTTCGCTGGTATCATTGCCCTTCATACCGGAACACAGTAATGTTTGCACATTACTGCTTGGCGGATGAATAACTGGCAAAGTTGTGGTACTTCTCCAGGCGGCCCCCTGCTAAAGAGGCCTACCACTAAAAAATTACTTAATTATTACTTAATTACTATTATTATATTATATTATTATTAAATACTTAAATTACTTAATAATTAATTAGCTAATTGAAAAACTCTAAATAATGAAGCTAAATGACTGCCACGTGGCGTAGAAGGCGCAAGCTTAGCCGGTCATGAGGTCAATCCTCAGGTCATCTCAATGCCTGTAGTCTGAAACAGTGCCCGGCAATAAGCTCGGCCCCTATTAAAT
Source organism: Hemistola chrysoprasaria (assembly GCA_947063395.1). Lineage (NCBI taxonomy): Eukaryota > Metazoa > Arthropoda > Insecta > Lepidoptera > Geometridae > Hemistola > Hemistola chrysoprasaria. Next base: position 8,853,592 of record OX346730.1, read on the forward strand.
GGGACCAATAACGTACTTGCGAAATGTGGATGTTTCTGGTATCTCTTTACAATAGGACAGAGACTGAGTTCCCCTTCGGAAAAAAGGCGTGATGGTATGTTATTTTATTGGAAAAAAAACTAAAAATAAACTCAATTAGGTACTTACCTTCCATCCTTCCATCCTTCCATATGGGATATAATTATTTAATCTACGTCTGGTACTATCTAGAGCTCGGTCGTTAATTATATCGGCGCGGTCAGGTTACAGATATGACCCTAAAGGAGGTGTGTTACCGAGAGCAATTAATTGAAATTCATTCTTAAATATTTTTTATTTTCTCGACAAAGATCCGAGTTCGAGCATTGGGATATGCTGAAAACCAGCGCTGCGTATTCCCACGTAGCATACAGCTGAGCATATCCCTATTGCCATAGATAGATTTCAGTCAATTATAACATAATAGGTAGATGTTATTCTAGGATATAATATTATAATGTGTATAATTATTAAGTAAATAGATGAATAGCAAATATTCTTATATTATAATATCTTGTTAGGCTTAAATTCCGAATTTTAATTCTGTATTCAATTTTGTTCTTGTGGCAATAACACTTTATTTTTTTTTAATTATAATAAATAATGGGACAGAAGGGACACTCCATAAAATCATTAAAATAAATATCGACTCTAGCTCCGACGGAATAAAGGGCAATTCAAGTCGCACAGCGCCGAACTAATTATTGTTATATTAACATATAAGCTCTTTCTCTCGCGTATCTTTTTATCTATTCTCTCTGTCTAGCCCATAGAAATTGTACCGTCAAGACGGACGCCAATAAATCCCATATTTAACACTTTGCCTGACCTTAGGATCGAACCCGGGACCTCATGATTGGCAGTCGAGCTTGCGCCCACTGTGCGACCAAGGCAGATTAATAATTAATAATAATAATAATTATTTGAAATAAAACTCTTAACAGAACTGTATACCCCAATTACACTGCTCGAGTCAATTCATATAGGTTATGTGGACAACCCATATTGTCAGTTTCAGGTCGCCAAAATGCCTACAAGGCCTACTAAAGACCATAATATTATATAATAGGTACGCGTTACATTAATGGCGAATGTTTCCGGTGTACAACCATCTTTATCTGTACGTAATTGACGCACGCCTCGTTATAATACGAAGGGTAAATTATTTACACTAAAGAACATTGTATGTGGTTAGTGGTTGTATACTTTTACTTATTACACACACACACAGTGGTACAATTACTGGGCATGACGAGTTTCAACAACTAATATCTCAGGGTAACAGGCGCAGTGCAGTGCCGCGCAGAATTTTTAATTTTAAAACACTGGGTGGCACTGTGTCTGATATGGGCAATCATGATGCTTATCATCAGGCACTCGCTCGTCTTGTTATTCGCTATCATAAAAAAATGCACACTTTTTACTACTTGTATTAAAAAGGAGTTCTTGGTTTATGGACCACGTTGAGGTCTAATTATGACATTTTCAAATGTTCATAAATTCTATTTTTAGTATCGTCATTATATTATTTATTGGTGGCGCCGTTGAAAAATACTTCAAATCAAATTATAAATTTATTAGCTATTATTATTGGCTAATAAGAGGGCTACTATGTTTGGGAATATTATTGCAAATATCATTCTCTACCCAGCAATATAGGATAGACAGTGTAAGGTTTTCTGAGCCCAGCTTTCTTGGATTCCTTGAAGGCCTTAAAATAACAACTCTTTCGCACATACGTTTTTATTATCATGAGTCTATAGAGTAAGAAAGGAATTAACGGGAATTTCGGTAGATTATTATATTATCGAATTAATTTTTGTACCAAATGGCAAGTTGTATGAAATGGACTCTACAGACTAATCCATTTTTAATGCACTCAAACGAATCACCCTTCCTCTTGAAGCACAGGTTAAAAATGACCGCGCACGATAATTGCTAAACCGTGTTACTTTATCCCCGACGAAATATGACGGTTGTTTGTTTTGTTCAAATTACATAACGTAATGACCGTATCTCTTTATTATTTGAGTCAATTATTTGAACAACTTTTTTAAAGATTTATAACATAACATAACATTAAATTTGCCTACTATAGGACTGAGTCCTGGGTATATCTCTGTCTACCCCTTTGGAAAAAAGGTGTGATGTTTTGTGTTATTAGTAAGATAATAATAAAAAGTGCAATGGGATGGAAAGTGAGATTCAATTTACCTTGATACATAACATACTTAACAGTTCATAAAAAACTAATCTTGATTTTTAACAGCAGCGCTTACATATTATATACATACAGTCACGCCTTGTTCCCGGTGGGGTAGGCAGAGACTATTTCCCTCCACTTGCTACTATCCTGACATATAAATTTCGCTTCGTTCACTTTCATGACATTTTTCATACATGCTCGTCGGTTGTAGGTACTTTTGACTTGGCCTTTCATACGAACAACGTCAACTTATTCTTGAAAGTACGCCCGCGGTCGACCGCTACCGACTTGACCATACACACTAGCCTTATAAATCTCTTTTGTTAATATCCTTTCATCCATCCTCTCCACATGTCCGAACCACCTCAGCATTCCTTTCTCTATCTTTGTCACTACATAATAATCATACAAAACCCCAAAAAGCCCATCAAACACCAAAAAGACACCACAGAATCATAAAACTAATAAAAAAACGTCCAAACAACTGGTGCTATGGGACATTGATGGGTCATATGGGACTTAGGGGTCCCAGTAGGGTTGGGGGTCCCTTGTGTAGGGGGTCCTTAATGGTTATAAACACTAGTTAAATGATCGAATGGTAAGGGTTATTAAGATGAGGGCTTTTTGAGTATTGTCACAGAATAAATAGTAGTTTTTTATTGTTGGGGTGAATTAGCAAATGGGGTTGTTATAAAGGCATATTGTGTTTCGTACCTTTTAACTACAGTAGTTTCATTCCTACTGTATCTTGGAAGAGTTTCGTGATGAAAGCGGGCTTTGTCGTTATAACATAACAGCACACCTTTTTTCTTATTAATATCGGACTGAACACATTTCCAGCCTCGATACTATCATTGAAAATTCGTAATTGCAAAATCGAATAATTTTATTTCATTTTTGACATGTAATTTAATAAATGTCTATATTTTCAAGTTAGGTATTTAATTATGGAATTAAGTTAATTTATTATAAAACTATTGTTGTCATGGGTACTAATTGAATAAATAAATTGATTGAATTTGGCGTTACTTTTCGGTATGTTGTTTTTGACACTAAAATATCAGAACTAAAAACTAAATATTCTTGTTCCAGGAGTTTTATGTTAGTACGACGCCGCTCCTCGAGATGTTACCTCGCTGAACGCTGGACCCAGAGTAAATATTCTTGTTCTAGGAGTTTAAAAACACAGTACCTAAACCAGTACTTCTTATATTTGAAGGACTGTAAGTTCGATGATTAGCGCCATTAAATGACCCCCAAAATGTCCCCTTGTCCCATCCCTATTCCAATTACACAGCGTACACGTCTCATTGTCCGCAAACATAAACCTCATCTCTATTCTATCTATACTCTATGGTTTAATGGAGTAATTACTCGCCCTTCGGAGGGTGGCTACCATAGATTAGGATGCTCGATGCTTGACTTTGATGTTTTTTTTTGTTAACTTTTTTGGGGATTAATTTGATTTAATTGGTATATGTGATTAGAGATATTTTTTGTAAATAAATGTCAATAATGATAAAATGCAACTTTTTGTATATATCTTTGTCGAAGTTATCGAATCTTGTTGAATCTTCAAGCTTATTTTCTTCAGTGGCAACACTGCTATTGAAATAACTCAGAATTAGTAATATAATACAAAATTTAAAATGAAACAATAAAAAATCCTACTAATATTATTAAATGTGAACGTTTGTGAGGATAGATGGATGGCTGGATGTTTGTTACTCTTTCACGCCAAAACTACTGGACTGATTGGGCTGAAATTTCGTATGTAGGTAGGTAGGACCCTGGAATAGAGTATAGGGGTTTTTTTTAGGAATATTCCCACGGGAACGATGTCTACGCGGGTGAAACCACGGGGACAGCTAGTATCTGTATAATATTTGTAAAACCTATTAGACAGCAGATTCTGTTAAAGCTAATTTCAATAACTCCAAAGATTTAAAGCTTAACGACGTATTAACTGTATTTAGGCCTTGATAAAAAAATAATCTTTGTTTCAAATTTAAATATGGAATTATAATAATAGTCGATTATCTCCTAATCGGATACACGACACCCACTCAGCTCTGTAACTGGTAACACTGACGAATCAAATTTAACCATCGAATCATAAACAAACATCTCAATTCAAATTTCGAACAGGCTTATTTCAAATTCAAATAGACAATACTGGCTGGAGTGGAACATTGGAGATTATAAGGGTTGGTACACACCAAGATTGTGATATTTTATTAATATTACAAATAAAAATAAATTATTACTATAATTATTTCGATTAAAAGAAAACATTGTAAAGTTAGCCAATTACCGATTTTAAATGAGTACCTACGTTTATTTTCCTTTATTACAATAAATATATTCAGAATTCTTTGAAATTATGTAAAAATATAATAAGGAATAGGTATGTAGTACTTACATAATAATCTACTAATTGCATGGTCATATATATTTTTATGTCTAAAATTATAAAAACTACTCCATAAAGCTATAACTTTATCTCGTAGTAATATCTTAACATTAACTGATAATTATAATAAAACAAATATAATTAAGTATAACAAAACTGTCACGATTAATAGCAATGATCATAACACTTTAAAAACACAACACACAACCTTTACTTAGTTTTAATAAAATATTAAGTATTTTTAAAAATCTCAATCTAAAAGAGCTCAATTAGAGTAAGTGGTCATCCAGTGTGTTTCCACCCTAACAGCTATTACACGAGCAGTTGGCCAAATGGCGCGAAATCCGACCCCACTCCCTGCCGACCGAAAACATCGGGGTGATCATAGACTAAACATTTTGTTTTCTGTTTTGCGATGGCGACGCACGATTTGTACGTTTTGCTGTTTGGTTCTGGTAATGTTACATTATTATAATTTATTTACCTATTTATAAGACAGAGGAGAGTTATGACTTTCACTAGTTCAAATATCCTTCAAAAATCTAAAGTTATGGGTTACAAAATTCGTTATGATAGATAGACAGATAGATAGATAAACACGTTATTGTACACCATACATAGGACACAAACATAAAGGAATAATGATTATATTAATCTTAGGCTAGTACAAGTGGCGGTCTTATCGCTTAAAGCGATTTCTTCCAGACAACCGGAAGGAAAGGAATACTTTTCTCATGAGTTTTTCTAGTCGGCGGTCTACTGATGCTCAAACATGGGCAAATACCCTGCATTTTACGTGTATACCCAAAATAAGATCACACATTCAAAAAAGCTTTTTCAGGCTTAATCCAGTAGCATAAAAAAACAAGTCATATCTGTTGTTTTTTATTTTTTATTCTATGTCGTGCATTAGGCGCAGCCCGGCCGGCTAATGGGTCCGACACATATTTTCAATTCGTTCTCTTTGCTCCGGTACTCTGTGGTCTGTTATTGGGATAACTTTTTATTTTTATTATGATTTAGAGGCCGTGGCTTTTGAATTCGGAACATAGGTTTTATTCGTGTTGATAATAGCTAGATTTTTATATTTTTTTAAGTTATTTTTTATTTGGGGGGATTTTGACTGTACCTATAAATCTCTTAAAGTAGGAAAGTACAACATAATTCTGAAAAAATAAAAAAATTGTTTCTGTACTCGTTAAAATACTTTTTCTATCCTACAAAACCTACCTTTAGAGTTTAGAGGAACAAAACCATCGCTACATACTTATTTTAAAGAAGTCTTGTTTGACGGGGAAATGGGAATATCCAGTTCATGTATATTTATTATATGTTTGTATATGACTGCCTCGGTGGCGTAGAGGGCCCATGCTCGACTGCCAATCAAGAGGTCTCGGGTTCGATCCCCAGGTCAGGCAGTGTTAAATATTGGATTTTTACATTGGGAATTATCTCAATAACTGCCTGGAGTCTGGAACTGTGCCCGGTAGATGGCAATAGGCTCGCCCCCTATTACATGGGACCAATAACATACTGGCGAAATGTGGGTGTATCTACTATGGAACTGAGTCCTGGGTACACCTCTGCCTACCTCTTCGGGAAAAAGGCGTGAATGTATGTTTTTATGTATATTAGATTGTATATAATATGTATGCATATATATTAGATTTTCGACTTGCACATGCCCGTACTCCGTACCTCATCCCTGAGTTGCTCCCTGATTCAATCAAACACATAATGTTCAAAATCACTTTCACAAGCTTAAAAGTTCGTGGAGTCACCATCGGCTATGCGTTACGGATCGAGTGGACGGTATGCGTTTCTTAATTGATTCTGGTGCTAAAATCTTAGTGATACCCAAAGGTCATAAGTGTGTGATGTTGAGAATATATCCACAAAAATGTGTATATATCCTACCAATGGCAGCAAAATTAAAACTTATGGGCAAAAAGACATTAATACTTGATATTAACCAACGTCGTGTATTTAAGTGGACATTTATTATTATTGGCCTGATAATAATAATAATAATAATATTCTAACAGAACGGATTACCCCAATTACACTGCGCGAGTCAATTCATAATATGGATTATGTGGACAACCCATATTGTCAGTTTCAGGTCGCCAAGATTCCTATGCAGCCTCCAACATGAGCTAACGACTGCTCCCTACATATCTTATAGGAAACTGCCGGGACCTACTGTTTAACGTGCCATACGTAACACGGTAGTGCCCAGGCGAAAAGTCCACATGGTGAGATTCGATCCAGGGACACCGGATCTGATCTACAACATTTGCACATTCCGGCTTCGCGCTACGTCACCGCTGTGTAGGAACACAGGTACATACATTCACGCCTTTTTCCCGAAGGGGTAGGCAAAAATGTATCCAGGACTCAATCCCATAGTAGATACACCCACATTTCGCCAGTATGTTATTGGTCCCATGTAATAGGGGGCGAGCCTATTGCCATCTACCGGGCACAGTGCAGACACCAGGCAGTTATTGAGAAAATTCCTAATGGAAAAATCCAATACTTAATACTTTGCCTGACCTGGGGATCAAACCCGGAATCTCCTGATCGGCAGTCGAACTTGCGCCCACTTCGCCACCGAGGCAGGAAATGGGAAAATAATCTAAAATCTAGATGTAAAATTATATAAAAAAAGCATTATAAGTCATAGACAATTCAATAACCTAAAAACTGGCCGAAAAGAACTCCAAATAAAAACTACTTACTTTGTATTTGGAATGCAATAGGACCATCTGCCGCCACAATGGGCACTTACATGCGTATTACGATCTTTGAAAATCGAACGTACCGAAACTAATTTTGACGAAAATCATTCTTATAGCTTAACTTATAGAGTCTCTTTTCCTGTGACTATTATAAAAAAGTCCCCCATTTCTATGAGGATTAAGTATAATGAATCGTAAATTCGATCTTTGACACCTTTTTCATTCGTATCCGAGTGATTTCTATGATTGTATCAGACGGCGCCATTTTGAATGGGACCTTACTTTGTAACATTAAGGTTGAAAATTCAATAATAAGGACGTTCTATATGTGTAAATTAAAATGTCTTTTTGAGGGGAGAATCACAAACTATAAGGCTACAGAAGGCAGGATAAGATTTCTGATTAGGAATAGGCGTATGCCTGACTTAGGAATACGCATCTAGGGTTGGCCAGAAAACGCGCAAATCAAATATCATTTAAAGCCACTAACATATTGGTTTTGTCGGTCTGTTGTCGTGCTCTGGTTTACTGGTTCCCGAGATACAAGTTTACTCTTAGTTCGGGACTAGTAAATCAATGTGCGCGGTTGCGGGCACGATCAGACCAGTTAGAGCCTATGCTTACTTATAAATATTATAATGACTAAGTGCGGATCCAATATTTTTTTGTACCTAAATAAGGCTTATTAACATCCGTTTGTAAACTCTTTTCGCAAATAAACATTTTATTTATTTAAAAAAAAAAAAAATTATATATTTCCAGATATGACTGTCGCAGCGAACGCTTAGGAAAAAACTGTATCCAACTATTTGACAAAGCAGCTTATCGCCTTAGGCTGGGTTTATGATCGCTGGTTAAACCAATGGATCAATGGTTAAATTTATTGACAAATACATTCGACAAAATTCGTTTTTTCATTCCTGGTTAACTATTTTTTTCCACACGATATAACCATTGGTTAGAAATTTAACTATAGTTTGACAAATGGTTATCTTAACCGCAACTAACGATCAAAAAACCGGCCCTTAGTCCTATTCTCGCCGTCAGTGAAAGTTAATGAACTAAAAATTACTAAATGAGCCTCTGAAATTGTGAAAAAAACCTACTAAATTAGTCACTACAAAACTAATGCTAATTCACATTATTTCTCTACGGTAAAAAAAAATTGATTCTATATTTGTTATTGAGATATTGTTGCGCGTCTGCGTGTGTACAAGTTTCGTTCGACACCGGCTTTCTGTACTCAATAAATTTTGTGAATGAATAGAGTGATTTTTAGCTTAGCCTTAGCGCCATTATGTTGGTAGCAATGTAATTGTGATCAATTTTATTGTAATAGAGAACGTATTTGTTAATTTGAGGGCGCGGAGTGTTGATTTATATTTATTCGGTTGAACACGCTATTGTTTTTGTGTTCTATTTTTAAATGTTAACGATAATTATGTTAGAATTACGTGTGATGTGGTAAGATAAATACCGTGATAATGATTTCCTGGTGAATGATTGATAGAAAATACAAAAACTGACAGCAAAAAAAAACTATGAACTTCATAAAAAAAGGTTGGTTGTTAATAATAACATTAAGAATTCAAATAGCATAATCCTAATGTATAATTTAAATAATTCTTTAAAGTTACGAATCCGTCCAAGTCGAAATAAAAAAAAAAAAACAAAATTATTACCAATAAAATTAAATTATATCACTAAAAAAATAAATATTGATTACGTATGAAAGTGTGCCGCTGACCTTTTTTAAAAAAAGCAATGTAAAATTCAGCCTATTTATAAAATTCAAAAATTTAAACTTGGAATATAAAATGTTCGCGTCATTTGAGCGGTGTTGTGAAGTGTTGCGAACGAATTCAAACGTGGATTGTAGCGGACTCGCTCGCGGCTACGTCACAGAATATCAAATAATATAGAAGGTTAACTTCATACAACATAATATTATACCTAGGTAGATAGAATAAGCATTTATAACATAACATCACGCCTTGTTTCCCCTAATGGTTAGGCAGAGATGTACCCATTCCCAAAGTAGGTAGGTACTTATACCTACATTTTACTAGTTGCTTTTAAGTCCCATGTATAAGGGTCAAGCCATTTTAGGCTGCTGTCGAGAAATAATGGAAAAACCCACCCATTTTTTTATGTGTTCGACAATGCGGCTTAAGATGGAGCACGCTTGTTCAGTAATAATTAAAAACCTATCCACTCTTGACTTGAACACACCCACGTTATAGTTTTCGTAGAAGACGGCAGCGAGTTCCATTGCTTCGTACGAGCTGTTGGTAAATCCACCAAATAATGGTGACGTTTTGCCTGACCTTGGCATCGAACCCAGATCTCAGGACCTCATGCTCCTCAGTAGCGCTTGTGACCTCTACACTACAGCAGAGGCAGTGAAACTATATGATATTATTTTCATTCTGTTTACACCGTTGCGTTGCTAGATGAATGTTTGGAAGACTCGAGGTGGCCTCGTCCCACGCGTACTGTGGGCTGAAGCAAAGTCATGACCCAAGTCTCAGTTAGTCTCCATTTCATCCACTAAATGGAGTACCGTGGTAGCTCACCTCGACCCGATCTCCACCTGAGCACGCGGCATACACTGATGCGCCTTTGAGCACGACAGGTTGTCGACATCGAATGGCCTCCGCGAGGCAGCTCGTTGGGCTGGAGTCACGGCAAGCCTCGACCCGCCCCCTTAATACGAACGGCAGTAGAAGTGTGGAAATCGTTTAATTGCTTAATGTTCGCTGTCAAACGGCATACAAAAAATGACGTTTGACAGCAAAATTTACAGCTATTATTACGCGATTGCATGTTCGTAATACCACCGCCGAGCAGGCCTGGGACACTCCGCAATAAAGGTATGAAACTACAAGTAGCTAGGGCGTCCGTCTTGACGGTACAATTTCTATGGGCTAGACAGCTGCGTCGAAGCTAGAGTCGCTATTAATTTAAATAAAATGAAATGAAATATATTTATTTGCCAGAAGTATGGTAGTAAAATAAGTCATTACATAAAGCAGTAAAGTTTCACATACTTCGCCGGTAGATACACCGAAATGCAAATATTTTAAATACACGCATGCGAAGAAATGCGAAGAACCCAGTCTATTACAAATTAAGAAACACACAATTTTTTTAATTCAAAATTAAAAAATTACTGTAGTCAGATTCAATTAAAAATACATTCAAGTTAATCATAATAATATAATATTCACATTAATGTCATGAAAATAAAAATAAAACAAATGTCCACATAATTCGAATTCAATGATTTTGAGGAGTGTCTCTTCTGGCCCTTTAGTACTTTAGTATTCTGTGACCCGAGGCACCGATCTCTACTTGTGCAGCCTCTGCCTCAGCCCGAGGATGCCTCAAGTGGATACGCAACCTAATAGGTAACCTCTGTAGGTATTTTTATAAGCACAGTGCCTACTGTATGTTTTAACTCTGTGCCGTGTTAGTGTACGGCTGTAGTGTGCAACGGTGATAGTGACGGTGATTTCCCACCGGCATGTGACGCGCGACCAATCACAGCTCTACCCCACCTCCCCTCCACACCTCCCGCGTCAGGGCTGTCACATTTAACTTTGTTACGAATAATAAAATAAATAAAATAAAATTAGAAAGCCTTTATTTTTCTACTGCACAAAATATTATCTTAATAAACATAGTTTAAATGATCTAAAATTAATGTTACGAGTAGCATAATTTAATTCATTTTAACTAAGTTCTTTATCTACCGTGAGTGTTATATTTTCCAGTAATACGGCTTTCTACGGAGACCACAGACCAGCAAGCGCAGCGCAGGACGTCCACCCACAAGGTGGACAGACGATCTGATAAAGACGGCAGGAACACGATGGAGGTGGGCCGCTTACAACCGGACTGAATGGAAATCTATGGGGGACGCCTATGTTCAGCAGTGGACGTCCTATGGATGAAATAATGATGATGATGATGATGAATACTTTACCCACCTATTTAAGTCCAAAGCTCCGTTTCCGTCATGATCTCAGAGCATTAACTACTGAGGAAGGGAATCAACATTCACGAATAAAAACGTAATTAAAGGTTTTATTTCTTCATTGCTTTCCGCTGATAATAACTCTAGCTTCTGAGCAGCAGGTCCCAGATTAAATATCTTGAAACGCATGTCTGTTTGATCTCTGTCATAGAATTATATGCGTCATAGATGATAGTCGTATTAAAAATGAAAGAGGTCTTCGGAGAGTAAATAAAGCTATAAGAACCCACGTAGAAAGTGTTGACAACCCTAACCCCACCTAATACGTCCCTCCCTAATCAACACCGTGCCGCAAACAGCCGTCTTATTCGCTGTTTCAAATTTTAAATTTCGAATTCTCGTGTTCCACATCCGAAATTCAATTTCGTTGGAAAATTTATGTTTAGTGTTATAGACGAACTAATGTTATTTATGAATATTTTAGAACATCGCGTTATGATTTTATATCTATAAATTAGAAGGTCATTAAATTTTATTGTAGCGCATTACTGCGAACGTAGACAAAGCTACGAAAACGCTACGAAAGTGCTACGAGTTTCATAGCACTAACACCGTGCAACGAATTAAAAATCTTTATAAAAGTTTTTTATTTTCTCGTTCAAAAACCGATGACATTACACCGAATGATTTTTCCATTTCACTTCGTCTCCGAATGAGTGCGTTCTCATTTGAGCAATGACATTTCGACGGCTGTGTTCTTTGTTACGCAAAAATATATAGCGTTCCATTTCAGATTGAAGTTTGGTTTTTCATGTTGGCAGTTGATCTATGCATTTAGTCTTTATGGAGGATAGTGATGAGGTAAACGTTCAGTTCTGCACAATACGTTAATAACAGTTAGACTGTGTTTTGTTTTATTTTTCTTTAGTTACTAATTAATTATTGACAGCCTCGTTGGCCCAGATGGTAGTAACTCTGCCTTCAGTGCCGCAGGGCCCGGGTTCGATCCCCGGCCAGGTCAATCATTTTGTGTGCATGTACATGTCTGTATGGTCTGTGTCTGGGTGTTGTAAGCTTATATAAGTATATATATCAGTCATCTGGTTACCATAGTACAGGCTTCTAGCCTAGTTTGGGACCAGATGACCGTGTGTGGTATAAAAAAAGAATTATGGACAGCTTTATAATTCCATATATGACATTCATTTCCATATATGACAGAGTGGTGAGGGATGAATTGTGGTCAACATTGTCTGTGTATGGGGTGAGCGCCAACTTGATACGAGCACTGAAATCACTCTATGAGGGTTCCAGTGCTTGTGTCAGGGTAGACGGAGCTTACACAGACTGGTTTCACATCGAAAAAGGTGTTAGACAGGGATGTGTAGCTTCGCCATGGCTGTTCAACTTATTCATAGACAATTGTCTGAAAGATTTGAAAGAAAGTGCGTATGGGTTAGGAATGAATGAGTTGACCGTCAAATGCCTCCTATACGCTGATGACCAGGTCATACTGGCATCATCAGAGAAGGAGTTGCAAGCGATGGTTAATATTACGAATGCTGCTTTAACAAGCAAAGGGATGAAAGTGAATGTAAGCAAGACGAAAGTAATGGTTTTTGATAGAGAAGAATGTATGACAATTTGCAAGATTCTGATTGATGGAGAAAGAGTGGAACAAGTAAAAGAGTTTGTATATCTGGGTTCAAAGTTCACAAGGGACGGAAAGTATGACTGTGACATTGAAAGAAGAGTTGTGGCAGGAAATCAGGTGAATGGGGCGTTGCATACTTTTATGAACAGTCAGAAAGTGTCTAAAAAGGCACGACTGGCTGTGCATAGAGGGGTGCTTATCCCCACACTTACGTATGGTAGTGAATGTTGGGTCTGGCAGAAGAAGCATGAAAGTAAGATTAATGCTGTGGAAATGAGAAGTTTGAGAAGTATGACTGGAGTGACCTTGATGGACAAAGTGAGGAACAGTGTGATAAGGGAACGCTGTGGCGTGTTAGAAGATGTAGTGACAAAGATAGAGAAAGGATTGCTTAGATGGTTCGGACATGTGGAGAGGATGGACGAAAAGAGATTGACAAAGGAGATTTATAAGGCTAGTGTGAATGGTCAAGTCGGTAGGGGTCGACCTAGGCGTACCTTTCATGAACAAGTTGATGTTATCTTACGGAAAGGCCAGGTCAAAAGCACCAACAACCGACGAGCATGCATGAAGAATGTGATGAAAGTAGAAGAAGCGAAAGTTGTATGTCAGGATCGTAGCAAGTGGAAAGAAATAGTCTCTGCCTACCCCAACGGGAACAAGGCGTGACTGTATGTATGTATGTATGTTATAATTCCAAATGTGACTTTCAAGAATATTACAAAAGAGGATCTTATATTTTTATTAAAGAATGCTTATTATACAATTTTTTTTACAGAAGTAAATTATCTATTCCATTAATTAGTCCACAATTTAAATAAACAAATTGCAAAACAAATCCAATATTATACTTCATTAATATTTATTGAAAAATCAAAAAAACTCTAACTGAATGCTAAGCAACATTTCTATAGGTGTCAACTTAGGTGAAAGGTACATTTCGGAACAAATTTTTATATACACTTAACGACAATTCTATTATTTAAGCTATAAAGTTGAAAATCGCTTGCAGCTTGAACATATTGGTTTGATAGAATTTTTTCGACCAAATTTTATTTGTCACTCAATTTGAACTTTGTAACCCCTAAGTGTATTGAGTTAAGGTCGATTTTGGTTTGGTATTTGGTTTCAGGATATGTTTGTACAAAGATAATACCATTTTTCATATTAAAAGTTGGTTATTTCGAATGTATTCCCTCGCTTTGTGTCGGAAGGATTACATGATTGGTCCTTAAATTATATGATAAGCAAGACTTTAACGTCTTAAGATTGGAAGAATTTGCAAGCAATAGTTCAAATGCCCATAAAGGAGAGCAACTCCACAGAATAAATAAATAATAGTTAACAGATCAGGTCTAACGTAATACCGCGGTTAGCACACACCTTAATAGGAATTATCTCAATAACTGCCTAGAGTCTGGAACTGTGCCCGGTAGATGGCAATAGGCTCGCCCCCTATTACATGGGACCAATAACATACTGGCGAAATGTGGGTGTATATACTGTGGGGCTGAGTCCTGGGTACACCTCTGGGAAAAAGGCGTGAATGTATTTATGTTAACAGGATACAGGACCTTTTAGCAGTCTGATGGAGGATGAAAGAGGGTTTTTTTACACTTTTATAGTAAACTAGTGTGAACAAAGCGGCTTTGCCCGCTCGCAATTACGAAACATGGGAGTTTTATACCAAAACTTTGACGCTCTTTTTGAATGCGAATTTTCAAACCTCATAGAAAGTAAATTTTCAAAAATCCTTTCTTAGCACACGTCCAGACAACGAAAAGAACCTACATTCCAAGTTTTAAGATTTTTTTTTTTTTAATCTTTATTTTTATAGAGGGTCTCAATCAAATGATTATGCCACCCTCATAGGAGCATGAACCAAAACTAAATCAAACTAGATCAATGGTTTGGTCTGCGTGACATGTCAGTCAGTGAGTTATTCAGGATTTTATATAAGTGGCCCGCCCCGGCATCACACGGGTAGCAGAAGTAGGTATAGTTGGTATAGTGAACGTTTAACAGGAGTAAATTCATGATACATTTTATTTCATCACATTAGAAACCTCTAAAATTATCAGTGTTTCTCTACTATATTATGCATGTATTATACATATAAACCTTCCTCTTGAATCACTCTATCTATTAAGAAAAACCGCATCAAAATCCGTTGCGTAGTTTTAAAGATCTAAGCATACATAGGGACAGACAGCGGGAAGCGACTTTGTTTTATACTATGTTTTATTATATTATGTTTGTTTTATTATAATATGTATGTTTTATTATATGTAATGATAGTAATAAAATCAATATGTCAGGTCTAGTTGTGTATTTGATCTATGTTTTGTATCAAAAGGTATTGACTCGGAAAATGGATTCGGATTATGAAATGAATATCAATATTTTGTTAGAATTTTCTTTGAGTCTCTATTCCGTGTAAGATTATTTTATGATAATTAGGAGTTGGGTTTTCTTTGAATGTGTTTTTTTAAACTTACAATGTATATTCTTATGTAAATAAAGGAGTGGCACGTTAGTATATTTGCCATCTTCAAGTATTAATATATTTAGGGAAGTAAATATGAAGACGAAATACTACCTTCTGAAATGGGTTTGGGAAAAGTATTAACATTTGTGTATTTTTGAAATACATACATTTTATTTTTTTGTAGTGGTAGGCCTCTTTAGCAGTCGGCCGCCTGGGGAAGTACCATCTTTGCCAGTTATTCATCCGACAAGCAGTAATGTGCAAACATTACTGTGTCCCGGTCTGAAGGGCAATGTTACCAGCGAAATTACTGGGCATGACGAGACTCAACAACTAATATATCAGGGTGACAGACGCACTGCAGTGCCGCGCACAATTTTTAATTTCTAAACACTGGGTGTCACTGTGTCTGATATGGGCAATCATGATGCTTACCATCAGGCACTTGATTTGCTCGTCTTGTCACGCACTATCATAAAAAAAATTACTTAAAATATGACACTATTTTTTCTGTAGCTCTTCAAAAAATGAGCACGCGCTGTTGTTTTCGTGACAGTCACAATGCTTACGGAAGCCGCGGCGTGACGTCATCGTATTCAAATCTCTCACTAGTCTGTCGGACACGATGACGTCACACGGCCAGCGAACTAAGCGAAGTAATAGTGTTTTAAGCAAATTAATTATGTACAATAACTTTGTAAATACTTATCGTATCGACGTGAAATAAAAACTATTGGCTTTGGAATAACGGCTTCTATAATGGTATATAAAAATTAACTGATTTTTTTTTCGTTTTTCCCACGTCGTCTCAACTTAACATAACATACATTCACGCCTTTTTCCCGAAGGGGTAGGCAGAGGTGTACCCAAGACAGTCCCATAGTAGATACACCCACATTTCGCCATTATGTTATTGGTCCCATGTAATAGGGGGCGAGCCTATTGCCATCTACCGGGCACAGCTCCAGACTCCAGGCAGTTATTGAGATAATTCCTAATGGAAAAACCCAATATTTAATACTATGCCTGACCTGGGGATCGAACTCGGGACCTCTTGATTGGCAGTCGAGCATGCGCCCACTACGCCACCGAGGCACGTCGACTCCTAACGAAAAAATTCAGTGACACTTTTCCTGACCTGATCGAACCGGGACTACATGATCGGCAGTAGTCCTTGCAAACCACTACGCCACTGAGGCAGTAATAAATAAATATTTTAAATATCCTAATATTGACATCCTCGTTGGCTCAAATGGTAGTAACTCTGCTTTCTGTGTTGCAGGCCCCGGGTTCGATTCCCGGCCAGGTCAAACATTTGTGTGCATGAACGTGTCTGTTTGATCTGTGTCTGGGTGTTATAAGCTTATATAAGTATGTTTATCAGTAATCTCGCTACCATAGTACAGGCTTCTAGCCTAGTTTGGGACCAGATGACCGTGTGTGGAAGTTGTCCCATATTATTATTATTTTATTGAGAATGAAGTAAACTATTATGTGTCT
This sequence comes from Hemistola chrysoprasaria, assembly GCA_947063395.1. Taxonomy (NCBI): domain Eukaryota; kingdom Metazoa; phylum Arthropoda; class Insecta; order Lepidoptera; family Geometridae; genus Hemistola; species Hemistola chrysoprasaria. Next base: position 8,870,591 of record OX346730.1, read on the forward strand.
ACACATCTATACGTATTATTACAGTATTTGCCCAATAAAAGGGCCAGCAAGCACTCCATGCGCGTCATTCACCAACTGACAAAAGAAAAAAAGCAATCTTGTCAGATTGGCATTTGGGCCCGTGTAGGAAGGCCCCTTCTATTGCGTACTTTTGGGGCTATATTGTTAGGAGATGATTGAAAAGCGTTTTGTCGTGACTCGTGACGTAATATATGTGACAGTGTAACAGTATGAGCATGTTGATGTTTTGTCAAATAGATCAGCTGAACGGTTTTTTTTAAGTGAGTGTACAAGACGAGCTAATCAGGTGCCCGATGGTAAGCATCATGATTGCCCATATCAGACACAGTGCCGCCCAGTGTTTTAAAATTCAAAATTCTGCGCGGCACTGCACTGCGCCTGTCACCCTGAGATATTAGTTGTCGAACTTTATCATGCCCAGTTATTTCGCTGGTAACATTGCCCTTCAGACCGGAACGCAGTAATGTTTGCACATTACTGCTTGGCGGTTGAATAAATGGCGAATAAAGGTGTGGTACTTCCCCAGGCGGCCCCCTGCAAAAGAGGCCTACCACTACAAAAATTTCGAGGCATGTCGTCTGACTTTTAATATGTGCCTGCTATACCTAAAATAATTTCCACTTTCTATGTAATTCAGAATCTCTTAAATGTCCATTTCACAAAATGTCTACTTTCGAAAATGTCTATTTTTCTCAAACGACCTGATACTTATCAAGTCAGTTTTCTTTTTAGGAATAGTACCTACATATGAAAAGTCATACGACATGCCTCGAAATCATAATGTTATATATCCCACGGCCGGTGTTTTGCGAACTAGTTTGACACACTACCGCGTGTCTTGATAGGTAAACTCAACACGTAGGCTCCAGATGATGATCTTGCCATACTGTATGTATGAAACGGTATATGTTTTGGTAATTTAGTGTTGCCCGTTTCGAATAAACGAGGGTTGTAATTGGGAAGGAGGTTTTAAGCCGCATATGTCTGATTGATTGCTTTTTGATGTCGTCTTGCTCTCTATTCAACGGTTGGTAGCATTGCGCTTATTTTTTTAAAAGTTCAAAGACAATAAAAATAAGTGATTTCTTTTTGTATCTATCTAGTGCAACCTCATTTTTTTACTTTAGAATATTTTTTCTCGTATATTCGGCATGCAAAGTATTGATCATTAAAACCTTTTTGGTACGCGTTGAAAATAGTGCAACCTCTTTTTAAGTTCCGAATACTTTTCCCTCGTAAATTCGGCTTGTACCATTTACGTTCCGTTCCACGTTTGATACGCAGTCTTTGAACGTAGAGTTGGTAAAGCCGGCGTCAATCAGACAAATTGGAGGACCAAAGAACGCGTCCTGTTCTCGACTCGAGTTCGCATGATTAGTAGTGATGGGAAAATATTGGGACAAAAATTGCGCGTATTTAGATTATGCAAATAAAAATGATGTAATAATTTATATAAAAAATTGTGACAAAGTTCAAACAGAAATTAGGCTACCTTGGCAGACAGCAAAATTAGGCAGCAGTATTTAAAATTGTTGTTCAGCAGGCTTGACTGTGGACAACAGCAGGATTAAATTATTGCTCGCTGAACGCTGGATCCAGAGGTAACATCTCGATGATGCGTCGTGTAGACGCGAAACACGTGTCGATATATGAATGGTGTCACTAACAAAAATAATATCTAATAGCATTTCCTCTTTGCATGCAATTTTGCGGGCGGGAGGGCGGTGCACTGTGCATGTTGTTTTTGACACTAAAAAATCGGAACTTTCTTGTTCTAGGAGTTTGCAATGGAGTTCCGAAAAGTAACGCCAAATTCAATCAATTATCTTGATCTTATGATAACACACCATATATTTTTTAAATATGTTCCTTTTTGGTGTTAATGTTACTTTTTATTGAATTAGCTTAGTCTTAATTTTGTTAGTTACGATTTTTACGTTTTTTTTTATTATATGGGGACAACTTCTACACACGTTCTACATCTCAAACTAGGCAAAACCTGTACTATAGTAACCAGAATACTGCTTATACATACTTATATATGCTTATAACACCCAGACACAGATCAAACAGTCATGTTCGTACGCACAAATGTTTGAGCCAAAAGTTTTATAAATACACGTTTTAAGAAATTGACATTTTATAAGGGCAGAGTATTGTAAATTGTAACGTACCACATCACTATCAAAGAGTTCGAAATTTGAAATGAATGGGCACACGGCGCCGGCACCTTCTGTTTCGCAACACAACATCGAATATTGGTGTTCCATTTTTGAACTGGAGCGGATAATTAAAAGTATTTTTCATTTTTCCTAAACTTTCATTCCACGAAATTGAATGGTTGGAATACTTATATGAGATTAATTCGATTTCACGATAGAAAAATATTATCTTATACATATATTATGTACATATTATTTATTATGTCATTAAATTTATATTACGTGTTTATTAAAACATAAATATTATAACCATAATACAAAAAACCTATCCCGTATAAGAGTAGGTAAGTGAAGCGGAACGTTAAAAAACTAAAAAGATAATGCTGTCGAAACAAAAGACAGGTGAAATACATAAATAATTCAAAATAAGAATCATAAATCCAAAGTTAGAACATAAAACACCTCACCGCCACCTCGTGATAGCATTCTCGTGTTCTCCGTTCGAAATCCATTTCAAATGTGATTCGAATCCGATCCGTCAAATAGATGGATTTTCGTTAAAAGGTTAAATGTTTATTATATAGTTCGACACAAAAGAGTAGAAAATAATGGGGGCGCCACTGTCTCTTACTAGAGTTAAAACAATTTAATCAACACATACACTTTAAATTAGTTCCGTTTCTACTCTTTTGTGTCGAGCTATACCAACCTCATTTCTAGTCACTCCTTTTAACACACGAAATATTTATACTTACCAACTTAGAAAGAAAATTAAAAAATAAAGCAAGTCCTTTATTTTTATAACGATTCTACTTACATCTTTGTTATTTATTATTTTAATCGTTTAGTTTAATCATCGAGGTGGTTTATATGTTTCATTTTTAATTAAATAACACAGTTAATTTTCCCCAATCCCCAAAAAGTTACAGCAAAAACATGACAAATTCCAAATTCAAACGGAAGCAAGCGATACCATCGAGGGAGGTTTCGGACAGAGGTCGTATTAATCGTCATTAGCACTCCTTGATTAGCGCCTCCTTACAGACTTACTCGTGTTTACTTTCTTGGCGACACTTTTGGGGTGGTCGGGAGCCGGGAGTGAAATGGAACGTATGGATATGATTTTTTAATTTTTACACGAACTTTTGTTTCCATTTTCCATGACGACTCATGTCAACTTTACCGCCATTTCTGTCAAACTTTTTTTTACATGTATATAGAGTATCTCAGTGAGTTCTATTAACGAACATGTGTCTTTCTCACTGTCAAAGGAGTTGTTGGTTTAAGAGCCACGTCGACCTTTTAATTTTTGGTGAGGTGTTTTATGTTCTAACTTTGGATTTATGATTCTTATTTTGAATTATTTATGTATTTCACCTGTCTTTTGTTTCGACAGCATTATCTTTTTAGTTTTTTAACGTTTCGCTTCACTTACCTACTCTTATACGGGATAGGTTTTTGGATTATGGTTATAATATTTACGTTTTAATAAACACGTAATTTTGGTTTTATTTAATAGGTCTAATAATAATATAATCAAATGTGCATTCATAATATTTTTTAGCATCGCCATTAATTATATTAAATTAAGATAATGTTCTATTAGAATTGGAACACGCGTCGCCATAAAATCAATACACTAAGTATTTATTTAATGGCGACTGGCGAATGGCTTAACCTCACTTAATACAAATCAAATTATAAATTAATCGGCGATAATAAGAGGGCTACTAATGTTTGGGAGATTTTATTGCGAATAACATTCTCTACCCGGCAATATAGGATAGACAGTGTAAGATTTTCTAGGCCCAGCTTCCTTGGATTCCGAGTTGGTCTCCTTTTTATCGTTGACAGTGACAAAGCCACAGAGTATATTATATCCACCAACTGCCGACCAAGACCGACAACCGACTGCCAATCAAGAGGTCCCGGGTTCGATCCCCAGGTCAGGCAGTGTTAGATCTTTCCATTAGGAATTATCTCAATAACTGCCTGGAGTCTGGAACTGTGCCCGGTAGTTGGCAATAGGCTCGCCCCTACATGGGACCAATAACATACTGGCGAAATGTGGGTGTGCCTACTATGGGTCTGAGTCCTGGGTACACCTCTGCCTACCCCTTCGGGAAAAAGGCGTGAATGTATGTTTATGTATGTATGTACTTACATTTGCCGAAAATGTTATAGTTCGTTCCAATTGCAGAGAGAAAAACGGTCATCGACCCTTTGGGTATTATGGTTGACGGGAAGAGAGAGGCGCGTCAAGCTCTCTCGTTCTACCCTGTAAGAAATGCAATGAAAGATTTTCTCTCTGTATTTAGAACGGAGTATAGTAACATTATAAAATCGTATCCACATGTTGATGTCGCGGGCCCCAGTGTATACCGAGTATGATTCAACATTTAACTGTTAAGCAACGCCCGCCAAATTTGCGGAGACGACATCTTGCCGTACTTCTGTACTATCGATCACAAAGCTCTTACGGAATTGTGCAAATACTAGTTGTGCCTCGCGCTTTTACCACGTTGTTATCGTTCCCGTGGGAATATCGGGACCACGAGTACCATATGTGTTATTCCAGGGTCTAAACTATCTTCATAGTGAATTTCAGCCCAATCAATTCAGTAGTTTTGGCGTGAAAGAGTAACAAACATCAATTTATCCATCCATCCTCACAAACTTTCGCTTTTATAATATTAGTAGCATTAACACGATTTATTTGACACTGGCTCGGTGGCTGATATTTTTATAGTGAAGTATGTCCCTGTCATTTTGATTTTTCTTATAAACCCTTGGTTTTTTTCATAGTGAACTTCCAAAAATTCCAGTTTTACTCGCGTGATTAGACGTTCACTACAAATAAAAATGTACAATTTAAAAACAAATAAAATGATAACATACTTTACTTTATTTTTAAAATATCAGGATATATTTTTATCAAAGGAGTTTACTTTTTTTTTAGTAAATTTTCCATAGATTGTGTCAAACTGCTAAGAGGTCCTGTCTCCTGTTAAGCCCGTCCAGCGTACCTACTTGTATAATAGAGGTAACCAGCAATCATAGCCGTGACTGTGGCGAAACTGACAGAAAAACCTATTGTGGAATGGACTCCTAAATACTGAATCCTAAATGCTAGGTTCTAAACTCAAAATAGGCACTAACTGAAATAGAAAATAGATTCTACGCGTGATCAAAATGCTGCCGTTTATCTGGCCCAATGTATAAGCATTGCTATTCAACGTGGCAATGCCGCCAGCATCTGGAGTACGCTGCCCAATGACAGTGGTTTTCAGCACTTGGATTTTCTATAGATTTTCGATTTGCATAGTGTATTGGGATAGATATTAAGCAGGTAGCTCTATTGTTTAGTCATTTTTCAATAGATCCACTCTGCCCCTTGAAAAAAAGTGATAAGTATAACGACTGAAATAAGAAAAATAAAAATACGACGCCATTTTCTGCTCGACGATACCGCATATTGTAACTTGGCCACCTTTGAGATATTTTCTAAAGAGCATGAATAAACTCTTAGACCTCGACTCAACCATCTTGATACTCTTACAATTTTAATCATAACATACATTCACGCCTTTTTCCCGAAGGGGTAGGCAGAGGTGTACCCAGGACTCAGTCCCATAGTAGATACACCCACATTTCGCCAGTATGTTATTGGTCCCATGTAATAGGGGGCGAGCCTATTGCCATCTACCGGGCACAGTTCCAGACTCCAGGCAGTTATTGAGATAATTCCTAATGGAAAAATCCAATCCAACCTGGGGATCGTACCCGGGACCTCTTGATTGGCTGTCGAGCATGCGCCCACTACGCCACCGAGGCAGTCAATTTTAATCATAATAATATTGATTACTTACCTATTTCTGTCACATCGTATGAGCCATGTGGTCCCCGGCTATATAATAGGGCTACCCTTTCTCATCCCGTGGGAGCCGTGAAACCAGGCAGAGCGACATTGTTACACTATTACCAATACTAACTGTTTGACATTAGAGAGTGGACAGTAGTGCTCTCCGACACCAAGTATTACAACTGCTGCGCAACAAACGTGGTGATTTAGGCTCAATGTGTCTATATTTATAGTTTATGGCGTTCTATGGTGGAGGCCTATGTTCAGCAGATGATGATGTGACCTATTTTTGTCACACTCGCGACACACTGCTGAACGGATGCGTAGTGATAAAGTGTGACAGCTGATAGGGAACTGTCGTGACTCAAACTTCAGACAATATCTCCACAAGTGGTAAAAATTCCCAAAAAAAAAGATATAATTTAAGTATTATCTTTAATTAACAAAGATTTTGCTACTAACAGTACAAATTATAGTGTATGATAGTTTTGGCCGATACTTATGACCATATCCCTACAGGAAACATTGACCAACTGTTCCTGTGGTGTTAGGAAAGAGGTGCTATTGGGCTGCAATGCTGGTATGTACTTATCCAACTTAATATTGTCACACACCAACCACATTTGATTTACTGTGACCTCTCTCCCTGCACGGTTGTCTCGAACAGATCGTTCTTATCAATAAGAACGTAAGTTGTTACACAATTTTTATCTTTCTACTAAAAATGCTAAAGTATCAAAACCCTTCGGTCGGAGTAAACACGAAAATCTCTCAAATGAAGGCGACTTCGCGAAATAAATAAAGTTACGAGAGAGACTTGCTAATTACTTACACTGATACACTCACACACACATAGGTACTAATGTATGTGTAAAATGTTTAACTTCTATTATTAGTTTGAGCGAGAATGGTTTTATGTACTTATCTAAATATGTATGAAGATTATAATTGCAAGAGGCCTTTTTGGTAAAATGCCTCTAATGTAAGAATAGGTATAGACCTATCATCATCTTCTCAGCCGTCGGTAATCCACTACTGAACATAGGCCTCCCCATAAAGGAGGGTTTTGCCAATACTCGACACGCTTGGCAGGCGGGTTGTCGAGCGCAGTTCGATGGTTTGTTACAGAAGACGCTGCTGCCCGTCCTCTGGATCTGTTAGTCCTTAGCTGGCTCTTACGGCAACCACGGGTAGAGAGGGTGGAGCACTATTCTAAAGCCGGTAACTCCACGCCATCCGGCATGGTTAGGTATAGACCTATGCCTAACCATTAAATAATAATAAAAAAAAAATTGTACCTATTGAAGGAACATAGCTATAAGTTTTTACCTATACTTATTACTATGTATTTACCAATATTATTTGGTTACTATGTTTTAGCTTCGAGCCATTATAGAAAATTGTTTTCAATTTATAATAATATTATACATACCTACTCAACGATATGAATGTACTACTACTGTATGTACTACCGCGTTCCGAACCGTCGAGAGAACAAAGTGAGTGACTTTGTTCTCTCGACTAAAGTGTACTGCAATCCGTACACCTTACCTTAGTGTACCATCGACATACGTGAATGCGTACGGAGCTGTGCTTATATTATGGGAAAACATCGATAATTTATTTTTCGTTTGATTTGATTACAAACTATTGTTAACGTATTTAACCTTAATAAATAAACGCAAATTTAATAAACTAAGTAACAGAATTTGACCAAATATACACCCTATTCTCCACCAGTAAAAGCTTTCCATGCTAGTAATAAATAAAACTCGTAAAACGGAACGTATAAAAACAACTTTTCCATGGCTAATCCAATTCGAAATTTAAAATAGGTTCCTTGCGTTGATCGGGCGCTCGGAAGCGGAGGCGGGAAACGGCGGGAAATAATTAGCTGCGACCGCCTCAGGCCTGGAGGGAAACTCTCTTCATCCACTGACGTCATAATACGGAACATTTTCGAATTATTCGAATTTAGTGGTTGACTTGCGAACTTTAATTTTGAGAGGTTACTTTTTTTTTCGTGTCTCTATTGCGGTACTTATTTTCATAAGACAATTTTCTTTAAAATTGTATTGTGTATGTGTATTTTTATAATGTTATTTAAGTACTCTTTTATCAATACATTTTTCTTAATTATAAAAATTCAAAATTAAAAACATAATCATAACAAAAAAAATAGTTTAAATTATTAATTCAACTACTTCTGCAGATTCCGTACAACTTAATTATCATAATATTATTTAATTGTTTATTTCTCTCTTGATCAAAATGTCCAATAGCGCGAAACGTCTAAGAAGTAATTAGCAAAATGTCGATGCAGCAAAGTGTCCAACTATTAGATTATGATCTGTATATATAACAGAACACCTATTTAGTAAATAATCATTTTATCCAATAAATTAGAAAGATTATTAGATAAAAGATCGTAGGCGTAAATAAAATAGTTTCAAATCCCCTTATATTGGAGGATAAAAACAAAACAAGAAAGGTACAGAACCCTTGAAGCTTCCATCGCACCACTATAATAATAAAACCTGATCCAGGATTACTTCAAATCTTCAAATCGTGTTCTCATTTCAACCCACTGAATCCTAAAAACGAAAAAAGGCTGTCACAAAACACAACGTAGTAGAAAGACACAGAAGGTCGACTCTAGCATTTTCTTATAATCACTAGATTTATAATTTATGTTAAGTTATTAGTTGAATTGTTTTATTTAATTATGTTTTTTATTTGTTAAAGTAGGTAATTTGTTAATAAAAATAAATTTTATTCCTTAAAGCCAAAAAAAAAATTAAAATAATAGAGAACAATGACATTATATATAAGATAGGCACTTGACATTTTAGATTACAGACGGCGAGAAGCTACTTTGTTTTATACTACTTCTGTGGAAAAGAGAGAGGTGCACTCTAGACCTGTTAAGGTTGGCCTGAATAAAATTAGATGAACACAAGTTTATGAGTTTCAGTAGATTTCATAAACTCTGTAGCTTATTATAACCTGTAAAGTGGCTTTTCTTTGTGTACGTAGCTTACTTATTAATGTCTAAGCCTATGGGCGAGTGTTTTTATCGTTTTAATAATGTACCGAGTATACTGACTGCGTACACGTCGTGTCACGTGTCAGACCATACAATTTGGTCTGACTTCTGTATCTTTCTATTTTTGCACAAAATGGCGCGCTATTATCTCGGCTAATAAAAATTCAGCGCGCGAAAATCCTCGCGACACGATTGGCTGGCGCGCCCTCGAGCGGCGCCGCCATTGGCCGGATGTTTATTCCATTTTCAAATTAACTTTCGCTGTCACCGAGGTTGCCAGTTAGCTGTGAATTTATTTATTTCATTTCCCGGTTTATTACAGCGCGGGAAGTGCGAGTGATGTAAATGGATTTCGTGAGAGGAATTATTTTAGGAATACGTTTTCGTTATTCTGCTTTGTCATTGGACGGATTTGTATACATATTTTATATATAATTACATAATCAATACCCTAGTAGCTTATACTGAAACATTTGCTTAGAATATATAAAGATGTCCTGAAAGGATATATTTCGAACCTGATCCCGAAACCTGACCCTTGCGGGTTAGGTTAGAAATTTTAAAAAAATGGATATATTCGTTCCGAACGTAAACCTATTTAGATGCCTACTATATAAAGTTACATATTATATAGTTTTTTTTCTGATTCCTACCTTATATTATGAGGATGCGTGTTTTTTTATTATAAGCGGTTGAGGTACACTAATAATAATTTATAAATGCATATTTCCCTTCCCGTATTTGAAACTCGTCTTGCCCTTGCCTATGTGTGCTTTAACATTTAACTACTCGTACAATAATATCGACGTAAATAAATAAATGTTTTCAGGGCCGCCGTTTTGATATATGAAACCCAATAGCTATAAGAAAGCACTACAATTGTCAATTGTCGCAGTATCCAGTTGTTTAATTACCACAATATTTTCAGGGCGGGTTACCTTCGTCAGTAGACAAAAATATTTATGCATACTTATTTTTGTCTACGACGAAGGATACTGCGACAATTTGCGGGACAGTTCATATTGGGCTGCTCTAAAAAAACTAAAAAAATATATTGTGTCATCGCGAACGAAAGAACGGGCTTGCTTTTAATTATAAAACATGCTACAAAAAGGTTTTTTTTATGATAGTGAGTGACAAGACGAGCTAATGAGAATACTAAAAAACGAAAAATACTTAATATTAATTAGGTGAAGTAATTACTTTGAAAAAATATCGAAGCGATTATTATATATAAAAATTTTCACGAATTTCGCCATTCTTTTTTTCTAGAGGGTCTTCACATACACTCAGACAGACATACGGACACAAAGTGATCCTATAAGGGTTTCCTTTTTTACTTTTGAGGTACGAAACCAATGTACGTTACTTATGTAATTATTAGACAAATGGGAAGAAACATCTATAAATATTTTTTGGTCATTTGACTATTTTTAAAAAGCTGCAATACTAAAGTATCGTATTTTGAACGTGCACGACCATAATGGCAGTGTTTTATTCTAAAGCCTGTACATTACTGCATAAATTGGAACGCGACGAAGTGCGAAATTGAGTTGCGGTAATAACGCATGAGTCCGTATTAAAACTTTAAAAGAGGTAGTTTGGTACCTTTTTGGTGTATAGCATTTTTATATATTTTTTCTATGTTGTTATTTTGAGCATTAACCTAGAAAAAGAGGTGGATAGGGTCTTATAAAAGAAAAAGTGAAGCTGCACAGTGAGCCAGCTCGATAATACACGGCATGCACATATTCACACCGCTCTACCCATCGCCGATGCGTCGATCGCTTGCCCTAGCTAGCAGGGGGCCGCCTGGGGAAGTACCACACCTTTGCCAGTTATTCATCCGTCAAGCAGTAATGTGCAAACATTACTGTGTTCCGGTATGAAGGGCAATGTTACCAGCGAAATTACTGGGCATGATGAGATTCAACAACTCATATCTCAGGGACAGGCGCAGTGCAGTGCCGCGCAGAATTTTGAATTTTAGAACACTGGATGGCACTGTGTCTGATATGGGCAATCATGATGCTTACCATCAGGCACGTGATTTGCTCGTCTTGTCACTCACTATCATAAAAAAAAAAGTTTTAAATGCAATTTTTGGGAAGATTTTTTACCCACCCAAAAAAAACACAAAATGAACTTTTATTAAAAAAACAGCTTCCGATCATATAAATAAATATATAATATAATATATAAAGTTATTTCCGCTTGCCCATTAAAAATCACACCACTCTTTAAACTTTAAAGAAGTGGATCAAAATCCCACAGTTCATTTGTAAACGAGCCCGCGCTCGCCATTAATTAAAATAAAAAGTAAAATGTTGAAACCGTTTTACAATACGAGAGTATTGAAGTACGGAGTAGGTACATTGTTTAATTATTATGTTACAGTATATTATTATATGCAGTATCGCAACTTCGGCCAATATTTTATGTATAGAAAAGTCAAAATAAAAAAAAAGATTTTCATTGAAAAGCTACTCAAGCTACGATATAATATAATGGTTCGTAAGTCAGAATCGGTTTTTTTTAAACTAAATGAATGTGGAAAGTGGTTCTTCCAATATTATAATTAATGTGATTGTTCTTGGATTACATTAACTGTTAATATTTCAGACCAAGCTCATCCTAATTTTTTTATTTGTTGCGTCCAAAGCTTCTATGAAAGTTTCCTTCCAACTCTCAATAGAGGCTGTGTCCAAGCAAATTAAAAAAAATAAAGTAATTAAAGTATAATCAAGGTATCATTTGTTTTATTCCAGAGTCTAAGGTACCTAGATACCAAATTTCAACCCAATCTATTTAGTAGATTTCACGTAAAAGAGTAACAAACATCCATACATCCCTGGTATACCTGGATTATGTAGGTACCTCAAAGATTATAGTAGTTTATTAAGCCTTGTGAACAGATCGCTTTTTTTGGAAAATCTGGTTCGTGGGCAAATCTCGGTTTCACCCGTGTTGTCTCCGTTCCCGTGGGTATATCGGGATAAAAAGTACCCTATGTGTTATTCCAGGGTCTAAACTATCTACATACCGAATTTCAGCCCAATCGACTCAGTAATTTTGGCGTGAAAGAGTAACAAACATCCATCCATCCATTCATCCATCCTTACAAATTATTTTGCATTTATATTATTAGTAGTGGAATATACCTAGATTACGTAGGTACCTCAAAGAGTAGGTGTAGTACGTCTTGTTACTACTCATAGATCACCCATTTTTTTTTAAATCATGGTTCGTGTATTGTGCCAAAAATGCAAAAAAAAAAAAACAAACATAAAATTTATTATATATGGTAATAATACATATCTTTATAAATTATCTTATCTTTATTTTAATATTTATTCGTACTATAAAGTTAAGTAACTGCCTCTAAATTATACGTTATAAACTTGTAGAGATGGGCTTTTATATCGTCAAGAGCGTTCAAAAGTGAAGAGGTCTCATAGAGAGAGGTTCAATAGATCTGCAGTATCGACGCGTGCCACCTTTTCATGCCCCTGCTGTGGGAGTATGGTTTTTAATATTATTTATCGATCACTTATATTGGGGTATGCAAATAGTGATTTTTCGTTTTGGTTTTATAAATGTTCTTTTATACGCAATAAGCGTGATTCCCCTACTTCGTTCCCGTTTGAGGAATTCCTTTATTATTCCTTGTCTGCATCATGATGAAAGCCAATGAAGATAAAAGTGAGTATGACAGTCAATCAGGACTTTGATTTTATATATAGAAAAAAAGAAGAAGAAAAGAAAGATAGAAGAGAAAGAATAAGATACTATGTTTGACCTGTACGACTTTTGGTTACTTGTATTTGTATGGGAAAATCTTACTAAGGTATTCACTGAACTGACAAATTCATAAACCGTGCAACGCCAAAAATCCCAATAGTAAAAAAAGAAAAATCGGATCATCTCGTTTGTTTTATTTTTAAATCAATTCCATTTTCCAGCCAGTCCTACCGTCACGTATCGTTAAGGCAGTTTCACACGGGCCATATTGGTCGTTTTATTTAATTAAACTCGTAATGGGCGACGCGTGCCGGCTCTCGAGCGCGCGTGCACTCCACTCTTGATGTCAGATACCGTATGATTTACTAATTGTGGTGTTTTAGGCATATTATTTGTTATTTGTTACTGAGTTTATTTTTAGGCGCGTTTTTTTTATTTTAGTGTTGTACGCTTTTAGTTTTTTGGCTCAATTTCGTATTTTGTTTTTATTTGATAAATTAAGTACGCTATTTATGTCCTTCCGCGCAATGAAAATTATTTGAGTAACGTTAAAAGTTCGAGGCGTCTGGATTTTTTAAGCACTGTTTTTTTGTTCTGTGACTTTTTTACCAGTTAATGTTTGAAAGAAAATCTTTAGGTGTCTAGATAGAATATATTTCATTATCTAGTTAGGCAAGTCATTTCACATTTCCCATTCCGAAATCCATAGATTATTTAATATTAATATTAATAAGTTTTGGTCGTTTAAAAAACATACATAAATACAGTGAAACTTGGTTAATTTAGACCCGGATAAGTGAGAAACCTCCATAGCTGGAACTCATGCTGAGGTCCCGGCAGTTTAGCACTGAACTACCTCTGTTTGTGGGACAAAGCAAACCTCTATATCTGGGATTCGTTCTTTCGATTTTATCGTCATAGTTACCTCTATAATTGAGACAGCGAGTATATTTTACCTCTTTCATAACATAACATACATTCACGCCTTTTTCCCGAAGGGGTAGGCAGAGGTGTACCCTGGACTCAGTCCCATAGTAGATACACCCACATTTCGCCAGTATGTTATTGGTCCCATGTAATAGGGGGCGAGCCTATTGCCATCTACCGGGCACAGTTCCAGACTCCAGGCAGTTATTGAGATAATTCCTAATGGAAAAATCCAATATTTAACACTGCCTGACCTGGGGATCGAACCCGGGACCTCTTGATTGGCAGTCGAGCATGCGCCCTCTACGCCACCGAGGCAGTCTCTTTCACTGAGACAATTTTTCTGAAGAATACTTTTCTAATCTGTTTTCTTTGAATTTTAGCGGCATTGACCTCTGTCACTGAGATAACATCAACTTATCACCTCACTAAGTCGCACTATGCGTATAAATTTCCGTTATGTTTCCTAATTCTTAGTCTACCCGCAAATTCCGCAATTGGCTAATTAAATAATATAAAAATTTTGGAAAAATAATAAAACATATTTGACGCAATTTGTATGCATTTTTGTACTGTTTATGGAAAACGTGCTCGTTTATTTTTGTTTATTACCTTTTTTGATCACTAATATAGATTAACTCATGATAATGTTTACATAATATGTATGTGCGTTATTTAATTTATTAATCGCACCTCTATAACATAAATAGCTAAATACACATAAATATATTATCACCTCCACGGGCAGGATCCACCTCTGTGGATCTCTGTGGTTAGGTTGAGAGAGTGGAGTAGGTCTAGGGCACGCCTGCATTATCCTTTTTGCGTCCCAGGCGATGCAGCGTCCGTGGAGAGGACACTTCATCCACTTCAGCGCAGCTAAGTGGAATGTGGAATTCGGACTTTCTTAGTCATGTGCGTAAGTGCCGACGCTGCTTGAATCGTCTTCCATAGATGTAAAAGACCAATATGTATCACCTCTATTATGGAACCCTCTGAAATGAAACAGATAATTATCCAGGTTTCACTGTAATAGGTACCTAATATAAAATTAAATTTTAATTCAACTTTCTGAAACTCACAAATATATTATTAGATACTATTAATTTTATTATAAGATAGATAAAAAAAAAACCCTTTCATTACTATAATAGGTAATCGTATATTAAGAAATAAAATGTCCCAAAAATGCAGTCAAGCATCCTAGCCAAGCTCGCTTCAATCCTCAAAGTGACAATATTTAATCCCAAAAAAACTTAAGTAGCACTATTTTATATGAGTAAGTAAGTAGTCCTCGGCAACGCATTGTTGATCCGAAAATCTCTAATCCGTCCCACAAACAATCGTCTAATGTTACCAGTTACCAAAATAATGGCACCGAAAGTGTTTCTGGCAACACCGATTGAGAGATAGCGTGGCTATGAGTTAGTGTGGGGAAAATATCGATAAAATGTTGTGCACGAACTTTGGCATGTACTTATCGATAAATGGTTAATTAGTTTTACAGACGGACTGTTATAATATTATAACTACTTATTTTTTATTTTGTGGAACTTTCTAACACTACTTGTCATATTAATATTATAAATGCGAAAGTTTGAGAGGATGGATGGATGATGGATAGATGTTACTCTTTCACGCAAAAACTACTGAACCGATTGGGCTGAAATTCGGTAATCGGTCGGTTAAAGGCACAACTGGCGAAATTGGGTGTACCTACTACGGGACTGGACCCTGAGTTTGCCTCTGACATCCTATGGGAAAAAAAGGTTGGTCTTATGTTTTTGTTATGTTATAAATTGACAATATATACTGGAAAGGGGACCTCTCAGCATTTTGACACAATCCTATGGAAAATTTACCTGATCGATGTTTTGTATTTCCCTGTTCCCTCCGAATATAGCTATTTCATATAATTTAAATCCTGATATTTTGTCGATGAAGTATAACTATGTCCCTATCATTTTATTTTTGTTTCATAAACTCTTAAATGTCTAATAACGAGAGTAAAACTGTTTTTTTTTAGAAGTTCACTATGACAAACCGAGAGTTTATAAGATAAACTAAAATGACAGGAACATAGTTTACTTTACTATAAAATATCAGGGTATAGATTTATATAAACTAAAATTTATATATATTTATAGAATACAAAACATCGATTTGGCAAATTTTTCATTCGATGGTGTCAAATTTCTTGTAACTAGGATTCGCTCTTAACGTAAATACATACGGTAAATTAATTTACTTTCAATCGATACACTATGACCCATCCCTATCGCTCAAGTAAATTAAAAAGAAAACTTTGTCACTGCGACATTCAGCCAGTGTTTTTGTTGTTGTGCGATAGACCATCTCTATGTTTTCGAACGCAACCGATGAGTTTGAAAAAAGAATTGAAAAAAATCACTTTGGCGCGAAAGTGTAATACAATCTTGCGTCACATTTCTCAGAAGATTTTTACTTTGCGATTAACATCTTTGTCACTGTCTGTACGACAATAAAAGAAAAAAATACAAAATGTGGACCATATTTTTGGTAAATTATTTATTTTATTTTAACTTGCAGGCTTTCTAATCCGATCAACAAATGGCTTATATGCTGTTGAAGAGTGTGCGAGGGGTAACTTTGTGATTTCTTCGGAAACATATTTATGGTGCTCAGGGGTAGAACATTCTAAAAGTCCCCGCGTCTAGTAGGTCAGCCAGAGTGGGAGGGGTGAATCTCAGTTTGGAGTTTTTCATAAATATCTCCAAAACGGTGCGTCGTAGAAAAAAGTATTATTCTACAGAATAAAAGCTTATAAAAGTCTGTATAACTTTTATTCTATACATTTTTCCCCATTACCCAATCGTTTTCGAGGTACGCGGTACGGAAAAGTGAAAATTAACAAAAATGACGCTTTACGTAAACTTAACATTATTCTTTTGTTTTTCCGGCCCAAAAACAATCAATCTACAAAATACTTCATACATTTCTCAACTTTGTCTCTATACTTTTAAAAAAAGAATGGCTTCGACCGACAATCACATAAGCCTTACAAAATTCGGTTAGTAGAGCAAACGGACACCAAGTACACTCCAAAATAAAAAATAAACTAAAAAAAAAATACCCCCGACAATCCGCTAAGCTGCCTTATCGCATTAAAATCACACATCAATAACTCCTGTACAAAATAACAAAAGCTTTTGATACACAAAGGACTTGCGTAATACGAAGAATGTTAAGATTACTTGCCAGAAGAAAAAACCTGGGTCGCCAGCTACTATAAAAAAGTTTTTTTTTTCTACGCATAACTCACACACCAATAATCACGCATTACCCCCCGTTAGGTAGTCGCGAGCACTAATATGTTGCACTGAAGTCTAAAGCATTTCTTATGCGTATGAACAAGCATAATAAATAGTACGCAACTAACTATCTATCTTTAAGAGTTACTTTACTATCCTTAAGAGAAATCTACCCTCATAATTATTAAAAAGAACTATATTACATTATTTATAACGTTTTGTTCATCAGTTTTATTAAGGTGCTCTTAGCCTTAAAACTTATAATTGATAAGATAATTATACTTAGTTTCCTAACGCTGGGCTGTAATAGTCTATTATAATAATAAAGAACTTTAAAAAAAACTATAAATACTGTTATGTAAATGTGGCCAAATTTTCACATGACTAAATATAAATAAATAGGCTACCCCTGTAACCTAACATGAGCTGTACCTAAACTCATGTTAGGTTTCACAGATGGTTTCATTTAGGCATGTGAAAATTTGGCCATGTTTACATATCAGTGCACGCGACTATACTTACGTTTCATCAGAAATATTTGTAAGTTCCATGTAATAAGGGCATGGATTTAAAGAAAAGGGGAGATTGGGTACGTTCTCTCAGCGCTTACTCAACAACAGGCAATTAGCAATTTGAAACAACAAAGATAGAAAGACGTAACTAAGACCGAAGTGCGAATGAGACAACAATTAACTCTACTGACGTACGTGGACCTAAATTTGAGCTTTCCAATATCGAGAAGCCTCATCTCCCCTTTTCTTTAAATCAATGAATAAGGGCTGTCCCTTTTGCCATCAACCGGGCACAATCTCAGACTCCACTGTTATTAACAATATTTCAAATGAAAATTCCAACACTTGCCTACTCTGAGAATCGAATCCAGGTCTATGGAACAACAAATCGTCGGTACCCGAGCATAACTAAACAATATGACAGCCTCGTTGGCTCAGATGATAGTTACTCTGCTTTCTGTGCCGCGGGGCCCGGTTCGATCCCCGGCCAGGTCAAACATTTGTGTGCATGAACATGTCTGTTTGACCTGTGTCTGAGTATTATAAGCTTATATGTATATCAGTCATCTGGTTACCATAGTACAGGCTTCTAGCCTAGTTTGGGACCAGACGACCGTGTGTGGAAGTTGTCCCATATTATTATTATATCAATATATTAATAGCCTTATACTGCACCAAGGGTCAGATTATTCTCTAAAGCGATTTAAATAGCACTTAAGAGTAATATAAAGGCGGCCATCTTCAAACACATAATACATACTTCAGATTTTATCCGAGTAGTCAATGGACGAAATGGTAAAAAAATTGCATTGATACTACCGCGTTAGTGGTCGATAATGATAATATGTATGTTACACGGAATAGAGATGAATGGTCAGTATTATTTTTAACCGACTTCCAAAAAAAGGAGGAGGTTCTATGTTCGTCTATATTTTTCTTCGTGTATTTTTTGTGTGTATGTTCATCGATATTTTCGCCAATTGTGAACCGATTTAAAAAAACATTTTTTAGTTCGAAAGGGTATACTCTCGAGGTGGTCCCATTATCATCAAGTCAGGATCTGATGATGGAATCTCAAGGAAATCAACAGTGCTGAGTCTACCGTGCTTCTTGTAGAGGTATCGGAAAGATACCTCTACAAGAAGAACGCACAAGAAACTTGTAGGGCTTAATTTTTTTCAACAGATAGTTCAACAGATTTGGTTTGGTTACATTCGTTTTCTCTGAAGGTGCCGCGTGGAGGCTATGCAGAAGTTTCCAGGCATCTTTGTCCTCTATGTACTGGTTGACTTTATAATAATATAATATGGGACAACTTCCACACACGGTCATCTGGTCCCAAACTAGGCTAGAAGCCTGTACTATGGTAACCAGATGACTGATATACATACTTATATAAGCTTATAACACACAGACACAGATCAAACATACATGTTCTTGCACATAAATGTTTGACCTGGCCGGGGATCGAACCCGTGGCCTGCGGCACAGAAAGCAGAGTTACTACCATCTGTGCCAACTGTCAATAAGTCTTCTTTAGTAATTTTTTTCTTAGATTTTTAGATTTAGAAAGAGGGTGAAAGTTTGTATAGGGAATCAATAACCGCTGAACCAATTGGGCTGAAATTCAGCATGTAGATAGTTTAGACCCTGGAATAACACTTTAATCCTGATATTTTCTAGAAAAGAAGACTTCGCGGGTGAAGCCAAAGGCCACAGCTAGTTCCACATTACATATAAAAAATACACTCATACTTTGATCATAATAAAACATCCTAACATCAAACGTAATAAATAATATTTCTGCCA
Organism: Hemistola chrysoprasaria; assembly: GCA_947063395.1. Taxonomy (NCBI): domain Eukaryota; kingdom Metazoa; phylum Arthropoda; class Insecta; order Lepidoptera; family Geometridae; genus Hemistola; species Hemistola chrysoprasaria. The sequence continues at coordinate 8,889,961 of OX346730.1, forward strand.
CAATAGGATAATACATAAATGATCAAATCTTATACAGACATGGGCGCTAAGAGCCGCAATCAATTTGCCTTTATAAAGAGACCCCACTCGTATGATATTATATCTTTAGAGACATTTATAGAAGGGGAGTGTGTTTGTTTGTACGGAGTTGTAATTTTGGGTTTACCTATAGTAACTAACTTCAAAATTCAGTTGCGAGATTTTTACCAGATATACACACATCATAATCATCTTACTGCCTCGGTGGCGTAGAGGGCGCATGCTCGACTGCCAATCAAGAGGTCCCGGGTGCGATCCCCAGGTCAGGCAAAGTGTTAAATATTGGATTTTTCCATTAGGAATTATCTCAATAACTGCCTGGAGTCTGGAACTGTGGCCGGTAGATGGCAATAGGCTCGCCCCCTATTACATGAGACCAATAACATACTGGCGAAATGTGGGTGTATCTACTATGGGACTGAGTCCTGGGTACACCTCTGCCTACCCCTTCGGGAAAAAGGCGTGAATGTATGTTTTATAATCATCATAATCATGTATGAAAAATGTCATGAAAGTGAACGAAGCGAAAGTTGTATGTCGGGATCGTAGCAAGTGGAGGGAAATAGTCTCTGCCTACCCCACCGGGAACAAGGCGTGACTGTATGTATGTATGTATAATCATCATCATCAGCCCGTGATCGTCCACTGCAGGACATAGGCCTCTCCTATGGCACGCCACTCGACTCGATCCTGCGTTCTCCTTCTCCAACCACTCCCAGCGACATTGCGTATATCGTCGCTCCATCTAGCTCAAGGACGTCCCACACTACGCTTGCCAGACGCGGTCGCCACTCTAGAACACGCTTACCCCACCGGTTGTCGGTTCTGCGGCAAATATGACCGGCCCATTACCACTTCAGCTTGCTAATCCTCTCGGCTATTTCTGTGACTCTAGTTCTTTGTCGGATCACATAGATAAATTGCAAACACAGAACAGATAATAATACTTTTTTTTTTATGATGAGTGAGTGACAAGACGAGCAAATCAGGTGCCTGATGGTAAGCATCATGATTGCCCATATCAGACACAGTGCCGCCCAGTGTTTTAAAATTCAAAATACTGCGCGGCACTGCACTGCGCCTGTCACCCTGAGATATGAGTTGTTGAATCTCATCATGCCCAGTAATTTCGCTGGTAACATTGCCCTTCAGGCTGGAACACAATAATGTTTGCACATTACTGCTTGGCGGATGAATAACTGGCAAAGGTGTGGTACTTCCCCAGGCGGCCCCCTGCTAAAGAGGCCTACCACTACAAAAACGTACTACGTATAGAATAGACACTGTCATCCGCCCACCAATCGGGCCTTCCTCACCCCACCAGCAAGATTGAGCTCTCCACGAGCCCCGCTTCGCTAGGAAATCACCTCACGCACACTCTTGCACGTGTACAAAACTCCATGTGTGCAGTGTCTGTGTGTGTAGTAGGTAGTTATAGTGTGCTGCAAGTAAAAATAACTCCGACATTAATAAGAAATGTGGAACTGTGCCCGGTATATGGCAATAGGCTCGCCCCCTATTACATGAGACCAATAACATACTGGCGAAATGTGGGTGTATCTACTATGGGACTGAGTCCTGAGTACACCTCTGCCTACCCCTTCGGGAAAAAGGCGTGAATGTATGTTATGTTTATTAATAAGAAGGAAGAAAAGTCACCGCACACAACTAAATCACAGGTGAAAGAGAGAGATCAAAGCCGTATTATTCTGATATTCGTTTATCATAATACGTTCTCGTACTTACTACATTTAGGTTGGCTGAGGGCGGCTGAGAGCGTCTTGTCTTTTGGCTGGTTTTTTTTCATGAGCCAAAAAAGCGAGGTTAATTTTAGCTGTTGTTTAAGGTAGGTATATTTTGGTGTCACTGTTATGTTTAAACTACTACAATTTTGAGTAAATGCGATGCTCATTAATTGCTCATAATAGCGCGGATGATATGATAGTGTGACAAGAAGAGCAAATCAGGTGCCTGATGGTAAGCATCAAGATTGCCCATAACAGATCCAGTGCCACCCAGTGCTATAAAATTCAAAATTCTGCGCGGCACTGCACTGCGCCTGTCACCCTGAGATATGAATTAATATAAATTTCCGGCCCCAGAATTGTAAAAACGGCAAAAGAAAAAATAACCATTAAAGTTATCTTGTTCTTATAGAGACATCTTTCTGAACGCAAGGATTCTAGATTATTTATGAGGCGGTGACTGGAGAATTCCCCACACAAACGCAACGGTTAAATCATCAGAGCATATTTTCAACATTTAATGACGTTATTCGGAATAAGTATGTAGACTAAAATCTAATTAGGAACCTACATAACTATAATAAGTGTCTCATTAATTTCGAATAACGTCATTCATCATCCAACCGTTAGAAGTCCACTGCTGAACATAAGCCTCCCCCATAAGGGGGGTTGTTGCCAATACTCGCCACGCTTGGCAGGCGGGTTGGCGAGCGCAGTTTGATGGATTTACGCAGAGGACGCTGCTGCCCGTCTTCTGGATCCTATAGCCCTTAGCCGGCTCTTACGGCAACCACGGGGAGAGAGGGTGAGGTACTATTCTAAAGCCGGTAACCCCACGGCAAACGTCATTAAATGTTGGAAATAAAATGATTTAACTATTTCCGTTTGTATGCGGTTGCCGCCACGTTAAAGTGTGTGTTTTAAAATCTATTAATTAGTATAAGTTATGAGTTTGAGTTTCAAGAATGCGCATTTTTCTTGTCTGTACAATACTGTAAAGTTTTAAAAATCGTTAATACATTTTTTCCTATTATTTATTATATTTTGACTGCCTCGGTGGCGTAGTGGGCGCATTCTCGACTGCCAATCAAGAGGTCCCGGGTTCGATCCCCTGGTCAGGCAAAGTGTTAAATATTGAATTATTCCATTAGGAATTATCTCAATAATTGCCTGGAGTCTAAAACTGTGCCCGGTAAATGGCAATAGGCTCGCCTCCTATTACATGGGACCAATAACATACTGGCGAAATGTGGGTGTATCTCTTATGGGACTGAGTCCTAGGTACACCTCTGCCTACCCCTTCGAGGAAAAGGCGTGAATGTATGTTATGTTATGTTTTTATTATATTTTGGGAAGTACTTGCTTCTTATTATGACGTAGATAAAGATTATGCAAGGAATTTTCTAAATTCCTACGTGAACCAAGTCCAGCGACTTGGTTCACGCCTTTAGCCTAGATGACCAGTAAAAACATTTTGAAAAAATTCCACCATTATAGCAAAAATTTTTTTTCGCAAACACGGCATCATTTGCGGATCACATTTATAAAAAAAAAACCATCTCAAAAAGCCGAAACTATCCGATTTACGTAAGTACCTACTATACCTACTCAAAACATTATCGGAAGCTTAACGAATCATTGGCTTTCTATGCCCTTTGTTAACTATTTGCTTCAAAACCCGCTCTTATGACTTAGAAAATAGGGGTTGGTTGTTGAGATTGTTTCAAAATGTTTATAATACTTATACAGATTTGTTTTGTTCGATGCCACCCGCGGTGTGTTTTGAAATACCGCCTTTTTCATTGAAACGTAATTTTAGGATTCCGTAGTCAAGTCCGTCGCATTTACTATTTACTTATTGTGTACCAATGATCCTTGTTGGTCGAAATAAATGATTAATAATAATAATAATAATAATTTAACATTTAGATTTTTATTTTGATTGATAGAATTTATTATTCCTCCTATCCTACTAATCCTACTAATTATTATAAATAATTGATGAATTACTTGTGAATGGAAACCCTAATGTCAACGTCACCTGTCAAATTAGAAGCGCAATCTGACTTTTCGCTCTTAACTGTCATTGTGTCATTCACCCTTCTTGCTCATGTCTGTGCTGGTAACGGTTGTACAATTATTGTTCAAGAAATTAAATCTGTTCATATCAAGTGACTACGCGAGTTTTATTAAACCAAAACGTGAAATAAATATTTACATAAATGCGTAAGTTTGTGAGGATGGATGGATGCGGATGGATGGATAGATGTTTGTTACTTATTCACGCCAAAACTCACTCACGGGGTTCTTTTAAACTGTAATAGTCCTGAAATTTTCTGAAAGTTTATCTTATTGCTATGGTATAAAGGTAATATTATGGTATAACAGCAATTGCTTGTTATCGGAATTTTAGATCGATCTTAAAATTTACAACTAGTAAGTCATCATCAACATAAGCCAGAAGACGTCCACTGCTGAACATAGGCCTCCCACATAGAACCCGATAAACTAAAACATATGGGGGGATTTTGCTACGGTAACTAAGCATTCCAACCGCATTCCAACTGATGGCAGCAGTTGGAATACTTGGTGCCGGAGAGCGCCGCTGCTGCCCACTCTCCGAATATGTCCCTCAGCCGGGTCTCACATAATACACACATAAAAAGTAAATACCTATGTAAATAATCATTTTCATAAGTTACACAGTAGGTACATATTTATTTCTGATAAATCGTCGTTAAATTAGAAATAGCATAATTAGAAATTAAAAAATACGATTAAAAATTGCGTATACAAGTAAATGGTTAAACAAGAAATATGTTTTATATTTTACTCTAAGGACCTCATATTTTTTTTAAATAAAAATGTTACATATTTTTAAATAATGCATGGTAGTACGGAACCCTTTGCATGCGAGTCCGACTCGCACTAGGTCGGTTTATTTCATTGAATCGTATTTTTTTAACCTTTTGTTAAGATTTTCAGTGGGGTGTAAATACCGAAAATAATTAGAGTTCAAATTGGATAAAGCGAGGGATGTTTTGTACAATTTGTTTTGATGATAATAGTTAACAATATAAAACGGTAGCAGTTTTTATGTGCGAATTTTTTTTTATGTTATAATTTTTTGTTTTTTCTGAACTGAATTTTGAATTAAACATACATAACATACATTCACGCCTTTTTCCCGAAGGGGTAGGTAGAGGTGTACCCAGGACTCAGTCCCATAGTAGATACACCCACAATTCGCCAGTATGTTATTGGTCCCATGTAATAGGGGGCGAGCCTATTGCCATCTACCGGGCACAGTTCCAGACTCCAGGCAGTTATTGAGATAATTCCTAATGGAAAAATCCAATATTTAACACTTTGCCTGACCTAGGGATCGAACCCGAGACCTCTTGATTGGCAGTCGAGCATGCGCCCTCTACGCCACCGAGGCAGCATTTTGAGTTAAAGATATTATTATATTCAGTATACACGGTTTAAGTTCAGTTTATTTCTATCATTTTAACATGCGTGTTTGGTACCGCTCCAGGCCAATATTACTAAACCGATGACGATGAATTTCAGTGAATAAATCGTTTAGAAAACGAATTGTCAACGAATTGACAATCAACACTAGGTATATTACAAGTCATTGAGACGTAGGTGCTCTAAGTGGAATAAACTTTTATAACGTCTATGTTCCACTTTGAGCACCTACCAAAAATATTGATATGCTCGAGGGTTCGAGTGCTCGAGGTGCTCGAAGTGGAATAGCTCAGGTGCTCCTCACGCAAGCGCTCTTGGGATGAGTGCTCAGAGTGAAATACCTCAGATTACAAGGTACCTTACTAATTATTGTCAAACTGTTTTCAATTAAGCTTTTAATTTTTAAAGCCGTAAAGCCATGTGGTCACCAGCCAGTTAGAATAATAAAATAATAAAAAGTGCCCAAAATAAGCCTACGACACGTGCTCACTGCCCCCTGCCCACCCCAAAACTAACGTGCCATGATGATAATCCATAAATTACCCGAAAATAACATTTTTAATTCGACCCGATAACGGTATTAATTAAAATTCGCTCAAAACAAAGCGCGTGCGCATCGGCCGTTGTATACAGTAAGGCCAGTAGGACAACTTGATACAAAATTAAGTTTTTGTTTAAATGCAGGTTACTATATTATGTTTACGTTCTAAAGCACTTTACTGTTACTAGTAACCTGCCCTGACTTTGCACGGTTGCCATATTATTAAGGTCTCTTGAAGGGAAATAATTCTGCTCGGGTGAGCGGTGTCCTTGAACAGGCCCGGCAGGGCAGACTTTGTTTTAAATTAAGTGTAATTTACAACAAGTCCAAAATAAGACATTTAATATATCTCCTCCTCTTCTTCCTGCTACATCATCAGACCCTAGTCACCATCTATCTATATATGTATAGGTTAAAAATAATAGACATAACAAAAAAATATGGGTTTTTATACATTTTAAGGGTTCCGTACCTCAAAAGGAAAATAGGAACCATTAAGCCGGGACTACAGCTACGTGTTAGCGTGTTATATAACAATATTCTGTTAAATAACACCAAAGCCACGCCCACTTTCCATGGTAAGCCGGGTCCGCAGCGGCATGTTTTTGTGTTACCTAACACAATAACATGAAAAGTGGGCGTGGCTTTGGTGTTATTTAACAGAATATTGTTATATAACACGCTAACACGTAGCTGTAGTCCCGGCTTTAAAGAATCATTTTGATGTTGCACTTTGTTGTCACTGTCCGTCTGTCAAGACACTTTTGAACGGGAACGAGTGGAGGTATCAAGTTGATTGATCAACTACTCAGATCTGCGGTTTCTTGTGGCTGTAAAAAATCATAATTCTAAGTTAACGCAATCAAAAGATATGGCCATTTTACTACAATTTCCATATTTTGCGCAAGAAACTAATAGATGCCGCTGTATATTTTGGTATGTAAGTATGGAACCTTACACTATACATACATACGTATGCCTTTAAAATTTATTAATATAATTTTACGCGTAAAATTGTATCAACATTCTCTACTGTTCTACATAAAATGTAAGCCAAGCACTTTCCCCCAAATTGTTTATCTCTCCATCGCGAATTAGTGATCTAACTCATAGATAATATAACCATAATAACGGCTTGCACACGTATGTTTGTATTATCAAGTGATCATGAAATTGTCAAATTGTTGCCATAATGGGCTTGACTTTAATGTCATCAGAGGTTCAAAGGGCATTATTAAAAGTTATTTAATGGTTATCGACAGTGGTGGTGAAGTCCGTGGCTCAGTGGGAATATGGAACACTTGGTTCGAATCTCTTTACACGTTTAATATAGCTGTGTCCTGCGGTTTTACCAGCCGGAAAGTACCTTAAGTGTCCCCCGCGGTTTCACCCGCGTAGTCTTCGTTCCCGCGGGAATATCGGAATAAAAGTACCCTATGTGTTATTCCAGGGTCTAAACTATCTACATATGGAATTTCAGCTTAATCGGTTCAGTAGTTTTGGCGTGAAAGAGTAACGAACATCTGTATGTGTGTAATTTTTTTTATGATAGTGACAAACGAGCAAATCAGGTGCCTGATGGTAAGCATCATGATTGCCCATATCAGACACAGTGCCACCCAGTGTTTTAAAATTCAAAATTCTGCACGACACTGCACTGCGCCTGTCACCCTGAGATATTATGAGTTATTGAATCTCATCATGCCCAGCAATTTCGCTGGTAACATTGCCCTACATACCGGAACAAAGTAATGTTTGCGCATTACTGCTTGGCGGATGAATAACTGGCAAAGATGTGGTACTTCCCCAGGCGGCCCCCGGCAAAAGAGGCCTACCACTACATATGAAATAAAATAAAATAAAATATAGGTATTATATATAGGTATTAGATGTTACAAAAGATACATAATACACATCTTTACGTAAAACTAAACAACTTCCAAAAAAAGTTTGTGAAAAATATTTTCGACACATTTTTTTCTTATCTTGACCGATTAAATAGTATATAATAAAGAAATTAAAAACGAATTAGACAAAATAGTGGGTAGCAACTTTTCTATTAAAGTAAGAGTTCTATAATAAAATGTTTTTAACGAGCAGATATCGTGCTTCGCACGCTCTCCATTTGCTAAGTGATAGCTTGAAATCGAGGTTATTCTTTTATCTTTGGTGTTATTTTCATGTAAAATTTACATAACATCGCACCTTTTTCTAGATATAGGTCCTACCTAATTTTTTAAAGCAATGTTAAGAGCGTACGCGGACTTCTGGTAATTAGAAACAATCCTATGAAAAATGTACCAAATCGATGTATTGTATTCCCCTGTTTCCTCCGAATATAATTAACCCAAACCTTGTGACTCGATAACGAAACAGGGGAATACAAAACATCGATTTAGTAAATTTTCAGTAAGATTGTGTCAAACTGCTCAGAGGTCTTCGTTCCTGTTAAATATAATTACAACGATATCTCAATTTTTTAATTCAAACACATTAACCAAATAGGTTGCATAACATCCATTAAACGAATAAAACCTCATTTGCAGATTAAAATCAATCAAAGAAACAGCTGCATTCTAAAAAAGCTAAACTCCAATTCAATTTCGATAATTAAGTGACAGTTCACGACAAAACTCCCCGAAAAGGGGGAGAATCGGAGCGTGGCAACACTTTGAAGCACGCGTGATCGCGCGATAAACATTCCATTTTTAATTAAATTGAGATTCCTGCGATCTAACGATAGATGGCACTAAAATGTACTCAACTCAAATTTACTCTTACTGTATAACGAAATAAAGTTTAATTTAGCTTGTGTACTTACATTAAAACTGTGCTGTAATTAATGATGTAGACTCAAGTAGTTTTTCAATGGAGAATATGTCGTATTAATCTAATGATAAGGTCCAGTTTAGTCTGTTAGTGTATATTGGGCAGTTGTCCCATCGCAAGCGATGAGCGATGAAATTTTGAATTGGATAGAAGCGAGATATATATTTTGTCACCAAATAAGTTAGTCAAGGAGGTCGCTCTTTCATACAAAATGCAATTTCCCAAATAAAGAGAGAGAATAATTTCCCATAAAAGTAATTGTTTGTTGTTACTTTTTGATGGCCTTTATTTGCACCAAAATATATTTGGTTATCGAAAACAGTATGTTTTTTTTCATATATAAAAATTGCTGCAAAAATACTTTGAGGTTATTTTGATATTATGTGCCCAGGTCGATGACTCCGCGGAACGGCTCTCCTAGCGGTGAGCTATGTTTTGTCGAACATTTTTTGTAATAATTTAAAAAAAAAACATACGGTTTCCTTAAATCAAATATATATTCTGGCGCAAATTAAGGTCAGATTACGAGCCAACTACAAAACAACTGAGTGGAAAATTATTCTCTATATCTATATGGGTACAAGCAACCGCTTTAAAATAGTTCAGTACCTACATCATACACTACTATACTAGCAAGAGAACGCGAGAGGTTATAATCACGGCTATTTCCTATAAGATATGACTTTGGGGGCAGCCCTGGGACACTCCGCACTTTAGGTATGAAGCTACAAGTAGCCGAGGCTTGCGACAAGACGGTACAGTTATAATAGGCTAAAAAGAGAAAAAAACTAGAGAGGTGGGAACCTTCAATAGGAGAGTGAATAGATCTATCTTTCAACCTTTAGGTCACGTCGCAGCCAGAGTAACTATTTTTATCATCATCATCATATCAGCCACTGGAGGACGTCCACTGCTGAACATAGGCCTCCCCCTTAGATTTCCATCCAGTCTGGTTGTTAGCGGCCTGCATCTAGCGTGCTCCTGCCGTACTTATCAGATCGTCTGTCCACCTTGTGGGAGGATGTCCTACGCTGCGCTTACCAGTCCATGGTCTCCATTCGAGAATTTTACGGCCCCATCGGCCATCAGTTCTACGTGCTATGTGCCGCCAATTGCCACTTCAACTTGCTAATCCGCTGGGCTATGTCGGTAATTTTCGTTCGTCTACGGATCTCATCATTTCTGACTCGATCTCGCAGAGAAATCCCGAGCATAGCCCTCTCCATAACTCGTTGCGCTATTTTGAGCTTACTGATAACGCCCACAGTAACCCACAGTCCTAGTAAGGCACACTATTTTCATACCTAAGTGAATTTAAGGAGTTCCTTCTGCACATTTAGGTTCGTATTCTGTGCCTGTATGAATTGACTCTAGCAGTGGAACGATGTCCTAATCATGTTCTCAGTTGGCTTACTGCAGTTAGCTATATGAACGTTAAACTAATGTAATCTCTATATCGTAACGATAATGGCGAAATTGGTCAATGGTGATATCATGGCATAGACAATTACCTTACAGATGATGCTTTATAGGGGTGTGCTTTCGTCAAGGTTATGCAGTGATATTGCATAACAACCGGACACGCTTCTTTTCGTTTTCCATTCAATTCAATGTTTGAGCATGACATGAAACGTCAATCTGAACATTCAATTAAAAACTTCCTTCCGACTTCCTTCGCACTCTGTCATATATTGGAGTTTTTGTTTTCATACTAATTAATACGTACCATATTATTATATAATTCTCAGCGCCTACTCCGAACAGATACCGCGGTGGGTTCCCACTAAATGAGTCACACTGTGACACTTTGGGGCTTTTTTTCCCATCGAGTAACACTGTTACTCGTTGCAACCTTTTTTTAAAAATAAGTTCCCATCGATTAACAGTGTTACTCGTCCGCACTTCCCAAAAACCATAGCTTCGAAATTATTGTAGTGGCTCGGGTACGCTGATTTCGGCGTAGTTTTGGCTGCTGTATATGACAATAATAATGACAGCAATACCTAGTCGGAGCGCGCGGAGTCTTGTCAAATAATCTCAGCTAAAATGTCATAATCATCATCATCATCTTAATCATCTCAGCCGTAGGAAGTCCACTGCTGGACATGGGCCTCCCCTATAAGGGGCCAATACCTACTCGCCACATTTGGCAAGCAAGTTGGCGAGCGCAGTTTGGTTTTGTACGCAGGACGCTGTTGCCCGTCCTCTGGATCTGCTAAACCTTAGCCGGCTCTTACGGCAACCACGGGTAGAGAGGATGAGGTGCTATTTTATTGCTATACTAGGAACTAGGAAATAGTGTATGTTTCTATAATGAAATTCCAAAAGCGATAACGGGGCTCTCAGAGGCTAAATCCAAAACCTATATAAAATCTACTTTACTAAGAAGGCTTATTATAAATTCAATCAGTACATTGAGGACAAAGACGAAACAAAAAAAAATAATGTAAACTATCAGTTGAAAAAATTAAGTCTACAAGTTTCTTGAGCGTTCTTCTTGTAGAGGTATCTCTCCGAGCGCACAGTAGACTCATTACTGTTTATCTTCATTGACGTGCAAAAGTGTCAGATTATTGTATATATTTTTTTAGTTTGACTTTGAATTGCGTTGTCTAATAATCAAGTTGAATAGTCTTTGGTTCCGTGATAGCGAGTAGTTTGAGCTAAAACGACTGTTTTGTACCTTTTTATGCGACTCATAATCGAGTTAATTATGGAACGGTTAATGAAATTGGTTTATCCGTGAAGCATAACGTTAATTAATTGAAATGTTTAGTGCTTTGTATTGACCTTCATTGTTTTATTATTATTAAATTAGGTTAGGTAGATGTTTTATGTTATTTTAATTTTTTATAGACTGCCTTTGTGGCGTTGTTTGCAAGCTCTATTGTCGATCAGAAGGTCTTGGGTTCGATCCCGAAGTCAGGCATGTTAATTTTAATTTGATTTAAAAATTATATTAAAGTAGGTATTCTCTCTACCCGTGGTTGCCGCTTACGGCAACTCCGGCCCTTAAGCCGGATAAGGGTTAACAGATCTAGAGGACGGACAGCAGCGTCCTCTGCAACAAACCATCGAACTGCGCTCGACAAACCGCCTGCCAAGCGTGTCGAGTATTGGCAAAACCCCGCTTTATGGGGGAGGCCTATGTTCAGTACTGGATTACCAACGACTGAGATGATGATGATGATTAAAGTATTTCCTCAAGAATTCCATAATTCCGATGAATACCTATTTGCAGTTTTAAAACGTTTTTTTTCTGTGCGGCACTGCACTGCGCTTGTCACCCTGAGATATTAGATGTTGAAACTCGTCAAGCCCAGTAATTTCGTCGGTAACATTACCCTTCAGATCGGAACACTAAGTAATGTTTGCATATTACTGCTTGGAGGATGAATAACTGCCAAATCATTTCATAGCAGTTTGCACGTATGCGGTAGAAAAGACCGGGAAAATTGCACAGTGTGCGACGTCCACGTATCGATTATGTAAGGATAAGCTCTCAGGCGATGGCGGCTAGTACGGTGATAGAGTAATTAATAAAAGTCGCTGAAATTCCAATGTGTGCCTAAAAAATTGCCAGATAAAAAACAAACATCGCCACACAAATTATCTCAATGTCATTAATGTCAGTCATATCAAATGTCAGTGTCATTTACATTTTATAGCAGAAGCCCGTAAAAGGGCGACGCACGGTAATTATTTCGATATCAATTCGATATGATACGCGGAAGGGCCTAATTTGAATCGAATATGAGCCCGTGGCTTTTTTTAGGTAGAAAAAGTGTAATTTTATTTGGGAATTAACCGTTTTATGCTTGAACTCATCCATACGAATGTTATACATTTTTTACACTCATGGTTCGCGATTTTTATACAAGTAAATAATTTTGTACCTTTGTTGTTTGTTGATGTTTTAATTTTATAAAAACAACTCTTTTTGGATTGCCGTGGTAGAGTTAAATTAATAGTGCTTGCGACCTCTACGCCACGGCAGTCAAATGAAGAAGCTTCAGATATCTACTTTGTTCTGTGCAATTGACCCTAAACAAAGTAATTACATAAAACATAAACATATATTATAATAAACATACATTCACGCCTTCTTCCCGAAGGGGTAGGCAGAGGTGTACCCAAGACTCAGTCCCATTGTAGATACACCCACATTTCGCCAGTATGTTATCGGTCCCATGTAATAGGGGGCGAGCCTATTGCCATCTACCGGGCACAGTTCCAGACTCCAGGCAGTTATTGAGATAATTCCTAATGGAAAAATCCAATATTTTAACACTGCCTGACCTGGGGATTGAACCCGGGACCTCTTGATTGGCAGTCGAGCATGCGCTCTCTACGCCACCGAGGCAGTCAACAAACAAACAAAGTAATTAATGACGTATTTCAAAAAACACAGGCTCGCTTACAATTAAACAAGTTAATGACCCGCGAAGTTGTACTAATTGGTCTCGTATAGAGATCATGTTATAATGGTTTTATAATATGATATATTTGACTTTCTATGATATATTGGGAACACATGCTTGTTTTTAATTATACAGGGTGAGTGGTAATCACTTGGATCCTCATAAAGGGTCCTACGCATCGTTTAGAACAACTTTCATTGAATCAATGATGAAATTGAGAAAAATGTCTGTGCCCTGTTTTATATTTACGTTCATTGAAATCAAATGAATAAGATCGCCGCACGAGAATTGACATCTATCAAAGAAGAGCAATTACAAGATCTTACCGATCTCATCAAATCTTAATCTAAGGGTATTGAGAAACGTCGCATGAAACACGCGTGCTATGAACATTTGAACATTCCGCTTCTCGGTATTTCTTATTCACGCTCGTCTTTGGCTCGCGCGACCAACCTCGTGCGTAATGTTCAACTTAGCACACTTATATAATAATGTTCTATTAAATTAAAACCCACCCACCCTCCTGGTACACCGCCGCGTGGCGGTCGCTCCGTAGCGAAGTGTAAAACGTCCATCCGGTCCGGAAGTGGTCCGGAAGTGGTCAAACGCAGCCACGTGCCCGTTTACTACTCGTATACATTACTGGACATGCAGATATGGATCTTGATGGGTTTTACATTGTTTTATATTGCCTTACCCTCGTTAATCTTTATAACAAGTGTACCTTTATATAAGTACTTAATTAGTCCTACTACATAACATAACATAACATACATTCACGCCTTTTTCCCGAAGGGGTAGGCAGAGGTGTACCCAGGACTCAGTCCCATAGTAGATACACCCACATTTCGCCATTATGTTATTGGTCCCATGTAATAGGGGGCGAGCCTATTGCCATCTACCGGGCACAGTTCCAGACTCCAAGCAGTTATTGAGATAATTCCTAATGGAAAAATCCAATATTTAACACTGCCTGACCTGGGGATCGAACCCGGGACCTCTTGATTGGCAGTCGAGTATACGCCCTCCGCCCTCTACGCCACCGAGGCAGTCCTACTAATATATTATAAATATATATTATAAATTAAGTACCCTCGTAGATATCGTTCCCGTGGGAATATCGAGAAAAAAAGTACCCCATGTGATATTCCAGAGTCTAAGCTACCTAGATTCTAAATTTCAGCCGAATTGGTTCAGTAGTTTTGGCATGAAAGAGTAACAAACATCCATCCATCCATCCATCCAAACTTTCATATTTATAATATTATTAGTAGGATTAATAGGATAGGATAGTAGGATTAATTACTAGCTGTTTCTTCGTTCCCGTGGGAATATCAGGATAAAATGTACTCTAAGTGTTATTCCAGGGTCTAAGCTATCCACATACCGAATTTTAGTCCAATCGGTTCAGTAGTTTTGGCGTGAAAGAGTAACAAACATCCATCCATCCTCACACACTTTCGTATATGTAATTTTAGTAGGATAAGTATGATAAATTAATATTATAAACCTCAGATCGCAGTATAAAAAAAAAAAAGTTACGTTTTCATGAGGTGAACAAAACGCTACCGAGTTTTAACTTTTTTCTCACTTTTTCTCCTTTCCGTTCGGTTGTCTGGAAGAAATCGCTTTAAGCGATAAGACCGTCAATTGTACTAGCCTAAGACTGTACCTACTTTATTTTCATAATGTTATTTTCGCTGTACAATAGTGTCTGGGTGTTATAAGCATATATAAGTATGTATATATCAGTCATCTGGTCACAATCGTACAGGCTTCTACCCTAGTTTGGGACCAGATGACCGTGTGTGGAAGTTTATAAAAAGAAAAGTTTATCTAGCTATCTCTATATCTCCAGCGCCATCTAGATAGCACAAAAAAACAGCGCTAGCACTGTTTTTTTGTGTGTATGTTTGTTCCGTGTTCACGCCAAAACTACTGGACCGATTGGGCTGAAATTCGATATGTAGATAGTTTAGACTCTGGAATAACACATAGGGTACTTTTTATCTCGACATTCCCACGGGAACAAAGACTACGCGGGTAAGACCGCGCTGCATAACTAATCTATAATATATTTTTTAATAATAACACATTTAACACACATTTAATACACTCATATCTCAGGGTGACAGGCGCACTGCAGTGCCGCGCAGAATTTTGTATTTTAAAAAACTGGGTGGCACTGTGTCTGAAATGGGCAATCATGATGCTTACCATTAGGCACCTGATTTGCTCGTCTTGTCACTCACTATAATCATTAAAAAAAAATAAAAAAATATTAAACAATAAATGACACAAATTATTGCATATTTTTTATTCTTCGCCTTACGACAGCATAATAATATTACAATGCATGACAAATTGCAACTACTATCAATAAATAACATTAATATTTATAGAATTAAGCGATTTTATTTATTTAGGCTAGCAATATTACAGAATTACAAGCGACATGGCAACACAGATCTTAAAGCTAGTTCAATAAAGGTACCAATTCATTCAAAATAAATATTTATTTTTAATTACAGGGTTTACGGGGTCATTTAGAATCCTCTTAAAGGTCGCAAATATCGTTTGTCCCTCATACCTTTTAAGGGTTCTGTGCCTCAAAAGGAAAGAAGACACCCATATGACGGACAGACAAACAGATAGGTGTGTCTGTTCGTCCGTCAAGACCCTTTTTCGGGACCGAGTTGAGGTATCAACTTCAAACTCACATCAACAACTCAAATCTACGGTCCCTTGTTGCTGTAAAAAAATCATACTTCTAACATTCATATGAAGAAAAAGGGAGATGAGGTACTGGCTTCTCGAAAATGGCAAGCTCAAATTAGGTCCCATTAGGTCCACGTACGTCAGTAAAGTAAGGTCGTACGAGCGAATAATATTGTTGTCTCGGTCGCACTTCGGTCTTAGGTACGTCTTTCTATCTTTGTTGTTCATTATAATATGTCACTGTGCAAACTTCACACTGAGCAAATTGCACGTGCCAGCTGTTGAGTAAGCGCTGGGAGAACGTACCCTATCTCCCCTTTTCTGTATATCAATGACTTCTAAATCAACGCAATCAAAAGATACGGTCATTTTACCACACATTTCGCCTACTCATTATTTGGAATAGGCCTTTCAAAGACCTTTGAGAGGATGCTATTCGATTCCCTGCTAATAGAAATCCTGACTAATATTGGCAAGAACAATATTGGAAGAAATAATTATAAAAGGAAAAAAAGTATAGTCTGTCTTAAGATTATAATAAATGTGGAAAAATCGTTCTCGAACATTGCTCGCAGGAATCCGCTATCAAACGTTATTGATGTCGAATATGTGTCCTGTGGGGCTATTGGCGTTCTTCATAATCACCAGTCGCTATCAGAGTTGAATCTTTATATTCTGCGGCTTGAGTTAGTAACAAAGACGTTTTACCATTTTAACAAGAACGTGAACTGCCACAGACACAGACACTCTGCGAGTTCTCACTCGGGACCGTTTTATCGACACAGTGTATGGTCTAGTTAGTAAGTATAACATAACGTCTTTGGTTAGTAACCGGACTTGACATTTGTAGTAGATGTCAAATCAAGTTAATAGTCACTAAAGCGATAGTCACCGAGTTCCACAATAGCCCCGCAGATCGGCATTCGCGCGATGCGGTCGCATTCTTTTTATCAGGACAACATTTTGGTAAGCATAGATGATTTTTATCATAAAAATTATACGAATAAAATTCTCATGAACTTGTTATAATTATGCGTACCCTTAGTGTGTGCTATATATAGCTTGATCCATATGGATTGGTACAAAAGTTCATTGATAACTACATAATGTCATTGAACTATTGTGGTGTGTCCAAAAATCCGTACAGGCAATTTTGCTGATCAAGTGATTTTACAGGCTTTATTTTACTTTTCTTGCATTTGCAAACCATGAAAGATCATTTCAATTATTTATCATCTTATAAATGACCAACTTTTTTATTTTTATAATTTAATTTTGATGTTTTGTAAATTTGCTGTGATAGGTTTAGAATATATCACTTTATTTAACCGTTTTGAAGTATGAACACGGTATGAAAAACTTACAATGCATTGTTATGAAAATCGTCAATATAGTAAATGGATCGCTTTTTACCATCCTAATATATACTATGATAAAGGCGAAAGTTTGTAAGTATGGATGTATGTATGGATGTTTGTTACTCTTTCACGCCAAAACTACTGAACCGATTGGGCTGAAATTTGGTACGTAAGTAGCTTAGACCCTGGAATAACACATAGGGTACTTTTTATCCCGATATTCCCACGGGAACGAAGACTACGCGGGTGAAACCGCGGGTCACAGCTAGTATAATATATTAAATTTCAGAGTTAAAAAAAATTAACTTACTTTGAGTAAGTTAATTTTTTGAGAAAATAGGTAAAGAATTGCTATTGATTTCGTCTGCCTAAAACTCTTGCTCTTAAATTTAAAACCAAAGAAATAAGTTCAAAATCAAACTATTTCCTGAAAATCAAAATCAAATGTAAATAAAAATTACAATTAAAAACCTTTAAAAACATTTAGATACAGATTTTTGGAGATATTTGGACATACCAGAGATATCTTTTAAGGAGCCTTAAGGTGAAGTGAGTCCCACAAAACCCACGCATTGACTGTAAATTGTATTTGACGGCAAATCAATTTTAAGGCAACAAAACATAATTTTTTCTATTCAGTAAGTTATGGGAGTCGAAACGCGATTAATTATTTTTGAATCGATACAAAAAAATCGTGAAGTTTCCTCTAAATCTTCATTTTTAGGAAATACTTCTACGGAAAAGCAGTTTCATTGGCTATTAATTAAAAATATTTCAATGATATTTCGTTTACGTGTTCCAAAAGGATGTTATTTTGTAGCAAAAATTATTTATTAACAACATCCAGTGAAATTGCGCGAGGGCCAGCCATCACTGGCTTTCAGTCAAGCAACCACGATCCCACTTCGCCTTAATATGGTCTAATTATGGCAAAACTTTAATAACAATTTAACCACATTCATTATAGTCATAAATTAGGTATTTTAGTTAAATTTTGATTTATTATAATGGTAACACCAATATTCACAATGTGTCAAGATAAAATAGAACTTATCATTTTGTGTAGGTATTTAGCTAAACAAGTACCCGCAGAAAGTACATTTGCTATCTTAATAATTATACAAAACACCATACTTTTTACAAATATACAAAAATTATTTTTACCTATTATTCTTCTTAATTATAATAATAGATTCAAGCATTTTTCAAAATTATTAAAATATTTTTAATTTTGAGTAATTAATGCCACAAGCTTAAAAAACGCTCGATATTAGATTATACTCGACACCTTAATAAATATGGCTTATTCTAAAAATATTTACATTGCTTAGTAAATTATTACAAGAAATTTAATTTAAAAACATTTATTTACAATAATATACAACATGGAATGACAATGATTTTTGTACGTTACATTTATTCTACTCTTATAATTAAGGTGTAATTCGGTGGCCGACTGCATTCAGAGTAAGTTCATTTACGAAAGTTATTTCGTAACCAATTTAAACTGGCAGTTTCAAACCATAACCGGCATTTGCATGCAATCGGCCGTCAAAAGGCACCATAACGCGTAAGTTATTAACTAAATCGGCTAACATTTAATTATTTTTGAACGATTTGGCATTTGACACTCATGATATGACTAGTCCATACACAGTACGACTTTAATGACGCACACAATTGTGATCAGTTGGCAACAATTAACCATTACTTATGTGTACAGCAGTACGCCACGATTATTTTAAAATGCACTCGCAGCATGCATTGCAAAAACTGGCAATGATCATAACACATTTGCCTTTAAATTGACTCACGAATTATGCACAAAGATGCGGGTAATTTGAAAAAAGTAGCGAGCTATTCAGAATTGTTCGTCGAGCGCGTCAGTCGAGCGCGCGACGTCAACCGAGCACTACACGAGGCTAGAGAGCGGGGCGCGGGATGTTACTGGCGACGCGGGCAACGGTTGCATTTGCTGAGGAGCTTGCGGCTGGAAATAAACACCTTCATTCGAAAACTGAGGATGCATTGGCAAAGGTGTATGCGGCATAGATGTCGGCCGAGATTCGTGATACAAAATCGGAACTCGAACTAATCTTTGAGCTGCGTGCGCCATATTAGCCGCTTCTAATTCCGCTGCCAACTGCCTTTTCCACTTATTACGTCGATTCTGAAACCAGATCTTCACTTGAGTTTCCGTTAAGTGCAAGCTCGCAGCTAATCCAGCTCGTTCAGAACTGCTCAAGTATCTCTTCATATCAAAAGTGGATTCAAGTTGGAAGACTTGAGACCGCGAGAAGACCGTTCGAGTTTTCTTCTTCCTTTTGCCTAAGTTTGCATTGGGGTCTCTTTTTTCGTCTTTATCGAAGTCGTCGCTTTCGTCGATGTCTGGGTCGGAGTCTTGTGGGTCGGGTGGTTGTGGGTAGAGGGCGGGGTGTAGGCGAGGAGAGCGGGGTGAGGAGCGGGATGGGGAGGGAGGAGTAGGGGCACGTGGTGGGCTTCTAGCTCGAGGTGACCCGCCTGCTGAACCTTCTTCGTTGGTTGTTGAATCTTCTGTAACAATGAGAATTATGTTAGAAGTTGGAAGACTCATACATATTTCCATAAACATTATGAATTTTCTTAACTAAGCGGACGATGTCTCTTTAGGCCAGGTCGAAAAAGTAACCACCATTTAAGGAGACTGTTATTAAAGTGAAGGAAGCGAAAGTCATAACAAGTGGAGAGAAATAGTCTCTGCCCCATCCCAACGAGGTGGCGTCGGCAGACCACCAGTCCGATGGATCTACGACATCGTTAAGATCGCAGGAAAAATCTGGATGCGATCCGCTCAATACATAGAGAAATGGCACAAGAGGGACGAGACCTATGCCCAACAGAGGGATGATAATATGAGATGACGATGATGATGATGATCTCAACGGGAACAAACGTGTCTGTATGTTATAATATGAAATTGAATGTAACTCCGTCTCTATTACGTTTTCACTCCTAAAACGCTTAGCCAATTTTAATGGATTATGGTATATGGAAAGACGGGACCTTGAAGAAGGACAGTCCCTTCTATCTTTATAATAGGGGTAAGACGCATAGAAAAAGCAGGACACAAGCAGTTGATTATATTTGTCCTATTTCGTAGAAATAAAGTACGTTATATCTTAAGCAAAAATTAAATCAAGATCAATTTCGATATCTCTGAAGTATGTACCCATCAGACTAAAAGTAATCATCAAAATCAATTCATATTAATTGCCGGAGTAATCGAAAAACAAACATACAAAACAACAACATACTGTCGAATTGAGAACCTCCTCCTTTTTAAGTCTGTTAATAATTAGAGTCTGTTGATTTGCTATTTTACTACTTTTATGAACGATGTGGTAATCATTAACTAAAAGTGAACTCTGACATTAATTATAAGGTTAAATTTTGTTGTGACCTATTAGCAATAAAATAAAATAAAAATTATAGGTGCCTATAACCACTAGTTATGGATTAATTAGCATTCATTGTTAGCATGCAAATGTTTAATTAGCATTTAGCAAATTAAATATTGTTGCGAAATACTGTGAATACGAATGAAGCAAATTCATCGCTTAAGTGAAATTATTAGCAATTTGGTAGGCGCGGTTAAGCAATCATTATCTCAATCATACGTCTTTGACTGAATTAAACGATTTTTATTTTATTATTATTTATTTATTATCTTTATTTGCTTGAGTTAGGGTCGTATATTGAATGAAAGTGTATGATTATTTACTTCGTTAAAATTAATAGCAGGGCGGTGTTAAGTGCAAAGTGCGAATTATCGTCCTAAAAATAAAATAGCAAAGCTATTCGCATGCTAAGAAACATTAATTCGCATGCTTATGAAATGAATCTGAAATTGATTTAATTACCATCACTAATAACCACAACCAAGCGATACTTAAAAAATCTCAAATCGATATAACCACAGAATCGATATGAAATCCTTTAGCCATCGGAAGCGTCGACCGTGAGTATTTGTACGGATTTGTCGAACAAACGTGTAACATGACACGCGCGGTATCGAAGCGTCCGAAGCCTTACGCACTGATTCACTGATTACTACTACTATTGTACCAATCGTGAGGGGTTTAGTGGATTTTTATGAGGTTTATGAATGCATAAATTGGCGCATTAAAATAATTCATACACGTAATATGAAGTAACATGCATGCTAGTTAACGGCATGTATAAGTTATTGTAGAACAATACTATACTATAGAAGTTGCTGTGCGGTTATCTGATTTAGAATAGTGCCCCACCTTCTCTACCCGCGGTTGTCATAAAAATCGGATAAAGGTTATCCAAAGGACTGGCAGCACCGTCCTCTACAAAAAACCATCGAACTGCGCTCGACAACCCGCGTGCCAAGCATGGTGAGTATTAGCATATATGAAGGAGACTTATATAATCCAGCTGAGATGATAAGTAACCCACTTACATGCAGTTTGATACGTCAGTTAGGATGATCATACATGTGAGTAAAGTGGCACGTCGTTATGCAACTATGTCAGCTACAGACATACATTGACATTTTTAGAGTAGAATATGTAATGAAACGACAAGATGGCTAGGAATCGACTAATTTATTTTAGTACCCTCAACATTATAAGCATAATATACTACATCTTTCCCCTTAAGAGTTTTAGAATAAGGTGATATAATATTAAGTTTAAAAATAATAATAATATTCATAGGAAAGATTATCATTGTACTTAAGGCGTAGTAGTATTATTATCTGTTCTGTGCTTAAGGTATTAGGTTGGATGTTCCTATATTACATGCAACTTATACTTACTAATATAAACAAGAGAATATCATATATATTAATCATTATCATTTACATTATAATGTTAGGTAAGTACCCATATTGGTGCTCTGTTATGATCAATTGCACAGATAAGGCACAGAGTAATAGGTATTTTTCTAGTTCATTGACAAGATCTAAATAACCTTAGGTACCTACTTGCATGAAAGTTAAAATTATATTTGATACATTCTATATTTATATATTTCTTTCTAACATTTATTTTGTATAGCAAAATAAGTAGAAGCTAATCATAATAAGATAAGAATTATTAGTGAGTAATACAATTAATGATAATATGTTATTTCTTAAGCTAAGTTTTTCGTAATTAATTGAATTTCTTTGATTATTATGCTGACTAATATATTATTATAATTATAATTAAAATATAAACACGAACACCCTGACGTATAAGAACCTGATATAAGATAAATTACCTAATTATTAATTATTACCAGCCATGATTATAGTGCCTGGCGAATTTTCTTTTTAGCCTCACGAGCTGCTAATCTCTGTGTGCGTTCTGTATCAATAGGTTCAGGTGCTGACACCGCAGCTGTAGGACACCTGTTATCATTATACGAACCGGATGCGTCTGCCATAATCTCTGTCGGTTCATCATAAATACTACAGTCACTATCACTTTCATTCATGTTTTCTTTTATCTCATTCTCATTGAGTGATGATGGACAAGTATCAATTTTGAGAAGGTGCCTACGATTACGCCTGAACCGTTGGCCTAGTGTGTCGGTAACGAAGTAGGAACGAGGCTGAAGGGCGCGTCCCGTTACTCGCGCCTCTCTTCTTCTCTTACCGTCTACTGCAATTACTTCATCACCCACGTTAAGGTCTGACAAGTTACGGGCACTGCTATCATAATTATTTTTTGCCTTTAATTGTTTACATAATATATTATTGTAATCTGTCATGTTGTCTCTGGCCGGGAGTAGTTTATTCACGTGTATCGGTAATCTTGTATTAAGTTTTCGACCCATTAAAAGTTCTGCAGGACTGGCAACGCCATCCCTCTGTGTAGCTCTGTAGTTTAACAAAGCTATGTAAAAATCAGACTTATCATTAATAGACTTAGTAAGTAGATTCTTTATCGTTCTAACGGCCCGTTCTGACCTACCTTTAGATTGCGGATAGTTGGGTGACGATGTCGTATGTGTAAAACCCCATGATTCGGCAAAATTGTGGAACTCTCTTGACGCGTATGCGGGACCGTTGTCTGAAATTAATTCACTTGGAATTCCATGGCGCGAAAATTGATCCTTCATTGCTTTTATCACGCTTCTAGACGTTATTGAGGTCAGAGGTGACACTTCTACGTAGTTTGAAAAATAATCAACCAATATTAGGAAGTACATCTTATTATATTCAAATATATCAGTTCCAACTTTCATCCACGGAATACTGGGTATTTGGTGAGAAATAAGGGTCTCACGCTGTGGCACAGTGGCCTGCGTCGCACACACTCGACAGCGGCGCACGGCCAGCTCCACATCACGTGACATACCCGGCCAGTACATTACCTCACGCGCCCTACGTTTACACCTATCTATGCCTAGATGCCCTTCGTGCACTCTCGACAACATTTCTGCTCGCAATTTCTCAGGAATAAAAACTAAATCATCCTTAAAAATTACTCCATCATAGTATTCTATCGACTGCCTATGTTCCCATAAACATTTTACGCGTTCATCAGTTTGGTATTTGTTAAGTGGCCAGCCGTTCATCACGTAATTTATTAACATCTGACAGATGTCGTCATTTTTCGTATGATCTCGTACTAATTTGAGTTTTTCATTACTAAAGGCAACACTACTTATAAGAAAGCAAGATTGACTATGTACTTCCTCCGAAACTTTATCTTGCATCAATTCAGCTAGCGGAGCTCGCGATAGCGTGTCTGCTACAAACATGTATTTTCCGGGTTTATATACTACTGTAAAATCGTACCTTTGAATTCGAAGCATCATGCGCTGCAATCTAGCTGGTACGGAGCTTAAGGATTTCTTGAACAGAGCTTCCAGAGGTTTATGGTCAGATTCCACCACTAAATCGAGTTTACCGAAAACATAGTGGTGAAACCTCTCCAGGGCAAAAACAATGGCAAGCAGCTCCTTTTCTATTTGGGCATAGCGCTGCTGCGTGTCTGTGAGCTTAATCGACGCGAATTCAACTGGACGTCCGTCCTGTAGCAACACCGCGCCCAGCGCGTGCGAGCTCGCGTCCACCGACACCAGCGCCGGCCGGTCCGCAGAGAACAACGTTAGCACGGGTGCTGCGCATAGATCACGCTTCAACTTACTCACCACAGCCTCTTCACATGCACCCCATTGCCACTCATTGTCTTTTTTTAACAAATTCCGTAATGGAGTGACTTTCTCAGAATAGTTGGGAATGAATTTGCATAGGTAATTTACCATACCGAGGAACCTCTCTAACTCTTGTCTATTCTGAGGATTCGGCATTTCCGTCACCGCTTTCACCTTACTCTCATCCACTTTCATGCCTTCCGCACTAAACTTGTGCCCTAAATATGTCACCTCAGCTACTTTGAACTCACATTTTTCTCGGTTGAACTTGATCCCTACTTGCTTGGCCCTATCCATTAACTTTTCCAGTCGTTCATCATGCTCTTGCTCATCAGACGCCCAGAGGATAACATCATCTATAAAGGAGTCGACACCTTCGAGCCCTTCCAGCAGTTGTCTAACACGGGAGTGAAATACCTCGGACGCAGAGTTAATGCCGTACGGAAGACGCAGAAATTGATACCTGCCAAAAGGTGTCCCAAACGTACACAGATCAGCGCTCTCATCATCCAGCTGCACCATCCAGAAGCCTGACCTGGCGTCTAGTTTACTAAAGTATCTAGCTCCTTTTAGTTTAGTAGCAATATCGACGAGCGTAGGCAAAGGAAAATGTTGCCTACGAATTACTTTATTCAGCGGCCGCGGATCTAAGCATAGGCGAATATCGCCGTTTTTTTTCGGCGCCACTACTATCGCATTCACCCAAGAAGTAGGGTGCGTGACCTTTCTGATCACTCCCATCTTCTCCATTCGCTCGAGTTCAACTTGCATCTTGCCTCGCACACTGATCGGTATTTTCCTAACGGGACAGATACACGGTGTTGCATCCTTATCAATCGGGATCGTATAATGACCAGGTAGCCTACCGAGACCTTGAAATAATTCATCATAGCTGGCAATATCCAATGAGTACACCCGTTTCACTAATCCAATTTGATCAATAGAATGTTTACCTAAGATACTCTCACAATCATGGTCGGTAATCACAAAATTAATATGATACAATTTGTTTTTATACATCCATTTCATTTCCATCGATCCGATAATAGGTAAATAGGCACCACAAAATGATATCGCTTTCGGTTTGACGGGAGATAAGTCCTCAACAGAGAAGCCCAAAGTGATGAAATTGTGTTTCGAAATTACATTAAGATCTGCACCGGTGTCCAATTTGAATAAATGTTTCGCCCTAGTATCATAAAGAATTAAATGTTCATACCACTTATAGTCCTCCGGCCGCAAGCCGGTGAGTCCTTCCACAGACGAGATATAGAACAAATCATCGTCCTCCGCCTCCTCGTTAACCTGAAACACTTTCCGCGATCTTTGCACCTGACACGTTTTGCGAAAATGACCTATTTCACCGCATGAAAAACACTTGGCGTTACGCGCGTTACACTTCCTACCACCGTCGCAGTAAATACTAGTACACGCCGTACAGACACGAGCCCGCGCGGGCGCACCGCCGGCGCCGGTCCCGTAGCCGTCGCCGGCGCGCGAGCCTCGCGCCGCGCCGCCGCCACGGCCGCGCCATCCCGCGCCGCCGCCCGCGCCGCGCCATCGCCCTCGCCAAGCGCCGCGTGCGCTCCACACAGCGTCGATCGCCGCATCTCTCGTTTCACTCTTGACGCCTTCTATTTCTCGGCTTTCCTCGTTCGAGATTTCTTTCGATTGACATATTGTGACGGCCTTTTCGAGCGTCAACTGCTCCGCCCGGAGTAATCTGTCTCTAAGCGTGCTATCTCGCACCCCGCAGACGATACGGTCGCGAATCAGGCCGTCTTCTAACTGTTCGAACTCACACTGTTGACTCAGTAGTTTCAGAGCTGTGACGTACTCGTCGATGCTTTCCCCTAGTTCCTGGCTTCTCGTGAAGAACTTGAACCTCACCATCGTGGTGTTCGTTTTGGTTCCGAAATGGTTATTGAACCTTTCTATTAATTTCTGGATGTCGTCACTGTCTGTTTTTGTTTCGAACTTGAACGTGGAATAGACGTCGTAACCGTCGGGGCCGATAAGGTTTATTAGTAAGCTGGCTTGCACATCGCTCGGTTCTTTACAAACCCCAGAGGCCTTTAAAAACACTTGAAATTGCTTAAGCCATCGTCGCCACGCGTCCGCGCGATTCGCCGGACCTCCTTCTAGCGACAATACGGCCGGGGGGCGTGCGTGTTCCATTTTTTTATATTTATTCGACACTATTTAACGATTTATAGTTGTTTTTACACACAATTAGCCACTTTATACCACTTAATTAATTATTTCCTTCACCCCGCTGTCACCATGTAATGAAACGACAAGATGGCTAGGAATCGACTAATTTATTTTAGTACCCTCAACATTATAAGCATAATATACTACAGAATAGATCGCCTAAGGTGGAACAGTGTCAAGTAGTTGATTTACTCTAACTATCACCCATAAAATATAGGAGGTATTACGTACACTGGCAACACAGCGGCACTGATTTCCATCGATTTACGAAGCCACACTTAATCCTTCGTGTCACCCTGTTAACAAATGCTTACTAGTCGAGCATTTTGCAGAACTACATTTATTTTAATGTGATTACGCCGCCTCATTACGCATAATTAGTCAAGCCCGTGAAAAGAGGTCGTTATTATGTTAACCTATTTGGTTAGAACCTATTTAAATATAAGAGCGTTTTGTGAAAAGATTACGTGATGTGACTCTGTTTTGGGCGGGTTGTTTTTAGTTTTTATTGATATTTATTTTATAGCATTGTGCTTTAAGTACCTATATTTGCGCAATTATAATAATATACTTATTATTATACTTCAAATACTTTTTTACATTATAAAAAACTATCAGTAAGTACCTAAAGACCCCGAGTAATCGACCGAGCGAAGCGAGGTCTTAGAGTCGACAAGTGGGAAAAACCTGCGCTTGTACCAGCTTAAGGGTTGACCTCTGGTATGTAAATTTGATCGACGATAAATTGAAAACTGTTGATCTGATCTTGATGAAACTTTGCAGACATGTAGTTTAAAGTGATAAATTTTTTTACTTTAGATAATGAGCAAAATCGGCCGAGGGGTTCCGTATATATAAGAGTCACAAGGTATTTATGAAAGGTCTGACGATAATTTCGAAACCGATGGTCCGATTTTTTTTTTCAAATTTAGGCACATAGTTTAGGACTTGCATAAAAATATTAGCCAAAGTTTGTATGTATGTATGTGTGTATGTATGTTTGTCTTGCGATAACTCGAAAGCCGATGATCCGATCTTGATGAAACTTTGCAGATAGGTAGTACAGGATAAAAGAATTTTCAAGTTCGAAGATGAGCTAAATCGGTCAAGGGGTCCTAGAGTTGTAGCTATTATAAGATCTCAATATTTTTCGATTATAACTTGAAAATTATCAATTCGATTTTTATGAAATTAAATATGTACGTAGGATAGGCTTATATTGTTTATAATATCCAGTTTCAGATTGATCAGTTAAGGTGTTGTCAAGTTATAAAAGATACCCCGATTCTCAAGGGATAAAATTCCATCTCCTCTCAAAACAACTAGATGGCGCGCTGATGTCGTTAAGTCGCACTATCGTAATGTTGAATAGATTATTATAACTAATATTAGTGAAGAGTTTAGAACAACATTTGCTTAGGGATGTGACTAAACAGTAAAAAAAATGATTTTTGTAGTGGAAGGCCTCTTTAGCAGGGTGCCGCCTGGGGAAGTACCACACCTTTGCCAGTTATTCATCCGCCAAGCAGTAATGTGCAAACATTACTGTGTTCCGGAATGAAGGGCAATGTTACCAGCAAAATTACTGGGCATGATGAGATTCAACAACTAATATCTCAGGGTGACAGGCGCAGTGCAGTGCCGCACAGAGCTTTGAATTTTGAAACACTGGGTGGCACTGTGTCTGATATGGGCAATCGTGATGCTTACCATCATTTGCTCGTCTTGTCATTCATTATCATAAAAAATAAGATTAATTAATAATCGATTTTTATTTGTTCCTACAAAATCGATTAATGAAAAAATCGATTTTTAATGGAATAATAATCGACTTTTCTAAAAATATTTATTAAAAAAAATCCTAACGAAAGAAATCAGCTTTTTTTCAATAATAATCATACCTAGCTAATGTACGAACTTTGCCCAAGCAAAGCTTAAAAATGAAAAATTTCATCCACGGGTGGGATTCGGTCCACGCACCCTCCACACTATTCCGCTTAGTGGGCACTGGGGCACTCTACCCTATGCTTGAGCTACCGTGGAGAGCCACGACGAACGCGTGGAGCGTGGAGAGCGTCAATCAATAAATACCCTCTTAGAACTATTTTTTGTTTTTTTTTTCTTATGTTAATGAGTAAGAAGACGAGCAAATCAGGTGCCTGATGGTAAGCATCATGATGGCCCATATCAAACACAGTGCCACAAAGTGTTTTAAAATTCAAAATTCTGCGCGGCACTGCACTGCGCCTTTCACCCTGATATATTAGTTGTTGTAACTTAACTCGTCATGCCCAGTAATTGCGCTGGTAACATTGCCCTTGAGACCGGAACACAGTAATATTTGCATATTACTGCTTGCTCGACTGCCAATCAAGAGGTCCCGGATTCGATCCCCAGGTCAGGCAATGTGTTAAATATTGGATTTTTCCATGGGAATTATCTCAATAACTGCCTGGAGTCTGGAACTGTGCCCGGTAGATGGCAATAGGCTTGCCCCCTATTACATGGGACATACATACATTCACACATTCACGCCTTTTTCCCGAAGGGGTAGGCAGAGGTGTACCCTGGACTCAGTCCCATAGTAGTACACCCACATTTCGCCAGTATGTTATTGGTCCCATGTAATAGGGGGCGAGCCTATTGCCATCTACCGGGCACAGTTCCAGACTCCAGGCAGTTATTGAGATAATTCCTAATGGAAAAATCCAATATTTAACACTTTGCCTGACCCGGGGATCGAACCCGGGACCTCTTGATTGGCAGTCGAGCATGCGCCCACTACGCCACCGAGGCAGTCAATCAAAAACAGATTACACAAATCGATTAATAAATAATCGATTTATTAACGTAATAATCGTTCAAATAAATTCGATTTTTTAGAAATAATAATCGATATTTTTTTTAATAATCGATTATTTTTTCACATCCCTAATCAGCATTTCAGAGCTAATCTTAAAAACTAATTATCTCATACCTCAATTATACCTAAAGACCTTAGACTTTACCCTTCTAGACCTTAAGAGGTCTAGAAGTTACAGGAAATTGGGGTTTGCGAGGTCTCAGTTCGAGGCGAACTACTAGTTTACCCTGAAATTAGAGATTGACACTGTCAGAATCATCGTATACATTCCCGGCGACAATTTGTTTTTCGATGATAAAACAATGTACCTAGTTTAATTTTATCAAAGCAAGTATCGTGTTTCAAAGGTAGTGATATAGAAACATAAGAAAAATCGCATTGTTCAACGGTAAAGCGCCAAATTATTTATTTGCCAAATCAACTTAGTCTTTCCAAAATAATTAAAACATGTGCCATTCCCATTCGATGTAATTGCGATCCTTCTACCGATAACATTTTAATCACTGGCCGCTTACCCGCATCACTATCCACCAAATTAAAAAAAAAGTAAAAAGGCCAAGCAAAGCAATCACACAAAACGGCACGCCGAATAAACCGCATTCGAAAATTAAAACGAGCGACATGTCTCTTGGCACATACTAACGAGTGAACGAGACAGAGACACATTTTGATACAAGTACGAGTAAGATAGCATTCAGTCGTCAGTGTTGCTATACGTATAAATTGTAGGTTGATGGCAGAAAAGCATTGTTCGGTCGGTTTGGACCGCGTGAAACGGCGTTGTCTTTGTTTCTGCCGAGGGTTTTCGGAAATTAAAGCGGGGTTGCGATGTGATGACGATTACTTGTTTGCCGCAATGTTGGTACTATTACTTGTTTGTTATGTTGGTAGTATTGTAGGGAATGGGCGCGCTGATAATGGGTAAAGGCACTTTATTGTATTAGTGATTTCAAGTACCTATTTGCTTCCACTTACTTGCTCTGTCGCTTTCTTTTGACGTGACAACGTCTTATAATTCGATAGAGCCGGCTGCACGCACGAAAAAACATGAGACATGCGGCGTTACCTCGCTCTGAGGCGTTCCATGTAAGGCTTGAAGTGCAAGCGAGAGCGCGGAACGAGCGACAAAGAAGCACAATCGGCCTTTGCGTTCGGCAGCGTTCGACATCCGTCTCTCTCCTACTTGAGTGAGCGCGTTGTCACGTTCAACTATCGTCAGTAAACCGACTTTACAGACAACCAATTTTTTTTAAGCAAAGCATGATTTGAATTTAGACCAAATATATAGACCAAAAGATTATTTTGTCTCTAAAAGAAAAACTTTGTCCCAGGCAAATGCATAAATCGTGCGTGCCATAATTTCAACTGTGGTATAAAAGAATCAACAGATAAATCAGCCACTCAATAAACTGCGTCAGATGTGTCACGGCCTTAATACTTCGTATTTAGTACCTATCATACCAACAATCGATTAGGCAGCCTTAACAATGCTCTATGTTACAGCAATGCAAGTAACGAACGGATTTATGTTATTACTGCAGAATGCTTTTACCGTGTGAAGCCATACTAAGGTAGAAAATTATTATAAAATGGTTTTTAAATTATTGCCGGAGTTTTGGCGGGAACCCGAAGAGTACAGTTTGGCTCCAGTATCTTTATCAATTATCAGTGCTTTTTCGAGTGTTTAACGTAATGGTGGAATATTACGTGTTGAGTGTTTTCGAATATACACAAGTTTCTTGGCAAGTGATGCCACAATTGTGTTCCCACCAAAATTCCGGCCGCTTTTTGTAAAAACTAACACTTTACTAGAGCTGTGACTTGACTGGGCTTGCCCTGACTCTGAATTGACTAATTGACCATATTAACTTGAAAATTTATATACTTTTCTATATACCAATGATTATTATAGGTAGTTTTTTTTTTTTTATTGTCCACACTATGGTGAACCTACAGAACCTGCTGCTATTGTTTATGCAGCACCCTTATAATCTTATATTAATCTTATTATAAACACCGTAGAATACAGCTTAGCTTTAAATATTACATGAGTAACATGTAAGTAATTAAGTAGGTATATGTCTATATTAATATTATTATTATTTTAATCTTGATATTTCTATATATATATAGGTAGATTATGATTTTTACCTCTGAGTGGTGGTGAATTTCTCTGCCAGTACCAGGGCGCAGGCACCAGGCCGCCATACCTACCGGCCAATGCACTCCACTGTGAGATCAGACCCAATCTGTAACAATCATTATCTATTTAATATTTAACTGACATAGCCCAAAGGATTAGCCAGCTGAAGCGGCAATGGGTCGGTCACTCAGATCATACAAACAAGGGAGATTTGGCTATTACGCAAAATTTTTCGTGTCCCGATGTCTCCACGTTTCTCTCAGCAATTACACTCACACAAAAACAAAAACAATTCAAATGGCGCACGTGCTCATATTTCTTACGCACACTAAGAAACTTGCAGGCACACCAGACCAAATTGATAGTACACATGAATAAAAGGGTGGCGCATAAACCCTGTAGCTACGGACTCCGCATAAACACACATATTATGTAACTAGAGATAGAAAGTAGCAATCGATATAAGTAAAATCGAGACTTTTCAATTATTATCTGCCTTGTTTGTATGATCTGAGGTCGGTCATATTTGCCGCGGAACCGACAACCGGTGGGGTAAGCTGGTTCTAGAGTGGAGACCGCGTCTGGCAAGCGTGTGAGACGTCCCTGGGCTAGATCGAGCGACGATATACGCAATGTCGCTGGGAGTGGTTAGAGAAAAACACATGATCGAGTTGAGTGGCGTGCCTTTTGTTGATTTGCGTGGCTTTTACGCACAGGACGCTGCTGCCCGTCCTCTGGATCTGTTAACCCTTAGCCGGCTCTTACGGCAACCACGGGTAGAGAGGGTGGAGCACTATTCTAAAGCCAGTAACTCCACGGCGAAGTAATCTTAAGTATTACCTTTTTGTAACACGTATTGTGCGAGAAAATTAAAAAAATTTTTATTAAATTCCAAGTCCCATAACCAAGAAGTAAAATCCCATAAGATCCCCATAATATCATGAGGATTTCTGTCAAAATACCTCAAAGTGAGGTGACATAATACTCTAAACCTTACACTCGGTGCACCCTTCAGTAAAATAATCCCTAAACGTGACGCGGAGGTGAACGTAGGACTTCTTTACATGGAAAACTGATTTGGTATATTTAATACGGTTTTATGCTGAGCAGTTAAATAAAATAAGGGATTTTAATATAGAACTAGTTGGCGGTTTTAGCCGCTGGACCATTCGACCACTTCATTAAAAACGGCTGGTGAAATAAGAGCGCAAATAAATTTGAGTTAGTATTGTCCGACGACAGAAAACGTTCGGATGCGCTAAAATGCTTCAGCGAGAGTTTTGGGGTGAAGCCGAAGAGTAGAGTTTGGCTTCCGTATCTTTATCGATGCCATATACCGGCCACAGTACTAGACTCCAGGCAGTTATTGAGATAATTCCTAATGGAAAAATCTAATATTTAACACTGCCTGACCGAACTTGGGGATCGAACTTGGGACCCCATGATCGGCAGTTGAGAGTGCGCCCACTACGCAACTGAGGCAGTCGAGTCGAGTTAATACATTTTTTTTATTTAGAAAATAAATAAAATCGTAAAAATACCTATCTTGTTTTCACTTAGAACAACTTCAATGGTAACTGTTAAAACTCCCACGAATTCCCAAAAGTCACCAAAAACGAACAATCTACAAAAGTATCGGCGAAACCAAAAGTGATAAATCAATGTATCGTGATCTATTTGTTTCGGTACAAGGTATTCCACTTATGTTGTCGATTGTACTCAACCCGAGTTGGGTTGAGTACATCCGAGTGATTTTCAGAGGCCTTTTAGAAAAAAGCAAAATCTATAGCCAACCAATAGCTACTAAAATATGAAACACGAATACTGAGTTTTTCGTTAAAAAAATATATTTGCCATAAATTGATTTTAGTTTTTTTTTATTATATGATAGTGAGTGACAAGACGAGCAACTCAGGTGCCTGATGGTAAGCATCATGATTGTCCATATCAGGCACAGTGACACCCAGTGTTTTAAAATTCAAAATTCTGTGCGAGACTGGACTATGCCTGTCACCCTGAGATATGAGTTGTTGAATCACAAATACTTTAACACACACGTACCTTATTTAAACAACAATGATTACTAATTTTTAATAATTATTATAATTTATGGTGATAAATCTACCTTTTAGTTGTATTTCAGGATACAAATAACTAAATACAAATCGAGGTTCACAACCAGCGGTCTTATCGCACTAATAAACCTTCTTACAGACAAATCAGTTAAATATCGGTACTGAAAACAATTTATCACCGAAAATTACGTTTAAAATCTACTAAATAATTTTAAAAATTACTTCGAATAAGGCTCCTATTCTAATAGCCACAAAACACGTTCGATACAATAGCGAGCGAGAGAATCGAGAATCGATAGTGGTAGTATATTGGCGTTCGCATTGTGTACAAGCTTTCTCACTTAGCTCTCGATCGTGCCGGTATAAATATCGAACACAAAGAGGATTGGAATACGCTCCTGGGACGATAGGGATGGACATTCGTTGAGATAATATCGATATAATTTTAACCGAGAAAATCGATATTTTTTTACAGCATAGTTGTAGTGATTTCTGACATTACTTACTTATATGCTTACTTACTTACTTACTTATATATACATTTCTTATTCACAAGATTAAAGTTGCTTAATTCAAAGCAGTAGAATTTTATTTTAAGTTCTAATCGAGAGAAGCTAGATTTAGGAATGAAAGAAATGCAGTTATACACATATTATTTAAGTATCTAAAGATAGAATTTTTAAACAGGGTCGCGAGTCTTACAACGTTGAAATTTTTATAGATTACTAGCCCCGCGGTTTCATTCACAGAAAAGTAGTATTATAGAAACCAGGTATAATGTGTTATTCGAGGGTCTAAGCTATCTACGTACCAAATTAAGAAATGTTGAACGGAATGTTGTAAGTCAGGATCGTAGCAATGGAGATAAATAGTATCGGCCTACCCCAACGAGAACAAGTCCTAATTGTATGTATATACATACCAAATTTCAGCCAAATCGGTTCAGTATAGTTATGACGTTAAGAGCGTACGCGGCCTCTTAGGAATTTTACACAATCCACTTACAATTAACTTACTAAATCGAGGTCCTCTTTCGTGAAAATGATACACAAACTTTCGCATCAATAATATTGGCAGCACATAGTCACGTAGCAGTTCTACGCACAAACGCCTACGATTAGTGGGCGACCCTTTAATCAGCGTTGTTGTAGAGTAAGAATATTGATTTAAAGTAATAAATACAAAGCTTTTCATAAATATCCAAAAAAAAACTCTACCTTTTCAGCATTGTCGTCGTCTGGCTTAAAAGTATCGATACAATCCCCTCCCAACCTCATCTACTCGTATCTCAGTAATCGATGTTTATTTGTATCGATATTCCCAATAACAGTAACGATCCAGAGTTTTATCGACTATATTTTATTTTGCAAGCACTAATGGCCACGTTGGGAAAATGGCTGACTGTGCTTTGTTACTTATGCTGCGCCGTTTTTCATTAGATTTATTCTTATTTTTACATGAAATAGATACTTTGAAACATTTATGAGGTTTTAGGTAACTTTGTTTGTATGCACCTACCTACCTATATTAGGTAAGTATATAGTCTGCCGTGAGGTTACCGGCTTTAGAATAGTACCTACCTCACCCTCTCTCCCCGTGGTTGCCGTAAGAGCCGGCTAAGGGCTATAGGATCTCTAAACTCAAACTCAAAAACTCAAACAGATTTATTCAAATAGGTCATAATCTGACACTTTTGCACGTCAATAAAGATAAACAGATAAACAGGCCGTGGAGTTATACCGGCTTTAGAATAGTGCTCCACCGTCTACCATGGTTGCCGTAAGAGCCGGCTAAGGGTTAAAAGATCCAGGGGACGGGCAGCAGCGTCCTCTGCAAAATAAAACCATCGAACTGCGCTCGACAACCCGCCTGCCAAGCGTGTCGAGTATTGGCAAAACCTCCCTTTATGGGGGAGGCCTATGTTCAGTAGTGGATTACCAACGACTGAGATGATGATGATGATGAAAGATAAACAGTACTGAGTCTACCGTGCGTTCGGAAAGATACCTCTACAAGAAGAACGCACAAGAAACTTGTAGGGCTTAATTTTTTCAACAGATAGTTTTACAATATTTGGTTTGCTTACATTTGTTTTCTTTGAAGGTGCCGCGAGGCGGCTATGCAGAAGTTTCCAGGCATCTTTGTCCTCTATGTACTGGTTGACTTTTTATTAAGCCTTCTTTAGTAAAGTAGATTTTATATAGGTTTTGAATTTACCCTCTGAGAGCCCAGTTATCTCTTTTGGGATTTTATTATTGAAACGTACACAATTTCCTAAGAATCCTATGGATCCTATAGCCCTTAGCCGGCTCTTACGGCACAGCTCAGACGGGCAGCAGCGTCCTCTGCGTAAAACGATCAAACTGCGCTCGCCAACCCGCCTGCCAAGCATGGCGAGTATTGGCAACAACCCCCTTTATGGGGGAGGCTTATGTTCAGCAGTGGACTTCTAACGGTTGGATAATGATGATGATAGTCAGCCAAAGGAAACTGGATTGGAATCCAAGAAAGTAGGGCCCATAGAACCTTACACTGTCTATCCCATATTGCCGGGTAGAGAATGTTATTTGTAAGAATATTCCCAAACATAGTATTCATCTTATTATCGCCGATTAATTTATACACACACACAGACAGGACAGCCTCGTTGGCTCAGATGGTAGTAACTCTGCTTTCTGTGCCGCAGGCCCCGGGTTCGATCCCCGGCCAGGTCAAACATTTGTGTGCATGAACATGTCTGTTTGATCTGTGTCTGGGTGTTATAAGCTTATATAAGTATGTATATCAGTCATCTGGTTACCATAGTACAGGCTTCTAGCCTAGTTTGGGACCAGATGACCGTGTGTGGAAGTTGTCCCATATTATATTATATTATTATTATATAATTTGATTTGAATAAAGTGAGGTTAAGTATAGTAAGTATTTTTTAATAGCAACGCGCGTTTGAATGATTAAATGATATATGCACATATGATAGTCTTATTATTAGGTCTTATTTTTTGTAGTGGTAGGCCTCTTTTGCAGGGGGCTGCCTGGGGAAGTACCACACCTTTGCCAGTTATTCATCCGCTAAGCAGTAATGTGCAAACATTACTTACTGTGTTCCGGTCTGAAGGGCAATGTTACCAGCGAAATTACTGGGCATGATGAGATTCAACAACTCATATCTCAGGGTGACAGGCGCAGTGCAGTGCCGCGCAGAATTTTAAATTTTAAATACTGGGTGTCACTGTGTCTGATGTGGGCAATCATGATGCTTACCATCAGGCACTTGATTTGCTCGTCTTGTTACTCATTTTCATAAAAAAAAATAGGCCTATCAAATAAAACTAACATTATAATGTTAGGTCTAAGTGGCAACAAGTCCATCAAGAAGAAACGTTTGAGGTTTCAATAATTAGGTACTTTCAATAACTTTCCGTGACTCGCACAATTTCAATAACCTTCGCCGAGAATCACTAAATGTAACGGGAAAGAGGATCTTTTAGCAATTTGACAGAATCCTATGGAAAATTTTCTAAGCCGATGTTTTGTATTTGATGTTTGACTACCTCGGTGGCGTAGAGGGCGCATGCTCGACTGCCAATCAGGAGGTGCCAGTCAGGCAGTGTTAAATATTGGATTT
Organism: Hemistola chrysoprasaria; assembly: GCA_947063395.1. Classification (NCBI taxonomy): domain Eukaryota; kingdom Metazoa; phylum Arthropoda; class Insecta; order Lepidoptera; family Geometridae; genus Hemistola; species Hemistola chrysoprasaria. The sequence goes on from OX346730.1 coordinate 8,927,161, forward strand.
TTCCATTAGAAATTATCTCAATAACTGCCTGGAGTCTGGAACTGTGCCCGGTAGATGGCAATAGGCTCGCCACCTATTACGTGGGACCAATAACATACTGGCGAAATGTGGGATCTACTGTGGGACTGAGTCCTGGGTACACCTCTGCCTTCCCCATCGGGAAAAAGGCGTGAATGTATGTTATGTTATGATGTTTTGTATTCCCCTCTTTCTTCCGAATGCTGTAAACCTATTTGATATATTTATATCCTGATATTTTAAAGATGAAGTAGAGTACGTATGTCTCTATCATTTTGTTTATATTTATAAACCCTACATTTTTTATAGTGAACGTCCAATCACGCGAGTAAAACTTGAATTTTTGCAAGTTCACTATCAAAATATCATAATATATAACAAAGGGTTTATAAGAAAAATTAAAACGACACATGGGTTATTGGCACATGGCACATGGGTTACTTCACTTTAAAAATATCAGGATATAAATATATAGAATGGGATTATTATACTATTCGGAAATACAAAACATCGATTTGGTAAATTTTTCATAGTATTGTGTCCAATTCCTAAATCAAAAAATCCAATTCAAAAATCTATCTGAGCGCTTGGTCGAGGCGACGCGTGATCAAAATGCTGCCGTTTATCTGGCTCAACGTATAAGCATTGCTATTCAACGTGGCAATGCCGCCAGTATCTTGGGTACGCTGCCATCTGACAGTGGTTTAGAGCACTTGGATTTTCTATAGGCCGACATGTCTGCCTGTGGATTTTCAAAGTGTTCTATGGTATAGTGTACTTAGTTAGGGTAGATAGTAAGTAGGTAGCTCTATTGTTTAGTCTTTGTTCAATAAAGGCACTATGCCACCCTTAAAAAAAATTCCTAGAAGGCCGCTAGGCAAATTCAAAACTGTCAAAGAGTGTATATCTTAGATTTGATGGACTGTAGTATGTTTGTTAGTTTGTTACAGTTTAACCTAAATACTTTTTCATAAGAATTGTTTTTTTAAATTTGAAATGTAAAATTATGACTGCCTCGATGGCGTAGTGTTTTGCAAGCGCTACTGCCAATCATGATATACCGGGTTCTATCCCTTGACATATAATGAACAACAAAGACAGAAGAACCTAAGACCGAAGTGCGACCGAGACAACAATATATTATTCGCTCGTACGACCTTACATTACCGACGTACGTGGACCTAATGGGACCTAATTTGGGCTTTCCATTTTCGAAAAGCCACTCCTCATATCCCCTTTTCTTGAAATCTATGCTTGTCTAATTAGTACATAATTGGATAAAAAAAAAATTAAAGGCTTCAAGCTAACCTTAAATTATAACTTTTTAAGTTTAACCATTAGGTTAAAAATAAAACCTTTAACTCCACTAACTCCGTAGATTAGCTCCATCAACTGTAATTCGACGCCAAACTCACAAAAGAAAAAAAAAGATCAATAAAGTACACTCCAAGCTCTATAACCAATTTGCATCGGAAGAAACATACAGTTACCTTCACGGAATGTTTGCACAGATAATATATATATATATATATATATAGAGATCTCTTTACGGTAAATGTTGATCTCACGCGACTTCACGCGAGCACTTTGTTGATCCAAAAATGTATGTTGATCCGGCGCCTTTTGTTGATCTAATATGCATCTCTAGTAACTAATGTGGCTCCAACCGGATCAACATCTACACTCACGTGACTGCTTCCTCGCGTTCGTCGAAGTTGATCCGATATACAAATCCACCGTGCGATGGTTACGGTAAATGTTGATCCTATTTAAATGAGCCAATCAGAGCACAGCCAACGATCGGATTGGCTAAAAGCATCCGCGACGTTGCCGTTTCGTGTGTACAAGCTATGAAGCTACAGATTAAACGGATAAGAACGAAGCGAAAGTTGTATGTCAGGATCGTAGCAAGTGGAGGGAAATAGTCTCTGCCTACCCCACCGGGAACAAGGCGTGACTGTATGTATGTATGTATGTATGAATTATGTCAATAACTGCCTGGAGTCTGGAACTGTGCCCGGTAGATGGCAATAGGATAGGTAATAGGTACCCATAATAGGTACATAATATAGTATTATTGAAATTGTAGAGGTAGGCCTCCTCTGCAGGGGGCCGCCTGGGGAAATACCACACCTTTGCCAGTTATTCATCCGCCAAGCTGTAATGTGCAAACATTACTGTGTTCCGGTATGAAGGGCAATATTACCAGCGAAATTACTGGGCATTATGAGATTCAATAACTCATATCTCAGGGTGTCAGGCGCAGTGCAGTGCCGCGCAGAATTTTGAATTTTAAAACACTGGGTGGCACTGTGTCTGATATGGGCAATCATGATGCTTACTCGTGCTCTTTGCTCGTCTTGTTACTCACTATCATAATAAAAAAAAAAACATGGAACCAATAACATAAATGTGGGTGTATCTACTATGGGACTGAGTCCTGGGTACACCTCTACCTACCCCTTCGGGAAAAAGACGTGAATGTATGTGTGAGAAATGTAGTCGAGGCGCTCGTGGCCAAATGGCGGCTACTAGTAGGTATCAGCCGGTAACCGAGGTCAAGCGACACTAGGTACGGCCGGCACTTGGATGGGTGGCAGTTATTTACACAACGAGTTTCCTCCGTGCCTCGGAGAGCACGTTAAGCCATCGGTCCCGGCTGACATTGAAACACCTTATAGGTAGTCGGAGACCATCAAATTTGACATCCACCAACTTGAATTTGGCGAGTGTGGCTAAAACACACTCAAGCTGAATATATTTTTATTTTTCATACAAACTTCCAACCCCTATTTTACATACTTAGGGGTGGAATTTTTAAAAACCCCTTCTTATTACTTGTCTAGGTTAATAAAATAATCTTCTGTCCAAATTTAATCAACATTGGTATGGTAGTGTTGGCCCTGAGTTCAAGGGCATCGCCAAGTGGGGGCAGGGGGGGGCTGCTGCCCCCCCCCCCCCCCCCAGAGGATCGAGAAAATTTAGCCTTTATTGTCTATGTTGACATTCAAGTGCCGCCATACCATATAGACACGTATTCATAAATACAGAACCATCTGGGCCCTATTTCATAAAAAAAAAACTACAAAATTGTATGGCTTTTCTGTTTCATAGAAATTTGTAATTGTAAATTGTATACAGGCAAATACCGTTTATATATCTATAGTGAATTTAGGTAAAATTCCTTGTCTAGCCCCCCCTTGATCATCGGCTGGCGACGCCCTTGCCTGAGTTGATGAATCAGTCTGTGAATCACTCTCTCTCTCTCATTATATAATTCTACTTCTAGAAGTCTGAGAACGGAGACAGCGTAGTTTGTGGTGAAGGTGGTAACGTAAACGGAAGCGGAGGAGGCGGAGCGGAATTTGTGGTGAAGTCGGAGATAGTGGAAGCGGGAAGAACGGGGTAGGAGGTGGATCAAGCTGAGTTTGTGGTGGAGGCGGAGAGAGTGGGGTCGGTGGGCGGTGGTGGATAAAGGGATAAAGAAATAAAGGGTCTTGACAGGCAGACGGACGGACGGACAGACAGACGGACAAAAAGTAATCTTATATGGGTTCCGTTTTTTCCTTTTGCGGTACGAAACCCTAAAAACGATCAAAATTGGTTCAATCAAATCATACAGGACATGTCCCAAACTAATAATATAGGGTTATTTAGGACCGTAGTAGGATATTATGTAGGATATAGGTATATGATGTTCTCTTTTTTGTATACCTATCAATTAACTCATTTTGAATACTTTTAATACTAGTTCTACCAGACTTTTTTTTTTTGAATATTATTTCTGACATTGTAATAATGAAGATTATTTTAATACTATAAAATAAAACAAGACGTGTAATTATTTTTTATGAATAAAATGAGTTTGAGTTTGACCCCAGATAATGTGGGATCAAAACTGAAATCGCGAAAAATATCTATATAAAATATCGCGATAAATATACGTTTTGATTAAATATTTTAGCACTTTTGAATGGAACAGATGCAATTTTTCGCGATCTCATCTTTAGTTCTCTAATAAAAGTTGTTTGTTTTCATGAGTAGGAAAATCTCTAAAATTATACATAACATACATTCACGCCTTTTTCCCGAAGGGGTAGACAGAGGTGTACCCAGGACTCAGTCCCATAGTAGATACACCCACATTTTGCCAGTATGTTATTGGTCCCATGTAATAGGGGGCGAGCCTATTGCCATCTACCGGGCACAGTTCCAGACTCCAGGCAGTTATTGACATAATTCCTAATGGAAAAATCCAATATTTAACACTGCCTGACCTGGGGATCGAACCCGGGAACTCTTGATTGGCAGTTGAGCATGCGCCCTCTACGCCACCGAGGCAGTCAGAGATTCAAACTCAAACTCAAACTCAAACAGATTTATTCAAATAGGTCATAATCTGACACTTTTGTACGTCAATGAAGATACAGTACTGAGTCTACCGTGCGTTCGGAAAGATACCTCTACAAGAAGAACGCACAAGAAACTTGTAGGGCTTAATTTTTTCAACAGATAGTTTCACAATATTTGGTTTGCTTACATTCATTTTCTTTGAAGGTGCCGCGAGGCGACTATGCAGAAGTTTCCAGGCATCTTTGTCCTCTATGTACTGGTTGACTTTATAGTATGCCTTCTTTAGTAAAGTAGATTTTATATAGGTTTTGAATTTACCCTCTGAGAGCCCAGTTATCTCTTTTGGGATTTTATTATAGAAACGTACACTATTTCTTAAGAATGATTTTTTATTTGTTTTAGATAATCTAAAGCTAGGTATAGCTATTTTGTCTTTATTCCTAGTATTAAAATTATGGAGGTCACTATTTAATTTGAATTTATGCAAATTTTTACGCACATACATGATGTTCTCATAGATGTATAAGGATGGTAGGGTCAGTATGTTTATTTCTTTAAATAATTCCCTCAGGGATTCGCGTGGACGCATCTCATAGATGGCACGAATCGCACGTTTTTGTAGTATAAAGATAGTTTCTATATCTGCAGCTGACCCCCACAACAGAATCCCATAAGACATCAAGCTATGGAAATATGCAAAGTACACTAATCTCGCCGTGGCTACATCTGTTAGTTGCCTAATTTTATAATATTCGGGATGATAAAAATTAACCCCGCATAATATATTATCGGTACCTACTACGCATTTCAAATAACAATAGGACCCATCTTATGCTGCGACATCACTAAACAAAACTTCTGAAATCTATACTTCTATAAGTAGAATTATATAATGAGAGAGATAGTGATTCACAGACTGATTCATCAACTCAGGGCCAACAATACCATACCAATGTTGATTAAATTTGGACAGAAGATTATTTTATTAACCTAGACAAGTAACAAGAAGGGATTTTTCAAAATTCCACCCCTAAGTATGTTAAATAGGGGTTGGAAGTTTGTATGAAAAATAAAAATATATTCAGCTGATTTACTTCAAATTCTACATGAAGCCTCGTTTTAATAAATAATTACATACGTGTATCACGGTTTCTTTAAAAACAACCCTATGCGCGAAATATAGGGATTCAAAAATTAAATAGTGAAAGTTTTATTTTTGAGATTACCTTAGCAAAAATAACTTCAAAATGTATTGAATTAAATCCGTTTTTAATAAGGTTTATCAAAATTCAACCCCTAGGGCAAAAATAAGGGTTGAAAATTTGTATAAAAAAAACTCAATATTTAATGAATTAAAGTATCTTGAAACTGCACAAATTGCACGCTTCTCTATATGTTTGTTTGTTTAAAACATTATTTTATTTATGAACTAGCGACCCGCCCCGGCTTCGCACGGGTAGTAGAAGTAGGTATAGTGGACGTTTAACAGGAGTAAATTCGTGATACATTGTATTTTAATAGATATAACCCTAATGGTTTATGCAGCGCACGCAAATTAATGACTATTTCTGTTACAATGACCAAACCTTAACACATGTATAAATTTATCGTGGGCTATTTTGAAGATATTGATAAGTACTACAAACCCCTAGTACATTACTTTATTCTACCATGAATACTTTTCACAGCGCATGCATATAATGACTTTCGATTATTGTGACTAAACCAAAATAGATGGATATAATGTCCGTAAAATGTTTTGTAGATATTGGTAAATACTACAAACCCCTAGTACCTACATGACTTTAATCTACCATCAATAGTTTTCACACCGCATGAAAAATAATCACTGCTTCGATTCTTGTGACTAAACCAGAAAAGATGGATATAATCTATGTATACTGTTTCGTAGGTATTGATAATTACTACAATCCCCTAGTACATTACTTTAATCTACCACCGATAGTTTTCACACCGCATGAAAATAATCACTGCTTCAATTATTGTGACCAAACCAAAAAAGATGGATATAATCTATGTATACTGTTTTGTAGGTATTGATAAGTACTACAAACCCCTAGTACATTACTTTACTCTACCACCAATAGTTTTCACATCGCATGAAAAATAATCACTGTTTCGATTATTGTGACTAAACCAAAAAAGATGAATATAATCTATGTATACTGTTTTGTAGGTATTGATAAGTACTACAAATTCTTAGTACATGACTTTATTCTACCACTAATAGTTTTCACACCGCATGAAAAATAATCACTGTTTCGTTTATTATGACTAAACCAAAAAAGATGGATAAAATCCATGTATCCTGTTTTGTAGGTATTGATAATTACTATACAAACCCCTAGTACATTACTTTATTCTACCACCAATACTTTTCACAGCGTATGCATATAATGTCTGTTTCGATTATTGTGACTAAACCAAAATAGATGGATAAAATTTCCGTGAACTATTTTGTAGATATTGATAAGTACTACAAACCCCTACATTATATTATTCTACCATCAATGGATTTCACAGCGCACGCAAATTAATGAATATGGTAATTATATTATGTGACACCTTGGTTCACAATATTGCAGTTTTCTTACGGATCCCTATTTTTTTTCAAAATCTCGTATAGCCTATGACACTCACACTGAATTAAGCTATCCATAAGTGAAAGAATTTTTAAAATCGGTCCAGTAGTTTCGGAGCCTATTCGTTACAAACAAAAAAACAAAAAACAAAGTTTCTCTCTTTATAATATTAGTATAGATGTGAGTAACAATGACTATAAAAGAAATTGCAAAAAATTAGGGATCCGTAAAAAACAGCAAAATAATCATTAATTTACTTACGTACGCTATGAAAACTATTGATGGTTGAATAAAATAATGTATTATGGGTTTGTAGTACTTATTAATATCTAAAAAATAGTTGGCAGACATTATATCCATCTATTATGGTTTAGTCACAATAATCAAAGCAGTGACTATATCGGTGGCATAATGGGCGTATGATCGACTCTCAGTCATGAGATCCCGGTAAATATTGGATTTTTCCATTAGTAATTATCTCAATGACTGCCTGGAATCTGGAACTGTGCCCGGTAGATGGCAATAGGCTCGCCCCTATTACATGGAACCAATAACATACTGGTGAAATGTGGGTGTATTTAGTATGGGACTGAGCCCTGAGGTGTACCCAGGGCTACCCCTCAGCCTACCCCTTCGTGAAAAAGGCGTGATCATATGTTATATTATGTTATGTTATCAAAGCAGTAATTATTGCTCTGTGACAACTATTGGTGGTAGAACAAGGTAAGTAATGTACAAGGGGTTTGTAGAACTTATCAATATCTACAAAGTAGTCCGCGGATAATATATCATCCATCTATTAGGACTGCCTCAGTGGCGTAGTGGGCACAAGCCTCACTGGCGATCATGAGATCCCGGGTTTGATCCCCAGTTCAGGCAAAGTGTTGAATATCGGATTTTTCCATTAGGAATTATGTCAATAACTGCCTGGAGTCTGGAACTGTGCCCGGTAGATGGCAATAGGCTCGCCCTCTATTACATGGGCCTAATAAATACTGACGAAATGTGGGTGTACCTACTATGGGACTGAGTCCTAGGTACACCTCTGCCTACCCCTTCGGGAAAAAGGCGTGGTTGTATGTTATGTTATTAAGATTTTATCACTCTATCACAACATAACATACATACACGCCTTTTTCCCGAAGGGGTAGGCAGAGGTGTACCCAGGACTCAGTCGCATAGATACACCCACATTTCGCCAGTATGTTATTGGTCCTATGTAATAGGGGGCGAGCCTATTGCCATCTACCGGGCACAGTTCCAGACTCCAGGCAGTTATTGACATAATTCCTAATGGAAAGATCCAATATTTAACACTTTGCCTGACCTGGGAATTGAACCCGGGACCTCTTGATCGGCAGTCGATCATGCGCCCTCTACGCCATCGAGGCAGTCTTTATCTCTATCACAAATAGTCATTAATTTGTGTGCGCTACGTGAACCAAACATAAACAGACAATAACGCCTTTTCATATGGGTAGGCAGAGGTGTTCCCAAGACTCAGTTCCATAAGTACACCATTGGCTACGTAAAAAATAGGGTTGTATAAATAAAAAATACAATGTATCACGAAATTATTCATGTTCAAACGTTCTTTAGGTATACATATGCTACCCGCTACTCGTGCGAAGCCGGGGCGGGTCACTGGTTTTGTAAATATGTAGGTACTAGCTGTAGTTCGCGGTTCCACCCGCGTTGACATCGTTCCTGTGGGAATATCGGGAAAAAATTATCTCATGGTCTAATGTCATGGGCCCATGGTCATGGTTCCATGGTCATGGTTCCATGGTCAAAGGTACCTACATACCAAATTTCAGCCCAATTGGTTCAACAGTTTTGACGTGAAAGAGTAACAAACATCCATCCATCCATCCATCCATCCATCCTCACAAACTTTCTAATTTATAATATCAGAAGGATGTTTGGTCTTTTTACGTACTTAAATAAAATAATAAATAAATGTTCTGGACATTTCGCACATAAGTCCCTAGTCTCAAACTAGGCAAAACCTACTGTACTAGGTATGGAGGCCTGAGAAATACATAGCCAAGACACAGAGCAAACATCCGCGTTCGTCACAAAAATGTTTGTCCTGGTTGAAAATCGTACCCACTACCTCAGGATCCGCAATCAGAGCTACTAACCACAGAGCCAAAAGGCCAGTCATATAGTTATTGGTTATCTATTTTATTATTCTGATTTGACTTCTTGCAGGCAGCATTGGTGAAAAGATAGCGTCTTTACTGGTCCTATTGTTATTTGAAACGCATATTAAGAATGTACACATAACTAAACATAATTGCAACTCCTTTTCGTCCGAGGTTACAAACCGGTAGGTAGTTAAGTTAGTCCTTAGGTAGTATAATGTGAATAGGTACCTATTTATAACCATACGTATCGAACATGGATGAGGGGTGCCTTTCCACTGAAGCGGTCTCTAATTCCCCCCTACCCCATTCATTTGAGCCGGGATCACATACGGCCAGATTAATTTATTAATGTAAAACATTCATAAAATCATGTTTCCAAATTGATAGATAATCAAAATGCATATGGATAATAAAATACTCACCATCATCTTCTGATTGGTCTATGACAAAAAACAAAATAACACAAATTCACTAACACGATACCAAAAACATGCGCAAACGTTTTTACGCAATAAAATCTGCCAAACACGAGTGAAGGAATAAAAGTTTGATCCTCAAACGCCGCAGCTAACGCATATATCTTACCTTATTACTCTAACGAAGTAGTGTATACTGGGTTCTCTGTCACACGAAGAATGCGACGTTGCCGCTTTGTGTTCGAGTACCTATTCGTCAATTTTGGCTCCGGATCCACTTAATCTATGTAAATGTCGCATATAAATTAAATATACTCTGGATCTAAGTAATCATATTCAGTGTGATTTTTTCGACCGTTGGATGGATCAAAAAATGTTGGTCAAATCGATGACGAGTATGTTGAAAACCTGTAAGTCCAGATCCACCGACGTCACACGCGCATCAAGGATGGATCAAAGTATATCAGTTTGCACGACGCAGAGCTGAGTAAACACGTAAAATAGGTGGATCAACAATTGTTCTAACTTCTCACTGGACCAACATTTACCGTGAAAGGTTGATTATATATATATATATATATATATATATATATATATATATATATATATATATATATATATATATATATAGATATCCCCACGGGCACTTAGTTGATCATGCGGGTCGTAGAAGTAGTTATTATTTGATCCGTTTTCATAAGTTGATCCGGGGCAGTATTACTTGATCCTTTGCCAGTTGTGTATGACTTTGTGGATCCAGCTGGAGCCACACGTGTCACACATGTGGCTCCATCTGAATCTACAGAGTAATAATAATAATTACGCTGTTTTTATACGAATCCACCTTTTTGGCATTCAAGCAGTTGTTGATCCAATTCAAATGGGCCAATGGAGGCGCACCGTTTTCACAAGCTTCTGTCATTGGTTGCCTTCGACAGAAACATAATAAGTACAATAGTATAGCTCTTCTCATCAATGTAAAACTTAATTTTAAGAGAATTGTGAATGTTTCACCTTGAGAGATATTTCTATTTCGCAATGTAGGTATGTATGTACCTATATGTATGTCCGGTACAAATCTTGCAACTGAATTTTGAAGCACTCAACCGATTTAGCTCAAATTTTGCATACTTATATAAATCCGGTGACAATGCAATATTATGGTACTGTTGACCTGATCTGATGATGGAGCCATGATGTAGCGACTGGAACTCCGCGATGACAAATGATAAGATAGTTGAATTTGGGCTAATATGTTAGGTTTTAATAAGTACTTTTCATTCCACATTATAACGAGGGTCTGATGATGAAGCTGAAAGATTGCCATTGGAACTGCCTTACGAAAACTGCAATGATAGTCGAGTTTAGGCTCGTTTACTTTGTTGTTTTAGGGCCTTTTCATTCCACATGATGACGAAGGTCTGATGATGAAGCCGAAACAGAACCATAGGAACTGCCTTACAAAATGTGCCAAAACAGTCGAGTTTGGACTCGTTTGCTTTATTGTTATGGGGACTTCTCATTCCACTTAACGACGAGGGTCTGATGATGAAGCCGAAAACTTGCCATTGGAACTACCTTACGAAAACTGCAATAATAGTCGAGTTAAGGCTCGTTTACTTTATTGTTTTAGAGACTTTTCACTCCACATGATGACGAGGGTCTGATGATGTATCCGAAAGATAACCATTGGAACTGCCTACGAAATGTGCCAAGACAGTCGGGTTTGGACTCGTTTGCTCTATTGTTATGGGGACATTTTATTCCACATATAGACGAGGGTCTGATGAACCATTGGAACTGCCTTACTAAATGTGCCAAGACAGTCGAGTTTGGACTCATTTGCTTTTCTGTTATGGGGACATTTCATTCCACATGATGACGAGGGTCTGATGATGGAGCCAAAAGATAACTATTGGAACTACCTTATGAAATGTGCCAAAACAGTCGAGTTTGGACTCGTTTGCTTTTTTTATGGGGACCTTTTATTCTACATGATGACAAGGGTCTGATGATGAAGCCGAAAAATAACCATTGGAACTGCCATACGAAAACTGCAATAATAGTCAAGTTTAGGCTCGTTTACTTTGATGTTTTAGGAACTTTACATTCCACATGATGACGAGGGTCTGATGATGGAGCCGAAAGATAAAACCATTGGAACTGCCTTAGGAAATGTGCCAAGATAGTCCAGTTTGGACTTGTTTGCCTTATTGTTATGGGGACTTTTTATTCCACATAATGACGAGGGTCTGATGATGGAGCCGAAACAGAACCATTGGAACTGCCTTACGATATGTGCCCAAACAGTTGAGTTTGGACTCGTTTGCTTTGTTGTTATGGGGACTTTTCATTCCACATGACGACCGATTTAGCTAAAATTTTTCATACATATAAAAGTCCGGTGACAATGCAATATTATGATACTCTTGACCTGATCTGATGATGGAGCCATTATGAAGCGTCTAGAAATCCGCGATGACCAATGATAAGACAGTTGAATTTGGGCTAGAATGTTAGGTTTAAATAAGTTCTTTTCATTCCACATGATGACGTGGGTCTGATGATGGAGCCACAAGATAACCATTGGAACTGCCTTACGAAATGTGCCAAGACAGTCGAGTTTGGACTCGTTTGCTTTGTTGTAATGGGGACTTATCATTCCACATGATGACGAGGGTCTGATGATGGAGCCGAAAGATAACCATTGGAACTGCCTTTCGAAAACTGCAATAATAGTCAAGTTAAGGCCCCTTTTTTTTTTGTATTAGGGACTTTTCATTCCACTTGATGACGAGGGTCTGATGATGGAGTCAAAAGATAACCATTGGAACTGTCTTACGAAAACTGTAATAATAGTCAAGTTTAGGCTCGTTTGCTTTGTTGTTTTAGGGACTTCCCATTCCACATGTTGACGAGGGTCCGATGATGGAGCCGAAATATAACCATTGGAACTGCTTTACGAAAACTGCAATAAAAGTCAAGTTAGGCTCGTTTACTTTATTGTTTAGGGACGTTCTATGCCACATGATGACGTGGGTCTGATGATGGAGCCAAAAGATAACCATTGGAACTGCTTTACGAAATGTGCCAAGACAGTCGAGTTTGGGCTCGTTAGCTTTGTTGTAATGAGGAATTTTCATTCCAGATGACGAGGGTCTGATGATGGAGCCGAAAGATAACCATTGGAACTGCCTTACGAAATGTGCCAAGACAGTCGAGTTTGGACTCGTTTATTTTGTTGTTATGGGGACTTTCCATTCCACATGATGACGAGAGTCTGATGATGGAGCCGAAAGATAACCATTGAAACTGCCTTACAAAAACTGCAATAATAGTCAAGTTTAGGCTCGTTTATTTTGTTGTTATGAGGACTTTCCATTCCACATGATGACGAGGGTCTGATGATGGAGCCGAAAGATAACCATTGGAACTGCTTTACGAAATGTTCCAAGACAGTCGAATTTGGACTCGTTTGCTGTGTTGTTATGAGGACTTTTCATTCCACATGATGACGAGGGTCTGATGATGGAGCTGAGTGATATCCATTGGAACTGCCTTACGAAATGTGCCAAGACAGTCGAATTTGGACTCGTTTGTTTTGTTGTTATGGGGACTTTTCATTCCACATGATGACGAGGGTCTGATGATGGAGCTGAAAGATAACCATTGGAACTGCCTTATGAAAACTGCAATAATAGTCAAGTTTAGGCTAGTTTTGTAGACTTTGGAACTACCTTATGATAAGTGCTAATATAGTCGAGTATGGGCTCGTTTACTTTGCCGTCTTTTAAAACTTACTTTACAAACATAGTTTACAAACATAAGATAAACTTGTATGCAATATGACCAAAATCAATACCAAAGTAAAACAGTTTTTTTTTCTATTGCCATTTTACACAACTTCTCATATTTATTTAATATAATTTAATGGATATTAAATTATAATCTCTAAAACTTACAATAAAATAATGATCACTGACAAATAAACAATTAAAAAAAGAACATCAAGTGTAAGAGTGAAGTATTGAGCTCAAAAAAAAATATTTAAAAACTTTACTACATAAAAAAACTGTTTTGACCAAAATCATACAAAAATAAAGAGAAAACTGTAATTCAATATCACTAGTAATCGATGCGGAATAAATCATGAAACGCACGGCGGCGCTCGGGCAGCGATAGGGGAGAGCGCGGGATTCGGGAGGCAGTCCTCCCTTTGCGAACCATTCCTACTTCAGATTGTTGTAAGAAGTGGATCAAACAATGTTGGGAGTGTTAAGAATATAAATTAAAATGGATCAAATAAGTACGAGTTTGTCCTAAAAATGATATATAAAACGGAACCACTAAGTACCAATTATTAGTCTAATATAATCAAACACAGACAATAGTAGGTAGTAATAAAACCAGAGCGTCGAGTCGAATAAGTCATACGTCACAAATGGTCACATTATGTTTCCCACTAGTTTTTGACATTATTAGGTATGTCATTATGTGTGAAATGAAACATTGCAAAAGTAGTTCTAACTAACAAAAGAACCATAAAGGTTCTATTATTCACAAGTTACATTCATTATTTTGATTAAGTACCGTAATTTTACTTATAGGAACACAAAACCAGAACCAAACACAAAAACAGATCAGTGATGCAAGTGTGCATTGAAATTACTTTCCCTATATTTTAAGAAGATAATATTATCATAAAATCGACTGTCTCAATGGTGTAGTGGGCGCAAGCTTGACTGCCAATCATGAAGTCCCGGGCCCCGGGTTCGAACCACAGTCCAGGCAAAGTGTTATTTGGATTTTTCCATTAGGAATTATCTTAGTGACAGCCTGGAGTCTGGAACTGTGCCTGGTAGATAGCTCACCTCACCTGGGACCAATAACATACTGGCAAAATGTGGGTGTACTTACTATGGGACTGAGTCCTGGGTACACCTCTACCTATTCCTGGATGATTAGATTCACAATGAGAGTTTCATGAATTGCAATTATACGAATGTTGCAACACTCAATTTGGGGTCTTAGATCTGTTAAGTATGCATCTTTATAATATAAATCCATAAAATAGATTTTATAAACATAAAACATACATTCACGCCTTTTTCCCGAAGGGGTAGGCAGAGGTGTACCCAGGACTCAGTCCCATAGTAGATACACCCACATTTCGCCAGTATGTTATTGGTTCCATGTAATAGGGGGCGAGCCTATTGCCATCTACCAGGCACAGTTCCAGACTCCAGGCAGTTATTGAGATAATTCCTAATGGAAAATCCAATATTTAACACTGCCTGACCTGGGGATCGAACCCCGGGCCTCTTGATTGGCAGTCGAGCATGCGCCCACTACACCATTGAGACAGTCGATTTTATGATAATATTATCTTTATGGATATTTTATGGATTTTTATAATCCCATTTTATATCGATGGACCCACATAGGTGTTCTTGAAACAAATTATAATTCGGTGCCAGAACGATCTCTTGGGTATAAAAAAAGATTGGCCGCTACGGACGCAGTTCCGTTCAAAATTCAGTCACAAAGAGGATTATACCGTTTTTTAAATACGTAATTGGATGAAGTTATTACCCAATGCTAAGAATATAATCCCATTTTATATCGATGGAGCCAATAAGGTGTTCTAGGTATAAAGTATAATTCGGAGCCAGGAAGTACTCTGGGGTTTAAGAAATTTGGCCGTTACGGATGCAGTTCTGTTCAAAATTCGGGCACTAAAAGGATGGAGTATATACGGTTTCATATATGTAAATGGATCAAGTTATTACCCAATGCTAAGAATATAATCCCATTTTAAATCAATGGAGCCAATAATGTGTTCTAAGAAGAAAGTATATTCCGGAGCCAGAAAGTTCTCTTGGGTATAAAAAAATTGGCCGTTACGGATTCAGTTCCGTTCAAAATTCGGGCACTGAAAGGATGGAGTATATACCGTTTTCAACGAATATAAAGAGCAACATCGCGCGGCTGAGGGCGACGTTGCCACTCCGGTCGCAATAGGTACAAACGGACTCGAGTTATTCGCGGCTAAAGGTGGAGTCGATAATGCACGGATTCGTGGCTGGATCAACTATGTGCCCAGGGAGGTGTTTATATATATATATATATATATATATATAATTTTTTTTAAAAAGCAAATCAGATGCCTGCAAGCATCATGATTGCCCATATCAGACACAGTGCCACCCAGTGTTTTAAAATTCAAAATTCTGCGCGACACTGCACTGCGCCGGTCACCCTTAGATATTAGTTGTAGAAACTCGTCTTGCCCAGTAATTTCGCTGGTAACATTGCCCTTCAGATCGGAACACAGTAATGTTTGCACATTACTGCTTGGCGGATGAATAACTGGCAAAGGCGATGAAAGATGCTTATTGAGATAATTGAGGTGCCATTTCGCCCTGATTTCACTAAAATTAAAAATGCTACTGTTTGTATGTGTGCCTCGGTAGCGTAGAGGGCGCATGCTCGACTGCCAATCAAGAGGTCACGGGTTCGATCCCCAGGTCAGGCAAAGTGTTAAATATTGGATTTTTCCATTAGGAATTATCTCAATAGCTGCCTGGAGTCTGGAACTGTGCGCGGTAGATGGCAATAGGCTCGCCCCCTATTACATGGGACCAATAACATACTGGCGAAATGTGGGTGTATCTACTATGGGACTGAGTCCTGGGTACACCTCTGCCTACTCCTACCCCTTCGGGAAAAAGGCGTGAATGTATGTAATGTTTAATTTAACAGGGCGCTCTCCTACACGATGGACACACACGACGCAGGACGCTACAAGCATCTATACAAATGGCGCAGGACAGGAATGTCCGGAAGGAGATGGTGGCAAGGGTGTTGACGCACCATCACGTCCCTCAGTCATGGGGTCACGACTAAGAAGAAGAAGAAGAATTTAACAGACGTATTTGATGATACTGGCATGTAGGTATGTATGTGTTGGAATGGAGCACTACGGGCGCAGCGGGAACTTATCAGGAGCAAACTGAAAAAATAATAGTCCTGTCTGGTCTGGCCATTCTTTCGCCCCACAGAGTCTACGCCTTGTACCTGGGCATCGGTGGCACCGCCTTATTTATGGCACTGGTGTGCATTAACGCTAAAACTATTGAAACACCATCGAGATAATATGTATCGTTTCGTAGAGAGATAGCTTAAATATTAGAACAACTTGTATAAATCAGCGTATTCTAATAATTCAATGAAAACTAAGTTACAAATTTCAGTAGATCTGTCAAGTGTGCTCATCTCGTGCAAGCATTCGCACCGTCCCGTAATCCCGGCGTGAACTTCGAAAATTCCATTACAGGGGTATTTGAAAACGGAACGTTTCAGCCGCCGCGTGATTGGTCGGCTCACCGCGCTCTGATTGGCTGTCTCCCTGACCCCGCCTCCCTCGGGGGGTATAAAAATCGATGCCAACGCTCGCTGCGTTCTTTTTGCCGCGGCGCTTCGTCCGACACTTTTCACTTGTTAGTAATAATAGCATTTTGTGCTTTCTTTTATGGTTTAAAGTGTTTAGTTGTATCTTTAGTCCGTGCAAGCGACGCGGGGGTCTTTTGTTAGTTTAGATAGGGTATTGTACGTTAAAGAGCATGTCTTTTCTATTTTCTTGGATGTCGTGTTATGGTCGCTTTTGAGTGGTTTCATTTACTGGTTTCACGGCGATACGGTTTCTTTTAACGAGCAGACAAAAGATTAATGTAGGTGTACTCTCTATTAAAGTCACTATAAAGGTGTAAGGCATAATATGGGATGTCATTCTTTTTACCTTGTTCTATTCCCAGTGAAGGAAATTATTTTTTTTTCACTCCTAACGCTAAAAATTTTAGTCATTATTGCGTACCCGAGCGCGTGAATTCCTTTTTCAGTTTTTTTCTGGTACCAACGAGTAACGAGATTTTTTTTTGGTGTCGCACATATACGGTATTAGCCAAAATATTTTGATGAAATTAATAGTTCTATTTTCTCACAAATGTATTGAAAAGTAAAGTGTTTAACTCTTTACTTTTCACGGCGCTAAAACCTATTATAACTCGGTCATTTTATCATTTTGGCCCCTTCGCGTAACAATCTATTATTTTTAATGATATGATGCAGTTTTATTTGTATCAAAATAGGTCTAGATTATAGTAATTTCAGCAATTGACCATGTCTGCATCTTTGCTTGCAGCTTCGGACATACAACAAAGTTTTTTATAATATTAATGAGTTTATACTTTATATAAACAAAGAGATATATTCCAACTTCAACGTTTTTCAAAAATATGAAATTATTGGTTATCTGTGACCAAATATGTTTTGGCGCTAAATATAGATCAAGAGCCATCCACAAACAATTAAGTGGACAATAATTCTCTCTTTTTAACCATTATTTTGAAATTATATTTTGTAAAGAAATCGATCGAGACCTTAGATACGTTTTATTCAATGCAGCTATATAAAAAAGTAGAAGCATTCAAAACGTCACCTTAACAGGAAAGAGGATCTCTTAGCAGTTTGACACAATCCTATGGAAAATTTACTAAATCGATCTTTTGTATTCCCCTGTTTCCTCCGAATATAGTAAACTTATTTGATATATTTATATCCTGAGATTTTAAAGATAAAGCAAAGCATGTCCCTATCATTTGATTTCCGTTTATAAACGCTACATTTTTTTGTACTGAACGTCCAATCCCGCGAGTAAAACTGGGATTTTTGGAAGTTCATTATGAAAAAACCAAGGGTTTATAAGAAAATATAAAATGACAGGGACATAGGTTACTTCACTATAAAAATATCAGGATATAAATATATAGAATGGGTTTATTATATTCGGAGGAAACACGGGAATACAAAACATCGATTTGGTAAAATGTTCATGGCATTGTGTCAAATTCTTATAAGGCCGCGTACGCTGTTAACACCCCGCACTCCACAAGTTTAACCCTAACTGCTAGGTATTATGTAGACACTAGATACTCTATGTTTGGGCTACGCAATAGTTCAGGAATTAGACAATAGCAATGTCTAGGCTACGCTTAGCATTCCTAGCTACAACTAGTAGGTATAGAATAGAATGGAATAGAAAAAAACATTTATTGCCTTTTTACACAATATATACAATAAAAAAATTACATAAAAATAGTATTACATAATAATAGTAATTAGGCAATACGAACATCCTCAGCGTGTAACCACTTCAACACGGAGTTGACATAGTTGCTGACATAGATGTTAGTCATAGATAGATAATCTGGCGGTGCATAGAGGGGTTCTTATCGCCACGCTTTCGTATGATAATGAATGTTGGGTCTGGCAGAAGAAGCATGGAAGTAAGATTAATGCTGTGGAGATGAGAAGTTTGAGAAGTATGACTGGAGTGACCTTGATAGTCAACGTGAGGAACAATGTGATAAGGAAACGCTGTGGCGTGGTAGAAGATGTAGTGACAAACATAGAGAAAGGATTGCTTAGATGGTTCGGACATGTGGATATATGCCCTCATTTATTTATTTAGCATTCCGTATCAAATATTTATATTAAAAAATTAAATTGTTGATTTTAGTTTTGTAGAAAATTAACAGATAATTTTTACATTTTTGTAGTGGTAGGCTTCTTTTCCAAAGGGCCGCCTGGAAGTACCACGCCTTTGCCAGTTATTCATCCGCCAAACTGTAATGTGCAAACATTACTGTGTATTCTAAAGCAGCATTCTAAAGCACAAATAATTTAAAAGGTCTTTACGGACGGGCATACATACAGTCAGACAGACAGACAACAAAGTGATCCTCTATGGGTTTCTTGTGATCTAAATGATTTTTTGACTTTGTCTTTGACTTACTTTTTCCCTTTTGAGGTACAAAACCGTTGAATTGCTTTGTCACAAAATGATATTTATGAACGTCAATGAAATTAAAAAATAATGAATCTACCGTGCATTCGTAATGTAGGATACCTCTCACCTTTACCGAGAACTTTACAGCCAATTTGTATGACAAGTCGAAATTTTTGTTTCGAATTTCAAAATTCATTCTGTGACAGCCTCGATGGTTCAGATGGTATAGTAACTCTGCTTTCTGTGCTGCAGGCCCCGGGTTCGATCCCCGGCCAGGTCCAACATTTGTGTGCATGAACATGTCTGTTTGTACTGTGTCTGGGTGTTATAAGCTTATATAAGTATGTATCAGTCATCTGATTACCAAAGTACAGGCTTCTAGCCTATTTTGGGACCAGATGACCTTATAAAAAATCTTTTGAAAGTTGTTAAATTTTCCAGGCACCATTTTTAACACGTTGTATATTTCAATACATATAAAAGTTATAAAGGCGTACACACACATATGAAGCCCCCTCTAAACAAACATTCCGAGGGTCGTCATAAACCGATAAGTGAGTAAGTACCCTTGTACTCTCTCAAGACGTTGGGTAAGACACGACGAGATTCTCTGTGGTGCAAGTCAAAAGATATTTGTTGATTTCTTATGCTTTTGTGATTTTTACTTATTGAATTGAGTGCCTCAGTGGCGTTGTTTTTATAGTGGTTTTTATAGTTTATAGCCTTTTTTGCAGGGGCCCGCCTAGGGAAGTACCACACCTTTGCCAGTTATTCATCCGCCAAGCAGTAATGTGCAAACATTATTGTGTTCCGGTATGAAGGGCAATGTTACCAGCGAAATTACTGGCCATGATGAGATTCAACAACTCATATCTCAGGGTGACAGGCGCAGTGCAGTCCCGCGCAGAATTTTGAATTTTAAAACACTGGGTGGCACTGTGTCTGATATGGGCAATCATGATGCTTACCATCAGGCATCTGATTTGCTCGTCTTGTTACTCACTATCATAAAAAAAAACATACACATACACAAACTTATTATGCATAATTAATAGGATTCAGAAGCTACGGCGTAGCAAGTGCTACGCCGTAGCCGTAGAGGGCGTAGCAGCATCTATGATGATTCTTAATTACATAGTATAATATAATATGATAATCTTTGTTTTTGTAACTGCCTCGGTGGCGTAGTGGTCGCAAGCTCTACTACCGATCATGAGGCCCCGGGTTCGATCCCCAGGTCACGCTGAAATTATTATATTATTGTTATTCCATTAATAAGAATAACCTGTTGTTTTAATATTAACTATATGTATGTATCTATGTATGTTATATTTCTATATGTTTTATTATCTGTATATTATATTATTATTTTATTATGTAAGTAATGTATGTTACGTTATTTATATTTTTTGGTAGAAGTATATTATGTATGAGTATACATAAATATGTTTATTATAGTATAATAAGATCTTGTTTTAACAGAAAAATGTGTACCCTTTCCCATCCCCTACTCATCCTATCTTTCCCCTATCCGTCCAGACTGGTTGCCTGGAAGAGATCGCTTAAAGCGATAAGGCCGCCGATTGTCAACCAAGAATTATTTTTATATAACTTTAGTTTGATATGTATTATGTTATTTTGTTGATAATAAAGAGTATTCCATTCTATTCTATTCTATGTCCCTGTAACTTTAATTTTGTTTATAAACTCTCCGTTTCTTTCCAGTAAACTTCTTCCCATATAAATATTAAATAATAATAATAATAATAATATGGGACATCTTCCACACACGGTCATCTGGTCCCAAACTAGGCTAGAAGCCTGTACTATGGTAACCAGATGACTGATATACATACTTATATAAGCTTATAACACCCAGACACAGATCAAACAGACATGTTCATGCACACAAATGTTTGACCTGACCGGGGATCGAACCCGGGGCCTGCGGCACAGAAAGCAGAGTTACTACTATCTGAGCCATCGAGGCTGTCGCAGTATCACAGTATCAACAAAAATAAAATAATAAGGACAAAGTTTACTTCACTTTAAAACTTGTTGTTCTTTTTTCGAAGTTGGAGGCGTGTCGAAACAACGAACTGTCGAAATTCAGAGGTACACTCACTTTAAAAATATCAGGATATATGTATGACATAGTTTAACCATTTTCAGAGGACACAGAGTATAACAAAACAACGATTTAGTAATTTCTTCATCCATAATCGATATAAAAATCCAAATCGCTAAAATCTCCCCCTTTAACCCACGTAGCGTTAAATTATTTATATTTACGAGCGAGATTTCACGGAGGGCATCCCTAAACAACCCCTAAGATTAGGGGCGGGCCTCCTGTTATTTAGTATTATTAACTTTTTGAGGGCTCCCTGATTCTAAGCGGATGGTATTTTAGTAATCATTCAATATATTTTGATATTTTGGATTTTGAACAAATATGTAACGACTGACTGGTTGGCTCAGGCGGTAGTGCCCCTGCCTTCTGAGCTGTAGGCTCCGGGTTCGATCCCCGGCCAGGTCAAACATTTGTGCACATGAGCATGTCTGTTTGATCTGTGTCTGGGTGTTGTAAGCGTATATATTAGTATGTATATCAGTCATCTGGTTACCATAGTACAGGCTTCTAGCCTAGTTTGGGACCAGATGACCGTGTGTGGAAGTTGTCTCATATTTTTTTATGATAGTGAGTGACAAGACGAGCAAATCAGGTGCCTGATGGTAAGCATCATGATTGCCCATATCAGACACAGTGCCACCCAGTGTTTTAAAATTCAAAATTCTGCGCGGCACTGCACTGCGCCTGTCACCCTGAGTCGTTGAAATTGCCCAGTAATTTCGCTGGTAACATTGCTTTTCACTGAACACAGTAATGTTTGTACATTACCGCTTGGCGGATGAATAACTGGCAACGGTGTGGTGTGTGTACTTCCCCAGGCGGCCCCCTAGAGGCCTACCACTAGAGGCTCTCCCTTTATGAGATAGAAGGTAATAACATAAATGGCCAAGTATGGGTGTACCTATTATGGGACTAGGTCCTGGGTACACCTATGCCTCAACTTCTTCTTTAAATCATTATTTTGGGTTAGATACAAAAAATAAAATAAAAGCGAATTCTTATTTTAAACTCTAAAAAGTAACAATTATTCTCAAGTGTCACCGTCTCAGATTAGCCAATTAACGGAAAAAAAGAAATAAACAATGTCACCCCTCAAGGCTATTTTTAAACATAATTAGAAAATTAAGAGGAGCTGGCAGAACAGGGATTAACAAATTAAAAAGATAACGATAAACGTCGAAAAGCGCGGGAGAAATGACAGATTGCTTGGAGCCATGTCGCGAGAAATCATAGACTATTTACAAAAATAGACGTGACGTTGGTTATACTTATCCTGCTTCTTAGGTACGAATACCACTTTTAAGTACTCGTAGTCCTACAAATATTTTAAATATTTTAAATGTGTTAAACATAATTTAAAGTTTTCATTTATTTATAAATTATTTATTAATTATTGGTCTGAAGGGCAATGTAACCAGCGAAATTACTGGGCATGACGATTTTCACCAACTTATAAATCAGGGTGACAGGCGCAGTGCAGTGCCGTGCAGAATTTTGAATTTTAAAACACTGTGTGGCACTGTGTCTGATATGGGCAATCATGATGCTTACCATCAGGCACCTGATTTGCTCGTCTTGTCACTCTATCATAAAAAAAAATTACTAGCTGTACCCCGCGGTTGTACCCGCGTAGTCTTCTTTCCCGGGGGAATATTGGGATAAAAGTACCCTTTGTAACCCTCTTCCCGGGTTCAAACTATGTACATACCGAATTTCAGCCCAATCGGTTCTGTAGTTTAGCCGTTAAAGAGTAAACATTTATACATCCTCACAAACTTTCGCATTTAAATTTTTATTTTTAAATTTTTTTATAAATTTTTACTTTATTTTTAATGTTAGTTTGTCGGTGTATATAGGTATTAGTATTTTGGTTACTTCATAACTTAGATAGTTTAGACCCTAGAATAACGCGTAGGGTACTTTTCAAAGAGTAAAACCGGGAGGCGCAGCTAGTGTATAGGTTGAACCTTTTCGAAAGGTATAATATAATGGCGCAGTTACAAATATATGGATAGAGTTAAGAAAAGACGCTTAGTTGTAGAGAGCCAAAAGACTCAAAAGTCTTACTAGTTATAAACTAAATGACCATCATAATTGCATCATCTTTTGCGCAAATGAAGTCAAGTTTGAGAAACATGTTCTTAAATGACGAACCTTGTTTCTTATTAGTACGATTTATTTTAACAGTTTGGCATTCATTATATACTTTAATATGAATGTAAAAAAATTAGACAGTTTCAATTCACTGTCATTGTACATAAAACAGAAAATTTTTAGAATAGAATAGCAACAAGTACGAAAACCAGCGAAACCAGATGAAAAAAAAAATTTAAATTCGATTTAGAAACTCTGTGGGATTTGTAATGCGCAAAGGTGTGTAACATACATTCATACGTCTTTGGTAATGAGTATTATGTTTTTATAAACTTTTTAATTTGCTGCCAATTTATAAAAACAAATGTAATATGAATTTCATACATATAACAGATTACCAAAGAGTTCTTCATATGAATTTTTTTTTCTTCTTTTATGGACCCACACGAACGTATTGCCAGTGTCAAGTTATATGATTTAAAAATTTTTAAATTCCCAAATTTATACAGATACAGACATACAGAATACAGATTCCCAAATTTCCAAAGAATTCGTAATTCGTAATTTAATACATTTTTCATCGGCTGATTTTATTACTGGCCTTATAAAAAATAATCCTTTAAAAAAAATAATGTGTCCCTTGTTTAGCAGTTTTTAGAGACCTACTACGGCACACATATATCTGCGAGAAAATGAAAACCGAAAATTGAAACGGCGGGTCCAATTTGTCCATCCTCTTTCGGGTTAACATTGCAATCATGTCCTTAACCCCTTGTTCAAACATTTACCACCGAAATAAGACAGCGAACAAAACTCATCAAGTCTCCGACGACCGACCCGCCGTCAAGCCTGACATCTTACATAAGTAGAACATTATCCTGCCCTATTTGTGCCTAGCCGTCCTGCGCAATGTGGCTTACGGAGGAAAAATGCACCGCTGGTCAATAATAAATTATTTTAAGGAATATACCCGCGTATAGTCTTCGTTTCCGTGAGAATATCAGGATTTATCTTTAACAAAATATGTTTTCGCGCAAATAAGGTCAGATCCAGAGACAACTAGTGTAGGGTTATCATATAATGCGTATATGGGGGCATACACGTTGTCAGGTTGGCCGAGTGTAGGGTTGATGTTATTTTGTGACGCGCATGCTACGGATTCTGTGAACGTTTTGGGGGTTTTATGGAAAGTATTAATGGCAACGTGTGGTTTCACGAAGATCTATGGCATGTGCGAGGGCGCGATGGCAACACAGGGAGGTGGATGCCAGCGCGACAGATGATTGTAGAGCGAGATTGAAGATGGTAGGCTTGGAATAAATCATTTGAAATATGCTGAAGTGTTCAAGTTTTATTTAATACTACAAACAATTAAGTGGAAAATAAACCCTATTTTTCTTAGAAAGCAATTCAACGTCATTACTATTTCTTGTTAACTGTATATTTTCATGTTGTATGGGTGACGTTTAACCATCTCAAAAAGCCATTATAAACGTCTATTAAGGATATTAATCTACCTACCTACCTAATAATGTATCCACCATGCGTTTGTAAATACACCTCTACAAGAAGAACGCACAAGAAACTTATGAAAAAAACCTTGCGTCGGATACTCTCGTCATTTCTACGGGTCATCTTACGTACGACAGACCATACAAGTTACCCCATTTGTTGCCAGGGTAAGTTCCCATTTACCCAT
The DNA here is from genome assembly GCA_947063395.1 of Hemistola chrysoprasaria. Taxonomy (NCBI): domain Eukaryota; kingdom Metazoa; phylum Arthropoda; class Insecta; order Lepidoptera; family Geometridae; genus Hemistola; species Hemistola chrysoprasaria. Next base: position 8,952,472 of record OX346730.1, read on the forward strand.
ACGTTTTACGGCAGTGTTACCAGATAAAAAGCTCGTTGGGAGGGTAACTCCTTGTAAGGCTGGTTTGATTAGATGTCGGGCAATGTGGTATTAAGGTACGGTTGTTTATCTTTCGGTTTATTTGGTTTATCTAGATAGAGGGCACGGTTGAGGCAAAAAATAACAAGTGTGCTTGCAGAAGGCAAATTCATGTACCTCACTGTTCATACCTACGCACGGCGTTCCCGCTAGGGTTATCAACTCTGGTTTATGCAAAAACAAAACATCGTGCCGGTGGCACTCGTTTCTAGTTGTTTGATTGATTGACTCAGAGTATAAGGATAGGACTGCCTCGGTGGCGTAGAGGGCACATGCTCGACTGCCAATCAAGAGGACCCGGGTTTGATCCCCAGGTCAGGCAAGTGTTTAAATATTGGATTTTTCCATTAGGAATTATCTCAATAACTGCCTGGAGTCTGGAACTGTGCCCGGTAGATGGCAATAGGCTCGCCCCCTATTACATGGGACCAATAACATACTGGCGAAATGTGGGTGTATCTACTATGGGACTGAGTCCTGGGTACACCTCTGCCTACCCCTTCGGAAAAAAGGCGTGAATGTATGTTTATAAGGATAAAGCAATTCAACATCATTGTTGATTGAGAATAAAACAAGAAGAACGGACATAAAAACCAATCATAACTAAAATACATAACTACACTACTTTACTAAACTTTACTAAATACCCGGCCAGGTCAAACATTAGTGTGCATGCACATCTGCTTGATCTGTATCTGGGTGTTATAAGCTTATATAAGTATATATTAGTCATCTGGTTACCATAGTACAGGCTTCTAGCCTAGTTTGTCCCCATATTATTATTATTATTATTGTGATTTCGGTAAATATTCAGAAGAACGAAGTAACCTATTTTTTAAATGGGGTAAAATACCTTTACACTCTCCACATCACTAACATTATGAGGCCAGCTTTCAAGTATCAGTTCCAGTAACTATCCTCCACAGAGGTGGCAGTTCAAACACGAAGTTTCCATAATGACTAGGTATCTATCTATTGATCTATCCTATCGGAGCCAGCGATCAAGTGGGCTTGCAAGTGGTTAAGATAGTATTTAGTGGTAGAGTTTGGTATGACAGCTGAACTGGCAATTTGCTTCGAAAGCTCATAATTATCATTACTTATAAATAATTGGATGACCCGGTCATTACGAGTACCTCGTTGGCATAATAAGCGCAAGATCGACTGCCAATCATGAGGTACCGGGTTCGATCCCCAGGTCAGGCAAAGTGTTTCACTTTTTCCATTTGTAATTATCTCAATGACTCAATGAGCAACCGAGGCAGTCATTCGTAATTAGCTTACTGAGCAGGAAAGGGGACCTCTTAGCAGTTTGACACAATCCTATGGACAATTTGTCAAACCGATGTTTTATATTCCCATGTTTCTTCCAAAAATAGTTAACATAATATTATATGATATATATTATTTAAATCTTGATATTTGGTAGGTGAAATAGACTATGTCCCTATAATTTTATTTTTATTTATATATAAACTCTTAATTTGTTTGTAGTGAGCGTCTAAATCACGCGAGTAAAATTGGGATTTTTAAAAGTTCAATATGAAAAAACCGAGAGTTTATAAGAGAAACTAAAAAGACAGGGATATAGTTTACTTCACTATAAAAATATCAGGATATAAATTTATAGAATGGCTTTATTATATTTGGAGGAAACAGGGTAATACAAAACATCGATTTCGTAATTTTTTTCATTGGATTGTGTCAAATTTCTTGTACTAGGCTCATATAAAGTTATTTTGGGTTAGAGTCCATTTTCAGCGGTCTTTAATAGATCGTCTGTCCACATTTTTGACTCAAAAATGAATCACTAGGTACATACCTTGATAACATCGCATCATTAGCGTTTCCGAAATGATTAGCAGCCAGCGCAGCTTCCAAGACGTTGTTTTCTCGCCGTGGCTCGGCTCGGTTGAGTATAGAACTTATTGAGAAGCTGGTGTAGGGAGCGCTGCCTGTTGGCTTCTCTTCGCTGTCCTTCTTTATATCGTAGAATGGACTCTTCTGGTCTTTTCTAGAAGGGAACAAGTTGTTCTTAATACTACTAATATAATAAATTCAAAAGTTTGTGAGACAAGGATAGATTTTTGTAGTGGTAGGCCTCTTTTGCATGGGGCCGCCTGGGGAAGTACCACACCTTCGCCAGTTATTCATCCGCCAAGCAGTAATACGCAAACATTACTGTGTTCCAGTCTGAAGGGCAATGTTACCAGCGAAATTACTGGGATGACGAGTTTCAACAACACATATCTCAGGGTGACAGGCGCAGTGCAGTGCCGCAGAGAATTTAGTATTTTAAAACACTGGGTGGCACTGTGTCTGATATGGGCAATCATGATGCTTACCATCAGACACCTGATAAAACGTATGTCAGTGAAGTGGCGTTGTACTAGCGACTAATATTGATGTCTCGGTCGCACTTCGCTGTTGCGCTGGGAGAACGTAGCCTATCTACCCTTTTCTTTAAATTAATGTTTTTATTGGCAGAATTTTGCTTGAAATTATAGACTAAACGTCTCATGTAAATACTAGGTAATATATTGGTGCAAATGAACGCCAGATTAAGAGCCACACACAAACAATTGAACATAACATAACATACATTCACGCCTTTTTCCCGAAGGGGTAGGCAGAGGTGTACCCAGGACTCAGTCCCATAGTAGATACACCCACATTTCGCCAGTATGTTATTGGTCCCATGTAATAGGTGGCGAGCCTATTGCCATCTACCGGGCACAGTTCCAGACTTCAGGCAGTTATTGAGATAATTCCCAATGGAAAAATCCAATATTTAACATTTTGCCTGACCTGGGGATCGAACCCGGGACCTCTTGATTGGCAGTCGAGCATGCGCCCACTACGCCATCGAGCCACCCACAAAAAATTGAGTGGAAAATTATGCTCTCATTCTCCATATATAGGAAATTTCCCTTTGTATGGAACAGCAACCGCCTTGATATCACCATACGTACATTCTAGAAGGAGATGAGGGTATATCAGGGCTACTGGCGCCGGAGACCACGTTGACCTCGATGTCTCGCTCGTCTTGAGAGGACGCCGGGGAGTCCATGGTCGATCAGATCCTCATAGCTGGGTTTTTCTGGAAAAAAAGAGTAACTTTCTTAAAGAAGAAACCTTTTGACGTATGTGTTTGTCAGCACAGATCACTATAATTAGTACTACGTTTCTCAGTGGCATCGTGGCAGTTTAACAGTTTTTATGCAGTTGTCTTTTAGGTTTCCGTAGGTACCTCAAAAGAAAAAATAACCCTTATAGGTTCAGTTTGTTGTCCGTCTGTCTGTCTGTCTGTCCGTCTGTCAAGACACTTTTTAACTGAAACGTGTGGAGGTATCAAGTTGAAATTGACATCAACTAATCAGATCTGCGTTCTCTTGTGGCTGTATAAAAATCATACTTCTAAGTTAACACTATATAATTAAAGTTAACTAATAGATGGCGCTGTATGTTCATGGTATCTAGGTATGGAACCCTATACTATGCATGGCATAGGTGGCAAGCAAGCAGACGATGTACCTGATGGCTCGCGGTTACCGCCGCCTATGGATACCTGCAACACCAGGAGTACTGCCAGTATGTTGCCGATAATTCAACTTTTAAAGAGCCCCATGTTGTAGCTCAACATAATAATAGTAGAACAAAAGTGGGTGGACCCGCGTCCCGTAGCTAGTCAACCCACCACCATCTCAAGTAACATGATACCTTTTAAGTAAGTGGATAAACCGAGATGAGCCGACCAAAGTAAGACGTTTAGCATCATTTATAATTCAGCATTTAAGTGCTTTATTGTTCTTAGACTTATTTAGGGATGTCCCTAAGGCATTAGCGACTCGTTATATTAGGCTAGGGGTGGCACACACCCTGTCTGCGTGTATAATGGATAAGAGAGCTAAATAAATAGGGACAGAAGGTAACCTGTTAGATTTTTTTATGATAGTAAGTGATATGACGAGCAAATCATGTGCCTGATGGTAAGCATCATGATTGCCCATATCAGACACTGCCACCCGGCACTGCACTGCTCCTGTCACCCTGTGATATGAGATGTTTAGTCTAAAACTATTTCAAATTAATTTAAACAGTATTCCATGCATTGATTTGAAGAAAAGGGGAGGATGAGGTACTGGCTTCTCGAAAATGGAAAGCTCAAATTCGGTCTCATTAGGTCGACGTACGTCAGTAAAGTTAATTGTTGTCTCGTTCGCACTCCGGTCTTTCTATCTTTGTTGTTTCAAATTGCACGTGCCTCATTTGTTGAGTAAGCGCTGAGAGAACGTATCCTATCTCCCCTTATCTTTAAATCAATTCATGTATTGTTTTTTATACGTGCTTGATTTTTTTTAACTTTTTTTAACAAAACATACAATCACGTCTTTTCCTGAAGGGGTAGGCAAAAGTGTACCCATGACTCAGTCCCGTAGTAAGCACACCCACGTTTCGCCAGTATGTTATTGGTCCTATCCTATGTAATAGGGAACGAGCCTATTGCCATCTACTGGGCACAGTTCCAGACTCCAGGCAGTTATTGAGATAATTCCTAATGGAAAAATCAATATAAGTAAGTAGAATAAGTAACAAGAAATAGTTATAAAGTAAAAAAAAAACTTTTTTTTTTGTTTGATCTGACGTAGATGTGATGGAATATTTTCCAGTGCAATATAACATTTTTAACGATTAACCAGAATCATTTAATTAATATATTAACTATAAAAAGTGACGCATCCACCCGTCAACCTAAACAACTTGCAAAAGAATGAATTCCAAAATTAGCAAAAAAATATTTCGACTTCCCATACAAAACCGATACAAAAAGTGTATCGTAACTCGAAATTTTTTATCGCGAATTTCGAGTCTTTCTTTTGAAAGTTCAGTTTGACGAGTAGATGCACCCCTTAAAGCATTACTCCACCTTTTTTAACACATATAAACGTCATAAAACGGTTCACTTTTAGTCGAATATAACATGACAAAACTCCTCGAAAGCTCCCACGAATAGACGCTGTCCTTTCTAAGCTAGATTTTGACTGAACCGAAAACCCACTTTTTACCTTAGGGACCACATTGGCTGGGTTTTTTTATCACTGGTTAAGTCGTCCAATAGTTAAATTTTTGACAAATAGTTAAAATTCGACAAAAATCGTTTTTTCATTCCTGGTATTCATTCCTATTTTTTTCCACACGATTTAACCATTGGTTAGAAATTTAACTATAGTTAGTTTGACAAATGGTTAACTTAACTGTAGCCAACGATAAAAAAACCGGCCCTAATAAAAAGTCTGTTTAAAAAGTTACAAAGTAAACATGCAAAGTAAAATGGCCAATATCGGCGGACCGTCATTACGAAATGACACTATCTATTACGCAATAAATTGAATGTTATTCACAATACATTTAATACTGAAGTGGCTATCGGGTGAACGATGAAAGCTTTCCATTTATTCGCGTATTGATGCCCAGCGGGCAGACAGCGGTGAAAATGTATGTATTACCGATGTGAATGATAAATGATAAATGTGGATTAAGGTGGTAGGGCCGACATCATTTCCTAAACAAACCTTCAGGAACCAATGACGATGATAGAAGAGATATAATTTGTTCCTTAGTGTTTTATTTTAAGTAATTATACAAAAAAGGGGTCGTCCATTGATCACGCGATTTTTTTTAGCATTTTTAACCCCCCTTTCCCCTTGGTGATACGTGGTGAGATTTAAGACTAACCCCCCCCCAGACTTTCTTCAACACTAACTGGATAAACATCTTGCAAGTCAGTTGTTGGCACTGTGCTTTGTTGAAGATCAACGTCGGTTTCATCGAAAAAATAAATACCGTGATATCTTACTACACCCTCCTCCCCTTTGTGATATTTCGTGATTTTTGCCGAACCCCCCCCTTTCGAGCCTCAGGTGATTAATGGACGGCCCCAAATACGTTTTAAAACTGTAAAAATAGGTATTTAAAAAGTCTTTCATTAGGAATTCCATAATACTGATAAATATTTATTTGCCTATTCAGCTAAAAGAGATAGGTTAAGGGTAGGTATATAACGTTGATAATTAAAATGTTGATAGCAATTCAAAATGAAAATATATTAAACAACGGATATATTATGTGTTTAATATACCTATCAGTAGTTACGAACTACATCGCCATCAAGATATATAAGCTATTTTCAAAACTGGTCAATATTTTTTTATGATAGTGAGTGACAAGACGAGCAAATCAGGTGCCTGATGGTAAGCATCATGATTGCCCATATCAGACACAGTGCCACCCAGTGTTTTAAAATTCACTGCACTGCGCCTGTCACCCTGAGATATAACATAACATACATTCACGCCTTTTTCCCGAAGGGGTAGGCAGAGGTGTACCCAGGACTCAGTCCCATAGATAGATACACCCACATTTCGCCAGTATGTTATTGGTCCCATGTAATAGGGGGCGAGCCTATTGCCATCTACCGGGCACAGTTCCAGACTCCAGGCAGTTATTGAGATAATTCCTAATGGAAAAATCCAATATTTAACACTTTGCCTGACCTGGGGATCGAACCCGGGACCTCTTGATTGGCAGTCGAGCATGCGCCCTCTACGCCACCGAGGCAGTCCGCAGGCAGGAGACCCTGAGATATGAGTTGTTGAATCTCATCGTGCCCAGTAATTTCGCTGGTAACATTGCCCTTCATACCGGAACACAGTAATGTTTGCACATTACTGCTTGGTGGATGAATAACTGGCAAAGGTGTGGTACTTCCCCAGGCGGCCCCCTGCAAAAGAGCCCTACCACTACAGTTCACAAGTATGTTACAACACTGTCCATTTTAGGTTAGTGGAGTCAAAATCCATCTTGACAGCCTCGATGGCTCAGATAGTAGTAACTCTGCTTTCTGTGCCGCAGGGCCCGGGTTCGATCCCCGGTCAGGTCAAACATTTGTGTGCATGAACATGTCTGTTTGATCTGTGTCTGGGTGTTATAAGCTTATATAAGTATGTGTATCAGTCATCTGGTTACCATAGTACAGGCTTCTAGCCTAGTTTGGGACCAGATGACCGTGTGTGGAAGTGGTCCCATATTATTATTATTATTATTATCTTCCATTTCTGTTCCGAAATTGTGTAAAAGCCATGGAAGTCATAATAAGGTCATTACCAGCGCCATAACCAGGTCATTATCGAGTCCCGTGGATGGTCATAAAGTTAACCATTACGCTAGGAGCGGCGAGCGTGACCGTAGCGACGGCTAAGTGGTTTTAGCACGAAACCTATTTGCCTAGTTGCCTACGCCAGTCAAATTAAAACATACATAAATACAACTCTTAAATTAAATAAATACATGTATCCTACTTATAATATTATACATGCGAAAGTTTGTGAGGAAGATGGATAATAAAAATAATAAATGAGAGATGGACCCCGATAGGTGCTCTACATTACCTTTAGATTAAAAGCTCAAAGGGGCCTCTGCACGTTGGACTTAAAAAAAAATGGTCTCCGTGCACGCCTTTTAAAAGACCGGGTATATCCCGTGTTTTCGAGCAACATAATAATATGGGACAACTTCTACACACGGTCATCTGGTTCCAAACTAGGCTAGAAGCCTGTACTATGGTAACCAGATGACTGATATACATACTTATATAAGTTTATAACACCCAGACACAGATCAAACAGACATGTTCATGCACACAAATGTTTGACCTGGCCGGGAATCGAACCCGGGGCCTGCGGCACAGAAAGCAGAGTTACTATCATCTGTGCCAACCAGGCTGTTGGATGTGCCAGGATGGATGATAGATCGATGTTTATTACTCTTTCACGTCAAAACTACTGAACAGATTGGGCTGAAATTGGGTATGTAGATGGTTAGGTCCTGGAATAACCATAGGGTACTCTTTATCCTGATATTTCCAATAGAACCACTACGCGGGTAAAACCGCGGGCACATCTAGTATTTATGATAGTATAAATGCGAAAGTTTGTGAGGATGGATGAATGGATGTATGGATGGATGGATGGATGTTTGTTCACGCCAAAACTACTGGATAAGGCTGAAACTCGGTATGTAGGTAGTTTAGGCTCTGGAATAACACATAAGGTACTTTATATTCCGATATTCCCACGGGAACGAAGACTACGCGAGTGAAACCGCGGGGGACAGCTAGTAGGTATATACATTCACTTACCTAGGCACATGCTCAAATACAGCATAAAAATTTGTAACTTGGATTTTACTTCATTACATGTTTATAATAATTTTTAATCGTTTATAAATAGGTATACACTATAACTGTAGGTACTATATAGGCACTATAGGTATATACTATACAGGTAGCTATATACTTACTGAAGAAAAACATCTATTTGATTTAATTAATTATTGACTTATTTGTATTCTGTGGTATTGATTAAATACTGCCAAGCGTGGCGAGTATTGGCAAACCACCCCATATGGGGAGGCCTATGTTCAGCAGTGGACCTCCTACGGCTGAAATGATGATGATGATGATGATGATGATCATTGAAAAATATTGATTACATTACTAAAATATTATCGATTTATTTGATGACTTTTAAAACAATTAAAAATAGTATAATCGCAGTTTACTCTACATATCATCATAATTTGTAACATCTCTTTTATATTTTTTGTAGTGGTAGGCCTCTTTTGCAAGGGGCCGCCAGGGGAAGTACCACACCTTTGCCAGTTATTCATCCGCCAAGCATGATGAGATTCAACAACTCATATCTCAGGGTGACAGGTGCAGTGCAGTGCCGCGCAGAATTTTGAATTTTAAAACACTGGTTGGCACTGTGTCTGATATGGGCAATCATGATGCTTACCATCAGGCACCTGATTTGCTCGTCTTGTCACTCACTATCATTAAAAAAAATCTTCTTTTATTAACTTTTTCCCAATTTGTACAAGTTATTTTCTGTTTTTTTTTTTGTAATTATTATAAGAATTCTTTTTTTAGTTTATAAGACGTTAAACATACGCGCGAATGTTGTATATAATTGAATTGGATTGGATCTTGAATTTGTTTAAATAAGTAACTATTTTTGTATATGTGATAGTTGGTTCTGTGTTGGTTGCCCTTAATAAATAAATAAATAAATTATAATTGCAGTGTATTTTTATAATATTGTAACAGAATACACTGAGAAAGATAAAATCGACCGCCGGGTGTTTGTAATCAGTGATCCGAATAATCTCGGTACGTAATCGATACTTTCCTTTTCAAATCGATTAAAAAGCAACACGGGTGCTCTTTTTATCAACTTTTTAATTAATAGGTTTTGTGTTCAAAATATTTTGGTTACAGGTAGTCTATTGAACTCAAAAAGATTTATTCAGTAACATTGATTATTATGAAAAAAAATTGCTTTAGTTTCTGGTTGATACGTGTGTGCGTGACCACTACATGTGTCATGTGGACAACCTTGATTTGACATTTAATTTCAAATGCAATATGGCGGATCTTATATATATGAAAGTTTTGTTTTTTTTTTATTGTGGTTTACTTTGCACATATGGCATACTTTTCAGTGCGTGAAACCACTGGGCACAGTTAGTATTAAAATAAAAGTGTAGTAAGTGAATTATTTTATGTTTAACGGCGATAATCAAAGACCTAATTAGTTTTGGAAATATGTTCAGTATTATAAAAGTTTTCTGTGCAAAAGTATACATTCCTTGAAAACCAAGATTCAAAATAATATTTAAATATTGTCCTTTTCACTATCCTCTATCATTGACTATTTTTTTTAAGTATGTATTTGTAAGTGCAGTCTTCATTCATATAAGTACTTATTCTATTAAGAAGTCTCTGTAACACCACCGACCAAAGGTTTATTACGGTTCTCTCCTCTTCCTGCACGGTTGTCTGGAAGAGATCGCTGTTAACGATAAGACCGCCCATTGTTACACTAGTTATTATTAATTGTTATTAGATTTAAGAACAAACTAATGCTAATTTATTTTTTAAATTAAATGACGTCAATCTTTACATTGGACTACAGGATTACGACCAATCATAGCTGACTTTGTGACTTTCATTGTGACTTTTTTATGATAATGAGTGACAAGACGAGCAAATCAGGTGCCTGATGGTAAGCATCATGATTGCCCATATCAGACACAGTGCCAACCAGTGTTTTAAAATCTAAAATTCTGTGCGGCATTGCGACGACACGCCTGTCACTCTGAGATATTAGTTGTTGAAACTCATCATGTCTAGTAATTAATCTGGTAACATTGCCCTTCAGTCCGGAACACAGTAATGTTTGCACATTACTCCTTGGCGGATGAATAACTGGCAAAACTGACAGTAAAACCTATCGTGTAATGGACCTGGTTGTTTTTTTGCTAGTTACTGTTATAGATATGCTAACCATTTGTTAGAGCTAAATTCTCAACCAATGGTTAAATCGAGTTAAAAATAATAGCTAACTCGAGATTAGAAAACGAATTTTGCCGAACTTTAAGTCAGTTCAGTATTGAGTTTTTCAATATATTTTTTTTGTGTAAAATGGAATGATCATTATTATAGATACCTATATAAGTTTCATTTTAGTTTGTTCTATAATTACAAAGTTATATCAAATTCAAAATTCAAGTTTGAATAGACATAGGTAACATAGAACCGAAAATGCGCCAACAGTTTCCGAACGAACCCGAGACCACTTGTGACGTCACAATATTTAACAACTACTAAATATATTTTTAATTAGCCCAAATTAGCGTGAAAATGGGCCTAAATAAATAAATAAATTTTTTTGGACAAAATTTCTAATATTTACAGTCAAAAACAAATTCTTTTGCCATAATGACGTCACAAAAAAATTATAATGATTTGTTAATCGAAAGATACCTACATAATTTTTATTAAAGTTTACAAATAAATTTTAAAAAGTGTAAATAATTTTTTCAAATACTCATTTTTTTTTAACCGTTGGTGCACAAAACACTCAGCCTATTGACTCTAACACATTAAATGAGCAAAACAGCGAGCAAAGGTGCTCTGATCCATTGAAGCGAACAGGCAGATGCTCATATGATGTTATCTATCTACTGTGAACCCTTAGCATAATGAGGCCGCCTGTCACACCGCGGTTATTAACTGATTTGAAGTTTGTTTCTTTTTTAATGGTAGGTACGTGGTACATAGTAGGCAGGCGCCTCAGAGCAATTCAAGATTCTAAGAAAGAAATTCAACGTCATTGGTAGGTGCCCTAATATTTTTAAGGTAAAAAGGCTGCCTCGGTAGCCTCGTAGTGGGCGTAACATCGACTGTCGATCATGAGGTCCCGGGCTCGATCCCCGGTCAGGCAAAATGTTAAATATTGGATTTTTCCATTAGGAATTATCTCAATTATTGACTGAGGTCTGGAACTGTGTCCGGTAAATGGCTATAGGCTCGCCCCCTATTACATGGGACCAATAACATACCTACCTGCGAAATGTGGGTGTATCTACTATGGCACTGAATCCAGGGTACACGTGTGCCTACCCTATTCGGGTAAAAGCCGTGATTGTAATCAAAACGTGCCCGTTCTTACAGTATACAGCGGCCTTTTTAAGTTTCCGTACCTTGGGGTTTAATTAATTTTATGACAGATTCCAAAACTGCTGGCACTTTCCAACCTTCTTCTCTATTGAAATTTGGCAGCAATAGCATTCTTCGTATTTTATTATTTTATTACACTACGGTGTAAATTATATAACCGTTTGTTACAAGGAAGCGCGTTTCGGTCGTAAAAGGGTTATTCATTATAATTTGACTTTGTAATCACATTTATTATGGCAACATTGAATTTTAACAAAACACGATTAATTAGTGTGGGGAGATTAGAGATAGTTAATTAGGAATACTATGTAAGTTAGAATATGCTAATTTTATTATTACATTTATTAAGGTTATAGTTGTTTTTTAATGTTTTTGAAGGTCTGCAAGCGCGTCTGGGAGACAGAGATGTGGCCTCGAGACAGGAACCAACGAAAATGTGTGGCAACTACAGACTTATCGCCTTAATTACACACGCCAGAAAAGTACTCCTTCATGTCATTAATACCATTAATACCAGACTTTCCGAGTCCCGAAATATCTATTGGGCAAGTGGGATTTGTCAAGGGTCGAGAAACAAGAGATCCTAATTCTGCGACAGATAATCGAAAAGTCTAGAGAGTTTGAAATCCCACTCTACATCTTTATCGACTTTAGCAAAGCCTTCGATACCGTGATATGGCATATGTTATGGGTCGTACCTTATTTAAATGGGAGGACCAATCCACCTACTTAGTTAGTCTCAGACTTTACGAGGACGGAACTGCGACTGTTCGGATAGACAACTTTGACTCGGAAAGCTTTAATACACACGCTGGTGTCCGACAGGGGTGTATACTCTCTCCACTCCTGTTCAATATCTATACGGAATGTATTATGAAAATTGAGTTTTTGAGTTTTAATCGTTCTGGAACAATGGGACAAAGGCATTTCAGTGGGAGGTCGAAAAATATCTAACTTGAGATATGTCGACGACACTACCCTACTCACACAAGCAACCCATATTTAAATAAAGAAAACCTGACGGTTTCTTTCATATTACTAATATTTGTTAAAATTTCGGTTATTTGAATGATTTTTATAAATATTTTCTTTAACCATCCAATTTTGTATGAAATTGAACGCTCTTAACAAGAAAGTATGACACTAGTCATATGGAAAATTTACCAAATCCATGTTTTGTATTCCCCTATTTCCTCCGAATATAGTAAATCTTTTTGAAAACGTAGAAGTCAAAATATTTTATTCAATTTGGTCACAATCTGACACTTTTTACACTTCAATAAAGATAATACAAGAGGAATGCACAAGAAACTTGTCTGGCTTAATTTGAAATCTGATAGTTTTACAATATTTGGTTTGGTTACATTCGTTTGTTTGTGTCGGTGCCGCGTGGTGGCTATGCAAGTTTCCAGGAATCTTTGTCCACTATGTACTGTATGTATATATGTATAATAAACCTTTCTTATATTAAACCTTCCTTTATAATAAACCTTCCTTAGTAAAGTAGATTTTTTGTATTTAAGTTTTGAATTTACCCTCTGAGAGCTCTTATCTCTTTTGGGATTTTATTATAGAAACGTAGAGTTTCCTAAGAATGTAGTTTTATTTGTTTTAGATAATCTAAAGTATAAAAATTATGGTTAAGGTAACAATTTGAATGACCCTTATATCAATTCATTTGCATAGATAATGATGGTATATTGTTACAACGGCTAAAGAGAAAGAATAAACTAGGAACTACTGAAAATAGCGAGGGAGTAAATACAAAACCGAGTTATAATGGGTTTCATCGCCGTGTGTTACACTACTCCTGTGAGATAAAAAAATTATTAATTTCATCAAAACATCTTGGCTATCCTATACGTGCGACACAAAAAAAATATAATCTGGTTGGTAACAGACAAAAATTAAAAAGAAATTTACTTTATCTCTTAAAGCTTGAAAAGTGATTTAAGCCCTGCTCTGGTACGCAAAAATATTCTTAGCCTTATTCCGTTTCCTCCAAAAATGTATTCCTGTCACCTCGAAATTTTATTAGAAGGTATAATTTTAATTCCGCCTCTCCTCCAAAACCTAAATCAGGTACTATTAACAACAGAATTACCTAAACCTTAAGTGATGGCATTGTTTTTATATTATTATGACGGACTTTTTGAGCAATAAGGAGAGAATTATTTTAATATGGTCATAAATACCTATCTAGGTAGATATAGGTAGGTATAATGTATATACATAACGAATTCCCGCCCGCCCGCGCGAATTACATAACGAATAACGAATTGAATTCCGACTGCCTCGGTGGCGTAGAGGGCGCATGCTCGACTGCCAATCAAGAGGTCCCGGGTTCGATCCCCAGGTCAGGCAGTGTTACATATTGGATTTTTCCACTAGGAATTATCTCAATAACTGCCTGGAGTCTGGAACTGTGCCCGGTAGATGGCAATAGGCTCGCCCCCTATTACATGGGACCAATAACATACGGGCGAAATGTGGGTGTATGGGTGTATCTACTATGGGACTGAGTCCTGGGTACACCTCTGCCTACCCCTTCGGGAAAAAGGCGTGAATGTATGTTATGTTAACTCTCAATTATTGATACTCGGTACCTATCAAGTATCTTGCATCATAATTTTGTAGCCTTAAAATTAATCTAGGTAAGCCTAATAGGTAGTACGTTCCTAGATTCAGTGCTGCCTTGTTTAGGTTGTTAAGACTATTTCTCCCCACTTGTTACGATCCTGACATACGACTTTCGCTTCTTTCACTTTCATCACATTCTACATTAATAATATTATTACAATTGCCGGTTTGGACGCTAAAAGCAATCTCTTCCAGACAACCTTGTTTACCTACCTATAATTATTATCCCCGGAAGAATAATTCGTGTTGAATACGTAGGTTCATAGGTACCTACCTTATATTTTAGGGTATTTAAAAAAAAAAAAATGACGTCAATAAATATATTAAATAGGTATAGACGTCGGTTCTTACAATCCAAAAAACATCCGCCGGAAGTGAGTAAAATACTATATTCTTAATTACTTCTTAAATTTATAATAACACTTTACAAACCTCAAAAAAAAGCTATTTCCTCCTATTCCGTCCACGTACCCGTAACATCACATCACTGTACAAAAACACAAAAAAAACAAAACTTCATTCAAAACCGACCGCGGGTGGAACGAACGCAACTCGTAAAAACACGCCGCGTTCGTAACAAGTAACTTTACCAACTGACAACTACCCTTAGATTTTGGGGCGTCACTGGTTACAGAAACACCCCTATAAGGTTGAGCCAACCGCTCACCCTCTCTCCCCATCCTTTTCATTCAAAAATACAAAGATACATACACACATACACTATTCAAATATAAACTGTAATCTTGGAAGACAAGGTTGATTTTTAAAGCAAGTTACTTCGTTTCATAATCGATCGCAGAAGTGAGAAGTCTAAACACAATTAAGGGTAGGTGCCGGTACTTTGCCGGCAAATCGTCGAAACTACTTAGGTGTTTATGTGAAATTGTTGATTATGGTGCTTAATTCGGATGGAAATTCGGCAGTAAAAATGGTGTGGTTTACGCACGGGCTTTGTGAATGTAAGCGAGGGCGGTAATGGCTGTGCGATAATACGTTTTGACAGGTAACAGGTTTAGAAGACATATTTTAGAACCGAAGAATTTGATTAAATGAATAATTTACTTACTCACCTCCGAAAATAAATACCTATTCGACTTTATATCCTCAAATGTTAAAGATGATGAAAATAAGTAAGTAAATGATGTCTATACCTTTTTATTTTCTTTGATTAATTTTTTTCTAAGCAATTTCTAAGCTCATAATTTTGCTAATGAACTTTTTGATGTATTTTTCAGAAAAATTTGAAAAATTTTCTAATGGCTCGAATAAAGCTGGGAGATATTTTAAATTTATGAAAGGTTGTTTTTTTATTTACAATTTTTTTATGTATAAATGTTTGCAGACCTACATTTTATATTAAATACTCTCACGCAGATCATTAGATACTCTCACGCCTTTATATTATAATAAAAGGTTTAAGGAGACCCCCTATTACATGGGGCCAAAACATACTGGCGAATTGTGGGTGTACCTACTATGGGATTGAATCCTGGGTACACCTCTGCCTACCCCTTCGGGAAAAAGGGCGCAATTTGTTTTTTAATGACGCGATGTTAGATTATTATTAATTTTTAATTTTAATTTTTAATATTTATTTTTAAGGTAGTTTTATTGTTTATTGTAATTTATTTAAATTAATTTCATTTAGATGGATAATATGTTCGTGGACTTTTTTTTAAACATATAGGTATTATTAATATGATTCAATGTCAAATTTAGTTCTACATTAATAAAATCGTAATAAACGAAAAATCTGGATTATGTTCTGTGCGGAAGAAACAGGAGAAAACGTTTGCATTAGAAAAACGCCACAAAACTTTCCTTTTAAAGCAAAACGTTAGTTCCACATTTTCCCGCATTCAACATGATTCTAGACAAGTGTACCGTAGTTTTAATGTCGAAATTAGTCGGGCACGTACATTTCGCTAAAGTAGGTGGGTAGTTAGGAGCGAAATAGGGTGGTTAAGGTAGATTACACTTGAGTAACTTATGCTAGTAAGCGTGGCTTTGACGCTTTATGTTTTTTTAAACGTACCATACAATCACACCTGTTTCCCGAAGGGGTAGGCAGAGGTGCACCCAGGACTCAATCCTATTTCCTATTATCCTAGTACGCGGGAAAACTAGCCACGTCCACGGGCAAAATAAATTAGTTCACAGCGTAATGTATGTTTTGAACTCTTACTGAAAATTATTGTTAAAATGTACACATAAAAACTTATCTGGAACGAATTGTACAGTTGTTAAGGAGGAGAGCGATGGTGTCTGCAACACAGTTTATCCAAACTTTCGCAGGCATCATCGTTCATAATGTTTATATCCATTTTGTAAAAATGTTTCAATAAAGAAATTTTGAATTTTGAATCAGCATGCGCAGCGTAATCGGTTTTGGGTCATTTTCAAGCGTTAGGAATAGAATAGAATAGAATAGAATTTATTTACCAAAAAACTTATAAGCTACATTAACAAATACATCGTATTAAAATAAACTATTTGTATAGGTTTGCATAACAACAAGTTTGTACAGCGAGTCCCAAACTAGGCGGTAGCCTGTGTCTTGGGACTCTGAGATACGATGTAACAGATTGAAAAATGTAACAGAGTATAATTAATAATAATAAACAATACAGACGATGTTTGTGTAACAATTTTTTTTTAGGGCGAGCCTATTACCATCGAGCACTGTTCCAGACTCCAGGCAGTTATTGAGATATTTACTAATGGAAACATCTGTGTATAACCCGGCCGGGTTCGATCCCCGGCCAGGTCAAACATTTGTGTGCATGAACACAGATCAGGATCTCTTTCATCTCCTCTGTGTGCATGAACATGTCTGTTTGATCTGTGTCTGTGTGTTATAAGCATATATATAAGTATATATATCAGTGTTCTGGTTACCATAGTACAGGCTTCTGGCCTAGTTTGGGACCAGCTGATAATCGTGTGTGGAATAGTTAACAAAAAAAAAATTGTCTTCACGAGTTTACACGCGCTTAAGAAGCTATGTTCAGTCTCATACCTCGATTACGCCGGTCTTACTGTACCTATATATAGATACATATTTACACATAGCCACTTATTATCTGTCCCTATGTCCCCCAGAGGAGAACAAACCCATAAGTAGAGCCATCAATTCTATGGACACCATTAAGTAAAAGCCTTGTGGGGAAGGGCAATTATAGGGCCCTGTGTGATTAGCGTAGGCTGAGTGCCCGCGGGTTAGGTACTGACGGGTGATGGCTCGAGCATTTTAGAGTTATACTACTTTTGACTATTTTTTTCTCGATGGATCGTTTAAATTGCTAAATGTCTGCTGTCATTTTTGACGTAACAACGTCTTATAATTCGATAGAGCCGGCTGCACGCACGAAAAAACATGACTCATGCGGCGTTACCTCGCTCTGAGGCGCTCCATGTAAGGCTTGAAGTGCAAGCGAGAGCGCGGAACGAGCGACAAAGAAGCGCAATCGGCCTTTGCGTTCGGCAGCGTTCGACATCCGTCTCTCTCCTACTTGAGGATTTATTACATTTACATGTTTTGATCGAGTATCAAGTGCAGTGTAAAGTGAAACAAATGAAATTAAAATTTTCTTTTGAAAAATGCTACCATTCCATCAGTATTTTCTTAAGACGTTGTCACGTTCAACTATCGTCAGTAAACCGACTTTACAGACAACCAATTTTTTTGATACCTTATGACAGCAGACATTAAGCAATTAAACGCTTTCTACACTTCTCTTGCAACCGTAATAAGGGAGCCGGCCTTTTCATAGGCGTGCACGGAGACCATTTTTTTTAGGTCCAACGTGCAGAGGCCCCTTTGAGCTTTTAATCTAAAGGTCGATAGCACCTATCGGGGTCCATCTCTGAAACTGTTTTTTTTTAAATGAGCTCAAAGACAGCTCCCGCTAAGTACAAGAACTATTGTGAATGGATGGAAACTACTTGATTTGTCTATAGGTGTGATTTCTAGATGGATGGTAACCGGGCTATTGCTAGAGAATCCGGCACCTGCCACTTCCGTCTCATGGTGAAATATTTATTATTATTATTAATTATTTATTATACCTAATTATTATTATTTAGGCATGTTAGGCCTTACTTAGGTAACTAAGATAGAAGACTTAGGTAAGTACGAGTAAACCTTAGATTATTGATAAGTTACCACGCTCCGACCAGATACCGCACTATCTAATAACAAAAATTTCGAAACTGCAGCAACTTTCAAATTGTAATGTGTAATAATGCTAGTGTGGGTAAAAAACAATTTGTAAGGAGTGCTAGTGTGCGTGAAAAGTAGAGTTCGACAGGCTCATGCGGAGACCTGTCAATTACCTATACCTAATCAATGACGTTTACTTTTCTTCATGACTGACGAGCAAATCAGGTGCCTGATGCAGTGCCATCCAGTGTTTTAAAATTCAAAATTCTGCGCGGCACTGCACTGCGCCTGTCACGCTGAGATATTAGTTGTCAAAACCCGTCATGGCTAGTAATTTCGCTGGAAACATTGCCCTTCAGACCGGAACACAGTAATGTTTGCACATTACTGCTTGGCGGATGAATAACTGGCAAAGGTGTACTTCCCCAGGCGGCCCCCTGTAAAAGATACCTATACCACTACAAAAACGTTTTGCTACATAGACATTTTGCTAATTAGGCTTAGGTACTGCTCATTAGACGTTGCGTGCTGTTAGATATCTTGCTAATTAGACCTTCTGATCACAAGCTAACAAAACTATTCCTGAATGTAGTAAACATTCACAACCAAAAAGCTAGTTTTCCTGTCAGTCGTTTAAGGGCTCTTACTTCCGTCGCCCTGCGGCAGTACGGGCTGGTAGGGTAGCAAATTAGTGTGGTAGCCGCCGGCTTTCCGGATAGCACCCTTAATTGCCCTTGTAGAGGGTGAGTTTTCCTCTTGAAGGGTTTGCTTTATTCATTTATTTTGATAGGGTTTCGTTTGGTTTATTTGATTTGATAAAATATTAAGTGTTATAAGCTTATATAAGTATGTATATCAGTCATCTGGTACAGGCTTCTAGCCTAGTTTGGGGCCAGATGACCGTGTGTGGAAGTTGTCCTATATTATTATTATTTATTAAAGGCATGAAATTCCACGTGCAATTAATAGATAGGTACTTATTTATCAGGATAGCAATTTGACACAATCCTATGGAGAAATTTTTCAAATCGATGTTTTCTGTTCTCCTGTTTCCTCCGAATATAGTAAACCTATTTGATATATTTATATCCTGATATTTTAAAGATGATGTAAAGTATGTCCCTATCATTTTATTTTTGTTTATAAACTCTTAATTTTTTTGTAGTGAACGTCCAATCATGCGACCAAAACTGGGATTTTTAGAAGTTCACTAGGATTAATCCGAGAGTTTTATATGAGAAACCTAAATGACAGGGACATAGTTAACTTCACTATTAAAATATCAGGATTTTTTTTAAATAGTTTAATGATATTCGTAGGAAACAGGGGAATACAAAACATCGATGTGGTAAATTTTTCATAGGATTGTGTCAAAATCCTAATAGGCCGCGTACGCTCTCAAGAAGTCCTTGGTCAATGTAATCATCAAGCAACTTACAATTTATATTATACCATATCTCTACATATTTTAGCCGCTCCTTTTCCATGAAATAATACTCTCATATAATTAAAAGTCAGACGACATGCACCGAAACCAACATATGTTATTTCAAGTCCACCATCTTGTTCCACGCTCTGCCATCGTCTGTCGCTCCGGCATCCCTTATAAAGCGAAATTATGAATCTTGTGCCAAGTAGCGCCATCTATCCACGAATCATCACACTACTGGTACAATCAGTTGCTACATGCTACGAAACTCGTAGCACTGCCTACGAACAATGACGTTGAATCGCTTCTGGTATCCTTACTCTGACCCCGGTCACTCACATGCGTAAAAATATTCGTACATTGTACGAATGTTTGCACGCATGTGAGGGCAGTCAGATATACTATTCGCAAACTCAGCGGATATGCGAATGGGTTCGCAAGCTCATTATGTAAACCCGTTTGCATTTCATAGATAGATAAACACTTTATTGGTACACCACAAACAAGAAGATCTAAAAACTAATAACTAGTGTAACAATGGGCGGTCTTATCGCTAAGATATATAAAGTACTCTGTGAGCACAACTGGTTGCACGAATGTGTAGGAGACTACGCGAAGGTTCGAGGTTCGCGCCCTTTGATGTGCGTAAAAAAACCGACACAACTTGGAAAACCACGAATGCAGCGAAAACTTTGCATAGTTATTTGCGAATGTCGTCCTACATTTGTGGGTTCGCGTATTCGTACGCATGTGAGTGCCCGGCATGCGCCTACGAACCCTGTGTTAAAAAGAATTTACGAGATTTCCGGAAAATTGGGAACTACAAGTGCCATCAACATAGTCGTTCACGTGGTCAAAATTAGAACTACGCGTTCTGTCAGGTGCAATTTTGAAGAACGTCATCCCCAAATTCTTCACTAGCGACACTGCTAAGGCGCGGTGCATATTTAATTCGCCCTCTCGCTCACACGTACCCACATTTTTGAAGATATAAAAAATACTATATGTAATTACGTAAAATAAAGTTAAATACAAACTTTCAATACAAAATCCAGTTTTATCCAAAAATCCTAAATATAATAAGAGTATTTTTTTCTCTGTGCAGTTTTTTTATGCATAAATACCTAATAGGATTAATTTTGATTTTTTTTACTGAATGTTTGTATTGTTATTTTCTAGTTCCTTGTCTTTATTTGGTTTTTAGGTTTAGTTGTCTTTATTTTACGTAATTACATGTGGTATTTTTTATATCTTCAAAAATGTGGGTACGTGTGAGCGAGGGCGAGAGCGAATGAAATAAATAAATAGTCTCTATGTGCACGCCGATATAAGAGGTGAAGCAGTGTTTTTTTATTTGCCGCCTCCAGCAATGGAATCTGTGAGAGAATCAGTCCCAGTGTTTCTATCAATAGAAATATCTAATGGAAATAGTGGGATACACCCGAAATTGTGTTACGCCTATGCTTTATTTTGACTTAAACGATGAAACATCAAATTGTACTTCTTATATTTAACGGAGTGTAGATTGGGATTTGTTACAAATATGTAAAACAATAATTTCCTTCAAAATACTTTATTTCAACAGTTTTTCTATAAAACATTCTCTATGCTAATACTAATAATAAACATTGGACTTTTATGTACCATCCTGTACTTTTTACACATAAAATCACACATTCTTTATTAGATCTACATTTAATATCTAAACGTGTGCGAGGGCGCTGGCGTCTATGCACTACATTTTTGACAGCTACTTATTAAGGCGAAATGTTAGTACCATTTTTGGCCATATCCATTACTATCGTAGATAACATTTTATTTTAAATGTCGGCTTTAACTGCGTTCATTGTCTACGATAATTTGACTTCTCATACAAATTGACAGATCAGCTGATCTTGTATGGGTCATTTTTTTCACGATTATTGTTTTTTTTCTTCTATCAGTACTTACCTACCTAATCTTTTACATTCCCGAGCAAAGCTGATAAATTCGTTCCATACTTTTCTTACTTATATTTTGTAACGAGTAGAAATTATTAAATCTTTATTAAACCTCCTTATATTATCCGCATATTTTTCCGCTTATCTGCCTATTCCATAGAGTATATTACATCTCAGTACTTCTAATATCAAACCAGTAACCTTGTCACTGTCAATATTCGTGTTGACAGCGACAAAGCCACAGACTAAATCCACAAATCCTTACATTTGCCAAAAATACTTATAACTTTTATATATAATTACATACTTCAAAATCTACTTATTTACATTTAATCAGCACCGTAAAAATATGGTATGATTTCTATCATTAGTTTTAAAATATATGTCAAGAAAAATTTCACCCACGAACGGGATTCGAACCAGCACCTTCCGCATCAATCTGTGTGGTGGCACTCAACCAATTGAGCTACCGTGGAGGTACTCCATCGGCGAAATTTTTCTATCCCACCTACCTAACGCCTATGGGGGCGCGTATATTGTATTTCAAGCGAATAGACCGCTTAATCTATATATATGATCATTAGTTTTATTGATGTTTGGTTTGAGCTGTTTGCCCACTATACTGGTACGTTAACGTGTCATAAAAAGGTGTAGAAATATTTAAGGCGGTGCATCTTCCCGTCTAAGTGAACTTTCAAGAGAAAGAATTGCGAAATTTGAAAAAACCCGACTTTCCATACTTTGCCCATCAACTGATATATTTAGTATGGGAACTATGGGAAGACGATATTTTTTGCAAATTTCTCTATTTCTTTTGCAAGTTGTCGGGTAGATGCACCTCTTAAGTATTACTATATCTTTTTGTAATACCTTAAGTAATCAGTAAAATAACATTGACGTTTAAAAATGTCTTTTAAGACTTATTTACATTGATTTAAAGAAAAGGGGAGACAAGGTATACGTTCTCCCAGCGCTTACTCAACAACTGCACGTGCAATTTTCTCAGTGTGAAGTTTGCACAGTGATATATTATAATGAACGACAAAGATAGAAAGACGTACCTAAGACCGAAGTGCAACCGGGACAACAATATTAGTCGCTAGTGCGACCCCACTTTACTGAGGTTTCCATTTTCGAGAAGCCAGTACCTCATCTCCCCTTTTTTTAAATCAATGCTTATTAAATAAATTTTCTTTGAGTTTGAGTATACAATTTTTTTTTGTCGCTCACGGCTCTGTAACGTTCCTATAACGAACCGATATAGTGGGTAAAGTACTTTAGTATAATTACAGAACACGGCACAAGGTGAAAATTACTAAGTCTATTAGTTTCGGAATAAAAATGTAGATGGCGCTGACATTGTGAAAGTAGTCTTGTAGTTTAGGAAACAAAATGTAGATGGCATGTCACATGTCAGCGACATGCACTCTAGCCGTGTCTTAACATACACCAATAGAAATTAATCTTTATTACAAGACAATTAGGTTTATTTTTCACTAAATTAAAATGCTATTTTAATGTATTTTCAGCTTTGTATTAGAGATATTGAAACAAAGGCATTGGTTTAAAGTTTAACATAAAATCGCAGTGACGACTTAAAATTCTAATTATTTTTCTTTTAAGTATAATAAATATCATCACATAATATAAGTAATAGTATTAAGCGACATGACATGGTTGGTATTTTAAATTCAACATTTCAACGAAAATAAAAACAATAAATAAATTTAACAATCATAAGTTTTAGATTTTTTATTATTTAATGTATTATGTAACGGTAATGTACGGTTTTTGACTGAAATGAATATTTATAAGTAGAATACGGCCGACGTAACTCGGCGAGTCTGAATATAGTGTAACGAGTGGAAATTATTAAATCCTATAAAAGCCTCGTACACCTCCTTTTACTATATTTTTCTCATAATTCACTCCATATTCCATCATCACTACTTTGCCGCCATATTTCCTGCTTATCTGCCTATTCCATAGAGTATATCACCTCTTAGTATTTCTAATATCAAACCAGTAACCTTGTCATTGTCAATATTATTGTTGACAGCGACAAAGCCACAGACTAAATCCACAAATCCTTACATTTGCCAAAAATACTTACAACAATAGGTTCTGCGAACGTTGGCGCATGCAAAGTGAAGAAAACTATTATTATTATAATTGAACTGAACTGAATATTACATTTACAATATAGTACGTTTGTTCGTTTATTTGTTTATCTGGCGATAAGTTTTCTTCACGAGTTAACATGCGCCTAAGTTCGCAGAGCCTATGTCCAGACTCGCCAAATTACGCCGGCCGTGGTGTGGGTAAGTTTTAATTTTTTTTTTTTAAAGGCGACTTTATTTAAAGGAACCCTAATCTTTCATCAAACTACACAAATTTCTGTCGCAAAAGTCGCCTTTATATTTAACGATTATTTTTTTTACAACTCACGGAAAAATAATCAGAATGAGTCTTAGGAAAAGAGAATATGTATATTAATTTTAATTTCAATGAAAAATCCATGTCGTTATGACGCAATTGTATCTTTGACTAGTGTTTGATGAAACAGAGTTAAAATTAAACCAAAATATTATGTACTTTTACAATTACCTATGTTACTAGCAACCTAGAAAAAAAGGCAAGGCAAAGTTAAACAAAACAGTATGTCAAATGGTGTAACAATTGGCGGCCTTATCGCTAAGAGCGATCTCTTCCGCGCAGGGAAAGGACAGTACCGTAAATCACATTTCTGCATTTGTTTGTGTTATTATGCATGTTTGTGTTATACCTGGCTACCCTTCTCCCGCAAAAACTGACAGAAAAATGAGTATCGTAGGGCCATCCCTTAGTGCTATAATATTCAAAGTTTAATTTATATAATATAAAAATTTTTGCTCGCCATTATTTTTTACTGGCACTGTACTTATTTTTTTAGGAAGCATGATTGAAGGAAGATTTATTAACAGGATACAGGACCTCTTAGCAGTTTGACACAATCCTATGGAAAATTTACTAAATCTATATTTTGTATTCCACTGTTGCCTCCGAATACAGTAAACCTATTTGATATATTAATATCCTGATATTTTAAAGTTGAAGTAAAGTATGTCCGTATCATTTGATTTTTGTTTAAATACTCTATATTTTTTGTAGTGAACGTCCAATCACGCGAGTAAAACTGCGATTTTTAGAAGTTCACTGTGAAAGAGCCAAGGATTTATAAGAAAAATTAAAATGACAGGGACATAAGTTACTTCACTACAGAAATATCAGGATATAAATTTATAACATACATTAACATACATTCACGCCTTTTTCCCGAAGAGGTAGGCAGAGGTGTATCTACCCAGGACTCAGTCCTATAGTAGATACACCCACATTTCGCCAGTATGTTATTGGTCCCATGTAATAGGAGGCGAGCCTATTGCCATTTACCGGGCACAGTTCCAGACTCCAGGCAGTTATTGAGATAATTCCTAATGGAAAAATCCAATATTTAACACTTGCCTGACCTGGGGATCGAACCCGGGACCTTGATTGGCAGTCGAGCATGCGCCCTCTACGCCACCGAGGCAGTCATATAAATTTATAGAATGGGTTAATTATATTCGGAGAAAACAGGGGAATACAAAACATCGATTTGATAAATTTTTCAAATCCCTAGAAGGCCATGTACGCTCTTAAAGGATACGCTTACAGCTATTTCTCATAAATATAGATACAGCAAATGCTCAAACCACGTGAGGTCATTCAAAGTCTAGGAACAGATTTTAATTTGGCACTTACAATCTCATCTTTTAAGTTTCTCATGAAATAAAAGTGACATAGAAAGGCAGCTCTAAGCCGTCTGCCCACTAGAACGGAACGGAATAGGAACGTGTTCGACACGTAGACATATACAAAACATTCTTATAGAAAATTTTTAACGCAAAGTTGCGTGCGAACGCACGACTGTCGCGAAACGGTTTAAGCTGTTTGCCTAGAGTACGTTAAAGAACCGTTATTTGAACATATTCCGCACGGCACGTGCTGCTCATGAAATGGTCTAGTCACATTTCACTACAAAAAAATTTCCACGGCCTGTATTATACCGTAGGCAAAGTGCTTTAAGGGGCTTACTAACATTCCTATCAAGTTCGTATTCCGTTCCAGTCTAGTGGGCAAACGTGCTACCAAAAACTTCTAATTCCACACAATGTTACCTATAATATTAAAAAACTGTTGTATTGCCACATTAATAAAATAAAAATATACCAAACAGTTTGACCAAAATAATATGCCATTTTAATTACATCCCATCAAATCTAAGAAGTTCCTTTTGACGTTTCATCTTTTCAAGCAATTTTCAAGGCGAAATATTCACACAATTTCAATAAAATTCGCCGTAAAATGAAATCATGAATTTTATTATTAGATGTGCAATGCTTACATCACTAAATTTATACCTTCAAAAAACGCAAAAAAGGAACTGTCACACGCACTTTCCAGATTTGATGTGCGATATCGTTTCATTTTTGGCTAAGTTTTTTAAGATCCTGGTCAAACTGTTATAGAATTAATTTATAGCTTAATTTAAAAATTTAAAGCGATGGTAACATAATACAAATTATAACTATATTTACATGAAAATTTGTTAGAAACTAAACAAGCCTCGTGAGAAAATAAAATTTTATTCATATTTAAAAGAACTAAACATAATTTTTCAAAGTCACATGAACACAGAAATGAAAATCAAAGTATTATCATATCATTGTTTTTTTTTGATTATATTTCGCTCAAATAAAACGAATCTTACACCCGTATTCAAGTAAAATACCTACTTATGTAAGTGTACTGTGCTAAGTAATTTGTCATCGCGTTTGTTTTGTTTCTCAATGGATTAACCAGCCCTATGCGTTCGGCCCTAATCATAGTTCTTGAATACGAGCGTTTATTTGTGCGCTTTGGATGTTTGTTACTCTTTCACGCCAAAACTACCGAACCGTTTGGGCTGAAATTCGGTATGTAGATAGCTTAGACTCTGGAATAACACATAGAGTACGTTTCATCTCGATATTCCCACGGGAACGAAGACTACGCGGGTGAAACCGGGCAAAGCTATTTTGTTCGTATAGAATTGGCGGGAAAAAAACAAAATGGTTGAAGCTGCCGCCATTTTTCAACTTACATAATATATTTATTTACAAATTATAGGTACTACCTAACATTATTACAAAAGGTTATGAGGTAGTCAATCAATTTTAACCGACTTCAAAAACGAGGTTACTGTTTTCTGATATCCAGGGTTACTGGTAATCATTTAGCATCCTCATTTTACTCATTAGATCAATAACATACTGGCGTTATGTGGATGTACCTACTATGGGACTGACCGTTTAAAACACGCTTATTAATTTACAGTAACCCCGTATTGTATTCTACGTATTTCAAATTGAAGTCGACATAATTTTCTACCTATTTGTTAGACACGAAAAGGTTTTTAAAGTAGATTTTAATTAACTTAACAATAATATTTATCTACACTCTGAGCAAATTAAGAATACGAAGCATAATTTTTTTCTTAATTTTCGCTTTTTCGTTGTCTTTTTATAACTTAAAATTATGATCTGTACAAATTGTCCGTCTTGCTTAGAGTTAAAGGTATTTAGCATCTTCTTAAAGGGTAATTGTACTCATTTGGAATTACTTTTACTATGTATCTTATCATAGTAGCACGCCTTTTTCTAAAGGGGTAAGATAAGAGGCGAATAGGATTCAGTCCCATAGTAGGTACACCCATACTTCGCCAGTGTTTTAAGTCCCATTTAAGGCGAGCCTATTGCCATCCACCGGGCACAGTTCCATACTCCAGCGATAATTTTTAAAACTTTAAGCCTGCCCCGGGGATCGAACCCGGGACCTAACAATTGGCAACACTTGTGAACCACTACGCCACTCACCGAGGTATTAAACTACTTTTACTATGTAGCCAACTCTTAAAATAGCAAAATATGTATCTCTATAAAGTTTGCTAAGGTCAATGAACCTTCTGTAAGAAACAGCTGATTTTCCCATCATTTCAAAATTTGTCTCCGTAATAAAAGTATTACGAAATAAGTACAATGATCCTTTAACGGAAACGCGACCTCTTAGCAATTTGACACAATCCTTTAGAAAGTATACCAAATCGATGTTTTGTAATCCCCTGTTTCCTCCGAATATTGTTAACCTATTTGATATATTTATATCCTAACATTTTGAAAAAACAAACATACATTCACGCCTTTTTTCCCGAAGGGGTAGGCAGAGGTGTACCCAGGACTCAGTCCCATAGTAGATACACCCACATTTCGCCAGTATGTTATTGGTCCCATGTAATAGGCCTATTGCCATCTACCGGGCATAGTTCCAGACTTAACATTTTGAAGATGAAGTTAATTATGTCCCTGTCATTTTTTTTTATAAACTCATAATTATTTTTGTAGTAAACGTCCAATCACGCGATTAAAAAATTGATTTTTAAAAGTTCACTATGAAATAACCTAGCGTTTATATGAGAAACTAAAATGACAGGGACATAGTTCACTTCACTATAAGAATATCAGGATATAAATTTAGAGAATAGGTTTATAATATTCGGAGGAAACAGGGAAAAACATAACATAGATTTGGTAAAATTTTCATAGGATTGTGAGAAATTCCTAAAAGGCCGCGTACACTCTTAAGAGGATGATAAATTATTACCAATAACTTTGTCGTAACTTGGCACGCTAGTTTATATGCAAATTTTCTTACAAATATTAAGTTCCTTATTATTTCACTTGCCAACTAATTATATTGCACTAAACCAGACGCAATAAGTACATATTGGCCGAAAAAATCATTTGCATTCGAAAAAAAAAAACAAATCAGTTATTTAAACTTTTTTAATTCGACCAACTAACTATAATCAGAGAGGTAACAATAAGAAAATAATTATTTCGAACACGCGCAGAGTTATTGGGCACATACTCTTCTAATGAAAAGCCTTATTCTGACAGCTGTCATACCGACTGCTGTCACTGTAACAGTCATTATTTTCTGCTGTCACTCTAACAGCTATTATAACGACTGCTGTCACCATAGAAATCAAAATAACAGGGTACTAGAAGTCACATACTACCTGCTACCTTTATGTGTCAGAACTAATTACGATGCATTTGTATGCATTATTGAAATGAAAGGTGACGACAAGCGCTTTGTATGTAATAAATCACCTCCTTTTAATAGATTTTTATGACTAAACAACTATTAATTCTGTCACTCTGTCAGCTGTTAAATGACTGTTGTCACCCCAACAGCTGTTACTTTGACAGCAGTTATAACAAGATGGCCGGGTCGCCATCGTCATGGATTAGGCTCATCGCGTTTTTGATCGCCTTTCCTTTGGCTGAGTTTCTTCTTCATTTCTAGGAGCATCTGTTCGAAGGACATGTCGTTCGTTTGACGCGCGACAGGCGCAGCTGCACCGTGGAAAGCGCTTTCTGTATATTTCGCTTCGATACCATCTAAAGAAATATCATAATCTTTAGAATAGAGCAACTGAAGTATCAAACAGAACGTCACACTTAAGACACTGTGTAATTAATGTCTTATGGCAAATGAGGGTTTTGATTTGAACTCGTGATAAGGTATAGAATTCATAAACTTCTCGCCATGTGCGTTTTATTTGTTGCTTCTTTGTGTGGCGCTGTTAAGGTTCTACTAACGGTGCCACAGCTATCTCATTCACACATTTGCAAGTTTGAGTACATAGGCATTGAATTTCCAAATTATTATATAAAATAAAAGTTTGTTTCGATACCTTGAAATTTAACAGAAGAGAACTAACAAAAATCAGTAATTTCCTTTTTTCATCTACTCCATCAAATAAAAGCAGAAAACTGAATTTACTAAAAACTTTTATAATCCAAAGATAAACAAATGCAACGTTTGGTTTTTGGAAATTAATATTTAGTGATTTTTATCTTCGTTAATGTGAATTTCGCGAGCGAAATGGATGTTTGGCGGATACAGGCGCCTTAATGTGTGCGTGGCTCTACGTTTGAATAATAAATATATTATATCATATGTAGTAAACATACGCATATTATACAAACACACGTACACACGGCCATTATATGTGAAATAGAGGTGACTGCGAGGTGGCGACAAGCTATGCGTGTGTGCGTTACATCTTTTGGCATTTCTAGACACCTTATCACGAGTTCTTTGGTTGTTACTAAGGGACACATACCAAGATCAGCATAGCTCTGCCTGCAGAAAGCCCTTCGTCCTCCGAAACCAACGTCGTACTGCGGGAAGGTGGCCGCCTGGTCTACCGCCGTCCACGCGTCGCGAGCGTTACGATACGTTACGAAACCGTAACGGGTACTAATAATAAAAATAATAATAATATGGGACATCTTCCACACACGGTCATCTGGTCCCAAACTAGGCTAGAAGCCTGCACTATGGTAATCAGAGGACTGATATACATACTTATATAAGCTTATAACACCCAGACACAGATCAAACAGACATTAACATGCACACAAATGTTTGACCTGGCCGGGGATCTGGCCAGAAGTTACTACCATCTGAGCCAACGAGGCTCTCGCTACTTTTGTTACTTTGACTGGCCGGTTGGCTCAGCCAGTAGTGCCCCTGCCTTCTCAGCCGCAGGTCCCGGATTCGATCCCAGGCCAGGTCAAACATTTGTGCGCATGAGCATGTTTGTTTGATCTGTGTCTGGGTGTTATAAGCGTTTGACATTCTTATATAAGTATACAATACGAATATGGAAAAAATTTCACGCATGGGCGGGATTCGAACCACGCACCCTCCGCACCATTCCACATGGTGGGCACTCTACCACTGTGGGTGAAATTTTTCTTTTCATATGCGTATTGTATTTCAAGCGAGTCGATAAAAATATAACATATTTTTGAGTTATATTTGAAAATACCTAAGTTTTAGTTTTTATCATATTTTAGTCCAAAGTACTTATATTTACTATTTATTTTTTAGTAACTGCCTCGGTGGCATAGAGGGCGCATGGTCGACTGCCAATCAAGAGGTCCCGGGTTCGATCCCCAGGTCAAGTGTTAAATATTGGATTTCTCCATTAGGAATTATTTCAATAACTGCCTGGAGTCTGGAACTGTGCCCGGTAGATGGCAAAAGACTCGCCCTCTATTACATGGGACCAATAACATACTGGCGAAATGTGGGTGTACCTACTATGGGACTGAGTCCTGGGTACACCTCTGCCTACCCCTTCAGGAAAAAGGGCGTGAATGTATATGTACTTATATTTTGGCTTGAAATATAATTAGGAACCTAGGTAACTAGCGTCTCATTCCAAATAAAGAAAGAAAGAACCGGACATATTTTCAGACTCCAGTCTTTTCAGAAAAGACCAATAACACTATTTGCCTGACCTAAGATCGAACCCATCATGATCC
Organism: Hemistola chrysoprasaria; assembly: GCA_947063395.1. Lineage (NCBI taxonomy): Eukaryota > Metazoa > Arthropoda > Insecta > Lepidoptera > Geometridae > Hemistola > Hemistola chrysoprasaria. Next base: position 8,983,763 of record OX346730.1, read on the forward strand.
CATCATGACCGATGATATTTCATAAAGTTGTAATAAAATTCAATGTCTACTCACCCATCCTCCTTGCTATGGAGTCGAACCTCAAGAACAGGTCCAAACTTGGAGAATTGAGTGCGAAGCGTCGACTTGGTAACGTCCTTCTCTAGCTTACCGACAAACACTATCCGTCTCTCTTCCACGGGCGTATTGTTGTCTCTGAAACAAGGTGAGATAAGACCGCCATTTGTTACACTATAATTATTATTTTTTTATGCTTAATGTATATTTTATTCTATGCTCTATTTTATGCTTAATGTATTTTTTATTATTATTATAAAGTTCAAAAAACCGGCATCTAGTCAGCTTTCTCACAACCACCGGTTGAAAGGGTGGGGTACTATTCTATTGCCGGTACCCCATGGCAGCATTCATCATCATCATTATCATCATCTCAGCCGTAGGAAGTCCACTGCTGGACACAGGTCTGCCCCATATAGAGGGGGTTTTGCCAATACTCGCCACTAGGGGATAATAGTTAGGGGAAACTGCTGCCCGTCCTCTTGATCTGTAACCCTTAGCCGACTCTTAAGGCAACCACGGGTAGAGAGGGTGGAGCACTATAACTACTAAAGCAGGTAACCCCGCAGTAAATAATCTAACAATTTCCTAAGTCAAACTTACCCGAAATCTGTAAAATAACAGAAATTAATGAATTCCTATAATTTACAAAATACTAAACCCAATGTCCTAAATATCGTTAACAGGAAAGAGGACATAGCAGCATTTCTCTCATAGCAGTCTCTAAGCAGTTTGATAAAATCCTATATTTACTATTAAATTTACTAAATCGATGTTTTGTATTTCCCTTTTTCCTCCAAATACAGTAAACCTATTTGATATATATTTATATCCTGATATTTTAATCATGAAGTAAAGTATGTCCCTATCATTTTGTTTTTGTTTATAAATTCTGAATTTTTTTGTAGCGAACGTCCAATCACGCGAGTAAAACTGGAATTTTTGGAAGTTCACTATGAAAAAAACAAGGGTTTCTATGGAAAATTAAAATGAATGGGACATAGGTTACTTCACTATAAAAATATCAGGATATCAATTTATTGAATGTGTTAATAATATTCGGATGAAACAGGGGAATACAAAACATCGATTTGGTACATTTTTTATAGGATTGTGTCAAATTTCATGCACTTGAGAATTTTTCAACTGCCTGAAGTCTGTATTTGTGTGCGGTAGATGGCAATGGGCTCGTCATCCATTACATGGGATCTAGGTGAAATTTTGGGTGTACCTACTATGGGTCTGTCCTGGGAACTCCTTCCCAAAGGGGTAGGCCCTAATAATATATGGGACTAATCTAGTAATCTTACCTGTCTTCAGAGCTGAAACTTCTATATTTCTTTCTGCATTCGTCCCTTTTATAAGGGCTGGACGACCTTCTGGACTTCCTGGAACCTTCCGAGCTGCTAGATGACGAGGAAGACGACGACGAACTGAAATGGTGATGATTATTACAGATGTATCCACAGTGAACGGTATTCACTCAGATCCAAAGAACATAAAAAAAAATACAAATCTTAATTGGTCGAGTCTGAACGTAGGCTCTGCAAACTTTGACGCATGTAATTATGTGTGTTTTTGTAGTGGTAGACCTCTTTTGCAGAGGGAAGTACCACACCTTTGCCAGTTATTCATCCGCCAAGTAGTAATGTGCAAACATTACTGTGTTCCGGTATGAAGGGCAATGTTACCAGCGAAATTACTGGGCATGATGAGATTCAACAACTCATATCTCAGAGTGACAGGTGCAGCGCAGTGTCGCGCAGAATTTTGGGTGGCACTGTGTCTGATATGGGCAATCATGATGGCTGGAAACTTCTGCATAGCCGCCTCGCGGCACCTTTAAAGAAAACGAATGTAACCAAACCAAATATTGTAAAACTATCTGTTGAAAAAATTAAGCCCTACAAGTTTCTTGTGCGTTCTTCTTGTAGAGGTATCTTTCCGAACGCACGGTAGACTCAGTACTGTTTATCTTTATTGACGTGCAAAAGTGTCAGATTATGACCTATTTGAATAAATCTGTTTGAGTTTGAGTTTGAGTTTGATGCTTACCATCAGGCACCTCATTTGCTCACCTCTCACTATCATAAAAAAAATGTAAACCCGTGAAGAAAACTGTTATTATTATTATTGAACTGAACTGAACATTACATTTACATTAAACATTTGTTCGTATATTTGTTTATCTGGCGATAACAGTTTTGTTCACGAGTTTTCATGCGCTAAGTTCGCAGAGCCTATGTCCAGACTCGTCAAGTTTCTCAAGTCATAAATGATCGTCATAAATGTTCGTCAAGTTATAAATGATATAAGAAAAATCAAACCAAAAAAAAAATATGATCGTGTAAAATAAATCCTACTTTTGACGATTTGGATGAAAAGTCTGTACTAATTTACAAAACTAAATAAATTATGTCTGATCAGCTGTGCCCCTCGGTTTCACCCGCGTAGTCTTCGTTCCCGTGGGAATATCGGGATGGAAAGATAAAAAGTAAAGCAAATGTTATTCCAGGGTCTATGCTAAGACGGTTCAGTAGTTTAAACGTTAAAACGGAACAAACACAAAAAACAACGCCAGCGCTGTTTGGTTTGTGTCATCTAGATGGCGCTGGAGTCGAGTTAGAACTCGCTAGCGTTTTATTTGCACCTTAAATCTACAGTATTATAATCATTTCCTCAATGATTTGTGGAAAAAGTTTATTATATACACTATTTTCATTCTGCATGTCTTTTGTACTTAAATTATGACGTACCTATTTATTTCTTACCTGGTGGAAGATTCTGAACTTTCCGACACAGTGGGCTTTCTCAATGGAGGCGTCATTGACGGTTCAAACTTTTTTTCTACCTTCTGCGGACTCGGTTTGGGTTTCTTAGCGACTGGGCTTTTTGAGCGAGCTATCGGTCGTGACCTAGATCTTTGCTTTGACCTGGACCTATCTCTCCTGATCGATGGCGATCGTCTCCGATACGACCTTGATCGTGATCTACGTTTCCTTCTATATGGAGAATCTGATCGTCTATATCTTCGGTAGCGTCCGCGAGATCGACTCCTCGATCTAGTTCTCGATCGTCTCCTTCTACGCGAAGGAGATCGAGACCTCCTTCTATATCTCGCTTCATATCGATCTCTCGATCTCGATCGTTTGTCTTTAGACACTGATCGATTCTCGATCTTCTTAACTTTGTCTTCTTTTGGTTTTGCAACCTCTTTGTTGCGTACTGAACTTGTATCGCTCGACATTGACATATCACTATCGTGTCTTCGCCTATTTACTGATGACTTTTCTTTCGCTATCGTTTTTGCTTTGGACATTTCAGCGATATTATCTGTCTGTATGATAATACTAGCAGATGAAGGTTTATTTCTGTTTTTACCTAGATGGAGTATTATTTTATCTTCACCATGTTCTGCTTTGCTATCATAGTCTCTTACTATGATCGCTTTACCGAATTTAAATTCTCGTTTCTCTTTAGGGGATTTTAATTTCGGCCTTTCTTGTTTTTCGTTTTCCGGTGCTTTCTTCATGACCACATCTTGTATGCTAGCGAATAGGGAATTGCTCGAGATTTTAGTATCTACCTGTTTTCCAACACTTTTCAATGTAGCCGTGATATCTTTAAACCTTTCTTTATCAATCTTTTCATTTTTCTTATCATCTACGGGACTACGTTTGTCTCTTTTATCGAACACGTTTTGCTTAAGGACGTGATCGGACTTTTTGATTTTAAAGTTGATATGTGATTTTGAATCAATAGGTGGAGTTTGGGATTTTCTTTTTGAGTTTTCTATCGATTTCATCTCGGCTTCAAGTTTTTTGATTATGTTTTCATCTGTATTAGTTCCGACGCTAACTAAAATGATTTCTTCGTAATCGGCTGATAATTGAGGTTTGTCATTTACTACAGGGGCGGGTTGAGTTTCGGGTTGAGTCATACCAACTATTTTCATCATTTCAGCATCACTTATTAGAGGTTGCAGTTCTAGATTTTCAACTTTAGGTATCTTACTCATAACGAAATCTTCGTCTCTCTTCCTCATTGCCTCTGCTTTCTGTTTTTTCGTGTTCATTAGAATTTTTCTAGAAGCCTCTCTTATAGGATCAAAGATCTTTGTCGGAGCGGCATTATTGTCATTCGTGTAACCGTTTATCTTTATAAGCGATTTAACAGTCTTTTCTGAATTTAGTGGGTGCATATCAGGAAATATAGCTTCAGGACTAACCGCAGCCGAACTGTTGTTAGAACTTGCGCACCTTCTTAACTTATATTCTTGAAGGTTCAATTTCTTTTTCTTAGGTTCCTCTTTCTTCACTTCCATTACTTTGTTCAATTCATCTTCAAATGCATTTGTCTCTGTTTTAACTTGAGGCATTTTAACATCTTGTTTATTACTAAAAAGCTTTGTATAAAAATTCTCATCTTTTGGACGGGGTTCTTCTTTAACTCTTACATTACAGACAGTCTCAACACCATTAACACTTTTATTTGGATTCCTATCTATTTTAACATTTTTCTCAATAATTTTCTCTTGTTTTATATTAGAAACAACATTCGAAACATCACTGACACTACTACTACTCTTACACTTTTCTATGTCATTATGTTTATCTTTCTGAGAGTCTTTATGATCACAGTTAAGAATAACTTCAGATTTATTTTTAATAGTTAACTTAATGCTACCGTTAGAATTTTGACTACAGGGAGTATCACTTGCTTTAGAAGCACTTTTATTAATCACAGAATTGTTGCTTTTAAAATCTACATCATTAGATACACTGTGTGTGGGTGAAAGTTTTTTGCGACAGTTCGACTGTGCTGGAGGTTTCACAGCCGGCTTTATGCTTTTCTTTTTTACTTCACTGTCACTCGTTACTTTTTTGTTTTTAGCATTGTTTTCGCCTTCATCATCACTGCTGAGGTTATACACAATTTTTTTATTCTTGCAAGATCTGTGCCTAGAGCTCAGTATCCTATTATTACTGGATAGTACTTCAGGTTTGAGAAGGCTCTGTCCACCCTTCAAGTTTGGCAAACTGTGCCGCTTTTTGGACGAACAGTAGTCGTGATCTGAATAAACGGGACTTGGCGATCGCTTTACAGCGCTATTAATCGTCGACGGCATCTGTAAACGTCAACTTAAGTAGAATATGCCCTTTAACTGGATCTGAGGAATACCTAGACAATAAAACATGTACTTACCAATATTTGCCGCATTTTATTCTTGTTGAGCTGTATGCCGGCGTCTTGCAGTCTCATTCCGTTGGTTAAACTTTTACTCACAGATTTCTTCAGTTCGTCCACGGGAACTATTCGCGGTGGTTTCTTGCTTTTATTCAATTTTTCCGTCGCTTCAAATTGTTCTAGCAGCGAACTTAGATTGTTCGCTTCAAGAACCGGTATCACCGAGTCGTTACAAGATTCTACGTCTACGAAATCGTCATCTGGCGCTTTTTCTACGAAAGCAGGTTTAGCTTCAACTAGTACTTTAGGGTTTATCGCGAGCATTCTAGGTTTAGCTGTATGTTCTTTTTTTGGAGGGCTTTTCTTAATTGGCTTTTCTTTGACTGGTGTCTTTTCGATGCAAAAATTGAGGACATTCGTTCCGGAATTGGAAGGTAACGGGGTAGAGGTATTTCTAGCTAACGGTACTACAATGGGTATTTCATTGATTTTAGCTTCGATAGTGCCTTCGATTTCCATATCCTGGGGATTCAGGTCATCCTTGTCGACTTTATCAACAGGTTTGTTTGTTATTAGAAAGCTGTTAACATCGTCCTCGGTTAAAGTTCGAGGAATATCATCAGACTTTGTGTCTTTTTTGGAATCGAAGGCGAAATCTGTCAGGTCTAAGTTAAGGTCTTCGAAGCTAAGGCATGTCTTAGCATCTTCAACGTCCATGCAGATATTCTGCATGGGAGATTGTGGTAACGAACACGATCTTTGTATGCTTTTAAACTTTGTATAAGTCATTTCTTCTAATAGATATCTCTTCAAATCTTCAATATTAGGCAGCACTTCCAGATCGGACTCGTTTATTGCGTTATTTTCAATTTCCTGCGTACTCCCGTCAATTTCCGGATTTGCTTCTGGTTGCTCCTTCTTGATATTTTTCTCAACAACTAAAAATTCATCTACGTTTGGTATTGGTTCAGGTATGTGAAACTTACTTTCGTCCTCGGGCAGTTTGTGTTTTATAAAGAAATCATCAATATTTGGCACTGTATTCGATTCTTTGCCTTTATCTTTGATAAAGTACTCATCGACATCATTAACTACGAGACCATTTACTTCCAAGATATCTTTATCTTTAATAAAATATTCATCGACATTTGAAACAACAGGTGTGTCTATATTCAAATTGATACTTGATATATCCGGATCGTTGATTCTATTAGGATCATCATAAGGATTGAGATATTCTCCGTCTATCTTCTCAGATATATCACGTTCATCGTCGGAAGATGCTTCTATCAAGTCTAAATCAGGGTTCACTGTGTACACAGTGATAATATCGTAATCATGGCCTTCCACAAGAGTATCCTCGACTGAATTCTCAGTCAATGGACGAAAGCCGTTTGCTTGGACGGGTATATTATCACGACTTTTATCATCGTCAACATCAATTGTTTCATCGTCCACGTTGATCTCTTGTACGACAATATTGTCGTCTATTTGGCCATCGTCGTATTCTTCCTTATCTTCTTGAATCACAACGTTATGCTCCACATCATCTTGGTCTGATTCATCGTCAGAACTCGTGTCTTGACTTGAATGTGTGGTGTTCATCTGCGAAAGAAGAAATTTTGTGTCAAATATTTGTACTATAAACTTTGGATTTATGACCTCAACGGAGCGAATCAGGAACAAGTTCTAAATTGTGCATGAAAATCGCTCTGAGCGATTTTAAAGACGCCGGAAGTATTCTCTGAGTCTAGAATAGGCAAAAAAGCAAGTGAGACAAGTGAGATATACACAGCAGAAGCCTTCTATTCGGACGAAAGAGAGAAATATAATATATAAATATTATATTAATAAGTTGGGCTTGCTGGTGTGAAATCAGACGCTGAAGACCGATAGGGATGGCGATGTACTGCTATGGTCCCATCTGGGGACCCACTGGTCATAGGACTATAATAAGTACTTAAATAGTATATATTTTATTTTCTTTAAGGTTTTAAAATCCTTTTAAAATTGAGCGGCAGTCCCAGCTACAGAACAGCTTTATTTGTCACAAATGGGACAATTTCTTTAAAATATCCCAGTTGTTACCATCAGAGACCGCCGATACCCGTGAGGTGGGGAGTGGGGACCCTTGAGATGACCTTCTTAGACATTGGAATAACACATAATATGGTAAGATCCAGCGGGTGAAACTTTGAGGCCCCGGGTATTGCTAATCTTTCTATGCTAAGAACTCTGACCTATAACACTACGGAGAGACGATCGAACATGGTACGGTTGTATCACTGTACTATACGGTGTTGACACCACACGATCGAACCGCTTCGACTTGCAAGCGACCGTGCCATCGTACCAAGTAATCATAATAATAATGTTCGTCGGACAGTGCGATGGTGGCGAACCAAGTGCGTGGTACGGCCGTACCATTTTCGATCGTCTATTCGTAGTATAAAGGGTTTAAGAGCGTACGCGGCCTTCTAGGAATTTGACACAATCCTAGGAAAAATTTACCAAATCGATGTTTTGTATTCCTTTGTTTCCTATTATAATTAACCCATGCTATAAATTTATATCATGATATTTTTATAGCGAAGTAACCTATGTCCCTGTCATTTAATTTCTTTCTCTGTGATAACTTCGAAAAATCCCCATTTTTACTCGCGAGCTTGGACGTTCAATACAAAAAAATGTAGAGTTTATAAACAAAAATAAAATGATAGGGACATACATTACTTCATCTTTAAAATATCAGGATATAAATATATCAAATAGGTTTACTGTATCCGGAGGAAACAGGGGAATACAAAACATTGATTTAGTAAATTTTCCATAGGATTGTGTCAAACTGCTGAGAGGTCTTCTTTCCAGTTAGAGTTCTAAAGAGTTGATATCATACTCACAGTCCGATTATGCCACTCCTCCCCGTTGCTATCCTCGGACTGTCCTCTGGCCACATAAGGCGCGCCCTGCAGGGCAATCTGCGCGTACTCTGGGCTATTTTGTACGCTACTCTCAGAGGATAATGAGTCGCTTTTCGCACGTAATACCTTATGTCCAATGGATCTGTAGCGCGCCTGGTGATACGAGTTTAGGATGTGCGACTCCATGCCTGGAATGACAGATTTTTATGTTAAACTTCTCATTCATCATCATCATCATCATTGTCAGCCTTCCGTAGCCCACTGCTGAGCATAGGCCTCCCTTTTTTTCGGCCACTCTCCCCTATCTCTTGCCATTCGCATCCAGTTCCTGCCACTTTTTTGATGTCGTCAGTCCATCGCGCCATAGGACGACCTGGATTTCTCCGTCCAAATCTAGGCCACCACCTGCCATCACCACGTCTCGCCACGTGTCCTGCCCAACTCCACTTGAGCTTTTCACCCTAATTCCGATGTCTGACCTTTGTTCGGTGCCGGATTCCGGCTGGATTTTCTCATTCAATCTTAACAATATTATAAACCTCAAATCCTACTGAAGGTACAATGTAAAAAACAAACATAACAGATAATCAAACGCTAACTCTACTTCAGCATCATCTAGATGGCACAAAAAAAACAGCACTACTACCTACTGAAACGATTAGGCTGAAATTCGGTATGTAGAGTTTTTAGACCCTGGAATAACATATAGGGTACTTTTTGTCTTGATATTCCCACGGGAACGATGACGCGGGATAATAAAAGGGACATAGTTTACTTCATTATATATTTCAGGATGTTTATTATAAATTATAATTAACATAACATAACATACATTCACGCCTTTTTCCCGAAGGGGTAGGCAGAGGTGTACCCAGGACTCAGTCCCATAGTAGATATATCCCATAGTTTTTTATAATTGTTTCATTATTTTTCGAGGAAATCGGGAAATTCGATAAAGTGAATTGGTCGATTTTTCATAAGGCAGAGACTATAATACTTGACAAATCGCGTAATAAATGCTCTAACCTGAAACCATATTCTTACTCCCCGTATTCAAGAAACTATGATGGCCCGAACTAAGTAAATACCGGTAGGTAAATCCAATTGCAAAAAATCGCCTGCCGTGATGAACGCGGTGAGAAACTCTTCATTTAGTACAGTACCTCATATAAGTATTGTTATTGAATACGGGTGTTAATCTACTCTAAAAGATAGTGAAAGTGACGTGACATAATATGATAGATAAGATATTTGAGATACGAGATAATGTCATACAGCTTATTCATGCAAAACCCCAGATAAAAATGTGGGTAAGTAGGTAACTCAATAGCGTTTACAAAAGAAAGAACACATACAATCATGACTTTTCCCGAAGGGGTAGGCAGATACTATAGGACTATGGACTATGGTTACTAAGTCCTGGGTACACCCAGCTTTTTTTTATTGTTAGTTACGGTTAAGTTAACCAGGGATGAAAAATGAATTTTGTCGAATTTTAACTATTTGTCAAAAAATTTAACAATTGATCGACTTAACCAGTGATCAAAAAACCCAGCCTTAGTAACCATAGTAGGACCATGGTAACATAACCTGGAATATTCACTAACTGTGCCCCGCGGTTTCACCCGCGTAGTATTCATTCCCGTGGGAATATCAACATAAAAAGTACCCTATGTGTTATTCCAGAGCCTAAACTATCCACATACCGAATTTCAGCCCAATCGGTCCAGTAGTTTTGGCGTGAAAGACTAACAAACATCCATCCAGTAGATATATTAATTGATTGATAATTTTACGGAATGTTCACCCTTACTCACTATTCTGACAATTGATAACCTCACTATCATAAGATATGACGTGGTTGGGTTGTTGTATTTATTGTTTACAAATTGCTTGAAAAGCTACTGATTATAGAATAGAATAAATACTTTATTGCATACCAAAAAAGAAACAATTTTATAAAAAGACACAATACAAAAGACACGGTAAACAACCGGCGGTCTTATCGCGTAAAGCAATTTCTTACAGACAACCTGGGGATTTAAAAGGACAGTAAACATTTAACGACGGCGGTGTGCAATATATAGGTATTTACATAGATCATATAGCTACTTATCCTAATACTATTATAAAGGCGAAAGTTTGTAAGTATGGATGTATGTATGGATGTTTGTTACTCTTTCACGCCAAAACTACTGAACCGATTGGGCTGAAATTTGGTACGTAAGTAGCTTAGACCCTGGAATAACACATAGGGTACTTTTTATCCCGATATTCCCACGGGAACGAAGACTACGCGGGTGAAACCGCGGGTCACAGCTAGTATATTATAATTTAAAGATACTGTACAAAATACATACATGATAATATAATTCGTGACGTGAAATATGGCTTGCTCCCGCTCAGAGAGAGAGCAATGTTCCACGGCATTTGTCTCGCGGGACATTCACGTAGTTGTCAAGCAACATTTTTTTTTTATGATAGTGAGTGACAAGACGAGCAAATCAGTTGCCTCTGATGGTAAGCATCATGATTGCCCATAGAAGACACAGTACCACCCAGTGCTTTAAAATTCAAAATTCTGCGCGGCACTGCACTACGCCTGTCACCCTGAGATATGAGTTGTTGAATCTCATCATGCCCAGTAATTTCGCTGGTAACATTGCCCTTCATACCGGAACACAGTAATATTTGCACATTACTGCTTGGCGGATGAATAACTGGCAAAGGTGTGGTACTTCCCCAGGCGGCCCCCTGCAAAAGAGGCCTACCATGTCGCGCCGTTTGTCCCTTAGTGTTGTATCCCTGGCTTTAGAGCAGAGGTGTATACAGACTCACAGTAGGTAACTCACACTTCAGCAGTTATGTTTTAAATTTAATAGGGGCGAGCCTATCTATAATATATAATAGGGGCGGGCTATCATTGGAAAATTCTTATGAAAAATCTAAAAACACTTTGTGCCTTACCTGGGGATCAAACCCGGGACCTCACGCTTTGCAGTAGCTGTTTGGACCACTAGTATGTTAGTACTATTATTTATTCTATGCCACTAGACAACTTTTTTCTCAATAAATGAGATTATAGAATACAAACTTTTTACACAACCTCTCGTCATAATCAGCTGATTACTGACTGTGTCTGTCAACCCGACAGTTAACTTCAGGAAAATATAAACAAACATTTAAAAATATAAAAAAAATTGTAAAATCAAGTGGAAATTACTTAATGTCTTTATAATTTGACTAAGGTAATAGTAGTTCTGTAATAAGTAATAACAAAATCATAACTTTTTCCCGAAGGGGTAGGCAGAGGTGTACTCAGGACTCGGTCCCATAGTACCCAATGGCTATAATTATGGTCCTACAAGAAATTCCCACAAGTACCTATTATAAATATGTGCGTGTGGATTAATAGCAGTGTGTGTGTTGAGGTCGTACTTCGTGGAACTAATTAATATTTTGTTGTAAATTAAAAAGCAATCCTTTTATTAAATCTTCACAAGTTAACAATTTTACATTACAGAAGAAAAAACAGTTGAAAAAACACAATAGACATTTTTTAGAACATAGAATGTCATAGACTATAAATACTAGTTTCTCCTTAATATCGGTCCAAGGAGCCTGCAGTCTGACCGTGATATCAGTGGAGATGAGAAGCCTGAGAAGTATGACATATGACCTTGATGGACAAAGTGAGGAATAGTGTGACAAAGGAACACTGTGTTGTATTAGAAGATGTAGTGACAATGAAAGAGAATGGAATGATTAGATAGTTCGGACATGTGGACAGGATGGATGAAAAGAGATTGACAAACCCAGATAGCCCTGAAAAGACCTAGAATAATAGAGCTTACCACCTACTCTAAATAAATACACTGTGCCATAGAACACTCCAAAAATCCACACGCCGACATGTCAGCCTATAGAAAATCTAAGTGCTCTAAACCACTGTCAGATGGCAGCGTACCCAAGATACTGGAAGCATTGCCTAGTTAAATAGCAATGCTTATACATTGGGCCAGATAAATGCTATAGGTAAAGATAAAATTAATTCAATTATTGCTGTGTTTTAACACTTGTTCGGGCTGACTAGATTAAGCCAAATGTGAATGGTCAAGTAAGCAGGTAGACAAGTATTCCTAGGTCGACATCTAGGCATACTTTTCATCATCAAGTTGATGTTGTCTTAAGGCCCGCGTATTTTAAGGCAGGCCGGGCTGCACAGCATTGCATAACAAAAATCCGCCTACACCACTTTGGTACATCCAACTATTGTACACTAAAGTAGACCGCACCATGCCGCACCGGGCCGCATCTTCCACCTGTAGTGTGCAATAGTTCATATAAAATTTACGAAAGTGATGTAGGCTGTAGTCTGCTCGAGCCTTTAAGGAAAGGCATGGTCAAAAGTACCTACAACCGATGAGCAAATATGAAGAATGAGATAAAAGTGGGAGAAGCGAAAGTCGTATAGCAAGATCTTAGCAAATGAAGAGAAATAATCTCAGCCTACAACAATGGAAGCAAAGCAATATGTGTGTTAAGAGGTATGGGGCATGAATAGGTCACACCAAAACTATATTACTGATTGGACAGAAACGTAAATGCTAAATTAGTTTTAAATTACTGTCCTATATTAAAAAAAAAACCTTTAAACATACAAAAATATGCCCTTGGCTTATTGCTTTTTCAAGGAATTACTTTTGTTACAATTGGCAATGTCACTTCCAACATTAAATAATGTAAAAATACTCAAAGTTAAGGTTAAAATGGTGTTTGAATTAAATTATTTTCAAGTTTAAAGTACTTTTGATATCAAATGAGACTGAGAAGGTTGCTTTTCTTTGCTAATTAAAACATCCTAATATTTAAACAAACTGATGGTATTATACTTTTTTTTATGAACTATCATTAAAAAAAACTTCCGTCTTGTTACTCACTAGAGAGCAAATCAGCCTGGTGGTAAGCATCATGATTGTCCATATCAGACAAAATGCCACCCAGTGTTTTAATATTCAAAATTCTGCACGGCACTGCACTGCGCCTGTCACCACTACAATTATGTTATTTTAATATGTTATTTTTGAAAAATAGATTTGATTAGTTAGTACATTTGCATGCCCCATGGGCAAAAAGCGTGAGGAACAAAATTGTAATAATAGTAGATAAGACCATGTAATATTCATGTTTTTATGCAAATAAAATTTCTGATTTCTGAATAAATATGCAGGTGAAACAACATGGCACAACTAGTATGACATAACATATTTTCACATCTTTCCTTCGCAAGGGTTAGGTAGTGGTGCACCAATTCCAATCATCATCATCATCATCATCATCTCAGCAATAAGACGTCCACTGCTGAACAATGGCCTGCCCCATAGATTTCCGTCCAGTCTTTATCAGATTGTCTGTCCACCTTGTGGGTGAACGTCCTACGCTGCGCTTACTGGTCCGTGGCACCAATTTCAATACATAAAATAATGGGTGTTTGCCCCGATGGCTCTTTCAATAGTAACTCTCTGCCCTCTGAGCTGCATCTCCTGGGTTTGATCCCTAGGCAGGTCGAACATTTATATAGCATAACTAAACAACGCTCTGCAACGCAGTTTCACCTGCATAGTCTTCATTCCCATGGGAATATAGTAGAAAAAATGTGTTATTACAGGATTTATCTAACATACATACAGCTATATATACATATATACAGCTATATTATCTAACTACCAAATCTTTGCTGAATAGGCTCAGTAGTTTTAGCATGAAAACGAAGCAACCATGCACATAAAAAACAGTGTTAGCTCTGTTTTTTTATTAACCTGTTTACAAACTTTACTTTTTAACATTGTACAGAAAATGGAGATATATATTATTAGCAGGATGAGCATGTCTGTTTGATCTGTGGCTGGGTGTTATAATTGTATATTAAGTGACCATATGCGGAAGTTGTCTCATATTCATATCAATACCTTGTCTAATTTAGCTTGATCAATGACAGCTGAACAGAAATCAATGTTTTGGTAATATTTTTGTAGTGGTAGGCCTCTTTTGCAGGAGGCCACCTGGGGTACCACACCTTTGCCAGTTATTCATCCGCCAAGCAGTAATGTCCAAACATTACTGTGTTCCGGTATGAAGGGCAATGTTACCAGCGAAATTACTGGGCATGATGAGATCCAACAACTCATATCTCAGGGTGATAGGCGCAGTGCAGTGCCGCGCAGAATTTAGAATTTTAAAATACTGGGTGGCACTGTGTCTGATATGGGCAATCATGATGCTTACCATCACAATCATAAAAAAAAAAAAAAAAAAAAATGCCTTAATTTGGTACATGATATCTTATCTGGTAATTTAATATTCAATTGTTAAATTAAGAACCCTCTTAGAACTTAATTTACCGATGTAGTGTTCGCTTTTAGCGCCCCTAATGACTGGCTCGGTAATGCACACAACACAACTGTTACACATGTACTCTCGCCCGCGGCTCTTGTAGTACTGATGTTGTAACATTGTCCATGAGCACATGAGACAGTGTCCGCAGTCACTACAACGGAAATATGTCGAAAAAATAGATTTTTGTTCAGCTGTCATTGATCAAGCTATATTTGACAAAGCAAAGTTGTGTCCCGCAGTTTCACTCACTGAAATGTACCCTATCTGTTATTCCAGGGTCTAAGCCATCAACATACCAAAAATTCAGCCAAATCTGTTTAGTGGTTTTGGCATTAAAATGCAATAATTTTAAAGCACACATAAAGGTCACAGGGTGACAGGCGCAGTGCAGTGCCATGCAGAATTTTGAATTTTAAAACACTGGGTGGCACTGTGTCTGATATGGGCAATCATGATGCCTAACCATGAGGCACCTGATTAGCTTGTCTTGTCACTCACTATTATAAAAAAAAAATACTAACAACCAATTCACATTTACAATTTCTTTACAACTTCATACCGTGCCTAACAGCTGGTATACATAACCATGATAAAAAAGATTTTAAATACAAAAAATCCCAGTAAGTTAGTTCCTTAGAGTTATCTTAAAATTGCGATAGGTTCGTCAGTAACATAGTTATCAATAGAAACGTGCCTTATATCAGCCGGAGGCGCCGATAACGATCAAAATATCATCTGTCAAAGCATGCATGCAACAAAACCAACTACAGTTTCGATTATCACGTGATTTTTACCCCTTTTACTGCACATTATACAAGAAAACCGTTCGCTATCTCCATAAAGCATCAATTACACACGCGCTCGATGAAATAACGGTAATGAAACACGAGCAAAAAATTTTGCACCAAATAATGACAGGTTTTAGGTTATGTACGATAATTTGTCTTTTATGGTTGTTAATAGGAATTCACTTGAAAATTATTAATATAAATGAGATATTACTGGATATTTGATGAGTTTTAGATAAGAACAGTAATTTATAAACGAAATAAACAATAGTGTGTTAAAATTCACCCGCGCAAACCTAACCTTCATTTAAGGCACTGATAGATTTCTAGTTCAAGGTCTCATGAAAAAACTGAAAAGTCACATGAAGGCGTTACACAAACAAATCTTAAATATCATTGCGACCCGCACAGAAATCTATTTTAAGCCAAACAACAGATGAAAAAAGCACTAACCTTACAACCTCAGGTGACGGCTTTACCCATGTACAACAATAATTTTCCCACTTTTATGTCAACAACACTTATCACTACACTCTCAACACGTACACTAATGTTTTAAGCACTTTTCTATCACAAATTTTCTTGATCAAAAAGGCTTTTCGTAAAAAAATTACAATTTTCACGAAACATCACATGCTACAAACTTCACGACTGCACATTTTTGATTGCCATCATTAAAATTCCATGACTGTCAAACTAAGATGACTTTGACAACTATCCAAAATTAAAACGCCATGCCACCGTTAGCTTACTCGATTACTAGATCGATATTATTCAATAATTTTTCATCAATCTTTTAATGATTAGTTGTTATTCGATACATGTTATGGTAACTTGGAAGTTGGAAGCGAAATTATACAGAAATATTTTTTTTTTTCCAAAAAGTCTTATAGTGAAAAGAAAAGAAAAAGATGGTATATTAATTAGCACGATATTCCACCAATAGTAATAATTATAAACACGATATTTCTGTGCAAATATGCTATAAAGTTAAACTCAAACTTGAATAATTATGTTTAGAATAGAGTTAGAAATGATGAATATTTAGAATAAGAAATAAACACTGTTATTGTTAATATTTATAGGGGAGGACACATCTTTTGCAACACAGTTATTGAAATTAAGCAATTGGTAGTGAATCTTGATAAATGTAACAATTTTATTTTCAATGAAGATATTTATATTTTGTATTGATATAAGCGGTAGCAACATTGCTCAAGTTCATTTGAATCGATTTTGTAATGTTAAGGTTTATCGTTTTAAATTTTAAATTATTTCATAGACTACAATATGTCCCAAGAAGTAGCTCGCTCAGAACATGGTGGAGAACTTTTAGCTATAATCAGAGAAGAATGCTCTCCTGCTCCATCATCACTTGGTATTGACTCATCCAAACACAAAGCTGACGAGGAAAAAATATGTCAAGCACCATGCATAGATTGTTCCTGCTCAAAAAAGAATGAAAAAATTATAAAAGAAAAGGAAAATTTAAGTCCTGAAGAAGTCGAAAAACTTCTGAAGGAGAAAGAAAAACAGTTGACCGCTGAGTTTCAAAAGCAATTGGAATGTGAAGTAACTGCATTAAAAGAGAGATGCCAATTTATATTACAGTTAGTACATTATTTAAATATTATACCTTCTTCATTTGTATCTTTTAAAGGCACACACGACACAAATCTTCTTAAATTATTTTTTCATTACAGAAATGAACAAGTCCGTGCTTCTTACATGCTCCGAGAAGCACACAGAGAGAGACAAGAAAAAATTTCAGCTCTTCAAACTCAACTAGAATGTAAAAACTTAGCAGGATTAATGTTTGTAATGTGCAGTGAAAGAAGAAAGAGCAAACTGGAGAAACTTCAAATTATTGAAGGTTATAATGATATATCATAATATTATTCTGTAATGTCTCAGCAAGTTTTAGAAATCGATTTTCAATAATCGATCTAATTTCCTAGGCTGGCAACTCAAAAAATAAAACGCACTTTCTATGATTCATGACGTACACAGTACACCTACTTGAACGTGTCGAACGCGTGAAACGGACCGCATAAATTCTCGCGGTTTTTTTTTACTTTTGAGGGTTATCACACGAGGAAAATATTAATTATTATAATATAATATTTTGTTTATTATTTTAGAATACACAGGCTATATCCATGCTTTGCAAGATATTCTTAATGAAGCACAAATTTTGATCCTGAATCTATCACGGGGGTACAAAACTGCTGCGAGGGTAGATTCGGAGTGGCGAGAAAAAATGACAAGTGTGTTGAAAGAGGTATGCTCATTTATTAAAGTTAATAAATTAATATTATTAAAGGCACTTAAAGGTATTATCAACATATTCTACTAGTCATAGTGGTCTCAGTGAGAGTTTTCAAACATAATTATTAACTTAAAAATATCTAATAATAAAATGTATGAATAATATTATGTACAGGACTTCGCCACAGATCACTATATTAGTACTAGACTTCGCCAAAATACTGATTATTTACTTACCTCGACGATTTGGCGAAATTATTGTATCAGCCGGGGTCACGAGAAAAATAAATTGATACATCTTAGAGGTATATATAATAAGTTTCCGAATCGCGTAACTTTTAAAATAACTAATATTAATAATCTTGTTCTTTCAATATCTCATTTGCAGTTCCAATTGTTCATCCACGATTTTTTGAAAGGAACGCCAGAATCGGAGCAATTTTTCTTCAACCTGCCAGCTTTATTATCAACTAAAGCTCCCATCGAGGATAACCCACTGGAAGACCCTTGCGAATGTCCTCCGCTACTTCTGAGAAGACAGAAAGAAGGATGTAAGTATAACGTTTCTTTTTCATTTTTATTAAAATAATAAAATAGTAAATAATGTAATACCCATTATTGCACTATTTTGTTATTTACTCAATAATTATGTGTAGCTTGTTAAAAAAGAAGGCTTCGCCAGCCCTGGAACTGAACTTTGTTTTTTTTTTTACAAAATCAATGGCTTCATAACCACACAGTTTGTGCGTTTGCCAAAATATTAGAATTTCACACCCTTCCACCCCTTGAGCACTTTTCCAACCCTTGAGCAGCAAAATGTACCGTGAACAATAAAAACTGCATTATTTTCAGCCACTTAAGTGCCATTATGGATATATATCAATATCAAAATAATAAAAATATTCCCTCTAATTTTGCAGTAGAAGAAGAACAAAAAAATTGGTACGATAATTTGGATGAGAGCTGCCGTCCGTTCGTAATGTTCGGTGACTTGGAAGAGTTTAAACCTCCTGAGAGGCGTGCAGTGCTACGCAAGGTGAAATACGCTAAGGAAGCGCCTAGGAAATGGAAGGATTACGGTTTGTTGCTTAGATAATAATTCACAAGTCATCTCTCGCGCTCAGAACTCAGACGATACCGCACTACATATATACAGCTTCGCAGCTTAAAAAATGCGGCAAATTTTAAATTGTGCAGTCCGTAACACAATGTTAGTGTATGTTAACAGTTCGCAAAGATTGCATAAAGAGTGCGTAAAAAAATTGTGCGCGGACACTATTATCTAGAGAGGTGTCCGCGCGCGCGTATGGGTTTGTTTATTGCTATTGTAATTTTGTCAGGCGTTGTACAATCAAGGTTTCATTTTAACTAGTGGTATACCTACTTTGACAGCCTCGTTGGTTCAGACGGTAGTAACTCTGCTTTCTGTGCCGCAGGCCCCGGGTCGATCACCGGCCAGGTCAAACATTTGTGTGCATGAACATGTCTGTTTGATCTGTGTCTGGGTGTTGTAAGCTTATATAAGTACTAGCTGACCCGGCGAACTTCGTACCGCCATATTTTATTTCTCTAATAGGTATCAACTGAGGAAATAAAACCCTTCCGGTAAAATCGAATTAGCTAAATTGAAAATAAAACTGGAGTACTCAATTAAAAAATTCATATTGTTGTACAAAATGCGTGTTGTACAAAATTTCCCGAACGTTCTGTTCGCATGCTTCGAGAAGAATCGATTGATCGATTGTTCGAAATAGTGGGTCTCGATGGTTCGAGAGGGAGCTTTGTTTACGCTCAGAGGATTATTCTACATTATTCTAAGAAACAGAACACAGCGCCATCTATTGGGTGTATTTGCAACCTAGATGTCAAACAATATTCAAGAATTTTATCGATGAATCAACGTACACCGCCATCTATGAGAACTTCATAAAACTAAACAGTAAATAAACACTTTCATAAGAAACAATTAATTGATACATTTTATTCGTTTACATTCACGACATAAGCGAATAATTGAGATGATAACTATCCTATCCAGTAAGTTAGACCAAAATACGCACTGAGCATATTATAAAGTATACGGGTACATGTGAAATTTGATTGAAATCGGTTCAGTAGTTTTTGAGTTTATTCGGGACAAACATCGTGACACAAGGTTTATATATATAAGTATGTATATCAGTCATCTGGTTACCATAGCACAGGCTTCTAGCCTAGTTTGGGACCAGATGACCGTGGTTGGAAGTTGTCCCATATTATATTATTATTGTCCTATATTATTTGTCTTACTTATTGTTAATATTTTAATATAAATATTTTACCCTTCATACTTACTGAGACTCTGTGTTTTTTTTTCTAAATATTGACACTAGTAACTGTAAGACTCGATGGGAATACAAAATCCCAACCAGTATCACTGATTGGGATCAATCCTAATATAATAAAATTGACTACTCCTAAATTACATTATACATACTTGTTTTGCTTGTGATAATTATTACTCTCAGCTACGAGGCAAAAGATATAATTTGTCACACTTTAGCCTCAATAATTTTTAAGTTCCTATGTAGTATATTCTGTGAGTTGATGTTGATAATATCACAATATAACAAAATATAGATTGCTCTCGTAATTCTGACAGGCGCTAATAGGACTTTAATCCGACTGACTACTGACTGCTTCTTTTTTCAACAGTTTTCAACAAGATGTTTTTGAAAGCTAAATGTAACAACACAGATTCTATAAAGGACGTGTACCAGAGTCATTTGCCGGTCGAGAAGTGGGAGTGTGAGGGACAGCCAGACTATAATGGGGTAAGAAGTATGACTACCTACTAAATAGAGGGTTTTACTACAGTACACTTAACGAATACATAATATACTTAGATTATAAAATACATACATAGCATTATACAAATATAATATATAGATACACAATTTTATATAGGTACTTACAAGTGAGCCAATTTATAATATAAATAACAAATTACATATAAAGAAAGATAGTGGTCTTTGAGACGTAGTTTAAAAGAGGCCATTGACGGTGCATGTCGAGAAGACCGTTCCACAGACGAACTGCTTCGACAGTGAAAGATCCACCGTAGAAATCAGTGCCGTGCACTGGAAACCTCAACGCCACGTTCTCTGATGATCTCAGTGAACAAGAATGAGATGAAGAAATTCAAAACGTTCCCGAAGATAGCGCTTTCATTGTCGAAAGTCGAAATTCTATAAATAATAAAGTAGACTTCAGAATCCTTGGTTTAGTGCGACAGTGAAATGCATGACAACTCTGGTATCCAAACCATTGCGGTGCTTGTTTAATCGTGTCCAATACAATAATGCATTTAGGGTGATGTTGGGACTTCCTAACTTCTGCAGCCCCATCTGACGCAAAATAACTGCGTCGTTATTAAGCAGACTAGGGCAGTTCCAATAGCATCCTAGAAGTCATTGCTGTGAATAATGCTTTCTGATTAGTGACATGCACTATACTTGAATGTATAATATAGCTTATTATTCTATGTTACAAAAAAATAAAAAAATGTACCTAACCTCCTTCACAAAATAAATAATTCATTTTGTGAATTTTGTGAAATAAGCTAATTAATAGCTGATCGCCAAAGTATAAATATAATTTCGCAATTCTTTCTTTTGCTAGTTAGTCGTATTGACCCACAGACCAATCTATATCAGTGTATATAAACCTATCTATCCTAATTGTTTTTAATTGTAGTCGTTTGCGACAAGTCGTCGGACTACAGCCGGGAGTATCCTCGACATGCGCGGGAATATGGGATCCATACTCAGAATGATGTAAGAATAACTTTAATTTACATACATACATACAGTCACGCCTTGTTCCCGGTGGGGTAGGCAGAGACTATTTCCCTCCACTTGCTACGATCCTGACATACAACTTTCACTTCGTTCACTTTCATGACATTTTTCATACATGCTCGTCGGTTGTAGGTACTTTTGACTTGGCCTTTCCTAAGAACAACGTCAACTTGGTCATGAAAAGTACGCCCGCGGTCGACCGCTACCGACTTGACCATACACACTAGCCTTATAAATCTCTTTTGTTAATCTCCTTTCATCCATCCTCTCCACATGTCCGAACCACCTCAGCAATCCTTTCTCTATCTTAGTCACTACATCTTCTACCACGCCACAGCGTTCCCTTATCGCACTATTCCTCATTTTGTCCATCAAGGTCACTCCAATCATGCTTCGCAGGCTTCTCATCTAAACTTTAATTTGTACAGACCTAATAGTGTTACAGTTCCACGAGGTAGATAGACGATCTATTCAAGGCAGCGAGAACACGCTGCTATAATCAACGGACCTAATTTACATCATAGCGTACCTGCTTCAGAAGGAACATATCTCCATAATGAGAAACAATTGTGCAAGAAACTTTGTAATTTCGGTAATGAAGGTGCGAGCAGCTGGCTGCGAGCGAAACGATAAACTAGAAATTCGAATGAAGGCGACTAATTTTAGAATTTCGATAGTGAACACGCGAGCAGCTGGCTGCGAGAGAAGCCAAACATTTTAAAATTTACAAAAAGGAGGTGCTAGAATAAAGAGGCGCTGCAGGCGCCCTAGGCGGCCGCCCCCTTTCGTATGCCGCCCGGGGCATGTCCCCCTGCTCCTATCACGCTACGCCCCTGCTGATTCCTAAAATTTTTAAAAACAATGGAACGTACACTTGAAGGCAAAACTGTGTATGATAAATTAATTATAAAAAAATCTAAAAATCTCAGAAGATAAAAGTTTTCAAATCAATCCACTATTATTATTTACATATCAAACATAATTTATGACCTGTAATGTAACAGAACTCAGTCGGCAGCTGCACAGCAACCTCGAGCCACTATACTGGCAGCGAGAGATTCTATGGAGATAGCTTCTACTACCAAATTGGTTAGTACCTTGATCCTTGTCTCGACGGCCGATGGTAGGTATGGTAAATGTTGTGGGGCCTCTATGCTTCCCAGTCTTCAAGAATATAGGTAATAGAAAATAGGTAGGTACTCATTGTAATACCAGCCTCGCTGCCATATTGAGCGTAAGCTCGACTTCTAATCATGAGGTCCTGGGTTCGATTTGGATTTTCCCATTATAAATTATCTCAACTGCCTCGGTGGCGTAGAGGGCCCATGCTCGACTGCCAATCAAGAGGTCCCGGGTTCGATCCCCAGGTCAGGCAGTGTTTAAATATTGGATTTTTCCATTAGGAATTATCTCAATAACTGCCTGAAGTCTGGAACTGTGCCCGGTAGATGGCAATAGGCTCGCCCCCTATTTCATGGGACCAATAACATCCTGGCGAAATGTGGGTGTATCTACTATGGGACTGAGTCCTGGTTACACTTCTGCCTACCCCTTCGGGAAAAAGGCGTGAATGTATGTTAGGTATGTTTTGAAATCTCAATGACATCCTGGCTTATTCCCTCTCCCCTATTACATGGGACCAATAACATGCTGGCGAAATGTGGGTGTGCCTACTATCGGACTGAGACGAGTCCTGGGTACACCTCTGCCTATACCACTTTGGGAAAAAGGCGTGACTGTATTGAACCACAGATTACTAAATAGTTAGTTGCTTCGTCGTATGATCATCCCATGCAAATATTAGTCAATATATCTATGTAACCAGAGAGAAAGAGTCCGGCGTCACTCGGAGCGTAGCCACGTGGTGATCAATGTGAACAGCTCTAAGGCCCTGGAAGAAGGCGTGGAGTCTGATGAGTCACCACAAATAGCGCCTGAAGCACCGGAACCAACAGACGCCAAGTAACACTAAAGGCACAGAACATATTGTAGTGGTAGGCCTCTTTTGCAGGGGGCCGCCAGTTATTCATCCGCCAAGCAGTAATGTGCAAACATTACTGTGTACTTGTGTCTGAAGGATTGCCCTTAAGTTACTAGGGAAATTACTGGGCATGACGAGTTTCAACAACTAATATCTCAGGGTGACAGTGCAGTACCAAACATAATTTTGAGTTTTAAAACACTGTGTGGCACTGTGTCTGATATGGGCAATCATGATGCTTACCATCAGGCACCTGATTTGCTCGTCTTGTTACTCACTATCATTCATTCATTCATTTATTTATTCATTAACAATCAATACAATTGTGTTTGAAATTAATAAAACATTAAAACCTACAATACAATTAAAAAATAATACAATAAAAAAATAAAAAAAGTTAAGTTACAATAAAAATAAAATTATAAAATAATCACATCAGTCAAAAACATTAATTTAAACAATTTAAATGTCAAAAAAAATAAAAGTTGAAATAATACTAAAAATTAATCAATGTCAAAAATAAAATCAACTTAATGTCCATAAATCAATAAACCTAATGAAACAGGAAATAATTAAAATCATAAATCATTAAAATTACATTTTATGAATTCCTCAACTGAATAAAAACACCCCTTCAACAACATTCCCGATAGCCTACATTTAAACATGTGAGGATTATCTATGACTTTTAGATCCGTTGGCAAAACATTAAAAAGTTTGACCGCTTGGTACCTCGACGCATGCTTAGCTACGTTTAGCCTCAAGCATGAGAATGTATAAAGGTCTTTTCGACGTGTCTTTAGCCTCTCTTCTCTCTGCTCAATACTCTCATATTTGAGCGGGTTTTTAACAATATCCATGAGACTTATTAATACAAAAATACTGGGGACAGTCAAAATTTTGAGACTTTTAAAATACTCCTTGCATGAATCCCACTGCGGTGCACGTACAATAGTTCTAATTGCCCTTTTCTGCAATATGAATGCTCTTTTCATATTGTAAGCGAAGCTATTTCCCCAACATTTTACACTATACCTTATTTTACTCTCCACAAGAGCATAATAAGCCATTACGAGATGTGACACATTCACCTCGTCCCTTAATGTTCTTAGAGCATAACAGGCTGAACTAATTGAGTTTTCCAAGTACTTTAATTCTTCCTTCCAGTTCAAGAACTCATCAATATGTACCCCCAGAAATTTTACGCTCTTGGAAAACTCCACTTTATTTCCCCCGCATAATATTTCTACTGTGTCATGCTTGTGTGTCGTTGTTCGAAATAGCAAAGCTTGAGTCTTTTCGATATTTAATTTTAAATTGTTTACTTGAAACCATGTATTAAACAATTTAAGCGCATCATTCATTTTAATTTTGAGTTTATCAATGTCAGAAGCTGGTATAATTGCATTTGTATCGTCAGCGTAAATTACCAGTTTAATGTCAGGAATTGAATTATTTATAAAATTTATAATGTCATTAAGAAATATCATAAAAAATAGCAGATAATAAATAATATGTACTACCATCCAGGCCTTCCTCACCAGCGAGATTGAGCTCTCGTCAAGCCCCCGTGAGCTCGGAACGCACCTCACGCACACTCTTGCGCGTGTACTAAGCTCCATGTGTGCAGTGTTGTAGGTTGTTATAACGTGGCTTTTGTATGGGAATTGAGTTGAACGTCCGGGGTGTTTTAAAGGCTAAAACTCAAACCACAGAATACTAAAGGGACAGAAGGGACACTCCTTAAAATCATTAAAATAAATAGCGACTCTAGCTCCGACGCAATAAAGTGCAGTTCAATTCGCACAGCTATTAGAAAATAACAATAAATACATTCAGTAAAAAATCCAATTTAATCCGAACGAGTTTTCATGTATAAAAAAAACTTGAAAAGAAATCTTAGAAAAATAAAAAGGCACTGAAAACTTGTTATTTTCTTTGTTATATATAACAATATATTGGTTATATATTGTTATTTTCTAATTCTTAGTAGTCCTTATTTTTACGTAATTACATTTAATATTTTTTATATCTTCAAAAATGTGGGTACGTGTGAGCGAGAGGGTGAATTTGCTTAGCGCCGCGCGTTAAGAGTTGACAATACTGTTGGTAGCCAGTAGTCTTAACAAAATCCTGTGTCTACATAACCCTATATCATTTAGTCATCTACTTAATGGCTAAATACTTTGATTGGTTATTCCAGGGCTGAATATTCCAAAGACGACGACGAAGATATCGTGAACGAATCTGTTTCAGCTCTCGGGTAAGTTCAATAATATCAATCAATATCTTTTATCTTACTGAAATATCAGTAAGATTTATAATAAATCTCAAATCTCAGTACAATTTAAAAAAAGTTACGTTTTTATAAGTTGAACAAAACGCGCTGGAGTTACTCCAGCGCCATCTAGATAACACAAGAATAACAGCGCTTGCACTATTTTTTTTGTGTATGTTTCATCATCCAACCGTTAGAAGTCCACTGCTGAACATAAGCCTCCCCCATAAGGGGGGTTGTTGCCAATACTCGCCACGCTTGGCAGGCGGGTTGGCGAGCGCAGTTTGATGGATTTACGCAGAGGACGCTGCTGCCCGTCCTCTGGCCCTTAGCCGGCTCTTACGGCAACCACGGGGAGAGAGGGTGGGGTACTATTCTAAAGCCGGTAACCCCACGGCATTGTGTATGTTTATTCCGTTTTTACTATAAAACTACTGAACCACTTGGGCTAAAATTCGTTATATAGATAGGTTAGACCCTGGAATAACATAAAAATATGGTACTACCTATAGAGGTTTATTTTGAATCCGTACTCCAGAGGCTCCCGAACTAATTAGTAGAAACTGTGTTAGAAGCTCAGAGTAAGGATACCAAAGAGAACCAGTCGTGCAAAAATCTGTTCCAAGCCGCGAGTCTGGTACCGCCACAATATAGTCTGGTACTATGTGGTTAGTTGCATGGCAACCGTAGGCCGACCGCGTGATGCCAGTGTTAGGTAAAAAGCTAACCGAATAACAACAGATACGTGCGTGAAAGCGATAGCTTTTCATAATTTAGGCATGTATTTACAATAATTTTAGGAATTTATATATCCACATTGCGTGTTTCTATTTTATTTTAATTTTTTAAACACAATAAAATGGACAACAGCGCTTTGTTCGAATGGAAAACTATGAAGTCGATTATATTTTAAATATTTTTGCATAATATTATCCGAACATAAATATATATTTTTTTACATAAATTAAGGTTGGTCATTAATTACCTAGTGGATTGAAAACATTTTAAACATTGAATTAAATATTTGTTTCTTTTATCTCAATAACGCACTGTGCATTATAATATTATACTTTTTGTTTCTAATTGGTTTACATTGCACAGTCCTCGTTAATTTTACAATTTATGTTAACATTTTAATATTTTTGTGACTTTCGACTATTTATTAAGAGTATAAAAGTAATCATATCACGTAACAATTTAGAATAATATCGTCTAAGACCCTTTCTACGTGCTAGAATCAGGCCCACGAACCTGTACTCACTATTAAACCGAGATTCTATCATGTAACTTAATTATCTTATCAAACATAAATACATTTTAATTTTAAAACTTTTTGACCCTTTTACATTTTATTTTTTGTAATATATATTTATAAAAGTTAAAAAGTATAAGTGTGATTAATTTATTAAAAAAAAATTAAATATTTAAATCACCAAATATTTTAGTGCATATAAGTCTACTCCAATGCTCCTATGTTCGCCAGCGTCGCTTAGTGTCAAATGTAACATTGAACTTCATAGGGTGAAAAATCGTTCAATCCAAATTAGGCTTTAAAACAATCATGTAAATAGAGTTTAAATTCAAATAATAGAAATTCAGTAGATGTCAAAGCGCGTAATTGTCAGTGATGGACACCTTTTTGTGAAGCTTGTTCAGGGATTGTGTGTCTGTAGAAGGAAGCGATTCAACGTCATTGGTTAGAAGGATTTTACTTTGATATATTTACATCCAAATATTATTTAATGAAATGATTCGCGCTAAAAACTTAGTCCAGTCTCATTCATAAATTATGTGTTCGAATCGCGAAAGTTTAGAAATTACCCAAATATGTATTAGTTTTTAAAAGGTAACAAAAATGTGTAGTAATACTTAAGCGGTGCATCTACCTCTCAAACTGAACAACGTTAAAAAGAAAGAAATTTCTAAATTAGCAATATAAATTTCGATTTCCCATAAAAAATGGATCAGCTGAAATTTGAGTTTTTTTCGCGATATTTCAAATAATACTTTGAAAGTGTCAATTTGGTGTAGTAGGTGTATCACCTTAAGAGAGTACATGGCCTTCTAAGAATATGACACAATACTATGAAAAATTTACCAAATCGATGTTTTGTATTCCCCTGTTTCCTCCGAATATAATTAACCCATTCTATAAATTTATATCCTGATATTTTTATAGTGAACTGACCTATGTCCCTGTCATTTTAATTTTTCTTATAAACCCTAAGTTTTTTCATAGTGAACTTCCAAAAATCGCAGTTTTACTCGCGTGATTGGTCGTTCACTAAAAAAAATGTAGTTTGTAAACAAAAATAAAATTATGGGGACATACTTTACTTCAATTTTAAAATATCAGGATATAAATATATCAAATAGGTTTACTGTATTCGGAGGAAACAGGGAAATACAAAACATCGATTTAGTTAATTTTCCATAGAATTGTGTCAAACTGCTAAGAGGTCATAGGTATTATTAGGTAGGTAGATAAACCTTTTTTAACACATTTTATGACAAAAATTAGTTTTTTACCTACCGTATAATAGTTAATTAATTCTATCTAATATTTTGCAGAAGTATCCATAATGACAGTATGCACGTAATCTCTAATCACGTGCCTGATAAGGATCATAAGATTAACTATGAGAAGGTAACTACACACAATTATTATTACAATTACAAGGTGTTACGTGGATAAAGGTGAACGTACACTTACCCGAGCCGGACGCATCAAACGAGTCGAATGAAACGAATTTTAGAATCCTTCCTTATACTAATAATATTACAATAAATGCGAAAATTCTCTTCCACGCCACAACTACAGAACTGATTGCGCTTAAATTCGGTATATAGATAGTTTAGACCCTGGAATTACCTTAGTTTAGACACATAGGGTACTTTTTACTCCGATATTCCCACGGGAACGAAGACAACGCGGGTGAAACAGCGGAACGCAGCTAGTTCTTTAAAATATGAAATCCTATGAAACCTCGCACACCACAAATTTGGACGATTCGACGTGGGCAGGAGTGCGAGGTTACACAAGAATTTATTAAAAAAAATCTAAAATGCGTTTGAGTCTTTCGACGCGTTCGGTTCGGATATAAGTGTGCGTTCACCTTAATCCTCGGTAGATGATTTACGATGATAAAGTGTAAGTACATAAATTCAAAGTTGTTATGAAATTAGTAGTTGTACCTATTGTGTTTTTACAATAATTATTATTGAAATTTGATTCAACAGAAATTGCTTGATAACCGTATCTAAGTACCTAACATAAAAGTCACTTATTTTAATGGCTGATTCACACTTAAGTACGTCAAAGAATACTAAATATTTATTACTACGCTTACTTGGGGTGGGTCGAGTGAACAACAAAAAAAAATTTTTCCATACAAATACAAGGAATGTAATTAGACTTCGTGCAGACATTGATATAAAGAAAAGGGGAGATGAGACTGGCTTCTCGAAAGTGAAAAGCTCTAATTAGGTCCCATTACGTCCACGTATGTCAGTAAAGTTAATTGTTGTCTCGTTCGCACTTCGGTCTTAGGTACGTCTTTCTATCTTTGTTGTTTCAAATTGCACATGCCAGTTGTTGAGTAAGCGCTGAGAGAACGTACCCTATCTCGGTGTTCAAAGGATTCTGAACGGTCGTCTTACAGAAGCAGCAAGAGTTGGTATATTCTTAGAGTATTCTTAGCAGAAAGAGTTGTTATATTCTTAGAAGGTATAAGGTCTTTTCCTTGAGAGTGTTGGTGCTATTATACAGAGTTACCTTAAAAACACCAGCAATCTCGAAGGACTAGGCAGCCAACATCATAAACAACAACATTTGTTCTACGAGTTCACGTTCTACTTTAACATAACTTAATATATTAAACCAGCGTTTCTTAACCTTTTTCAGTCCACAGACCCCTAGAAAATCTAGCATAATTTCAAGGACCCCTTAATAAAAAAACACAGGAATAAATTTAGGACAAATTATTTTATGACTAAAAAAAATACATTTTTATATAAATTAAAAATATTGTATTAATGTAAAAATTGGTGCTGCTTTTTTGCAACTAAATTAGTAATATTCAGGTTGATGTTTTTACTTAGTTGTAATCTCAAATCGGATTCTAATTGTAATCTTATTTGTTTTTGATGTATACAAGAGCAGAGAATGCCATTTCACAGAGGTATGTGGATGAGAATCCGCTTATTGGCGCACGCTCGCCGTGGTAAGCGTAACATTACGAGACTTGCTGGTATTTATTTATTAATTGCAAGTGTTCATAGATAAGACAACGGACCCCCGTACACATACTCGCGGACCCCCAGGGGTCCGCGGACCACAGGTTAAGAAACACTGCATTAAACAAAAAATATTTTTATTGTACCACAGATCAGGATGAAAGAGGTTAGATTGGAAATAGTTCCTGATTTGTATCAGAACGCTCGTCGCCGCTTGTCTCCCACTCCTCAACTCCCCTACAAGCAAGAGACCAATACGCGCACGCATTACGCACACAAACTCACCATACACACATCGATCACGAGTTTGCTATTGATTATCATCTAGCGCAAACACTGCGTTTGACATGCACTCACACACGCGCAATAGCTCATCTAGACACACGGCAGCGTGTCAAGCCAAGTTAAGGAACTGGCTAGCCATCGCCGAGTTCCACTTTTGACCTTTCTATAACTCAAAATCTCTTTAACGTTCACACATAAAACTACGTGTGTTTAATTATATCCATAAGGACGTCTAGTAGTCCAAATTTCATGAAGCTAGCTCAAACGGTTATAAAGATATTATGAAGGTCAAAAAGTCGTAAAATTTTGCACTGACTGACATATAGTACCTAAATCTAACCTACTTCCAGATGACCTAGAAGGATGAAATTTGGAATCCAGCTCGGTAATTGTGTTTAAGTGTTGAAAAAAACTAAAAATTAAAAAATAGGGGGGTCCCCATACAACATTTTTTTTAAATGTAGCGTTGGAACCGTTACAACGTTACAAGCAAATATTTGAAATTATCCCAATATATTTGCTATATAACAGAAATATAAAAATAAAGATAAGTCAAAAAATAAGTAAGTGGTGTCCTGGCCAATCAAATCTAACCTACTTTAAATCTCAATTTTTTTAAATAACAGCAATTGTTCATATTTGTTCATAATGTTATTTTGTTCCTATAAATACATATTTGGATTTTGCATAGAACTTGGCACTCATTTAGATCTCCAATCTTTTTGCGGCGAAGCCCACAGCCAAACATTAAAAGTATTGAACTTGGCTCTCCTTTTTTACATTTATGTTTTTGGTGGGATACATGTTACGGTCACCTAAAGGTCGATTATCGATATCGATAAAATTACTGTAACATTATTACTTTAACTTTTCCCTATATTTATTTATTTTTTATTAACTAATACGGCTTCAAAGCCAATTAAACTAATTAATTAATTAACTACTATACAATGTCCTTACAATGTAATGTTGTTACTACGAGTATATAATTTCTGTGTATGGGTGTGTAAGTAAGCATATATAAGGAGGTATGTATATCAGTCATCTGGTTACCAGTACATGCTTCTAGCCTAGTTTGGAACCAGATGACCTTGCGTGGAAGTTGTCCCATATTATTATTATTTTGTGACTTATTATAATTTTATTAATTCTATGTTTTTTTTTGGTCAGTGAGTTACCGCAAAAAACGTCGTTCATGCATAGAGAGACATGGGTTAAACCTATAGTAAGTAAATAAATGACACAAGTTAAAAATACAAGCGTACCTATTTATTAAATTATCATTTCCCTTAACTCACACTAGGTGGGGACGCGGGGAAAGAACCGCGGGGCACAGCTAGTAGGATATAAATCATACACTACCTACTAACTGAAAAAGTCATAACGATATATTTGAGCGGCGTAGCTCCTGGTTTTAAGTATCTTTTTCCTGACTCTTTTGTTATGTCATAATCATTTTCTGCAATATGTTGAAAATTTTGCAAAAAGAACAAATTGTGCTACATTTAGTAGGAATCCATTTATTTCTACCGGTTGCCTCAATCCACAATTTTCTTATATCTGGATTTTTTGGAAACCTAAAATAAAATTTTAATTTCATTATAAACGGAACAATCAAACAAAATTTTAGACGAAAACCCACACTACAACTAAATTGATAATCACAATTAACATGGTTACAGACCACAGCAGTAGATGCCACGTATTTACTTCGCGTGACAAAGAGGAGAACAACTTTTTTCTTTAGACGCTGTTTCACAGACAGACAGACAGAAAGAGACACACACACACTCACTTGATAATATCCTGACACACGGCTTTCGCTTCTTCCACTTTCATGAAATTCTTCATACTACATGCACGTCGGTTGTAGGTACTTTTGATTTATTGATCTTTCCTTAGGACAACATCAAATTGTTCCTAAAAAGTACGCCTACAAAGAGGTATTTTAATTACAAAATATTACTCATAATAATCATTTGCATACGACACTTAATATCGACAATGTTTACAACATGGTACAACACTATCGATGCGCGGGGATTTCCCAGAATTCAAGCTTCGCCTTGGCGCACGCGACCCCTCGCAAAAAACGCAGTTCATTGCGCGATCACCTACGAGTACAAGGTGGAACCTATGTATTGTAGTAAGCAATGTATAATTTCCAATATGTTTCGCAAGTGTGTCGTTTTTGTCTAACAATTACATAATACTTTTGTAATAATTACAAATATCACTTGAATTTAAAGGTTTTAGCACTAACCGGTAAATAGAAATCCCTTGTCGGGCTACACTACACACCTGGCTTCTTTTTCGACAAGTTATAATAGCGCAGGACGGCATTATACACTATCTTCGCGGAGCTACGTACGTTGTGACCACATGAGCGCGACTGTTAGCCGGTAAAGCTAATTTCGGCGGACTTACGAGCGTCTGCTCAAGAGGGCAGCAAAGCCGGCCCCGCCCACAAGGCCCCTCTAATCTCTTTCATCTCCTCTGTGTATTGTACTGTCGTGACTCGTGACATTTGTAAGTCTATGTTTCATTTCACAAACGAAAAGATGACGCGACGCTCGCGCACGAATGGCTGCTAGTAATAATAATAACATACTCTTCGCCAGAGATCCAGGGGCTTGTAGGCAGTATGTACCTACACTGAGACCTCATCCCTTCATACTTGACCAGGCTCATTGCAAGGGTTTTTTTATCTAATCTATTAAGATGCGCGTAGAGTTAAGAACATTCATCTGGAATATTAAATTGATAATATTTATTTATGTATGAAAGTAAAATCTAACAAATTATCGAGTCCTAGAACAAATGTTGCTGTTTATGAAGTTGGCTGCCTGCTCCTACGAGGTTGCTGGTGTTTTTAAGGTAACCTTGTATATTCTCATTAAATAAATAAATAAATATTCTGTGTCTATAGATATGTCCTATGGAGGAGTGCCAACGCATGCAGATGGACTCGTTCATCCGCACGCTCCCACCCTACATGAGAGCGAATCCTTTCACTCACTTCGAACAAAACTACGAGGAATATGAGACTTGCACACCAGGTTAGGAAAGATCATACTGATCCTATTCCTATTATAATTGCGAAAATTTGTGTTGATGGATGGATGGATATTTGTTACTCTTTCATGTCAAAACTACTGTACCGATTGTGCTGAAATTCGGTATGTATAGATAGTTTAGACCCTGGAACCTGGAATAACACATATAGGGTACGTTTTTTTAGGGTGTGGGTGTATCTACTATGGGACTGAGTCTTGGGTACACCTCTGCCTACCCCTTCGGGAAAAAGGCGTGAATGTATGTTTTTTTGGGTACTTTTTATCCCGATATTCTCACGGGAACGAACACTTCGCGGGTGACACCGCGGGTCAAAGCTAGTATAATAATTTGTATTTATACTCTACCTTCCATTGTTTTCACGGAATTTTTACTGAAATCTCCACGCTTTTCTATCAGCTGTAGATTTCAGCAAAAATCCCGTAGGTCTATTAAAAATAATACTATAATCCCTACAGAGCAACTAGAGGTACTAAAACAGCGCATCGAAGCGAAGAAAAAGAAGAACGAACCGCAAGAGGTCCACGAAGAAGACCCCCTGCTAGAGTGGACCCCCAGCATTCAGGGGGTCGCGATACAAACATCTGACATCTCCTTGTCTTTGCCGCCGTGTACCTGCCGCGTGCCGAGCCCTACTCCTGTATCAAGTGTCGAGGGAATGATGTTTGACCGTTAGTTTTCATTATTAAAACTATCAATACTATCAATATCATCATGTTAATTACGTTAATTGTCCATGCAAATGAAAGCTGTGTTTTTTATGTGTATATAAAAAGTGTTTATTCCAGTTCCACAAAGGTTGTCCTTAAACTTTAACTTATTCCTAGGGTTTGCCGACGCGAGACCGAAGTTAGGATAACGCGCGGCGGTCCAGTCGACGATTTTATGACGAAAGGCCCCGATGACAGTTGCGAATGTATTTTATTAAAAGTAGATTGCATAACAACGCCATGGGGCGAGTGCAGACCGTAACATGTTTAACAACATTATCGTTATCAACACAAACAACTATAACATCATAATAAACAACTGTCAGCAATAATCATAGCCGCGTGCCGAGCCAGGTGCAGGTAGCAAGTATCGAGGAGATGATATCGTCACCTTTATGGTAAACTTACGAAAGTGAAAATTACACATTTTACAGGAGAACGTTTTGAAATATTAGATTGACAATAACTTTATTTTAGAGACAGATGTAATAAACCCTGCGGTATATTTGATTTTCAAAATCCTGCTGTTTTTAAATATAATGAATGAATTATTAAAATATAACAAGATATGGAAATAAATGCATATTCGTTACTTTACACTTCATACATGAAAGTTCCTTGGTATTTAGTTACACTTTAGCAAACTTACGAAAATGGTAGTTTCGTAAGTTACGAAAGAAAAGTATCAATTTGATTTTTTGGTAAACTTACGAAAGAGCCAATTTCGTTAATATAATCATGTATAAATCCCGTGTTTTAGAGAAAATAAGTTATTTTGAAATAATTAAAGTATAACCACAACATCATAATTGAAATAGGGATACATAAATGAGTAGGTAATAAAAACATATTCAAATAACCGTGTCGGTACACGGACCGGTAAGGCCATTCACCCGCTCTGGACCGAATCCCCAACAACAAAGTTAAAAGTTACCCCCGATGATGTCTCTCGCTCGATCGATGCTCTCACTAGTCACCTCCGCATCCCCATCAGTGACTCTTCCAAGCAGGTACCAGCCGCGGATAACCGATGCTGGGCCCTGCCTGAGGATGTGAGGGAACTACTGAGAGCAAAGAACGCAGCCCATAGAGCATACAATTACAGTCCCACTGAAGTGAAAAGAGTTCTTTATTTCTTCTTCTTTCTTTCTTTCAATCTGCGGTGCTACGAAATAACGGTTCGTGCCAGTATGAGTGAACTCCGTGATCAGAGGTGGGAAGATTTGACTCACTAGACTTACTGGCGGTTGGCGCGAGCCCTGAAAAATTACACTGTAGTCGTAATGTCTCCCTTGACCTGACTCCCTCGTTCGAGTCTCCCTTCCACGTTCGATGACGATGAAAAGGCAGAATGTCTGGCCGATAGCCTCAAGGTGCAATGCAGCCCCAGTCTCGATCAAGTTGACCCTATTCACCTCGCTGTGGTGAACAGCGTAGTCGAACTTAAGTTCTCCCTAGCGCCCTCCGATCCCATTGAGCGCATAAAAGCTTGTGAGATTGAGTTTATCATCAAGGATCTCCACTCCAGGTAAGCTCCTGGTGCGCGTGGCATCACTAATAAAGGGATCAAGCACTTTTGAACTTAGTTCACCTCTTAGTCAGCATCTAATTATATAATAGTAATGATGCTATTATGAGAATAGGCAAAAAGGCATCAGACCCTTCTAGCTACCACCCTATTAGTCATCTCGGCTCTCTGGGGAAGATCTATAAATATATCTTCTCGTGAAGCGCCTCTGGTCAGTCACTAGGTCCCTCAACCTCCTTCCCAACGAGTAGTTTGGCTTTCGAGCCAAAAACTTAGGTGTTTAACAAGTGCACCGCATCACGGAGTACATCCTAGAAGGTTTTAACATAAAACTACCCACCCTTATACCCTCAAGGGTCTATAGCAGTCTTCTTGGACGTGGCGAAAGCATTCGATATGGTATGGCACTAACGGTCTGATATACAAGTTATACCACTTTAGTGTGCCGGACCGTCTTGTACCCATTATACAAGAATTTATAAGGGCTCGAAATTCTCGCTATCGAGTCGAGGGAGACCGCTCTCCCCACCCCATAGGAACAAGAGTCCCTCAGGGTTCCGCCCTCTCTTCCCTTCTCTACTCGCTGTATACCAGCAACATCCCCCGATCCCCACTTGCAGATAAAGGCCCTCTTCGCTGACGATACCGCTATCTATACTAGAGGGTAGAACAGTGCCCATCTGATCGGCCGACTTCAAAAAGCCCTTTGCTTGATGGCGATTGGTTTAAGAAGTGGGCCATCATGTTTAACCCGGATAAATTTCAGCAATATACTTTCATCCCACTAAACCTAACCCGCTCTCTCTCAAGCTTCACAACCAGCCTGACCCCTTGTCAAGTATCCCACGTCAAGTATCTTGGCGCATGACCCTTCCTCGTCGACTCACCTGCGCGAAACACGTCCAAATCTTTCGGAACCGACCGGCTTCCTTCTTAGGCCGCCTCACCCCCCTCCTATGCCAACACAGTAAGATGTTCCTTAGAAATAAGGTGACATTTTACCAAATTTGCATACGCCCCGTCATGACTTAGGCCTCAGTTGGGTTCGCTCACACCTCCCACGTAATCTTGGACCAATTACAAGCCATCGAAGATCTCACAGATCCTTCAGATCAGTTAGTTTCTCTCCAAATAATCAAACAGATCAAACTATTGATAGGGTCGTAGGAAACTCCTCTTCTGGGGTGCTCGGTGCAGGGGCAAGTGTGACTCCACGTATCCTGGTGACAGCCCAAGCCGAGATTCGTACCATATAGGTGCCCTTGAGTTATATTATTGAGTTATATTGTTGTATAATATAGGCCATTTAAAAAAATAAACCTGCGGCTTATCGGATCTTTTGCATAAGATACAAAAGGACCGGAGTAGGAGCTTTGGCCGATGAAGCTAAGCTAGGAAACATTGCTCCGAGCACGTGCGTATGTGTATTCAAGGCATATAATATAATTTTCCACGGATTATATTCCATTTCTGCAGGCAATTTAACGAATATTTAGTTATATTGATGTATGTAAAGTTTTAAATGACCATTTCTGTGTTTAAAATAGCCTTTAAAATTTAAAATAGCTGTATTGTGCAATAGTAGTAATAATGTATTGTGCTAGTCATAGGTTATTCGAATTGCTTATTCGATTATGTTTAATATATCTTAAATAATAACTAACATCTTTTAATTGCAAAACCCTGTCTATTTATATGATAAGATATTCAAAACTTTAATAAACTTTGAAATTAGCGCGACTTTATAAAATTATGTCTGTACGTTTTGTAGCTGTGGGTGGTAAAGATATCATTTTTAAAGAAAGCCTTAGCCATCCTATGCCATTGTTTATCGAATAACGTTTCATATTCGTACAATTGTTGCAATTTCAATCTTAATTATAAAACAAATTGCCAGATTCGTAAGTTAGCAATGAACTACGAGCCCGTTTGACAAATTAGCTGCCAATGTAAATTTACGCAAATGCCAGATTCGTATGTTTGCTATGGGTTACTTTACCCCCTTGAAGAACATATTCTGCTAATATAAACTTACGAATATGCCCGATTCGTGTCTTTGCTATGGGTTACTTGACTCCCTTGAAGAACATGTTCTGCCAATGTAAACTGACGAATATGCCAGATTCGTATCTTTGCTATGGGTTACTTGACTCCCTTGAAGAACATATTCTGCCAATGTAAACTCACGAATATGCCAGATCCGTATCTTTGCTATGGGTTACTTGACTCCCTTGAAGAACATATTCCGCCAATGTAAACTCACGTATATGACATTCGTAAATTTACTTTAGGAATATCAACAAAAAATGGAGATTCGAACTACTCGATTTCTATAACCGTTAGCGATAGAAGTTTGAAATTTTCCCAGATTAAGTAGCACTACATAAGGTGTAGTTTTTTATAAAAATGTCAAATTTGCAAAAACTGCAGTTTCGGGACTTTGCCGTGGAGGTGACGAATATTTGACTGTTAGTTTTCATTATGACAACTATCAACGTCATCAACAACTATCAGTAGGTCAACAATCAATGAGTAATGAGTGATAATAGCAAGTATCAACAATAATCACCACATCATTACAACTATCGGTATAATGAACTAATTCGTCTACTCAATGTCAATGCCATCTATACATAAATCTGCCAAAAGGCTATGTGCCAAAAGGGTGGTATGTGACTATTAGGTGTTATTGTTACAACTATCAATATTATCAACAACGATCACCTAATTCAACTACATTCTCGTTATTAAAAACAACTATCAACATCAATAATCATAATCAACAATATTAAGTACCTATTAGCAGTTATCACCACATCATCATTAATCACACCATCATCATTATCAACAACAATCAGAAATATCAAGTGAACTGTCTTAATTAACAAGTATCATATTATGTACATCATTATCTCGGCTATTCCCATTAGTCTTACCGAGTAGTCTTCCCAGTCGAACTACTGAGAATTTCCTTCCTAAAGGATTACTATAAGACAACTGGGAACTTTGTACCCAGTAGACTTACCAGTAAAACAAAACTCCCAAAAGTCCTACTCTAATATAGACTCATGTAATATATAGACAACCTACATTAATAATTATATAATGCATTGCTAATTGGCATGATGGCCGTGAAGCGAGATGACTGACTTCATCATCACTTATCAACATTATCAACATTATCAACATTCGTCATCATTTATTATTTATTATAAAGTGAATTTATTTTCAGTGAAAAACCTGATTCCGGTGAAGCAAGCCCTGGATAGAATAAACCAAGAGTGTTTTTATGATAACAGGATAGAATTCGACAGGTTTAAAGTTATTGGAGAGGACAATGATAGCATGTACGATTATATTGTATTTATTTATAATACGACAAAAAGTACCCGCAACCGCTAACCATGTAGAAAGATTATGATGAAAGTGTAAAAAGCGATAGCTGTATGTCAGGATCGTAGCAAGTGGAGATAATAAGCAGACTCTTCCTACCCCAACGGGAATAAAGCTTCACTGTATCTATTAACATAACATAACATAACAAACAATCACGCCTTTTTCCCGAAGGGGTAGACAGAGGTACCGAGGACCCAGTCCCCTAGCACCCATATTATAGCATGTAGCGTCCGTGGTCTAGCGGGAATATACCTGGCTTTAAATCCGGAGTCCCTGGATCGAATCTCACCATGTGGACTTTTCGCCTGGGCGCTACCGTGTTTCGGATGGCACGTTAAACTGTAGGTCCCGGCTGTTTCCTATAAGATATGTAGGGGGCAGTCGTGGGTAATGTCGGAGGCTGCGTAGGAATCTTAGCGACCTGAAACTCTGACAATATGGGTTGTCCACATAACCCATATGAATTGACTCGAGCAGTGTAATTGGGGTAACCCGTTCTGTTAGAGTATAAATTCAAATTATTATTATTATTTATTATTATATTTCGCCAGTATGTTATTGATCCCATGTGATAGGGGGCGAGCCTATTGCTACCTACCAGGCACAGTTAGTTCCAGACTCCAGGCAGTTATTGAGATAATTCTTGATGGAAAAATCCAATATTTAACACTGCCTGACCTGGGAATCGAACCCGGAACCTCATTATCGGCAGTCGAGCTTGCGCCAACTACGCCACAGAGGCAATAACGAGGCGAGGTGAGGCTGTATGTATTAAAATGAGATAGGATGATAGAAATCGATGAGTAGGAAAATAATACAGTATGAAAGTGTTGAAGTCGACAATCATAATCATTAAATAACGACAAAGATCATTTCTGGTAAAGGTGATGGTTGCGAATGTGATGAAGATGATGAAATTAATGTTTTTAATTGATGTTATCAAAGTCAATGATGTTTCTATAGTCGCTAACTTTGTTGATGTGATTTTCAGTAAAGGAATACAGAAGAAAGACAGATTACACGACATAACCAAAGTTTTGAAGCTACACCCAAGCTTACTCGACATTTTTCAAGCAAATGCAGTGTAATGAAACCACCTTTTCCTTTTTGTACAATTTATTTCTAAATTAAAAGTAACAAATGACTAAAAGCTAAATAAAAATTGAAAACACGATGGACTATCACTAACCCTAATTCAAAATGTAGAAATTAGAAAATTCATCATCATTGTCACGGTAATGATATCTCTATTTGTCATTGTTACCAACATCACTGAAATTTTAAAATCATTGTTGAATAAATATGTAAAATTTCTAAAATTTATATCACAATTATATGTAGTCTAAATCTAAAACCAAGACCAAGAGTTTCTTGAAATATCTTAGTTCTAAGTTTTCTTAAGCCAGATGTTACAAAAAGATGTCTAAAGGCGTCTCAGCAAAACTCAACGAAACATTAAGAAAATATGATTTCCCATAAAATGTCGAGATCAGCAGTTGACATATTATAAATTCTTTTTGCTATTCGTTCTTCAATTAATGGGTTTAACATAAGTGCTACTTTACCTTTTTCAACACTACAGTCTCATCAATAATTATTTACCTAATAATTATTAGTATCATGAATTAACTCCATTGGGTAAGTTATGTCTTTAATTTCCTTTTGTATCGTCTCTTCTATGGTAACTGGTTCAACGTCTTTAAACTCATCATAGTCTATATTCTTATCATCAACTATTTCTATTTCTTTGAAGACATCCGATTTTACTTTATCCAGTTCATTGTAATCTTCATAATTCTCTGTAGTCTCCATTACTTCGTTTAGTTCATTTTTCTGGTTATTGCCTTTATTTTCTTCATGATTATTTGAATTGTTATCTAAGTCTTTACTAGAGCATTTGGTGTAACTAGGTTTTCCTATTCCAATAGTATTATCATTGTAATGAGTGTTTTCGTTAGGTATTTCTGTGATACTTGGTTTAGAGGCAATACTTTTGACGGTGTCTGGTAATTTGATGGGTATTTTGGATTCCTCCTTTTTAACTTCTACTGATTTCACTGAAGATTTCATCATCAAGTTTAATGGTTCGTTAATATTTGGGATGATAGGGCTAGGGACAGTTTCGAAAGGTACTTGCAGTGTGTTTTGTAGGGCTTCCGTCTCTTTGCGACGACTTTGTTTTCTTTCAAGTTGCTTTTGTAATTCTTCTATTCTTTCTTCTCTTAATTTGAGTAAATTGTCTAGATGGTCCACCTGGGAATCAATATAAATAAAGTTAAAATCAAATTCATTTACACTTACACTCAAATAACTCGATACATTTTGTTATTTATAGGTTAAGGTTTTCTATGACTCCAATTTACTTATTTATTTATTTATTAGGGGGACCAACAGCTATAAATCAAAAAAATATATGTAAAGTTATTATAACAATAGAGAGCAAATAATAGGTCCTCACAGATATGCCAAAAAATACACAGTGAAAAATGAAACAATGTCAAAAACACACTAAGAACACAAAAATGAAAATCCTAGGAAAAGCCTAGTATACATAATACATGATAAAATGGACCATTAAAAAAAATATATCATTGCCGTACGTAGAAAATCAAACTCTGTGCGAGCATTGCTTCGTGGCATAAGCTATCTAATAACCTAGGTACCTTTTGTTTGAGCAGATCAGCGGAATCTCTCGCGTCATTCAGCTCCTCTTTCAGTGCTGCATATGAGTCATAGTTCACCACCTTCTGCTGTATCGTCTCCAGCACTCCATTAACGCGAGACTTCACTGGAACCACTAGGATATTCTCTGTAATTGGAAAACCAGGAAGTTGATGTGTACGATCCTTCAGTTCCGACGTTCATTTTTGATCTACGATCAAAATAGGAGGGGGGGTGTTATAGGATCACTGATCACCGAGCCGCACAAGCGTGGTGATTATGGCAAAATCCCCCCATATGAATAGTTTGTGTCGTTCTATAAGGTAGGCCTATGTTCAGCAGTGGACCACTTTCGGCTGATGATGATGATGATGATTACTTCTTGTAAAACATGCATTTTGAAGACTGAGGATAAATGCTATGCACTTCGACTGGGTCACGGAGAAATTTTAAGTAAAATTATGAATTCACCGTCTTCCCCACACGCCTCGTAGTAACTGCCACCGCTAGACATGTTTTGTTCAGTATCTTTCAAGGATTTGTTCATTTCTTCATCGCGACGGATTTTGTCTCGGACTGGAACAAAGAATTTAACATAAACAAAACATAACATTCATGCCTTTTTCCCGAAGGGGTAGGCAGAGGTGTACCCAGGACTCAGTCCCATAGTAGGTACACCCACGTTTCGCCAGTATTTTATTGGTCCCATCTAATAGGGGGCGAGCCTATTGCCATCTATCGGGCAAAGTTCCAGACTCCAAGCAGTTATTGAGATAATTCCTAATGGAAAAAACAGACCGGCGATCGAGTCCGGGACCTCTTGATCGGCAGTCGAGCTTCCGCCCACTACGTCACTGAGGCAAGAATTTAAGTTGGTTAAATAATTGTAATAACAAATATATATAACTTGCGCCGTGGCGGTACCGGCTTTAGAATAGTGCTCCACCCTCTCTACCGTGGTTGCCGTAAGAGCCGGCTAAGGGTTAATAGATCCAGAGGACGGCCAGCAGCGTCCTCTGTGTGCTCCATCCCGCCGGAACAGAGATATTTTTAAAATGTATTTTTGTTATTAATATCGTATTTGTGGGCGTTAAGGCTGCCAGGCTTAATGGGAATAGGCGGGTCATGTTAGCCGTATGCATCCGGGCCGCTGGGCAAATATTACTATACGGAATGGGCACCAGCAGATGGAGGACGTCGCCGAGGTCGGCCCAAAAAAGATGGCGTGATGATTTCGACGTTGCCAATTGGACTGGCATGAGGTGGCGAAGGAACGAGAGATATGGAAGGACTTGGGGGAAGCCTTTGCTCAACAATAGAACTGTATAGGCTATAAAAAAATCGTATTTACTTTCATAAATGTGCATTTAGTTTAAACCTGTAATTTTAATATTACAAACAGACAGTTTAATTTTGTTTATTTGTTAGATATCTTACCCATAACAAGTACCCTTTCAATGACCCCATTGGCGCAGTTGGCGAGCTGTTCCATGGTGTTCGAGCAGAGGCCGAGCTTCAGTTTCTTCAGCACCTTCCTGTTGAGGGTCATCCAATTGTTCAGCTTGAGGGAGTGGCTGTTCCGAGGGGGGTAGTTGTGCATCTCTACCAGTTTGGGGTAGTGGACTGCTAGGATCTCAGCTAGGAGGACTGGAACAACGTTTTTCAACGTCCAAATTATGGCTAAAGCCGTCTGCCCACTAGAAAGACTAGTCACACCACTGGTATACCCCCGTCTCTCCATACAATCGCTCGCGCGTAT
The DNA here is from genome assembly GCA_947063395.1 of Hemistola chrysoprasaria. Taxonomy (NCBI): domain Eukaryota; kingdom Metazoa; phylum Arthropoda; class Insecta; order Lepidoptera; family Geometridae; genus Hemistola; species Hemistola chrysoprasaria. The sequence goes on from OX346730.1 coordinate 9,027,128, forward strand.
TTTTTTTTATGATAGTGAGTGACAAGACGAGCAAATCAGATGTATGATGGTAAGCATCATGCTTGCCCATATCAGACACAGTGCCACCCAGTGTTTTAAAATTCAAAATTCTGCGCGGCACTGCACTGCGCCTGTCACCCTGAGATATGAGTTGTTGTTGAATCTCATCATGCCCAGTAATTTAGCTGGTAACATTGCCCTTCATACCGGAACACAGTAATATTTGCACATTACTGCTTGGCGGATGAATAACTGGCAAATGTGTGCTACTACCCCAGGCGGCCCTCTGCAAAAGAGACCTACCACTACAAATTGTATTCTAAGAAGATTTAAGACCTCCTTGGACCTCACCAGCATCAGAAAAATCCCTATTGATTTTCTTAGTTGGTCGGGACAGTTTGAAACTATCCACCCAAGCTAACACGGATTCTATTTCGGACAGCGGTATGGGCAACTCGAAACTAGACATTTTGCTAATATTACAGACGCGAGACGAATGTTTTATTTATTTTCTATATTTTTATACACTCATATAAGTTTGACAGGATAATTTCGCATGATTTTTAACGTCACTGAATTTTTTAATTTATTTTGAGACGTTTAAAAGAGGTTTTACTGCAAATTTGCAGTTCTTCCATTAAAACTACTATAAGCCGATTAGCTGAAAGGTATATAGATGGCTTGGACCCTGGAATAACTTATGGTACTTTTTATCTCGATATTCCCACGGGAACGAAGACTACGTTGGTGAAACTGCGTGGAACAGCTAGTTATTTATATAAATATAAAAGCCCACTCGAAAACCTATTGAAATGAAATATTTTTTATTTATTTATTTGCAGCAGACATGGTAAAAGATTAGATATAACATTCATAAGTAGGTATATTGCATGTTTGACCAGCTCTCTGGCATACAAAAATTTTAAAAAGTCCATTGATTGTTTGAATTAATTACCTACTAATATGTCATAGTATAATATTATTATTATTTATTCATGAACCAATAGTAAAACTAATTAATAAGAAAAATAAATAAATTGAAAATTATGTCAGTGGTATATATAAAAAAAAAAATAATTATTGATTAATGAATGTCCAAATATAGTAAATAAATAATTAATTCAGTCTTCAATGTCAACACTAGTTCTATACAATATATTCATTGTTTTACATTTAAAAATATTTATTGAAATAGAACTGTCATGATAAACAGTGAAAACACAGTTTCTCGAGACAGTACTTTAGCATAGAAAGTGCCATTTCGTTCAATACCATCCATCATATTTCATTTACTTTAATACAAATTCTAGCACGAAAGGTGAACACAGCTGACTGTCTCGCTCACGCATTGATGCCTAGCTATCCCTTGGATTTATGAACCTAGATCATTAGTAGGTCATTATTATCTACCCTTTAATACCTCAGTGCCTCAAGTTGAAGGTCTTTGACCTGTGTATTACCAAGTGATGACTTACGGATCTGAAACGTGTTCTCTGACTGTGGGCATTATTAGTAAGCTCACAATAGCGCAACGAGCTATGGTGAGGGCTATGCTCGGGATTTCTCTGCGAGATCGAGTCAGAAATGAGAAGATCCGTAGACGAACGAAAGTTGTCAACATAGCCCAGCGGATTATTGAGTTGAAGTGGCAATGGGCAGGGCACATAGCACGTAGAGCTGATGGCAGATGGGGCTGAAGAGAGGAAATCAAATGGAGACCACAGAGCGGCAAGCGAAGCGTAGGACGTCCTACCTCAAGGTGGACAGACGATCTGATAAAGACACGCTGGATGCAGGCCGCATACAACCGGACTAGATGGAAATTTATCGGGGAGGCCTATGTTCATCATCTCAGCCATAGGACGTCCACTCTCCTTCCTTAATTTATGAGCCTTATCTCAATTTATTTGAAGTTGGTATTATAATAATAATTATTATAATATGTATTCGTTAACTTATTGCTTATTGATAAACCTTCCCGGGCACTTCCGTTGCATAGCACAATCGCCTGTCAAATGCGGCAACTAATAGCTACTACGCCGGAATCGGCGTACCGAATATGGCGTAGAAAACCCGAAGAATACACTTATTACAAACGTTATTTACAAACGTGACTCCCAAAGCAAGCATAAAGAGTTTATTATTAAATACAGATGCAACTTGAATGTTGAAAGAGTTCGTCCACCTGTCATTGAAAGTACACTTCCCAAAAAAAACACATAAATGTGTGACCAGTAAAAACTAGAGGCAAAAAAATCTAAGTTGTATGGGATGCGGGTCTTTCCATGATGCCAACAAGTAGTCAGAGGTTTTTGTTAAAAAAAACTTTATAGTATAATAAATAATAGCGTTTTTCATAATATGAATACCATACGGTTTTCTTTAACCATTATATATTTTATGGTGCAAAAAAAAGCACCAACACACAAATTGACTAAACAAATAATATTTTCTCCTCCTCCATCATCTGAAATTGACATGATTCTGATTGACTGCCTCGGTGGCGTAGAGGGCGCATGCTCGACTGCCAATCAAGAGGTCTCCGGTTCGATCCCCAGGTCCAGGCCAGGTCTGGCTGGAGTCTGGAACTGTGCCCGGTAGATGGCAATAAGCTCGCCCCCTATTACATGGGACCAATAACATACTGGCGAAATGTGGGTGTATCTACTATTGGACTGAGTCCTAGGTACACCTCTGCCTACCCCTTCGGGAAAAAGGCGTGAATGTATGTTGTTGTTATAATCCATTTTGTACGGAAACTGAACCAACTTTTAAGGCAATATTATGGGCCATATACTAACTGTGAAACATTACTGTGTTCTGGTCTGAAGGGCAATGTTACCAGCGAAATTACTGGGCATGACGAGTTTCAACAACTAATATCTCAGGGTGACAGGCGCAGTGTAGTGCCGCGCAGAATTTTAAATGTTAAAACACTGTGTGGCACTGTGTCTGATATGAGCAATCATGATGCTTACAATCAAGCACCTGATTTGCTCGTCTTGTCACTCACTATCATAAAAAAGAAAAAAAAATCTGTGCCATACCCTATGTGTTAGGTTACCCAAGGTCTAAAGTACCTAAAAATACCGAATTTTAGGCCAATCGGTTCAGTAATTTTGGCGTGAAAGAGTAACAATCATCCATCTAAGGATGGATCTTAGGAAGGATGACTCCTTATAGGACCACTTTACTGTCCGTCTCTCTGCCTGTCTGTCTATCTGTCTGGAGGTCCGTCTGTCAACACTTTTTAACGGGAAGTTGTAGAGGTGTGAAGTTGAAATTGATATCAACTTCTCAGATCTGCGGTCCCTTGTGGCTGTAAAAAATTATTCTTCGAAGTTAACGCAATCAAATGTTATGACCATTTTACTGCATATTTCCATACCTTGCGCAAGGAACTAATAGATGGCGCTGTATGTTCTTGGTATCTAGGTATGGAATCCTACACTATGCATACATATAATTAATTTCAACAAAGGCACTCTGCCTTTTTCAAAGAATAAAGGGCTTCACGAATTTTCAACGGGCTTGTAAATAATAATAGCTGATTGATTTGAAATTAACTTCTATTAAGCTTCTGAGATTGAATTAAATATTCTTTGTATACTTATATATACAAAGAATTTTTAATTAATTTTTAAAATATACAAAGATTTTTTTAATTTTTCAAATAAGATTTAAAACACTTTTCTCTTCAACTGTACCTTCCGTTGTTTTCATAAAATTTTAGGAATCCATCACTCGGGATTTTTTGGTGCTAGGTTATTTTTCGAGCAGTGCGAATCGGGAGTACTTAGTGCGAAAGGGCCTTAATCCGAATAAAGTAACGGAATTACTATAGTCTAGTTATTTAGGTATACGTGCCTTTTAAACATAGTTTTCAAACATTCTGTGCTCATGATTTATGCCGGTAAATGCAGATTACGTATTGAACAGGCAACCGACCATTATAAGTAGATCCATCTTATCTCGCGTTCAATACAACTTTGTTTGAATTGTATAAGGTGACAGGTCTTCGTAAGTTGGTGAGTTAGCGCTTGGTAGGCGAGTGGTTTTTGTATAGGAAATCACACTTTCCAATGACTGCGTACTTCTATGGTAGATTGGAAGACAGGTGCCGATGTTGACAGTATGTGCCTTTTAAGTCTTACCGCAGACTACTAGCACATCCAGGTAAGAATTGTAAATAATGTTCGTAAGTGCAATTCCGATCGCACAGCGCCTAGCTAATTATCAAGCTGCCTCTCTTTCTATCTCGTATCTCTCGATCTACTCCTTATAAATTGCGGACTATTGCGGCGTGAGTAAAAAAAGTGATTATGTTGTGCGTATCGACGGACTGCCTCGGTGGCGTAGTGGGCGCATGCTCGACTGCCAATCAAGAGGTCCCGGGTTCGATCCCAAGGTCAGGTGTTAAATATTGGATTTTTCCATTAGGAATTATCTCAATAATTGCTTGGAGTCTGGAACTGTGCCCGGTAGATGGCAATAGGCTCGCCCCCTATTACATGGGACCAATAACATACTGGCGAAATATGGGTGTATCTACTATGGGACTGTGTCCTGGGTACACCTCTGCCTACCCCTTCGGGAAAAAGGCGTGAATGTATGTTATGTTTATTATTTACTAGCTGTGACCCGCGGTTTCACCCGCGTAGTCTTCGTTCCCGTGGGAATATCGGGATAAAAAGTACCCTATGTGTTATTCCAGGGTCTAAGCTACTTACGTACCAAATTTCAGCCCAATCGGTTCAGTAGTTTTGGCGTGAAAGAGTAACAAACATCCATACATACATCCATACTTACAAACTTTCGCCTTTATAATAGTAAATATTAGGATTAGGATTAGGATAATTAAGTTGCATGTATGTACCTAACGTACTGTTTTGCAATATGATATACCTATCCTTATACATACCTACTACAAAACATGACGGCACGCACACATTCACATCACAGAAACAATACTAGTTCATGTAAAAAAAGCTCCACGAAATCGTGGAAATCGGTCCTCCGCACTGAGCTTTTAATATTATTATTAAATTAATAAATACAAGACAGTACATTTGACAACAAGTTCAAGTTCAAGTTCTTTATTTATAACAGAAAATGTTACAAGTCAACACGCAAATAAATTGAAAATTCTTAACTTAAACTTTTATATTAAAAGTTAGGTTTAGCATTGAATACAACATACTAAATAAGTATAATAATTTCATAAGAAAATTCTTTGTCAAAAAATAAAGTGGAGTTGAAGTGGACAAGATAGGTCACCATGGGCTTTCTTGTCGTCGTAGTGCGGGCCGCTTGTCGCGACACGCTGCCCTGAATGATATCATCCGTCGAACGCTCTCCACCGTCAACGTGCCGGCCCTATTGGAGCCGAACGGTATCGCACGTGATGATGGTAGGCGTCCTGATGGAATGTCATTAATTCCGTGGAGTCGTGGGAGGTCGCTGGTATGGGATGCTACTTGCGTCGACACCTTAGCGTCCTCTCACTTGCAGAGATCCACCAGGGCCGCAGATGACGCGGAATCCCTCAAGCGTAGGAAATATGCGTCTCTCAGCGAGGGATGCATATTTGTTCCGTTTGCGGTAGAGACAATGGGGCCATGGGGTTCAGAAACTAAAACCTTTTTCAGGGAGTTATCGAGGCGCCTAGTTGAAACCTCAGGTGACCAAAAGGCTGGTTACTACCTTGGCCAACGTATAAGTTTGGCCATACAGAGAGGTAATGTAGCTAGTTTTTTGGGCACCTTACCTGCAGGAGGCGACCTAAATGATATTTTTTATTTATAATTTATGTAAAGTTATTAGTTGAATTGTTTTACCTTATATTAATGTATGTTTTTATTAAATCAGTATAATGTAAAAATAAATAAATAAATAAGCAAAAAAAAAAACATTTAAGATTAAACAACACTCAACACCTCTTGTCTTGTAACTTCTTATCGTGTTCTTAAGTGTGTTTGGTGGTTACATAGTCCGCTTAGACAATATGAGCGTAGCATAAACACAAACTATACTTTCTATTGACGTAAGGAATAGGTTAGCTTACGGATCTAAAACGTGGTCTCTGACTGTGGGCCTTATCAGTAAGCTCACAGTAGCGCAACGAGCTATGGAGAGGGCTATGCTCGGGATTTCTCTATGAGATCGAGTCAGAAATGAAGAGATCCGTAGACGAATGAAAGTTACCGACATAGCGCAGAGGATTAGCAAGTTGAAGTGGCAATGGGCGGCACATAGCACGTAGACCTGATGGCCGATGGGGCTTTAAAGTACTCGAATGGAGACCACGGACCGGCAATCGTAGCGTAGGACGTCCAGCCAGACAGACGATTTGGTAATGACGGCAGCAACGCGCTGGATGCAAGCCGCTTAGAACCGGACTGGATGGCAAACTATGGGCGAGGCCTATGTTCAGCAGTGGACTTCCTATGGCTGAGATAATGATGATGGTGATGAAAGGGTTAGTCCCGCTATGCACTAGTCCCACTATGCTCTTCTCTAAAATACCTAAAAACACCTACCAAAATAAAATTTTGCATCGAGCAACTCTTCCGCCGTGCTGTGAAAATAATGCAGGTACAGTTGGAGAGAAAAGTGTTTAAAGTTTTTCTGAAAATTGTAACAAATCCATCCATATTGAAAATCTATATTTAAAAAAAAGTGCCATCTATGAGATGCATCCTGACGAATTCCTGATACAATTATTTCAAGAAATAAAACATACTGACCTTACCATCCATAAACGTTTATGAAAAATTATAGTTAAATATCATCACCGTTGCTGGGCCCAGAAAACCTTACACTGTTCTATCCTATTTTGCCGGGTAGATAATGTTATTTGCAATAATATTACCATTTATAGTAATCCTCTTATTATCACCGATTAATTTATAATTTGATTTGAATAAAGTGAGGTTAAGTACTAAGTATTTTTTAATGGCGACACACGTTCTCATTTTTGTAGGACATTTGCTTAATTTATTATAATTAATGGCAATGCTAAAAAATATTGTTTATGCACATTTGATTTTTTTAGGCCTATGAAATAAAATCAATATTATAATGTATAGTTGGCGTGGCCTTAGACCAAGAACTCCTTTAATTTAAATAGGCTCATTGACCTGTAAAAGTGTCTTCAAGCAAAACATGCTATAAGATTTGCTATATCGCCAAGTATATTATACGAGTACAAGGGTCCAGCAAAGTGTAGATAGCTACTTCTTTTTTATGATAGTGAGTGACAGGACGAGCAAATCAGGTACCTGATGGTAAGCATCATGATTTCCCATATCAGACACAGTGCCACCCAGTGTTTTGCATGGCACGGCACTGCACTGCGCCTGTCACCCTGAGATATTAGTTGTCGAATTTCGTCATGCCCAGTAATTTTGCTGGTAACATTGCCCTTCAGATCAGAACACAGTAATGAGCTAACATTACTGCTTGGCGGATGAATAACTGGCAAAGGTGTGGTACTTCCCCAGGCGGCCTCCTGCAATAGAGGCCTACCACTACAAACTACACTACTACACTACTATAGGACTTTGTACTGTACAACTTTTCTAGCCCTTCGGATAAACGGTGTGATGTTATGTTATGTGTTTTATATCTTCGGCGTGAGTCTTCTTCGCCTCTTCTTGGTTCGATGACTTCCAGCCGTCTGAGCAAGCAGGTTTCCGAAAAGGCTACAGCACCATAGACCACATCCACACGCTTCGCCAAATTATACAGAAGACCGACGAGTATAATTTGCCATTATGTTTAGCGTTTGTGGACTATGAAAAGGCCTTTGATTCTATCGAGACATGGGCGGTGCTCGACTAATATCCAGCGATGCCATATTGACTATCGGTATATCGAAGTGTTGAAGTGCTTGTATAGTAACGCCACTATGTCGGTTCGAGTACAGGACCAGAGTTCGAAGGCGATTCTGTTGTTTAAAGGCGTAAGACAGGGAGACGTTATATCTCCGAAACTGTTTACTGCCGCAATGGAGGACGCCTTCAAGCTTCTGGAATGGCAAAATCGATGGAAGATCTCAGCATAATGCTCGAAGACCTCAATCGAGTTTCTCAACGGGTCGGCCTTAAAATGAACATAGACAAGACGAAGGTGATGTCTAATGCCCATGTTGTGCCGACCCCAGTACCGGTTGGAAACGCGATTCTTGAAGCTGTTGACTCGTACGTCTACCTTTTTTATTTATTTTTTTTGACCCAGGGAAATCTGCATACAGATACCCGGCCATGCGGGGACATGGCCGGGTTATGTCAGGATGGGAAGTCCCTGAAGGGGATCTTCCCGACTGACTAAAACCCTGGGGTGTTCCTCTGGTCGCCATGAGGGACGGGTCACGGGATCGGAAACGCAACCGCGACCCGTCGGCGACTGTCCGCGTACGGACCCACTCCGAGGGGGAGCAAGGCTCGACCCTTGTCCTCTCCGCTTAGTGTCGCCCCCAGAACACAATGGGGGCGCATACCAGCACAAGCCCTGTAAGTATGGGTGGCTGAAACCCCCGTCCGCCACCCATAGGCCTCCGTCGTTCAGCGCACAATAGGTAAATACTTACTGTGGCATGGTAGCCACGTAAGCGCGACGCCGACGACCGATTCTTCTCCTCCGCATCGGGAGGGAGTCCGGGGCTTGTTCACGCACCCTTTCTGCAACCTCCTTTGCAGTGATTACAGCCTCCGCAAACCTTAGTGCGGCTTGCCAGGCCTCGTCACCACCAACCATGGCGGCGACCAAACCTGGCAGCGACAGGCTCGTACGTCTACCTAGGACAAGTAGTCCAACTCGGTAGATCCAGCTTCGAGAAGGAGGTCAATCGTCGAATCCAACTAGGCTGGGCAGCGTTCGGAAATCTACGCTATGTCTTCTCGTCCAAAATACCTCAGTGCCTCAAGTCGAAGGTCTTCGACCAGTGTGTGTTACCAGTGATGACTTACGGATCTGAAACGTGATCCATGACTGTGGGCCTTATAAGTAAGCTCAAAATAGCGCAACGAGCTATGGAGAGGGCTATGCTCGGGATTTGTCTGCGAGATCGAGTCAGAAATGAGGAGATCCGTAGACGAACGAAAGTTACCGACATAGCCTCTGATAAGTACGGCAGGAGCACGCTGGATGCAGGCCGCTTACAACCGGACTGGATGGAAATCTAAGGGGGAGGCCTATGTTCAGCAGTGGACGTCCTATGGCTGAGATGATGATGATGAGTCTTCTTCATAATATTGAAACTGCTTGCTCCAGCTCTGCGATAAAAATAAACAATGAATTATTAATTGATGACTATTTAGAATCTTGTCACATAATCGCTTACGTGTTGGCATCTACTTAACTACTTGCCTACATACATAATATATTATAACGTGTAACAAAAAGGTAAAGTAATACTTAACGATTAACTTTTTTTTATTTTATGATAGTGAGTGACAAGACAAGCAAATTAGGTGCCTTATGGTAAGCATTATGATTGCCCATATCAGACACTGTGCCACTCAGAGTTTTACAATTCAATTTTTTCTTTTTTTTTTTTTCTCTCACAATATGTTTTGTTCTTAAGCTCTATGTGTTACAGTTATTTAGAAATATGTATAATGTTAGAACAGTCTTGTCTGCGCGGCACTGCACTGCGCCTGTCACCCTAAAATATTAGTTGTTGTAACTCGTTATGCCCAGTAATTTCGCTGGTAACATTGCCCTTCAGACCGGAACACAGTAATGTTTGCACATTACTGCTTGGCGGATGAATAACTGATCCATTTTGCATAGGAAATAGATTTTTTTTTTGGCAACTTCGCAATTCTTTCTTTTGAAAGTTGTTCAGTTTGACAAGTAGATGCACCTCCTTAACTATGACAACACCTTTTTTATCACATTGTATATTAAGTAGGTATATATGTATACCTACTACTATCTCGTTGGCTCAGACGGTAGTAACCCTGCTTTCTGTGCCGCAGGCCCCGGGTTCGATCCCCGGCCAGGTCAAACATTTGTATGCATGAACATGTCTGTTTGATGTGTCTGAGGTGTTATAAGCATATATAAGTATGTATATATCAGTCATCTGGTTACCATAGTACAGGCTTCTAGCCTAGTTTGGGACCAGATGACCGTGTGTGGAAGTTGTCCCATATTATTATTATTATCTATACCACGAAAATCTATAGTAACACTTTAGTAATACTTCGACTTTCTATACAAAATAATATATTTTTATCATCATTGTGATCCCAGCGCTGGGCATAGACCTCTTCCCTATTGTGCCAGTTATCCATAGATAGAAAATTGAGTGAGTTATAATATAATAGGTAGATATTATTGTAGATTATATAATGTGTATAATTATTAAGTAAATAGATGAATAGCAAATATTCTTATAAATATAATATCTTGTTAGGCTTAAACTTTTACTTGCCTAATTCTAATTCTGTATGTTATTTTGTTTTTTTGGCAATAAACACTTATTTTTATATGTTTTTTTTACTGAGCGTATCGCATCCAGGTTTTTCCTGCGATCTTTACGATGTCGTCGACCCATCGGGCTGGTGGTCTGTCGACGCCGCACCATCCTTCTCGAGTTTCGCGAGGCTTCCAACTTCCAACTGATTAGTGACTTTACCTACTCACCGCGCCTAGCAACTTGTCCTGCTCAACGCCATTTGAGGCCGCATTACTCGCTTACCCACGTCACAGACTTTCATCCTATGACTGGTTATATTTAGATAGGTACACCTACGTGATTGTGCAATTTGTTACTTTGCATATTGATATAATAATAATTTGTAACTATTACCTCACACTGCTCGAGTAAATTTTTTTTATGCATAGGTGGCAAATAAGCAGACGGTGTGCCTGATGACTCGCGGTTACCGCCGCCTATGGATACCTGCAACATCAGGAGTATTGCCAGTATGTTGCCGATACTTCAATTAATATGGGTTATGTACCTTTGTGGACAACCCATACTGTTAAAGTTACATGTCGTCAAGATTCCTACAAGGCCTCCGACATGACCTAACTAACATCTTATATATTACTACACGTTTTTGATACACCTGGTAACACTCATTCATTTGTATAATATATGCAGTCAGACGGAAATATCAAATACCAATTACATAATACAATCATTGACAAGGTGTGAATAATTGTGTAATCGATGGTACCGTCACGCGTTGAGCTCTCACTGTGCCATCACAAAAGAAGTCAAGCTACATAGATCGCGCGCTCGAGCCACGCACACATAGACATCGCTCACGGACACGATATCTCGGAACGTTCCACTTTTGTTCTGTGATGCGAGCGCGAGTGACATCCGCTTCAGACACACGTCTTGTGTTGGTTTTTGTTGAAATTGCATTATTTTAGTTATGATTGGTTTTTATTTCAGTTCTTCCTGTTTTATTATCAGTAATCTATCAAACAATTAGATACGAGTGCCACTATCACGATAGTTTTTCGATAGCCATATTTGATAACCCTAGCGCGACCGCCGAGCGTACGTATGAAAAGTGAGGTACTATATTGTCATCCCCTGCCAAGATCTTTGAAAACATTATTCAAAGTATATCTATCATCATCATCATCATCATCATCATCATCATCATCATCTCAGCCATAGGACGTCCACTGCTGAACATAGGCCTCCCCCTTAGATTTCCATCCAGTCCGGTTGCAAGCGGCCTGCATCCAGCGTGCTCCTGCCGTACTTATCAGATCGTCTGTCCACCTTGTGGGAGGACGTCCTACGCTGCGCTTACCAGTCCGTGGTCTCCATTCGAGAACTTTACGGTACCCATCGGCGATCAGTTCTACGGTATCAGTATATCTATACCCAAGTGGAAAAGTACCTATCAGGGTCCAATCTATCCACATACTGAATTTTAGGCCAATCGGCCAAGTAGTTTTGATGTGAAAGAGTAACAAACATTCATCTATCCATCCATCCATTCATCCTCACCAGCGTTCGCATTTATAGTATTAGTAGAAAGTAGGATAATCCTACTAATGTTATAAATGTGAAAGTTCTGTGAGGTTGGATGGATGGATGTTTGTTACTCTTTCACGCCAAAACTACTGGACCGATTGGGTTGAAATTTTGTATGTAGGTAACTTAGACCCTGGAATAACATATAGTCTCAGAATATAGGGTACTTTTTTCCTGATATTCCCACGGGCAGAAGTCTACGCGGGTGAAACCGCGGGGCACAGCTGTGTGACCCTATAATAATAACTGATGTTACATAATAATGTAGATCATCTAAATAAATGAATTTGTAGTGGTAGGCCTCTTTTGCAGGAGGCCGCCTGGGGAAGTACCACACCTTTACCAGTTATTCATCCGCCAAGCAGTAATGTCCAAACATTACTGTGTTCCGGTATGAAGGGCAATGTTACCAGCGAAATTACTGGGCATGATGAGATTCAACAACTCATATCTCAGAGTGATAGGCGCAGTACAGTGCCGCGCAGACTTTTGAATTTTAAAATACTGGGTGGCACTGTGTCTGATATGGGCAATCATGATGCTTACCATCAGGCATCTGATGAGCTCGTCTTGTCACTTACTATCATAAAAAAAAAAAAAAGAATAGAAATTGCGTTGTATGATTTTGACAGCGCCAGCTTTTGGTAACCAATTTGTACATCCCATCCCATCCCATCCCATTTTCAATATATTATTTACATAATATTTCTATTCAACATATACCAGGTACCATCGGTAACACAATATCTATCTAACCTATAGAAAGATGAGTTCTCAGTTCAGTCTACAGTCAGCCTCCGGATGCGGCAGACATAATAATATTGTGACGCCAAGTGTGAATAGATTTGCCAGTGTTTGAATTTTTTTGTTTTGGAGTTTTGTGCTCGATTGTCTTTTTAAGTGAGTATAATAATATATTATTATTATTATTATGTTAGCCTTTACTTGTTTTAAAGAAATCAGCTTAATTAATCGTACTTATAAGCTATTTAAAGTTTATGTATAGCTCGACACAAAAGAGTAGAAAATAATGAGGGCGCCACTGTCTTTTACAAGAGTAAAAAGAATTTAATCAACACATACACTTTAAATTAGTTCCGTTTCTACTCTTTTGTGTCGAGCTATATAAAGTGTTTTATAAATATAAAAACAAATCAAATTTTGTTTTGTAAAATAAGGCTATGATGGGACTAACATACCCTTAAGGGTCAAATCTCCTAATAAATATCTAAAAAAAAATAGCCTTGCTTTTGCTAAATCCATTTCTCACAATCAGTTGATAATAAATAAATTAGAAATAATTTATGAATGATAATAAATAAGTAGCTATTACTATTTCGGATCTCGAGTCCGGCCGTTATGGTCTCATTCCGCAAAGCCCCCGGCCGATACGGTACCATTTTAAAACACCCGTTTTTTGGGAAAACCTTTTTCACTGTGGGACCGTATCGGCCGGGGGCGTAGCGGAATGGGACCATAACGGCCGGACCCGCGTTTATCGGTGGACAGAAACGAAGTTTTTTTTTAAATAATTATGCAAAATAGTATCGTCAGCTGTTGCTATAATAGTATGAAAATCACCTTCCGATACATATTTACATAAACACTGATCGGTTAGCTGATCATGTATGTGGGAATTACATACATAGCCAAAGAATAGTAACTATTAATACGTATTTTAGCTATTAAAACTCCCCGTAAGAGCGGTTAAGCATTGCGTCCGAAACATATCCGATCCGATACGAATCCTTTATTCGGAAGACTGACTGAATTCAGATATTACTTTTAATACTACCTCCGATCTAAATCTGTGATCGCGCGAGTGTCTAGACAATTATAACTATGGCTAATAGCTTTCCGTCCGTCAATATCGTCTCGGAAATGGAGCATGCCTTTTAAGTTTTGTCGTTTGAAGAAAAAAACACAACTAGAACCTTATAGTACTTTTTATTGTTTTTCAAAGTATTCACCACGTAGCTTAATACTTTTCACTTTTCCATTCGCTCAAACCAGTTATTAAGTATAACATTTATTCCACTCTAAAGTGGGGGTGTTCAAAATGGCTGACTTGAAAGCGTCGTCTGCTACTTCACCGGACTGGAACCTTTGACCACGAAGACTTTTCTTAACATACATTCACGCCTTTTTCCCGAAGGGGTAGGCAGAGGTGTACCCAGAACTCAGTCCCACAGTAGATACTTAATTAACAAGACTTAATTAAGACTTTTCTTAATTTTAGGAAATGTAAAAAAATCGTTAGGGCTTAGGTCAGGACTGTATGGAGGATGGTCAAGAAATTCTACTTTTTCCTGCATCAAATACTCAATCGTTTGACGAGCGCTGTGTGAGCTTGCGTTGTCGTGGTGCAGGATGATGCGTCGCTTTGAGTTAGATTTTCGAAGTTCGGCTATGACTTGTGGTAAACAAACTGTGGTATACCACTGCGTTAACCGTTCTACGATCTTCAAGTGCAATAGTCGCAATATGGCCGGTTTTTTCAACGAACGTGGCCACCATCTTCTTTGAAGTGCTTCGAGAACGAACAACTTTAGTCGGCTGTGGCTCATCTTGAAAGACCCAGATTGTAGATTGTAGTTTGGGAATCAGGATCGTAGGCATAGATCCAAGATTCGTCACCACTGGTGATGTCATAGCCGTGATTTGACTCTCCTCGGTTGAACCTTTGCAGAGTTTTCTTACACCATCTGACGCGGGCCGCCATGTGATCGTCGTTAAGCAGATGCGGTATCCAACGGCAAACTAGCTTTCTCACACCAAGCGCTTCATGCAAGATCTTCGGAATAGTTGTCCCTGAGATGTCTAATAGAGCCTCTATCTCTCGATACCTCACATGTCGATCTACGAGAATTAGTTGTCTCACAGCAATGATGTTATCTTCAGTGAAGGCGGATTTTGGGCATCCTTCGCGAGATTTGTCACTAACACTAGTATGTCCATGCTGGAATTCTAAATACCAGCATTCGACAGTCAGCAGACATGGGGCTTCATCACTGAACACAGATGTTAGCTCTTCGAAACACTGAAGCTGTGTCAGGCCTCTTCTAAAGTTGTAGAAAATTACTGCACGAACATTTTCCTTAGAAAGATTCATTTTCGTACGTAACCTGACAGATTCCAATCGACGCTGTGACTAAACAGTAGCATTGGAAAATTTATATCCTGATATTTTAAAGTTGAAGTATATTTCACTATGCTATGCTCAAACCGAGAGTTTGTTGGTAGATAAACTACTCGTTATATGACAGAGACATGTTTTACTTCACTATTAAAATATCAAGATATAAATTTATAGAATGGGTTAATAATAATCGGAGAAAACAGGGGAATACAAAACATTGATTTGGTAAAATTTTCAAAGGATTGTGTCAAATTTCTCGTAGCTGGGTAAGTAGGAACCTATTTTGGAATAGGACCCTATTCTATCTAAATCACAGAATAGAAACAGACAAAGGTTTACGATATCACTTTCTATTTTTAGATAGGTAAGTGTAAAAAGGAAGGTAGATTAAAAAATAACAAGCATCTGTTTATGCTCTAGTTACTTTATGACTAGACTAGGTGTAATTACCTACTACAAAAGATAATCTGGGCATGAACTTTTTAATTAAAAAATTAGCCCAATTAAAATTTTCACTAATTTGCAAATTAATATCTAATATCTAGGTATTTTTACTGCTAGATTTGGTTTTTATCATATTTTAGTCCAAAGCACTTCTATTTTGGATTGAAATATATTTGGGAACCTCTTTATCTTATAGAGTCTCATTCCGAATAACGTCATGAAATGTACAAATAATTTAACTATTACGTTTATATGGGGAATTCTCCGGTCGCCGCCCCCTTAACTGTAGAATATATATATATATATATATATAGCCTTGAAAAAAAAAGTGAAAATCGGAAGGAGCCAACTCGCACGCTTGCCAGTTCCACGAGCGCAAGTTGAAAAAAAAAGTGAAAATCGGAAGGAGCCAACTCGCACGCTTGCCAGTTCCACGAGCGCAAGTTGAAAAAAAAAGTGAAAATCGGAAGGAGCCAACTCGCACGCTTGCCAGTTCCACGAGCGCAAGTTGAAAAAAAAAGTGAAAATCGGAAGGAGCCAACTCGCACGCTTGCCCGTTCCACGAGCGCAAGTTGAAAAAAAAAGTGAAAATCGGAAGGAGCCAACTCGCACGCTTGCCAGTTCCACGAGCGCAAGTTGAAAAAAAAAGTGAAAATCGGAAGGAGCCAACTCGCACGCTTGCCAGTTCCACGAGCGCAAGTTGAAAAAAAAAGTGAAAATCGGAAGGAGCCAACTCGCACGCTTGCGAGTTCCACGAGCGCAAGTTGAAAAAAAAAAGTGAAAATCGGAAGGAGCCAACTCGCACGCTTGCGAGTTCCACGAGCGCAAGTTGAAAAAAAAAGTGAAAATCGGAAGGAGCCAACTCGCACTCTTGCGAGTTCCACGCGCGCTATTCGACGAACAAACATATAATAATAACCCTGCACAATAACAATAATATATAATATATAACCATATAATATAATAATACTAATATAATGTATAATATAGAACAATAACATATAATATACTAGGTGACCCGGCGAACTTCGTACCGCTATATTTTATTTCTCTAATCGCAACTGAGGAAATAAAACCCTTCCGGTAAAATCGAATTAGCTAAATTAAAATAAAACTGGAGTACTCAATTGAAAAATTCATATTGTTGTACAAAATGCGTGGGGTGCTATTATAATTACTGTAAAACCCTACAACTTTGCCCACTTTTTTCAATAAAATTAAGATATCTCATGTTTTTTCTACTGACGCATTGGTATTTTTCGCTATAGTCTGCAACATTGGGATGATGTGCATGGATTAGAATAGTGTTTATATTTTTAGGACGATATTTATTACATGATTTCGATGATTTTGATGGCGGGCGAAGTTACTCGACTTTTAGCCAACATTACCCATGTCGTTTTTTTTAAGGAAATTATAACTTTAAGATCAATGTTATAAGAACTAGTATAAACTTCAGGGCAATTTAGACCGTTTTCTTTCAAATTCCTACTAATACAGACAAAACTTTCCTCATAAAATGAGTTGGCAATGTTACCCGGATATTTCGCAAAAAATTTGCCCGCAAAATTAAGCCCCTCACTCAGCAATTTATGACAGGATACTGAATGAAGTTGGCTGCAGACGCTATAGACAGTGATACCAGAAACATAATCTAGTTTCTACCAAAAATATTAATGCTGCCATAATGCAAGAGATTTTTTTCCTAAAAACGATTTTCCTTAAAAAATGCATTTTGGGCAAAGATACCCCTGGAGGCAAAGTTGTAGGGTTTGACGGTACAGGTATACTAAACTCTCGTTAAAATATTTCCAGCAATGAAACGTGAAATAAAGTAATAGAATATATATTCTAAGAAACAGAACACAGCGCCATCTATTGGGTGTATTTGCAACCTAGATGTCAAACCATATTGAAGAATTTTATCCATGAATCAACGTACACCGCCATCTATGAGAACTTCATAAAACTAAAC
Organism: Hemistola chrysoprasaria; assembly: GCA_947063395.1. Taxonomy (NCBI): domain Eukaryota; kingdom Metazoa; phylum Arthropoda; class Insecta; order Lepidoptera; family Geometridae; genus Hemistola; species Hemistola chrysoprasaria. The sequence goes on from OX346730.1 coordinate 9,044,699, forward strand.
AGTAAATAAACACTTGCTTATGAAACAATTAATTGATACATTTTATTCGTTTACATTCACGACATAAGCGAATAATTGAGATGATAACTATCCTATACAGTAAGTTAGACCAAAATATGGGTACATGTGAAATTTGATTGAAATCGGTTCAGTAGTTTTGGAGTTTATTGGCAACATACATCGTGACACAAGATTTTTATATATATAAGATAACCCTGCACAGAGCAGGCAGGCAATAATAATTACCAATTTGTATGAACAAAATCATTAGCCATGGAATAAGTAAATGACACCTGCCACTTTGCCGCCTATTGTTCATTCTACGAGTAATAGTAATAACGTCTTAATCACAAAAACTTAGGTTGTGACGTTGTGACATACCTAGTGTAACTAATCTTAGAGTATATATCTCTGGAGGTGGTTTATATAACATCACAGTGCTACAAGGTGCACACTAAATGTTTTTAGAATATGCCAGTAAGCATCGGGTGCTTAGCCGATGAAAAATGTATATAAATTTCAAATTAGGAACTCTTTGGGAATCTGTAATGTTAAATACACATATGTCTTTTGTTTTTACAAATTGGACAGCGATTTAAAAAGCGTCTGTCGAGCGTATAAAATATCATTTTCTCTATGCAAATGCATTTTGCAATTTGTAAATATTATACACATTACCAAAAAGTTCCTAATACGAAATTTATAAACATATTTCTTCGGCTGCTTTTCTTAAAGGTATTTTCTAAAAACATTCAGTGTTACCCATACATTAAAGATACACGAACAAATTGTTCATCTACCTCGGCAGAGTGGGTGAGTACGATTACAAACTTCCTGTTCTCAATGCTAATGATTATTATCAACATGCTCTACGTCATTGTACCTATTCTTACTAGGCTGGTTTCGACCAGTCATAGTTATAGTATTCCTAGGTTCAGCAGGGTTAGTTCAGAAAATACATAAAGAATACGGCTCCGCACCGTTCTCACCCAGTCCCGTTTTCACCCGGTCCGTTCTCACTTTCTCACCCGATTCGAAAAGTTTATATCAACATTTATTTGTTTGTCGCTTTTGCGTTGATTTACATGAAGTACCGGCGAAAACTAGTGCTTCTAAATTTTATTCTAATACTAGTGGCCCGCCCCGGCTTCGCACGGGTAGTGGGTAGTATAGCAGGTATGTATAGAGAACGGTTTTAACATGAATAATTTCGTGATACATTGTATTTTTTCTAAATATAACCCTAATGGTTTACGTAGCGTAGGTAAGCTTAATCCCCATTGGGTTATGCAGAGGTGTATCCAGGACCCAGCCTCATAAGTATACACCCAGAAAACAATTTTAAATATTTTATAAACTACCTATTATTATTGGGTTCGATCCCCGGCCAGGTCAAACATTTGTGGGATTCGAACCCAGCCCGCCTAGCATGCACGGGGATAACTAGTTTTCCCCGTTTTTTCTCTCTTTCGCTCCCGAACAATTCATATCTGCTGTCTCGTTCTAACCCCCTGGGACTTCGTTTGTCCTGCTCACTGTGCTCACTTTGCTACTGACAACTTAGCCATGAAGCCGTCATATTAGTTGACTCTGTGCCCAGCGGTTTCTTCGTTCGACAATATCGTTATAAAAAGTATCCTATATTATTAATATTATTCCAGGGTCTAAACTATCTACATACCAAATTTCAGCTCAATCGGTTCAGTAGTTTTAGCGTGTAAACGGAATAAACATACGTACACAAAAAACAGCGCTAGATGGCGCTGGGGTCGAGTTAGAACACACTAACTTTTTGTTTATTTTAGAGGTAACTTTTTTACATTGTACTAAGATTTGAGATTTATTATATTAGTAGAATAGGCTTAGTTTATCTAAAAGGATAGGAGAACACACTAACTTTTTGTTTATTTTAGAGGTAACTTTTTTACATTGTACTAAGATTTGAGATTTATTATATTAGTATAGAATAGGCTTAGTTTATCTAAAAGGATAGGATTTATATCCTCAGAATAAGAACTGATAAGTTTGGTTGCATTCAACCATACTTTGCTTGACCCATTAGTCAGTACAATAAGTTTCTATCTTGTTAGTTTATTTTGTACTGTGTTGGTAAGCAGACGAATTCAGTAAAAGAAAAAAAGTTAACAAGTTATGCGTAATTTTGTAAGTACTTATACATATACAAAATATTTCAAACTCAAACTGAAAGAAATTTTTTTAAATATGTCTTTTTAATCGTCAATAAATAATTTCAATTATTAGTAATGAATCTACCTTACGTTCGGAAATATATCCTCTACAATCTACAAGAAGAACGCACAAGAAACTCGTAAAGTTTAATTTTTTCAACTGCGAGTTCTACAATATTTGGTTTGGTTACATTTGTTTGCTTGTAAAGCTTGTTTTTTTAAATAGTAAGTATAATAAATATAATATAGTTTATTTTCTCTCACAATAATTTCGTTCTTATGGACTTACAGAATTTTATATATTGTTGATCTATTTTGTTACCCCGGTCACTCACATGCGTAAAAATATTCGTACATTGTACGAATGTTTGCACGCATGTGAGGGCCGTCAGATATACTATTCGCAAACTCAGCGGATATGCGAATGGGTTCGCAAACTTTTATGGAAACCCGTTTGCATTTCATAGATAGATAAACACTTTATTGGTACACCACAAACAAGATCTAAAAACTAATAACTAGTGTAACAATGGGCGGTCTTATCGCTAAGATATATATAGTACTCTGTGAGCACAACTGGTTGCACGAATGTGTAGGAGATTACGCGAAGGTTCGAGGTTCGCGCCCTTTGATGTGCGTCAAAAAACCGATACAACTTGGAAAACCACGAATGCAGCGAAAACTTTGCATAGTTATTTGCGAATGTCGTCCCACACTTGTGGGTTCGCGTATTCGTACGCATGTGAGTGCCCGGCATTTTTTAGAGACTGGTGCCTGTTGTAGGTTTCAGAAAAACCTGTGTAACGGGACAACAGTGCCCCCTCTCAGATAGAAAACATAACATGATAATATTATTTTTATAATATTCATATTTTGTAAGTTAGTAGGTACTTATGTTTAAATTTGTTAATAGCTTAGTTAAAGTAGGTAATTCTAAAATATATAAATACCTTTTCGCGCGTCAGCAAGCGCAGTGTAAAACGTGCACCCATACGGTTTTCAGACGATCCAGTTATGCCAGTTGCCAGTTATTCATCCGCCAAGCAGTAATGTGCAAACATTACTGTGTTCCGGTCTGAAGGGAAAGGGCATGACGAGTTTCAACAACTAATATCTCAGGGTGACAGGTGCAGTGCAGTGCCGCGCAGAATTTTGAATTTTAAAACACTGGGTGGCACTGTGTCTGATATGGGCAATCACGATGCTTACCATCAGGCACCTGATTTGCTCGTCTTTTCACTCACTATCATAAAAAAAATCTAATAAAGACAGCAGGAACACGCTGGATGCAAGATACAACCAGACTAGATGCAAATCTACGGGGGAAGCCTATGTCTAGCAGCGGATGTCCTATGGCTGAGATTATGACGATGAATACCTATGTATTATAGGTAAATATATAAATAAGTAGCTACTATAACTTTGTTTTTCATTCAAATTTTTTTTGGGGGCTCTTACCCGTCATTCGTCTATGTCAGTCCCATCGGAAACACTTAAACTTCAACTTATTTACATCAAACTCCTTATCAGTGATCCGTAAACATAACAATAATTGACATCCTGCAGAGCACTGGCTGCTTCGCAATTTGCACCAGGATACTCTGTAAGATGCCAACACTATTAAAGTTCAGAACCTTAAACTTGGAATAAAAACCTACAAACATCTATATGTTTGTAGGTTTTTATTCCAAGTTTAAGTTCGACACAAAAGAATAGAAAATAATGAGGGCGCCACTGTCTTTTACAAGAGTAAAAACAATTTAATCAACACATACACTTTAAATTAGTTCCGTTTCTACTCTTTTCTGTCGAGCTATACCTACCTACATAAAATACAATATGAGTAACATCATTTTAATATTCTGCTCAGGTTTTGTCTGTTATTTGATAAGATCTTTTAAATGGATTAAGTACCTATATAAACATCAAACATAGGTATATATCTACTTACTTTGAGCTTATTAAATTGTTAAGGCGCTGTCCAAAGCAAATTCGCCCTCTCCATTTTGGAAGATCTAAAAAAATACTACATGTAATTACGTAAAATAAAGGACAACTAGGGTCTAGAAAATAACAATACAAAGAATCAGTAGAAAATCCAATTTAATCCAAACATTTCCTTAGGTCGGTAGGTAGATATTAGACTCCTGCATTGATTTAGGTAGAATAGGGTTAATTTGGTCGAAAACTAGGTAATATTATAGACGTTTAAAAACAAATTAAAGAATCGTTAGGTGACCCTAATTGACTCACTTACTTGTATTCTTACCAACCAACCTAATTTATAATGCACATTGTTTCTTTGAATTGTCAAAACAATCGATTACGAAACAATTATTTCTGGGTCACGATTATATTCGGAATCTTCATGATTGGTGTAGCATTGACCTGTCGATAGATTTATGTGTATAAATACCAATAAATACCTAGTTACTAGTTATTAATTTTAATATAAGTGAAACTTCATTTGTTACGACAAAGATTGCATGACTGACTTAAGAGTGTTAGAACGAGACAGCAAATATGCAATGTGTATTTACATTTTACTGCATATACTTATCCATACTTTTCGCGAGTGACTTTAACCCTCTAAGATACTACAGTTGGCTAGTTAGACTAACGCTAAGTCATGAATTTAGGCCTTAAGGCATTATTAAATTTGGCAAGAAGCATGATCCTTTATCACAAGTAGGTAAAGGAGATAATCCCTAAACAGTTTGCAACTAGATGGCGCTGCATGTTTTAGAAGGCGATAGCGTTTTGATCAGGTACCTATTGTAGGGTTGATGTTATTTTGTGACGCGCATGCTACGGATTCTGTGAACGTTTTGGTGGTTTTATGGAAAGTATTAATGGCAACGTGTGGTTTAAGGAAGATTTATATATGCGAGGGCGCGATGGCAACACGGGATGCCAGGGCGACAGATGAGGGTAGAGCGATAGATTAAAGATGGTGGGCTTGGAATAAATTATTTAAAATGTGCTGAAGTGTTCGAGTATTATTTAATGGAATAGGAACCCTACCCTATACTACCCTATACTATGCCTAGGTACATACCTATGCGTTAACATTTTATTTAGTCTAAAGATTGCCAATAAATAGCTCACAAACTTCTTCCAGCCATGATCGTAGCAGAAGCGTGGAAGTCTACCTTCCTGTACTGGGTGTTCCCCCTTCTCATCGTGTCAGCCGTGCTGGCCATAGTCGGCTTGGTAGCTGTCGTTATTGCCCTGAGATTGTACGCGGTCTACTCTTGCGGGATATTCAGGAATAAGAAAAGGATGGACGGGAAAACGGTTATCGTAACAGGTAAATGCATATAGAAAATGTGTGTGAGTTAAGGCCGTACCCTGACCAAATAACCTTGAGTTGGACGTCCATCTACAAGGTGGACAGACGATCTGATTAATACAACAGGAACACGCTGGATGCAGGTCTCTTAGAACCGGACTAGATGGAAATCTATGGGGTAGGTTTATGTTCAGGCAGTGGACGTCCTACGGCTGAGATGATGATGATGATGACCCTAATGCATATAGGTAAATCTAATTGGAAACAATTGCCTGCTATGACGAACGCACGAACGCAGGTAATAGGAGAGGGAAGGGATAGGCAGAGTTGTACCCAGGACTCAGTCCCATAGTAGGTACACCCACATTTCGTTTGGCCTACATTGGTCCCATGTAATAGGGGGTGAGCCTATTGCCATCTACCGGGCACAGTTCCAGACTCCAATATTTAACAATTTTGCCTGACCTGGGGATCGAACCCAAGACCTCATGGTAGGTCGAGCTTACGCCCACTACGTCACCGAGGCAGTCGGCAGTCAGCAGTATTGTTCTTGAATACGGGTGTTAGTCTCTGCCTACCCCAACGGGAACAAGGATCTGACTGCGATATGCATGTGTTAAGCATCTTTAACTACCTATCTACAAAACACATTTCTTAATAGGATGTACGAGTGGGATAGGCAAGGAGACTGCCCGTGAGATAGCTAACCGAGGCGCGAGGATCATCATGGCGTGCAGAAACGTAGAGGCTGCTGAAAAGATTAGAGGTACCTAAATCAAGCCAATTCAGCATAACCATTAATAAGCATCTCGCTTTTTCCCGAAATTAGGTAGTGCTGTACCCAGGAATCAGTCCAATAAGAGGGTACCTACACCCATAATTCGCCAGTTTAGTGTAGCCAGTTGTAGTGGTAGGCCCCTTGTGCAGGGGGCCGCCTGGGGAAGTACCACACCTTTGTCAGTTATTCATCCGCCAAGCAGTAATGTGTTCCGGTCTGAAGGGCAATGTTACCAGCGAAATTACTGGGCATGACGAGTTTCAACAACTTATATCTCGGGGTGATAGGCGCAGTGCAATGCCACGCAGAATTTTGAATATTATAAAACTGGGTGGCACTGTGTCTGATATGGGCAATCATGATGCTTACCATCAGGCACCTGATTAGCTCGTTTTATTACTACTATAATATTTAAAAAAAAAAAGAATGGCAACCATTTTATGCGAAATTATAATAGCATCCGTTTAGTGTAGGTATTTCGGGTCTATATATCTATGTCTATACGTTTAGCTCACAGAGCAAATGTCAACATACAAGATATTTATGAGACAGACACGCTCTAGGCCCTTAGGCTATAAAAGTAGAAGGTAACTAAGATATTAAACTAAACGTTATAATCATTGATTTAAAGAAAAGGGGAGATAGGGTACGTTCTCCCAGCGCTTATTTAACAACTGGCACTTGCAATTTGCTCAGTATGAAGTTTGTACAGTGCAATATAATGAACAAAGACAGAAAAACGTACCTACCTGAGACCGATGTGCGACCGAAACAAAATTAACAGTCGTTCGTAAGACCTAACTTTACTGACGTACGTGGACCTAATAGGACCTAATTTGAGCTTTCCATTTTCGAGACGCCTCATCTCCCCTTTTCTTTAAATCAAGGCTATGACACCTGTTTAAGAAACCGTGAGGTGAAAGCAAAACCATTTTACGCAATCTTTCTCTTTTGACCTACCTATAACTTATAGATACGGTATCAATTACTTTGGAAAAATGTATCTTCACCTGACGGAGACGGACAACATAATAATGTTGTCGGTCTCCCCAATAATGTTGTCCGTCTCCCCTCCTTACAATTTTTTTTTTTTTATTATAGTGAGTAACAAGACGAGCAAATCAGGTGCCTGATGGTAAGCATCATGATTGCCCATATCAGACACAGTGCCACCCAGTGTTTTAAAATTCACTGCACTGCGCCTGTCACCCTGAGATATGAGTTGTTGAATCTCATCGTGCCCAGTAATTTCGCTGGTAACATTGCCCTTCATACCGGAACACAGTAATGTTTGCACATTACTGCTTGGCGGATGAATAACTGGCAAAGGTACTTCCCCAGGCGGCCCCCTGCTAAAGAGCCTACACCACTACAAAAAAATTAAGTGAAAATACTTACTATGAGAACTGGGAACATAAGTAATACCTACCAGCACGCTTTTTCCCGAAGAGAAGATAGACAGAGGAGAGAATTCCTAATGGAAAAATCCAATAACAATGCCTGACCTGGGGATTGAACCCGGGACCACAAGATCGGCAGTCGAGCTTACTCCCACTACGCCACCGAGGCAGTCCTCGACACTGGGAACGTCTGATCCAAAATTTGTAAACAGACTTCGATAAGTTGATTAGGTAGGTACATACTACTTAGGTACGTACTTATTTTTATTTTATTCAAGTATCCTTTTTTATTTCCAGACGAAATAATCGACGAAACCAAGAACGTAAAGGTCCTCGTCAAGAAGCTGGACCTCTGCTCATTCGAGTCCATCCGCGAATTCGCCGCAGACATCAACAAAACTGAAGAGAAACTCGACGTGTTGATCCACAACGCTGGCTACGCGGGCGTCTTCAACAAAACCACATCCAAAGACGGCATTGAAACTACTATGGCCACTAATCATTATGGGCCGTTTCTTTTAACGCATCTGCTCATAGATTTGTTGAAGAAAAGTGCGCCTTCTAGGATTGTCGTAGTCGCGTCATCGCTCTATCGTTTTGCGTCTTTCAACCTCGACAATCCGAATCCCGTGGACACTTTTCCGGGGTATCTGTACTACGCTTCAAAGGAAGCAAATATCTTGTTCACTAGGGAGTTAGCGCGGAGATTGGAAGGAACCGGTGTTACAGCAAACTGCCTGCACCCAGGAATGGTCGATTCGGGTATTTGGCGAGAGCTACCGGCGCCTCTGAGTTGGGGCATGGCTTTGATAATAAAGGGTTTCTTTAAGACCCCAAAGCAGGGTTGTCAAACGACAGTAATGCTGGCAGTAGACGAGCAATTGGAGAAAGTGAATGGTAAGTACTTTTCGGATTGTAGGGAGAGCAGTCTGTCTAATGCGGTTAGTGATATGGGCAGAGCTAGGAAGCTTTGGGAAATTTCTGAGAAGATGGTCAAGCTGGAGGAGAGTGATCCTAAAATCATTGCTTAGCTGCAATATTATTATATTTATATAAAATTATCAAGGCACGATATTAAAGAGTGTATTAAAATAAGGTAACAATAATATTTAGGGCGTGCATCCCCATCAATCTTTCCAGACTTCTCATTAAATTTTGCCGATCGGCTGATCCATGTTGTACTGGACTGGAGTGGTTTTTTTTTTGCTAATTTCCTTTGTTAGTTGTTTAGGTTGACGAGTAGATGCACCCCTTACAAGCTTATCAAATCTAAGTACCGTTTGACGTTTAATCTTTTCAAGCCGAAATAACTTTCCATAGGCGTAACTCATACAATTTCAATAACCTTTGCCCTTCGCCGTAAAATAATGGAATTATGAATTTTATCACAAGATGTAAATACAATTCTTAACGAGGCGGCGTCCAGAGAATTCCCCATACAAACGTAATAGTTAATCATTTGAAATCAGAGCATATTTTCAACATAATTTAATGACGTTATTCGGAATGAGACACTAGATTACCTAGGTTTCTAATTATATTTTAATCTAAAATGCTTATTATTTCGAGTTATATTTAAAAATACCGATATTTTGGACCGATGACTGCCTCGGTGGCGTAGTGGGCGCATGCTCGACTGCCAATCAAGAGGTCCCGGGTTCGATCCCCGGGTCAGGCAAAGTGTTAAATATTGGATTTTTCCATTAGGAATTATCTCAATAACTGCCTGGAGTCTGGAACTGTGCCCGGTAGATGGCAATAGGCTCGCCCCCTATTACATGGGACCAATAACATACTGGCGAAATGTGGGTGTATCTACTATGGGACTGAGTCCTGGGTACACCTCTGCCTATACCCCTTCGGGAAAAAAGGCGTGAATGTATGTATATGTTATTTTGGATTTTTATCATATTTTGGTCCAAGTACTTTTATTTTGGATTTAACTATTATGTTTTAATTCGCCGGTCGCCGCCTTCTTAATCACTAAATTTAATTTCAAATCCTTCAAACAAGACAAAAAAAAACTGTGAAACGGTACTTGTTAGTAATTATAAATATATAATAAGTACAAAATAACCAATTATTATATATATTAATTATTATTAATTACTCTTACAGAATGTTATGTAACAATTCTGTGTAAGATGTAATTTTAAAATGCTTTTATAATAAAGTACACAAACATTTATTTTATAAACTAGTTTTATTCCAGAATAACTTATATCTATAATTACATAATTTTAATAGATAATAATATTATAGTTAACATTCAGTCTATTACAATATCATACGAGTTTACTAAAGCTAAGTTACATAGTTTCAATAATTGGTAAAATGGCAAACAAATAATACTACGAATAGACTATCGAACATGGTACGGCCGCACCACGAACTTGGTTCGCCACCATACTACGAGTATGTAGGATCGTCTGACGCACTGTCCGGCGAACATTATTATTTTTACTTGGTACGCCAAGCGGTCCCGGACTTAGAATAGGGCCGCCCCATCTCCCGTGGGTGTCGTAGAAGGCGACTAAGAGAACTAAAGGCTATCACCAAATGCCAACATAATTTCCAAGGGTTGAGGTCAGGCAGGCGGCCGCTCGTAAAAATCCTACCCAAAACTATAACAGCAGTATGATAAGTGATATAATGAATGGCGACCAGATAAAAGACACGGACGAAGACGGAAACTGTGTAAATGAAGAGAAATGAAAATGAATGCAGAGATAACAGATTATAGACTGGAGTGGCTGGCGGAAGAGGACGTGCTGTGCCGACCACACCTAATGTGGGATAGGAACAAGAAGTTTCAAAGTTTCAAAAAAAAAAAAAAGTTTCATCAAAGCGGTTCGATCATATGGCGTACCGAACAGTACGGTGGCACGGTCGAACCATATTCGATCGTCTGTTTGCAGTATATTATATTCTTAATTAATATAGGATTAGTAGTAACCAGCACCCTTTTAAAAGGCCATTGTAGGTTCTCATCATTTGTAACAACTTTCACTATGCGAACAATTTTAAAATCGAAAGAAAAATATAAATTGTTACGCAGAAAAGTCGTAGAATCGCAAAAAAGTAAGTAGAATCCTGAACGTAGCGAGGGATTCAAAGTACGTCGCCCGAGCCAAAACTTTATTTTGCGCCCGAGTGATACTCGAGTGATACTTTTCATCACCTACTATGAGAAAGTAAAAGGCGCCTCATATTTTATTGAAATTAAATAGTATCTAATAATAAAATAACTAAAAACGTATATTAACATTTTAAATTATGAAAATTTATTGTTACAGTTTTATTTGGATTAGAGATTGTTATTTTGCGTGTTTGAAATAATGTCCGAATCTGGCTCATTTTGAGGAAAATGTGACGGTGAATCTCGTTGTGGATGTATAGTTCGACACAAAAGAGTAGAAACGGAACTAATTTAAAATGTATGTGTTGATGAAATTGTTTTTACTCTTGTAAAAGACAGTGGCGCCCCCATTATTTTCTACTCTTTTGTGTCGAACTGTAGATGGGTTTTTTTTTTCAGGAGTTAATTCTATACTTTCACTGTCACTTGAAGAACTTTTTTGTTCAAAACAAAACCATGAATTTCTAACAATCCGTGAAAATTGACGAAAACGCGGTTTGTAGTTCGCGCGTTTTTAATTTGTTTTTTTTTTATTCAGTCGGTGGTGCGACTTTGGACCGTCACACCAGCCAGTCTTTATTCAAACAATATTTGCGTTCGATTTCTTAGGCGCTGAACACTAAGATGTTCCAAATTCAAAAAGTGAGCGGCAAAGATAATTGCGGCGCACTTATAAAGAGGATTTAAAAACTCATTACTGCCCGCTAAAAGTTTCATAATAGAAAACACCACCTTTGGGTGCACTTAAAGGCGAACCAAGTCGTCCTTTTCGAATAGATGGGATGAAAATAATATTACAAGTCTGAACAAAACAAAGCCAAAAACTATGTGACGCCGCTTCTGACAAATAGTTTGATTAACCTAATATTCAAAACTCTATTTACCTATCCAAAATATACTTTATTTACAATATGATATAACGTACTATTCTAAACAACAAGTAAAATGAACACAGTTACAGGTCGCGTCACAGTTTTATTCCGTTTAATAGCGCGCTGACCTTAAGTGCGCAGAAATCTATTTTCAGATCTGGTAGGAATTTTTTGATCTGTTAGGACTTTTTAGACCAATACACCTGCCCAAAGCCCACCTCCAGTTTTTTCCGAGCGCTATTAATCTGTGACGCGACAGTATGAGCAAAACTTTATGACCAATATGAAGTTGGCCGTTTTGACTGCGCTGTACGCACGACACCTATAATTCGCATTGCACAGCCAAACAGCTAACTTCACATCGGTCATAAAGTTTTGCACATACTGTAATGGATATAATAGGCTTTCGAGCACTCATCACGAAAAACAAGGTCTCGCACTCCAGGCTGACTCCTACTTACGTGACTATCGAATTGCCATTGCTGATCCAGGGATGATCTCAAACTTCAAAATGGATGTCATTGTCGATGATCGGCAATCCGATCAATATCCAGCGTTTGTTGGTCTCTTTATCCGCGAAGAAATTGGCAAATTTGGGCCCGCACTAACCATTAAAAACAAGAACTTGAAGTTGACGTAAGCAAGAGCCATTTGTATCTCGGAGCGCCAAACCTGGCGAAGGTATTAAAGTTGGTATAGCTTGACAGGAAAGAGTAGTGTATAGGTAAAAATAGGTATATTTTTAGGGCCTCCGCTATAAGTGACTTCGCGTCGAGATCACGCTAAAGGCAGCGGAGGCCCTTACTGTATTTTTCAACAATGAAAACTATTGAATCAACGCACTCAATAATTCCGTTCTTATACTCTTTACTGTCAAGCTATCAATGGACAGAACAGAAAGACTCATTTTGACATGAAATTGGGGTATCATTCTTGTTAGTAATACAATAAACATCCTCAGACATGTCAATTTGTGTTCATTTTTAAAGAGCTATTAGAAATCTAAATAACAAAGTGCTAGAAATGTCGAGTCACTAAATTCATATAAAAATGTTTATCATCACCTTACCTTTCACCTTTCTTAATGACCAAATAATAATAATAATAAATAAAAAACTGTAGATGGTTTCAGAGATGGACCCCGATAGGTGCTATACATTACCTTTAGATTAAAAGCTCAAAGGGGCCTTTGCACGTTGGACTTAAAAAAATTGGTCTCCGTGCACGCCTATCAAAAGACCGGGTATATCCCGTGTTTTCGAGCGACATAATAATAATATGGGACAACTTCCAGCATTTATTGTCGATTGTTCTTTCCACTGCAAAATTGGTAAATTTGTGCCTCAAATGCAGAACCACATACACATAAACAACTCAACAACAAAGAATCTGTGCACCATGATCAGTTCTTACAGATACACAAACACAGCAACAGGTGACAGGAGTCACCTGTTGCAAGAGCTATATTATTACCGTGCACAAGGGTATGTGACTTCTAGTACCTTGTTATTTAAATTTCTATGGCTCATACCACGTGTTACAAATAGGTGTAATAACACTAAAGAGGTGCATCACCCATCAAACCATATTAGAAAAATTGCAAGTTGTAAAGTTTGACAGATAGATGAACGTTCTTAATCGTTACTACTAACACTTTTTTGAACACCAGGTAATCTGTTACTCTAATAATCAAATTGATCCAAAAAGGTTTGGTCCACGCCCAGCGCAGCCCCCAAACTGTCACGAGATGTCTTACACACATTATCATCAAAATCCATACGACTTTCATCCACATTTGATTTCTTTAAGACACTGTAACTTGGGCTCAACAAGTCAGGCAATAAGATCCGATTTGCTTTAAATTTTTCGTTAATATGGACTTTCCTATTAAAATTTTCCTTTTCCTCTGCTATGGTTAAACAATTGGGTTGATTTTCAGTTACCGTGATCACACTAGCGCGTACCTTCTTAAATCTATTGATAATTTTCTCCAAAGAACTTGTTTTACTTATTAACTGAGTATTTTTGGGTGTTTCAGTTTTGCCTTCAATTTCTTTCGGCGAATCAATTAGTACCTCCTTATTCATTGCATGAAAATCTTTGATAATGTCATTAAATTTCCCATCTTCTGTTAAAGTGATAAGTGGCAAGTTTATGTCTGTCTTTTTGGCTGAGGTGCCTTGTGATGTCTCAAAACTATCTTTGTCTAAGGCAACTATTCCTGACACATCTAAATTCGTTGGACTGTGCTCTTCCATAATAGACAGTTTCCTTCTTCGAGCATTTATTCTACTCCTATCTCTATTCTCAAATAGATTTGGAGAAGAATAACTCCTAATCAGGCTTTCTGTTGAACTACTTGATTCGTTAAACAACCTTCCTTTCTTAAAATTTTCATGCCTTTCCGTTTTATATTTATTAAACTTCTTCGTACTGGACTTTTTGGTTGATAATAACCGTAAGATCTGTTGTTTTGTGAATCCAGTTGAACATTCAGCTATTGTTTCATTGGCTCTGTTATTACTTGCTATAGATAAATTATGGACAAAGGGACGGTCATATGCATGCGACGAAATAAAGCTCATGAAATCATCTTTTGGTTTATTAAAGAAAGGAGTGACCAGTAACTCCTTTGATAACCTAGACTTTGATTTTGAGAAATCATGCAGGTTTTTCCTGTGCAGATTAAACTGGTGTTTAGACATGCTAAGTGGAGTGAACGTATCAAATAAAGCTTGGCATTGAAGCTCTCTGGTGCAGTGTAGATCTGAGAGGTCAGGTAATGGTGGAATTTCCAGATTATCCTTCAGGGTTATTGAGCGGTGGTAAGTTAGGGGTGATGGCTGAAAAGGAAGACATTTTATGAAAAAACTTATTACAGACTCTTTCATTCTTTCTAAATATTGATTGTTATGAGGCTCATGGTTTGTATGCTTTGTAATTCTTCCTTCTGTACCATTTGGGGTGTTTGGTGGCTTAAATAAATGACACATAGGGTACCTTTAAGGACCGAATCATAATCTATATAATAAAAATCATATATATAATAAATCTTATAACTATAAATTAACACCCCAAACCACTTAATAAGTGTTATGTAATAACAGTAAGGCAGAAAAATCCCATAGCCGTTAGTTAGAGCACCCTTAATTAGGAACCCTGATTAAGTGAAGTGTAGTAGGCCTTTAAATCTATTTGCCCTCTTGCAGAGGCCTCTCCCATTTAGGATATTATTGAATTGAATAATATACTAAACTTCTTTCTTTATCCTTACTGCCTCGGTGGCGTAGAGGGTGTATGCTTGACTGCCAATCAAGAGGTCCCGGGTTCGAGCCACAGGTCAGGCAGTGTTTAAATATTACTTAACTAACTCAATAACTGCCTGGAGTCTGGAACTGTGCCTGGTAGATGGCAATAGGCTCGCCCCCTATTACATGGGACCAATAACATACTGGCGAAATGTGGGTGTGCCTACTATGGGACCGAGTCCTGGGTACACCTCTGCCTACCCCTTCGGGAAAAAGGCGTGAATGTATGTTATGTTCTTTCTTTATCTAAATCCTCTAACAAGTTGATCTAGTAGATTTATAATAAATAATATATAAATAATACCTGTAAATTGGCTTCTGCATTCATGACCCTCTCAACCAGACCCTTTAACCCTCCAACTAATTCACTGTAGTTCCTCGCCCCGCCTTCAAAATGTTCATTAAACTTATATATCTCATCACCTATCTCTGCATTTTTTAATGTAAAACTAATAGCTATTAAAAAAGCTCGAATCAAATTTGGAAAATCTAGTTTTTCATCTTTAACAATGTTCTTGAGAATGTACTTCTGTTGACTATTTACATGGTTTTGCAAATCTTTTGTGCAGATTTCGTCTGAATGATGATTATATTCTATCATATAAGAATCTTGTTCGGCTTCTCCTGTGTGACGGGATATCAATGATTCGGTTGAATATTTTGTGTCAGCACATAATTGTAACAAAGGTGTGACTTTTTCCGACCATTTCGATTCCATCTTTAAAATTTCTTCATCTACTACTGATAGCCACTGGTCGAAAAACATAGCTGGCTTTTTTACGTTTTTTATTTGCTGTATTCTCAATTTAGAACAGTCATCTAGTGAATTTTTATTTATGAAACCATCAACTAAATTATTTATATAATTCTGTGCATTTGTTGATAATAATCTAGATTCCATTTCAGAGATTTTCATTCGGAGCTTTTCAGTGATACTTTCCATAGCTTTTCTTCTATGTGGGTATGTTGTAAACTTAGACAAAATATTGTCTGTCTCTTTTTCTATTCGCTCCAAGAAATTTTCGTTTTCTGACGATTTATATTCCTCTGTCATGTCATTGTACAGATTTTTCTGATTATCTTTCATTTTGGATTTTAATAATTTTTGCAAAGCTAACTGTGATAGTTGAAACATTAGAAAAGTTACCTTATAACACCCAGGATTCACTAAATATGACGACATAACCGGAGACAGCAAACCTTTCCCGCTAAAATCATTTATAAAGCATGAAACCTCATTTCTATATACTCTTTCAGTTTTCGTATCGTAAAGGGGCCAGGACATCGGCACACGAGGATCGATAATTCCAATCAAGTAATGGGTCAAGTGATTAAACAGGTTCTGCGTAGGTTTTTCCAGAGCATTCTCTTTGAATATCTTGCTCAATTCTATCGGCATCGCCTGGAGCTTGCTCATAAGCCCCACATTCAAGAAAGTTTCTCTTTTAAACTCCGCTATAAGGTCTCGCTGCATGGTTACCATGTTTCCTATGTATTTTTACCACTTCACACACTTTATTCAAACACTATCGTAATATGGATATCATATCAGTTTCTTTATGAAATCACGACAAAACATTAATGCAATTTATCTCAAGAAATTCAGATAGATGCAAAAAAATTGCAAACAAACTTAGATTCGAGTTTGAAAACAACTAATCGAAAATTTGAAATGTCAAACAAAGTTTCCGTTAGGGTCTATGGTTTTAAATGCTCAAATATAGAGATAAAATAGTAGTAGGTAGTAGTTAGTGAGATAGTAGAGTGTGAGGTGGTCGTTAAATCAATAAACTGTTTTTATAAACAGCAGATGTTCGTCATTGAATTAACTGTTAACTTTTGTTCTGTGCTGTTAATCTTCAACGAAAAAACCTGTTCAAAATATGAACCTAATAAATTTTGTCAACGTTAACGTAACTTGCAATGCAACGAAAAATAAACATGTTGAAAATATAAAGCTAATAATAAATGTCGTCAACGTTAACGTAACTTTCAATGCAATGAAAAATAAACCTGTTGAATATATAAACCTAATAAATTCCGTCAACGTTAACGCAACTTGCAATGCATCGAAACCACAGATCACTATAATTAGTACTACGATCGAAACCCGTTGACGAATTAACAGCTTTTTTAACCTGTTGACCATTGACGAAAAACAGCTACATTAAATTAATTTTAAAACTGTCAATGACAAACCTCTATCAAATAGTGATGTACCAACACTAAGTTTTTCTGCCAAGTCATTATTACTGGATCATGAATCACAAAATAAGACTGTGATGCCTTTTGCTGAGAACTATAATTATAAAAAAATATATTTTATGAAATTATTATGATAGTAAAAAGAGCTAATTAAAATGAGTGCATATTGCATATCCTAGTGTTACCCCGGTCACTCACATGCGTAAAAATATTCGTACATTATACAAATGTGCCCTCACATGCGTGCAAACATTTGTACAATGTACGAATATTTTTACGCATGTGAGTGACCGGGGTCAGATATACCGTTTGTATTCTGTGAGATATACTATTCGCAAACTCAGCGGATATGCGAATGGGTTCGCAAACTCACTATGGAAACCCGTTTGCATTTGATAGATAGATAAACACTTTATTGGTACACCACAAACAAGATCTAAAAACTAATAACAATTCATAATAACTAGTGTAACAATGGGCGGTCTTATCACTAAGATATATAAAGTACCTACTCTGTGAGCACAACTGGTTGCACGAATGTGTAGGAGACTACGCGAAGGTTCGAGGTTCGCGCCCTTTGATGTGCATAAAAAAACCGACACAACTTGGAAAAGCATGAATGCAGCGAAAACTTTGCATAATTATTTGCAAATGTCGTCCTACACTTGTGGGTTTTTTTTTTTTATTATTTTTATTTAATGAGTACAGCCACATTATACATATACATATACATTTTTACATAATTTTAATTTTACATAGTCAAGTTCTTATATGTATTATAACAATATATAGGCGTACATAGCATTCGCTATAGAGCTCGTTATTAATTAAATATTATATGAGTGAATATAAACAATTGGAAAAAACTTAAATGATATGAATGAATACAATTGAAAAAACTTAGACAAAATGAACAAAAATGAACGAGTAGGTATTATAAAAGTTAAGAAAGAAAAAAAGATAATTAAAAATTAAACAAATAATAAGATACATAAGATACTTTAAGATTATACATGAATAAAGAAAATAATAATAATATATTTCAAATAAATAATTAATGAAAGTGTTTTTAAGGATTGGTATTGTTATGATCGTTAATGGGTGTGTAATGCTCAATGATTTTTTTTCTGAATGAGGGAAAGCTATTGTGGAATACGTCAAGGTCGTGAATTATATTGGATAGTTCATTGTACTGTTTGCAGATACGAGTAAAGGGGCATTGTAATCCAAGATTTGTTCGTGAAAAAGGTACATGAAGTAAGTTGCGAATGGGATTTGGGATGTCGTGGATATTTGTGAGGAACTGTCAATTTTTTTGTGGGTTCGCGTATTCGTACGCATGTGAGTGACCGGCATTAGCGATCCCAAAAATGTAGGTACATGAGACGTTTTAATCAGTTCAGTTATTTTTTTGCTTTTTGCAACTTTTAATGCTTTACACAATTAAATACTTCTAATAAAAATTGTGAAACAAAGAATTTTAATTTGCCAACGCTATGTTTAATTTTGTCTCAAATGTAAGCTCAGCTTTACAAGATTTTCAATGTGTCAGTTTGATGCCTGTCCCAATTTTCATGTGGATTATTTTTTACAAGATTTGTTTTGTTGTTTTACTATAAAACTATTTAAATATTGTTTTAGCCAGTTACAATATTTAACACCACAAAATATATTAATATTCTAACCACCTTATCACAGGGATATATAAAAATAAATAAATTATCTTCGTAGCATCACTTGTCACAAAACCGAAGTTGAAACTCGTAGTACTATTAGAGTGATCTGTGTTGAAACTCCATTTTAGAATAATGATATTTTTATTTATGGTTGTTTATCGATATTTTCGATGGATTGAATATTATGAAACAATGGAAATGGAAAATAAAATTAAGTCATATACTTAAAACATTAAAAACAGGACGATTTTTACGCAGTCACCAAACTGACCACTATATCCTTACAATGTCCATTTATTTTGCATAATATTTGATAAGGGAAATAATATATATATTATTATAAATATTTATATATTGGGACTTGGTACAGGTGGAGGATAACTTTCAGCATCAGGAGCTACTATCATCGACCTTCTAATTGTTGTGGGCGTCGGTGGGTAATGTTGGATGCAGAAATAAGGCTCGTACACTCGATTAAGTCGTTTATATTACCGTGCGTTCAGAAAGGTACACCTACAAGAAGAACGCACAAGAAACTTGCAGGACTTCATTCTTTTAAACCAAAGGATATATCTTCACAATGTCTTTAACACTAACGATACGCGGTATACATTATATATCGACACTAATAGCACTAAGTACGTTATAGAGGTATATCCGAACTCGAGATGGTTTTGGTTGCGACCGTACGCGCCGCTTGCCAGAGACAGCCTGCCTCGGCAGATCGGCGCGATACGAATCTAACCAACTCCATCAAGCGCCACAGAAGCGCTTGCGTTGCGGACACAACTCCTTCCTTCAAACGCGTCAGGGGGCGCTGGCGTTCCGGATATGACTCGACTCCCGACACGGCCATTCTGACTTGCACACGTCCTCGTGTGCGAGTTATCCTGCAGACAAAACATGACACGAGTAAATCCTTTTCCACTCGGTCACTCCTGACCAAACTTAAATGCTCCCATTTTCAAAACCCAGATACAGAGTCCCTGGAACTATGTTATTTTATCTTCAACTAATCCTTACGGGAATGTCCGATAACCAAGTACTTATTACCAAATAAATTATGACAAAATTGGGGAATAGGTATGCGAAACAACAATTATTACTACTGAGACATTCCTTAAGTGGACGTTTTATTAAACTCTACCACCTTTTACGGGAACCTACAGGTGGACCTTTTAAGTCTCTAGCCGACCATCAATATTATCATAGGAATAGACCTACATATTTCCAGCGTACGGATCAAACTTTAAAGTCAAAGTAAATCATGGAGACTAAGCAGGCATACATAAAAACTATCTGGTCCGATTGAGGAATGTATCCGTACAGCCAACCTTTGCGGGTGTGACCGGGAACACGTTCCGTCGGCCAAGATACCAACGGAGAGAACTGCAGGCGTACACATTAACCGTCCTGGTCCGATGGTGAAGCGTTTCCGTACAGCCAGCCCTTGCGGATATGACAGGGATAACGCTCCGTCGGCCAGGATAACCACGAGTTCCACAGCAGGCATAGACATACATCTGATCCGATGGTGGAGCGTTTCCGTACAGCCAGCCCTTGCGGATATGACAGGGATAACGCTCCGTCGGCCAGAATAACCACGAGTTCCACAGCAGGCATAGACATACATCTGATCCGATGGTGGAGCGTTTCCGTACAGCCAGCCCTTGCGGATATGACCGGGACAACGCTCCTTCGGCTAGACTAACCATCTAGTACACATCTCTTACTAAATATCAGTGTCAAAGTCAAATACATCTGGTCCGATGAGGGAGTGTTTCTGTGCAACCAGACCCGGCGGGCGTGACATAGCTAACGCTCCGTCGGCCAGAATATCCGTCATACACACTAGACACTCGAACAACAGTTTCAAAGTCAAATCTTTCTATTAAATTTGGTTGCAAGAAGACATCTATGCTAGTCAACCAAGACAATAAGCTACGAATCCACGGTGAGTTATAAATATGCGGTGCAAAATGTGCGGAAAGATATAATATCTCTATGAGATGAACAATGAACGCACAACAAATTTGTAGGGTTTAATTTTTTTTTTTACTGGTGTTAGATTTGTTTTTTTTTATTTTTTCGCAATGCCATCTTTAGAATAGAATACATTACTCTTATCATGAAGTTATGAACATAGAAAACGAAATTACACTGGATCTGATACGTGCTCGCGAGTTTCCCCTATGTCTCTATGGTCCTTACAACAATGACAATGGTCTCGCTACTTTTCCGGGTAAAAGTCAGAGGCGAAGATATGTAGTTAGATCTTTCTTATTACTATAAAAAACTCTTACCACGATTTCTTATTGCTGCTCACTAGCGCAATTTTAGTATTGATATGAGAACACTTGTTAAAAAAATTCAGGGCTCTAGGTAACATTTATGATTCATCATTCTCTATCTAAACTTAGTTTCACAATTACTTCTTCAGCCCTTTCCGTGACATAAAAATTTCGAGGCATTCAGAGCCGAATATTCTCATTTGTGGGCAAATATCAGTCATACAGCAGTAGCATCTAAATCATTAACAAGTTAACTACAAAACTTCACATAAGACAAAAATCTTTTCTTACTAATGAGAATAATTCGGCATCAGAATCTTAAGTTAAATGGAACGATCACCTATGTATTGTCACTTCGCCCGACGCGACAACGACGCTTATCTCGCTCAGCACTGCACTGATCGTGGCACCGGCATCGCCACCGCCGGCGCGCCACTGCTCCTGCACGTTCACTTGGCTATTGTGTCTTTAAGAGTAGGACACTGCATATTCTTTCTAGGATCTGCAAGACAAAAAAAAACTACAAGACCTATGTCAAAACTTAGACACTAGAATCAATTCCCGTACAAAAGTCGCGATACAACCACCCTCCACACAGACACCGCACACATGGAGCTCCGCACACACGCAAAAGTGCGCGTGAGGTGCGTTTCGAGCTCACGGGGGCTCGTCGAAAGCCCAATCCCGCTCGCATGGCGAGAAAGGCCCGACTAGTTGGCGGATAACAGTGTCCATTCCCTACGTACTATCATTATCTCTTCTGTGCCTATGTTACACATTAAAAATATCCAGCTCTACCTATTATTACCATTGACTTCAGAAACTAAACTTCAATAAGATCAATTTAATTCTACAATTTCATCTTATTAGTACTGTAATAGATGATAGTAAGTATAACCAAAATAAATAATTTGTGATTGCTTAACCTAAACATGAAATTTATTTCTCATTCTTGAAATTTTTAATGCTAATGTAGAGTTAACTAGTAGTTCGCCTCGAACTAAGACCTCGAGAATTTATGTAGACATAATATCTCACGACTGTATTATATATTTCGAACAAAACATACCGCGAGTTAATAACATACAGCGCCATCTAGCGTTGAACGACTTAGTGAATCGTGCCACGTTTATCTTTCTATAACTTCGCAACCCCTTGACCGATTATGCTCAAAGTAAAATTATAAATTCCTTATTATCTTCTCTACCTACATACCTAATTTTATGAAAATCCGATCATCTTAATAAAATTATTGAGACCTCAATAGCTCTGGAACACATTGGTTGATTATTATATAAACCACCTGCTTGCAAACTTTTATCAAGATTGGATCAATGGTTTCCAATTTATCTTCGATCTAACTTACAAACCAGATGTCAATGCTTTTAAGCTGGTACAAGCGCTTTTCTTTTCCACTATTCGATTCGTAGACCTCGCTTCACTCGGACGATTTATCGCTGATTGAATAGTAGTAAGAACTACAATCTAAAATCTCCAATGAGATTTCTGATTCGACGATAGCTCAGTCTCCCTTGACGCCTTCTTCACTATTCGGCCCTTCGAGCACCCTCATAACCCATAGGGAAAGAAGATCGACATAGCATAACATCACGCCTTTCACCCCGAGGGGTAGGCAGAGGTAACTATGACCAAGTCTAGTTTTAAGTCCTATGTAATGGGGCGAGCCTATTGCTCTCCACCGGACACAATTTGAGATTCAAGGCTGTCATTGGGAATTTTCCTACTGGAAATATCCAGTATCACTTTTCGCCAAACTCAGGGATCGAACCTGGGACCTTACGATCGGGAGTGGCGCCTGCCACCATTACGCCACCGATGCAGTCGAGATCGACCACTGCCTATGATGACTAGCCCCAGCCGGAATGTTATTTTCATCAAAACTGTTTAGTATGAAAATTCAGCAAATTAAATAATTACAAAAAAAAAATGCAAGGATATGGATAATACTACAAGTAATCTATAGTAAATGCATCGACACACCAGATCATCATCATGAGACTCCATCGTCATGACACCGCACATAATCCTGTAGTTCCTCGGTCAGCTATTTCATTGTCCTGATATTATGGTCCTGTGACTTCACTAAGTATGTGTAAGTGATAACTTCTTTAAATTACTTCATGGTACAAATTCCTGCAAATAAAATACAGCACAGTATTTGGTCTACTTCGACAATTTTAAGACAGATTGAGCATTGGAAGATAGAATGAATTCAAAGGAATAGCATGTTGTTCACATGAAGTCTATGTCTAGTCAGTCTTTGAGGACTACTAAATTGAGGGAGAACTGTCTGTTGAAGTTAGTATATTTAATATTTTCTAAAGATATCTTTTGCTACCTATCACCGTAACATTAACCACAATTGGCACCAAGTTATTTTTTTAAGTTGATAGTATTGATTTAGAACAAATATACGATATCAGGTCTGTTTGGGTAAGTAGTCGATTGAATAACTTCACGTTCGAAATTTGAAAAATATTTTAAACAGAGAATTACCAGAATACCATAATTACACAATTATTATTACCATCTTAGCAAATTATGAATATAGCTGCTATCGTAGAACTATACATTTTAACATTTCAAAGAGTGTTCTGGTGTAGCTCACACACATATCTTGTTCACACACAACCTACATAGCAAACAACTTGAAAAGTGCTCACCGGTTTTCCACAAGTACTTGTATACCAAGGATACCAACCAAACAACCAACTGTTATACCAACAGTTGAGCGCCAATTTATTCGAAGATGGTGTAGATAGGTTTTTCTCTCATTTCCCATCGGCTGGCTTCTATACTCAACTCACTTCTATGACTGTTGCTATGGTGATTTCTTCTTTGGTTCATCTTTCCAAGAATTAACGACTTGCGAACGCGGGTAGTTGTTTTTTTTTCTTCTCGCTCGGGTTTTCGCTATTCATTTTAATATCCGAAGTACTCAATGTTTCGGTCGAAATGAAACACGTGAAAAGTACACTTATCTGCCATCGCGCACCATGATCTTGCCTCCATAGCTTCATTTCTCAGGATCAAATGCTCGTAAATCACCACTTCGTCTCGTGTCGGTGATTGCAGCGCCTCGGTCAATACTCACGTGTTCGTTTTTTTTATTTCTGGAACATGGCCGTTCTGTATGGTACCCGTGAGATACTCCTTTCCGCGTTCTGATCCAACACTGATCCCACGCCTGATATTGGGACTTGGTACAGGTGGAGGATAACTTTCAGCATCAGGAGCTACTATCATCGACCTTCTAATTGTTGTGGGCGTCGGTGGGTAATGTTGGATGCAGAAATAAGGCTCGTACACTCGATTAAGTCGTTTATATTACCGTGCGTTCAGAAAGGTACACCTACAAGAAGAACGCACAAGAAACTTGCAGGACTTCATTCTTTTAAACCAAAGGATATATCTTCACAATGTCTTTAACACTAACGATACGCGGTATACATTATATATCGACACTAATAGCACTAAGTACGTTATAGAGGTATATCCGAACTCGAGATGGTTTTGGTTGCGACCGTACGCGCCGCTTGCCAGAGACAGCCTGCCTCGGCAGATCGGCGCGATACGAATCTAACCAACTCCATCAAGCGCCACAGAAGCGCTTGCGTTGCGGACACAACTCCTTCCTTCAAACGCGTCAGGGGGCGCTGGCGTTCCGGATATGACTCGACTCCCGACATATATATAATAAAATACATTTTATAGTCCGTCAGACTATCGAGTACAACCTACAATCTTTAAATATCTTAAAAACTTAAAATACAACTTTTAAAAAACACTTATTTTTATCAGGGTACACTTAAAAGTAAAAATGCCCTTAAACATAGTACGCTGCACAGATCTTAGGTATTAGATCTGTGGTACGCTGGGATAAAACTACAAAAATTTTTATGACATTGGCATTTCGTATTATCTAAATAAACTGACACTTGACACTTAACCTCAAAATTTTAAACAGCAAGCGCACCAGGCACCAAGCGGGGGAGTACAAACAAAGCTCACGTGTTCCGTGTTTGAGTATATACATTTTTATTAAATCATCATGAGAAAGTGAAGTGAATACTGAATACAAAAATGGTACGTGAAACAATCTACAGTGCATGTGCTATTAGAAAACGGTGTGAAAATGTGTATTTTTCCAGAGTAAGCTGTACGTTTTGTACGAGCATAGCGCAGGCTATGCGTTGTTCCGGGTGGCGGAATTCGAGGAGCTAGCGGCGTTCCTGCCTCAAGTGGAAGAGTCTGTGACTGATCTGCAGCGGTTCAACTCTGTGGTGACGCTCATAGGATTCCAACCTTATAAGTCGGCTGTTGTAGCGTTGGAAAACATCAATTCAATATCTGAAGGTTAGAATAAAGATAATCACGTTTTTACACAAAATCAAATAAAGCCTAGAGTAATGTTTAGCACGAAATCACGGGTTGGGCTCGGAATCGAGTGGCACGAATTTGAGAGCGGGGTAGGGGTAGGGAAACATCTGTTCGTCTGTCAAGACCCTTCTCGGGAACGCCTTGTTATCAAGCTAAAACTAATATTAAAAATTCAAGTCTATGGTCCCTTGCTGGTGTAAAAGAAACAAATGTCTAAGTCAACACAATTAAAAGATACGGCCATTTTAGCTCACATTTCCATGCTTCAATGGACTTCATTAGGGTACTCCCTGTTGGCCTAGCATCATGGCATTTAGCAAGAAGCACAATCTCATATCACATGTGAAGGAATAAATCCCAAAACCGTAAAATAAAAAAACCATGTTAGCAGTAGATTGAAACTAGATGACGATGTTCTTAAAATGCGGTAGAGTTTTGTTCAGGTATCTAGGTATGGAACCCTACACTAAGCATACTTACCAAGGTATATGCCTTTATAACAATTTATTTTATTTTAATTTATATAGGGTCATTGTGCCAGTGTACAGACACTTAGTCGACTTGTCGTCTTTAAAGAGATGTAATTTATTAAAGAAAAACAATTTTAATGGATAAAATAATTTAATAGTTTAAAAAAACATCAAACTAACTGATGAATTACACTTTTAATTATTTAATTTCACATATAATTCATAATTTAAGGATTAATCAAAAATGCTATTTTTTCAGTGTACAGAAACCACTCGTTTGCTATATGTCCACATTTTACGTCAGTACACGGACAATCCCGGTCCTTGGAAAAAGAACTTAATGACAATCGCAATAAAGTTTCATGATGGGTTTTATTAATTTAACTTTTTATAAACATTTATTATTATATTAATGAAATCTGCAATTAATTATTATTACAAATAATAAAAGCAATGTTTTAGAAAAAAAATCAATATTATTTTTATAAAGTTGCTATAAATCTACATATTATATTAGCATTAAATATCTATATTAACTGAATAATTGTTAAAAGTGATTAATGTTTTAGTATTTTATATAAATAATTTAAAATAACTGTAAAAAAATTAAAATTACCAATATTAAAATAACTAAATAGTGAGTGGTTGACAATTAGTCAATAGGCGACCAGTGACCACCGCAAATGAAGACGTTTATATTTCTGTTGATTTGTTGTATTTTCCTGTTCATATACTAACGTCTCATTAAAATTGTATGAACTCATGTCCGCATACTGGCAGAGGCTTAGTTTCGGTCTGCCCTTTGGCGAATACCTATAATATTAACAAAAACTTAAGTATTTTGTTCATCATATTAATTTAGACTTAAATCAATCTATATATTAACACTCCAAGCACAAAATATGTGTATTAGCTTCACTAAATTAATTTATATTGACAATTGAACTTCTTTCTCACTTTTCTAACTACTTTCTCTTTTTCTAATTTTTTCGTATGATTTTGATGTGTGTGCTCTGTCTTGTATTCTTTTATTTATTTTGCGAAAAGAAATTAAGTGAAGTATATGAAAATTAGTACAGAGGATAAAGGACAAACAAAGCTTGATATATCAATGCAAATATATTTGTGATGTTATAGGTATACTCTAATTTTTAATGACTTTCTTCAAGGTGTCCGTGTGACGGAGGTGGTCGGGCAACCGGCATCAACCAAAACTATTTTTCAAAACAATATTTTCCCACCTACAGGCATAGTACCAGAGGACCTCAACCTCTTCCTAGAGGGCGCCCTGCCTAAGCGTAAGAAACGTAGCAAGTGCATACTGGGCGTGTTGGACCCTAAACTAGGAGCAGCTATCAGTGAGGCGCTAGAAATACCATGCTCACATACTGGCGCTGTGCCGGAGGTGCTCAGAGGTAAGAAATAATCATCATTTTGCCGTAATAAGCCTTAAGTAAAGTAGATTTTATATAGGTTTATGTACGGGTAGACCTCGTTGCCGCCTGGAGAAGTACCACACCTTTGCCAGTTATTAATCCGCCAAGCACGTTCAATGTGCAAACATTACTGTGTTCTGGTCTGAAGGGCAATGTTACCAGCGAAATTACTGGGCATGACGAGTTTCAACAACTAATATCTCGGGGTGACAGGCGCAATGCAGTGCCGTGCAGAATTTTGAACTTTAAAACATTGGGTGGCAATGTGTCTGATATGGGCAATCATGATGCTTACCATCAGGCACCTGATTTGCTCGTCTTGTTTTCACTATAATAAAAAAGTTTTTATACATATGCATAACATAACATAACATACATTCACGCCTTTTTCCCGAAGGGGTAGGCAGAGGTGTACCCAGGACTCGGTCCCATAGTAGACACACCCACATTTCGCCAGTATGTTATTGGTCCCATGTAATAGGGGGCGAGCCTATTGCCATCTACTGGGCACAGTTCCAGACTCCAGGCAGTTATTGAGATAATTCCTAATGGAAAAATCCAATATTTAACACTGCCTGACCTGGGGATCGAACCCGGGACCTCTTGATTGGCAGTCGAGCAGGCGCCCTCTACGCCACCGAGGCAGTCATACATATGCGTTCGGGCCATTATACCTTTAGTATGTTTCTTGATTTCGGGTGACAGTGTACCGAGACTATGTGTTTAGCATGTACAATTGGAACGTAAAATTCATAGGTATTCGCCACCACTTCCACGCCCTCATCAAAGGCCTCACCCTGAAAGCGTGCAGTGTAGCCCAACTCGGACTGGGTCATTCATATTCGCGCGCCCGCGTCAAGTTCAATGTGCACCGAGTCGATAATATGATTATACAAAGTATTGCTTTATTGGATCAACTGGATAAAGACGTTAATACGTTTTCTATGCGGATCAGGTGAGTAATCAATCATTATAGTAATAGTTGTAATTTGTACTCAGGTTTGGTAAAACCTGACATATCATCATCATCATCATCTCAGCCGTTGGTAATCCACTGCTGAACATAGGCCTCCCCCATAAAGGTTCATAAGGAGTTTCGGGTCGACAGTCGGCACTTCTATTTTTCCATCTAAAAATCGCTTAAAAACAGACTGAAAATAAAATATCAAGAAAGCTCCCCAAGTACGGAATTACGCCTGCCTGAGGCAGATGAGATTTGCTCGTCTTGTTACTCACTATCATAAAAAAAAAGACGATAGATTTTTTCATTAGGATTTATTCCAGTTATAACAACAAATAACTAATTTTATTCAAAACATCTATTTCAGAGAATGGTATTCCTACCACTTCCCAGAGCTGATCAGCATCGTTCCAGAGAACCATTTATACACGAAATGCGCAGAATACATAAAAGACAGGAAGACATTGTCTGAAGAGTCAGTGGAAACATTGACAGAGATCCTGGGAGACTCGGAGAGGGCTCAGGCTATCGTGGACGCCAGCAAGATGTCCATGGGCATGGATATATCGCCCGTTGATTTGATTAATATACAGATGTTTGCTGGACGCGTGGTCGCATTGCATAATTACAGGTAAAGCATTTTTTAGGCTTTTTAGGCATATTGGACAAAAAGTCCATTTGTCCACAAATCCCCTGGGCTAGCTACTTGGGCGCCGGCAGGGGATTTATAGAACATTGTTCCACAAATCCCCTCCACAGGGGAATTGACCCCAGACTGAAAAAGCAAGGCTTTAACAGTTTGACGTGTCTGTGTATCTTGTGTCTGTCTGTGGCATCATAGCTCCTAATCAAATTGGCATATTTTAATGCGTTTTTTAGGGTTACTCAAATGGAAAAAGGAACGCTTATAGGATCACTTTCTTGTCCGTCTATCTGTTTGTCTGTCAAGATCCTTTTTATTGGGAACGCGTTGAGGTATCAAGTTGAAACTTATATCAACAACTCAGGTCTATGGTCCCTTGCTGCTGTAAAAACATCAAACTTTTAAGACAACACGATCAAAATTCACATTTCCAAACTTTGCACAATATACGAAAACCTCTAGGCCTATCTCTCCCCATTGGCCTAGCATCATGAAATTTGGCAAGAAGCAAGATATTACAAAAGAAGGAACTTATATCACAAAGGAATAAAATAAATCCTAAAACGATTAAAAAAAAAAAGCTGTGCCATTAGAAAACTATATTATAATAAAATAATAATATAATGTAAATTTTTTTTTTGTTAAGGGCAGAGTGCCTTTATTGAAAAAAGACTAAACAATAGAGCTACCTACTTACTATCTACTATCTTAGATACCTAACATGTTATTTTGTTCGCTCGTTACTCTACCTAATTATTTTTCTGAGTCTACATCGTTTTGAGTTGCAATCTAGAACATATTATTGTATTAATTTATCTTTGAACTGATTGTAATTTGTTATGTACGCCAAATTAAAAAAAAAACCATAACCGTTAAATTAACCAAAAAAAAATTGTGATTATAAACCATATGTTAGCAGTAGATTAGAACTAGATGACGATGTTCTTATGTGGGAGGCCTATGTCCAGCAGTGGACTTGATGATGAATAAAGAGATTTGTATTTTGTTTATAATTGTCAGGAAACAAATAGCAGAGTACCTGCACACAAAGATGAACAGTGTAGCTCCCAACCTGACCGTGCTGGTTGGAGACCAAGTCGGGGCTCGGCTTATATCTAAAGCTGGCTCGCTGACCAGCCTCGCCAAATATCCTGCTTCTACACTGCAGATATTGGGTAAGATCAACGATATAAATAATAATAATATGGGACAATTTCCTCAAACAGACATGTTCATGCACACAAATGTTTGACCTGGCCGGGGATCGAACCCGGGCCCTGCGGCACAGAAAGCAGAGTTACTACTTAGAATGTACTACATACTAGATTTCGGGTTCGGAACACTCACTTTGCTCGATTAAAGTGCACTTCAATCTGTGCACCTTACTTTAGTATAGCTTCGACATCCATGCAGTGTGGACGCGTACGGCTAGCGGCAGCTGTGCTAATATTATGGGGAAAGAAATCGTGTATTCATTTTTCGTTTGATGTGATTACAAACTATTGTTAACGTATTTGACCATAATAAATAAACACAATTTTAAAGAACAAATATTTTTTTTGAGCAAATATTTTTTAAGAACGTTCTTATCTATTAGAATCATACGTCTAATGGGTAAAAGATAGTTTAAGATCTTAGAAAAATAAAAAGGCACCGAAAACTTGTTCGGATTAAATTGAATTTTATACTGAATCTTTGTATTGTTATTTTCTAGAACCTAGCTGTCTTTACTTTACGTAATTACTTGTAGTATTTTGTATATCTTCAAAAATGTGGGTACGTGTGAGCGAGATGGCGAATTTGCTTTGGACAGCGCCTTAGGAAATATCCAAAATACTGCCCGACCAACTCCACCTTTCTGTAAATATTGACAGGTGCAGAAAAAGCTCTGTTCCGAGCGCTGAAGACCCGGTCCAACACGCCCAAGTACGGGCTCCTCTACCACTCGACGTTCATCGGCCGCGCCGGAGTCAAGAACAAGGGTCGGATCAGTCGATATCTCGCCAATAAGTGCTCCATTGCTAGCAGGATTGATTGTTTCTCTGGTAAGACTGTTAAATATAACATAGAAAAGTTTTTTTAATTTTTTTTTATGATAGTGAGTAGCAAATCAGGTGCCTGATGGTAAGCATCATGATTGCCCATATCAGACTCAGTGCCACTCAGTGTTTAAAAATTAAATATTGTGCGCGGCACTGCACTGCGCCTGTCACCTTGAGATATTTGTTGTTGGTACTCGTCATGCCCAGTAATTTCGCTGGTAACATTGCCCTTCAGACCGAAACAGTAATGTTTGCACATTACTGCTTGGCGGATGAATAACTGGCAAAGGTGTGGTACTTCCCCAGGCGGCCCCCTGCTAAAGAGGCATACCACTACATAAATCATCATCATCATCATCTCGGCCGCAGGACGTCCACTACTGAACATAGGCCTCCCCCATAGATTTCCATCCAGTCCGGTTGTAAGCGGCCCGCCTCTAATAATCTGAAATATCTAGCTGTGTATAAATTGAAAAAATCGCCGTCACACGGCCTTGAATGTTAGATAGATAGATAAACGCTTTATTGGTACACCACAAGAAGTTCTTAAAACTAATAACAATTAATAATAACTAGTGTAACAATGGGCGGTCTTATCGCTAAGAGCGATCTCTTCCAGACAACCGTGCATGGAGAGGAGAGTAACGTAATAAACATTTGGTCGGTGGTGTTACAGAGACTTCTTTAATTATTTATATAATATTATATAGAATCATAAAGTAACATGTAGCGTCTGAGATCCAGCGGGAATACGCCCGGCTTTAAATTCGGAGTCCCTGGATCGAATCTCACCATGTGGACTTTTCGCCTGAACGCTACCATATTTCGTATGTCACGTCAAACTGTAGGTCCATATAGTTTCCTATAAGATATGTAGGGGGCAGTCTTTAGGTCATGTCGGAGGCTGCGTAGGAATCTTGTCGACCCGAAACACTGACGATATGGGTTGTCCACATAACCCATATGAATTGACTCGAGCAGTGTAATTGGGGTCACCTGTTTTGTTAGAGTATAAATTCAAATTATTATTATTATAAAGGTGACTAAAATACTTATTGGTCTATATACCTATATACATACATACATAAACCCTAATATTACACATATATTGTTCCCCCTGGTATAATATTATATTATACCATCTTGCACACTTTGATCTATCGTTGGTGTAAATCGCTTGCGGTAATAACAGTAGTGCTATATCAATGCTTATCTTATCCTCATACTCGGACATTATGTGTTTGTGTGTGCTATAGATTTAGCTACAATTATAATCATTCCTTCTTCTGATTTTGGAAAATCTAGATGCGTGAGTTTTTGATTCTATTTTATTCTTATTCTTTTATTTTATTGAATACTTCTTCTGTATGTACTACGTATCTGAAATAAAGAATTATTATTATTATTTCGTTATATACCAAACAATTGAGTTCTAACCGTTCAGTAGGTGAAATAATAACAAACAACCATCCCATATCAACCCAACTTAACTTAAAAGGCATGCCTCTTAATTATATGGTTAAGTGTTTAGTGTTTACTGTTTACGTTCTCTACTAAGTATTTACTAGCTACATTGTATATGTACAAGCTGTCGAGGGGGGCACTGGTGACTGTAACACAGGTTTTTACCAAAACCTACAACAGTCACCTCACAAGGCAGGTATAATAACCCTTATCGATGTACCTACCATATACATACTGTACTGTATTTATTTATTTATTTGATGGGTTTTATTATGGGGTTGTTGATCACTTTACCTACATAGCTCAAATAACGGAGTTTCAGGTCGCCAAGATTGCTTATAGTTAGGAATTATCTCAATAACTGCCTGGAGTCTGGAACTGTGCCCGGTAGATGGCAATAGGCTCGCCCCCTATTACATGGGACCAATAACATACTGGCGAAATGTGGGTGTATCTACTATGGGACTGAGTCCTGGGTACACCTCTGCCTACCCCTTCGGGAAAAAGGCGTGAATGTATGTTATGTTTATGTAAGATTGCTTATTTATTGACCTCCAACGTGATTTAAGGACTTCCCAACATGTCTTATATATTATAGAAACCAGTCTTTTAACGTGTCATCCGAAACACGGTGAAATTCCACATGAGATTTGCACCCATGGACTCCGGATTTGAAGTCGGTCATACTACCGACATTAGGCTACAGATGCTTAAAAAAAACTCCACCACTCCAAAATTCTAATTTTGGTTCACGCCTAAATAATAATTTGTAGTGTTAGGCCTCTTTTGCAGGGGGTCGCCTGGGGAAGTACCACACCTTTGCCAGTTATTCATCCGCCAAGCAGTAATGTGCAAACATTACTGTGTCCCGGTGTGAAGGGCAATGTTACCAGCGAAATTACTGGGCATGATGAGATTCAACAACTCATATCGTATATATCATATATATTTTTTTAATTTTATTTATTTTACCATCAGGCACCTGATTAGCACGTCTTGTCAACTCACTATCATAAAAATAATAATAATAAACTGTCGCACTGTTTTCTAAGGAGTACAATATGAAAATAGTAAGAAAAATTACACCCACGAACGGGACTTAAACCCGCACCTTCCGCACCATTCCGCGTGGTGGGCACGCAACCACTTGAGCTCCCGTGGAGGTACTAGTTATCGGCGAAATTTTTCTATCTCACCCACCTACCGCCTATAGGGCCTTATTTTCTTTTTCTCATATTCATATGCGAATGGACCGCTTAACTGTCTATATAAAAATATTATACAGCGCCATTGCCCGCTGGCATTGATGAAATATGGGAGTTTGATACCAAAACTTTGAAGCCCTTTTGGTACCCCTTAGAATGTGAATTTTTATAAATCCTTTCCTAGCACACGTCCAGATAACGAAAAGAACCTACCTTCCAAGTTTCAAATCTCTAGTATCAGTGGTTTGGGCTCGGCGTTGCATGTCAGTCAGTGAGGCATTTAGAATTTTATAAGGAATTTATTTATTTCCAGAAAACCAAACTACAGTGTTCGGCGAAAAACTTCGTCAACAAGTCGAAGATCGGCTCAAGTTCTACGAGACAGGCGACGTTCCCAAGAAGAACATAGAAGTAATGAAGGAAGCTCTAGAAGAGCTCTTGAACAGCACCGACGTTGTCGACGGTAGCGCTAAGAAGAAGAAGAAAAAGAAGAAGAAGGACTCAGTTGTTGCCATGGATGAAGACTAGATTATATTGTGACATGGGTTACATATTATGAACATTTTGTTCTTTTTTCTTTTCTTATTAAATGATAAGTGTAAATTGAGAGTTTGAATTTTTTGGTATCTCTTTTCCATTTAAAATAGGGTTATTGGTTGTTTTGATAGCACGTCAAAATTACTGAACCGATTGGGCTGAAATTTGTATGCAGGTAGCTTAGACCCGGGAACATCACAGGGTACTTTGTTTCCCTATATTCCCGCGGGAACGTTGTATACGCGGGTAAAACCGCGGGGCACAGCTTAGGTTATAATATAGTTGGGCAAGTGTCGAACCTCACTTTATTTTGTTATCCGATATTGTTTTGTGACGAATGGAAATTATTAAATCTTATAATAAGCCTCGTACACCTCCTTTTACTATATTTTTCTCATAATTCACCTCATATTCCATTATCACTGCTTTGCCGCCATATTTCCTGCTTATCTGCCTATCAGCCTATTCCATAGAGTATATCACCTCAGTTCTTCTAATATCAAACCAGTAACCTTGTCATTGTCAATATTCTTGTTGACAGCGACAAAGCCACAGACCAAAATCCACAAATCCTTACATTTGCCAAAAATACTTATTAACAGTTTGTTTCTTTTTGTTTTGTTAGTACTAAAATACGAAACATTTAATTAATTTGTGACCTACATTAAGCATAATTTCTGACAAGGGCAAAGCAAATGAAACAACTTTTTCATAAAAATACCATCTTTATTAACATTTTCCCTATTTCCTAACTCAGCAAGCTTGTAAAGCCACCTCGTTGCAGTTAATCTTAACATTAATGTTGACGCAAGCTAGTTGAGTGACAAACAGTTTGAACACGTATGGTATCGCGACGCTCGCGAGTTGTCCTTTACCGCAGAGTCTGCAGTTGTCATCGACTGTCGATATGTTGCCGATGATTGGGCCGAGGAGGGTGCCGCATTTTGTGCAGATTGTTGCCTGAAAAGATTATAAATTCACAGCCTCGTTAGCACAGATGGTAGTAACTCTGCTTTCTGTGCTGCGGGCCGCGGGTTCGATCCCCGGCCAGGTCAAACATTTGGGTGCATGAACATGTCTGTTTGAACTGTGTCTGGGTGTTATACGCTTATATAAGTATGTATATCAGTCATCTGGTTACCATAGTACAGGCTTCTAGACTAGTTTGGCACCAGATGACCGTGTGTGGAAGTTGTCCCATATTATTATTAATAATAATATACAGAATATACCTGTGTTCTATCAGAGCAATGGAACAGTCTATCCTGCAGTAAGAAGGCGGCACCATGAGAAAGCAGTGCGTCTCTCTCCATCTCCCCCAGTCTCACTCCTCCTCCTCTCTTTCTCCCCTTCACAGGTTGACGTGTCATGGCGTCTACTGCGCCTGTTGTACGGACCTGTGCGGTACGAAATGATACAGAGTGACTGATAAATCACGGATCATATTGATAGTGGTTGTTTAGTTCGAAATATATATAAAAGGTGGTGTTGGTGGGGGTTGCTTTGAAATTTCCCAATCATGGAGAAATAGAATAAATTTCCACTCAATTATTTTGTATCGGCTCTTGATCTGGCCTTCATTTGTGCAAAACCATATTTGATTAAAGAAAAGCATTTGGCTTTTTCATATAATATATGAAATTGTTGAAAAATTTTAGGTTTTTCATAATTATGAATATATATATCCGCCATTTATCAGAGACCATAACATGCCCAAGCTGATAATCTCCATAGAATATATCAGCAGCCGTTTCTCTCCGATCCACTCCGCTATACATTCTCTCTGTGCCGTAGTCATTGGAACCTCCATCTAGTAAACATCGCCTTAAAATAGGACTTTTCTGAATTCCTTTCTATGAACACACCCGCAAAATTTACTGCTGTTGTTACACGTGCGATAACTTTCTATAAGCTGTCACACGTCATTTTTTGTATGCCGTTTGACAGCTGACATTAAGCAATTAAACGCTTTCCACACTTCTACTGCTGTTCGTAATAAGCACGCCGGTCTAAATAACACAGTGTAGTGCACTGTAGTGGTAGGCCTCTTTTGCAGGGGGCCGTCTGGGGAAGTACCACACCTTTGCCAGTTATTCATCCGCCAAGCAGTAATGTGCAAACATTACTGTGTTCCGGTATGAAGGGCAATGTTACGAGCGAAATTACTGGGCATGATGAGATACAACAACTCATATCTCAGGGTGACAGGCGCAGTGCAGTGCCGCGCAGAATTTTGAATTTTAAAACACTAGGTGGCACTGTGTCTGATATGGGCAATCATGATGCTTACCATCAGGAACGTGAATAGCTCGTCTTGTCACTCACTATCATATAAAAAAAAAACACAGATATTGTTTACCTGCCATTTATCAGAGACCATATGCCTGAGCCTCTGATAATGTATCACTCCATAGAATATATCTGCAGTCATTTCCCTCCCGTCCACTCCGCTATACATCCTCTCAGTGCCGTAGTAATTGTAACCTCCCTCTTCTAGTAAACGGCCGAAGTAGTCTATGGCCGAGTCTTTCTCGTTGAAGCGGAATGGCGTTGCGTCGTACACCTGATAATTATATTAATGTGTATTCGTAATATAGCATTGTGTATAGATTGTTCTTAGTTGTATATTCTTAGTAAATAACTTATGATTTATCAAAGGAGATATGAGTTGTATTTTAATATTTATTGTAGTGTTGCTTGTTATTATGGTTAAGTATCAAGCTGTAGAATATATATGATTGTTGATTGTGTTCAAAATTCAAAAGCACTTGTTGGTTAATTTCCTTCGTTTGATGTCCAATCTCCCAACGTGTTATTGGCAAAGTTGTGGTATTATAAGCACTTTCACAAGCCACAAGATAAGAATTGAATTGAATTGAACATAATTCTTTATTTGCCTTTCAACATGGTGTTTGAGATGTTACAATATTATTATTGTTTTATTATAAGAAGCATTAGACATGTTGAGCTAATTATAGTATTATATAGCATGCAAAATACAAACACAAATCTTATCCTTAAAAATGAATTAATAATATTTAGGTAGGTACAATGACAATTTCAAATTAGATGTCATGAATTAAATACTTATAAATTAATGGGTCATTTAACATCATTTTAGATTTATTATTATTTATTATCTTCATTAACGTGCAAAAGTAGACAGAGTAGTGTTAGAATTTCCACTCAACAAAAAAGTTGCTTGTCGATAAAGGCCATACAAAAATTGCAGTTGTTTTTTTTTGGATTTATGCACTAACTGGCTTTAGACACTTTATTATACAATTACCTAATTAAAGTTGATTTTAGACACCTTTTTAGGGTTCCGTGCCTCAATAGGAAAAAAGGAACCCTTTAAGTATCACTTCGTTGTTCGTCTGTCTGTCTGTATCTCTATATGTCTGTCTGTTCATCTGTCAAGACCCTTTTACTGCCTGGGGAAGTACCACACCTTTGTCAGTTATTCATCCGCCAAGCAGTAATGTGCAAACATTACTGTGTTCCGGTCTGAAGGGTTACCAGCGAAATTACTGGGCACGACGAGTTTCAACAACTAATAACTCAGGGTGGCAGGCGCAGTGCAGTGCCGCGCAGAATTTTAAATTTTAAAACACTGGGTGTCACTGTGTCTGATATGGGCAATCATGATGCTTACCATCAGGCACCTGATTTGCTCGTCTCGTCAAAACAATATAAAAATTCATCTAGCGTTAAAGTATAAATATTATTATTTGTATAATTTTTAATAAATTTCTCTTCTTTCTTAACTTTGATAATACCTCCTCGTTCATTTTATCTAAGTTTTTTCAATTGTATTCATTCATATTATATTTAACGAGCTCTATGGCGAATGCTATGTACGCCTATATATTGTTATACATATAAGAACTTGCCTATGTAAAATAAAAATTATGTAAAGATGTATATTGACAGCCTCGTTGGCTCAGATGGTAGTAACTCTGCTTTCTGTGCCGCAGGCTTGTTGGATCTGTCTGTGTGTGTTATAATCTTATATAAGTATGTATATCTGTCATCTGGTTACCATAGTACAGGCTTCTAGCCTAGTTTGGGACCAGATGACCGTGTGTGGAAGTTGTCCCTTATTATTATTATTATATGTATAATGTGGCTGTACTAAATAAATAAATCCAAGATGTATACTCACGTGTCCATGTAAGCAGGCGGACTTGCCGGCCATACACTCGACCATCATGGCGATGGTCATCCTCGAGGGGAACCCGTGCGGGTTGAACAGTATGTCGGGTATCAACCCGGACTCTGTGAAGGGCAGGTCCTCCGCCGTCCACTTCTGGGAACATATGCCCTTCTGGCCCGCTCGGGAGGCGAATTTATCGCCCACAAATGGGTTACGCTAAAACATAACATAACATCAATCACGCCTTTTCTGCGAAGTGGTAGGCAGAGGTGTAGCCAGGATAGATAGATAGATAATACTTTATTGTACACCACACTTAAAGAACCAATACAAAGGATACAGAGAAACTATACTTAAATGTACAAGCGGCGGTCTTATCGCTAATAAGCGATTTCTTCCAGACAACCGATCATAGGATTTAGTCCCAGGATTTAGTCCCATAGTAATTACACCCAAATGTGGGTGTAATTGTCGGTATGTTATTGGTCTCATTACATAGGAGGCGAGCCTTTTGTCGTCTACCGGGCACAGTTCCAAACTCCAGGCAGTTATTGAAATAATTCCTAATGGAAAAGTCCAATATTTAACACTTAGCCTGACCTGGGAATTGAACCCGGGTCCTGCTGATTAGCAGTCGAGCCCACTACGCCAGACGCAGTCACAGAAAGAGGCTAATATTAAGCCTGGGACACTACATTAGAGGTATAAAGCTACAAGTAGCTGGGGCGTCCGTCTGGACGGTACAATTTCTATGGGCTAGACAGAGAGAACAGATAGAGATATACGCGATAGAAAGAGAGGCAGCTTGTGTGACAATAAACGATAATTAGTAAGGCGATGTGCGACCTGAATTGCACTTAAATGCGTCGGAACTAGAGTCGCTATTTATTTAAATGGATTTGATGAGTGTCCCTTCCGTACCTTTAATATTCTGTGCTAATATTACTGCCTCTGTGGCGTAGAGGGCGCATGCTCGACTGCCAATCAAGAGGTCCCGGGTTCGATCCCCAGGTCAGGCAATGTTAAATATTGGATTTTTCCATTTTTTTTTTTTTTTTTTATGATAGTAAGTAACAAGACGAGCAAATCAGGTGCCTGATGGTAAGCATCATGATTGCCCATATCAGACACAGTGCCACCCAGAGTTTTAAAATTTAAAATTCTGCGCGGCACTGCACTGCGCCTGTCACCCTGAGATAGGAGTTGTTGAATCTCATCATGCCCAGTAATTTCGCTGGTAACATTGCCCTTCATACCGGAACACAGTAATGTTTGCACATTACTGCTTGGCGGATGAATAACTGGCAAAGGTGTGGTACATTAGGAATTATCTCAATAACTGCCTGGAGTCTGGAACTGAACTGAGTAGATGGCAATAGGCTCGCCCCCTATTACATGGGACCAATAACATACTGGCGAAATGTGGGTGTATCTACTATGGGACTGAGTCCTGGGTACACCTCTGCCTACCCCTTCGGGAAAAAGGCGTGAATGTATGTATGTTTTTTTTTATGTTAATATTATAAGTCTTAAATTTCTGTACAATGTGAAAAAGTAACTCTTTCACGCCAAAATTACTGAACGGATTGGATTGAAATTTGGTATGTAGGTAGCTTAGACCCTGGAATAACATTTAGGATACTTTCATTCCAATATTCCCACGGGAACGAAGACTACGCGGGTGGAACCGCGGAGGTACAGCTAGTTAGTAATGATAATGAAACAAAGTTTTTGAGTATTATTACAAATATGTTTTTTTAATGCGTTTTGTGCATTGAATAATTTAAAAATAGTAGAATAAAGTAGTGTTACACTAGGGGATAAAGATATCCATTGCACATCCAACTACCTCGTATAGGTAGTTTTAGTAAATAAAAACCGAGTTATAATGGGTTTTAGCGCCGTGTGTTACACTACACTTTTTAATTTCATCAAAACATTTTGGCTTATAACATCTTATACGTGCGACACCAAAAAAACATAATCTCGCTAACAAACAAAAATTTACTTTATCGCCTAGAGGTTGAAAAGTAATTTTAGCCCCGCTCTGGCACGCAACAATGACGGACTTTTAGAGCAAGACGTCTGTTTGATCTGGGTGTTATAAGCGTATATAAGTATGTATATCAGTCATATGGTTACCATAGTACAGGCTTCTAGTCTAGTTTGGGCCCAAAGGTCCGTGTGTGGAAGTTGTCCCATATTATTATTAGTACCTGGATGAACGAGCTTTGCTCGGTATTATTTTTTTTTTAAAATAAAATGTCATTTTCTAAAAATGATTCCTAGCTAGATCGATTTATCGCCCCCGAAACCCCCTATATACTAAATTTTATGAAAATCATTGGAGCCGATTCCGAGATTCCAATTATATATAAGAATTGCTCATTTAAAGATATAAGATTATGAGTGAACAAATAGGTATTATAGTCACCTGTATTCTAAGCACGATGCAAGCCTTTTTACTGGTTTCCTTGAAGTGTCCACATTGT
The DNA here is from genome assembly GCA_947063395.1 of Hemistola chrysoprasaria. Classification (NCBI taxonomy): domain Eukaryota; kingdom Metazoa; phylum Arthropoda; class Insecta; order Lepidoptera; family Geometridae; genus Hemistola; species Hemistola chrysoprasaria. The sequence continues at coordinate 9,085,656 of OX346730.1, forward strand.
CTGACGCTGTCCACATATACTTCTTCCTTGCCGTGGTACTTCTGACATATGTATTTGTTCTTCTCGCTGTCGAAATAACTGCAACACAAGGACAAACAATTTCAACAGATTGTTATATATTCTCAGAGCGGTGTGAAATCCTGTTGTACTCACAACAAATTTTACAAATTTGTTACAAATTTTATTTTATAATCACTAACTTATTCATATGGGTGCGAGACATGGGCACTAAACAAATTTCATAGAGACAAATTACAAAGCTGCCAAAGAGCTATGGAAAGGAGTTTGTTAAATATCAAGAAGCTGGACAAAATTAATAACAAAATAATTAGGAACACAACAGAGATAACAGATATTATACTGAAAAAATTTGACGAACAAAAATGGAGATGGACAGGACATATGATTCGCGACAAAAAGGAAAAATGGAGCAAAGTAGTCACAAACTGGTACCCCAGAGACGGGAAAAGAAGTAGGGGAAGACCTGTTACAAGGTGGGAAGATGAAATTAAACAAACAGCTGGACCATTCTGGAAAAGGGCTGCACTAGAAAGAAAGCACTGGAGTGAGCTAGAGGAGGCCTTTGCCGACAGGCACTCGGATATACGAGACATAATATAAATACAAATTTAGAAAGTAGGATTTTTTGTTATGTAGTATATTTCCAATATAGGCTTATTATTAACATATTCATAAGTATAGAAACGACGACATGTGCACCGATTGCATGAATACCGACATTGCAAAAATATAATTTTAAAATTAATTCCTAAATATATTAAAATAATCTTAATATCATTAAACTTCAAACTTATAATATTATTCTTCTCTTAATTATATACAATCTTATAACTCTAAGTTTATAAATTTTAATAATCTTATAAAGAATATTGTTATTATTATTTTAACATACGATTTATTTTTTAATTTTAATATTTGAATACCACCAATAACTATTTCATTGAATTTTAATACAGAAATGGATTTTGGAAATGGAAAATTGTTATTAAATTGCTGTAAATAATAAATAATAATAATTAATAAATTAAATTATATTATATAACTCTGACAACATTAAAAAAAAACATAATATTATAAAAAAACTGCTTATAAATATTATAAAAATCATAATTTAGACCAAAGTACTTCTATTTTGGATTTAAATATAATTAGGAACCTAGATAACTAGTGTCTCATTCCGAATAACGTCATTATATGTTGGAAATTATACTCTAATTTTGCAAATAATAAACATAACATAACATACATTCACGGCTTTTTCCCGAAGGGGTAGGCAGAGTTGTGCCCAGGAATCAGTCCCATAGTAGATACACCCACATTTCGCCAGTATGTTATTGGTCCCATGTAATAGGGGGCGAGCCAATTGCCATCTACCGGGCACAGTTCCAGACTCCAGGCAACTATTGAGATAATTCCTAATGGAAAAATCCAATATTTAACACTATGCCTGACCTGGGGATCGAACCCGGGATTGATTGGCAGTCGAGCATGCGCCCACTACGCCACCGAGGCAGTCAAATAATAATATTTTTAATAAGGGATAAAATAAATAATACATACCAACATATAGGGTCATCCGGTTTGATTCGAGCCCCGACCGGGGGCAACCCGTCCTCATCAATGAACTCCGCCAACCCGGGTTTCTCAGGGTCACGTTGAAAGAACGACTCGCTCCGGGTCAACTCTACTATTTCTGTTTTATATACAGAACCCGCCGCGAAACCGCGCTCGTATGCCGACTTGTTTATTATCATCGCGTCTTCCATGTCGTAACCCTAAAACAAAAATAAATCAAAATGGTTTACGTCAGAAATAAAAATCAAAATTAGTCAAAACTTTTCACTATGAAACCAGCTCTGTGGGGCTATTGGCGTTTTCGGTGACTATCACTTTAGTGACTATTATCTTGATTTGACATTAACTATAAATGTCAAAGTCCGGTTACTAACCAAAGACATTATGATAAACTTACTAAGTAGACTGTGCACTGTGTCGGTCCCGAGTGAGAACCACTCGTAGTGTCTATCCTTTTCCTTTTCTTTCCTCCAAGTTTGACAGTAAAGTCTTGTTAGAAACGTAAAACGTCTTTGTAACTAACTCAAACCACAGAACATAAAGACATAAGCCTGATAGCGACTGGTGATTATGAAGAACGCCAATAGCCCTGCAGCTCTGTGGGGCTATTGGCGTTTTCGGTGACAATCACTTTAGTGACTATTATCTTGATTTGACAAGTAGTGATGTCAACTACAAATGTCAAAGTCCGGTTACTAACCAAAGTCATTATGATAAACTCTAACTCTAATTTCTAACCAATGGTTAAATCGTGTGGAAAAAATAGTTAACCAGGGAACAAAAAACGAATTTTGTCGAATTTTAACTACTTATCAAAAATTTTAAACATTGGTCGACATAACCAGTGATCAAAAAACCCAGCCTAAGTAGAGTGTGCACTGTGTCGGTCCCGAGTGAGAACTACTCGCAGTGTTTATCCTTTTCCTTTTCTCTCCTCCAAATTTGACAGTGCACAGTCTTGTTAGAAAAGTAAAACGTCTTTGTAACCAATTCAAACCACATAAAGACTTAAGCCTGATAACGACTGGTGATTATGAAGAACGCCGATAGCCCCACTGTTCGCGCAAAAAAAATATTTATTTCACCAAAGTACTGAACGTTACAACAAAGTATTGTACGTTATAATAGGCAAGTCATAACTCAGTCAGTAATATAACATATTGAGATTAGGGTTGCAGGGCTTTAAATAAAATGCGCAGTGGTGAGGGAAAGGTGTAATTTACTTGTTTTAGAGTTATACACAAAAATACACCGCCATTAGCCGAGCACAATATAGAGCAGAAAAAAAAAAAAAACTTAAATACTACTAGGGTTGAGACAAAATCATAGGGATGTGCTTAGTGCTTATATTGAAACATTACAACACATTACATTATTATTATTACTTATATACATTATCTTATAATGTATGTGGCCCAGATGACCGTGTGAGCAAGTTGTCTCATGTTATTATTATACAGGTACAAAATTATTTTGTATCTTAAAACTATATGTATATAATGTAATGTTAGGCCTCTTTTGCCTGGCGAAGTAGCACACCTTTGCCAGTTATTCATCCATCAAGCAGTAATGTGCAAACATTACTGTGTTCCGGTCTGAAGGATAATGTTACCAGCGAAATTACTGGGCATAATGAGTTTCAACAACTCATATCTCAGGGTAACAGGCGCAGTGCAGTGTCATAATTTTGAATTTTAAAACACTGGGTGGCACTGTGTCTGATATGGGCAATCTAGATGCTTACCATCAGGCACCTGATTTGCTCGTCTTGTCATTCATTAACATAAAAAAAAGAGGTTGAATATCTCACCCTTCCACGTACCGGTCAAGTTTTCAGAAAGTGTGTAAAATTTACGTATTTCAAAAAACCTTTTAATTTTCGATTTAAAGTTTAAACCAAACATGTTTATATCAAATGTAGCAGTATACCAAATGAAAGTTATATCAAATGAAATTATATCAATTGTTTTTATACCAAATGAGACGCACCCATTTCTGCAATATGTATGTATTTCAAGAATTCTGGGAAGAACTGCCTTCTGGTCCACAGCTTCCGCTTTTCCAGGAGTCAGAGCGTCCACTTACTAATTGTTAAAAAGTTTTGTAGAAAAATAAATGATTTATGATTTATTATTTATGAATATCTTTTAAAAGTGATATACAAATACTTACAGAGTAAGATATGACGGCCACAATAGCATTAGTCCCCATGGGGAAGTCGTCGAGGCCCACATTATCGTAGTGCGTGGTGCGGAACAGAGGCGAGGCCGGGGTCTGCAGCCTGTATAGTTTGGTTTCAGCGTTAGTTCCCCACGTGTGGATCGGTGTGCCCATCGTTTGCTTGCCCATTTGACATTGGTACATGTTACTGGAAATACAAAAAATATTGAATGTAAAATTATTAGAAAATTATTAGAAAGATCATTAAGATTTGTGATAAAACTATTTTTGTTTTTTTTTTATTAGCTATAATAGAAAGTTGTATCAAATTAAAAAATCATTTTTAATCCAGTACCGAAAACTAGCCGATAGTACCCGAACGAGCTCGTGACCTGTAGTGACGTCACAATGTTATAATGTGCCATACATAATTAATAACATAATGTCGTCACAATCATGGCGACCACTCGTAGCGCGTTCGTGATCAAGTGACTCTTATTGGAATTTTATCAATTTTGAATTGCGTATAAATAATTTAAAAATATTTTTTTAAGTGATTTTTGAATCGGATGATACATAATTTTCATTTATTAAACTTTTACAAAATCGGAGACTTTTGCAGTCAATGAAGGCCAACAGTAATGAGTCTACCGCGCGTTTGGAAAGTTACTGCACGTCAGTTACTCGACAGGATGACTAGTACGCTAGTTCGGACTGTGTAAATTAGGCATAGGCATTAGGTATTCTTACCGTGGCGATTGATTGCAGTCCGGCATTGGTACCAATTGGGCTAGATTACTCATGAAAGCTGACTTCGATAGCTCAAGGTGCGTCGTTTTACCTGAAAATATACACATCACACATCTTTGCTGGACATCTTTGCCCAGCGGGTAAGGTATATCCAACAGACGAGACCCGTCCAATCCCATTTCAGTTTGGTTGACTTATAACCTCCTTCATCATCAGCCAGAAGACGTCCACTGCTGAACGGCGGCCTCGCCCATAGGGAGCCATAAACTATAGATATGGACACATTGAGCCTAGATAGTGACGCTTGTTGTTAGCTTGGTGCTCGCAGCAGTTGTAATACATGGTGCTGGAGGTCGCTGGTGTCCACTTCATGAATTATGTGTCTCTATAGGAGGAGTGGCCCGACTATACAGCCAGGAACCACACGGCCATAACCTCCTTACCTTTAATGATCTCAGTGCTGGTGACAGCAATATCCAAGTAGACCTGTTCCAACGTTCCGATCAGTTCCAACTGTCCGCTCGACAGGTTGATGACGGGACGGATCATGCGAGCTTCGTGCGTTATAAGGAATACGCCGGGGTATTGTGCGCATACCTGACAACAAATGGGGGTTTTTATAGTTTTGAACTGAATAGAATACAATTTTTAAAGGGGTCGAAGGGGTTCCAGACACAAAATTTCCCCAATATGGAGAAATAGAGAATAATTTTCCACTCAATTGTTTGCTGCTGCTGTATTTATAGTAGATTGTTACACAAGGGGGACCCATAGTGTACAAGTACCAGGTAATTTTACTCCAGAACTTATAAAGTAAGCGTAAGTCGAGGGAGTAAATAGAAACCGAGTTATAACAGGTTATAGCGCCTGTCACAGTGCTGTCGTGTGTTACACGACACTTTTCAGAACTTCTGAGAAAATAAAATTAATAATTTCATCAAAACATTTTAGCTAATATCCTATACGTGCGTCACCAAAAAACTATATCTTTTTGGTAACAGAAAAAAATAAAAAAAAAATCTATTTTATCCCCTAGATCTTAAGTTATTTTAGCCCCGCTCTGGTACGCAACAATGACGGACTTTTTGAGCAAGAGAAGGGAGAAAATCTCATTTAGCCATATAACACCCTTAACCCTCATAAGCAAACAAACAATAAACATACAAAATCAATATAAATCCCACCTGATTCTTAGGTATAACAACAATTTCAGTAGTAATAGGCACCTCCTCCCCTTTGACCTTCAACGAGCGCAAGTAAGCAGTAGACCGATAGAGCGTGTCCTCGCTGAAGTATCCTATTAGTCTACCGTCTACGAACACTGGATACTTGTAGGAGTCTTCTGATAGGGGGGTTCGGGCTACTGAGGATATTGGCTCCATTCCTACAAGGACAGAACAAATATCAATTAGAAGGCGCATAGCCGGATCTTAATAAGAAAACCACCGTAACACATTTGCACACAAACGTGGTATTGTCATATTTTGAACACATTGAAAAAATGCCAGTGATTTGTCCCATAGCGGTGCAGTAGTTACTTAATTAAAAATGTATACGTTACTAATTAAAAAGTTACGAAATTAAGACGACGAATTGAAAATATTAGCGGTAGGGATCTCAATATTTCTCAGCAACTACAAAACAATAGGAACTAATGTTCATGTTTTGACATTTATCATGATATTGAAATCATTTTGGTAATTGGTTTACACGTTACATTATGATAAAACATTGGTTAAAATATTTTATCATAATGTAACCTCGACATGCATTACTATAATATTAATTAAATTAATAGAGAACAATGACATTATATATAAGATAGGCACTTGACATTTTATTTTAATTTAATAATTACATTACATATACATTCAATAATTAATTATATAAACATGTTTGCATGTCACTATAAATTGACTAAATGTTTTGAACTAAGAATACAACTCTATAACACCTGAAAATTTATGTACAACATTTAAAGCAAATAAAGTTATTTCATTTCATTTCATTTCACGATTGGCTAACATTTACAGCAGACATTGGCTAATATTTATCTATACACAGACTTCAATGTGTTAATTTGATATTATTTAATTAGCAATAGTTTTTATTATAATCGAGAAATACTGTTTTGACGTAATATACAGGAGTGTGAGCGGGTTGGCGGGACTCAGCGCACGATATTAGATTCATTATTTATTATTGAACACTGCGTCACCTTAAAAATGAACCCTATAGTCAAGCACAATAGATCTGTTATTGCAGACCATTAAAACCTTGTAACGACTTTACTATATTCGGAGGAAACAGGGGAATACAAAACATCGATTTCTTAAATTTTCCATAGGATTGTGTCAAATTGCTAAGAGGTCGCGTTTCCTGTTAAGTTGTGTAAATTGGCTAAAATAGGACGATGAATTTTGGAAAGGTCGGAAAAATAAAGATCTATAGTCTGCCTTTGGCGATTGACGTGTGCGGTTGTCACCAACCCTGCGCGTGTTCGGGGAACGTTACGTTGCGTTACGAATAATCGTATCGTAACATTCGGTACTTGTGTCTATTTACCTACCGCGTTATGTGAAATGATAGTGTTATTCCGTGTATATTTTCCTACCGCGTAATGTTGGGACTCTGCTATCGAAGTGTTGAATCTCATCGTGTCTACGAGCCTATCTGAATCCAACATTACCCACTGACGCCCACAGACTCTGTTTCCTATTATGTAACAAACCAAGCATATATCAAGTCACTTACCACATTTTTCAAGAACTGAAGGCAAATTATCCACTAAAGCTTGGTCGGGCCTTTGTGTCACCTAAAAAAAAGCAGATTTTAAACAGTTCAGGAAAAGGTTATCATTTACTACCTGCTCGCCGGCGAGGTTGGTGTTGTGATTGTGTGGGGTCGGTGTTGTGATTGTGTGAGGTCGGTGTTGTGATTGTGTGAGGTTGGTGTTGTGATTGTGTGAGGTCGGTGTTGTGATTGTGTGAGGTCGGTGTTGTGATTGTGTGAGGTTGGTGTTGTGATTGTGTGAGGTCGGTGTTGTGATTGTGTGAGGTTGGTGTTGTGATTGTGTGAGGTCGGTGTTGTGATTGTGTGAGGTCGGTGTTGTGATTGTGTGAGGTCGGTGTTGTGATTGTGTGAGGTTGGTGTTGTGATTGTGTGAGGTCGGTGTTGTGATTGTGTGAGGTCGGTGTTGTGATTGTGTGAGGTTGGTGTTGTGATTGTGTGAGGTCAGTGTTGTGATTGTGTGAGGTTGGTGTTGTGATTGTGTGAGGTCGGTGTTGTGATTGTGTGAGGTCGGTGTTGTGATTGTGTGAGGTTGGTGTTGTGATTGTGTGAGGTCGGTGTTGTGGTTGTGTGAGGTCGGTGTTGTGATTGTGTGAGGTCGGTGTTGTGATTGTGTGAGGTCGGTGTTGTGTCGGTTCAGCTCGCAGCGTATGTATGATGTAGCCGTACCTGAGCGTTACAGGTGAGATGGTTGAGCAGTCCGCAGGGCGCGCCGTCGGGCGTGTGCACGGGACACACGAACCCCCACGCGTCCGGCAGCAGCGCGCGCGCCTCCGTCGTGCGCATCTCTATGAAGAACGACCCGCGGTGGATCGATCTGCCGACACCGGTACATACTCTCACTGTTACTGTTCATCTCCACATCTACTGCGGAACGTAAGCCCCCCCATAATGGGGGTTGTTGCCGATACTAACGTCTGGCAGGCGGGTTGGCGAACGCAGTTCGATGGTTTTACGCCGAGGACGCTGCTGCCCGTCCTCTGGATCTGTTAACCCTTAGTCGGCTCTTACGGCAACCACGGGGAGAAAGAAGTGAAGCACTATTCTAAAGCCGGTAACCCCACAGATAATAATAATATGGAACAACTTCCACACACGGTCATCTGATCCCAAACTAGACTAGAAGCCTGTGCTATGGTAAACAGATGACTGATAGGTATATACTTATATAAGCTTATAACACCCAGACACAGATCAAACAGACATGTTCATGCACACAAATGTTCTACCTGGCCGGGGATCGAAAGGGCCTGCGGTACAGAAAGCAGAGTTACTACCGTCTGAGCCAATGAGGCTGTCAAATCAATCTACCTATACATGACAGCCTCGTTGGCGCAGACGGTAGTAACTCTGCTTTCTGTGCCGCTGGCCCCGGGTTCGATCCCCGGCCAGGTCAAACATTTGTGTGCATGAACATGACTGTTTGATCTGTGTCTGGGTGTTATAAGCGTATTTAAGTATGTATATCAGTCATTTGGTTACCATAGTACAGGCTTCTAGCCTAGTTTGGGACCAGATGACCGTGTGTGGAAGTTGTCCCATATTATTATAATAATAATATAATATAATATAATATAATAATATAATTTGACTGCCTCCGTGGCGTAGAGGGCGCATGCTCGACTGCCAATCAAGAGGTCCCGGGTTCGATCCCCAGGTCAGGCAGTGTTAAATATTGGATTTTTCCATTAGGAATTATCTCAATAACTGCCTGAAGTCTGGAACTGTGCCCGGTAGATGGCAATAGGCTCGCCCCCTATTACATGGGACCAATAACATACTGGCGAAATGTGGGTGTATCTACTATGGGACTGTGTCCTGGGTACATCTCTGCCTACCCCTTCGGGAAAAAGGCGTGAACGTATGTTATGTTTTTATAATATAATATTAAATTTCAGCTAAATTAGTTCAGCGGATTAAGTGTGATTAGGTAACGGACAGTGACAGAATTACAAACGTTTTTATAATATTAGTCTGGATGATGTCAGGCCACCTTAAGGTTAAACATCACCCATAGAAAATGAAATACACAGATACGAAGAAATAGGGAACAATTTTCCACTCGATTGTTTGTAACCACAAATCTCTGGATCTGGATCTAGCCTTTATTTGCGCGAAAAACTATTTTGTCAAAGACAACCCCGTATGTTTTTTTTTGGTATTTAAAAAGACATTAACAAAACCTAAAAACTACTATTTCACAATTTTCATAAACACAAAGAAACTGTAAGGTTTCTTTTAACAGAATATGTTTTCGCACAAATAAAGACCAGATCCAGAGCCGACCACAAACAATCGAGTGGAAAACTATTCCCTATTTCTTCGTATCTGTGTATTTTCATTTTGTATCGGTGACTGCTAACCTAAAGGAATGATAGTAGAACTACTACGTATAATAGTATGATTATTAATATATAATAACAATTCTGAGTGAGCTCCACGTACCTATAATATATTTATTTATTTATTACTACTAAGTTGACATTAAACACTGTACAACCAAACCGCCAAACTTAGTGCTAATATATGTTTAGTTCCCGTGACACAATGTCACCATCTATTCTCGAGTAGAATAATTTCTAGAGACACCGACAGTACTGACTCAGGCCACGCCCACTGTGATGACGTCAGGACCTAGTTGAAATCACAGTGCACAGTTGCTAAGGCCGCCTCTTCTCATTAGCTCTGTGGATAAAGCCCGTCACACACGTAGCTATAATATATATATTAATATACAGTCCTATAATATATATTATAGCAAGCTACCACACACGGAGACGATGCTATAATATATATTTTAGCCGTCATTTCATCGATACCGTAGTTTATATTAATATGCAATAATATATATTACGGTATATGTTGGTGACGTCATAGAAATATATATTATAGCTGCGTGTGCGGTCAGTCGAATATTTGTATAGAAAATATATCGTAATATGCCTTGCTATGGTTTATATTAATATATATTATAGCTCGATGCTCACTTGAAGTGCGACATATATCGCATTCTGTTGATATTCTCGGCGACGATGGTGAGTCCCTTGTACTGCGGCAAGTTGACGTAGTTGGAGGGAGCGTTGCCGGTCGCCAGGAACGTTTCCATGCGACGCTCGAACGACGCCGCACGACTCACTATTTGCACTAACTCTTTCTACAATATTAAACTTACAATTAGGGTAACCTATACAATCATTGGCACCTAATGGTGACAGATGTCATTCAATATGGAATATTTTCAATAATGCGATAATAGTGTTAAATATACTCATGTCATTTGATTTGTTGATTATTGGTGATAAATTAAATAAAAAATTCCAGTTCGAATATTATTAATATGTATTCAAAATCGACATATTTAGCAGCAGTGGTCAAAAAGTACAATCATTGGCACTCAAGTACAATCATTGGCACTCAAAAAATGTACAATCATTGGCACTAATAAAAATTTTTTTTTGCTTTATTCTGATTATTTCTTCGTCTCTGATTGGATTAATGTCTGCAGATTTAAGAATTTGTCAATTATTATGGTATACAGGATGAATTTATTTAAATGGGTATTTAGGGCGTTCTCCGAAACTACCGGGAATTTCGAAAAAACAACTTACGTGACCGATTTCAATAGTAACTAAAACATCATAATCAAAATTTTAAACGGTTTATTAAACTTGATCTGTTTGTTGTGGCTTTTTTGTTTGTTTCTTAATAATTCAATTTTACCTATTTTTACTGTTGACTGATTTATCTGATATTAAGTACACATTTTTAGTTCTAATTAGAATACAATTGAATATATTTGGTATCATTATATATTCAAGTTGGCGGCCGCCACAAAATGGCGGATTACTTACGTATTTCAAAGTCCCCAAAATACGGGTATTAAATGAAAGGCATTGATTAGAAAAACACTGAGTTAATTCACGAAATAAAAATAAACACTTCATTGCAGATTTCAATACAATCATCTAGTCAAAAAATATTTTTTTACCTAGGTAGATACGTGAATAATGGCTAGAGGTAGAAGTGTAATGGGAAACACTACCCAGACGTAATAATTTACTAATCCGTATCTAAAACAAAAGCTTTTTTTACGGTAAGCTTGCAGTTGATAAACTGACCACGACCTCTTTCATTGTATGGGGTCAACAGTTTTCGAACGGTATAATTAAAATTTGACCGTAAGGCTTCGCTTAGCTTCGACCGTGTTGACCCTTTTAAAAATCACATTAGATCCTGGCCTCGCTTCATTTTATTACGTATAAGGTTCCATACCTCAAAGGAAAAAGGGGTATGAGTATGGGGTATTGTAAAGGGTATGAAGTGTCAATTAATATCTAATACCTAGGTTGTCTGCAATGGCTGCCGTGTCTGCCTTTGAGCTAAGCAAAAATAAAATTTTGATGTGTACGCAAACAAAGTTACGGCGATTAAATATAAAGTACGATGTGGGTTCTTCGATCCTTAGCTAAATTTAATCATCACTTATTATTTCAGCTCGGCATTGAACCCTACATTAATCAGAAATAGGTAGGCATGCCACCCTGATAATTATTAATTTATTATTTACGTATGCACTTGCGGTCTTTTTTACCTAAAATACTTTACATTGTTTATCAGTAAATCCTATTCCAACGAAAGAAATACACAAAAATGGCCAATATTATGCCAAGGTACAATCATTGGCACATGCCACGGTATAATCATTGGCACTGCCAATGATTGGATTTGATCGATAATATTTGTTAAATCCATGCGATATAAATTCCATTACAATGTAAATGAATTTCAACACAAAATAAGTCGCATTTTAAAAAACATTTAAAAAGTACAATGATTGGCATAGGTGCCAATGACTACACCGTCATAGAGTTCATAGTGCAATTATTGGCATATCAAAAACTGGCAAAGTAATCATTGAATTGCAAATCTTACACAAATATCCCAAATAATGCACCTTCTCTTACGTAAAAATTACAAACATTAAACAAAACTTGCATAAATTTAATTATTTTAACGCAGTTTTCTTTTCTACTTCTCAAACTTTTTTCATATCATCAGCAGCAATGGCGCTCAAATTTATGAAAAAAATAAATCCCGCCAATTTAACTGTCAATGTCACTTACAATTTTGTTTTGGCAGACGCTAAATTTAAAATACTATTTAGGAAAAAATATTAGAAATGGCTGCAGTCGTGTTGTGTTATAATATTACGATTCAAAGTTGAAAGTGCCAATGATTGGGGGGGTGCTAACAATACTACCGGTTACCCTACATACACAATTTTCTTGTAGTGGTAGGCCTCTTTAGCAGAGGGCCGCCCTAGACGGGAAGCACCACACTTTTGCCAGTTATTCATCCGCCAAGCAGCAATGTGCAAACATTACTGTGTTCCGGTCTGAAGGGCAATGTTACCAGCCAAATTACTGGGCATGATGAGATTCAACAACTAACATCTCAGGGAGGCACAGTGCAGTGCCGCGTAGAAGTTTGAATTTTAAAACACTGGGTGTCACTGTGTCTGATATGGGCAATCATGATGCTTACCATCAGGCACCTGATTTGCTCGTCTTGTCACTCACAAAATTTATCAAGTTTGTCGATTAAAACATAAATGAATTTATTCTTACTTGTGAGAAGTAATAATATTGCGATTGTGTAGCATTAAGTTTCTTCAACATGAGAAGTTTCATATTATTCATCGTACTAATGAGCCGTTCCTTCAACACTTGCAAATATAAATGTCCTCCGAGAAGGACTTCTTGGCACATCACTGCATCTGTGCCTTCACTCTGAAAAAAAAAATTGACAAATAAATTTACCAGAATTTATGTCGCCTCCTGTCCTGTCCTGTCGAATAAACATTCTTATCATCATCATCATCATCATCTCAGCCGTAGGACGTCCACTGCTGAACATAGGCCTCTCCCATAGATTTACATCCAGTCTGGTTGTAAGCGGCCCAACTCCAGCGTGTTCCTGCCGTCCTTATCAGATCGTCTGTCCACCTTGTAGGTGGACGTCCTACGCTGCGTTTGGCGGTCCGTGGTCTCCATTCTCTAACCTAACAGTCCCATCGGCCATCAGTTATCTCTGCCCTATTTCAGTAACTTTCGTTCGTCTATGGATCTTATCATTTCTGATTCGATCTTGCAGAGAAATCCCGAGCATAGCTCTCGTCCATAGCTCGTTGAGCTATTTTGAGTCTGCTGATAATTCAGTCTTAAGACGTATTTAAATTAATATTGGATTATAATTAAACAATGCAATGTTACCAGCGAAATTACTGGGCATGACGAGTTTCAACAACTAATATCTCAGGGTGACAGGCGCAGTGCAGTGCCGCGCAGATTTTGTATATTAAAACACTGGGTGTCACTGTGTCTGATATGGGCGATCATGATGCTTACCATCAGGCACCTGATTTGCTCGTCTTGTTACTATTTACTTACTATCATAAAAAAAGAAAAACAATGTAAAAGAAAAGCCGGTAATATAGGTATATATTAGAAAAATTAGTAACTGAGTCTTAAAATATAAAAAAAAACTACATTACTCTTCGAAATATTCCAGCATTTCGTCACTTCGACCACGGAGTTAATATAATTTTGAATTGAATCTACCACGACCAACCTTTTTTCATGACACCCCATCCTACTACCTACTGTATAATATAATAAATGCAAAAGTTTGTAAGGATGTTTGTTACTCTTTCACGCCAAAACTACTGAACCGATTGGGCTGAAATTCGCTATGTAGATAGTTTAGACCTTGGAATAACATAAAAAGTACTTATTATCCCGATAGTCCCATGGGAACGAAGAATACGCGGTTGAAACCGCGGGGCACGTCTTATAATATAATAAATGCGAAAGTTTGTGAGGATGGATGTAAGTTTGTTACTCTTTCACGCCAAAACTACTGACCCGATTGGGCTTAAATTTGGTATATAAGTAGCTTAAACCATGGAATAGCACATATGGTACTTTTAATCCTGATATTCCCACGGGAACGAAGACCAAGCGGGTGTAACCGCGGGACACAGTTAGTATTAAGCCGGGACTACAGCTAAATGTTAGTAACAAAACGTTGTTATCTAACCGTGTTATATAACAATTCGTCCACAGCGACTTGACACCGAAAATGTTTTTGTTAGCAATTATCATTTTCTAAAATAAGCTCCGTACAAGGGCAAGTGTTTTCTTGGTTAAAATCCATTGATCCCGACTCACAATATGCTACAGACTCTAAATAATAGAAAATTGCTAAATATTGTATGCTACAAAAGGAGATTATGATTTTCAAATATCCAGCAGAGATGTTGACGGCACGAGCGCTAACAAAAAATGAACTACGACCCCCCCCGCAGGCGAAATCCGGTGATGTTTTCCATCCGCGACGGATAACGTGTGAGCGTGTTATATAACAATATTTTGTTATATAACACCAAAGCCACGCCCACTTTTCATGTTATTGTGTTAGGTAACACAAAAACATGCCGCTGCGGATCCGGCTTTATATAACTCTGTTTCTACGTACCTTGCACTTGTTCTGCACGAAGTCGAACAACTTCTGTGCCATATAGACCAAGGCGTGGAACTTGTCCACGTCGTTCTTGAGATGGATCATCACACTCCTGTCCAACAGGAACTGGGCCGCTTCCAGGTCGCTCTTGCCTTTACAATTAATTACATTGAAAATATGTTTTAAAACCAAAAAGTACACATTATTTTTGGCCGTGTGGTTCCAGATTCCAGACTATATCGCGGCTAAATCGCACAGTGTGGACGTCCACGTATCGATTATGTCGGGTAAGTCAGGAAATATGTGTATTCTATAAGACTGCCTCGGTGGTGGCTTATTGTATGGTGGTCCTCGGTGGAGGACAAAGATGCCTGGAAACTGCTGCATAGCCTCCACGCGGCACCGCCACTAACAAACGAATGTAACCGAATCAAATATTGTTAAACTATCAGTTGAAAAACTAAGCCCTACAAGTTTCTTGCGCGTTCTTCTTGTAGAGGTATATTTCCAAACGCATTGTAGATTCACTACTAGTTATTGATATTGCTGAGGTGGTTCGTACATGTGGAGAGGATGGATGAAAGGAGATTAACAAAACAAATTTATAAGGCTAATGTGTGTGGTCAAGTCGGTAGCGGTCGATCGTGGGCGTACTTTTCATGAACAAGTTGACGTTGTTCTTAGGAAAGGCCAAGTCAAAAGTACCTACAACCGACGAGCATGTATGAAAAATGTCATGAAAGTGAACGAAGCGAAATTTGTATGTCAGGATCGTAGCAAGTGGAGGGAAATAGTCTCTGCCTACCCCACCGCCAAGGCCACCAAGGCGTGACTGTATGTATGTATGTATTGATATTATTTATTGACGTTTAAATATGTCTTAGAGACTGCCTCGGTGGCGTAGAGGGCGCATGCTCGACTGCCAATCAAGAGGTCCCGGGTTCGATCCCCAGGTCAGGCAGTGTTAAATATTGGATTTTTCCATTAGGAATTATCTCAATAACTGCCTGGAGTCTGGAACTGTGCCCGGTAGATGGCAATAGGCTCGCCCCCTATTACATGGGACCAATAACATACTGGCGAAATGTGGGTGTATCTACTATGGGACTGAGTCCTGGGTACACCTCTGCCTACCCCTTCGGGAAAAAGGCGTGAATGTATGTTATGTTATGTTAAATATGTCTTTTAAGACATTTTAAAAAAAATATTTTGTATCTGTTTATCTCACCCCGTCCAAAAAATTACAGAAAAAATTGAGGACTGGAAGTAGAGTAGAGCCTTTCCATAGTTCTACTTCATAATAATATTATAAATGCGAAAGTTTGTAAGGGAGGATGGATGGATGGATGGATGGATGGATGGATGGATGGATGGATGGATGGATGGATGGATGGATGGATGGATGGATGGATGGATGGATGGATGGATGGATGGATGGATGGATGGATTGATGCATGGATGTTTGTTTGTTTCTCTTTCACGACAAAACTACTAAACCAATTAAGCTGCAATTTGGTATGTAAGTAGCTTAGACCCTGGAATAACAAATAGGGTACTTCTCATCCCGATATTCCCACGGGAACGAAGACTACGCGGGCACACCCCGGACACTGGACCCATATACAAAAGCCGCGATATAACTACCTACTACACAGACACTGCACACATGGAGTTTTGTACGCGCAAGAGTGCGTGAGATGATTCCCCATAGAAGCGGGGCTCGTGGAGAGCTCAATCTCGCTCGCGGGGTGAGGACGGCCCGATTGGTGGACGGATGACAGTGTCCATTCTATACGTAGTATTATCTGTTCTGATACGCGGATGCGCGGGGCACAGTGTTATAATAAATTTAGAGCTACAAACAGACACGTCAAACTTATAACACCGATTCCTTCTTCGGTGGCGGGATAAAAAAAAGGTGCTACCTTTAGGCATTTCCTGTTCGAGCCGGGGTCTGAACATCCGACCGAGGTACGCGCGGCATTCCTCGGGCGTGTGGAGGTTCTCTTCGTGTAATTCACGGAGCATGTTTTGTAAGCAGCTGTAATGCAAAAACAATAATACATTTTTCACTTGCTCAAAAAGTCTGTCATAAAATAACTTTTCGACCTCTAGAAGGTTAAAGTTAATTTCTTTATTCGACAGCCTGGTTGGCACAGATGGTAGTAACTCTGCTTTCTGGGCCGTAGGCTCCGGGTTCGATTCCTGGCCAGGTCAAATATTTGTGTGCATGAACATGTCTGTTTGATCCGTGTCTGGGTGTTATAAGCTTATATAAGTATGTATATCAGTCATCTGGTTACCATAGTACAGGCTTCTGGCCTAGTTTGGGACCAGATGACCGTGTGTGGAAGTTGTCCCATATTATTATTTATAAATTTTGTTTGTTACCGTTAATGAGTTTATAAAGTTTTTGGTGTCGCACGTATAGGATTAGCCAAAAGCTATCCCGAGGGAAAGGCATGTTATGTACTGAAATGAGAGTAGGGAGGGGGTACTTTTTTCCGATATTCCCACGGGAACGAAGACTACGCGGGTGAAACCGCGGGGCAGAGCTAGTATTCTCATAACTACATTACATGGACCAAATGTACCTAAAACTGTTGACCTCAAGCACCTAAACTAGGCTGAAAAGCCTAAGCTATATAATTTTTTGTAGTGGTAGGCCTCTTTTGCAGGGGCCCGCCTGGGGAAGTACCACACCTTTGCCAGTTATTCATCCGCCAAGCAGTAATGTGCAAACATTACTGTGTACCGGTATGAAGGGCATTGTTACCAGCGAAATTACTGGGCATGATGAGATTCAACAACTCATATCTCAGGGTGACTGGCGCAGTGCAGTGCCGCGCAGAATTCTGAATTTCAAAACATTGGGTGGCACTGTGTCTGATATGGGCAATCATGATGCTTACTATCAGGCACCTGATTTGCTCGTCTTGTAACTCACTATCATAAAAAAAAAAGTGAGATCCCCCTTAAATTCTCTTTATTGTGGTCTTTATTAAGAGTATTCTTCAACTTACTTGACATAATACAAATCGTTCTTCTTCCCATGCAGCAGCAGCCTGTATATATAATGGTCAGGATAATCGACTAAACACTTCATGATGAGAATCAGAGGTGCATAGTACATGCTCTTACGGTAACCGAACATGAGCTTGCATGTGCCGTTCGTTAGGAAATGGAGGACGTTGTTCTGAAATAGAAAACATTTTATTAAATTACAAGATAAGTGACAAACAAGTCGTTGATCATGACTAATTTGACCATTTTCAGGGTTTCATACCTTAAAGGAAAAAAGGAACCCTTGTTGAATCACTTCGCTATCCGCCTGTCTGTGTCGGTCTGTCTGTATATCCAACTGTCCATCCGACAAGACCCCTTTTATCGGGAAGGCGTTGAGGTTTCAAGTTGAAACTGATATCAACAACACAGCAGACTATGGTCCCTTGACAATAACAGACCATAGAGTTCTAGAGACCATAAGGTCATAGAGTTGTGATGTAGAAGTTTGATTTTTTTACTTTGTAGTCAATGACGTTGAATCGCTTCCTTCTACAGACACACAATCCCTGAACAAGCTTCACAAAAAGGTGTCCATCACTGACAATTACGCGCTTTGACATCTACTGAATTTCTATTATTTGAATTTAAACTCTATTTACCTGATTGTTTTATAAGCCTAATTTGGATTGAACGATTTTTCACCCTATGAAGTTCAATGTTACATTTGACACTAAGCGACGCGGGCGAACATAGGAGCATTGGAGTAGACTTATATGCACTAAAATATTTAGTGATTTAAATATTTAAAATAAATTATTCATAATTCATAATTCATAATTCATAATCATTTATTTGCATTCAAACATGGTATTTAAGATGTTACATAGGTATTTTAGTACGTAAGACATGTTGAGCCAATTATATATTATAGCATGCAAAATTGTATGTTATATGTAATGTAAAACTAATTAAAAATTCAACAAAAATTACAAATAAAATTAAAATATAATATTACGCAATGTCCATCTATAATCTGTTTAAAAATAATTATTATGCTATGTCAATGATTAAAATAATGAATGTCAAAATAGTATAATAATATAACCTAACGTAATGTCAAAAAAGTATTATGTCATAATAAAAAGTGAATATTATTTTATTTAAAATTGTTTGCCCAAAAATTCTTTCTCAATGTCATAAATATTAGTGCTTAATAACCATGCATATAATTTTTTCTTAAACAATTTCACACTTATACTTTTTAACTTTTATAAATATATATTACAAGAAATAAAATTTAAAAGGGTCAAAAAGTTTTAAAATTAAAATGTATTTATGTTTGTAAAGATAATTAAGTTACATGATAGAATCTTGGTTTAATAGTGAGTACAGGTTCGTGGGCCTGATTCTAGCACGTAGAAAGGGTCTTAGACGATATTATTCTAAATTGTTACGTGATATGATTACTTTTATACTCTTAATAAATAGTCGAAAGTCACAAAAATATTAAAATGTTAACATAAATTGTAAAATTAACGAGGACTATGCAATGTACTCGTAAACCAATTAGAAACAAAAAGTATAATATTATAATGCACAGTGCGTTATTGAGATAAAAGAAACAAATATTTAATTCAATGTTTAAAATGTTTTCAATCCACTAGGTAATTAATGCCAAACCTTAATTAATGAAAAAAAATATATATTTATGTTCGGATAATATTATGCAAAAATATTTAAATTATAATCGACTTCATAGTTTTCCATTCGAACAAAGCGCTGTTGTCCTTTTATTGTGTTTAAAAAATTAAAATAAAATAGAAACACGCAATGTGGATACATTCCTAAAATTATTGTAAATACATGCCTAAATTATGAAAAGCTATCGCTTTCACGCACGTATCTGTTGTTATTCGATAGCTTTTTACCTAACACTGGCATCACGCGATCGGCTTAATGTTGCCATGCAACTAACCACATAGTACCAGACTATATTGTGGCGGTACCAGACTCGCGGCTTGGAACAGATTTTTGCACGACTGGTTCTCTTTGGTATCCTTACTGAGTTTGTAGTAAAAAATAACGTGGCGTTGACGTCACGCCACTTTGTGATGTTGACCAATGGCGAACCTTTTTGCAAATTCAGACTTCCGTTGCATAACTAGATAAAATAGGGAAGTTAGAATTTTCGAAAAGAAAGCATTTTTTAATTGTTATATTGTGCATATATACACACTAAACAAGAAAATTATAATCGTGTAGGTGTAATTTTTTTTATGCCATAGGTGGGGGCAGGCACAAAGGATGTGTGGTGATAGCTTGCAGTTACCATCGGTATTGCCACTATGTTGCCGACCCTCCAACACTCTATTAACTCTCCTTTTGAAGAGCCCCATGTTGTAGCTCAACATGAAGACTGCAGCAGGGACTATCATTCCACAGTTTGCACGTATACAACAGAAAAGAAAGGGAAAATCACACAGTGTGCGAGGTCCACATATCAATAATGTGCAGAAGAGCTCTTAAGCGATGGTGTAATGTTAGGGCAAAAAAGTATTGGAAATAATAGAATGAGGTAAATTTCAATGACATGCATATTCCCTATTAGCAACTCACCGTGCTAGTCTGATCTGCGGTAACACATCTGACCTGTACGCCATACTCTGAGAACAGGTTGCCTCGCATCCTCCAGTTGGGACGTCTTATTGTGACGGGGTAGTTGCGTCGAGTTACTAGCAACATACGGGCCAGGCGTTCGTGACCCTGTGGGTAAAATGTAGCTTAAAGTATGCAGTAGTTAGATCATGTCGGAGGCTGCATAGAAATCTTGGCGACCTGAAACTCTAGACAATATGGGTTGTCCACATAACCCATATGAATTGACTCGAGCAGTGTAATTGGGATAATCCACTCTGTTAAGAGTATAAATTCATATTATTATCATTAAGTCCTTTTATTTCCTACTGAATTATAAATGCGAAAGTTTATGGGGATGGATGTTTGTCACTCTTTCACACCAAGTCTATCAAACCGATTGGGCTGAAATATTGGGTATTATTTTTGTTAGTGACACCATTCATAAACGACACGTGTTTCGATTCGTGCGTCGTGTAGATGCGATGGTGTCACTAACAAAAATAATACCTAATAGCATTTCCTCTTTGCATGCAATTTTGCGGGCGGGAGGGTGGTGCACTGTGCATGTTGTTTTTGACACTAAAAATCAGAACTAAAAACTAGATATTCATGTTCTAGGAGTTTATATGTATATTGTAGAATATTGTTTTGTATTATTACCTTGACAATAAAATATCCACCCCATTCATCAGCATGTTCATTATGCTCCACCAGTTCTTCTGGAGACAGGTCTGCTAGGTGACACATTTTTGACTGAAAATATACATTATTGTTAATACATAATACCATCACATCATTTTTCCCAAGGGGTAGGCAGAGGTGTACTCAGGACAATGTCCCATAGTAGGTACAGCCACATTTCGACATTATGTTATTGGTCCAATGTAATATGCTTACGACATAGCTTACAACTGCATCGAAATTTTTAATTGTTTTAAACTTCAACTGTAATAATTATGATTAAACCAGGGCAGCATAGTCGCAATGTGACAAAGCCTTTTTATAATTGATAAAAAAAAATGTGCTTATAATTACTTACTTTGACCATAATGGGTAAATTACCCACTTCTTTATCAATAGTTGTTGACGTTCCTTTCATTTCAACAGTCAATCTGATCTTAAACTCCCCTTTATAGGTGAAAGCCCTTTGTCTGCATTCAGTGGGCAACACTTTCAAATTCTTCACCCCCACTGTGTCCAAAGGAACTGTAGGTTTGGTGAATCTTCCATCATTTATTGTAAGTTTTATAACATCACCAGTTGGTGATGTGAATTCCACAGGTAAAATGTCTTCTATGGCCAGCTTTATGCCTTCATCGATCAGAAAATTAAATGAGTCTATATGCGGCGCGCCAAGGCTTTGTAAGTACTGAAAAAACATACATTTACCTATTATAATGAAATCATAATGTTATTTATAATGGATAGAAAATCTAATAAAGACAGCAGGAACACGCTGGATGCACGCCGCTTACAACAGGACTAGTTGGAAATCCATTGGAGAGGTATACCTACTTATGTCCAGTGGATGTAATAGACGGGCCGAGTTATTGAATGGTGATGATGACCAATGTTTTTGTACAAAAATATTCATACGATAGCCAAAAACTTGTTAAAGGATAAATTAAATACACCATAGAAGAAGTCAGCCGTGTAATTAGTAATAATTCCAGAGCATTATGGCAAAACTGAGGTATAAATAGTGATTATTTGGTTATGTTTACATACCGGGTTTGCAATTTTTGGCGGCCGCCTATACTCAGGATCGCTCGTGTACTTCAGCGAAGGTTCTCTAGCCACTTTCTTATTATTCATTTTGCTAATTTGTGTTAAAACATTTACTTTTATTTTAAAAAATAAATAATAAAAATCGCACGTGTACTAGGCGCTAAATTTTGTTTGAGTCAAATGTTAAATTCAAAATTGTCAATTGATTACTGACTGACATTGACATTTAATAAGATTTGACGTTGACATTCATTATCAAATATAACTTAGTTTTTTCCGTGGAATGTGACATCATTGTGTACATATTTGCCAAAGTATATTTTTTTCTGCAGGCGTAGCATGGCACGGAGATAACTTGTTTTACCCGTTTTTTTTTTATCTTTCACGCCCGATCATAACATGTCTGTCTCGTTTTAACCCCCTGGGACTTAATGTCCCTTTATTAATGTTCTTGTTATCAATTTTCTGCCGCTTTATACCTGCGACTTTATGCGGCTTTATACCAGCGGCTTTATACCTGCAGCTTCCTACCTGTGTCTCTGTACCTGCCTAATAAATCGTACTAGGGCGTTAACTGTTAAAACTTTTACATTTTACTATGTACTATGTAGGTATACAGCAACCAGAAACCATAGTTTGACTCGCATTTTTAGGCTATTTTTCTTTCGCATCCTAATATTATGTATAATCTGCCATTCCTTTCTGACATAGGTACCTACCTATTCACACTCCCCATTAGCGTTTTCCATAGGCAACGATGCCTATGGAAAACTACCAGCCCTGCGTGACGATCTACTTTTAGGCATAAGCCTACAAAAAAAGGCGGACGGAGTCTACCTAAAACAATAACTGAAGCACTAGTATTATTATCTGCTGTTCTGTGACCATAGTAAGCCAGCTCGCACACTTGTTTGGAGAGGTCTACCTTGAGTGGACGGAAAGGAGTTTTGTACCATAAAAGCTCGATCAGTACTCACTTATCTGATCCCTGACTGCTAGTGTGGGCACGCACACTTTCACACCTTTTCCCTAGGTTCATGGGTGTGAATGTGTGCGTGCTCTTATGTTTATATTAGCGAGCAGGCTTACTATAGTGCTTCAGTTTTTGTTTTAGAAGACTCCGTCCG
Source organism: Hemistola chrysoprasaria (assembly GCA_947063395.1). Lineage (NCBI taxonomy): Eukaryota > Metazoa > Arthropoda > Insecta > Lepidoptera > Geometridae > Hemistola > Hemistola chrysoprasaria. The sequence continues at coordinate 9,108,971 of OX346730.1, forward strand.
GCATTTTTTCTAGATTTATGCTTTTAGGACATAAAATTATCGAAATATTCATTGGTCCTTTCGGTTTCCTTCCTACCCTCATGATTGCCATTATAATATATTATTATAGTTAAATAGAAATGCTTAAATTAGCAAAAATATTTGGGATCTAGAAATAATTTGGTAGTCTTTTGCTATAAATATAAATTCTGAATTATTTCTGATAGAAAACTAAATACAACGACTAGATATTTATTTTTGTTACCCTTGAACAGAAGGAAGGTGTGTCTCGCAGTCAATATTAAGACAATAAAATAACCCGCACGCACGTATGTATGACGTTTATGGGGGCGTGTCGTAGTTTTCCTTAATTCTCATTATAAATACTGAAACAATTTTATTAGTAGCCACTGCACCTTTAGTAATAGTATTCTGTGCACTGCACAAAACATTGTGGCTATTACACCGAGTTCACAGATTTACAAAGATCATTAGTTAACTTATTTGTGTCCGAAAATAAGTTATTGCATAATGTGTGTTTACGCATTGAGAACACACTAATTTTATTTTTGTTTGGCCAGTGTACCGATATACAGAGGACGTCGCGCGCGTCCGTTACCGACCCACGCGTATTATCGCCGTGTTGCGTTACATAATTTTTAAAAAATCGACAACGCTAGCTTACTTTTTTAATTTTAATTGTGTTGTTGCTGGGTTAATTATTTTTTGATTTGCGGTTCTTTTCTTGGTAAGTTTATTTAATATAATTTTGATGATTTTTTGGGTAGGTCGATATGCTTAGATAATTTGGCTTGCTCCCAGACTTATAAAATCCATTGTTTTCGGAAAAATAATTTCCTTACAAAGTTAGTAAGCCGTAGGACCTATCTTATTTATAATATTGGTTATAATAATAGCCTATTAACGATAAGGTTATTGTTGTTAACAATATTATTTAGATTTTGGAGGAGAGGCGGAATTACAATTATACCTAGGTACCTACTAATAAAATTTGGAGGTGACAGGAGAATTTTTTTGGAGGAAACGGAATAAGTCATACATTAACCTAACTTTATTTGTACTTTTTAATTTTACTACCAGCGTATAAGATTGATATTATTATAGTAATACTAGCTGTGCCCCGCGGTTTCACCCGCGTAGACATCGTTCCCGTGGGAATATCAGGAAATAAACTACCCCATGTGTTATTCCAGGGTCTCAACTATCTACATACCGAACTTCACCCCAATAAGTTCAGTAGTTTTGGCGTGAAATAGTAACAAACATCCATCCCCACAATTTTCGCATTTATAATAATAATAGCTGTGACCCGCGGTTTCACCCGCGTAGTCTTCGTTCCCGTGGGAATATCGGGATAAAAAGTACCCTATGTGTTATTCCAGGGTCTAAGCTACTTACGTACCAAATTTCAGCCCAATCGGTTCAGTAGTTTTGGCGTGAAAGAGTAACAAACATCCATCCATCCATCCCCACAATTTTCGCATTTATAATAATATATTAGTATAATTTACGAATATTTTTGTTCATAATTTATTCATAAATGTAGGTATAAGTACCTACCTAAAATATTAGGGTTATTCCGTTTCCTCCAAAAGCGCATTTGTGGGTAATTAATTAGGTATATTATTATTATTGATACAACCGGACTGGATGGAAATCTATGGGGGAGGCCTATGTTCAGCAGTGGACGTCCTATGGCTGAGATGATGATGATGATGATGGTGATTATTATTATTGGTGGCTATTTTTAAATATACTTATTCGGTATGTACTTAAATAGGTACACCTAATTCTAGTCAAATAATAATATCTATAGTAATTAATAATTCAAAAAAAATTTTTGCTCCAAAAATCATTACGCATTTTATTTAACATAATAATATATTAATATAGGTACCTACTATTATGTACCTAGTACCTAGGTATGTACATATTTTATACTCTAAGTAGAGGGTATCTAGGAAACAATAAATATATTCCAAGACTTTCAAAATGTTGTTACGTTGTTACGTTCTTCCTAAGTTTTATAATATAGTATACTTATTCTATTTTATTGAGATTTATAAGGCTTGTGTGAATGGTCAAGTCGGTAGCGGTCGACCGCGGGCGTACTTTTCATGAACAAGTTGGCGTTGTTCTTAGGAAAGACCAAGTCAAAAGTACCTACAACCGACGAGCATGTATGAAAAATTTCATGAAAGTGAACGAAGCGAAAGTTGTATGTCAGGATCGTAGCAAGTGGAGGGAAATAGTCTCTGCCTACCCCACCGGGAACAAGGCGTGACTGTATGTATGTATGTATGTATGCTACTTATAATAGAAAAATCCCGCCCGTGGGTGAAATTTATTCGTTCCTCATTCGTATTGTATTTCAAGCGAGTAGACCGCTTAGTCTATAAATATATAAAATTATTCTACTTATCTATTTAATTCTAAGGACTTCCAAAACCATTAATGTACAGTCAACATAACAAGTTACTTATTTGGAACGAAACTTTGATTGTTGTTTTGTTTGACACATGTTTAGCGCTATTTTAACAGTACTGGCAGGAGATAAATAAACAGGGTTACCAACCTAAACATTAAACGGGCCACAATAAAGTGTTGTAATACTGAACGGTGCGTATACCCATCAAACGTTGATTTATTCTTATAAAAAAAAAAACTTTTTACGGACGCGGACTATTTTCTAAGCTGATCTATTTTGACTTCTTTTTTTATTATTTTTATGTTTTCAATATTGACATATATATAATATATTATATTATATTATAATTAGTTTAAAATTATCATATTTAATTATTAATTTTACCTAATGTAGATAAGTAATTAATTAATTCGTGTAATTGGCTTTGATGCCGTTCTAGTTAATAACAAATAAATAAATAAAACGTAAAAATATCTAAAAAAAATTAGAAGTGGATAGGTACGCAAAAAAACGACTTCCCATAGCTTGATCAGCAGGTCTATTATGTATGGTATGATGAAGTTTTTTCGATAATTTCCCCCTAGATGCATCCCCCAAGTATTTCTACACTTTTTGGACAACATTTTTTTGTGACTGTATACGAGTAAGTAATAATAATTAAATACGAGTAAGTAATACTAATCTCAATAATATGAATGAACAAAACAGGCAAATCGTTTCACAGTATTTAAAACAATAAAAAATATTACATTTTGTCACGAGATTTACCGATAAAATTACAACACAAATCGATAAACAATAATTGTTGGTGTTTTGTAATCAGTAACAGAAAATACCTAACTACCTATTATAATATGTGCGAAACACTTGTTCATTAAAAAAGCGACTGTAATGTTACAATCTAATAATATATTCAGGTGTTCCAATGAGTCACACAACTTACTAACAATAACCCCGGTCACTCACATGCGTAAAAATATTCATACATTGTACAAATGTTTGCACGCATGTGCGGGCAGTCAGATAAACTATTCGCAAACTCAGCGGATATGCGAATGGGTTCGCAAACTCACTATAGAAACCCGTTTGCATTTGATAGATAGATAAACATTTTATTGGTACACCACAAACAAGATCTAAAAACTAATAACAATTCATAATAACTAGTGTAACAATGGGCGGTCTTATCGCTAAGATATATAAAGTACTCTGAGCACAACTGGTTGCACGAATGTGTAGGAGACTACGCGAAGGTTCGAGGTTCGCGCCCTTTGATGTGCGTCAAAAAACCGGCACAACTTGGAAAAGCACGAATGCAGCGAAAACTTTGCATAACTATTTGCGAATGTCGTCCTACACTTGTGGGTTCGCGTATTCGTACGCATGTGAGTGACCGGCATATAACACTCGAGGGTATTTCTTATATTATTGTAGTTAAGTTAGGTGTCATTCATGCTGGGGTGCGTGCAGGAAACCTCCCCGTGGTGCATCCTGGGCAACGGCGTCTGGCAACAGACGTCCGTCTGTGCGTCTGTTGCCAGACGCCGGCCGATATCCTGCTAAATGGGCTGTGGTGGGCTCTTCAGTGAGTAGACCGCCACGCCCGGGAGGAGCGCCTCCGCGTGTCCCCATGAAGTTAGCATGGGGCACAGCGGACGGCGCGGGCGGGCTCAATTGAGCCCCGCCGAGAGATGGATTCTCTACTTTCCCCTGGGCAGATCCACCACTGCACGGGGGCAACTAGAGAATCCCTGCGCTTGTTGCGCGAGGCGGTGGGCGGGTTCGGGTCTTTCGCGTCCTCCCGCATGTTTGCTACGGCGTTCGGGAGGGCGGGAAACACCCCTCCATGCCCTTAAGTTGAAGAAAGTTCTCTACATTCCCCTGTGCAGGTCTGGACGCCTGCACAGGGGCAACTAGAGAATACCTGCGCTTTTTGCGCGTGGTGATGGGCGGGGGAGGGTCTTTCGCGTCCTCCCGCACGTCTATGACAGCGTTCGGGAGGGCGGGAAACGCCCCTTCAGGCCCTTATAGTGAAGAGGGTTCTCGGCTTTTCCCTGTGCAGAAGTCGACCTCTGCACTGGGGCAACCAGAGAACCCCCCTGCGCTGATTGCGCGTGGTGGTAGACGGAAAAGTGTCTTCCGTGTCCTCTCGCACGGATTGAATGCTCGTTCGAGAGGGCACGGAACACCATTCCGGATTGGAGGACGATTCTCCGCTCGTCTCCGTGCAGAACTCCTCCTGTGCGGTGGCGACCGGAAAATCAAAATCCAGGGGCCCGGGCGACGGATGCGCGGGGGTATCGCCGATGCCTAAGGTGAGCAAGGCCGCGAGGTGGCGCGTGCGTGTTTCCGCGCGCCCCTTGGGAGGGTTGGGGTGAAGGAATACCTTCACCCCACCGTGGCGGGGTCCTCCTTGGAGGACCAAACGCCGTTGGGGCTGCGGATGAGTGCTTCGGCGTGCCCGCAGCCCCGACATATGGCGTCGCTAAGGAACACCCCGGGGTTTTTTAGTGGGTATACCGTAGGGGCCCGTGTGCCGTCCGGGAGTCCCACATAACCACCCGTCGCTCCCCTGGGCGCGGGTGGTATGCATCAAGCATTTTCCCCCGAGGAAAAAAAAAAAAAAAAAAAAAGGTGTCATTCATGCTGAGTTTGTCCTGTTAAGTTACTCGTTGGGAATTTTTCAATGCAATCTATTGCTTCTTAAAGCAAAATCTGTGGCAGAATGCGAATGGTAGCGGGAAGAAAAACAGGAATAAGGTGTAGTACCCGTAATATATAATCTGTGGTAGTACCAATTTGAGAAAATTGAGAATATGATATACGGATTGAGTATATGAAATTTTTTTTGTAAAATATCAAATTAAAAAATCATTTTTAATCCAGTACCGAAAACACGCCGATAGGACCCGAACGAGCTCGTGACCTGTAGTGACGTCACAATGTGATTATATAGGAAATATATAGGATATAAAAATATATAGGAAATGTTTGATCTACGTACATTGTGCATTAGTAATAAGGTAAACTCATTAAAATATGATAAATGCGTTTCATTTACATACAATGGTTGCAAGGGCAAACTGTTTGCATTGTTATATTGACTTTCTTTGGCTGAATACGTCAATATATTGTACATTGTAGGTACATGAAAGTCATTGGCATATAAGTAGGGGGTGTCGCTAAACGACTGCCTAGCTAATAATTTTTATAAGGGTAAATTTTTTTTTCAAGTTAAAAATCAGGAGTGTAGGTACCTTCTTAGGCTTACTTTCACTATTTAGCATTAAAAAAATGTCTTCATGAGTTGCCTCGATTGGCAGATGGGTTGGCGAGCACAGTTCGATGTTTTCACGCAGGAGACGCTGATCCCCCGTCCTCTGGATCTGTTAACCTTTAGCCGGCTCTTACGGCAACCATAGTACCACCACAGCGATAGGACATACCTTATTTTATTGTCATTTCATGTTTTAGGTACCAATAAGGACTGAATAAGGTTCGAACCGTCCCCTCTTTGCTAATTGGGAGACAGGTCAAAATAATCCCAAATGGAGGCACGGCTCACGGCGCTATTATGTGTACTGATTATTTATTACATGTTAAAAAGGTGTAGTAATACTTAAGGGGCTATATGTCAAACTGAACATTTTACATTATGCAAAATTTTTCGATTTCCCGTAGAAAATGGATCAGCAGATTTGCTTTGCATGTCGAAAATATTTTTTGTGAATCTCGCAATTCTCTCTTTTGCAATTTGTTCAGGTTACTTCACCTTTTTGTAGCACTGTATTTTGTATAGGTACATATTTTTCTTTACGACTATTTTATATTTTGTATTATGAATGAATGAATGACACCAAGATGAACTAAACAGACGAATAAACACAACACGGAATAAATTCTGGAGTAACAAAAAAAGTCCTTAAATCCACCTTGCTTATAAAACTCAAGAAAAAAGTTCTTGATGCCTGTATGCTACCCTGTCTTTCTTATGCATATCAAACATGGGTATATAATAACTATACTACAAACAAAATACAAACATGTCAAAGGGCTGAAAAGAAAAGACAGAGTAAAAAACATAGATATAAGACAAACTACTAAAGTCATTGACGCTCTTAATCATTGTAAAAAACTTAAATGGAAATGGGCTGACCATATACCACGCATGAATAATGACAGATGGACTTGAAAAACAACAACTTGGACAGGACCATTACGTAAAAGAAAAAGAGGAAACCCAAAGAGAAATGCATAGACGAGATAAAGAAAATTGCTGTCGAGAACAGGATAAATAAAGCCAAGGATAGAGATGTTTGGAGAAATTTGGAGGAGACCTTTACTCAATGGAGAGGTCCATAATATAATAAAATAATTCCTAATTTATTATTGTAGGTATTGATAATAGATGTAATACGAGTATCTCATTTTTTTTTATACCATGCATGATGAACTTTTTTTGTATAGGTATATAATGCCAATAATGAACTTTGTTGATTAAGAATTAAATGCACAATTAGAACTAATATTATCTTAATTATGTATATTCGTTTACATTCACGACATAAGCGAATAATTGAGATGATAACTATCCTATCCAGTAAGTTAGACCAAAATACGGGTACATGTGAAATTTGATTGAAATCGGTTCAGTAGTTTTGGAGTTTATTCGTGACATACATCGTGACACAAGATTTTTATATATATAAGATATTCCACATAGTACACTGTAGGTTACTTATACTTACACTTATACTTAGTCACTTATCATAAGGAAATAGGCAGTCAAGTATTAGGTACTTTTAATTTGTTTTGCTTTTAATTTACCCTATGGGTTTATTCCTTTGGGTATATCCATTATGTATTCATAGTTGAAAGTCTAACCTTACTACCTACTTATGAATTACCCAATAAATATGTAGGTATATGATATTACTAGTTGTGCCCCGCGATGTCACCCGCGTAGTCTTCGTTCCCGTGGGAATATCGGGATAATAAAAAAATTTCGTAATAATTAAAAAAACTCGCAAGCGTTTTGTTCACCTGTAAGTTTTTTACTTTGTACTGAAATTTGAAATGTTTGAGATTTATAATATTAGTAGGATGTCCATTGGTAATCAGTTGACATTCTCCTTATATAATCTATATCTATACTAATATTATAAAGAGAGAAACTTTGTTTTTTTGTTTTTTTGTTTTTTTGTTTGTAACGAATAGGCTCCGAAACTACTGGACCGATTTTAAAAATTCTTTCACTTATGGATAGCTTAATTCAGTGTGAGTGCCATAGGCTATATGAGATTTTGAAAAAAAATGGGGATCCGTAAGAAAACTGCAATATTGTGAACCAAGGTGTTACATAATATAATTATTATATTCATAAATTTGCGTGCGCTGTGAAATGCATTGATGGTAGAATAATATAATGTACTAGGGGTTTGTAGTACTTATCAATACCTACAAAACAGTATACATAGATTATATCCATCTTTTTTGGTTTAGTCACAATAATCGAAAAAGTGATTATTTTCATGCGTTGTGAAAACTATTGGTGGTAGAGTAAAGTAATGTACTAGGGGTTTGTAGTACTTATCAATACCTACAAAACAGTATACATAGATTATATCCATCTTTTTTGGTTTAGTCACAATAATCGAAAAAGTGATTATTTTTCATGCGGTGTGAAAACTATTGGTGGTAGAGTAAAGTAATGTACTAGGGGTTTGTAGTACTTATCAATACCTACAAAACAGTATACATAGATTATATCCATCTTTTTTGGTTTAGTCACAATAATCGAAAAAGTGATTATTTTTCATGCGGTGTGAAAACTATTGGTGGTAGAGTAAAGTAATGTACTAGAGGTTTGTAGTACTTATCAATACCTACAAAACAGTATACATAGATTATATCCATCTTTTTTGGTTTAGTCACAATAATCGAAAAAATGATTATTTTTCATGCGGTGTGAAAACTATTGGTGGTAGAGTAAAGTAATGTACTTGGGGTTTGTAGTACTTATCAATACCTACAAAACAGTATACATAGATTCTATCCATCTTTTTTGGTTTAGTCACAATAATCGAAAAAGTGATTATTTTTCATGCGGTGTGAAAACTATTGGTGGTAGAGTAAAGTAATGTACTAGGGGTTTGTAGTACTTATCAATACCTACAAAACAGTATACATAGATTATATCCATCTATTTTGGTTTAGTCACAATAATTGAAGCAGTGATTATTTTTCATGCGGTGTGAAAACTATTGGTGGTAGAGTAAAATAATGTACTAGGGGTTTGTAGTACTTATTAATACCTACAAAACAGTATACATAGATTATATCCATCTTTTTTGGTTTAGTCACAATAATCGAAGCAGTGATTATTTTTCATGCGGTGTGAAAACTATCGGTGGTAGATTAAAGTAATGTACTAGGGGATTGTATTAATTATCAATACCTACAAAACAGTATACATAGATTATATCCATCTTTTTTGGTTTAGTCACAATAAGCGAAAAAGTGATTATTTTTCATGCGGTGTGAAAACTATTGGTGGTGGAGTAAAGTAATGTACTAGGGGTTTGTAGTACTTATCAATACCTACAAAACAGTATACATAGATTATATCCATCTTTTTTGGTTTAGTCACAATAATCGAAAAAGTGATTATTTTTCATGCGGTGTGAAAACTATTGGTGGTAGAGTAAAGTAATGTACTAGGGGTTTGTAGTACTTATCAATACCTACAAAACAGTATACATAGATTATATCCATCTTTTTTGGTTTAGTCACAATAATCGAAAAAGTGATTATTTTTCATGCGGTGTGAAAACTATTGGTGGTAGAGTAAAGTAATGTACTAGGGGTTTGTAGTACTTATCAATACCTACAAAACAGTATACATAGATTATATCCATCTATTTTGGTTTAGTCACAATAATTGAAGCAGTGATTATTTTTCATGCGGTGTGAAAACTATTGGTGGTAGAGTAAAATAATGTACTAGGGGTTTGTAGTACTTATTAATACCTACAAAACAGTATACATAGATTATATCCATCTTTTTTGGTTTAGTCACAATAATCGAAGCAGTGATTATTTTTCATGCGGTGTGAAAACTATCGGTGGTAGATTAAAGTAATGTACTAGGGGATTGTATTAATTATCAATACCTACAAAACAGTATACATAGATTATATCCATCTTTTTTGGTTTAGTCACAATAAGCGAAAAAGTGATTATTTTTCATGCGGTGTGAAAACTATTGGTGGTGGAGTAAAGTAATGTACTAGGGGTTTGTAGTACTTATCAATACCTACAAAACAGTATACATAGATTATATCCATCTTTTTTGGTTTAGTCACAATAATCGAAAAAGTGATTATTTTTCATGCGGTGTGAAAACTATTGGTGGTAGAATAAAGTAATGTACTAGGGGGTTTGTAGTACTCATCAATATCATCAAAATAGCCCACGATAAATTATAACATGTGTTAAGGTTTGGTCATTGTAACAGAAATAGTCATTAATTTGCGTGCGCTGCGTAAACCATTAGGGTTATATTTATTAAAATACAATGTATCACGAATTTACTCCTGATAAACGTCCACTATACCTACTTCTGCTACCCGTGCGAAGCCGGGGCGGGTCGCTAGTTAATAATAAAAATATAAAAATGGTACAAAACAACAACTAAATATTGGTAGTGCAGCGATATGCGGGCGATGCGGCGATAACTAAACGTCGTTAATTGATGCAAGGTCGACCTATCTGCCCCGATACTAATTGTCTGATCTAGACCTAGATCCCTAGCAGACTTAAGGCGTGACCATAGAAAATGTCCAGTGTATTATTGAAACTCAGTAAAAAAGAAAATATGGCCAAATTTAACAATTTTGCAGCCGGATCTTGATAACTTGATAAAAATCATGTAGCCAACCAGGCTCCCGTATGCTAGGCGGTTTGTGGAGCATGTTTATTTATAGCATTATAATTTTGGCACCCCCTAAAACTGCCACCCGGGGTGGGTGCCCACCCTAGATCCGGGACTGTAATTTCGATAGCTATAATTAGTACAGAAGTTATTTATTGTTTATTCATTTATTACTATTCAAACATTGTAAAACCAATTACTTATTTGATTTTACAGCTGTGTTTGTAAAATTTGGGTTGAAAGACTTTATAAGGCAATTGTTAAAGCACATCAAGTAGGTAGGTAATATTTTATTTCATCATCATCTCAGCCGTTGGTAATCCACTACAGAACATAGGCCTCTCCTATAAAGGGGGGTCTTGCCAATACTCGACACGTTTGGCATGCTCCACGGCAAATATATTATTTACTTAAGCGAAAAGGATTAAATATAATACCTACCTAATCCACAATATTATCAATAATTAGCTGCTGTATATAACAAAACACTTCTGAGTGTTTTCACATGCACAACTATTTTTCGGTATTATGTATTATGAATTGGATCGTTTTCGCATAAGAACGTACAATTTTCACCGCGAGTCGTTTCGGAACATAATCTTCTCGAAATAACAAGATAAAAACAGGAAAAAGAGTAATAAATTAACCTCTTACCCGTCAATCACGCCAAATAACATAAACATGATAACGCAAATGGCTGTTTTAAGTGAACTAAGTGGATAACTTCAGCAACGAAGCTAACAAACAATAGGCTTATCAGAATGATAACAATGAGAGCGCTTTACTTGGCTTTACCACAGAATAACTAATAATAATAGGTACTTAATAACCTTTTACCACCCCGGACACTCGACTCAATCCCATACAAAAGTCGCGCTATAACTACCTACTACACAGACACTGTACACATTACATAATATGTCACATGGAATTTTGTACACGTGCAAGAATGTGCAGTGTGCGTGAGGTGATTTCCCATAGAAGCGGGGCTCGTGGAGAGCTCAATCTCGCTGGCGAGGTGAGGGAGGCCCGATTGGTGGGAACACAGTGTCCATTCTATACGTAGTATTATTATTTGTTCTGTGGTTTTACTACAATCTGTTTGAAAGCACATTAGTAAGTTAAAGCATAGTTAAAGGCGGGTCTGACGTGTGATGTCATGACGCATCAGAGTACTAAACTTTATTTTACATGGGGTAAATGCATTTACGCGCATAAACGCCCGCTGGATGCGATCGAATTATGTCAGACTAACACTAACAAATGCCACTACCGACTAAAAACCCCACGATGTCTTTCCTGCAACTGCAGAAGACATAGTCGCGGGACCGTTTCCGTTCTCTCCGCAACCCTGAAATTCCGATGCCCGCAGTGCGGGACTACACGGGAGGAGAGATACTCCACCCAATACGGCAGAAAAATGCGCCGATAATATGGCGCTTGGGCACCTTCTTTTTTATGATAGTGAGTTACAAGACGAGCAAATCAGGTGCCTGATGGTAAGCATCATGATTGCCCATATCAGACACAGTGCCACCCAGTGTTTTAAAATTCAAAATTCTGCGCGGCACTGCACTGCGCCTGTCACCCTGAGATATGAGTTGTTGAATCTCATCATGCCCAGTAATTTCGCTGGTAACATTGCCCTTCAGACCGGAACACAGTAATGTTGCACATTACTGCTTGGCGGATGAATAACTGGCAAAGGTGTGGTACTTCCCCAGGCGGCCCCCTGCAAAAAAAGCCTACCACTACACCTCAAGAAGACCTTATTGTTGATCGAGTGAGGCGCTGGATATCTTCGCATCTAGCGTTCCAGCTCCTCCTTGTGAAGTGTCTCTTCTAAAACTCTTCTAAACGGAAAAGCATGGGGATCTCTTTCCCTCATCCAGGGTGCTATTACAAACTTGCAATCGCATAACAACAGCAGTAAAATGTGCTGTGAAACGTCATTTCTTTTGTCGTTTGACAATAGACTTTAAGCAATTAAACTTTATGCCCTATTCAAATTATATTTTCACACTTGTACTGCTGTTCGTAATAAGCACGCCGCTCTTCAGTCTTCCTCTGAGACATAACATACTCGCAGGACACCATCGCCTCCCAGAACTCGTCGCTGTCGACCATACTCCTTTACGTTTGAGTTAGCCAGTTGTAATTAATAATCAGTTGTTTAAGCCCCTATTTATCGATTACCTACTCGCCAAATACCTAATCGAAAAGATTAACGACAAAAGCCCCTTCAAAATTATCTAAGTCAATATTATAAACTATGATATGGTTGAATTATGACCTAATTGCACCAAAGATACGGCAATTTATCTATTTATTGAATATTGTATATTAGAGTTATAGTGCGGTGCTAAAAATCAGTATTTATGTCTATTATGTTATCTATACAACCACTTTAAAGTTATTACAAGATTTTTATTACCGCTGTGAATATTATAAACTAGCTGTGCCCCCACGGTTTCACCCGCGTAGACATCGTTCCCGTGGGAATATCAGGAAAAAAGTACCCTATGTGTTATTTCAGGCTCTAAGCTACTTACATACCAAATTTCAGCCCAATCTATTCAGTGGTTTTTGCGTGAAATAGTAACAAACATCTATCGTAAGCATCATAGTAAAGGTAGGTATTAATTACAGTATTGTGACTCGGCCCCAATATTGCAACAACTTGGTAACCTTAGACTGAACCTGCTCCATCAGGTTCACATGGGCCAGTAGTCAAATACGCATAATTAAATCTATTATACACAGATCAAACAGCTCATGCGCACACAAATGTTTCACCTGCCCGGTAAAATAACCAAAAACCAGTGGATCAGAAGGCAGAGTCGCTACTTTTTAATTAATTTTAAATAGGTCATCGTTTGACCCCAGACGCTAACCTAAAATTTGAACCTATGATAAATTGACCTATATTGTTATACAAAGTCAAAAGTAGGTTATTTTATTGTCGTTACCATAGATTTAGGATTGAGTCGAAGAGCCAGTCAACCATAGACAATACAAAAAATATTTTCGAATGAATAAAATTGTATTTATGAAGTAGGTATAAGGTAGCTGAGTAGCCGTTCGTAGTTATCATAATCTACTGATAAAATTATAGATGATAAGGAAATATCTACTTTAAGACAAGAAATGAAAAACTACGATTTCTAAATCAAATCTAATACGGCAAGTATTATATAATCAAAATATAAAGAGACTCGTTAACAATTATTTCTCTCCAAAATAATGATTTTGATAATGTGTATTAATGGTGATTGAATGTAATCATAACAAAATTAACTTTATTAATATATAATACTTAGTACAAATAGGTGTAGTAATATTTAAGGGACCCATCAAACTGAAAAACTCAAAAGAAAGTATTTTGAAATACGCAAATGAAATATTGACATCCCGTACAAATGAGTTGTTGGCTATATCGACCTTACATTATAATTTTGGTTTTATTTGATAGGCCTAGTAATAAGATTTTCAAATGTGCATAAATTATATTTTTTAATATCTACTTATCGCCCATTATTTATAATAAATTAAGCAAATCTTCTAGTAAAATTGGATCGCGCGTCGCCGTTAAAAAAATATTTAGTGCCTACTTTACCTCACTATTCAAATCTACTATTGTAGACTATTGTAAGGCTACTGCTGTGAATTACATTCTCTACCCGGCAATGTAGGTGATATAGGTTTGCCGTGAGACCCGGCAGAGGAACATATTCGGGGAATGGGCATAGCAGCGCTCTCCGTTTTCAAGTGTTCCAACTACTGCGGTTACCAAGCCGCGCAACAAGGGTGGTGATTACGACAAAATCTCCCCATATGAATAGTTTATGGTGTTCTGTGGGGGAAGCCTATGTTCAGCAGTGGACGTCTTCCGGCTGATGATGATGATGATGATGATAAATATAGGTGTTTTCTGGGCCCAGCTTCCTCGGATTCGGAGTCCGTTTCCTTTGCCGATCAGCTGTTCCATTTTGTATTCTGTCACAGTTTATGTGAAGTCCATCAACATGTAGGTCGATGGGAAGTCAATCCGTCAAGGGGCGTTTTCAATCCCCTAAGATTCTTATTGAGGCTGCATTGCACATATAATTTAAACAATAACCGATGCTTAACCTATGGTTTTTTTATGATAGTGAGTGACAAGACGAGCAAATCAGGTGCCTGATGGTATAAAGCATCATGATTGCCCATATCAGACACAGTGCCATCCAGTGTTTTAAAATTTGAGATTCTGCGCGGCACTGCACTGCGCCTGTCACCCTGAGATATTAGTTGTTGAAACTCGTCATGCGCAGTAATATCGCTAACATTGCCCTTCATACCGGAACATAAGTACTTAGTAATGTTTGCACATTACTGCTTGGCAGATGAATAACTGGCAAAGATGTGGTACTTCCCCAGGCGGCCCCCTGCGAAGAGGCCTACCACTACATTCACTATTAGATACCTAACGTCTTTCATTTGAAAGTTTTTCAGTTTGATAGGTTAATACACCTCTTAAATCTTACTTCATCCTTTTTTCAACAACTTATATAATAATGTACCTACGCATTGATAGCAAATCGGCGCCAAATCTATTCAGTTTTATCTACTGATAAAGTAGATATAGCACTTGTCACCTCGTCCTCAAGATTTTCAACCTTGAACGTCACGTGATTTGACTTGATTTAATGGAAACTACTACTGATAAATCAGTTGGAATTTTGAGAATTTGAAAAGGTACTTCAGTTATTAATCAGAAAATTAGATATCTATCCCACTTCAATAATGTATTAGGTACAATGTAAGTATGATAAATAAATAATAATTTTATCATATTTAATAATTATATTACGTATCTCACGGCAAACCTATGCATTTTGAAGTTTGTAAGTTTGGGACCAGATGACCGTGTGTGGAAGTTGTCCCATATAAAAAAATAAAAACCAATTCTTTCTGTTGACTGTACTTATTTTAATATTTTTGGAAGTCCTAAGAATTATAGCGCTTTGGAAGTGTGGGGAACGAATTTTTTGAGGTTTGGGAATATGCCCTCCCATCCTGCTATGACCGGCCACAGAATACAGAGAGAGAGAGAACATAGAATTCGGACGTGGTAAAACCATTGCTATAAAAAAACGGGGAGATAGGGTACGTTCTCCCAGCGCTTACTCATCAACTGGCACGTGCAATATGCTCAGTGTGCAGTTTGCACAGTGACAAATATAATGAACAACAAAGATAGAAAGACGGACCTAAGACCGAAGTGCGACTGTGACAAAAATATAAAATATACGCTGGTGTACCTACGACCTTACTGACGTACATGGACCTAATGGGACCTAATTTGAGCTTGCCATTTTTGAGAAGCCAGTACCTCATCTCCCCTTTTCTTTAAATCAGTGGTACTTACATGTTTATTTTGAATCCATTGGCTCGCGTACTAGTAGAAACTGTGTTTCAGGAGCCAGTGACTTTTACAATTTTTAAATTTATAAACTATTATTCTCTTACAATATAGATTGTAATATGATTATATTATCACTAAAGAGATTTGTATGAAAATTACTTCATAAAAACCACTTAAAATGCGCAAACACATTACATGGATCGATAATATTACTATTAAAGTAAGGTTTTCATATAATATTTAATAGGTAGGTAGTTACTTGTTAAGTTTTATGACCAACAAGACCCTTGCAAAATGCAAATCATATTATGAATTGCAAATTGTGTCCTATATTTCCATATGACGCCTCTACACACATGACTGAGATGTCATTAAATTTATTCTGATAAAATCTCATTGCATAGGGTATTTACTATCCTTCCTACTCATCGTTGCAAGTTGATTTAGCTAATAGCCGGTTTTATATAAATTTTATTTGCTTTTAGTTTGGACTTGAAATAAAAATCATCCACGGATGATTTTTATTTGTTACTATTTCACGCCAAAACTACATAACCGATTTTGCTGTTTGGTATGTATATATAAAGCTTAGACTCTGGAATAACACATAGGGTAATTTCTATCCTGATATTCGGGACGATAACTACGAGGATGATACCGCGGGGCACAGCTAGTATCCTTATAAAATAAATAGAGATCCAATCCAATTTGACGTGTCACGGTTATTCGCCCGAAACACAGAGTACTTTATATATGCCCGAAATGACTCGGCAGCTTCATCATTTAACACTCTTTAAAAGATCAGTCACAATCTGTCCTAAACTGAACTGCAAACAATATTCTAACGTAGATACGTAGATTACGTATATATGTACCTACCCACATTATTCCGGCATATTTATTGTGTAATGGAAAGCAACAAAGTGCAACGATGATTAGATACGTGAAATGATTAGTAAATTTTATGGTAGTGTGATATTAGGGTGGATTCCAAGTGAGGTATATCCAAAAGAGTCACGATGTTTGGATTGGGAATCTTCGGGGACCACTTGGTAATTTAGGTAACCTTTCCTTACAACCCGGCATGGGTTGTAAATCCATAATGATACCTTTAATAAATACTTACTACCTTTAATAATTTATGCAAAAGTTTGTGAGGATTGATGGTTGTCGTATACGCCAAAACTAATGAACCGATTGAGCAGACCCTGGAGTTTAGACCCTGGATATTCCCACGGGAACGAAGACTAAACGGGTGAAACCACGGGGCACAGCTAGTACATTACTCATTATACTCAACAACGTGTGACTCGTGGGTAATTGAATCCAAAACCCAGTTGTGGTCGGATCATGTATCTATAATAATGATATTTTCCTCTAGTAATGTTAGTTAGCATAACTTTAGCACTAGGTTAGCACATATTAGCACTTCTCAAGGATTTGTGACTAAGGTCGTTTGTATAAAGGTGGAAACACATTAGAAACTTTGAATAAACTAGTGGCTCAGTGAGCCGAAGACTTTGCGAGTAATAGATTCGATGTGACACACATGGCCGTAGGTAGGGGGAGGGGGTTTAGGGGTTCTTCCCCCTCCCTAGAATTGCCAAGGAGCTAAAAAAAAAAAAAATCGCCGCATTCATTGATAGAACCACTCAATTGAATGTTGCACTCGTAGAAACTGCTCGCGCCTTCCTTGTTGTACATAACAAAAAAATTTTTCGTCACGCTCGCAGCTGCAATCGAAAAAAACCCAGCAATCGAGCCCCCCCATCGAAAAGAATCCCTGGCTAGGCCTTGTTTACAGGATATTTGACATTTATCCGTCAAGTTGAGCAACTTACAAAAAAAGGAATTGCAAAATTACCAAAAAACTACTTCCCATATCAAATCCACCGATCGATTCTTTTTCTATGAAGTCTGAAATTGTATCGATAATTTTGTATAAGTAGGTGATAAGTTTTAATTAATTGGTTAACCGACCTGTTGATATAAATAATTTTTAACTATTACTTAATAAGTAAATAACTTGAGTATTTATTATCAAGGTACTTTTATATTAGTAGTTTATATTTTTAAGAGCAGACTAAAATAAACAACAAAAGTAAGTACAACAAATTAATCATTGCCTATGCGCTATCACGTTTGTTTCGATTTGCGTTTGAATCGCGTAATAACTTACCCGCAGCAACTGCGCATTGTCTGCGATATTAAAAACGCCGTGTGCAGAAACGTTTAGTGTGATCGTCTCTTTACCAAAGTTATACGAATATTAGTAAATGCCTGAGTAGCTTAAACGATTCATTTGATTACTTAGCTAATGTTAATTACCTATGTAAAGTTGTCCCGTTTACATTGTACATTATAAAGTCGTTTATTATTAGTTGATAACGGTTTTTTTATTAAAATCAATTAAGTTTTTTATATAATATAATATAACCTATATTAAACTAATGCTTGTTAAATATTTTGGATGTCCTGAGAATTAAAATACTTATATACTTATTAACCTAATTAAAGCTTTGGATGTGATGGGAACATTTTTTTTGGATGAACGGGAATAAGCTGAAATAAATACAATTGTGTGATGATATTTAAAAATAAGTGCTACTACTCATTACTACTACTACTTATGCTACTTATTATTTACAATAATATTATGTACTTATATTCAAATAAAAAAAAAATTTAAATTTTTTCATTTACTCGTGATATAAATCTGGCTTTTTGCCAAATTTCATGATGCTGGGTCATCGGGAAGTAACCTAGAGGTTTTAAGGCGCGGTGCTAAGCTAATTCGCCCTCTCGCACACACGTCCCCACATTTTTGAAGATATAAAAATACTACATGTAATTAGATTAGAAAAGAAAGAAAGAAGAAGAAAAAAGAAAAGAAAAAGATTAGAAAAATGGAGACAACTAGGAACTAGAAAATAATAATACAAAGATTCAGTAAAAAATCTTGGCAGGCTGGTTGTCGAGCGCAGTTCGATAGTTTTTTGCAGAGGACGCTGCTGCCCGTTGTAACGTTACGGAGTTCGTAACGTAACAATGTACCAAAAGTATAAAATTAAGATTAAAATTGATTTATTAATAGAAATAGTATAAAAAAAATATATAAACATAAACATACGTTCACGCCTTTTTCCCTAAGGGGTAGGCAGAGGTGTACCCAGGACTCAGTCCCATAGTAGATACACCCACATTTCGCCAGTATGTTATTGGTCCCATGTAATAGAGGGCGAGCCTATTGCCATCTACCGGGCACAGTTCCAGACTCCAGGCAGTTATTGAGATAATTCCTCATTAGGAAAAATCCAATATTTAACATTTTGCCTGACCTGGGGATCGAACCCGGGACCTCTTGATTGGCAGTCGAGCATGCGCCCTCTACGCCACCGAGGCAGTAAAAAAAAAAATATAACTAAAACTATAGAGGGAGAAGGTGATGGAGACAGTAGCAGCAGTGGGTCACTTGAGGATTACTTAGTGGACGCCGTCTGGGCGTCACCGAAGACGACATGCTTATAAATTTTTAGCGGATAATTTACAAGCGAAATAATGACTAAAATACCAAAAATACATCAAATGTTTCAAGTTCATCATCAAAGGATAATTCAGATAAAAAACATAAAAGTGATCAAGAATATAAGGTAATATTTACAGTATAATATATGTACAATATTATACCGTCCTCTGATCTGTTAGAAAGAAAAAAAAGATCTCTCAGAAAAAGAACAAGTTAAAAACTTGTTTGGATTAAATTGAATTTTTTGCTGAAGGCTTGTATTGTTATTTTTTAGTTACTAGTTGTCTTTATGTTACGTAATTTTACATGAAGTATTTTTTTATATCTCCAAGAATGTGGGTACGTGTGAGCGAGGGAGCGAATTAGCTTAGCAGGAAATGGCCGTATCTCTCGATTGTGTTAACTTAGAAGTTTCATTTTCTTACAGTAGCAAGGGACCCTAGATTCAAATTATTATTAATATACGGAATTATTATACGAAACCCTAAAAAGTGTAATATTACTGAAGTGTAATAAATATGATTGTGTTTCAGAGTTGAAGTCCGTGACAAGGAGCAGTCATGGACAAGCCCACCATGCACATGCTCTCCGTGCAGGAGAAGGGAGGGCAGACACAGAGGACCAACCAGTACATCGCCGCTGTTGCAGGTATAACATAACATAACATCACGGCTTGTTAGAGTTACTTTTTACGGGATAAATATCATGATTAGACGTTTTACCAGTTTCCTGATATTTCGGCGCAGTTGCATGCGTCATGATCACGGAATGACTAAAAAAGAGGGTAAATCAATTTATCTGCCAATCAAAATCAACTCCCCGATGCCTGTTAGTTTTTTCGTGATCATGACGCATGCAATGGCGTCAAAATATCGGGAAACTCACAAAACGTCGAATCATGGTAAACATCACGTAAAAAGTAATTCTAATGTAAAAAACCATCATCATCTAGCCGTTCACGTTCCATTGCTGAACATAAGCCTCCCCCATAAGAGGGGTTGTTGCCAATACTCGCCACGCTTGGCAGGCGTGTTGGCGAGCTCAGTTTGATGGTTTTATGCAGACAGCTGCTGCCCATCCTTTAGATCTCATAACCCATAGCCAGCTCTTATGGCAACTACGGGTAGAGAGGGTGAGGTACTATTCTAAAGCCGGTAACCCCACGGCCTTAAAACGGCGGTAAAAAACCATGATAGTTTCAAATCAAACATTTCGGCTTGTTCCCCCTACCACGTCGTTATCACGTCGGGGTCACCAGTATACGGGTTATATATAGGTAGATGATCACTATAGATGATGGTCACTATATATAGTATAGGTTAGTCTATATTCCAGTGTGTCCTGCCTATAATAATGTCCTAATTAACACAAGGGTAAGACACAACTCCGTATTCTTGGAACTCCGTTTATTCGCAGTAAATGCAGCTGCATACACGGGGGGGCCGTGCGCGACTGCTTGATATAATTCATTGCAATTGCATCAATAACTCTCGTACAATCTGTTAGTCCCCATTCCCATAGTAGGTACAAGGCGAGGAAGTCGAGTGCATCTCCCATGACGAAGAATAATCGGCTATGCACGTCCTGTGAATGCGGGCCACTCGTGCTCAAAAGAAGTATCCGCCTGGGACGACAAATATACGCCCATATGAGATACAACCTTGATATAACTCATCACTCCCCTGAAAAATCTGGAAAATTCTAAAAGTCGGCGACGGTCGTTCACTGCTTAATCACCATAGATCAGCAGTAATTTAGATAGATAGATAAACACTATTGTATACTAAAACTAGGACACAACAATACAGTAATAACATTTGAAATAATCTTAGGCTAGTACAAGTGGCATTTAAGCGGGTCAAGGTCCCTATGGATGGAAAACAATAATAATATAATAATACTTCTTTATGGAGGGCGCGTATATATTGGGAGGCCGTTTAGTGAGCGGCGAGTCATCGCTTTCTACTGCACTACAACTTCTAACACGCCACACCGGTCCTTTATCACACTAAATATTCCTCATTTTGTCTGACAGGAGGCCGGTTCTGAGAGAAACAAACACCCACATAGGCATTTAGTGACTGGTGGGGCAAAATCCACCAGGAATTTCAAGTCGCGGAATCCGCCCCACCAAGTCAGTTTAGTGGGGCATATTCCGCGAAATAATTTGTTGGATTCCACTATGCCCCACCAGCGGGGCGGCTTGGTGGGGTAGGGTGGAACAATCCAATGAATGGGACTCTTTTATTGCACCTAGCTAATCTTATAAATTTCCTTCCCAGCTGCGATAGGCGCAGTAATAGCGGGCACCATCCTCGCGTGGACCTCACCTGCGTTACCCCAACTGCAGCCCTACGTCAACAAGACCGCAACGAATGGCACTGAGAACGGCAACGTTTCTGACACCTCACCGCTCAATATCTCGGTTAACGTGGTCAATGGAACTGAGAGTCCTGGGCTGATCAACAGTTTGGGGCAGGAGGCGGCGTTTTTATTGGATACTGCAGAAAGTAAGTACATACTGGCAATACCCTTGGCGGCGGTAACGGCTCACCTACCCGACTTGTTTCGGATACAAAATCAAGTAAGTGTGTATTCAACTTTTTCTCAAAGGGGTTGGTAGACGTGTATCCAGGGCCCAGTCGAATAGTAGGTACAGCCACATTTTTGGTCTCATATACTATAGGGAGATCCGGTTAGTCGCGCAAACGCGACTCTCTTGTACCTACGATATAAATGTTCAAGTAGTTACCTATATACATAGTTGGTAAGGTTAATGTAATAAGTTAATAAGTAGGTAAGTATAGTAAATAATTTTTGTATTATTGTTTAGTAGTTCCTAGATACATAAACTTGTCACGTAGGTATTCTTTGTAATATTTTATTGTTTAAGTTGTTTATTTTTGGTTCTTTTTTTTACTTATATGTAAATGGAGGCAATAAACTTTTTATTTATTTATTTATTTATGAGCCTATTGCCAAAGAATAATAACTATTACGCGCCGTGGAGTTACCGGCTTTAGAATAGTGCTCCACCCTATCTACCCGTGGTTGCCGTAAGAGCCGGCTAAGGGTTAACAGATCCAGAGGACGGGCAGCAGCGTCCTCTGCGTGAAACCATCGAACTGCGCTCGCCAACCCGCCTGCCAAGCGTGTCGAGTATTGGCAAAACGCCCCTTTATGGGGAGGCCTATGTTCAGTAGTGGATTACCAACGGCTGAGATGATGATGATGTATAAGTATTGCTACGTATGCCATTTACCGTGCACAGTTCCAGACTGTCCGGATCCAATAACACTGCCTGACCTGGGGATCGAACCAAACACCTCATGATTACCGATTATAGCGCTTGCGACCACTACGCAAACGAGGCAGTAAGAAAGCAAGTGATTTTTATAGTAGACTAGCTGTGCCCCTTGGTTTCACCCGCGTAGTTATCGTTCCCGTGGGAATATCGGAAAAAAGAACCCCATGTGTTATTCCAGGGTCTAAGCTACCTACATACCAAATTTTAGCCCAATCCATTCAGTAGTTTTGGCGTGAAAGAGTATCAAACATCCATCCATCCTCACAAACTTTCGCATTTATATTATAAGTAGGATAGGGTATTATGTTTAAAAGTTAAGTTACTTTATCGCTACATACTAATTTCTTCAGCTCATATACTAATTTTATTACCTATTATAAAAAAGCTGGACAAATTTGGTTGACCAAAATGAGTTCACGGTCAATGTGAATTTCCCTTCCCTTTCTTAGAATCAACCTAGTATTTTATGAACGATGTCACGTGCTAGACATATTTATTTATATCAAGAGTATAAACAAAGTCTAGACATTCAGACAATGTTACGAGTGGGAGGCATTGTATTTATGGCTCAAAAATAGGTAATAGATACGTAGGAAACTGCCCACTGTCCACTTAACGCAATAGGTATGTATTATAATGTATGTACCTACTTATGTTTTGCGCCCCGCGGTTTCACCTACTTAGACATCGTTCCCGTGGGAATAACATAACATACATTCACGCCTTTTTTCCCGAAGGGGTAGGCAGAGGTGTACCCAGGACTCAGTCCCATAGTAGATACACCCACATTTCGCCAGTATGTTATAGGTCCCATGTAATAGGGGGCGAGCCTATTGCCATCTGCCGGGCACAATTCCAGACTCCAGGCAGTTATTGAGATAATTCCTAATGGAAAAATCCAATATTTAACACTGCCTGACCTGGGAATCGAACCCGGGACCTCTTGATTGGCAGTCGAGCATGCGCCCTCTACGCCACCGAGGCAGTCCGCGGGAATGTCGGGATAAAAAGTACCTGTTATTCCAGGATCAAAGCTATCTACATATCGAAATTCAGCTCAATCGGTTCAGTAGTTTTAGCGTGAAAACGGAACAAACATACACACAAAAATTACAGCGCTAGATGGCGCTGGGTTGCGTTAGAACACACTAGGGTTTTGTTATCAGTTACACTAATATTAGAAGGATTAGGTAGGTACTCTTATATTTAGCTCTTAACCACATCCCGGACACTAGATTCAATTCCATACAAAAGTCGCGTTATAACTACTTAATACACAGACACTGCACACATGTACACGCGCAAGAGTGTGCGTGAGATGACTTCAATCTCGCTCGCGGGGTGAGGAAGGCCCGATCGGTGGGCGGTTGACAGTGTCCATTCTATACGTAGTATTTGTTCTGTGTCCCATGTAATAGGGGGCGAGCCTATTGCCATCAACCAGGCACAAATCCAGACTCCAGACTAGAAATAATTCCTAATGGAAAAATCCAACTGTTTGCCATTATTAATGAGGCAAATAAATCATAATAATTTTGTCGACTGTTTAAATAAACTAAGACTGTTTATATTGACAGTACCTATTTTGAATTCAAATTAAATTTTGAACTAAAACGTATACCCGCCTAGCATGGCACGGGGATAACTAGTTTTCCCCGTTGTTTCTCTCTTTCGCGCCTGAACAATTCATATATGCTATCTCGTTTTAACCCCCAGGGATTTCGTTATCCCTGGTCACTGTGCTACCGGAGCTGCCCACCTGAGAGCGTTGGCTGTGATGGAAAATATTTTTTGGATGATTTGGAACGCCCCAAAAAGGTTTAGTAAAAAGGTTTATTAACCCGTCGACCTGAACCACTTTAAAATAGAAGAAATACGAAATTCACAAAAATAATTTCGAATTCCCCATACGAAATGGATCGGCAAATTTGTATGGAAAGACGTTTTATTTTTGAATTAGTATACATATGTGACTAAACTAAAGTTTTTCTTTAACCAAATACGTATGTGTGACGTAGAGGGCGCATGCTCGACTGCCAATCAAGAGGTCCCGGGTTCGATCCCCAGGTCAGGCAAAGTGTTAAATATTGGATTTTTCCATTAGGAATTATCTCAATAACTGCCTGGAGTCTGGAACTGTGTCCGGTAAATGGCAATAGGCTCGCCCCCTATTACATGGGACCAATAACATACTGGCGAAATGTGGGTGTATCTACTATGGGACTGAGTCCTGGGTACACCTCTGCCTACCCCTTCGGGAAAAAGGCGTGAATGTATGTTATGTTTTAAATACGTATGTTCTGCCGCAAATAACTACTAGTTAGTTACTTCTATTCATAATTATTGTGTAATTTCATTTGAATGGAAATCGAACGCCCATAATAGGTAATTGAAATATCGCGGGCCAGAGAGTATTCAAAACTCTGTTTTAATGGCCTAAGGCCCAACGTAGTACGTAGGCACCCAAAGGATGTGAACTATTGATAGCACAGAACACATAATAATACTACTTTGATAGTAATAAACAATCAGATAATATTGGTTCGGATGTTCTCATCGGTGTACTGTTGTAGACTCAACGCGTGTGGTTAAAGATAACAAGTGTTCTGTTAGGGGAGATCGATAGTGTCTATTTATAAGCACAATGCAACGCCTCGGCTTGGTATGGGCAACGGAAGAATGAATAAATACGAGTACTATATTTGGATATCTTTTTATGTTTATATATTTTATTTAGCACAAGGAGCCCAGACACTTAATTCTAATATTATAACTATTATAAACAAATAATAATGCTAACATCCTAACCTACTAATATTAGAAATGCGAATGTTTGTGAGGATGGATGGATGTTTGTTAGTTACCCTTTCACGCCAAAACTGGTGAGCCGATTTCTGTATTCGGTATATGTACCTAGATAGTTTTGACCTTAGATTACACAGGGTACTTTTTTCCCGACATTTCTACTGCAAGTAAATTAAAGCTTGTAAAATAATTACTTCTGCACACACACCCATCAACCCGCATTGGACAAGCGACGTCCAAACCTTTTCTCTCATGAACCACAAGTGGATTGAGGATAGAGAGGCCTTTGCCCAGCAGTGGGACAGATCAGGCTTATAATAATAATAATAAAATAATTCACCCGAATAAAGTTAATATCAATATTTTTTATTGCATTTGCGTTGATCTACATGAAGTACCGGCGAAAATTAGGCGGGATCATATTGGCTAATTCAATCTGATCCCGGCATCCGTGAAGACAAACCCAAATAAAGTAATTCTTCGAGTCCTGAGCAGCGCAATATGTCGAATAAAATGCATGAAAACTATTATGTCGTCTGCAACCATCCGATCGCTACGTCACTAGTCTCGTGGTTGGCGTGCCTCCAACTCCTGACGTGGATGCCGTTTCTGGCGCGGTAGGTGTGTCTCTAGTTCACGAACACACTATTGGAAATATGATCGGCCCCCTTATTACGGACGCAACAGAAGTGTGGAAAGCGTTTAAATGGCTAAATGTGTGGCTAAATGTCTGCTGTCAAACGGCATACAAAAAATGACGTTTGACAGCAAAATTTACTGCTGTTGTTACGCGATTGCATGTTCGTAATACCACCCCCGATTTATTTTAAAGCTTTGCTCGAAGGAAGCGAATTCGAAGCGGATTAGATAACTATATAATAACACAAAAACAATAAAATATTATATACGTAGATACCTAACATAACATCAGCTTTTTCCCGAAGGGGTAGGCAGAGGTGTACTCAGCCACACCCCGGACATTCGACTCAATTTCCATACAAAAGCCACGATATAAATACCTACTACACAGATACTGCACACATGGAGTTTTGTACACGCGCAAGAGTGTGCGTGAGGTGCGTTCCTAGCTCACGGGGGCTCGTCGAGAGAGGTCAATCTCGCTGGCGGGGCGAGGAAGGTCCGATTTGGGGGCGGATGTGGTAAAGAATGGTACATATAGGCACACCCCACAATTCGGCCATGTTTTTGGTTCCATGTAATAGAGGGCGCACCTAAAATCACTATTACGACTGCATTATCGCATCCTGCGTGATAATAAATGATAAACAACTGTTAAATTCACCTCTATATTTCATTGATAACCATTTTGAACCCTTCTTTATCATTAAAAAATGAAATAACAGGGTCATGTTACAAAGTTCAGTCTTATAATCTCATTTCTGTGGTATTATTCTAGAAGCTAATAGGTACGGATATAGACGATGTCCCCGTGCAAAACGCAGCGCTAGCCGAATTTTGTGCAGTTTTTTATGGGGCGAGACTATGGCCATTTAGAGCTAGCTATCTCTCATTGAGAAAATTTATTTAATTAATCATAATTATTTTATAATTGTTTGAATTTGGCGTTACTTTTCGGAACTCCATTGTAGACTTCTGGAATAAGAATCTTTAGTTTTTAGTTCCGATTGTTAGTGTCAAAAATGCACAGTGCACCGCCCTCCCGCCCGCAAAATTGCATGCAAAAAGCACCTAATAGCATTTCCTCTTTGCATGGAATTATTATAAATTATATAGAATAGAATAGAATACTCTTTATTATCACCAAAATAACATGATACATATTAAACTAAAATAATATAAAAGTAATTCTTGGTTGACAATGGGCGGCCTTATCGCTTTAAGCGATCTCTTCCAGGCAACCAATCTGAACGGATAGGGGAAAGAAAGGATGAGTAGGGGATGGGAAAGGGTACACATTTTTTTTGTTGTGGTCCAGCTGGAATATGCCCGGCTTTAAATCCAGAGTCCCTGGATCGAATCTCACCATGTGGACTCTATCTGGGCGCTACCGTGTTTCGGATGGCACGTTAAAGGTCCTGGCTGTTTCCTATAAGATATGTGGGCAGTCGTTAGGTCATTTCGGAGGCCTTGTAAAAATCTTGGTGACCTGAAACTCTGCCAATAGAGAGTATAATCTGTTAAGAGTATAAAATTCATATTGTTATTATTATTTCTAATGAGCTTTCGCGCGAATGATACATGAAAATGCTCTTAGCCTCTGAGTATTTCCCATTCGCGCGAATGGATGGTACATAACTAGCAAACTAACGCCTGTTTATAGCTAAAAGCAATCTCTTTCAGGTATCGAAACACACATTTATTCATCTAGACATTTCAAATCTTTCCAGGTTCCCTGGTATCGTCAGTCCTAGCCATAGGTGCAGCGATCAGCGCCCTGCCAGTAGGAGTCCTGGTACAGAAGGTCGGCCGCCGGCCCACGGTGCTGATGCTCTCTGTGCCCTTCATGTTGAACTGGCTGCTCACTATCTTCGCTAATGGTGCTGGTATGCTCATCGCGGCTCGATTCTTTGCTGGGCTTGGAACTGGTGAGTGAAATATTATCATAATATTTTTATTATTTAATATATCTATTTTTATAACACTACCTGCGCGTCGCGGTTACTCTCGTCTTTGTTCCCGTGAATATCGGAATGACAAGTACCCCATGAGTTATTCCAGGGTCTAAACTATATAAATAACCATACACCCATAGTCCATCTATCATAAGTAGTAATTTTTTGTAGTGGCCTCTTTAGCAGGGGGCCGCCTGGGAATGTACCACACCTTTGCCAGTTATTCATCCGCCAAGCAGTAATGTGCAAACATTAATGTGTGCCGGTCTGAAAGGCAATGTTACCAGCGAATTTACTGGGCATGACGAGGTTCAACAACTAATATCTCAGGGTGACTGGCGCAGTGCAGTGCCGCGCAGAATTTGGCGCTGTGTCTGATATGGGCAATCAAGATGCTTACTTATCAGGCACCTGATTTGCTCGTCTTTGTCACTCAATCTCTTAAAAAAGGTACGGCGCGCTCGCCGTTCACACTTGACAGTTTTTATGTAGAATAGAACTATAGAACCTAGTTTTGAAATAGTAAAGGGTTCAAGAAAACATTGATCAATAAAATAAGATTTTCTATACATCATTACTAACTACAGGTCGCATCACGGTTTAATAGCGCTGACCTTGAATGCGCAGAAATCAATTTTTAGATCTGATAGGACTTTTTAGACCAATACACCTGCGCAAAGCCCCCTTCCACTTTTGCCGAGCGCCATTAATCCGTGACGCGACTTGTGCACAATCTTTTGAAAAATCGATCAAAAATCTTTAACTGCATTCGTAGTTTGGGACGTGTCTCTCTTGGGGGGGGGGACTCTCGTAACCTGAGATACAAGGTTGTCCTTAGTTCAGGGAACGAGGGCTCTTCCCGTGCGGGACGCGTTTTTGGGGTGCGATACTGCACATACTAAATTGTACTTCTTTACCTATTTTTAGTATACTTATTGTAAATCTAAGTAGTTCTGTTAATAAACGTTTTATTTATTTATTTATTTATTTATTTATTCTGTCAACCAACAATTCCAGGAGGCATCTGCGTAGCCGCCCCCATGTACATAGGCGAGATAGCAGAAACATCCATCCGAGGGTCTTTGGGAGCGTTCTTTCAGCTGTTCCTCACAGTTGGGATCCTATTCACCTTCATCGTGGGAGGCTGGACTCATTGGAGGACTTTATCTATTATATCTGCTGTTCTACCACCGCTACTGGTCGCTGTCTTCTGGTAGGTGAAATTTTATTCTTGACTAAATTCAAAACCGTGTTATATAGGACTAGCTGTGTCACCCTCGTAGTCGTCGTTCCCGTGGGAATATCGGAATAAAAACTACCCTATGTTTTATTCCAGGGTCGAAACTATTTACCTACCGAATTTCAGTCCAATCGGTTCAGTAGTTTTGGCGTGAAAGAGTAACAAACATCAATTCATCCAATTTATGAGTAAGATTGTCTTCTGGCTATCGACACCACAGATCAGGATGAAAGAAGTATAGAATGGACACTGTCGTCCGCCCACCAATCGGTCCCGCTTCTATGGGAAACCACCCCACGCACACTCTTGCACGTGTACAAAACTCCATGTGTGTGCTGTCTGTGTAGTAGGCAGTTTTTTTTTTTTTTATATGGGACAACTTCCACACACGGTCACCTGGTCCCAAACTTGGCTAGAAGCCTGTACTATGGTAACCAGATGACTGATATACATACTTAAATACGATTATAACACCCAGACACAGATCAAACAGACATGTTCATGCACACAAATGTTTGACCTGGCCGGAGATCGAACCCGGGGCCTGCGGCACAGAAAGCAGAGTTACTACCGTCTGCGCCAACGAGGCTGTGGCGAGTTATAGCGCGCCTTTTATATGGGAATTGAGTCGAGTGTCCAGGGTGTGCTATCGGACACACATTGCACGAACAAGAATTATAGCGACGGTTAGTAGCTACACCCACATTTTTCCAGTTACGTTTTAAGCCCCATGTTGAGGCGAGCCCTTGCCATTCACTGGGCACAAATCCAGGCTTCAGACTTTGAGAAGTTACTAATGGAAATATCCAATAAGACTGCTCGGTCTGGGAATTCAAACTCAGTAACTCAGTGGATGATGATGAATCAGAGTTTCCCCAGAGATCTCATGTGCTATACAGATGCTGGGAATTGGGGGATTTTGCCAATATTCAGGCGGGTTGGCAGTGCAGTTCGACACTGCCAACCCGCCTGCTTAGCGTGCTGCCTATGCTCTGGATATACCAATCTGCTGGTTCACTTCACTTATATAAAAAAGTTGTTACGAACTTTAAAGATAGATAGATAATAAAGAATTGTCTATATCCAGGTGGATGCCAGAGACTCCTCAGTATTTGTTGAGCAAGGATCGTCGTCGCGAGGCGGAGCGCGCTCTGCGGTGGCTGCGAGGACCTGATGCAGATATTACTGCTGAGTTGGAAGATATGCAGAAAGATGTAAGATTCCTTTTCCTATGAGCAATATTACTTTATCATGGCTTAGACGCTCAGGCAGAAGCAAAAAGGCTGGTTCAAACAGTTTTATATGTAGGTACCCTAGATCTACCCTAGACTAGTAACTAGATGTACACCACGGTTTCACCAGCGTGGGAATATCGGGATAGTACTCTATGTGTTAGTCCTGGATCTAAGCTATCTACATACCAAATTTAAGCCCAATCGGTGCAGTAATTTTGGCGTGAAAGAGTAACAAACATCCATCCATTGATCGCATCCATCACAAACTTTCACATTTATAATAATGATTAGTAGAATAGTAGGATTAAATTATACTCTCAGAACGGCCCCCTTATTACGGATGCAACAGAAGTGCGGAAAGCGTTTAATTGCTTAATGTCTGCTGTCAAAAGGTATACAAAAAATGACGTTTGACAGCAGACATTAAGCAATTTAAACGCTTTCCACACTTTTCCCAAATGACACTGCTCGAGTCAAATCATACGGGATAAGTGGACAATCCATATTGTCACAGTTTCTAGTCACCAAGTTTCGACAAGACCTACGAGTCTACGACATGAGATAACGACTATTTCCTACATATTCGTAAAGTGAAACAGCCGGGACCTTTACTTTTTAACGTACAATCCGAAACACGACAGCATCCAGGTGAAAATTCCACATGTGAGATTCAAACCAGATATCGAGCTAAATAGCATAATATACATACACAACATACAACCACGCCTTTTCCCGATGGGGTAGGCAGAGGTGCACCCAAGACTTTGTCCATCATATCATAAAGCTAAATAGATTATAGCTAAAAAAGGGTTTGAAGCCGGGTATATTTCCGCTATAAAATCAATTTGACATGAATGTCTGGTGGGAATAGATCAAATGAAGCTGTCTTATAAACATTCGTATTTCTAGGTTGATCAAATGATAAAATTTTAATATCGCCTTTCTCAAATTCCAGGTAGACGATGCATCTCGTCAACGCGCCGGCGTCCTCAGCATGGTAACAAACAAATCCTCCCGCATGGCCCTCATCTGCGGCCTCGGTCTTATGTTCTTCCAACAATTCAGCGGCATCAATGCCGTTATCTTCTACACCAACAACATATTCATATCCGCTGGTTCTGACATCGCCCCAACAATCGCCACCATCATTGTTGGAGTCGTTCAGACCATCGCCACTTACATCTCTTCACTTTTGGTCGAAAAAGCCGGTCGGAGAATTCTGCTTCTCCAGAGTTGTATCATTATGGGCATTTGCTTGATCATTTTAGGTGTTTACTTCAAGTTGCAAAGCGATCTTGTCAATGTTAAGTCTGTTGGGTGGTTGCCTTTGGTCTGCTTAGTTTTGTTCATCATTTCTTTCTCTATGGGCTTCGGGCCGATTCCTTGGATGATGATGGCGGAACTTTTCCCCGTAGAATTCCGTGGGACGGCGACAGGAATTACGGTCATTGCTAATTGGTGTCTAGTCTTTATTGTAACTTTAGGCTTTCCTATAATGAGAGATGCGATAGGAATTTACAGTTGTTTCTGGTTTTTCGCCGCGTTCATGATCGCTTGTGTTTTCTTTGTGTTCTTCTTGATACCGGAGACGAAAGGAAAGACTGTGTCGCAGATTCAGGCTATTTTGGCTGGGAAGAGGAGCTAAAGTCCTTTTATATTCTACAAGCTGAAGTTGTAAAGTTAAAAGTACCCTATGTGTTATATCAGGGTTTAAGCGATCTGCGTAACAAAAGCTTAAGTAGTTTTTGTGTGAATAGGTAACAAACAGACATACAAACTTTCGCATTTTTATGAAATAGTTAGTGCTGGGATTTAGCTTTTAAAGGAATAATTTTGTAATGATTAAATAAAAAAGTGTTACAAAAATGTGAAGTAAAGTAAAAAAATTCGTGATATAAAATTTCTTCATACAACTTTTTATTGAAACCAATACAAGATAGATGAGTTGATCCGTTTTGTATGAACGTTGAATGTTTAAGCAATTCCTATTTGTATTTTTTTAAAGTTCAGTTTAACGCCTAAGTATTACTTTCCCTTTTTGTAACACCTGATAGTTGGTTTATTTTGTATGCTCTTTGGCTAGTCTTTTATGAACAATTTTATGTATATTAAGAAATGGTTAATATAATTTTAGGGTTCCGCATTGTGAAAATAGAATAATAACTCTTTTGGTAAACACGCGAAAAAAAATTATGTTTAATGTCTATGGTACAATAATTTGTGTAGACACACACTTTATTAGTATTTAGGTTGACATAAATTATATTTAAAATTTAATAGCTTTATTATTTTTATAGAATGCCTTATTATACATTTGAAACTCCATATTGTTAAAAAATACCTACTATAATTTTTTACTAAAAATCGACAATAAATAGCAAAAATCAAGCATATTATGAATGTATTAAAATTATAAACATTTATCTTAATTTATTGATAAGTCTGAGACCTATCAACTATCTAAGCCTTTTATATTATATTGTATTTTTACCAAGTTTGTCAATTTTAATAGGTAAATAGTTTTAGTTTGTGTTAGCTTTAGGCTTCAGATTTAAAAAAATAAGACTTGATTTAGATGTAGATTGAAGTGATCAAAGCAAATGAACAATAATTTATTATATATTCTAGATTATTGTAACATTATGTGTAGCATTTAGTAAATTAAATAAAAAAAACATGAATTTAGGGTCGTACTTAAGAGAAAGTGAACAAAAAATTAGAATTATTAGAATGTGCCAAATAATAATTAGAACTGTGTTATTTGTAATAATAATAATATTATCGTTAAATAATGTAATGTAATTAGAATAGATTTATTACAATTAAAAAACTTTTGAATGAAACAGAGTTTTTGTTTGCTAGTTGGTGTAGTAGAAAGTACCTATTTTAGAAAGTGTTTGTGTCCACGGATAAAATTATGATCAGATCGTATTAGAAGAATGAGAGAACCGACCTCTCTGGAAGATGCTTATCTATTCAGCCACTAGAAAAGAGCCGATAATATTCAAACGGCTGAACCTATATTCATGAGATAGAACACTTTTGATAGTTTATTGTCATAATCCCCACTAAGCTGTCCTCGCCAATGAGAATTAACTAGAAGGAATAAAATATTTAGGGGCCTTAGTAAAAATAATATGTGACAATTTCCACACACGGTTTTCTAGTCTCAAACCAAGTTATCATTCCTCTAATCTGTGACTACAATATATTTAATATTCCAGCCCGCCTAGCATGGCACGGTGATAACTAGTTTTTCTCGTTTTTTCTCTCTTTCGCGCCCGAACAATTCATATCTGCTGTCTCGTTCTAACCCCCTGGTACTTCGTTTTCCCTGCTCACTGCTACCGGGGCAGGAACGCATGATATCTATCTAAAACGGAAAAAAAACACAAAATGAGTTACAATTAATTTATTTTCCTAACCGAATGAAGCCGAAGACATAGAAGGGCACTCCTTGCAGATGGTCCTTTTTTCAATATCATCCACTCGTGTGATCAGTTCCCCTATTTGTTGCTCTATGGATTTCACGTCACTACGGAACCCAGTGACCGTGGCGTCAAGTTCGCTCAAATATTGGATTTTGTTACACAACTCGTCATATTTCTGGGAAATGTAATCACGAGCGTTCTGTGAGTCCGACAATTCTTTTTCGATTTTGTGAACTATCTCGTACTTCAGCTCGTCGAACTTTGATTCGACAGAGGGCCCTAATAAATGGGCGCCTCTTATAATAACATGCTCCTCTTGCTGTTGTGATGGGCTCTTGCAAGTTGAGTGTAAACATTTCGGAGAACTAGTCATTTTAGTTTTTAACACGGAATAATTTTAGATTTTCGTAGCGAGACTGCATTTTTTGCCAAAAATATTTTCTGACAAATTTAAAAATAATTCACGACGATCCGGACCACAGATTATTAGCACTACGTACCAGACTACGATTACGTTTACGATTTTTATGAATGTCAATGCAATGGCGAATCGAATAATTTTATAGAATTCTTTATTATGAAAACCTTGCACACCTCATCATCATCATCAACAGGAAGACGTCCAAAGCTGAACATAGGCCTCTCCCATAGAGCGCCACACTAGCCGTTTTTTTTTTTTAATGACCTTTGCTGTTGGCCTCAGATGGCCTCTACAGCTTTACCGGGCATATGCGGAAACTCGCCGTACGCATCCATATCTGTTTATTTTTGGGAGGATTTTGCCGCCACGCTTGGCCGGCTTTGGCGGCTTGGGATTGGAGAGCGCTGTTGCCCTTTTCGATTATGACCCTCTGCCGGGTCTCACGGCTCCCGCGGGAAGAGAAGGGGTGGTCCTACTGCCTATACAGCTGGAACCACACGGCACACCTGTCCGCGTCGAATCGTCCGACTCAGAGGGGTGAGCGAGGTTTTATAGGATTTCATCAAAAATAAAAAAAATCTGAAATTCGTTTCGTTCGGCGCGGATAGGTGTGCGTTCAGATTTAGGTGTCATGTGTCATGTTATGTGTGTAGTTACTTTTTTTACCGCAATCACTATTGTAGATAATATATGAACTCTTTGGTAGACAGAGTGAACGAAAGTTTTAATATATTATTATCAGCCAGTACTTCAAAGAAGGTCGTATTAATGAGGTTTTCAGCATGTAGGTCAATAAACTATGTTTAATTTTGCTAAATTTGTTTCTAATATTAGTTCAGTAGCTGTGCTTATTTGAAAAGCGATAGTAAAAATAAATCTCAATATTTAATTAAACCACAGACTTTGGTAAATATTTATTAATGACGTCAAGTTTTAATATTTTAAAATAAATTAAACACACATTAATGACATTGCACACATACTGGCAGACATTTCTGCAGACATGATATAAACATTAAACATGATATAAACCATTGATTTAAAGAAAAGGGGAGATGAGGTACTGGCTTCTTGAAAATGGAAAGCTCAAATTGGGTCCCATTAGGTCCACGTACGTCAGTCAAGTAATTGTCTCGTTCGCACTTCGGTCTGAGGTACGTCTTTCTATCTTTGTTGTTTCAAATTGCACATGCCAGTTGTTGAGTAAGCGGTGAGAGGACGTACCTTCCCTATCTCCACATTTCTTTAAATCAATGATATAAACTGCAAACGTCTCGTACCTGTGCTCGTACACAAGAAAGGCATGGATTTTAGAATATATACTTTTGCTATGTTTATTTTGGAAGGCGTTAAGCATTTATTTGTTACAGCGTAGGTATTCCCGCTGAGTAGATGGTATCATGTTATAATATTATTTCAGTTGCTTCAAAGTTAGACGGCGACGCGGCAAGCTCAGAAGGATATGGCGAGACGAGCTGGATCGCCGCTGGGAGGATTGGCAAAACAGGTCACTGGATCGTAGCCTACGGGTGGTACCTTGGTCGAGCATTGGGACCTCAGATCATTCAGGGACACACCTGACTAATAATAATAATAATTTCACCATGAGACGGAAGTGGAGTTGCCGGAGTCTCTAGCAATAGCCCGGTTACCATCCATCTAGAAATCACACCTATAGACCAATCAAGTAGTTTCCATCCATTCACAAAAATCCTTGCATCTAGCGGGGTCGGTCGCTGAGCTTATCTTCTGTAGATGGTTTCAGAGATGGACCCCGATAGGTGCTATTTTGTATAATATTGTTTTTGTTTCATTATAGGCCTCTCGTACAGATAACATAAACGATGATTAAAATAAAGTATATCCTTGACAAGTCATGATGAAGCAAGTTCGTCACCAGACCTACTTCTGCCCACTCGACCCTTATCTCATAATCATGGAAATTATCAGTGCTGAGTGGTTTCATCATTTCGCTTTATTATTGTAATTTTCCTATTCCTTATGTGACTTTAATAATAATATGGGACAATTTCCACACACGGTCATCTGGTCCCAAACTAGGCTATAAGCCTGTACTATGGTAACCAGATGACTGATATACATACTTATATAATCTTATAACACCCAGACACAAATCAAACAGACATGTTCATGCACACAAATGTTTGACCTGGCCGGGGATCGAACCCGGGGCCTGCGGCACAGAAAGCAGAGTTACTACCATCTGTGCCATCGAGGCTGTCTCTGTAATGATAGGTAGATTTAGATGAACGGAATAATTATTCAACCAGTACATAGAGGACAAAGATGCCTGGAAACTTCTGCATAGCCGCCTCGCGGCACCTTCAAAGAAAACGAATGTAACCAAACCAAATATTGTAAAACTATCTGTTGAAAAAATTAAGCCCTACAAGTTTCTTGTGCGTTCTTCTTGTAGAGGTATCTTTCCGAACGCACGGTAGACTCAGTACTGTTTATCTTTATTGACGTGCAAAAGTGTCAGATTATGACCTATTTGAATAAATCTGTTTGAGTTTGAGTTTTGAGTATTATTATTGTTGTTCTGTTGAATATTAAGTATACTTATAGCGTAGGATAATAAAAAATAAAACTTTTATAAAAAAATTCTTCCCACCTCTGATTAAAAAAGGCCGTCCTTGTTGCGTACCCACCATAGCGCGTCTAAATTAACTTTTTAAGCCCTAGGGGATAAAGTTAATTTTCTTTCCATTTTAAGTCTGTTACCAGTAATTTTTTTTGTGACGTACACACACGTAGGATATTTGCCAAAATGTTTTGATCAAATTTATATTTTTTTTTCACAATCGTAGTGAAAAGTACCGTGTTACACACGGCGCTAAAACCCATTATAAACTCGATTTCTATTTACTACCCTGGGGGAATAAAACAACCTCTTATACAATGGGTTACTATTTAGCCCCTCGTGTAACAAACTACTATTTCACTCCTCTTGCTCTTGCAAAAATTCCGTCATTGTTGCGTACCAGAGTGGGGCTATAATAACATTTCAACCACTAGGGGATAAAGTAAATTTCTTTTTAATTTTTGTCTGTTACCAACGACATTGTATTTTTTTGGTCTCGCACGTATAAGATATTAGCCAAAATATCATGTGGAAATTATTTTTTTTGTTTTCTCACAAACGTATTGAAAAGTAGTGTTAGATTACGGCGCTAAAATCCATTATAACTCGGTGTCTATTCACTCTTTTGTAGTGGTAGGCCTCTTTTGCAGGTGGCCGCCTGGGGAAGTACCACACCTTTGCCAGTTATTCTTCCGCCAAGCAGTAATGTGCAAACATTACTGTGTTCCGGTATGAAGGGCAATGTTACCATCGAAATTACTGGGCATGATGAGATTCAACAACTCATATCTCAGGGTGACAGGCGCAGTGCAGTGCCGCGCAAAATTTTGAATTTTAAAACACTGGGTAGCACTGTGTCTGATATGGGCAATCATGATGCTTACCATCAGGCACCTGATTTGCTCGTCTTGTCACACTACCATAAAAAAAAAAAAAAAACTCCCTCGTAAACAATGGGTCTCTGTTCTCCCATGTATAACAATCTACTATTAAAAACAAACTTTTATTTAAATGCTTAGACCATTGAAGCAATGAGCAATGAAAAAAATAAACCTAAAATAAATTAATCAAACAAAACATTTAATTTATATCTAATATTACACCATTTTTATATCATAAAGCTTGTCACGAAATTTACCTTCTGTAGGTATTCTCGCTCGATATGTGATCAACTCATGCTTTTGTGATATACGATTTGTGTAATATAATAAAATAAAGGCTAGTTATATTTTTTTCCATAAAAAAAAATTAAAAGTTTGCTTTTAATTTTTGTTTTCATATAAATTTATGTTTTTTAGTGATGCTTCCTATTTTCCTCCAAAAGGTCCCTAAAACAACAAAGTAAACGAGCCCAAACTCAACCATCTCAGCACTTTTTATATGGTAGTTCCAATATCAATCTTTCGGCCTCATCATCAGAACCTCGTCACAATATGGATGAAAAGTACTTATTAAAACCTAACACACTAGCCCAAATTCAACTATATTATCATTTGCCATCACGGAGTTCCAGTCGCTACACCATGGCTACAGATCAGCTCAATGGTACCATAATATTACTCTGGTTCCAGCGTTCAGCGAGTTAACATTTCGAGGAGCGGCGTCGTACTAACATTTCTCCCTTACAGCGGGGTCAGAGTCGAGGTAATTCCTGATGATGCATCGTGTAGACGCGAAACACGTGTCGATATATGAATGGTGTCACTAACAACATTAATACCTAATAGCATTTCCTCTTTGCATGCAATTTTGCGGGCGGGAGGGAGGTGCACTGTGCATGTTGTTTTTGACACTAAATATCGGAACTAAAAACTAAATATTCTTGTTCTAGGAGTTTGCAATGGAGTTCCGAAAAGTAACGCCAAATTCAATCAATTACCATAAAATTATATTGGTGACAATATTATTATAATCAGTAATTTTTTTAAAGACCTATTTTATGTAATTTTTTATAACATGGCATAATATTTAGGTAGGTATATATTGTGATCGCAATAATAATTTTGAAGGCGTGGTAAGATTTGCATTTTTTTCATTATTATTTATTTATTAATTTTTGTTTTTAATGGTTTTTTTTCTTTTTTTAATGTGATAAGGATAGTCAATATGGATAGTCAAAGAAATTTAACGCTTAAATTTCTTTGTGGATAGAAGTGTATCAAAAAAGTATGTACCTATCTACTAATCAGTATTTCGCGGGTTGCCAGTAACTTAAACATGATAGAGCCCCTCTGCAATGTTAGTGGCTATCTAAAACATCTAGAATAACCTAAATGTGATTAATAATTTTGATAATAATAAAGGAAATAGCGAATAAAGTTTCATTGTACTTGTCCTTCGCGTGTGTTAATCAATTCTATGTAAAATGTATCAAGGTGGTTACACTTTTGATGTTGAGAGCCCTCCATTATTTGCGTTGATAATACTGCTATACATTATTAGGGTTCCTTGCGTTTTTAGGATTGACTGCCTCGGTGGCGTAGAGGGCGCATGCTCGACTGCCGATCATGATGTTCCGGCCTCCGGCCCCCTTATTACGAACAGTAGTAGAAGCGTGGAAAGCGTTTAATTGCTTAATGTAGCAGACATTCAGTCAAACCGCATACAAAAAATTACGTTTGACAGCAAAATTTACTGCTGTTGTTACGTGATTGCATGTTCGTAATACCACTCACGGATCCTCAGTTCAGGCAACGTGTTAAATATTGGATTTTTTATTATTTTATTCATCAATTAAGAATTATCTTAAACTGCCTGGACTGAACTGTCTGGAACTGTGCCCGGTAGATGGCAAAAGGCTCGGTGGTATCTACTATGGCACTGAGTCTTAGGTACGAACCTCTGCCTACCCTTTCGGGAAAAGACGTTATTGTAAATGTTATGTTTGTTATGTTACATTTTGAGCCCCCTATCGAGAAACGGAAGGGGTGGTATTAACCACCGACACACAGACACAGACACATCAAACATAGGTCTGCCTTGACCTGATGAAAACGTCTCAATGAATATGTTACAGATAGATTTTTTTTTTATTATAATGAATGACAAGACGAGCAAATCAGGTGCCTGATGGTAAGCATCATGATTGCCCATATCAGACACAATGCCACCCAGTGTTTTAAAATTCAAAATTCTGCGCGGCACTGCACTGCGCCTGTCACCCTGAGATATTAGTTGTCGAATCTCATCATGCCCAGTAATTTCGCTGGTAACATTACCCTTCAGTCCGGAACACAGTAATGTTTGCACATTACTGCTTGGCGGATGAATAACTGGCAAAGGTGTGGTACTTCCCCAGGCCGCCCCCTGCTAAAGAGGCCTACCACTACAAACGTGATGGTCTGATGGCGGAGCAGGAAGAAGAGGAGGGGTTTCATTCACAGACAGACACGCAGATACGCAGACACTCCAACTTATAACACCGCTTCCGTTACTCGGTCGGGGGTTAAAAAAAAAAGGAACAAGACTAAATACTTTAAAACAATAATCTACGGAACCCATGTACATTTTCTCCCACTCGCAGTTATCAGAAATCCATAAGATGTCGTTATGAATTATGAAGTGCCATTTACGATGCGATTTGTCATTTCACAGTCAGTTTTATGGCAGTTGTAGTGGGACTGAACAACGGGACGGAAGCTAGAGGGGTAGATAAATGTGAGTACCTACCATTATACTTAATTACCTTTTGATATAGAGTACTACATAGTTAAGAGGAAGCTGTACTATTAATGCCTCGACTGGACTGCCTCGGTGGCGTAGAGGGCGCATGCTCGACTGCCAATCAAGAGGTCCCGGGTTCGATCCCCTGGTCAATATTGGATGTTTTCATTAGGAATTATCTCAATAATTGCCTGGAGTCTGGAACTATGCCCGGTAGATGGCAATAGACTCGCCCCTTATTACATGCGACCAATAAGATACTGGCGAAATGTGGGTGTATACTGTGGGACTGAGTCCTTGGTACACCTCTGCCTACATCTTCGGGAAAAAGACGTGAATGTATGTTATGTTATGTACTATCAATATTACTACTACTACTAATAAAATTATTGCGCTCATCCTTTTTTTATGATAGTGAGTGACAAGACGAGCAAATCAGGTGCCTGATGGTAAGCATCATGATTGCCCATATCAGACACAGTGCCAACCAGTGTTTTAGAATTCTAAATTCTGCGTGCCTCTGCACTGCGCTTACCCTGAGATATTAGTTGTTGAATCTCGTTATGCCCAGGAATTTCGCTGGTAGTATTGACCCTTCAGACCGGAACACAGTAATGTTTACACATTACTGCTTGGCGGATGAATAACTGGCAAAGGTGTGGTACTTCCCCAGGCGGGCCCCTGCAATAGAGGCCTACCACTACAATCTTCTGTAGATTATTTCAGAGGTGGACCCCGATAGGTGCTATCCAATACTTTTAGATTAAAATCTCAAAGAGCAGTGGCCCCTCTGCATGTTAAACTAAAAATGGTCTCCGTCTACGCCTATTAAAAGACCGGGTATATAGCCATTGATTTAAGAAAAGGGAGATAGGGTATGTTCTCTCAGCGCTTCATCATCATCATCTCAGCCGTTAGTAATCCACTACTGAACATAGGCCTCCCCATAAAGGGTGGGCTTTGCCAATACTCGACACGCTTGGCAGGCGGGTTGTCGAGCGCAGTTCGATGGTTTTTTGCAGAGGACGCTGCTGCCCGTCCTCTGGATCTGTTAACCCTTAGCCGGATTTTACGGCAACCACGGGTAGAGAGGGTGGAGCACTATTCTAAAGCCGGTAACTCCACGGCACTCAGCGCTTACTCAACAACAATGCCTGTTTGAAACAACAAAGATAGAAAGACGTACTTAAGATCGAAGTGCGAACGAGACAATAATAAACTGTACTGTACTGTACGTGGACCTAATGGTACCTAATTTGAGCTTTATTTTTGAGAA
Source organism: Hemistola chrysoprasaria (assembly GCA_947063395.1). Lineage (NCBI taxonomy): Eukaryota > Metazoa > Arthropoda > Insecta > Lepidoptera > Geometridae > Hemistola > Hemistola chrysoprasaria. The sequence goes on from OX346730.1 coordinate 9,150,842, forward strand.
GCCAGTACCTTATCTCCCCCTTTCTTTAAATCAATGTATATAGCCCGTGTTTACCCCCGTGTAGCCCGTGTTATAGCGACTTAATAATATGACTATAGGTACCTACTTAATTTTCGAAATTATGCTCCTGACTTTTTTGCCATTATAAGATCACGTGTCGCATTATTCTGGAGTCGTATTACCCGTTCTAACAACATGATATTGAGGGCCATTTCGGACAATCTGAGCAGCCCAATATATCAATTCTGGATGTCCATTCACCTGAACGGGAACAAAAAGTGACAAACTTATTTATTGATAAGTTTATTTTATACTATTTTATTTTATTTTGTTCCGTATCGTTTGTCTTTTATTTGTATTATGGGTTTTTATATGCCTGAATTAAATGATATATATATTTTTTTTAAACAGTTAGAGAAGAGTCGTGATAAAAAGTAAGTATAATAGGTATTATGTAAGTGATTAATATCCCACCCTCGTAGATATATCTAATCTAATCTAATCTAATCTGCAAATATTTGTACGTAAATATTGATGCCACACCAAATTGGTGTATTTATATAACTTTTCATAATAATCAGAATGATTGACCAACATTTTCACATCATTTTCAATCGTTTAAATATCTTTGGATTCATGATTTTTTTCTATCGAGCGTAAATAATGGAATTGTATTTTATGAAAATCCACCAACAAAAATGTTCCTGAAGAACAAAATATATTATTTTATTTGATTTCTAGCAGTGGATCAAAACACATTCTCAGGGCTAGAAAAGTCTTAAGAAAAAATCTGTCATAGTTTGCAACCATCCAGTTTTCTGTCAAGGAATAACAACTAAATGTTTTCCGCAATGATTCTTATTTTCGATCTGACTACGACATACATTTTACTGTAAACGGTAAGTACTATTATTTATTCTGTGACACTAGGCATAGGAACAGAATCCTTCCTTCTAATATTAAAATGCGAAAGTTTGTGAGGATAGATGGATGTTTGTTACTCTTTCACAGCTAAAACTAAAACTATTGAACCCATTGAGCTGAAATTCGGTATATACCTAAGTAGATTAAACGCGAACATTATAAAACGCTTCATGTAAAATCGCTACTTGAAAAAAAACTAATAATTAAATTTTCGATCATGAAATAACGCGATGTGAAAATTCGCTACTATGAAAAAATGCTTTTGTGAAACTTGACGCACAAATCGTTTAGGACCCTGGAATAACATGAAAAGTACTTATTATTCCGATATTCCCACGGGAACGAATACTACGCGGGTGAAACCGCAGGGCACAGCTTGCAAATAATAATATATTACAAATAATAATATATTGACTGCCTCGGTGGCGTAGAGGGCGCATGCTCGACTGCCAATCAAGAGGTCCTGGGTTCGATCCCCAGGTCAGGCAGTGTTAAATATTGGATTTTTCCATTAGGAATATCTTAATAACTGCCTGGAGTCTGGAACTGTGCCCGGTAGATGGCAATAGGCTCGCCCCCTATTACATGGGACCAATAACATACTGGCGAAATGTGGGTGTATCTACTATGGGACTGAGTCCTGGATACACCTCTGCCTACCCCTTCGGGAAAAAGGCGTGAATGTATGTTTAATAATATATTAATATACAAAAATAATATAGATGTCTAAAATCGTCACGACGTATCCTTTCGGGTAACCGTTCCCGATACCAACAACGCGTGAATCGTTCACCAAAAATATTACTATTCGATTGAGTAATACGAGTAAATAAATACTTACTGAAAATATTTATTGTTATCAGTGCGCAATAGACATTTGACGTGATAAGTCCAGTTTCATGCTGTGATTAGTGATAAAGTTGCTGACAGCTTTTGGTGTGAGTTATAACTTTAACTTATTTAAATTACTTACATACATACATACAGTCACGCCTTGTTCCCGGTGGGGTAGGCAGAGACTATTTCCCTCCAATTGCTACGATCCTGACATACAACTTTCGCTTCGTTCACTTTCATGACATTTTTCATACATGCTCGTCGGTTGTAGGTACTTTTAACTTGGCCTTTCCTAAGAACAACGTCAACTTGTTCATGAAAAGTACGCCTAGGTCGACCGCTACCGCTTAAATTACGTGATATTGTACTTATAATTGTAGTACGAGTAATACGAGTAATACCTAGCTTTCATTTTGTAGGGTCTGAGAGACCTAAAGGCTCCGCCCCGTTGTCACCCGGTCCCGTTTTCACCCGGTACGTTCTCCCCCGATTTGGTGCGCCGTGCCTTAGCAGCGCGCCAGGGGCGTTTTCAATCCCCTAAGATTCTTATTGAGGCTGCATTGCACAATAATTTAAACAATAACCGATGCTTAACCTGTGGTTTTTTTATGATAGTGAGAGACAAGACGAGCAAATCAGGTGCCTGATGGTAAGGACCCTGAACCTGAGTTGTTGTACTGTACACGCAGAGCATTGACGGCCCGCTGAGTACAGTTCACCCACAGGCTGCACGTGTAAAAATTTGGCAGAAGGCTCTGAACAAGCAGATTTTTACTTGATTTGTGCAACGTGCGAACCTGCGAGCCAACATGTTACATCTGACCATCAATGCTCTGCGCTCCCTCTCCAAGTCGTCATCGTCACCCAAGGCTTCCGTGACCCAGTGACCCAAGTACTTAAAACGCGGTATGCAGTACGCTTTTATAAGCGTACTTTCAGGGCGGACGGGTAGCTTGTGGTTCTGCTGTTCACAAAGGTCCCTACGCGTCCGATACAATAATGTGTTCAGGATGATGTTGAAACTCTCGATTCTATAGTGCCTCCGGCATGTTCGCTCAGGCCCTTACTGACGGCTTCCATGCCGTCATTACAAAAAAGGTAGCGTCACCAGTGAGGAGATTCGAGGGAGTATACAACAGCATCCTGAAAGTCGTGGCTGATGACCTCTCGTACGGGTAATGATTCCACACGAAATGCCTCAGAAGTACATATAAGTAATGCTTATAATTATAGTTTGCCTAGCATAATTTGTATTACTAATTAAAGTTTTTAAGGCGCGGTGCTAGGCTAATTCGCCCTAATTTTTGAAGATATAAAAATTACTATATGTAATTACGAAAAATAAAAACAACTATAGGAACTAGATAATAACAATACAAACTTTTAGTAAAAAATCCAATTTAATCGAAACGAGTTTTCATGTATAAAAACCTGCTCAAAGAAAAAAATCTCAGAAAAATAAAAATGCACTGAAAACTTGTTCAGTTGTTCCCTATTTTTAAGTACCTACTAGCAATAATGGACCCTATTGTAGTCCGAAATTAAGATATTTGATTTGATTATACAGGTTGCCGGTAACATTCTCACTATCGTGAAATAAAAAATAAAAAAGTTTTCATTAATTTACCTGCATATGTATCATTTTTAGGATTCCGTACCTCAAAAGGAAAAAAAGGAACCCTTACTTATAGAATCACTTTGTTTTCCGTCTGTTTCTCCGCCTGTAAAGACACTTTTTGACGGGAACGCGTAGAAGTATCAAGTTGAAATTGATATCAACTAGGTACACAGATCAACGCTTCCTTGTTGCTGTAAAAAAATCATAATTCTAAGTTAACGCAATCAAAAGTTATGAGCATTTTACTGCATTCCATACTTTGCGCAAGGGACTAGAAGATAGCGCTGTATATTGTTGGTATTTAGGTATGGAACCCTACACTATGCATACATGGGTATGCCTTCACAATTTATTTTTTATCGACACAGATTAATAATATAATATTAAAATGTAATTAAATATATAATATGAGTAATATTATCTGCTTTTACGTGGATGATAATTTATATAAGCTAGTCAATTTAAGATCTGTAAGTAAGTATATGGGATTATAATATTAGTTTTCGAGGTGTGGGGGAATTATGTGATCATGTCATCGCCTGATCGTTGGATTGGTCACTTATATTTAGGTATGTGTTCGACTATTTCATGAAATTATGGCATTATACACCCATTATTAACTTTTATACCAGACTACGTTAGAATTATTATTTGTTCTGTGGCTCTTCTTAATATATTGTAAATTATTTAATTTTTTTACAATATTTTATCACTGGTCTTTTGGTCGTAGTCGATTTTCGTTTACGTTTTTTGGTCCTTTCAGAACTAAGTACCCAATTTTGACAGGGTCAAACGCTGGCCATGGCAGCCATTTTATGCGACATTAAGCTTAGATATGTGTGTGACAGTAATTCTATGTGTGACAGTACAAGACTCCCTTATTTGACAAATACGTAGGTAGGTACACATTGTATAAGATAATGACTGTGGAAAAAAAATGTACTAGCGTTTCTTCAAAATGTTTAGCTGTCAAACTGCCTGTCTCATAGACTGTAGCGCCCTCGCAAACATTCGTAATTATACTAGAATGTATTTGCCTATCATATTTGATATGGCTTATTATTTATTTGCCAACGCCATAAAATGGGAAATGATGGATCCGTTAGGTGTTTGTTGCTCGCTACTAAATAAAGATAAAAAGATCAAATAAAAATGCAATGACCCACATAAAAATACCTACCTACCTACTACTTCTTGCTATGAGTGAAATGTAAACCGAAAGTTAAATTATTTAAAAAACATAATTTAAATAGTAACGACGACTGTTTTGTTATATTTAGGCGTTGTGCACGCCTAATTCGCCTTCTCGCTCACACGTACCCACATATTTGAAGATATAAAAAATACTACATGTAATTACGTAAAATAAAGACAACTAGGAACTAGAAAAAAAATCAATACAAACTTTCAGTAAAAAATCTTATTTAATCCAAAGAAGTTTTCATGTACCTATAAAACCTGCACAGAGAAAAAGAAACAGAAAAAAAGACACTGAAGACTTGTTTGGATGAAATAGGATTTGAAAGTTTGTATTGTTATTTTCTAGCCAGATAACAACTTCAAACGATAAATTGATTAATTGTAGAAATCCGTCCTAGGCCCAGACAGTGTACAAATTGAATTTGTCTTAAAGCACACATTACTAAAGGGACAGAATAGACACTCCTCAAAATCATTTAAATAAACACAATAGTTCAAACACAATAAAGTGCAATGCAGTTCGCACAGCGCCTAATTATTTATAATAATTTACAAGATGCCTATCTCGTAATATATATTGTAGGACGATATATTAATTTATATTATAGCTAAGTACGTGTGTGACGTGCGTAACTCTTATCTGCATACATTTTCCTGTTTCTAAACAATGCCCATATGTTTTGATTTATAAATTACTAATTATCAGTTTCACATACCTACATACATTATATACCTATCTATTATTATATATCCCAAATGTATTCTTTATTCATCCTAAAGCAACAAAATTACCAAGTATCTTTACGTGTAAAAAAGTATGGATAGCAAATTAATATATAAGGGGCGTATCTATATCTATAGATGATGCCTTTCGCATTTCATACTGGCGAAATGTGGGTGTATCTACTATGGGACTGAGTCCTGGGTACACCTCTGCCTACCCCTTCAGGAAAAAGGCGTGAATGTATGTTTATGTTTTTTATGTTAATATAATATGGGACAACTTCCACACACGGTCATCTGGTCCCAAACTAGGCTAGAAGTCTGTACTATGGTAACCAGAGGACCCACCCAGACACTGCGGCACAGAGTGCAGAGTTACTTCCATCTGAGCCAACGAGACTTTTGTTCATTATAAGTCACTGTGCAAACTTCACACTGAGCAAATTGCACGTGCCAGTTGTTGAGTAAGCGCTGGAAAAACATACCCTATCTCCCCTTGTTTTTACATAATAACCTAACTTTCTACCCGTGGTTGCCGTGGCGGCCGTCTAACGGTTAGCAGATCCAGGGCACGAGAAGCAGCGTCCTCTGCGGAAACCATCAAACGGCGTTCGCCAACCCAATCAAGCGTGTATTTGTGAAACCCCTTCTTAGGAGGCCAATGTGCGAGTGCAAGCAGTGGACTTCCTATGGCCGAGATGATGAGTAAGTCATCAGACTTACTTGTTTTATGAAAAAAAAAGCTCGATGTTATGAGTGCTGCGCTGCGGTAAATAAATAATAATTAATTATCCATATAATAATCTAAATATCGATTGCATGGCCTTAATACTAATTATAAAGGTCGTTCATATCTTTTCACCAAATCTTTCTTTTTAATCCATTGATTAATTGATAACATGATGTAAAGTACTTATTGATAATAGTAATACGTGGATATAGTAGGTAGATTATGTAATAGGTACTGTCGTCTTCAAATTTACCTATATTTTGTCTAAATAATTTTAAAAAAAAATTAGTATTTTACATACATACATTCACGCCTTTTTTCCCCAAGGGGTAGGCAGAGGTGTACCCAGGACTCAGTCCCATAGTAGATACACCCACATTTCGCCAGTATGTTATTGGTCCCATGTAATAGGGGGTAAGCCTATTGCCATCTATGGGCACAGTTCCAGACTCCAGGCAGTTATTGAGATAATTCCTAATGGAAAAATCCAATATTTAACACTTTGCCTCACCTGGGGACCGATAGAACCCGGGACCTCTTGATTGGCAGTCGAGCATGCGCCCTCTACGCCACCGAGGCAGACCGAGGTTAATATTTTTGGTATGAAGGTAGCTTAGACCCTGGAATAGCACGAAGACTACGCGAGTGAAACCGCGGCGCCCAGCTAGTATGATTAATAATATTCTTATAACGCCTAAGAAAAGTGCCCCACCACAGATTTTCATTTCCGCTGTTTCCTCTAATTGAATTTGCTAAGTGAAAATTGTAGGCGCATTCGTCTCTGTCACTCAATTACTAAATTAGAAACCTCTGCCCACCTAACATAGCACGGGGATAACTAGATTTCCCAGTCTTTTTTCTCCCTCGCACCCGGAAATTGCATATCTGCTGTCTCGTTCTAATCCCCTGGGACTTCACTTTCCTTGGTCACTGTGCTACCGGGGCTAGGCGTTGAGTAGGCGCTATCACATAGTTTTTTTTGCGTTGACTGTGCGACTAATGTGCAAAGCTCAATGTTCCCCCGGGGCTAGGATCCAGACGCCATTTTATACCAGCTCTGCCCCGCGGTTTCACCCGCGTAATCTTCGTTCCTGAATAATATAATATCGAAATAAAAACTCTAATATCGTGTCGTTCCAGAGTTTGAGAGTCTAAGCTATCTATCCCAATTTTTTATGATAGTGAGTGACAAGACGAGCTAATCAGGTGCCTGATGGCAAGCATCATGACTGCCCATATCAGACACAGTGCCACCCAGTGTTTTAAAATTCAAAACTGTGCGCGGCACTGCACTGCGCTTGTCACCCTGAGACACTTATCATCTTATCATACTTACCAAGATATAAGGCGCTCTCGCGAATAATAATTAAATAAATTAATATATGTCATAAATCGAAAAAAAAAATCAGTTACTCACTAGCATCTAATGAAATACGTCCCACAAATTAATTTTATCAATATATATTGACAAATACTGAAAGATAACCCTGATTTAATTAATTTTTAGAGGTATGTTCACAATTTTTTTCTATAATGAAAATTTTATTAAATCATGTTTTGGGACCAATCAATATTTTATATTGATTGGTCCCAAATATATATGATCAACTTTAACATATATTTTTTTTACTGCCATAAACGTAATAGTGCCGTACAAACTAATTTTTTAAAGAAAGCTTATTTGGCTTAATAGAGGGCCTTAACAACTTATACATTGTTTTTTAATTTACATGATATTATTTATTGACCTTATAGAGATTTAGCAAAGTTCATCTCCCTAGATATATTTACATGTCTACTTGATCTTGCTAATGTATCCGCAGACATCCTCGAGGATAAAGTGATGTAGAAACGTGATTGAAGTACCGAAATAGTAGGAACAAGGAAAGTTTACTGTTCATTCCTTTTAGTATACTTATTACTCATTTAATATTAGTTTCCGTGTGAGCGACAGAAGACTATTGGTTACTAATGTGGTACCTACCAATCTTCAAAGTATGAGATGTCGAATTTTGTTAATTCTTAGAGCGTAGGTATGCGGCCTTTTAGGAATTTGACACAATCCTATGAAAAATTTACCAAATCGATGTTTTGTATTCCCCTGTTTTCTCCGAATATAAAAAACCCATTCCATAAATTTATATCCTGATATTTTTTTAGTGAAGTAACCTATGTCCCTGTCATTTTAATTTGTCTTATTAACCCTTGGTTTATTTCATAGTGAACTTCCAAAAATCCCAGTTTTACTCGCGTGATAGGACGTTCACTCCAAAAAAAATTTTGTGTTTATAAACAAAATAAAATAATAGGGACATACTTTACTTCAACTTTAAAATATCAGGATATAAATATATCAAATAGGTTTATTGTATTCGGAGGAAACAGGGGAATACAAAACATCGATTTAGTAAATTTTCCATAGGATTTTATCAAACTGCTAAGAGGTCCTCTTTCCTGGCAAGGTAGGCAGGTAGATGCGTCCCCTTTAGTATTACTTTTTGTTACATAACTATTAAAATAATAACTAGTTATGCCTTGTGTATGTGTAGTTCCATATCATGGCGGACAAACTTAACTATACCGTTGGAAAACTGTTGTCTCTATACATTGAAATAGGTCGTGCTCAGTTTACCAATAAGCTTGTATTTTTGTAATAACGCAGCTACTCTATACTGTTGTACGATTTTTCCTTTACCTACTTGTACTGTAAGACATTGCTTCTTGCCAAATTTCCTGATTCTAGATCAACGGGAAAAACCCTGTAAGTAGATTTTGATGTCCTTACGCGCTGAGGTAAAACCCCTGTTTCTTTTGATTGACTTTATCTAGGACTAAGATTTTTACAAGTTTTTGCAATATTGTTGAAGTAACAGGATACCAAACTTCGAATCGATAAGACCACTGGAAGTCGCTCTATCCCTTCGGCCGTTAGATAAGAGCTGATCTTCAAACGGCTGATATGTGAGCCTAATTCCTGAGTAATTGTTTAGTTTATTTAATATTTTATAAATTTTTCATCAGAGTGTACTACTTGAAAACAGGTCCGACAAGTTTCTTGTGCGTTCTTCTTGTAGAGGTATCTTTCCGAACGCACGGTAGACTCATTACTTTTTATCTTCATTGACATGCAAAGGTGTTAGATTGTGACCTGAATTGATTTTAAGTTGTGTTAGAATTCGATTAAGAAGATTCCAGTGAGTATCCACACGATATACCTATTTGACAAGTGGTCCATCTGTACCTGATGCTGCATCATCATGTCAACATGTTATGGTTACCAAGTCGTTGCAATATTTTTGAATTAACAGAATATCAAATTATTATGACACTTGTAATTTCAGCTTCTGCGTAGATATATGACTACCGCAACGACAATAAAATTATTGTTATCATAACAGGGCTCTTTATCTTAATCATAAACATTATAATAGCTTAGATTATAGATAAATGATAAACTTCCGCGCGCTCCGCACAGATATCGCACTAACTGAAAACAACAGCTTCGATAATGAGACGATTTTCAAATTATTGTAGTGTGCGTAATAAAAAATCATTTATTTTGGAATACACAAACGCGAAAGAAACGTTGACCTGCAGAATTCGTGAGACTGTGTCGCATACGCCAACGCATTATAATTAAGCAATTTAACAATTACCAAAATAAAATCTTTTTATGTATTATGTTAGATTGGATGCAACCCAACTTTACTGTAAAGGTAATAGAATTAAAAATGAACATACATACATACATTCACGCCTTTTTCCCGAAGGGGTAGGCAGAGGTGTACCCAGGACTCAGTTTCATAGTAGATACACCCACATTTCGCCAGTATGTTATTGGTCCCATGTAATAGGGGGCGAGCCTATTGCCATCTACCGGGCACAGTTCCAATCTCCAGGCAGTTATTGAGATAATTCCTAATGGACCTCTTGATTGGCAGTCGAGCATCGAGCGCGGAGACCTATCGATAATCTGAGCATAATACCTACTATAGAAATATTACGCATTAAATGTATTAGGTATACCTAACTAGATAACTTATCCATAATAATTGTGTTAAATTCCATTAGAATTTGAAGATAATCATTAGTTCACATTTGGCATCCACCATTTTGATATTTTTTATTTTAATATGCAATAACGAGACCGTTTGGACCTTTTTAGGTTTCCGTACCCAAAGGGTACCGAAGGAACCCTATTACTAAGCTTCCGCTCACCGCTCGGTTCAGTAGTTTTGGCGTAAATTAATTTATTTATTGTAATAATAAAAAAGTGAAAGAACACCTTTGCCAGTAATTCATCCGCCAAGCAGTAATGTGCAAGCATTACTGTGTTCCGATCTGAAGGGCAATGTTACCAGCGAAATTACTAGGCATGACGAGATTCAACAACTAATATCCCAGGGTGCAGGACAGGCGCAGTGCAGTGCCGCGCAGAATTTAAAATTTTAAAACTGGGTGGCACTGTGTCTGATACGGGCAATCATAATGCTTACCATCAGGCACCTGATTTGCTCGTCTTGTTACCTTACTTCATATCATAAAAAAAGAGCAACAAACATCCATCCATCCATCCATCCATCCTCACAAACTTTCACATTTACAATAATATTATTACTAGGATATAAAGGGTCGCAGGTAATCAGTATAAGCATTCTCTAAAAGGGATATTGTATATTCAACAACTGTGAAACAACTTTCAAGGTTTCAACTCTGAAATATACTTCTCTCTATCTCTCTCTCTCTCTCTCTCTCTTAAATGGGTCCCTCAGTGTTGAAGATCGTGACTCCATACTAGGTCATTACCCTACACAAGGATAGGAAAATAAGGGCAAACTATAAGATGTGCGAAAGGATTAAGGCATTTCATTATCTATGTCGCAGCGAGAGACGATACAAGGCATTTTTGGTAAAAATAATATTACTTATATTATTTTATTGACAGATAGTAGTAACTCTGCTTTCTGTGCTGCAGGTCCCGGGTTCGATCCCCGACCATAGGTCAAACATTTGTGTGCATGAACATGTCTGTTTGATGTGTGTCTGGGTGTTAAAAGCTTATATAATTCGTATATATCTTTAAAACAATTTAAAAATAGTATAAAGACCGTTTACTCTACATCTAATCATAATTCGTAATATCTCTTATATAATATCTTCTTTTTTAACTTTTTCCCAACTTGTACAAGTTATATTCTGTTTCTAATAATTATTATTAGAATTCTTTTTTATTTTATAAGACGTCAATCATACGCGCGAATGTTGTGGCTACCTATAATTAGATAAGCATCTTGAATTTGTTTAATTATGTAACTATTTTTGTATATGTGATAGTTGCTTATTTGTTGGTTGCCCTTAATAAATAAATAAATAAATATATCAGTCATCTGGTTACCATAGTACAGGCTTCTAGCCTAGTTTGGGACCAGATGACCGTGTGTGGAAGTTGTCCCATATTATTGTAGGGTTATCATATAATGCGTGTATGGGGGCTTACACGTTGTCAGGTTGGCCGAGTGTAGGGTTGATATTATTTTGTGACGGGCATGCTACGGATTCTGCGAACGTTTTGGTGATTTTATGTAAAGTATTGCCGTGGAGTTACCGGCTTTAGAATAGTGCTCCACCCTCTCTACCCGTGGTTGCCGTAAGAGCCGGCTAAGGGTTAAAAGATTCAGAGGACGGGCAGCAGCGTTCTCTGCAAAAAACCTTCGAACTGCGCTCGACAACCCGCCTGCCAAGCGTGTCGAGTATCGGCAAAACCCCCCTTTATGGGGGAGGCCTATGTTCAGTAGTGGACTACCAACGGCTGAGATGATGATGATGATGTAAAGTATTAATGGCAACGTGTGGTTTCACGAAGATCTATGGTATGTGCGAGGGCGCGATGGCAACACAGGGAGGTGGATGCCATCCCGCGTTATCCACAGCTATCAGTGATTTAAATTACAATGCTAAACGTTGGGCCAGATTATAAACGGAAGCATTACTTATTAACAATTCAAATGTTAATATACAAATAATAAATGTCATTAGTCAATGAGTCATTTTATTATATTTTATGTGTAAAATTAATAATGATAATAATTATTTATAATCTTATAGTGGATACACGTCTGGTTGTACCGGTTATTTATTAATAAGTTTGATTCAAATTGAAATGTCAATTTAGATCATGAAATTACTCTATTTGTAATTGTAAAAAATGTTGGTCATCCCAAAAATATCACAGTACTAGCTGTGCCCCGCGGTTTCGCGTAGTCTTCATTCCCGTGGGAATATATTGCCCTATATGTTGTTCCAGGGTCTTAACTATCTACATACCTACCGAATGTCACCCCAATCGGTTTAGTAGTTTTGGCGTGAAGAGTAGCAAACATCCATCCATGCTTACAAACTTTCGCATTTATAATATTATAAGTACATAACATACAAACACGCCATTTTCCCGAAGGGGTAGGCAGAGGTGTGGGGCGAGCCTATTGCCATCTACCGGACATAGGTAGGTATCACTATGTATTATAAAATCCTAAATGAGTCACTGACTGACATGCAACGCAGAGCCCAAACCACTGATCCTAGAGACTTTAAGCTTGGAATGTAGGTTCTTTTCGTTGTCTGGACGTGTGCTAAGAAAGGATTTTCAAAATTCACATTCTAAGGGATCCAAAGAGGGCGTCAAAGTTTTGGTATAAAATTTCCATATTTCATTATTGAAAGCGGGCAAAGCCGCTGTTTTTACACTAGTGTATTATTATTACTAATGTATATTATAACTAGTGTATTGTTATCATTGCAATATATTATATATATTGCATATATATTATATATATTGCATATATATTATATATATTGCAATGATAATGCATAGGAATGAAAGTCATGGGGCCAAAAGTACTTTGAGGATGAATGTAAGTGCACCTCATGGCGGCCTCTAGCAGGGGCCGCCTGGGGAAGTATCACACCTTCACCAATTATTCATCCGCCAAGCAGTAATGTGCAAACATAACTGTGTTCCGTGTAACTAATATGTCAGGCGCAGTGCAGTGCCGCGCAGAATATTGAATTTGAAAACACTGGGTGGCACTGTGTCTGAAATGGGCAATCCTGATGCTTACCATCAGGCACCTGATTTGCTCGTCTTGTTACTCACTATCATAAAAAAAGGGTTTACAGATAGTCAGTAAGGATCCTCTTGAAGGGTCATTGTACTCATCATTTGAAAGTTTGAAACAGCTGATTTTATACATTGTGTCTAAAGGTCAATGAACAATTTTATCAAACATCATTTCTTGTGCGGCTAGTAAAATAATAGTATGAGATTTGCCAAAAATATATACAAATATATACAAATGTAAAATACTTACCATCTAATGGTAGAGTGAATAATCTTCAAAAATATTTTATATAATAAATAACTGAAAAAAAACTTGTAAATCGCATCGCACGTATTTTATTTTCGGTCTCGTATTAAATTCTCACCATTATTATCTATGAAACTTAAGATTTTTCTATAGTAAGTAAATAATTAATCACTTGGAAACGATAAAAAAAATGTGCATAATTTTTTTTAGCTTATTTTCCGTAAGAGCAGTAATGGCGCCACAACAACAAAAACACTATTTGTATATATAAATTTATTTTTTATTTATTGCAGATTTGGAAGCGACACACCGGGTGCGTGCCAAATAGTTCCACCCCGCGCCCCGCGCTTAACGTAACCGTGTGACGTCGCGTGACGTATGGAAGATAGGAATTACGCTTACGACCCGGTGAGCACCGGCGCACCAGTCAACCACCAACGCAGCATGGAGGCGGGACAGTTGTGGCGGCAATACATCATCGCCGGCGTCGGTATGTTAATAAAACATATACCTAGTTCAATAAATAATGTTCCAAAATGTTTTATAGAAAATATCTAGATCAACAATCTTCGACATTACTTTCAAGGAGTTTCTTTAAATTTGTTTCGTAGTCCAGACTTAATACCCCATATTAAAACAAAGAAAATAATATTGAAATCAATCTAAACGGTGTTTTGGATATAGTTACTTAATATAAATGTATTTTAAAAACTTCGTTTATAAAAAAATTATAAAGTTTGTTATCATAAGTATGAAGACCAGTGTGTTACTGCCCGGAAATGCCGAACAGCTAGGTTTTGACAGTGGGTAAGTGTGCGATTTTTTTTCATGAATTGATAGATAAATATGCCTGCATGGTTAAACCAAAATAGATAAGTAAAATTGGACGTGTAATAGTTAACTCTTCATCTAATAACTATTTTGTTTTCGGTATCTCTAAAAGTTAGTGCTTGTATAATATTATATCTAGGTAGGTAAACAACTTAAACAACGTAAATATTTTGTTAAAAATTTGTGCCTTTAGATTAAGTTTATATTTATTTATTGTGAAAAACTAATAGAATTAAATAAACTACATAAGTATTAAGACCAATAAATCAATAAATATAATAACTAAAGTTACACAAAATAAGTTAAAATAAAACGAGCAAATCAGGTGCCTGATGGTAAGCATCATGATTGCCCATATCAGACACAGTGCCACACAGTGTTTTAAAGTTCAAAATTCAGCGCGGCACTGCACTGTCTGTCACCCTGGGGTATTAGTTGTTGAAACTCGTCATGCCCAGTAATTTCGCTGGTAACATTGCCCTTCAGACCGGAACACAGTAATGTTTGCACATTACTGCTTGGCGGATGAATAACTGGCAAAGGTGTGGTACTTCCCCAGGCGGCCCCCTGCTAAAGAGGTCTTCTTCTCTCTAGCATTTTCCCCCTAGAAGGGTCTGCTTTCCGGCTATTTCTATTCCACTTCTCTCGATCTTGTGCATCCTCGTCATAATTATGTCGCCGCTAATGACGTCAAGTAGCTATTTTCACTTACCTAACATTACACTTTTTCTTAAAAATTACCAACACCAATAATTTTCCAAACTATTTTAATTTCATATTCAGTATAATCAATTGAAAATACTGGACTAAGATTTAAGTCAGTAATAATATATATATGTCAAAGTTTAATACAAAAATAGGCATCAACTTATTCACAACTAAGTAGTTAAGTATATAATAAGTACCTATACTAATTATATATTAGCAATTCCGTATTATAATATTCCTAGACAAATTGTAGAGATTTAAAAAACTAAGCGAATGATTCAAAACAGACCAGCGACGAAGTAAATTATGTGAATAAATAGAAATAATTAATGAATAATGCGCGTTAAATCGTTGGTCATCGTATAACAATACTAATCAAAGTTCGCTCAGTATTTATTTTAATTTATTTATTTTTAGTGCGATAAGAGAACGCTGTGGGGTGGTAGATGATGTAGTGACACAGATAGAGAAAGGATTGCTGAGGTGGTTCGGACATGTGGAGAGGATGGATGAAAGGAGATTAACAAAAGAGCTAGGCTAGTGTGAATGGTCAAGTCGGTAGCGGTCGACCGCGGGCGTACTTTTCATGAACAAATTGACGTTGTTCTTAGGAAAGGCCAAGTCAAAAGTACCTACAACCGACGATCATGTATGAAAAATGACATGAAAGTGAAAGAAGCGAAAGTTGTATGTCAGGATCGTAGCAAGTGGAGGGAAATAGTCTCTGCCTACCCCACCGGGAACAAGGCGTGACTGTATGTATGTATGTATGTATGTATGTATGTTATTGTACGTTATTTTTATGGTGGTGAGTGACAAGACGAGCAAATCAGGTTCTTGATGGTAAGCATCATGATAGCCCATATCAGACATAGTGCCACCCAGTGTTTTTCAAATTCTAAATTCTGCGCTGCATGCACTGCGTCTGAGATATTAGTTGTTGAAACTCGTCATACCCAGTAATTTCGCTGTTAACATTGCCCTTCACACCGGAACTCAATAATGTTTGCCCATTACTGCTTGGCGGAAGAATAACTGGCAAAGGTGTGGTACTGCAAAAGACTGCGGCCCCCTGCAAAAGAGGCCTACCACAACAAACAATTAAAAACATTAATTCAGTATAAATTCCCTGACAAACTATTAACTTAAGTAAATAAATAAAAAAGCTCAGTGGCGTAGTTGTTAGGAAGCGCTAGCTCCAATCACGTGGTTGCGGGACCGATCCCCAGGCCAGGCTAAACGTGTTTTCGATTTTTCCACTTGGAAGTTTCTCAATGACGCCTGGTGTTTGGAACTATGCATACACAACAAACAACAGATGGCAATATATAAAGGTTTGCTGGGGCGAGTCACATAATAGGGGTATTATAATTATTATTGTCAAAACATACCGTAGTCAGTGCTTAGTGTAAGGATTCCATACCTAAATACAGCAAACATGTTGATAATACATAACTATTTTTGTAAAATAATACGGTTTTGGGATTTTTTTCTTTATTTGTGGTATATAAGATCTTGCTTATACTTGTAACCAAACCAAATATTGTAAAAGAAACAGTTGAAAAAATTTTGTTGACTGCCTCGGTGGCGTAGTTGGCGCATGCTCGACTGCCAATCAAGAGGTCCCGGGTTCGAACCCAGGTCAGGCAGTGTTAAATATTGGATTTTTCCATTAGGAATTATCTCAATAACTGCCTGGAGTCTGGAACTGTGCCCGGTAGATGGCAATAGGTTCGCCCCCTATTACATGGGACCATATAACATACTGGCGAAATGTGGGTGTATCTACTATGGGGCTGAGTCCTGGGTACATCTCTGCCTACCCCTTCGGGAAAAAGGCGTGAATGTATGTAGGTATGTATGTATGTTTTGAAAAAATTAAGCCCTACAAGTTTCTTGTGCGTTCTTCTTGTAAAGGTATCTTTCCGAACGCACGGTGGACTCATTACTGTTTATTTTCATTGACGCACAAAAGTGTCAGATTGTGAACTATTTGAATAAATCTTTTTGACTTTGACTTTGCTTCTTGCCAAATTTCATGGTGCTAGGCCAACGGGAAGAACCTACTACCCTAGAGATTTTCAGTCCGTTGCGCAAATTATGGAACTGTGCGGTAAATTGTACAAGTTTCAACAACTAAAATCTCAGGGTGACAGGCGCAGTGCAGTGCCGCGCAGAATCACAAAGGGTGGCGAACGAACCCTATTACTAAGCCTCCGCTCGGTTCAGTAGTTTTGGCGAGAATTTATTTTTTTATTTATGTAATGATAAAAAAAAGTGAAAGAACACCTTTGCCAGTTCAGTTATTCATCGGCCTTTTTATTGATTTACCTAATATTTTTATTTCGAGGTAATTTGCAAATAATCATATCTATCCACCTATCTTTCTATAATATCATTATCATAATCCATACCATATAATATTAAATATGTAAGAGTGACTGTGTCCGTCTGTGAACTCTTTCACGTCTCTTCAACAGTTGGACAGATTTTGATGAATTTCGGTGAATTACGGTCTCAAGTTTTTAAAAAAAAATATCGTCTTTCGGCGGCGTATACAAATACGCCGGTATTTGTATGGGAAGACGATATTTTTTTATATATTTTTTTATATTTTTTTTTTATATTTTTTTATATTTTTTTTTTATTACTTAACGATATTCATTTTGCATGGAACATGACATTATTTTTCGCATTTTGTGTAGGGCTATATTCAAATCAAATTACAAATTAAACGGCGATAATTATAGATTTGCTTTCTATGTTTGGGAATACTATTGCTAATAACATTCTCTACCCGGCATTATAGAATAGACTATAATAGACAGTATAAGGTTTTCTGGACCCAGCTTCTTTGGATTCCAAGGTCATTTTTTCTATTGAATGGGTTAGTTATATTCAGAGGAAACGGGAAGGGCACACAGCACGTAGAACTGATGGCCGATGGGGCTGCAAAGTTCTCGAAAGGAGACCATGGACCGGCAAGCGCAGCGTAGGATGTCCACCCACAAGGATGGACAGACGATCTGATAAAGACGGCAGGAACACGATGGAGGCGGGCCGCTTACAACCGGACTGAATGGAAATCTATGGGGGAGGCCTATGTTCAGCAGTGGACGTCCTATGGCTGAGATGATGATGATGATGATGAGGAGAGGAAATACCAAACATCGATTTGGTTAAGTTTCATACGATGTGTCAAATTTCGAAAATGTCTTGAATATTTTATATTTTAAAGACTAAAGCAATCATATTCACTTGAAATACAATAGGAATAGGGGAAAAAAAAATCACTCACGAGCGGGACTACAACCCCTACCTTCCGCACCAAACCACGCGGTGGGCAGAGTGCCCACTGCCAATCAATTGACATGTCGTGGAGGTATTATTCATCGTCGAAATTTTTTTAATCCACCTACCTAGGTGCGTGTGTGTACGTCTTAGGGCGTGTGTATAGGTATTAAATCCTAACAAAGAAATTAAGCTACCTATTATTGAAAGAATTCTCAGATTCTGCTCAATGGTTCCGGATATTATTCCATATAAGTTGATTTCTCATATGCATTACCTATTTACGCGTTTAAATTAATAGATTTCCTATTTACCTATGTGTATTGAAAAATATTAAGTGAATAATAATATATGGTTAAGTACTTATTAATTATTTGCTTTGTAATTTTTTTTGTTTTTTATTATCTTGGGTTAAGTATGTACCTATATTTCTTTGACAAAACTGTTTCCAGTTATTTAATTCCTTTTATTATTAGGTATAATCCTTTTTTTTTTTTCAATTCAATTCAATTCTTATTTTGTGGCTTGTGAAAGTGCTTTTAACACCACAACTTTGCCAATAACACGTTGGGACATTGAACATCAAACGAAGGAAATTAACCAACAAGTGCTTTTGAATTTATAACACAATCAGCAATCATATTCTACGGCTTGATACTAAATTATAAATAAGCAACACTACAATAAATATTGAAATAAAACTCATATCTCTTTTAGAACTAAGTTTGGCAGTTAGGTTGTGCGCTGTAAAGTCAACTTGACAGGAAAGAGGACCTCTTAGCAGTTTGACACAATCCTTTGGAAAATTTACTAAATCGATGTTTTGTATTCCCCTGTTTCCTCCGGACACAGTTAACCTACTTGATATATTTATATCCTGATATGTTAAAGTTGAAATAGAGTATGTCCCTATCATTTTATTTTTGTTTATAAACTCTACATTTTTTTGTAGTGAACGTTCAATCACGCGAGTAAAACTGGGATTTTTGGAAGTTCACTATGAAAAAACCAAGGGCTTATAAGAGAAATTAAAATGACAGGGACATAGGTTTACTTCACTATAAAAATATCAGGATATAAATTTATAGAATAGGTTTATCAAATCTCCGGCACCAAGTATTCCAACTGCTGCGATCACCAAGCTGCACAACAAGCGTGCTGATTACGGCAATATCCCCCCCATATGAATAGTTTATGGCGTTCTATGGGGGGATGTTCAGCAATGGACGTCTTCCGGCTGATGATGATGATGATGAAAGTTATTGATAGTATGAAACGTCAAACGGTACTTCTCAAATTTGATTGACTGTAGTTGTCTCAAATAGTTTTTTTTATCTGTTCTCTGCTACTCGTCCAAACTCAGGGCAGTTTGCTAGTATATTTATAATAGGTACATTCATTGATATAAAGATAAGGGGAGATGAGGCACTGGCTTCTCGAAAATGCAAAGCTCAAATTAGGTCCCATTAGGTCCATGAACGTCAGTAAAGTTTATTATTGTCTCGATCGCACTTCGGCCACAGGTACGTCTTTCTATCTTCGTTGTTTCAAATTGCACGTGCCAGTTGTTGAGCAAGCGCTGAGAGAACGTACCCTATCTCCCCTTTTCTTTAAATCAATGGGTACATTAGTTAATATCACAATATCTTCCATCTACCTTAGTAGTTTTAAGCCAATAATTCAATACAATAAAACATAAGGAAGGAAAAAAAATAAGGAAAACAATGCACGCACGATAAAATGTTAGGTACTTAGTATATAATATTGATTACTTTATTTAATACTGGCTGTGCCCCGCGGTTTCACCCGCGTTCTTCGTTCCCGTGGGAATATCGGGATAGCAAGTACCCTGTGTGTTATTCCAGGGTCTAAACTATCTACATATCAAATTTCAGCCCAATCAGTTCAGTAGTTTTGGCGTGAAAGAGTAACAAACATCTATCCATCCATCCATCCTCACACACCTTCGGATATATAATATTATAAAAGGCTATGATATTATTTAGTTATAGGCATTATAATGTATTTTATGTTTATAATACGTACATAGGTATTATTGTAGTTTATGTAGTTTATGTTTTGCATGACGAGATTCAACAACTAATATCTCAGGAGGCGCAGTGCAGTGCCGCGTAGAAATTTAAATTTTAAAACACTGGGTGGCACTGTGTCTGATATGGACAATCATGATGATCAGGCATCTGATTTGCTCGTCTTGTCTGTCTTGTGTTTTTTTTTTTTTTTTTTTGTCACTACTATCATAAAAAAAAAGTTTGTTAACACTAATTAAATTTCAGTCATATTCATAAGGTTTGTCAGACCACTGACCAAATGTGAGTTACGGTACTCTCCTCTCCCTGCACGGTTGTCTGGAATAGATCGCTTTTAGCGATAAGACCGCCAAAGGTTACACAATTTATTATGATGTATTTTTAATTTTAATGATTGTTTTGGTATATAAAGTGGTTATCTATCTATCTAGTACCTGCCTACTTTTTTTTAATCCACGTGGTTCGTACCTGCATTTTAAGTATAGATACACCTTTATATTCTGTCCAATGTAAGATGGTGCCTGTGGCATTTCATAAACCTTCAAAGAAAACGAATGTAACCAAAGCAAATATTGTGAAACTATCTGTTGAAAAAATTAAGCCCTACAAGTTTCTTGTGCGTTCTTCTTGTAGAGGTATCTTTCCGAACGCACGGTAGACTCAGTACTGTTTATCTTCATTGACGTGCAAAAGTGTCAGATTATGATCTATTTGAATGACCTGTTTGAGTTTGAGTTTGAAACTGTTACTTTTCACAATAAATGGTTCTTAAAGGAAACTGCCCATTACATTTTTCACTATAAACCTTCAGCTACGGACGCGCGGTCTCACAGACCGCTCCTGTTGCAAAACTCGTGTTTAACCCACTTCCTCGCACTCCTCACTTCTAAAGCGCTCAGTAGCTTCGGTTTAAGTCACAAAATGCGTGCTTAAGCGGTTTATGTATCATAAATTTAGAAGTTTAATTTTTGATTTGCATGTTTTAACTTTTCATGTTCTGATAGTTACTTACCTAAATTTTCCGAAAGAACCTTAATTTGTTGAGATTTTCAGCTTATTCTAATATCACGTTTAATTAGACTGAAAAGGGCCTAATTGTTATGTTGCTAGATTATTAAAAAATAGATATGTTTTTTGGTTAAAACTTACAAATTCATTTAGCTAGAGGTTTTTTTTAAATGATTAAAATTAATAATTTAAATAAAATAATATTTTTTTATATATTTGACGCCCAACATATAGCGGTCCGTGACACCGCGCGTCTGTGAAAGTGTGACAAATAGGTTCAACAATTATAGGTTAAGAACACTAAGATCGTGGATAAAAACGGCGCATACATACATTTTGTTACCTACTCGTAAGATAAGTCAATGGGCCTCTTCTTATAATAGCTGAATTTTACGCGATTTTTATGTTGGTTGTTCCGAAGGATATAGTATATATTTTCACGCTATGAACTGTAAATGCACTCTTATTAATTTTTAAATAACCTTATTTTCAAAATTCAATATGCGTATTTAATCATACTCTATATATAACATGGCTATGACACATTATTTTATAATTTTTATACAAAAATATATCTAAAATACCCAATGTTATTGAATAGATTGTTGATTAAAACTATCATAATCTTATTAAAAGTACGCCAGTATTTTCACTCATATTTTGATAGCTAGAGGCCCGATAATCATATCGAGGAATTATAAAATCGATAACGAATTATATAATTAAAACGATAACCACGTTTTGTCATAGTGAACGCACGTTCACTGTGCGCACGCACATCGCCAATATTATAAAAAAAAAAACTCCAAAATATCACGTACTTACTGATTATTAATGTAGGTATTTGTGGTCAAAATTATCTACATTTTAGAGAAAAAATCTATGTAAATATATCAATACTACATTATAATTATAACTAAATTATAAAAAGGTGATCAACGATGAGTTTATTAACCAAACGCAATTTGTTTATAATAATATAATATTTATTTATTAATATTTATTAATAAAATGAAAATAATAACTAGTTAACTCGTATTTTGTAATATATATAGGTATTATACAAAAAATAATAATTTATTTTTGCAAATAATATAATTAACAACATTATACAAAAATACTTAATTATTTATTAGAAATATTATTAATATTAGGTAAGTTCTTACCTATATAATAAATATATATAATTTCTCGCTAATTATAATTTTTATTTATTAAATAATATTAGACATACTTAATGTTTTATTGGAATCATATATATCAATTACCTACTGACCCAAAAAAAAATCATGTAATCAAGTCATTTTGGTACCTTTATTAATTTAAGAGGTAGGTATGTCCCAAACTACAATATAACGAAGTATATTATGTCTTAACAGGAAAGAGGACCTTTTAGCAGCTTGACACAATCCTATGGAAAATTTACCAAATCGATAATTTGTATTTCCCTATTTCCTCCGAATACAGTAAACCTATTTGATATATTTATATCCTGATATTTTAAACATGAAGTAAAAAAGTATGTCCCTATCATTTTATTTTTGTTCAATCACGCGAGTAAAACTACGATTTTTGGATGTTCACTATGAAAAAACCAAGGGCTTGTAAGTAAAATTAAAATGAATGGGACATAGGTAACTTCACTATAAAAATATCAGGATATAAATTTATAGAATGGTCTGATAAAATTCGGAGGAAAAACAGTAATACAAATCATCGATTTGGTAAAATTTTCATAGGATTGTGTCAAATTCTTATGATTATAGAAGACCATGTACGCTCTTAAACTACATAATTAAATGATGCATTTTCTTACACACAAATACACTTAAAACCCACGCTATGAATAATTGCGATAACCTCTATTATACATAAATATAATTTGTAATACACCTATATTATCATGAAACCTATAAAATTAATATATATCTATAGTTCGATAATCTTTGCCACCCTAGTTTATCATCCGACAGTAAATTATATGAACGTCGATTATATAACTGAACTAATAAACATTGTTATTTTTAGGGTTCCGTGCCTCAAAAGGAAAAAGAGAACCCTTATAGGATCACTTTGTTGTCCATCTGTCAAGACACTTTTTAACGGGAACGCGTGGAGGTATCAAGTTGAAATTGATATCAACTACTCAGACCTGTGGTCTCTTGAGGCTGTAAAAAATCTTACTTCTAAGTTAACGCAATCAAAAGTTATGGCCATTTTACTGCATATTTCCATACTTTGCGCAAGGAACTATAATATATGGCGCTGCATGTTCTTGGTATGGAACCCTACACTATGCATGCATACGTATGCCTTAACAATTTATTTTTTTATTATTTCAACGAATTTATCACAATGATAACCCCTTTTATTGTGTGGGGTCGTCATAGAAAAATATTGTGCTTAACCAAAATACGTCATAATTGGGCTTGACAAAATATGTTTAGTATAATTTTTCGCTATCCTAACAAAAAGGAGGAAGTTATGTGATTATAATATTATGATTGTGATGATTTTTTTATTTTACGTATTTTCAACCGGCGTAGTTTGGATGTACCCAAATACATGGGATGTACACCTTCGCCTAAATACCTTTAAATCTCTTAATCAATCAATCAAACGTTTATTTGCGAGAATGCATGCAATTACAAAGGTTGTTCGGTATATTAAAACTATGTCACTGCATTCAGCCTGCAAGCAGACGTGCAAGAAATATTATTTATAATCTCCACGAAAGTCCAAAAATTCCTTAATGCTATAAAAGCAGTTGCTTAATAGCCAGTCACTTAATTTTTTATTAAATAAGAATAGACAGAACAATAATTTAAATAGAACACACTTATTTTTTAATATTATATATTTATATTCTATTCTATTCTAAAATATCAAAACAATCATAAAGTTAAACTCAGAGATGGGAAAACAATAATATACTTAACATGGAACAACTTCCACAAACGGTCATCTGGTCCCAAACTAGGCTAGAAGCCTGTACTATGGTAACCAGATGACTGATATACATACTCATATAAGCTTATAACACCCAGATACAGATCTGTTCATACACACAAATGATAGACCTGCCCGGGATGGAACCCGGGACCTGCGGCTCAGTAAGTAGCCAGAGGCACTACCGGCTGAGCCAACCGGACGGTCCTTTTATATCCTGATATTTTGAAGATGAAGTAAACAATGTCACTAACATTTTCATTTATTTTATGAACTCTTATTTTTTTGTAGTGAACGTCCAATCACGCGAGCAAAAGCAAAAAAAAAAAATGTGAGCATCCGGAAAATAAAAAAGCTTAATCCTACTAAAATTATAAATGCGAAAGTTTGTGGATGGATGGATGTTTGTTACCTTTCACGCCAAAACTACTAAACCGATTGGGCTGAAATTTTGTATGTAGGTAGCTTAGACCCGGGAATAACACATAGGGTACTTTGTTTCCCGATATTCCCACGGGACCCGATGTATACGTGGGTGACACCACGGGGCACAGCGAGTATAGAGATATACAAAGAACATTAAAGTCTAGTCATTCAGATCATAGTGATAAACCATAAGTGATGGAAATATTCACTACATGCAATCATCATTAACTTGTACCAGGTAACTATGTACTTATTGTTGGTTATTTACTTGTATATTATGTACCTACACATCGTTTACATAAGTAACTACTATGTTTATCCTTTATTATGATCATATTATATTATTTTATGGTGTGCTTGATTTTTTAAAATATATTTATTCCATTTAACTACACAAACTCAAAGAAAATTTATTAAAAAAAACGTTTTTTTTTTATGATAGTGAGTGACAAGACGAGCAAATCAGGTGTCTGATGGTAAGCATCAAGATTGCCCATATCAGACACAGTGACACCCAGTGTTTTAAAATTCAAAATTCTGCGCGGCACTGCACTGCGCCTGTCACCCTGAGATATGAGTTGTTAAATCTCATCAGGCCCAGTAATTTCGCTGGTAACATTGCCCTTCAGACCGGAACACAGTAACGTTTGCACATTACTGCTTGGCTGATGAATAACTGGCAAAGGTGTGGTACTTCCCCAGGCGGCCCCCTGAAAAAGAGGCCTACCACTACAGTAGTCTTTATAAACATTTTTAAACGTCAATAAAACGAATCTACCGCGCGTTCGGAA
The DNA here is from genome assembly GCA_947063395.1 of Hemistola chrysoprasaria. Lineage (NCBI taxonomy): Eukaryota > Metazoa > Arthropoda > Insecta > Lepidoptera > Geometridae > Hemistola > Hemistola chrysoprasaria. The sequence goes on from OX346730.1 coordinate 9,176,293, forward strand.
ATATACCTCTAAAAAAAGAACGCACAAGAAACTTAATAGGGTTTAATTTTTTCAACTGCGAGTTTTACAATATTTTGGTTTGGTTACATTCGTTTGTTAGTGTCGGTGTCGCGTGGTGGCTATGCAGAAGTTTCCAGGCATTTTTCTCCTCTATAACGTGTTGGTTAACTTTATGATAATAAGGCTTCCCTAATAAAGTCGATTTTATACAGGTTTTATAGATCTATATCTGTGGGTTTTATTTACCAGCGGAGAGCCCAGTTATCTGTTTTGGGATTTTATTATAGAAACGAAACAATTATATTATATTGAACGAAAATATTACAGAACGAAATCTTAGGGAACTTTTATTGAACTAGATATCTAAAAAAGAATAGGTACTATACTTAATAATAATAGGTATACATTATAGGTTTATAATATATACATTTAAGATATTATGATAATAAGGTTTTTCATAATTTTGTTAAAAATAATATTATGTAGGCTGAACATATTATAAAATATACATAATAAATATATTATAATTTAAAATTGTATTAAACCATACCTAACCAAATAATATTATTAAACCTATCAATATTTAACAATGCCCGTATAACACCATATCAGCCATCAACCAAAAGCCAATAAGCACCAAATTAATTCGAAAATAATTAGCAAGTAATGTTTTTTATATATAAAAAAGCCATATACTCGTAAAAATCCATCACAGTCACCCTACAATATTATATATTCCATAATAATATGTCACAATCTGCAACGTGAGAGAATAACGAACAAGTAATCGTTTGTTTACATTATAGTGCGCGAGCGCCGCGTGAAGTTACAAGTTCAATGTTGTTCTGCTTGTTATAGAGGTGTTTCATCCGGCTTTAACCGGCTACACTTCCGGACACTTTTATATTTTGACATAACATATCATTCACCTTACCTAAGGGATAGGCCGAGGTGATCCACGACTCAGTCCCACACCACATTTCGCCAGTTCCGTTTTTTAAGTCCCATGTAATAGCGGACGACCCTATTTCCATCTACAGGGCACAGTTCCAGACTCTGTCATTGAGATAATGCCTAATGGCAAGCTAATAACACTGTCTGCTTGACCAGGGGACCAATTTAATTTTCAATGATTATGTCGTATATGTGTAATTAATAATGTATGTACGTGTACGAGGTAAATAATAAATGTTTTTAGCGCGATTAAGTCCCGTCTCTTTCATAAAATATGTATATCTATTAATTCTGTATTTTGTGAGTAATGTCTGATAATAAAGCATTTTTATTTATTTATTATCGTCACTTGCGAATAATTACGCCACCAAGACAGATATTTATTATGCAATATTGACTAAATAATTTTTATTCGGAAATTTGTTGTGTATTTTTATAACCGGCATAAACAGCTTACGTCCAACTCGAAAATGTTTATGCTTTTAGTGAAAACCAGTACATTTTACTAAATTGTAAAATTATTGTCCCATTGACACACACTATAAATTCAGAATACATCTAAAAATAGTCACTGCCCACATAATGAACAGAGGAAGTTCAAATCAGTGGAATGGATGAACCAAACGGCTATGAAGAACGCGAGCTATTTTATTACATAATAGATCTTTATAATATTAAAATATGGATTGGTAATGGAATTCAAACTCAAACTCAAACAGATTTATTCAAATAGGTCATAATCTGACACTTTTGTACGTCAATGAAGATAAACAGTACTGAGTCTACCGTGCGTTCTGTTATGATATATTTTTCAATAGCTAATTTGCAAAATCAGCGATTACCCCCCGTCGCATCAAAATTAATAAAAAGGCTCCGCCATGCGGTTTGACACACACACACAGTCAGATACGTGTAGGACACACTCGGTCTATTGTCCGCGACAGAAATTATTGTAATTCGGTACAGTGAAATTTCTTGAATAAATCTCTTTCAGAGAGAGTGAGTGTTTTTTTTTAAAAAAGGACTCAAGGACTGCCATCCTAACAATTTTGGTGTCAGAAGTGGTATCCAGGACTCTAGTTCCTGGATCATTTGGTGAAAGTCCCTGTCCACCTTAGTGTCGTTGTGGTCGACGGTAAGCCTTGGGAACTCCTTCCCAAGCCCGCACTACACGGCGTCTCCGAACGGCGTCACACGACCCCAGCTCCGCTGACGAGCGAGAGCCTCCGAAAAAAACCATCACTCCAGAGCTCAAGAAATTCATCACCACGTGTACCAGAACACGAGGCTCCAGCGCGAGGTTATCTTGTCATACGACTCCCTGAGTCGCCAGGTCCCTCCGCTCCCCGCACCGCGCCAACGTGTCACTGCAACTCCACGTCACCCGAAACGCGTGACCATGAGCCTGATCATCATCTTTGTACTGTGAGTTTTAAAATAATAAATTACTATTTTTGCTAAAAATTAATCTAAATATTTTTTTAAAATTTCTATAATAAAATCAAAGTGAAGTGAAGTGACCTCTAACCTAAAATTCACCCCTCAAGAAACTGCCCTCTTTTTTCCCCATCAGAACATTTTATTTTATCAAAAATTAGCGGACTCTATATTTTTTACATATTTTTTACAAATTTTTATAATTTTTACATTTTACCAATATTGTGCTTATACTTTTACAAATGTTTGTGCTTACTTATTTTTTGTGTGTTTTTGTCTGATGATCTGTACTGAGCCCCATATTAATTGATGTCACTAAAATCAGAAAATATAGAGGAGATTTATTCGTCGGACGATTATCAATCAGGTGATAATTCAAAAAATCATATTGAACCTATCAAAATGTCCGAAAAAATCACCCTCAACTTTCTTACTAAGTTCATCAAACCATACAAAGGAGACCGGGAAAGCCTACCGGCCTTCCTCACTAATTGCGATAATGCAATTTCATTAGCCAGTACAGACCAACAGAATGTTTTGTGCAAATATATTGTGTCACAACTAGAAGGGAAAGCGCAAATAGCGGCATCCTTAAAAACCTTCGAAAATTGGTCGGAAATCAAACAATTCTTAAAAGCGACCTTCGGAGAAAAAAAGCACTCTACACATCTTTTGGTTGACCTTCAAGGCTGTAAGCAGTTGCCTTCAGAAGATGTTACACAATTTGCTTTGCGCGTAGAGTCATGCTTGACTCGTTTGCAGTCTGACATCCATTACAGTTGCGATAATCAGAAAGAACTAGTAGGTAGAATCGCGGCTATGGAAGATTTAGCCCTCAATACCTTTTTACTAGGGTTAAATTCAAGTTTCTCTCATATAGTCAGATGCAGAAATCCAAAATCTCTTTCCGATGCGATTACCCAAGCCACGGAAGAAGAAAAATTATATAAATTATCAAAATTACCTAGCCACTCTATAAAAAAATGTACAAATTGTAATAAAATTGGTCACTTAGCTGCAGAATGTTATAAAAATAAACCTAAACATTCTTTTCACATTAATAATAATTCTGCACACAATAGCAATCAAAGCTATAATAATAACAATAATTATCAAAACAACTCCAATGCGAGTTATTCTACGAATAAATTATGTGCATATTGCAAAAAGCGAGGACATTTATTAAACGAGTGTCGCAAGCTCAAATATAAAAATAATAATAACAGTTCACGTAATCCTACACTAACAGGTACAAATGCACTTAGTCCGACCAGTGCACCGAGCAATAATAATAATCGCTCTAATGTGCACACTGTCGATTTTAATATGCCACAAGAGCATTCTTTTAATAATGATAATAATTTAAACTAAATAGGGTTTCGGTGCCGTGTCTCCCGGAACTTAATATTGGTGACCTAAAAGACACGAATAATTATAATAAATCCCGTGTTCCTAAATTCTCTCCAACGCGGATGACTAATCGTAGTGAGGAAAACAATACCTCTTCTACCTCAGAGTCTCAGAACCTTCTGCGCTGTGCTCCTAAATTTTCTAAAGCACAGACTCGCTCTAATTTAGACTCTCAGAATTTTTCTCGTGCTCATAAATTTTCCCCAGCACAAAATAATGCGCAATCAAAGGCTATAATATGTCCTTCAAACTGTGTCCCTAAATTTTCTATTTCACAGGTTAGCGCAAATACAGACAAAGTCTGTTTATCTGAAAATGATTTGCATTCAAAGTCGAAATCGACTTCTGAACAAGACAATCCCTCATCTCGTGAGAAACCGAGTTCTTTTTCTAGGGATGTTACGCGTGAGAAAGAATATACTATTAACAACATTAATAATAGAGTTTCTCTACCTCACGTTTATTTGAAAACGAATTATAGCGACAAGCCCTTGTGCTTTTTGATCGACACTGGTTCTACTATTTCTATTGTCAAACTTTCGTGTTTATTAAATAAACCAGTGCTCGGACCTGAGATTATCAAACTCAAAGGTCTCAGTGATAACGATTCCTATTGCGAATCTATAGGAACTATAAAGCTCAATTTTGACTATCAAGTATCGTCGAGTAGAAAAATATTATTCGACTTCCTGTTCCATGCAATTGATGATACGATCAACTTAATTTACGACGGTATTATTGGAAGTGATTTCATAGAACACTTTAAAATCGATGTTCAATATTCGACTAGTAGTCTGAAATTAGAAGGTTATGAAATACCTATTTGTTCGAGTAAGACATCATATGTCTTGCCCCCACGGTCAGAAATGGTCATTGAGTGTCCGGTTTCAAATTTATCAGAAATATTAGGACACAATGAAGCTCTAATTTTAGATCAAAAGATTTGTGAAGGTGTATTTTTGGCAAATAGCATTGTATCTTTAAAATCTAATAATAGAGTCAATGTTTCGGTTTTAAATACCACCGAGTCCGAAATTAAGGTCAATAACTTCAAAGTAAATTTGACTCCATTTGAAATGCCATCTCAGAATTTAAATAATGACCAACAAGAGCTCATACACCAGCTTCAATCTTCAAATGTAGACCGTTCACAAAAGGTGATAGAACAGATAAGATGTTCTCACTTAAATCCGCAAGAAAAGAAAACATTATTGAACACCATCTCCAATTATACTGATATATTTCATCTCGATGGTGAAATTTTATCTCATACCAATGTTATTAAACATTCAATTAATACGGGTGATGCACCCCCTATTCATGTTAAATCGTATCGTTTCCCTGAAGTACACAAAGACGAAGTTGAAAAACAAGTAAAGAAAATGCTTGACCAAAATATTATTCGTCCTTCCACGTCACCTTGGAGTGCACCAGTTTGGGTAGTACCCAAGAAAATAGACGCTTCTGGTAAACAGAAATGGCGCATCGTCATCGATTACAGACGCCTTAATGATGTCACTGTTTCAGAGGTTTATCCTCTTCCTCTCATAAATGACATCTTAGATCAATTAGGTCACTCAAAATATTTTTCGACCCTTGATCTAGCATCCGGCTTCCATCAGTTGCTCTTGGATCCCAAGGACACTGAGAAAACAGGATTCAGCGTCACCACAAATGGCATATCCGGACAGTTTGAATTTCTAAGAATGCCATTCGGGTTAAAGAATGCACCCTCTACCTTTCAAAGGATGATGAATTTAGTCCTTTCAGGATTACAAGGTCTCTCATGTTATATTTACCTTGACGACTGTATAGTCTATTCACATGACCTTGAATCTCATATGCAGAAATTAGAATCTGTATTTTCCAGACTCAGAGACGCAAATTTAAAACTACAACCCGACAAATGTGAATTTTTAAGACGCGAAGTCGCTTATCTAGGGCATGTTATCACAGACAATGGTGTTTCGCCTAATCCCGAGAAGATCAAGGCTATTTCCCAATTTCCAACACCGAAAACTCCCAAGGATATAAAATCCTTTCTAGGATTAACGGGTTATTACAGAAGGTTTATCGAGAACTTTTCTCATATTACGAAACCGTTAACATCCTTATTAAAGAAAGACGCAGCTTTTCATTGGTCTCAAGATCAAGAAAACGCTTTTAACACTCTTAAACAGAAACTTATTTCAGCCCCTTTGTTACAATATCCAGATTTTTCTCAACCTTTCATTGTAACCACAGACGCTTCTAACTACGCTGTCGGCGCAGTTTTATCTCAGGGCGAAATCGGCAAAGATAAACCTATCGCTTATGCGTCTAGAACTCTTAATAAACAAGAAGGCAATTATTCAACTACTGAAAAAGAACTTCTCGCTATACTATTTGCCGTTAATACATTTCGACCTTATCTATACGGGTACAAATTTAAAATTGTAACAGATCATCGACCTCTTACCTGGTTATTTAATGCGAAAGATCCAGGCGGGCGACTACTTAGATGGCGCCTTAAATTAGAGGAATATGAATATGAAATTGTTTATAAACCCGGTCGAATTAATAGTAACGCAGACTCCTTATCTCGTTACCCAGTAAATGCGCTTGTCAAATCACGATTAAATAAAACATCTTATGAACAATACTTTAAAAAGCAATTTACCAAGACTACCCCGACATGCGATACAAAAATCGAAGAACATACCCAGAGTCTAACCTCTGCTAAACAGAAATCTATCGCGTGTCCTGTCTCCCTAGATTTTGATAAATCTATGCCACATAGTGAACAGATGTTATCAATGATTGACAACCCAGATTTTTTAAACAATGAACGTGAACCTAACACCGTACAAGTCGTTAATTGTAAAAATAAAAAGCTTTACTTGCTATTTACTAAGGTTCATCATTTTGAAGAAACAACTTATAAAGCCATTTACAACCTTTTGCTCAAATTAAGAAACGAAATTATAGAAAAAGGCGATGATGATAAAGAATTAGCCATTTCCGATTTTTCTGAGCCTTTTACAAAATTAACTTATATAAAGATATATAATATGATAAACTATATTTTTCACGGTACAGACATTAAAATTCATATATATAAAAATCAGATTCTGTATCCAACTCCCGCAGAAATTCCAAATATTCTCAAGGAGAACCACGGGACGACGATAGCTGGTCACCCGGGTATTAAAAGAATGTATAATAGAATAAAAATATCCTATTATTGGAAAAGCATGCGTTCAGATATAGAACGATTTGTAAAAGATTGCAAGTTATGTCAAGTAAATAAACCTTTACGTAGTACTAATAAAGCACCTATGGTCATAACATCCACAAGTACTAAGCCATTCGAAAGATTAGCTCTTGATATTGTTGGTACTTTACCCGAAGCTGGTCTCCAAAAATTTAAATACATCTTGACCCTTCAAGACGACCTCACTAAATTTTCATGTGCTTATCCCATGATTACTTGCTCTACAGACGAAGTTGCACGAAATCTTATACATTTCATCTCATTATTTTCATTTCCTAAGATGATTCTTACCGACCAAGGTACATGTTTTACATCAGAATTATTTAGGCAATTAACAGAGATTCTTAAAATAAAAAGTTTATTTTCGACTCCTTATCATCCTCAAACTAATGGCGCGCTTGAACGTAGTCATGCCACTCTCAAAGAGTATCTAAGATCCTTTGTTAATGAAAATCAAACTGATTGGCATTGTTATCTCGCTACTGCGATTTTATCCTATAACACTACTCCACATTGCACTACGGAGTTTACACCCTTCGAATTGTTATATGGTTACAAGCCTTCTATTCCTAGTAGCATCTACGAATCGAATGATAATACTACTTACCACGAATATATTCGAGCTTTACAATATAGAATGCGATATTCTCGCGAAAAAGCAATTGAAAATATTAATAAAAGCAAAGAACTTTCAAAGAAATACTATGATTCATCAACCAGAGAAAAATCATATAAAACTGGTGATATGGTATACTTAAAACATCATCATAGATTACGCAAAGCTTTGTCCCCAATTTGGAAAGGACCTTTTAAGATAATGAAGACGCATGGAAAAAATAATGTCACACTATGTGTTAACCGAAAGCATATTAAATATCATATTAACGAAATAAAGCCAGCATAAAATGTTTTGTTTCAGATGGATAAACTTCAGACCAGGTTTATCTACTCCAATTCAACAAATAGAACATAGTCCAGGCATATACTTCGACCCGACTTCTATCACCTATTTTCAAAACGATTTCTGGAATGTCATCACTCATGTAGAAATCATACCCATTAAACCTTATATTGACGCAATCCAAAAATCTATGTCTAGCCTCTCCAATCTATGCGATCAAGCTCATAAATTGAACATTTTCCACATCAACTGCAATGACGTCATAAATCCTTTAGAAATATTAATGAATTCTAACAGTCTTAAATATGAATCCTTAAACCATCTTATTTCTAATAATAAACCCAGAGGTAAAAGAGCTATTGAATTTGGTGGTGAAATCCTAAAATTCTTTTTGGCACCTTAGATGCCGATGATGCAAGAAAATACGATGAAGCAATTAGCTCTTGTCAACATAATGAAGCTGAAATATTCGCTTTAATGAAAGATAACATCCACGTAGTTCAATCTACAATTAATAATTTTAACGTGTCTATTCGAAAATTAAATGAAAATGAAATAAAATTAAATAATCAAATACAGAAACTTAACTATGCATTTGCAACTAATTTAAAATTGCATTTACCTTTAGTAAATATTGAAAAATTTAATTCTTTATTTAACATACTCGAAGGATCATTGTTATCAATTTCTAATATTTTAGATACAATTTTAAATTCCATTTTATTTGCCAAAGCAAATATCCTACATCCTTATATTATCACTCCTATGAAATTATATACTGAACTTACAAAAAACATTCAATTAAAACGTAACTCTGAATTTCCAACGTCACTTACTCTAGAAAATATACATACTATAATTGACTTATCAAAATTAACTGCATATTATTATAACAACAAGCTAATGTTTATATTACAAGTACCATTGATAAGCCCTATAAAGTTTAATGTTTACAAAAGCTTACCGCTACCTACTCCACGAGAAGTAAATCATTATCAAACATATGTTTTAATCAGACCTTCTAAACTATATGTAGCTGTAACGGATGACAGATTAAATTACGCATTACTAGATAGTATTTTAGATTGTAAAAATGTCAATAATGAATATATGATGTGCCCAATGCCATCAATTGTCTCTGCAATAAATAATCCTTCATGTGAAAGTAAATTGTTAACAGAAGTAACCTTATCCCTTCCTGATATATGTGATTTTAAAGCTATCTACGGAACTATTAACGTTTGGCAAAAATTAAACGACGGTAGATATATTTTCGTTCAATCTAAAGCTAACAAGTTGACTATGAAATGCAACAATGATATATCAGATTATACTGTACAAGGTACTGGAATTCTTACTTTAAACCATGACTGTATTGCATATTTTCAGACCTTACAATTTTATGCATCTCATAATTATAAGACCACGTTACCGAGTCAACTAGCAATTGATTTTGATTTAACAATTGACGATTGTTGCAAAATTCAGATAATCAATGAAACTATTAAAGAGTTATCGCCGATAACCTTATCTAATGTCGATCTTGAATCATTAAAGCTATCTTACCATAAATTAGACCATTTAGAAGATCAAATAAGACAGACTGAGAATCAGTCCCATATTGTAAAATACGGTCACTACTACTCAGCGATGACCTATGTAACAGTTTCATTAATTTTCCTTTATCTATTTTATAAAATTTATAAATGCTGTTTCCCAAAATTTTGTAGAAATTCATCCTGTTGTATACAAATTTATAACCAATGCTATTCTAGAAAAGCAAGCAAGATAGAGACAAATGTAACTAATTCATGTGAATTAAGCGATGTATCAGACGAAATTATAGAATGTGACAGAAAATCAATAAGAAGTCTACCTGAAATAGAAATAAATAAAAATAAAAATAAAGTTATTTTTAGACAGTCTTCAAACAGAAATTTAGCTAACTACTAATAAAAATATTATATTATTATTGCAACAAGGATTTGCAATTTATTAATTTCTATTTCATAAAAGATTTATTTTCATTAATGTCTAACTTTCATGACACTTTATTATAAAACTAGAAGTTTAGTTTAAATAATATTTTAAGAAAAATTTAGTTGTATACATACAATAACGATTTAGTTATTTTAGAAACCCTAAGTACTTAATTTCGATGTTTTAAATATTTTAGTTATGGAATAGTTTTCCATTTATTTTGTATTAAGCAAGCCAAGTAGCCTTTTTAATCACTGCTTCAATGTCATAAGACATCATACACTCATTCAATTCTTTTAATCCTTCAATTGTCCTAAAAGGATAATTTCAGTCTAAGGGTGGGAGATGTTATGATATATTTTTCAATAGCTAATTTGCAAAATCAGCGATTACCCCCCGTCGCATCAAAATTAATAAAAAGGCTCCGCCATGCGGTTTGACACACACACACAGTCAGATACGTGTAGGACACACTCGGTCTATTGTCCGCGACAGAAATTATTGTAATTCGGTACAGTGAAATTTCTTGAATAAATCTCTTTCAGAGAGAGTGAGTGTTTTTTTTTAAAAAAGGACTCAAGGACTGCCATCCTAACAGTTCGAAAAGATACCTCGGAATGATGGATGATTATTGCTCTGGATGATCTCATCTGGATGAATAGGCGGCCTTATTGCTTTAAGGTATCTACCTTAAAGCAATAAGGCCGCCTATTGAAGACTAATTATAATTATGTAACACCTAATCCGCGCATAATCGATACGTTTTAATTATTAATTATCACTGACTTTGACTGAAATTAAGTCGAATGACTTAATTTTTAACTCCAATTCTTAAATTTAAATACAATTTCTCTGATAATTTAATAATGATAATAAGTCCAATCTCAATTATTATATCTTGACATAATATTATTGTATTTCTTATATTTTGTACGCCAGGGAAACTGGCAAAACATGCTGTACCTACTATATAATATATACTGAAGCTTTTACAAGTTCTATCTACCATGTTTTACGCAAATAAATCATTTCATTTCACGTGGATGTCGCACACTGTGAGATTTTCCCGTTCTTTTCTGCCGCATACGTGCAACATGGGGGGTCTTCAAAAGGAGAGTGAATAGTCTTAACGGTCGGCAATATGCCGATGTTGCAGATATAGGGTCCGAGCACAAATAGTTGCCCCGGCTGGGATTCCTACTTATAATAAATACTTGGACAAGGAGTCCTGGCTGGAAAATATGACTTATGCAGTCAGACTTACGAATCATCATTATCATCTCAACCTTAGGGCGTCCACTGCTAAAAATCGGTCTTCCCTATAAATAAGCGGCCCGCATCAGCGTGTTCCCGTCGTCCTTATCAGATCTTCTGTCCACCTTGTGGATGGACGTAGCTGCGCTTGCCAGTCCCTAGTCTCCATTCCAGACTTTACAATCCCACCGGCCATCAGTTCTACGTGCTATTTGCCCTGCCCATTGCCACTTCAACTTGCTAATCCGTCGGGCTACGTCGATAACTTTCGTTCGTCTACGGATCTCCTCATTTCTGATGAGAGAAATCCCGAACATAGCCCTCTCCATAAATTGTTGCGTTTGAGCTTGCTGATTAGGCCCACAGTCAGAGACCACGTTTCCGATCCGTAAGTCATCACTGGTAACACACACTGGTCGAAGACCTTCGACTTGAGGCACTGAGGTATTTTGGACGAGAAGACATTTGCGCAGCCTATGAACTTAGGAATGTATCATTTTGAAAATAATTTGGGACATTGAAAACGCTCTACTTGCAGACCTAGTGCGAGTGTTTTGTCAGCTTCAAGAAGATATTGTTATTCATTCATGTCTCATCGCAGTCTTTGTGTGATCTGTATGGATTAATAGCTTATTGTCTCACAAATGAATGATCTTTTTTTATGAACAGGACGTCACTGTTTTCATTATCTTATTTATAAGTAGGTATAATATTATTAACTTCCTGTATACAACATGTTAAAAGTGTAGTGATATTTAAGGGGGTGCATCTACGAATCAAACTCAAAAACTTTCAAAAGAAGGAATTGCGAAATTCGCGAAAAAATAATTCTAATTCTCATACAAAATGGACCAGCTGATCGGCAAATACTGTTTTAAATTAATTTAAGTTTTTTTTAAATTTAGGTGTAAAAACAGTAGGTAACACAGCGTACTGGTACATATCAAAACAATCACAACATATATATAAGAAGTAGTTACCAACTGTGTTACCAACCACATTCACCACAGATTACATACACACTGCTACCAACTATAGTTGGTAGCAGTTACAATAACATAATACAGCAGTTTTTTGTGAAATTGTTTCTTTTTTTTGGTATGCAATAAAGTATTATTCTATTCTTTTCTATATGATTAACCCATCCTATAAATTTATATTCTGATTTTTTTATAGTGAAGTAAAGTATGTCCCCGACATTATAGTATAAATAATAGTAGGTAGGTAGTATAAATAGTAGTATAGGTAAATACAGGAATAACACTCCGGAGCTGCTAATAACGTAACAGTAGGTAATATGTACATATTGGTCATATTTCCAGTAATTTACAAGTGTTTTCTGTTTACATAGTTCACATAAGCTAAGACTCCTTACAATTACGTACAAAATACTTCAGAAGGTAATGTGCATACGACGGTTTAATAACGCACGCACACATAGACGCGCGTATTTTACGCGACCGAGAAGGCACTCTGGTAAGGCGCTTAGAACACGAAATGCTACTTCAAGTTTTTATCTCGGCTGGAAGGGCTCCACTCACATTTATTTATGACGGATGATATGTCATGTAACGTCGGTCACGCAACACCCAAAAAGAAAAGTATATTGTAATATTTAAGTTAAGGTTAAACGACACCCATACAAAATGAAAATACACAGATACGAAGAAATAGTGAACAATTTTCCACTCAATTGTTTATGGTTGGCTCTGGATCTGACCTTTAATTGCACATTTTATTGCATATTTAATTAAAACACATTCTGTTAAAGAAAACCTTACAGTTTATTCGTATTTATGAAAAATGTAGTTTTTAGGTTATGTTTATTTTCTTTTTTAAATAGCATAATATGGTTTTCTTTAACAAATAAAGGCCACAAACAATTGGGGAGAAATTATTCACTATTTCTTCATATCTATGTGTATTTTCATGTTGTATGTGTAACATTAAGGGTCTAAATTTGTCACAATTTAAAAAACTATTATTAAATTTAAATGGTTTTATCGGGTCATCATCATGAACTGAGCCGTTGTGTAAGCACATTACCTTCTGTTTGTTTATATTTTATGCTTACCTACTACGGGCTCGGCACTATAAATTCCTATGCATTATGCCATTTGCCGAGAAAATTATGCTTTTGTGTGTTCAACGCAATACGCGTAAATTGTGTTCGTTGTTTTTTATAGGTATATCTATATATATCTGTAAAAAACAGACCACTTTAATCCGACAAATATCGTAACAAATATTAATAAATATATTTTTTAAATGCTCGTTGCAAAGTACCAATAATTTTGTTACCACTTCAGAAACTAAATTTTTGTGGTTTTCCATGATAGTAAAACGAGGAAAGTATCAAAACCACGTATACGTTACGTTACGTTCTACTTTCATGAGTTTTAAAACATTTTTTTTTACACAATTAGTGATCGACTCTTTACACTTTACTTTATCGATATTGTCGATGAAATTTAAATAAAAAGAATGAGGACAGCGGATTCGCATTCGGAAAAAAATGTTGCAAATGTACTCATATGTACTTATTATAATCTACATGTAGATAGATAGATAAACTCTTTATTACTACACCACAAACAAGAAACCCTTTATTTAAAATACAAATAACAAATAATGTTATAATTGGCAGTCTTATCGCTAAGAGCGATCACTTCCAGACAACCGTGCAGGGAGAGGATAGTACAGTAAATCACTGTTGGTCGGCGGTGTGACAGAAATATATATGTACTAGCTGCGCCCCGCTGTTTCACTTGCGTAGACATCGTTCCCGTGGAAATATCGAGAAACAAAGTACCCTATGTGCTATTCCAGGGTCTACTCTACCAACATTTTTTTTTATGATAGTGAGTGACAAGGCGAGCTAATCAGGTGCCTGATGGTAAGCATCATGATTTCCCATATCAAATACCATGCCACCCAGTGTTTTAAATTTCAAAATTCTGCGCGGCACTGTACTGCGCCTTGAATTTCATCATGCCCAGTAATTTCGCTGGTAACATTGCCCTTCATACCGGAACACAGTAATGTTTGCACATTACTGCTTGGCGGACGAATAACTAGCAAAGGTGTGGTACTTCCCCAGGCGGCTCCCTGCAAAGCAGGACTACCACTACAACATACCGAATTTCAGTTCAATCGGTTCAGTAGTTTTGGCGTGAAAGAGTAACAAACATCCATCCATCCATCCATCCTCACAAACTTTCGCATTTATAATATTATAGGAATAGAATAGGATAGAATTAGTAGGATAGTAGGATAGGATGTAGATTTGTCCGATGATTAGGTCTTGCTTCAATAAACTTTGTGAATAATATGAACTCTAACAGAACAAGTTTACAAACCACACACATACTTGGGTGCCTTTGTTTTTATGAAGCTTAATTAAAAAATGTTCAGCCATTAGAAAACTCACGGAAATGACGAGGTAGCACCGTAGCTTGAGGTCTACGCAGTGCTACGGTAGGCCTACGCTTTGCTACGCTGTGCCATAGAGTAAATAATAGAACCAACGTAGCTGTGCTACGATCACAACGCTACCACGGTAGTTGTTTAGTACTACGGTAGTTGTTTAGTGCTACGCTACGCTGTGTGTGATATAGACAGTGTAAAGTTTTCTGTGCCCAGCTTCCTTGGATATCGAGTCCGTTTTCTTTACTTATTGCTTACTGCTTAATTTTTGTTAGACCGATATTTTCCGAACTAAGCGGAGAAAGATGGGGAAGGGGGAATTAAGTACTGAAAAATCTCAATTAATATAAACATCAAAAAATCACTCACTTTGGGAAAAAGGCGTGATGCAGTATTAGGTTATACATATGGTAGGTAGTTTTATGTCATAAAAAATGTTTAAAAGTATGACATAAGTTTTGAAAAGTTTCCAAAATGTTATTTGTTTTAGACAAAGGTTTTTTTTTTTTTATGCGATGAGTTTTTTTTTTTTTTTTTTTTTTTTTTATGATAGTGAGTAACAAGACGAGCTCATCAGATGCCTGATGGTAAACATCATGATTGCCCATATCAGACACAGTGCCACCCAGTATTTTAAAATTCAAAATTCTGCGCGGCACTGCACTGCGCCTATCACCCTGAGATATGAGTAGTTGAATCTCATCATGCCCAGTAATTTCGCTGGTAACATTGCCCTTCATACCGGAACACAGTAATGTTTGGACATTACTGCTTGGCGGATGAATAACTGGCAAAGGTGTGGTACTTCCCCAGGCGGCCTCCTGCAAAAGAGGCCTACCACTAGTGAAAACAAGCGGACGGCCTGCCTGATGTAAAGCAGTTACCGTCGCCTATTGACACTTGCAAAACCAGCCCACCTAACATGGCACGGGGATAACTCGTTTTCCCCGTTTTCTCTCTCTTTCGTGCCTGAACAATGCATATCTGCTGTCTCGTTCTAACCCCCAGGGACTTCGTATCCCTGGTCACTGTGCTACCGGGGCTGAAGTGTTGTCGGTGCGTTGTCGACCCTTAAAGAATTTATTAATACCCTTTTTGAAGGAGGTCATGTCATTTTACTTTCCTAAATAAAAGCCATTTCGTTGTTACCGCCTCGTTTGATATTGTAAATTCATACAGATAAATTAAATAAATACCGGCATTCTTATACAGATTACTTTGATATTTACTTATGTGCTCTTTGTTATTTATTTGTTAAATATTATATAAGATATTATATTGTCAGTCAGAGCTAAATCTCCACGTGACATTTTGCTGAATAAATAATGATTTTGATTTTGTTTAAAATTAATTATTATTGATGATGTTAAATTGTTTAATAAATAACCTACATAATATTTTCTAAAAACAAGGAGGTTAGAAACTAGAGTAGAATTATAAGTTATTTAAAAAAATAAACTAATTTTTTTTACGATAGTGTATGACAAGACGAGCAAATCAGGTGCCTGATGGTAAGCATCATGATTGCTGATATCAGACACAGTGCCACCCAGTGTTTTACAATTCTAAATTCTGCGCGACATTGCACTGCGCCTGTCACCCTGAGATATTAGTTGTTAAATCTCATCATGCCCAGTAATTTCGCTGGTAACATTACCTTTCAGACCGGAAACACAGTAATATTTGCACATTGCTGCTTGGCTGATGAATAACTGGCAAAAGTGTGGTACTTCCCCAGGCGGCCCCTGCAAAAGAGTCCTACCACTACAAAAACTACATAAGACCATCACCTTATTTCCGGGGTAGGCAGAGATGTAGGTACCCAGGTGTTGTAGTAGGTACACCCACTCTTCACGTCTTGGGTACACCTCTGCCTACCCCTTCGGGAAAAAGGCGTGATTGTATGTTATATTATATAAAAATGAGGATTTTTAAACTCAAACTCATAAATAAGTTTTTCTTAATACCTTAGGTCTGTACCTAAAATATCGTATAATAAATGGAGAACCTCACGTATTCTTGCAAAGATTATACATATTTTTATTTAGTTTCTACGCAATTCACGAAAATTATATTAAGGTAGGTACTTAAAACACATTCAGGTGAATATAGAACCGGCTTATTTCAATTCAGTCAAAAACTACAAGTACCCTAACTGCTATCTAAAAAATATTAATATAAGCAAGACTAGACTTAGGAAACCACAGCAAACCAGACACCTCGATGTACTTACCTATCTTTTAAAATCCCAATCAAAGTTCCTAAACCTTAATTAAATGTATACGTATTAAAAACAGCTTTCAATGTACAAACTAAACGACGTATAGAATACAACTATAAATTAAATAAATAGTGCCTTAGATAAAGAACTCAAATAAAAACGTGTCAGTTTTTACGCAGCCTGACAAATAAGCATTGTTTAATAATACGAGTAAAAATTATGATTACATACTTGGGTATTATAATGTCTAGATATTCATATTCATATTCATTTATTCATATATACATACACGTCATTTCACATTGAACAGACAATAAAATATAACAATCTTGTGTACACAAGTTACAGTATACTAGTATATATTATATTCAATTATTATTAATATTAAAAGAGATTAAAAAAAATAAAAAATTATAATAATAATAATAATAAAAAAAACAGAAAAAAAAACTTAATAATAAATGATAACTATTGAAGCAACAACCGCGTTGTAAAAAAAATGTGTCGAATCGTTGGACTCAATGGCTTTTTCCTTCATTCCGTCTGACTCAGTAGTTTTGGCGTGAAAGAGTAACAAACATCCATCCATCCATCAATCTAGCCAAAACCGCGCGAGATGGCGCTGGAGGTGAGTTAGAACTCGCAAGCAAAATGAACAAAATGTTCAAAACGTAAGTTTATAACATTGTACTAAAATTTGAGATTTATAATATTAGTAGAAAGTAAGATATTAAATGCATGTAGTCGTCACGCACACACGCAACGAGGTTGGACTCTTTTTTCGTACAAAGCTATGATGACGCTCGCTCTAAAATATATAGGTACTCGTAGTTAAATTAATTAAATACATAATGATAATGAACTCAAATAAAACGTGGCAAGTCTAACGTAGCCTGCGCCTTTTATGAGGGCACTAGACGTGGGGGTCATTCCCGTTGGTCCCCATCTCCTTGGTCACCACTCACTGGAGTTTTTTTAATTGTCATCCCCGATGACATGTGTGAGAATTACAATTTCAAGTCGTGGAAATATTGCTGAATGGAGTTATAGGTTTTTGGGCCATGTCGATCTTACCTAAGATCTCCAAATTAATGTTCGTAAATATTATTTTTAACAATATTTTTTTAAGACCATGTTTCCGTAAATAGAATTGTTAAGGCATACGTATGTATGTATGCATCGTGTAGATACCTAGATACCAACATACAGCGCTATCTATTAGTTCCTTGCAAAGTATGGAAATACGCAGTAAAATGGCCATAACTTTTGATTGCGTTAAGTTAGAAGTATGATTTTTTTACAGCCACAAGGGACCGCAGATCTGAGTGGTTGATATCAATTTCAACTTGATACCTCCACGCGTTCCCGTTAAAAAGGGTCTTGACAGACAGACAGACGGACAGACGGACAACAAAGTGATCCTATAATCTATTTCTATTTCTAATTTTATAATTTTAATGTTTTTGTAAATTTTTTGTCACATATGGGCTAAGAGCCTGCAATAAACTATTTTTATTTTATTTATTTTTATAAGGGTTCCTTTTGTCTTTTTGAGGTACGTAACCCTAAAAATGAAAATCATACGAAGGTAATAAACATTTCTTTCGTAAATTACACGCGGGCGAAGTCGCGGTTAACAGCTCCTAAACATTAGAATATGAATAAATAATGTAAACCATGTAAGTAGTATATAGGTATTTAGATAGATAGATAAACACTTTATTGTACACCTTACAGCGAACATAATATCATGAAAGTAAAGTAGGTACAGTTAGTCTTAGGCTAGTACAAGTGGCTGTCTTATCGCTTAAAGCGATTTCTTCCAGACAATCGAACGAAAAGGAGAAGAATTATAAATATTTATGGTCGGCATTGTACTCGTTGTAGTTGAAAAAAAATAAAAATAAAATACAGCTAATACATATTATAATATTAAAATACACATTATAAATAAATACTAAATAATATTAAGTACATAAATAATACTATTATTTTTTGTTTTTTTGGTATTTAATACTTATACTAAGAAAATATTCGTTCATTCACTCTCAAATAATGAATAATCTTGACACAAGACTTAATGAGATAAAGCCTTTGTAGAACATGTTTTTGCAACTATTGCTATAAATAGCTCTAACAAAAAAAACGAAAACTACTGAAATTACTGGACATGACGAGTTTCAACAACTAATATCTCAGGGTGACAGGCGCAGTGCAGTGCCGCGCAGAATTTTGAATTTTCAAACACTGTGTCTGATATGATCTGGCACCAGATTTGCTCGTCTTGTCACTCAATATCATAAAAGAAAACTATTATTTTTAACATAATTGTATTGCATTTTTCCCGAAGGGTAAGTCGGTACAGACTCCGGGCTGCCATTGAGAAATTTCGTTATAGAAAAATTCAATTACAATTTTTGCCTGACCTAGGGATCGAACGGGTCCTCATTATCGTTAATCGGCGTATAGATTATGCTTCAATAATCTAAGCTGTTATCTGTCGATCTCCGCGCGCTCTCCGACTACTTAGATACCGCTGTCAAATGTCAAATGCGGCAACTAAAACTATGCCGAAGTCGGCGTACACGAGCCCGTCGAAGCCCTATCGACCATAAATTCTAACGTGATAATATGCACTCCGCCCATTGCTATACGCCATAGCAAATTGAGCTAATGGATATTACATACATACATACATTCACGCCTTTTTCCCGAAGGGGTAGGCAGAGGTGTACCCAGGACTCAGTCCCATAGTAGATACACCCACATTTCGCCAGTATGTTATTGGTCCCATGTAATAGGGGGCGAGCCTATTGCCATCTACCGGGCACAGTTCCAGACTCCAGGCAGTTATTGAGATAATTCCTAATGGAAAAATCCAATATTTAACACTATGCCTGACCTGGGGATCGAACCCGGGACCTCTTGATTGGCAGTCGAGTATGTACCCTCTACGCCATCGAGGCAGTCATCAGTAATGGATATTAATTAATGTTAACAGCGAACATCGCGATCGCCACCACGGGTTACTCCATGGGATGGACCTCCCCCATCAACATCAAGCTGAACGACACCAATCAGTCTCCTCTAGATCATACCATCAGTTCCGACCAGGAGGCGTGGATCGGATCGCTGGTCACTGTTGGAGCTATATTTGGTAAATATTTACTACTTTTTTTTTAGTCTTACTTACATGCATACTCATTTACATCCACGGGGGGTTGAGCACTAAACCAGAAAAACAATCTAGGGTTTGGTTTAGAGAATAAAAAACGCGCCAAAAAAATTTAGAGTCCTCACAAGGCGCGGTTAACTTGCTGCGAGCGCGGCGAAATATGTTATGGTAATAATCTATTTGATATATTTATATCCCGATATGTTGAAGATGAAGTAAACAATGTCCCTATAATTTTATTTTTGATTATAAACTCTTCATTTTGGTTGTGAATGTCTAATCACGCGAGTAAAACTGGGAATTTTTTCAGAAGTTCACAATAAAAGAACGAAGAATTTATAAGAGAAACTAAAATGACAGCGACATAGTTTACATCGCTATAAAAATATCAGGATTTAAACTTATAGAATGAGTCAATAAGAATCGGAGGAAACAGGAGAGTACAAAACATCGATATTGGTACATTTTTCATAGGATTGTGTCAAATTTGTCGTAGCTAGGACGCTCTTAACGCCTCAATCCTCAATTCCAGGGCCATTCCTCGGAGGCTTCGCAGCGTCGAAGATCGGCAGGAAATGGGGGCTAATGTCGTCGTGCATCCCTCTCTTCATAGGATGGATCCTCATAGCAATAACAAACAGTGTGGGCATGATCTACGCAGGCAGGGTGTTCTGGGGCATTGCCGTGGGCATGCTGTTCACTATTTCTCCTATGTATTGCGCAGAAATTGCTACGGTAAGTTTTTTTTTATGATAGTGAGTGACAAGACGAGCAAGCAAATCAGGTGCCTGATGGTAAGCATCATGATTGCCCATAACAGACACAGTGCCACCCAGTGTTTTGAAATTCAAAATTCTGTGTGTCACTCTGAGATATGAGTTGTTGAATCTCACCACGCCCAGTAATTTCGCTGGTAACAATGCCCTTCAGACCGGAACACAGTAATGTTTGCACATTACTGCTTGGCGGATGAATAACTGGCGAAGGTGTAGTACTTCCCCCCAGGCCCCTGCAAAAGAGGCCTACCACTACAAAGTGCTGAAGGAAAAATATAAAGTCTTTATATTTTTAGACTAAGCGTTTTATTTACCTATTATCTATACCAGGGGTCGGCAACCTGCGGCTCGCGAGCCACATGCGGCTCTTTGAATGTGAAACCATCTCTTGTCGGCTTGAGTTCCATACGCAAATATTGCTTAGGTATTTTATAAAAAAAAAATCGTTCTATATTTATTAACGACGATTGTAATTTTTGACTCTTCCGACTCAAAAGGTTGCTGACTCCTGACATATACCTATAACACACGCACCTATAGGCGGTAGTAGATAGAAAAATTTCGCCGATCACTAGTACTTCCACGGTAGCTCAATTGATAGAGAGCCGCCACGCGGATTGGTGCGGAAGGTGCGGGTTCTAGTCCCGCTAGACTTGATAAACTGGGCATCATTATAATAGTTCTCAACAATAGTGGTCACAACAAGGCGTGCCAGGTTCACTGTGCGTGGGTGCGCGACGGCTACACGCATGGGCAACCTAATTTGATATATAATTTCAAATACAGGCGGATCTCATATATATAATAAGAGATTTGTAATTTTTATGTTTTTAACTCCCATGGCTCCCATGGCATTATGAAATTTTTTTTATGACTGAATAGACAAAAAAAAACTTATATAAATTTCGAATGTGCTAACAAAACTTGACAAGAATCGGTTGGGAAATGCGACCAGTAGCCTGTAGCGAACAGATGAAAACAGATGAACACACAAGCACAAGCACTGTGTAGCCCAACCGTAGCACTGTATAGCCCAAACTTAGCACTGTGTAGCCCAACCGTAGCACTGTATAACACAAGCGTAGCACTGTGTAGCTCAACCGTAGCACTATGTAGCCCAACCGTAGCACTGGGAAACCCAAGCGTAGCAATGTGTAGCCCAAGCGTAGCACTGTGTAGCCCAAGCATAGCACTAGTGTAGTCCAAGCGTAGCACTGTGTAGCCCAAGCGTAGCACTGTCTCTCAACTATCAACACCAATCAAAATAACCTACCATCTCACGTTCCAGGACGACAGCCGAGGCGCCCTGGGGTCCTTCCTCCAAGTGTTCATTACCCTCGGTTTCCTGCTGGTATACGGCATCGGGCCGTACGTGTCATATGACGTCGTATCGTATGTCGGCGTCGCGTTTGTCGCCTTATTCGCTGTGACGTTCTTCTTCATGCCCGAGTCGCCGATCTATTATTTGATGAAGGGTAAGTTATTTCAGGTACTTGAATTATTTGACGTAAAAGCTTGATCATTCAGGTACTTGAGTCCTTTAAAGTAATTTTCCTAATACTTGAAGTGGGGCAGTCCTCACAATTGCCCCACTCCTAAACATCCCCTTTAATTACATACATACATACAGTCACGCTTTGTTCACGGTGGGGTAGGTAGAGACTATTTCCCTCCACTTGCTACGATCCTGACATACAACTTTTGCTTCGTTCACTTTCATGACATTCTTCATACATGTTCGTCGGTCATTGGTACTTTTGACTTGGCCTTATATGAACAACGTCAATTTGTTCATGAAAGCTACGCCCGCGGTCGACCGCTACCGACTTGACCATTCACACTCGCCTTATAAATCTCTTTTGTTAATCTCCTTTCATCCATCCTCTCCACATGTCCGAACCACCTCAGCATTCCTTTCTCTATCTTTGTCACTGTATCTTCTAACACGCCACAGCGTTCCCTTATCGCAATATTCCTCATTTTGTCCATCAAGTTCGCTCCAGTCATGCTTCTCAGGCTTCTCACCTCCTCAGCATTAATCTTACTTTTTTTATGGTAGTGAACAAGTCGAGCAAATCAGGTGCCTGATGATAAGCATCATGATTGCCCATATCAGACACAGTTCCACTCAGTGTTTTAAAATTCAAAACTCTGCGCGGCACTGCACTGAGCCTGTCACCCTGATATTAGTTGTTGAAACTCGTCATGCCCAGTAATTTCGCTGGTAACATTGCCCTTCAGACCGGAACACAGCAATGCTTGCACATTACTGCTTGGCGGATGAATAACTGGCAAAGGTGGTACTTCCCCAGGCGGCGTCCTGCAAAAGAGGCCTACCACTACAAAAACTTCTCATACTTTCATCCATCTTCTGCCAGACCCAACATTCACTACCATACATAAGTGTAGGGATCAGTACCCCTCTGTGGACAGCCAGTCGTGTCTTTAGACACTTTCTGACTGTTCAAAAAGGTATTTTTAATATTTATATACCTTTAATTCCTAATGAAAAATCCCTTTGCCCGACCTGGGAATCTAACCCAGGGCCGCATGCTCAAGAGTAGTGCGTGCGATAACTATAAGACTACATGGGCAGCATGAGTTGATACGTCCATAACAATATGCACCAATATTGTGATCAGATGACACGGAGTCGGCAGCAGCAAGCCTGTCAGTGATCCGCGGCAAGTCCCGCGCGGGAGTGCAATCGGAACTCAACAAGACTTCGGCTGAAGTCGCCGCTTCTATGGCTAAAACTGCTACTGTAAGTTAACTTGAATGCATATTTTCTTTTACAAGTCTTTCAGTTTGACGAGTAGATGCACTTATTGAGTACAGAAGGGAAACTTCATAAATCATTTAAGTAAATAGCGACTCTAGCTCCGACGCAATAAAGGCATATTAATCTACGAGCTGCCTCTATTTCTATCGCGTATGTCTCTATCTGTTCTGTGTAGCCCATAGAAATTTTTACCGTCAAGACGGTCGCCCCGGCTACTTGTAACTTCAGCGGAATTCTCCAGGCCTGGTATAATCAACTCTTTTTGTTACACCTGATTTATGTTACAAAAAAGGCAATAATCGCTCTTGTCTCCAACCATTATCGAAATCAAGACATGCAGACAAGCCACTGAACCAAAGGGGTAGTCTAGTAAGTCAAGGCAAGACAAAGATATATAAAGATACTGTTCTCTTCAGTTCGCAGATATCTTCCGCGGAGGAAACTTCAAAGCTTTCTACATATCGTGCGCTCTCGTGTCGTTCCAACAACTGTGCGGTATAAACGCAGTGTTGTTCTACATGACCAACATCTTCCTCGCGGCTGGATCCGCCTTGGAACCAGCCATCGCTACCATTATAATTGGTACCATACAGGTAAGAGATGCAACAACTATGTACAATCAACCATGTTCATTGGTGTGATTCGGGTGAGTCTTTCTTTCAATTAGGTTGTTTGGGGAGGAAATCGATTTAACCCTAAATCACTTACGCCAAAATTACGACGAGAACCTTTTTTAATGTTCTGATGTGCTCCCTACTCTGAGATTGCGAAATTAGACTTATTAGTTTCGGGGATTTTGAGAAATAATCGTGAAAATTACGTTATGTGAAACGTTATTCGAAGTTAAGGTTAGTGAGCTAGGCTTAAGTGATATGCCACTTACCAGCCTAAGATTAACTGCATTTTCTTTATGTGGGTGTATCTACTATGGGACTGAGTCCTGGGTACACCTCTGCCTACCCCTTCGGGAAAAAGGCGTGAATGTATGTTATGTTATGTTCTTTATGTTATGACAAGAATCGCATATTCTTTTACCAGCGGTCAAAGTTTTTACATCATTTGCAATATCGTCACGAAAACGGTGGCGTAATTTGCAAAATCTTGACTGATAGAGTTCTATAGTTTTTCGCCGCGCTCGCAGCAAGCTGCTTGCAGTCGAGCTAACGCCCCCTACGCCGTAATAGTTGTGTATATTAATAATTATAAAAATGTGTATATTCCAGGTGGTAGCGTCTCTTATAACTCCCATGGTGGTTGACCGTCTCGGTCGACGCTTGTTGCTGCTCGTCTCCTCTTGCGGAACTGCTGTCGGACTCGTGAGTTTCCCTTACAATAATATAACCTATACAACGTGTTAAGAGGTGGAGTTATACTTAATGAGGTGCATCTACTTGCAAAGTACTTTTATAATAGAGAATTGCGAGGTTTACAAAAGAAATTCAACTAAACAAAGAAAAATTCAGCTGATCGGTTTTGTATCCAATTTTCATCAATATTTTTTTTATGGCGCAATTCTTTCTTTTGAGTTGTTTAGTTTGATGAATTTATGCACCCCCTTTAGTGTTACTACACATTTACTACCTTTAACTTTACCAACTTTACCTTTTTGTAATAAGTTCTTATATTGTACTTATAATTTTTTTTTTTTTAATAATATGTGACAACTTCCACACACGGTCATCTGGTCCCAAACTAGGCTAGAAGCCTGTACTATGGTAACCAGATGACTGATATACATACTTATATAAGCTTATAACATCCAGACACAGATCAAACAAACATGTTCATGCACACAAATCTTTGACCTGGCCGGGGATCGAACCCGGGGCGAGCGACACAGAAAGCTACTGCTTTCTACTGCATACTTGCAGTAGTAGCAGCATGTTGTGTTAGATTACTACAAACCTTAATATTTGAATCCAGGGTCTACTCGGTATGTACTTCATACTGGACAAAAACAACAGTCCCGTGGTGGACAGCATCGGGTTCCTCCCGATCCTGTCGCTGGTCCTCTTCATTGTCACGTATTGTTGGGGTCTCGGTCCGTTGCCGTGGGCCGTCATGGGTGAACTGTTCCCCATTGAAGTGAAGGCTATAGCTTCTCCTTTGGCCACTGCGTACTGCTGGGCGCTGTCCTTTTTGGTTACTAGGTAAGTTGGTTTTATACCTAGATTTTAGATCTTGTAGGGAAGTAAATATCTAGAAAAATTCGTAACTTATCTTCTGAAATATTCGTAACTTAGGTAATCTTTCTTCGTGATATCGATTTTCTGGATTGCACCTTTATAGGTATGTGGTTTTACTCTTATTTCGGTGTCATTTCTCCTGGTCCCCAGCTCCTTTTTAACCAGTGGGTGATAAGTTGATTTTTTTTAGTATTTATCCCACTTGTCACCACGTTTTTGATATTATTAATGACTAGCTCTGCCTCGCAGTTTCACCTGCGTATTCATCTTTCCCGTGGGAATATCGAAAGAAAACCCCTATGTGTTATTCCAGGGTCTAAATTATCTAGATACTGAATTTCAGCCCAATCGGTTCAGTAGTTTTGGCGTTTAGAGTAACAAACATCCATAAATAGGATTCCCGACCATTCGAAAGTTTATTTCATATCGTTTCAAATAACTGGACATTTTTTTCTTAATATTTCAAATAGCTGAACAATAATTTCGTATTATTTCAAATACCTGAACAATAATTTCGTATTATTTCAAATACCTGAACAATCAATCCGTATTATTTCAAATACCTGAACAATCAATCAATATTATTTCAACTACCTGAACAATAATTTCATACTATTTCAAATACCTGAACAATAATTTCGTATTATTTCAAATACCTGAACAATCAATCCGTATTATTTCAAATACCTGAACAATCAATCAATATTATTTCAACTACCTGAACAATAATTTCGTACTATTTCAAATACCTGAACAATAATTTCGTATTATTTCAAATACCTGAACAATAATTTCGTTTTATTTACAATCAATCCGTATTATTTCAACTACCTGGATATTTATTTCAAATACCTGAACATTTATTTGGTATTATTTCAGATACTTCACTCCTATAGCCAATGCTGTAGGTATGGGCGTGGCATTCCTTATATTTGGCGGATTCTGTGTGGTCTCCTTCTTCTTTACTCTGTTTGTGGTGCCGGAAACTAAAGGCAAGAGCTTCGTTGAAATACAGGAAATGTTGGCTGGCAAGTGAGTATCTTTATCATTCTACATTATGGCGAAGTGGGATCGCGGTTGCGTGACTGATGGCCAGTGATGGCCGGCCCGCGCGCATTTTCACTGAATGTTTTTAATAAATGTAGTTTTTGCTACAAAATAATACCCTTTTGCAATAAAATAAAACCGTAATCGTCTAAAATATTTATTATGGAACACGTAAACAAAATGTAATTGAAATATGTTAAAATAACTAGCGAATGAAACTGCTTTTCCGTAGAAATATCTCTCTAAAAATAAAGATTACATAGAGCAAACTTCGCGACTTTTTTGTGTCGAGTCAAAATTAGTAAATCGTGTTTCGACTCCCATAACTTACTGAATGGAATTCTAAACTGATAATAATGGTCCTCAAAAATAATACCTTTTTTATTAAGTTGGTTAGCATGTCCAATTTCTTGTTTAGATATTTTTGCTTGGGTCAATTTTAGTAATATTATTTTTAACCCTTTCCCGTATTTATATGTATCCCGATTGATCTGGTATTTGATACACATACCTTGAGTTCTGATGACAATACAATTAAACTGTTTTTTTTTTTATTTTTAACTATTAATTATAAAATAAATTGCATTAATGTGAGTACTGTGAATGCGCCAGCTTTTAGTCAAGGGACTTGTGTTAACGTATTAACCTATGTGCGCCTGAGTTCATAATCATCATCAGCCGAAAGACGTCCATTGCTGAACATAGGCCTCTCCATAGAACGCTATAAACTATTCATAAACACACGTGGTTCGGACATGTGGAGAGGATGGATGAAAGGAGATTAACAAAATAGATTTATAAGGCTAATGTGTGTGGTCAAGTCGGTAGGGGACGACCTAGGCGTACTTATCATGAACAAATTGATGTTGTTCTTAGGAAAGGCCAAGCAAAAGTACCAACAACCGACGAGCATGTATGAAAAATGTCATGAAAGTGAACGAAGCGAAAGTTGTATGTCAGGATCGTAGCAAGTGGAGGGAAATAGTCTCTGCCTACCCCACCGGGAACAAGGCGTGACTGTATGTATGTATGTATAAACACACATGTAGCCTAGATCAACACGCTTGTTGTACGGCTTAGTGATCGTAGTAGAAAATACTTGGTGCCGGAGAGCGCTGCTGCCCACTCTCCGAATATATCCATCTATCTCCGAATATCTCACGGCTCCCAGTAGATGAGAAAGGGGTGGCCCTATTACAAAAGATGGGAACCACATGGCTACCACACGGCCGCCTTAGTTACTCTTCCGACGTTATAACAAAGTCAGAGATTAACAAAAACTAAAGAAACACAAAAAACATCAGTTTATTGATTATTTTAACAATCTAAACTGTGATGCTGGGCTTTGGAAATTTTCCCAATGTCAAATTTTATTGTGAAAATGCTATTTTAGTAATGGAAATAATGTCAGCGCGCTTCCTTGAATACAATCGTGAATTCCAATGCCTAAAACATTATTTTAATTTTCAGAGTACCAGAGAAATCAGAGAAGGCTTAAGAAGTCGCAAATATTCCACTATCTATAAAATAGTAGCATAATATAGTGTTATATGCCTAAAGCAAAGCTTGGGGCTATTTTGAGTAAAAGACCTGAATGTACGAAGGTGCTTTCATATTAAAAATTCAAGTCCACCAAATAAAAGGACTTCAATAAAAAAATAGCAGACCAAAAAACCTGAATTAAAAAAGTTGGGTCGAAAAGGAATTTCACATGCATTTTATGTAGATAAAGCGAAATGTGGCTGAAAACTTATTAAAAGTTAAAAGCAGTCAAAATACTTATTAAGTACTAATTTGTTTGACTTAGGACCTTGTCAGGTATTTATAGTCAAATAGCATTATCCAAATATGTAAATAACTTAAGACTGAAGCAAATGAACTAAATTATTTATTAAATTACTGACATTTATGTATTCACCGATAGGAGCTATTTTTAAATAATTTATAATGCTTTTATTCTACTTTTTCTGAATATATTTAGTTCTTTTTTATATTTGCTTTTGTATCTTTTGCAGAACCTTTTACATACTTACCTGTAAAACATAGTGAGTTTATAAAAATACTGTTTTTTAGTTTTATACGAAGGTGCTTTATAGATACCAAAGTACAAAAGAAACAAATGAAGCCAAGAGAGAATTGTGATAATAGTGAATTTAATATTGTTATACATATTTGTAAATATTATGTTTGATATAATAATAATTACTGTTATTTATGATGAATAAAGATAAGTGCTTAAATTTGTGTTTTTATTTGAATCCTTGATCACTTGAAATAAATATTTATTTAGAAAACCTGAATGTATTTTACATTGATAACAAGAAAAGGGGAGATGAGGTACTGGCTTCTCGAAAATGGCAAGTTCAAATTAGGTCCCATTCCACGTACGACAGTAAAGTAAGGTCGTACGAGCGAATAATATTGTTGTCTCGGTCGCACTTCGGTCTTAGGTACGTCTTTTTATCTTTGTTGTTCATTATATATGTCACTGTGCAAACTGCACACTGAGCAAATTGCACGTGCTAGTTGTTGAATAAGCGCTGAGAGAACGTACCCTATCTCCCGTTTTCTTTATATCAATGGTATTTAATCATTTATTTCGTAGACTTGTAAATTATTTGTGGCCAGCTTTATATGAAATAAAAATCAGTTTTTTAATAATAATTTATTTATATTAGAAATTGTTTTCAAACACGTATTTAACAAATTGATAATATTTTACATAACACTTACAGTTAAGTTCTAAAATCACATCAGTCTTTTAAATCAGATTTTTTCAAAATCACATGATTTTACTTGATACCTACACAACTTGATACAAAAAGGTGTGGTAACACTTAAGGGAGGTTCAGTTCACTTAAATAACACGTTCTGCGCCCTTGTTTTCTATAATTAAGTATTTGAAATAAAAAAAAATGTATTTATCAAGTTATTTTGTAAGTTTAATGAAAATTATGTATTATCCGATTCAAAACTCACTTTAAACACATACCTCTTTGAAATTCTTTCTATTAGTTGTTTACCCTCTTTAGTACTACTTACACCTTTTCGTAAATTATAAATACAAAACAGCGCTGAGCCAATGTTGTTTTACTCAAATTCTTTAGAAATATCATCCATAGCTATGAGCACATCGCAAATACTCGCCGCATATTCCTTCAAATCATTAGATTTCTTAATTTTCAAACTAGCACAATACAATTTTTTGTACATATCCGTCATTTTTTCATAATCCTTATTCGATTTCGACCTGCAATATTGTATCACACTTTTCAATATGAAATGGAGCCGATTTTCGAAAAGGCTCAGGAGACTGAATTCGCTTTTCATTGATTTGTCGTCTTCTATCTTCGGGTCTCCGGTTTTTTGGTCTTCAGACTTTTGGTCTTTGTCTTTGTCTTCTGTGTCTCGTTCTTTGAGTAATTTCATTATGGAGTGGCTTTGGCGCAGCAGTTGTA
This sequence comes from Hemistola chrysoprasaria, assembly GCA_947063395.1. Lineage (NCBI taxonomy): Eukaryota > Metazoa > Arthropoda > Insecta > Lepidoptera > Geometridae > Hemistola > Hemistola chrysoprasaria. Next base: position 9,206,553 of record OX346730.1, read on the forward strand.
TTGCGTTTTGAAGAGATTTAAGTTTTAGATTTGGTGATACTGAAAAAAAAAAATGTAATTACAAAAACTCTATCGTGCACATCTGCTTGCTCCATCATCAGACCCTGACGACCATCTGTAAAATATTTATTGAGACGATTCTAATGAGCCCAAACATATTAGACCCCTGACCCATCTGAACCTGATGCTGTAACCAGACCCCCGTTTGGACCAGACCCCCGACTGCCTCAGTGGCGTAGTGGGCGCAAGCTTGACTGTTGATCATGAAGTCCCGGGTTCGATCCCAAGTTCTTAGTGTACTGCGATATAATGGAGGATCAGGAGTTTTTGGCGGGAAGCCGAAGAGTACAGTTTGGCTCCCGTATCTTTATCAATTATCGGTGCATTTTCGAGTGTTTAATCAGAATCAGAATAATTAATTATGTAATAATATATATTTATTTTTAATAATATGGGACAACTTTCCACACACGGTCATCTAGTCCCAAACTAGGCTAGAAGCATGTACTATGGTAACCAGATGACTGATATACATACTTATATATGCTTATAACACCCAGACACAGCTCACACAGACATGTTCATACACACAAATGTTTGACCTGGCCGGGGATCGAACCCGGGGCCTGCGGCACAGAAAGCAGAGTTACTAACATCTGAGCCAACGAGCCTGTCAATTGCAAGGATGTCGTACAAAATAAAAAAAATGATTAATGTCATGATTATAACATTTAAAACAACTTCCAATACACAAACTTATTAGTTAACGTGTAATAATGGTGGAATATTACGTGTTGAGTGTTTTCGAAGAAATACATGTCTCTCGGTAAGTGATGGGAGAGTTGAAATGTGATTTTTCGTGTTCCCACCAAAATTCCGGCTTCTTGTAAAGACTACCACTTTACTAGAGCTGTGACTTGACTGGGCTTGCCCTGACTCTGAATTGACTAATTGACCATATTAACTTGAAAATTTATATAACTTGACACTGGCAAATACACTAACGTGTGAGTCCATGAATGTCCCGTGTAAGCAGGCTATAAATAATATTTATGTGTATTCGTAATATGTTATATAGCCTTGCATATAGATGGTAATTAGTTGTATATACTTAGTAAATAGTTTATCAAAGGAGATATGAGTTGTATTTTAATGTTTATTGTAGTGTTGCTTATTATTATGGTTTAAAATCGAGCTGTAGAATATGATTGCTGATTGTGTTCAAAATTCAAAAGCACTCGTTGGTTAATTTCCTTCGTTTGATGTTCAATCTCCCAACGTGTTATTGGCAAAGTTGTGGTGTTATAAGCACTCTCACAAGCCACAAAATAAGTTAATTAAATATAAAATTTGACACTGGCAATGCATTCGTGTGGGTCCATAAAAGAAGAAAAAAAATGTCGGATCAGTGAATAGTAAATACATACCGTGCGCGTGAGTCTCGAGCACGGCGACGTGTTCCATCTGCACGGTGAGGAACATGGCGCCGTCCTCCGCCGCCGCGAACATGTTGGCGGCGCGGCCGTAGTGGCTCCGTGTGGCCGCCAGCAGGCTGCGCCGCCGAGGACCCTCCGACCGGGTTATTCTGCACCAAATGAGGACCGGTTCATATTTTTTTTGCTGTTGCCGTGTACTGATTATACCATTATAACCGGCCATATATTATACCCTGTCTAATAGGCATAGTGACAGATTTTGAAATCCCGTTTCTTAATGTAGGTACACGTCTAATATTACCGAAAAAAACATTTTTTCAGACTAAAATTACATTTTACCGCAAATTAATGCATTTTTAACTTTCTAATTTAAAATGAGCGCGATAACGCTCGTATGTGTCATGGCGTCGGGTCCTGACGTCACGCCTAAGTAAATATTTTATTTTTGCCTTAATAAAACCTTGTTCCATCTTCGATGATTCCTGGATTACCACGAATATATAACAAATCAAGTGACTGATCACAACACAACAAAAGTTAATGCGATATGGTGAATATTTACTTCAAGTGTTTATTCTCTCAGTAACAGTTTACTTAGGCGTGACGTCATTCGCTCTGATTGGCGTTTCAGTTAAGATGGCCGATTGCAATTTTTTGTACTTTTATTTTAATAAAAATATTATTAATCTCAATGTTTTCAATAATACTGGGTCGTTTTTTAGAAACCTTTCGATATATATTTTTCACTAAAACCATTTATTTTTTTATTCTGTTATAGTGTCATCATGCCTATTTGGTGTGATCAATAACATCCGAACAAATATATTTTTTTGGTCATATTTCCTTAAATTAGTTACTTATTTATTTATTTATTTGGCGTACATAACAAATTACAATCACTTCAAAAATACATTTAGTTACAATAATATGTTCTAGATTGCAACTCAAAAAGATGTACACTCAGAAAAACAATTAGGTAGAGTATCGAGCGAACAAAATAATATGTGACTTAAGTATCTAATTTTACATTATATAATATAGTTATCTAATTGCAAAGCTACAATAATAGTAACATTATATTACTATATATTACTAAAATAGTAACTTATCGGGTAATTTAATATTCGATTGATGAATTAAGAACCCTCTTAGATCTTCTTATACATCGTAAATAGGGCAAAAAAATAAATTTTTATTCATCTATCATTGCTCAAGTTATATCTGACAAAGCGTAGTTAGTATCCCAACCAGGCTCTTAAGCCGGGTAAATGTCGTAGCACACCTATCTAAACTATCATAAAAACAAAAAATAAAATCCCTTACCTATATTGCGAATGATAGAGCGAGGCTAGTCTATGGTGTATCATGGCCGCTCTGAATTGATACAGATACTGTCTTGGTCCGGCTCCCAGTTGGCAATGTTTTAATGCGTTCTTCAATGCTTCTGCCACTTCCGTCACTTCCTAGAACAAGTTATTTATTTTCAAAGTCCCATAAACGACAGACTCGTTGGCCCAGATGGTAGTAACTCTGCTTTCTGTGCCGCAGGCCCCGGGTTCGATCCCCGGCCAGGTCAAACATTTGTGTGCATGAACATGTCTGTTTGATCTGTGTCTGGGTGTTATAAGCTTATATAAGTATGTATATCAGTCATCTGGTTACCATAGTACAGGCTTCTAGTTTGGGACCAGATGATCGTGTATGGAAGTTGTCCCATATTATGTTATTATAATTAATAACTACTGATCATTTAGACAAATTTACAATTAATAAACCAAATTTTCAATTTCGCTATCATATTTTGATAAACTATATTTTTGAGCCAAACAGTAATTTTTTAAGCCGAATCATCATTTTTAAGCCAAGTTTTCATTTTATTTTTTCCATTTATCCTCGATATTTACCAGTGCATATCCGGCGGGCTCGTCTTGCATAAGTACAGCCTTAGTATATAGATGGCAGGAGAGCTCCCACGACACTAGCTCCCATATAGACGCGGCGCCACAAGACTCGCGAGCGCCGAGTATTTTTAGACCTTGTTTGTATAACTCTTCGGCTTCCTTGTAAAGTCTGCGTTTTTCTGAACTGTTTGGAATAAAACGTAACAATAATTGTAGATTGTGTAGCCGTGCCTTTTCCATTAAATAATACTCGAACACTTCAGCATATTATACATGATTTATTCCAAGTCCACCATCTTCAATCTCGCTCTACAATCATCTGTCGCTGGCATCCACCTCCCTGTGTTGCCATCGCGCCCTCGCACATGCCATAGATCTTCGTGAAACCACACTTTGCCATTAATACTTTCCATAAAACCACCAAAACGTTCACAGAATCCGTAGCATGCGCGTCACAAAATAACATCAACCCTACACTTGCTACACCAGGGGCTAGAGACCCATTGTATAGCTCGATAGTATTACTGTCGAGTTTAAGCGAGGGAGTAAATAGAAACTGATTTATAATGGATTTTAGCGCCGCGTGTTACACTCTAATTTTCAATGCGATTGTGAGAAATTATTAATTTCCTCAAACCATTTTGGCTAATATCATATACGTGCATGACTCACAATCGCAATTGTAGTGGTAGGCCTCTTTTGCAGGGGCCCGCCCGGGGAAGTACCACACCTTTGCCTGAGTGGCACTGTGTCTGATATGGGCAATCATGATGCTTACCATCAGGCACCTGATTTTCTCGTCTTGTCCCTCACTATCATAAAAAAAAACCAAAATCTCTAACAGACAACAATTAAAAGAAAATTTACTTTATTCCCTAGAGTTTTAAAAGTTATTTTAGCCCAGCTTTAGTACGCAACAATGACGGACTTTTTTAGCAAGAGTAGTGAAAAAGCTTTGAGTAACTAACCCCGTAAAATACACAAACAAAAACATCTACATAAATCATACTTTTGGAGTGAAAGAGTAACAAACATCCATCCATCCGTCCATCTATCCACTCATCCACCCATCCTAAAAAATTTAACATTCATAATTTATTTATTTTATTTTTTATTAGAACACCAACACAATGTACACCGCGGCTTAATTTTGAAACATTCATAATTTGTAGATGCTAAGTGTCATTATATTTATAGGTGCAAACAGCATGCAAGTTAATTTAAACATTAATTAAAGCGAGAACATAATTTAGTATATATAAGGCCTTGCCAACAATAGTGAATCATAAAATATAATTTAACTTGTGAAAATACTTAAAATGAGGTTGCTACAACAAAACATATAAAAAATAAACTAAAACATGTATTTGCCAGTTATTCATCCGCTCATGATGCTTACCACCTGATTTGCTCGTCTCGTCCCCTCACTAACATAAATTATAATGTATTAGTAGGATGGTATTCATTTCTGACTTACCTAAACCCAACGGATTGATCACAATGCGCTTTGAACCTCAAATACCGTCCTTTATTGCAATACAGTAACGCTAAGTTCGGCTGATCGGAAACGTCGTGGAATATTTCCGTGGCTTCGTCGAGGCTTTCTAACGATTTCCGGGACAATGATGTGAATTGTTCGTATAAGTGTTTGGCTTTTGGCGCCTTTTGGTCTTCTTCTTCCGTGTATTTTACGTACAATTCTGGGAAATTAATGGAAAATCTATGATGAATTGGAATCATGAAATTTCGATCCATATTTTTCACGTAATTATATATAACTTATGGGATAAAAAGCTTCTTATGTTTATTCCAGGGTCTAAACTATCTGTATAGCGAATTTCAGCCCAATCGATTCAGTCAAACATTCATCCATCCTCACAAACTTTCGCATTTTTAACATTAGTAAGAAAAATTAATCATACTTTATTGATACAATACAGGAAATAACAGAATAAACATTAAAAATAGGCATATTATGTGTAACAATTGGCGGTCTTATCGCTCAAAACGATTTCAGCCAGACAACCTAACGGATATAAATTTTGACTTATTTTGAAATGTATTCCATTTTGGTAGTTAATATAATGTTATAATTCGATTATTGATTATCATTGAAAAATTATATATTTTTAACGTTATGTATTGTAATTTAAAACAATTTGACATAATATTAATTCGCAAACTCCGTACCAAAATTAAAAGTTACAAATCATCCTGTAACTGTACCATATTGCCATATTTCTTCTGAGATATAATATAAGGATACACAATATGAATATGGAAAAATTTCACCAACTAGCGGGACTTGAACCTGCACCCTCCGCACCAATCCGCGTGGCGGCACTCTACCAATTCAGCTACCGTGGAGGAACTACTAGTCATAGGCGATTTTTTTCTATCCCACCTACCGCCACTTGTACTAGCCTAAGATTCTTTTAATGGCTATTACTGTATTGTTATGTCCATATTTTGATTTACAATAAAGTGTTTATCAATCAATCATTATATTCCATAAAAATATCAAGTATCTAGACACACGGCAGTGTCCGACAAGTTCGCAAAACACCGGCCGTGGGTTATATTACACGAACCATTTCGGCCCACTTTTGACCCCACAAAACTTAAAATATGTTCAAACTACAGACTTGAAACTTTACCCGATAAGACTGTTACCTATTTACCAGATATAAAAAATCTATATATCTAAATATCTCTTGCCGTTCATGAAATAATTAAGTCCGAAACATCGAAACACCATTTCGTCATCATTCATTGACGATGACGTTTACAAAAACACACAGAAAATACAAAACTAAACAAATAACATTAACAATAATAAGTACATACGTTGAGCATCGTTCATATACTTGACAGCCAATTCATTGAGAACAGAGGCATGCCTTCTGAGCAACTCCGCCCTTCTTCCTTGAGCCACTTGCGCCGCTCGCTTGTATTGTTCACACGAACACAACATGGCTGATAATTCTGAATTGGGTAACTCTATATCTGTAATAACACAAGATTAACTGGATACAGGACCTCTTAGCAGTTTGACACAATGCAATGGAAAATTTACTAAATCTATGTTTTGTATTCCCCTGTTTCCTCAGAATACAGTATACCTATTTGATATATTTATATATTGATATTTTAAAATTGAATTAAAGTATGTCCGTATTATTTTATTTTTGTTTATAAACTCTACATTTTTTTGTAGTGAACGTCCAATAACGCGAGTAAAACTGCGATTTTTGGAAGCTCGCTATGAAAAAATCCAAGGGTTTAAAAGAAAAATTAAAATGACAGGGACATAGGCTACTTCACTATAAAAATAACAGGATATAAATTTATAGAATGGGTTAATTATATTCGGAGGAAACAGGGGAATACAAAACATCGATTTGGTAAAATTTTCATAGGATTGTATCAAATTCCTAGAAGGCCATGTACGCTGTTAAAAGCTTTAAATAACTCATAAATTATTGATAAGTCTCTGCGTTCCATTGGGAATTTTCCAAATGACACCCTGGAGACTGGAACTGTGCCCGGTAGATGGCAATAGGCTCGTCCACTACCGCTCACCACCATTCTCCATCAGACACCCGTCTGATTGTGCCCCCTCCGAAGGCATAAAAAATAAATTTTGAAGGCATACTTATGTATGCATAGTGTAGGGTTCTATACCTAGATACCAAGAACATGCAGCGTCATCTATTAGTTCCTTCCGCATACTAAGGAAATATGCAGTAAAATGGCCATAAGTTTTGATTGCGTTAACTTAGATGTATGATTTTTTACAGCCACAAGGGTCTGCAGATCTAAGTAGTTGATATCAATTTCAACTTGGTACTTCCACGCGTTCCCGTTAAAAAGTGTCTTGACAGACAGACATCAAAGTGTTCCTATAAGGGTTCCTTTTTTCGTTTTGACATACGGAACCCTGAGAACTACCAAAGCCGTATAAATAGAAAATTTTATGATTTTTCTCCGAGGAGTTTTATAATACAAACGAAGTTTTTCAAATCAGTTAGATTATCGAAACGACTTACGCAAATCAAATTCACCGTTCACCTCCCGATCGACCTCCTCAGCCATATCCCGTTCAATTTCCAACCTCAACTTGCCATCAATTTCATGATCAGTCTCAAATTGTTTACGAAACTGTTCCAATTTGTCCCAATTCTTGCTCAATTGGAAATAATTATCACCCACCCTCCCGATCAGGCACGAAGCATCAACTACCTTGCTTTTAATTATCATATTGCTCAGTAACTTCTGGCATTTCGACGCCATATCTATGTATTTTAGCGAAAAACCATATTGTTCGTTTGCATAGCTAAATTCTGCCAATGTAGCGTAAGCGAGACATATTTTCTCGTAAAGCAAAGTTTTCAAATGTAATTTCCACGCGAAATTGTCGTCGCGATTCGGTTCGTGAAAGGATGGAAACACGTTTTTCTCTTTTCGTATAAGGATTGCGTTGCTATCGATTTTTGAATTTGTTTCTATCAAGTAGTTTTCTGATTTGCTAGTTTTCCTTTCGCGTCTTCGACGTCTGCTTCGGGAAGGGTGATCTTTTTCGTTTTGTTTATTTATCGGTTCGTAATCCATTCTGATTGGTTCGTACGGGTTCGCCATTTTGGGATGTTGTTCTTCTATTATTATTTGTTGACGCAGGCGTTCACGTTCTTCTTCCTGTCGCGAAGGAAAATTAGAAGTCTGATAATGAACTTCAGAGAAATCGAGATAAATGTCCACCCACTTTTTCGCATCAAACTTAAAACTCAAAACCCTTTTACAAGTTAAATGATGCTATATACCTTATAATAAGTAATGAATCTACCGTGCGTTCAGAAAGACCTCTACAAGAATAATACACAATTTAATCTTGTTACGTTACGTTAAGAAGAATGCACAATAATCTTTTGGCTATTGGGTCGACTAAGAATTATCTAACGCTTTATTCACCTGTTACAAAGATAACTTTTATACATTGTCCTGAGACTTGAGTTTTATAAAATTAGTAGAATTTGAGGAGTGCCTCTTTTGTGAATTTAGGTCAGTAGTCGGCGATTATGTAAGGTACCTAGTTACTAGTTAAACTTACTAGACATGGGCATTATCGCACTCTTGCGCGTGTACAAATAATTACAAAACTCCATGCGTGCAGTGTCTGTGTAGTAGATGGTTATATCGTGATTTGTATGGGATCGAGTCGAGTGTCCGGGGTGTGCTCACGGCACGGCCCACGCTGCCGACACCCGAGTCCCCCACAGATTATGTCAATGTGTGAGAAACGATCTACTGTTATCAGTGAAGTTGAGCTATAGAGGATACATGTCTGTATATGTTACCTTACACTTGTCGATGGTGACATGATGCAGCGCCAGCAGTCCCTTGAGAGCGTGCGCGAGCGCGCGCCCGCCGCGGGCCGGGGCCGCGCGCGGCGTGCGGGCGCCGCGGGGGCGCGCGCGCGACTGGAATATATACCTCATGTTACTGATATAATACTGATGGATTAATTAGCATTCGCATGCGAATGCTTAAATAGCACATAACAAATTAAATGAAGGTGCGATATTCTGTGATTGCGAATTTAGCGAATTCATCGCTTCATACGATCATTTATTTATTTATTGTAGTAATATGAACGCATTACAGCAATTATACATATTATCAATTACGTTATAGTTAAACAATACAATCATAATAATAATAATTTAGTAACTTAATTATAATAATTAAAAAAATAATAATAATAACAATAATAATAAAAAGTCAAAAGTTGTAGTAAATCATGCAGCGGCAGCGTGCGCCGTGTGCTCTCCCTCGTAACCACGGGAGACGCCGAGACGGGAATACTGAATACTATATCTGTTTCACATGACCCTGATTGACCTCGTTGCTTTCGAGAGTCACGAGTGAAATTATTAGCAATTTGGTAGGCGCGATTAAGCCATTTTTATCTTTATTTGCTTGTACTTAGGGTCGTATATTGAATGAACGTGTATGATTATTTATTTCTTTAAAATGAATAGCAGGGCGGTGTTAAGTGCGAATTATTATCATAGCAAATAGCATAGCAATAGCAAATAGCATGCTACGAGTGATAAATTCGCATGTTTATGAAATTAATATCACTATTATATAAGCTTCAATAAAGAAACAATTCTAAAATGGCGGCGCTTATCAAGTTTTTTTTTTTAAATGTCCTATGCTTTGGCCTCAGATGGCCTCTACAGCTTTACCAGGCAGTCGCTTATCATGTCCTCTCGCTTGCACACTAGTGCTCTAACTATAATATAATAGGAATTTCCTATGGAAACTGGATTTAATCCTCGGAGAAAAAGTCACCGTTTAATAATAAGAGAGTAGAGAGGTTTTAGTCCGTTACGCCAAAGTATGGAAATGTGCAGTAAAATGGCCGTATCTTTTGATTGCGTTGACTTAGAAGTTAGATTTTTACAGCAGCAAAGGATCGTATTGATATCAGTTTCAACTTGAGACCTCAACGCGTTGCCGAGAAGCAGGTTCTTGACAGATTGACAGACAGACAGACAGACAGAACAGACGTACGGACAACGAAGTGAAGAACGTAATGGAAAATTCTTGCGAACTTGTCGGACACACTGCCGTATGTCTAAATACTTATTAAAAACCAAAATTTTATTTATATATAATTATAGATATTTTTGAAAGGTTCACATAAAAAATCTTTATGATGATTTTTTTAAAAATACTTAAGTCTTAAGAAAAATATTAAAACAGACTTACACCAATATTAGGCCTTATTCGATCGCCAATATCTCTCATGGCCAGGCCCCTTATTTGCACCGCTAAAGCATTTTCCTTCATATCTTTGTCACTTTCACTCGCATTGTTATCACTATTGCTGTCCCCCTCTTTAAAAGCGTTGTCCTTTTCCCTGTTTGATTTCCTATTACCCTCTTTTTCACTGAATTTGGTGTTTGTATTGTTTTCTCTTTCACTTGAATTACTATCGCTATTGCCGTCTCTTTCCAACTCGGATTCTATAATGATTTCTTCCTCGTCTTTATCGCTCGTAACCTGAGTGTCGCTGTCTCTTTCGCACTCGTAATCGAACTCCAAGTCTTCGCTTTCGGAATCGGAACTTTCGTCTGAAATAGAAGTATATAATGAAAAAATATGTTCAAGTAATATGTTTTTCGCAAATTTTACAATTAAATTTTTTTGCAAGCTATTCAGTTATAATAAGTTGTAGTTTTAGGCCTCTTTTGCAGGGGCCCGCCTGGGGAAGTACCACCTTTGCCAGTTATTCATCCGCCAAGCAGTAATGTGCAAACATTACTGTGTTCCGGTCTGATATGAGCAATCATGATGCTTACCATCAGGCACCTGATTAGCTCGTCTTGTCACTCACTATCATAAAAAATATAAATATATCTATCTACCTTTAAAATCAGGTCTCGCCGGGTTAGTAGTCGCCGGCACGTAGATATCAGCGAGCATATAATGTGAAGACGCGACTATCTGCGGATATCTCGCCGCCTGTAGTAATGTTACTACATGCTCCAACACTCGACGGACATGTTTCGTGTGGTTCGTTAGTCTGAGGATTAAGATTCGAGGATAATTTTCACTTTACGAGGATAAAGTTCGTTTATGTCTAAGATAAGTTCGACTTTTGGGGATAAAGTTTATGTTTAAGATAAGGATGACTTTGTGGGGATAAAGTTAATTTATGTTAAAGATAAGTTTGACTTTTGAGGATAAAGTTAATTTATGTTAAAGGCAACTTTGACTTTTTGAGGGTAAAGTTTTTTTATGTTCACAATAAGTTTGATTTAGGATACATTTTTGAAGATTAGGTAGGTTTGTGTTAAGTTTAGTAGTGTAGGTACGTAAATATCAACGAGCATATTATTAATGTGAAGACGGGACTTTTTATTATGGATATCTCGCCGCTTGTAGTTACTACTTGCTCCAGCAGTCAACGGACGCGCTTTGTGAGGTCCGTTAGACTGAGGATAAAGATTCAAGGATAAAGCTTCGATAATAAAGTTCAATTAAGTTATAATTTAATTTTATAATATATACATAAGGCATAAGTACTGATATATATAATATTTCAGTACTTATGCCACAAACTTATGTTTAATTGAAAATAAGTTTCATAGTTCTTATTGGGAAGTATCCTTATAATTATTAATGAGATATCCTGAATTTACATATGATGTAAATCATAATATTATTTATATTTAGGATAGAATGATGATTCACTGCTTGAAATCTGAATATCATGATCTCAATGTCTGTGACAGTTGTCTGTTATAGATGTTGCGGCTTGCGGCCAATGATGACGATATTCAGGATAAAGTCGGTTTAAGATGAGGATAACTTTGACTTATCTCTAAGCAACACACAGCAAATAGTGATCATGATTTTAAGCTACTATTCCTCACCTCATATTCCTCGCAACTCGATACAGCAACATAGCGACGGGCGTTGTAAACGGATTGTCCATATCATCGGGACACAACGACGTCAAATCGTACAACTTCACTACATCATCATGCGGCCCTTTAAACAACCAATAAGTATGCCCCGCCTTCGTTGCATTCGACTTCAGAAACGACAGTATATTCTGTGCTACATTTCTTATCACTTTCGGTGAAAAATTTGAATTCTCCATATTTGGCAGGTCTTCCGTTTTCATCGGCTCGTACTTCTGAACTATGCCATCTAAGTGATAGCACATTAATACTTCGGGAACGTTGCACATTAAGTTGTCGAGCCAATAGTCGATGCCGGTTAATACGTTGATAGGTTCTCTGGCGTCTCGAAGTCTAAGGCTGACGCAAGGTCGATCTTTATCACCGAAAATTGGTAGATCTGAGCCGATAAGCATGTGTATATCTTCAAATGTCCAGTGGACGTTTCGGTTGTAAAGATGCTCGTAAGGCTCCTCTGGCTTTGTTTCTGGTTCGGGGAGGAATGGCCCTGAAAACATGGCATAACATCACGCCTTTTTACCGAAGGGCGTAACCAGAATGAGGTAAACCAACATTTCGCCAGTTATGTTGTTGGTCCCATGAGGAAATTGGACTGTAAGTAGTTGTCGGTTTCAGGGTCGACCTTAATTTTTAATTTTGTTTTTATTTGGCCTAATAATATGATTTTCAAACAGGCATAATATTTTAAGCATCTCCATTAATAAATTAAGCAAATGTCCTATTAAATTAGAAACGCGCGTCGTTATTAAATAATATTCAGAATTGAACCTCACTTTATTCAAATCCAATTATAAATTAATGGCCGATAATAAGAGGGTTACTATGTTCATAAATATTATTGCGAATAACATTCTCTACCCGGCAATATAGGATAGACAGTGAAAGGTGTTCTGAGCCCAGCTTCCTTGGATTCCGAGTCTGTTTCCTTTGATACGTAGGCACTTCGACCACATCCGCTAATGTTACTCTTATATCTCGCTCCAATGTAAAAAATTACGTTTGCAACAGACAAAACAAAACGCTAGCGAGTTCTAACTCGACACCAGCGCCATCTAGATAGCACAAAAAACAGCGCTGGTGCTGTTTTGTTGTGTGTATGTTTGTTCCGTGTTCACGCTAAAACTACTGAACAGATTGAACTGAAATTTGGTATGTAGATAGCTTAGACCCCGGAATGACACATAGGGTACTTTTTATTCCGATATTCCCACGGGAACGAAGACTACGCGGGTGAAACCGCGGGGCACGGCTAGTAACACATATAACAACACATGTAACAAAACACAGGCACACAAAACCGCGGGCGCATTAAATAAAACGTAATACCTGTCAATCTAGGCGTATCGACGTGCGGTTTAAGATGTCTCGGAGGAGATTGAGCCAAACTGTGCGATAGGAACTTATTAGTTAACTGTAGGGCCGATGGGGTCACAGGCGCCATTGTTAGGGACATACGTTCCTGTCAAATATCACGTGTTTTTATATCCACAGCAATTTGCCATTTTCCTCTGATGGTTTTTAAAATATCCGCTAGAAGCAGTACTAACAGAGCCCCGTCACTCCATACCATCGGCCGCGCGCAATAGCCTACTACTACGTAGAAAGCATAACGTGTGTACACGCTTCGAATGTGTGCGTAAGTACGGGCGTTACTGTCTCGTTGAACGGGGGTTTGTACCCAACAAATGTAATGCAATGTGAAAACGTTGCAGTCAATTGAGTCAATAACCCCTTCAACCCCCCTAATGCCGCCTCTAGCGGATATGTTAAAAACCTTCACAGGGATACGGCTAATTATGAGCACTTAACTGATAAATTAAAGATTAGAAAGTCATGTTGAAAGTCAAAAGTGTGGTCAAAAGGACTAAGAAGATGAAGTGGTTATGTGAGGAGGGGACGTCCTAAAAAGACTTGGATGAACTGTGGGAATGAGGATATGCATGAAAAAGGAGAGAGTGCAGAGATGACAGATGATGGAGTGGACGCGAAAGACTTGTGCCGATCACACCTAATGTGGGATAAGGACAGGTTAATGATGATGAAGATGCGAAAGCCGTATGTCAGGATCGTAGCAAGTGTATAGTCTGCCTATCCCATCGGGAACAAGGCGTGACTGTATGTATGTATGATGATGATAGCAATTACGAGCAAACCTTCCGATCAATCAAAACTGGCATGAGAGTAATCTGATCCGGGTGACGGGCAGCAGCATCCTCTATGTGAAACCATCGAACTGCGCTCGCCAACCCGCCTGCCAAGCAGGTATTGGCAAGCTAAAGACATGAGAAACTGGCAATGAACTTACTTGTTCCGACATAGTTTTGAGTATGTTCTCGTAGAAGAAATCTTTGAGCCAAGACCATTCGGACTTCATTAGGTAATCGTAAACGTCGAAATCATCTAGGAGAAGTGTGTTCTCCACTCGGTGGACCATCATGCTGACCTAGAAATGGTACATAACATCACACCTTATTTCTCTGAAGAGTTAGCACGGCGGCGCACGGCGCACACGGCCGCGCCGCCGCGCCGTGGCGCCGCCGTTCGCGTCTACAAGCTTTCATAGTAATCCATACAACACTGACGACCGTGCCTACACGCGGCGTATTAACCGTAGATTTTCACGGCGGTAAACCGTGCGTGTACAAGAGGCCTTAGGCAGTGTACTAACTAGAACCCAGCCACATGTAGATACACCAAAGAAGACTTTTTTTTTATATGTGATAGTATGACGCTGGTAACATTGCCCTTCAGACCGGAACACAGTAATGTTTGCACATTAGTGCTTGGCGGATAAATAACTGGCAAAGGAGTGGTACTTCCCCAGGCGGCCCCCTGCAAAAGAGGCCTACCATAATAATTTCACCTACTTATAATTTCATTGTCTTGCAAAAGTCTCTTCTTGAGGTCAACATTTTTTTTTTACTGAATGCTTTGTGTCGATTGAGGATGAATTGAATTAATAATGTTGACTTTTTTTTATGATAGTAAGTGCAAGCAAATCAGCTGCCTGATGGTAAGCATCATGATTGCCCATATCAACACACCACCCAGTTTTTAAAATTCAAGATTCTGCGCGGCACTGCACTGCGCCTGTCACCCTGAGATATTAGTTGTTGAAACTCGTCATTCCCAGTAATTTTGAAAGGAACAGTAATATTTGAACATAACTGCTTGGCGGATGAATAACTGGCAAAGGTGTGACACTCCCTAGGCGGCCCCCTGCAAAAGAGGCCTCCCACTACAAAGCCCATTGAAATTGTACCGTCTTTTTGCAAGCTCCGGCTTATTGTAGCTTCATACCTATAATGCAGTGTCCCAGGTCTAGTTATGGGTACTTTTAACCTGCGTCTAATTAGCCAAGAACTCAAACCAAAACTGAATGAAAATTTATTGAAATAAGTCTTAAAGACATTTTAGTAGATTAGTTAGATAACTTACAGTGCCGTTAGGTTGATAGGGCAGTTTGAGTAGTTTCTTGATGACCTCAGCCCCGGCGATCACATCCACTTCTCCCACGCAGTCTGGGAACATGTGCGCCATTCTGAAACTGGACGACAACACAAATGTTACGAATACAATTCTTAACGGTTTTGATACTTAAATCTTCTATAATAATAAATTCAACATAAATTCAACAAACATAATCCATATATCATCCATCATTTAAAATATTATTTTATTATATTTCTTTTAATAATTTCAAATTATTATCTAATTAAGATTTTATTTTATTGTAGTAATTTGAATTGTGTTTTAATTTGAATTGAATAATTTCTATTTTTTGTTGTATATGGTTTTTAACTGAAATAAATTACTATTATTATTATTATTATTATAATCCAACTTATATTATAAAAAGGTTTGTAACTACGTCACTATGTTTGTTACCTAATCACGCCTAAACCGCTCAACCGATTTAAAGGATATTTGGTATAGAGATACTTAGTTTAAGTCGCGGGAAAGGGCTAATAAATTAGTTTTGCTTCTGAACATAACTCTAGGCTCTAAAAACTGTACTCTGTAGGCTCTGAAAACTGTAGCGCATATATCATGAAGAAAACTATTCATTATCGGCAGAAATTTTTCTTTTATGATAATGAGTGACAAGACGAGCAAATCAGCCTGATGGTAAGCATCATGATTGCCCATACTAGATACAGTGCCACCCAGTGTTTTAAAATTCAAAATTCTGCGTGACACTGCACTGCGCCTGTCACCCTGAGATATGAGTTGTTGAATCTCATCATGCCCAGTAATTTCGCTGGTAACATTGCCCTTCAGACCGGAACACAGTAATGTTTGCACATTTCTGCTTGGCGGATGAATAACTGGCAAAAGTGTGGTACTTCCCCAGGCGGCCCCCTGCAAAAGAGGCCTACCACTACAAAAAAACACAAATAAACATATATATAAATAAACAAATAGATAAACAGATATACAAACAAATGTACCTATATTTTGGTCATGTAATGTTCAGTTCAGTTCAATCATAATAAAAACAGTTTTCTTCATGAGTTTAACATCACAGTCACATTCCACCCATAAGACAAAATCCTGATGAGCCATGGGCTAGAAGTGGCAGTGAAAAAGCCGAGGTCTTCGCGAAACATCTGAGTGACGTCTTCACCCCAAATCTATCGTCCATGGGCGATTTCGAAAATGAATTGGACATCATGCTTTCCAGCGATCAGCAACTATCACCACCTGTAACACCAGTAACTCCCATGGAAGTGAAAAGAACAATACATTGTCTCGAAAACAAAAAAGCACCGGGCTTCGACCTCATAACGGGAGAAGTCCTTAAACAAGTGCCAAAAAAGACAATAGTATTCATAACAACTTTAATCAATGCCATCATAAGAGTACATCACTATCCGAAACTGTGGAAGATATCGCAAGTATGCATGATTCCAAAACCTGGCAAATCACCCACTGAACCAAGCTCATATAGACCAATAAGCCTACTGCCTATACTATCAAAGGTGTTTGAAAAAGTCTTACTACATAGACTTATACCAGTTTTAGAGGAAAACAAGATCATCCCTGACCACCAGTTTGGTTTCAGAGAAAAGCATGCTACTGTAGAGCAGGTACACCGAGTGGTGCATACAATCAGACAGTCACTCGAAAAAAAAGAGTATTGTTCTGCTGTGTTCATTGACATACAACAGGCATTTGACAAAGTTTGGCACAAGGGACTACTCTATAAACTAAAAACACTTCTACCAAACTCTTACTATATGATTTTAAAATCTTACCTGGAACAAAGAAGTTTTCAAGTGAAGTATGGAGAAGACTACTCTGAACTGTACCACATGAAGGCCTCAGTACCACAGGGATCAGTCCTAGGCCCGGTGTTATATTCGATATATACGGCAGATCTGCCTGCGACACCTGGAGTAGTAACAGCAACATACGCAGATGACACTGCCTGCCTAGCAAGCGACACTGACCCGAACAAAGCATCTGACAAGCTACAGACCCAGCTGAACAAAATAGATGCATGGCTACAAAGATGGAGGATCAAGCCCAGTGTGACAAAGTCAACGCAAGTGACGTTCACACTCCGAAAGGGAGACTGTGCACCTGTCTGTATGGAGGGCAAAATGCTACCGACCAATAATGCTGTGAAATACCTGGGCCTGCATCTGGATAGGAGATTAACCTGGGCAAACCATATAAAAGCTAAGAGAACAGAAGCAAATTTACAACTCAAAAGCTTTTCCTGGCTAGTAGGTCGACAATCTCGATTGTCACTTAGTAATAAACTTCTTGTGTATAAGGCAATCATAAAACCGATCTGGACATATGGAATAGAACTATGGGGATCTGCCAGTAATTCCAACCTAGAAATACTGCAAAGATTTCAGAATATAGCCCTCAGAACAATATCTAGCGCACACTGGTTCGTGAGAAACACCGAAATACATGAATACCTAGAAATGCCAACTGTCAAGGAAGTGGTCGCTGACTATATGAGAAAATACAAAAACAGGCTTCAACAACACAGCAATACATTAGCTAAAAACCTACTGGACGAGAGAGATAGCGTAAAGCGCCTGAAGAGGTGGCACATACTGGCACTTGACCAGAGAAATTAACAAAACAGTACATAATTGGTGCTTATAATTGTTGTATGGGCTCACCATACAGAGCACTTGAGTTCCCACGATAACCTAACATTTAACATAACTCTACAGATTATTAGTCATAAGTTTGTTAAAATCAATAGTACCAATAAAGGCGTCGTTCAGAGCACACTGCTCTTTTATTTTTAAACTAAGCGTCCCGGCGTCGCGCACCCGTACTCAAAAACAAACAAAACATTAACTATTAACTTTAACTTATAACTTAACAAATAAAACAATGTATGCAGAGTCTCCAAACAGTCGAGACTCTACATAATGGTCCTTCGAGCCGGATTTGAAGGAGTAGGATCAAAGAATAACAGTTGCAAGGGAACCATTAATATCACTTGCAAATCAATGGATGACAATTATCAATTTAACACAGATGTTTATGTCATAAAGAGTCTGACAAAGCATTTACCATCGAACTCATTCACGAAACCATCCTGGGAAGAGATAGAGGGCTTACCATTAGCAGACAAAGATTTTAATATCAGTCGTCCAATTGATATACTACTCGGCGCTGACATTTATCCTACAATAATAATGAAAGGTATTTTCCGATCGGAGCATTCATCATTAATAGCGCAGCACACGCGTTTGGGGTGGATTTTATGCGGTAATATCAAAACAATACAATGTAATTTCGTGCAAGTGGACATTGACGAAATTTGGGAAATAGAAGATATTGTAGAGGAAACATCTCACTCATCAGAGGATTTGGAGTGTCTTTGCATTTATCAAGAAACTACAAAGCGGCTAGAGGACGGGAGGTATCAAGTCAAACTCCCCCTCAAAGCTAATTTTGAACAAAACCTAGGTGAAACGAAACCTATAGCTCAATTTATACAAGTAGAGCAAAAATTATCAAGAACTCCAGATATTTCTAAACAAAACAAAAACTTTATCAACGAATATCAAGAACTAAGTCATATGCAATTATCAAAAACGACCGGTAATAATCAAACAACAGATATTCCGGAAAATACGGAAAATCCTCCAATTTACGTAAATGAAGAAGAAGTCAAAAAGCCGAAACATGTTAATGTTGTAACAAACGAAGAAAGCATTATTGAAAATTTGTTACACCGCCATAATTGCATAAAAACTATTACGCGTATATTAGCATGGGTATATCGCTTTATAACAAACAAAAAACAAAAAGGGTTCCTAACACTCGAGGAAATCAATAATGCAAAACAAAAAATCATCAAACATGAACAACTAAAAGAATTTGAAGACGATATAAACAATTTAAAACAAAAGGACAAATTGCACGTGAAGTCAAATTTAAATCCTTTCCTTGATAAAAACGACATCCTTAGAGTTGGAGGCAGGCTACGTCACGCACAGATTAGTGACGACATGAAACATCCGATAATTATTCCGCACACAGGACGACTTACAGAATTAATCATCGTTAATGCTCATACGACAATGCTTCATGGTGGAGCTCGTATGACATTAAGTACTATCAGACAAAATTATTGGATAATTGGTGGTAACAGAGCAACAAAAGCACAGATACGACGATGCGTTATATGTGCAAAACAAAACCCGAAATTAAAACAACAAATTATGGGAGACCTACCGGAAGCGCGAATTAATCCATCAAGACCCTTTTCTCACACGGGGGTGGATTTTACAGGTCACATTTCTGTAAAAACAAGCAAAGGCCGTGGAGTTAGAAGCTCTAAAGGTTATGTAGCAGTCTTCGTGTGCATGTCAACAAAGGCCGTACACCTAGAACTAGTCTCGGACCTTAGCACATCATCATTTATAGCTGCATTGCGCAGAATGGCGGCACGTAGAGGAACGCCGAATCATATTTATAGCGACAACGGTAGAAATTTTGTAGGTTGTAATAATGTTTTACAAAAACAATATAAAGAAATTCGCGAAACAATTGAAAATAAACAATCTCAATCTGAATTATTAAACATGGAAATACAATGGCACTTCAATGCCCCTTCGTGGCCGTCAGCTGGCGGATTGTGGGAATCAGCAGTCAAAAGTTTTAAAAATCTATTTAAAAGAGTAATAGGTGAGCAAATTCTCACTTATGAAGAACTTTACACAATTGTCACTCAAATCGAAGCGTGTTTAAATTCACGCCCATTGTGTGCAATTTCAGAAGATCCTGACGAGATGAATTATTTAACTCCAGCACATTTTTTAACTGGAGTATCAAATGTCACATTACCTGAAACTGAAACAGATCAGCGAACTAGATGGCAATTAACACAAAAAATTATACAAGACTTGTGGAAAAGGTGGAAAAATGAATATCTCACTCAAATAACAACTAGAAGCAAATGGCGACAAGTAAAGGAAAATATCAAATTAGACGATGTGGCCATCATACACGACGATAACCTACCACCGGGAAAATGGCTAATGGGAAAAGTCATCGACCTACATCAAGGCGCAGACGGTCATATTAGAGTTATAACATTAAAAACCAAAAATGGTTTACTGAAGCGCCCAGTCACTAAAGTATCTATTTTACCTGTGTATGAGCAAAACCAGAATTAAATGAGCCCTTGTAACATATTGAATACCAAGTTTGCCCTAACCAAATTATGTTTGACACATTTTAGTCAAACTTATATACCATCTAAGCAATTCCCAATGAAAAAACTTTCCGTTGTTCTACCAGCATCAATATTCCAGAATACATAACATTATGTAATATTTATGAAATCAGTAAATATAATGGAGTAACGAAACATAACAAACTACAAATCATTCAGCAGAACATTTACAAAAAAAAAGGTGAAACACTTAGAAACCACCCAGCAAATAAAGAAATCCGTGAGAAAACCACTTAAACAAAGTTTACACAAACCTTTCTAATATTTTATTATAAACACTTAACACACTGCAAGACGTTGGCGTAATTAATAGAGTCAAATATCAAGTGTTTAGCACCCTTAAAGAAAGGCATATTCGTTAACATAAACATCTCAGCAGAGTAATTAATTATAACCCAAATGACAAGGAGAATTATGAGAACTTAAACAATAATGAAGTTAAGAAATAAATGCAACGATTGACAACAAGTATATTTGATGTGTAATAAGTACACGACGTCAGCAAAACTAGCTAAGCAGAAGCGGTAAGCCTCGATTAACCCTCGCGCCCCTGACTTCAGCAGCGCGGCGAGCGCCCGCGGACTAGCGCGGCGCCCGCGCTGCCTCTGTATCGGTGTGTACCTATCAGTGATTCGTGGTTCAAAATTAGTGTCTCAAATTAATGAGTGTCAGTGCGCGCAATACATTAAATAAATATCGCGTAATGGTATAATCTATCAAATGACTTTACAAACTAGAGACATTTAATACATAGTTTTTACTTTTTAACATTTTTATTATATTTTTGAAATTGATTACTTATTTTAACATTTTTTGAATTTTTTAATGTGTTATTTTAACAGTTATCTTTTAACAATTTATCATTACACTTAACAAATATTTCAAAATTAACGTGTTATTTTTAAATTTTTTGTACTCATGTTCAATCAATTATATTGTTACTTATAGCATATTATTTTAAACTTAAAGTATTTGGTAATTTTACCATTTAAACATTTTGTAATATTTTAAACATTTATCAATTAACATTTATTTGAGTAGTACTTAGCATTTAACTTTATCATTATGTTTTTATAATTATGTTTTTTACAACTTTGAACAATCGTATCATTAACAAATCAATTTTAACAACAAACATGTATGGTTATCAAACATTTTGCGAATTATGCATATTATTTGTATTATATACACTTTAACATATATACATATATACACTTTAACGTATACACTTTAATTTCAACAATATTTTTCTTGCAAATGTTATATTTTTCTTTTTCTGTGGGGAACATGTATGGGCTCACCATACAGAGCACTTGAGTTCCCACGCCAAACTTAACACTTAACATAACTCTACCGATTTCTTTAGCCATAAGTTTGTTAAAATCAATAGTACCAATAAAGGCGTCGTTCAGAGCACACTGCTCTTTTATTTTTAAACTAAGCGTCCCGGCGTCGCGCACCCGTACTCAATAACGAACAAAACATTAACTATTAACTTTAACTTATAACTTAACAAATAAAACAATCTATGCAGAGTCTCTAAACAGTCGAGACTCTACATAATGCATGTATGGGCTCACCATACAGAGCACTTGAGTTCCCACGCCAAACTTAACACTTAACATAACTCTACCGATTTCTTTAGCCATAAGTTTGTTAAAATCAATAGTACCAATAAAGGCGTCGTTCAGAGCACACTGCTCTTTTATTTTTAAACTAAGCGTCCCGGCGTCGCGCACCCGTACTCAATAACGAACAAAACATTAACTATTAACTTTAACTTATAACTTAACAAATAAAACAATCTATGCAGAGTCTCTAAACAGTCGAGACTCTACATAATGGTCCTTCGAGCCGGATCTGAACCAGCGAACCTATGTCATAAAGAGTCTGACAAAGCATTTGCCATCGAACTCATTCACTAAACCGTCCTGGGAAGAGATAGAGGGCTTACCATTAGCAGACAAAGATTTTAATATCAGTCGTCCAATTGATATACTACTCGGCGCTGACATTTATCCTAGAATAATAATGAAAGGTATTTTCCGATCGGAGCATTCATCATTAATAGCGCAGCACACGCGTTTGGGGTGGATTTTATGCGGTAATATCAAAACAATACAATGTAATTTCGTGCAAGTGGACATTGACGAAATTTGGGAAATAGAAGATATTGTAGAGGAAACATCTCACTCATCAGAGGATTTGGAGTGTCTTTGCATTTATCAAGAAACTACAAAGCGGCTAGAGGACGGGAGGTATCAAGTCAAACTCCCCCTCAAAGCTAATTTTGAACAAAACCTAGGTGAAACGAAACCTATAGCTCAATTTATACAAGTAGAGCAAAAATTATCAAGAACTCCAGATATTTCTAAACAAAACAAAAACTTTATCAACGAATATCAAGAACTAAGTCATATGCAATTATCAAAAACGACCGGTAATAATCAAACAACAAATATCCCGGAAAATACGGAAAATCCTCCAATTTACGCAAACGAAGAAGAAGTGAAAATGCCGAAACATGTAAATGTTGTAACAGAAGAAAGCATTATTGAAAATTTGTTACACCGCCATAATTGCATAAAAACTATTACGCGTATATTAGCATGGGTATATCGCTTTATAACAAACAAAAAACAAAAAGGGTTCCTAACACTCGAGGAAATCAATAATGCAAAACAAAAAATCATCAAACATGAACAACAAAAAGAGTTTGAGAACGATATAAAAAATTTAAAACAAAGGGACAAATTGCACGTGAAAAGCAAACTGTTAAATTTAAATCCCTTCCTTGATAAAAACGACATTCTTAGAGTTGGAGGCAGGCTACGTCACGCACAGATTAATGACGACATGAAACATCCGATAATTATTCCGCACACAGGACGACTTACAGAATTAATCATCGTTAATGCTCATAAGACAATGCTTCATGGTGGAGCTCGTATGACATTAAGTACTATCAGACAAAATTATTGGATAATTGGTGGTAACAGAGCAACAAAAGCACAGATACGACGATGCGTTATATGTGCAAAACAAAACCCGAAATTAAAACAACAAATTATGGGAGACCTACCGGAAGCGCGAATTAATCCATCAAGACCCTTTTCTCACACGGGGGTGGATTTTACAGGTCACATTTCTGTAAAAACAAGCAAAGGCCGTGGAGTTAGAAGCTCTAAAGGTTATGTAGCAGTCTTCGTGTGCATGTCAACAAAGGCCGTACACCTAGAACTAGTCTCGGACCTTAGCACATCATCATTTATAGCCGCATTGCGCAGAATGGCGGCACGTAGAGGAACGCCGAATCATATTTATAGCGACAACGGTAGAAATTTTGTAGGTTGTAATAATGTTTTACAAAAACAATATAAAGAAATTCGCGAAACAATTGAAAATAAACAATCTCAATCTGAATTATTAAACATGGAAATACAATGGCACTTCAATGCCCCCTCGTGGCCGTCAGCTGGCGGATTGTGGGAATCAGCAGTCAAAAGTTTGAAAAATCTATTTAAAAGAGTAATAGGTGAGCAAATTCTCACTTATGAAGAACTTTACACAATTCTCACTCAAATCGAAGCGTGTTTAAATTCACGCCCATTGTGTGCAATTTCAGAAGATCCTGACGAGATGAATTATTTAACTCCAGCACATTTTTTAACTGGAGTATCAAATGTCACATTACCTGAAACTGAAACAGATCAGCGAACTAGATGGCAATTAACACAAAAAATTATACAAGACTTGTGGAAAAGGTGGAAAAATGAATATCTCACTCAAATAACAACTAGAAGCAAATGGCGACAAGTAAAGGAAAATATCAAATTAGACTATGTGGCCATCATACACGACGATAACCTACCACCGGGAAAATGGCTAATGGGAAAAGTCATCGACCTACATCAAGGCGCAGACGGTCATATTAGAGTTATAACATTAAAAACCAAAAATGGTTTACTGAAGCGCCCAGTCACTAAAGTATCTATTTTACCTGTGCATGAGCAAAACCAGAATTAAATGAGCCCTTGTAACATATTGAATACCAAGTTTGCCCTAACCAAATTATGTTTGACACATTTTAGTCAAACTTATATACCATCTAAGCAATTCCCAATGAAAAAACTTTCCGTTGTTCTACCAGCATCAATATTCCAGAATACATAACATTATGTAATATTTATGAAATCAGTAAATATAATGGAGTAACGAAACATAACAAACTACAAATCATTCAGCAGAACATTTACAAAAAAAAAGGTGAAACACTTAGAAACCACCCAAGCAAATAAAGAAATCCGTGAGAAAACCACTTAAACAA
This sequence comes from Hemistola chrysoprasaria, assembly GCA_947063395.1. NCBI lineage: Eukaryota > Metazoa > Arthropoda > Insecta > Lepidoptera > Geometridae > Hemistola > Hemistola chrysoprasaria. The sequence goes on from OX346730.1 coordinate 9,231,434, forward strand.
AGTTTACACAAACCTTTCTAATATTTTATTATAAACACTTAACACACTGCAAGACGTTGGCGTTATTAATGGAGTCAAATATCAAGTGTTTAGCACTTTAGCACCCTTAAAGAAAGGCATATTCGTTAACATAAACATCTCAGCAGAGTAATTAATTATAACCCAAATGACAAGGAGAATTATGAGAACCTAAACAATAATGAAGTTAAGAAATAAATGCAACGATTGACAACAAGTATATTTTATGTGTAATAAGTACACGACGTCAGCAAAACTAGCAAAGCAGAAGCGGTAAGCCTCGATGAACCCTCGCGCCTCTGTCTTCAGCAGCGCGGCGTGCGCCCGCGGACCAGCGCGGCGCCCGCGCTGCCTCTAAGCGCTATGAGGTATCGGTGTGTACCTATCAGTGATTTGTGGTTCACAATTAGTGTCTCAAATTAATAAGTGTCAGTGCGCGCAATACCTTTAATAAGATAAATATCGCGTAGTGGTATAATCTATCAAATGACTTTACAAACTAGCGACATTTTTACTTTTTTACATTTTTATTATATTTTTGAAATTGATTACTTATTTTAACATTTTTTGAATTTTTTAATGTGTTATTTGAATTATTATCTTTATCAATTTATCATTACACTTAACAAATATTTCAAAATTAACGTGTTATTTTAAAATTTTTGCACTCATGTTCAATCAATTATATTGTTACTTAAAGCATATTATTTTGAACTTTAGGTACTTGCCAATTTTACCATTTAAACATTTTGTAATATTTTAAACATTTATCAATTAACATTTATTCGAATAGTACTTAGTATTTAACTTTATCATTATCTTTTTATAATTATGTTTTTATAACTTTGAACAATCGTATCATTAACAAATCAATTTTAACAACAAACATGTATAGTTATCAAACATTTTGCAAATTATGCATATTATTTGTATTTGTATACACTTTAATTTCAACAATATTTTTCTTGCAAATGTTATATTTTTCTTTTTCTGTGGGGAACATGTATGGGCTCACCATACAGAGCACTTGAGTTCCCACGATAACCTAACATTTAACATAACTCTACAGATTATTAGTCATAAGTTTGTTAAAATCAATAGTACCAATAAAGGCGTCGTTCAGAGCACACTGCTCTTTTATTTTTAAACTAAGCGTCCCGGCGTCGCGCACCCGTACTCAAAAACAAACAAAACATTAACTATTAACTTTAACTTATAACTTAACAAATAAAACAATGTATGCAGAGTCTCCAAACAGTCGAGACTCTACAATTGTTTAAGCTCCAAGTAACTCCAACAACTCTGAGAACGGATATGATAAAGGCTGTGGAGCCGATGGCAGATAACAAGTGGAGAAAAAAAAAATAAAAAAAAATAAAAAAAAATGAGTTTAACATGTGCTTACGTTTGCGTGAACTTGAACATAGAGTTCAAACTCGCCAAGATAAAAATATCGTACTGTTATAATAATAATATAATTCATTTATTCAGATAACCTAGATCCAACATTACATAATATTAAAATTAAAAGTTTTAGAAAAGTTTTAAATTAAGACTAAAATACAATTCATTGAAATAATAATAATTTCGAACCCTGATTCAAAAAATCGAAATACTTTCTTAGCAATATATTATTAATTAAAGTGTATATGTGGAGTATACAGTCCTGTGCAGTATGTTTTAAAAAGAAGTATTTTCGCATCCCGCGCACAGTGTCTAAACTTCCTACCCATAACTTCCTATACCTATAACTTCTTATCCAACTTCCTAGTTATATTACCTGGACATTCCCGGTTGGCTAGTAAGTATCTGTTTCAGTCCATAGGAGTCTATAGCCGCTCCGTAGTTAGATGGTGGCAGGTTGAGGTCAGTGTTACATTGTAACTGTGAATATGTCACTGGAGTCTGGAACGCCGTGTACTTCACTACTGCTGTTGATTTTATGGCGGGCGAAGGGCTGCGGTCCTGTTGTTGAAGATAATAATGTGTTATTGTGACAGTAGGTTTAGGCACAATAATTAAAAGAATGATTATTAATAAGGGCTTATTTCCATTTTAAACGCCGTAAAGTTCTGTAATAGAGACCACAGACTGGTAAGCGCAGCATAGGACGTCCTCCCACAAGGTGGGCAGACGATCTGATAAGTATGGCAGGAGCACGCTGGATGCAAGCCGCTTACAACCGGACTGGATGGAAATCTAAGACACATTTCCAGTATATTTTTTTTTTATCTTTTCTCCATTACTTAATAATTGTTTATCATGTCATTCGTAAGTGCGAACGACTGTGAATAGACCTACCAACTTGACCGAAGTTGGTGGCGGTCTATCATATAGTTGTGAAGTGTCAGACTGTGTGTATGTTTATCATGGATATAGGCCCCTTTGAAAAAAATAACAATAGTAAGAATTTATACTCCAACAGTATTGGTTTTCCGAATAACACTGCTCAAGTCAACCCATTATACAGTACATGCGTTTTATCTTGGCGAGTCTGAACATAGGCTCTGTGAACTTTAGCGCATGAAAATTCATGAATGAAACTATTATATTATGATTGAACTAAACTGAACATTACATTTACAATAAATATTTGTTTATTTGGGAATAAGTTTTTTTTATTCACGATTATTCACATGTGCCAAAGTTCGCAGAGCCTAAGTTCAGACTTCAGACTAGCCAAGATAAATAGCACGTATTGTACAGGTCGCTTCACGGTTTAATAGCGTTGACCTTGATGCGCAGAAATCGATTTTTAGATCCATTAGGACTTTTTCGACCAATGCACCTGCGCAAAGCCCCTCTCCACTTTTGCCGAGCGCTATTAAACCGTGACGGGACCTGTAGGTTGTGTGGTAAACTCTTTATATCAGAGATTTACATATTACAATGGAGCCACTGAGGCTATAACAGTGGACCTAAATAGATCTCACGAGTGTATTTCGCGTGTCAATCCGCTGGCTAACGTGGGTGAACCTGTACAAGTATTTTAAAGCAAAATTGAATCGTTCTTTCGTTTGAGCGCTACTCAGAAGGAAGGAAGAATCTGGAATGCTCTGGTGTCTAGAAGTTACCTTGGACCGCCTGTGTTCATTTTCATTGTCAACTTCTTCCATTTCAGATAGTTTCAAACAGCTTTCGTATTGCGTTTGTTAAGCAAGAATAACAAAGCGATTCAGCCTGAAATAAATGATATTATCGCACATTAAAATAGAATAAACGTAGGTTATGAATTCCAATAATTTTCTCACAAACACGACTCTATTTGTTATTAATGCTAAATTCATTTTTTAACTTCTATGACCCTAGAAATAGGGACGAAAATCGAATATTTTTCAAAATGACAGACTTCGACTGTCAAAATTAATAATTATTTTTGATAGACTTTGTAACCATAAACTAAAGAAGAAGTCATAAGTCATATTTGTACCGTAAAACCAAAGAAAATAAAAAACCAGTGGATTATGAGGAGGTAAATATAGTGTGTGTATATAGGTTTTTCTATCATTACATTTTTGGATTTCGGCAAATTTTCACGGTAAAATAAAGATAAGAAAAATAAAGTATGACTATGTCTTGCGTTGCCGACTTTCTGTGGCCGACTATATTATAAAAATACTCTGTGGGCCGACTGACGTCGACACGCCGGCGATCAGCCATATTTTTTCAATTGTCATTTTTCAGTCATTTTCTTTCCGTGGTGAATGGTGTTATTTTGCAAGAATATCCACTGCTCAGTGATATTAAATTAATTTTGTGATTTAAATAGAATCTGTGAAGTTAATACTCGATATTGGTAAGTCTTTAACACATACTTTCTATAAATGCGATATACACTGAAAGCTTCTGTGCCTAATTTTGAAACCGATATTCTACCAAGCACCGCTATTCATCGGTCATCGATCGATAAATACCGCAACCTAACGTGTGACTATTTTACATCCCGAGTTTACAATGATCAAGGAATCATAAAACTTTACATAATATCGATTTATTGATGGAAAATAATTTGCTTAGACAAAATGGCGAACCGAAGACCCCAGCAAGGAGGTGGCGGGCGTCGCATGGATTTCAACCGCAACGACGGGAGGAAGAACTTCGGCGGCCGTAGTGGCGTCTCCCCGTGGCAGGGCGGAGGCCCAGGGCTCTCTAACATGATGCCGTCATTGGGCGGGGCGCCTAACGAAGTCACGCTGGCATTAGCGAGTAATATTATCAACCTACTCCAGCCGCGGCAAAACCCAGTGCCTTCGCTTCTCGACATGCCGATAAGGCGTGACTTCGGACCGCAGATGGGCCGGTTTGACCGCGGTTTTGTGCCTAATCGGGTAAGTATCTAATAGTAACGCCATTTATCATGATTTATTCTTCAAGACTTATAGTTCAGCTCCATATATTATACATAATTTTATAGCCTGTCCACTATTAAAGTGGCATTAAACAATCCTAAAATTGTGTAAAATGCTTTAGTGCAGTTGATACAATTCATGTATAAAAACTATAATTACAGTGAAAACTTGCAAATATATCTCAATATCTCAGATATTTATCAATGGTTGATTTCTCAATGCATGATATACCAACATGTTCCCTACATAAGTTGTATGTAACAAATATTCTGAGTTTGTCACTCACCGTTTTATGTAATCTCTGCTTCACATTTCAGAAAATGGCTCTGATTTTGATTTCTGCTATTTGATGACCGCTTTTGAAGTGCTAATGATTTTGTACCCATATTAGGTACACCGTCTACCCAGAATGGACATGATTTTGTACCCAAAATTATGTGTACGAAGTCAACCATAAGGACATACAATATAATATTGTTGTACTGATCTCGCTTTAGATGGGCAATCATAATTTCCGGCGTACGGGCAATTACAATCGGGCTGGTGAGCGTATCAACAATCGTAAACCGTTCAAGCCCAATGATGGGCAGAAGCAACAAAACAAGAGCTCCCCGAAAAAGGATGCCGATTCTAAGGCTAAACCTGTCAAGGAGAGGTAAGATTTCCTTCCGGTGTCACTGACCACACCGCTCCTCCTTATGTTACGTGTATAACGTTCACCGGCCTCATTTTAGCCGAATTGGCAACATACTCAAACCTACTGGCCTACCACTTGTTATATTATATGGGTCACTAGGAATTATACTCGTATAATGAAGGCTACTCAGGTTAAGTGGAAACTCTCGGCTTAACCTATTTGGACATGTTGGAAGTCCTTCATCAGAATGGCTCATGCGCTGAGGTCGCGACGGAGACTCACGGTAGTTCTCAAAATCTTAATTATACTCAAACAGAATTAGCTGCCATTACTCTGCTAGTTTAGTATGAGTTTTATGGCTGACTCATATCAAGTCTCTGGCTGTTACGGTAAAAGACACCGTGACTTACCCACTACATTGCAACATCTCTACATTTAGTCTTCACCGTGGCAAAATGACTACACAAATTATGTTAGCCGCTATAGTATGGCCTTTAAGTCCTTATAGGGCAGTTAGCCCCTATAAAGAGGCCTGAAGCTCCTATTATGTGGCCCCTAAGCTTCTGAAGGGAGCCACAAAAATTGCATGTACTCTAGACAAAAAAGTCTTTTTTTCCTTCTTATATTGTTCTGCAAACCAAATTGGATCTAGAAAGATAAGTATGTAGTTTGAAAATTTTCAGGTTTCTATATTTGCTTTTAGTTTTGTTGTATGGTATTTTTGCAGCCTGGTTTACAAAATGTTTATTCTATTTTTATTTAATATGTTCCAGAAACATTAATTATCCAGATGCAACTAAACACTAAGCTTTCATTAAAATATACTTTAATTGATATATCAATCTTATGTTTCTGCAAATATTCTCTTATATCTATTTCTCCTCATTTCAATAACATATGGTTCTTTGAAATCCCTGTTTCCTTTTTCCAATCAATGACTTTTCCATTCATTTCAAAGTCCTCTCATCTTAAACTTTTTTCATTCAAAAACTATTATTTACCAGGCTGTGACGATAGTTGGAATAAACAAATATGATTAACTAAATGAAAAAAAATCAAATGTTTTACATTGTACAAGTAAATAACAACAATAAATATCATCAACAAAAAACCAACACATCTGTGAAACCGCAAATTAATAACCACACATTGTACAGCGAAACCGAAGTCAAAATCAAAACTGAGCCAGGAACCGAAGACACGGAGGTCAAGACCAATCAAACAGCCACCAAAACCGATGTGAAACAAGAGAAGAAAGAATCTCCGAAGACCCGCTACGATGACATCAACACGCAGTTGTTGAAGTGTCATATTTGTAATAAGAGCATGTGGGATGGGAGGTCCTTTGAGAACCATTTGAGTGGACGGGCCCATGCGATCATGATGCAGAAAACTGCCCAGAGCTATGCTCTCACGGCTGATACTATGAGGCAGGAATTCAAGGTAAGATGAGACCAGATTGATTTATGTTTAGATTATTGTTAAGAAAATCAGCATTATTTTTAACCCTGACTGAAGGATTGAAGGAGTGTTTAATAAGTTTGAATTATCTGAGTCTGTGTCCAACATTTTAGCTTCTAAATGAAGAGACCAATTTTGATGCTGTGTTTTTTACAGGGTTCTGTACCTCAAAAGGAAATAAAGAACCCTGATAGGATCACTTTGTCATCCATCTGTCAAGATTTGTTTTCTCAGGAACACATGAAGATATCAACTTGAAATTGAGATTAATAACTCAAGTCAAGGGTCTCTTGCTGCTGTAAAAAAATCGATACTTCTATGAACTTCTATATCTATATCTATGATCTTCTGTAGTGGTAGGCCTCTTTAGCAGGGGGCCGTCTGGGGAAGTACCACACCTTTGCCAGTTATTCATCCGCCAAGCAGTAATGTGCAAACATTACTGTGTTCCGGTATGAAGGGCAATGTTACCAGCGAAATTACTGGGCATGATGAGATTCAACAACTCATATCTCAGGGTGACAGGCGCAGTGCAGTGCCGCGCAGAATTTTGAAACACTGGGTGGCACTGTGTCTGATATGGGCAATCATGATGCTTACCATCAGGCACCTGATTAGCTCGTCCTGTCACTCACTCTATTTTTTACCCATATTTCCGTGAATTAAGTTCTAAGAGAACCCTCTTAATTTGTCAATTGAATATTAAATTACCTGATGAGATATGATATGAACAAAAAAATTATATTTATTCAGCTATCATTGATTAAGCTAAATTTGACAAGGTATAGACCACTTTATTCCATAAAAATATGAAACAGTAGGAAGAAGGTCTGTATATTTATATCAGCAACAGTAACTGTCCCCAACAAAACCCCATATGTCTGAGTTCAGTAAAGTAACAAATGTATTGTTCCAACAGATCCGCGAGATGAAGCGCACCCGCCGCAGCGGTCAGCATCCCGCGCGAGACTTCTACTGCGCCATGTGCGACATGTACGCGGCCGACGGAGCCCTGCACAGGACTACTGTCGGACACAGGTACCATATCGCTTTATTTTTATGACAAATCACTTTTGTATTGCTGTCCCGCATAATTATCCCCACAGTCCAATAGTTAACCTCTTCCATATCCCTTTTGCAAAAATTTTTTATATATCTTTTTAATAATGTTAAGCTTTAATTAAGACTATATCGCCATAAAAAGTTATGTATTCCTTTAATTGTCATATATATCTGTTATATTTCTACAAAACCAAAATCTACAGTGTAATTTTTTAATATCTATTATGTGGAATGCTAAACAAATAAATAAAATAGTATAATATGTTGTCTTCTCAGGAAGTTGAAGAAGTACCTGCACCCAACTTGTACCTCCTGCCACAAGGAGATGCCCACGCGCATAGAGTTGGACGAGCACCGGCTCACTGCCGAGCATCTGTCCAACATGCAGGACAAACAGGAGGTCGTCTCCAAGCCTAAACCTGAAGGTTGGTACTAATGTCAGCCTTGGGACACTCTGCATTATAGATATGAACACCCGACAAGACGGTACTATTTTAATAGTGGTTTTAGTAGTGGTAGGCCTCTTTTGCAGGGGGCCGCCTGGGGAAGTACCACACCTTTGTCAGTTATTCATCCGCTAAGCAGTAATGTGCAAACATTACTGTGTTCCGGTCTAAAGGGCAATGTTACCAGCGAAATTTCTGGACATGATGAGTTTCAACAACTAATATCTCAGGGTGACAGGCTCAGTGCAGTGCTGCGCAGAATTTTGAATTTTAAAACACTGAGTGGCACTGTGTATGATATGGGCAATCATGATGCTTATCATCAGGTACCTGATTTGCTCGTCTTGTCACGCACTATCATAAAAAAATAATAAGTTTCCTATAGGATATGTAGGGGGCAGTCATTGGTCATGTCGTAGGCCTTGCAGGAATCTTGGCGTCCTGAAACTGACAATATCTATGGGTTGTCCACATAACGAAATGTGAATTGACTCGAGCAGTGTAATTGGGGTAACCCATTCTGTTAGAGTATAAATTCAAATTATTATTTACTATGGGTGTCTTGAGCCTCAGTTTAACAATCTACAATTATAATTTGTATCTGTTCCAGTGATGGTAATATCTACATTGAACATGGAGCGGTCTTACGTACGTGACGACAGACAACGCAAGCGTCGCGGCGCCGACCACGACGATAAGAAGGACGACGAACAGGCTGAACAGGATCATAAGGACACTGAGGATCAGCAGGTATGGATATTTTATGGAAGAAACGAGCTAATAATTTTATTTTTAAATACCTCAAGATTCTTGTCTTCTCGTGAGCACGGCTGATGCAACTCAGCCGAAACGTCGAGGTAAAATAAATGTTTTTAGCGCTATTAGGTCCCTTTCCATTATGAGTCACATGATTACGAACGCGCCACGATTGATCGCCATTTTTGTGACGACGCGCCACGATTCACGATTGATCGCCATTTTTGTGACGTAATAATTTTATAGTTATGTATGATACTTTATCACATTGTGACGTCACTACAGGTCACGAGCTCGTTCGGGTACTATCATAAAAAAGAACTATCATATATTTATTCAATAGGCTACTTTGAGAATCCATTTCATAATGTACAGTATGTGCGTTTTATCTTGGCGAGTCTGAATGTAGGCTCTGCGAACTTTAGCGCATGAAAACTCTGCAAACAAAACTGTTATTCCCAGATAAACAAATATACGAACAAAAGTTTATTGTAAATGTAATGTTCAGTTTAGTTCAATCATAATAAAAACAGTTTTGTTCAGGAATTTTCATGCGCTAAAGTTAGCAGAGCCTATGTTCAGACTCGCCAAGATAAAACGCACGTACTGTAGGTTCGCAATATAACCTACAAATATTACACTTTAAGAGTGCAATATCTCTGAATTTGGCTGTGCCCAGTAAATGGCTCGCCCCCTATTACATGGCGCCAATAATGACATACCGGCGAAATGTGGGTGGACCTATTATGGGACTGAGTCCTAGGTACACCTCTGCCTACCCCTTCGGGAAAAAGGCGTGTTTGTATGTATGTTATGAATTTGGCTCCAAAACGCTTGGAAAGGAAAAAAAAATCCCAAACGTTCATAAAATAAATTTTAAAGTTTTCATAGTAGATATATATTATGAATTTTAATATTATTAGGGAGAATCGACGGATAAGCCGGAAGGCTCCGATGACAAGAAGTCTGAGAAGAAACCCCTTCCTGATACCGAGATCACTGTTCTGGACGTCAAGGAAGGGGATGACTTGACCCAGGTCACGCCTGACATGATCCCCGTTTATAGGTTTGTATTGCTTTATGAACCCCGACGAAAACGGAGTGTTTATGCGAATGTCGCAGTTCTTTCGTTTGAAAGTTGCTCAGTTAAACGGATATAGATACACCTTATTAGTACACATTTTTGTATCACTGTATTTCCACTAATCCAAAAATTCTTTAACAGAAAATGGGACCTCTCAGCAGAATCCTATAAAAAATTTACCAAATCAAGGAAGAGGAGGAAACAGGGGAATATAAAACATAGATTTGGTAAATTTTTCATATGATTGTGTCTAATTTTTCAAAGCTGCACTAAGATATACTCTTAATGCATTTACATGTTAGGTTTTGTGTCATCGTAGCTACTAAACGAATGGACCTGTTTTGATGCGGTTTTTTTGGTTTGACAGCCGACATGATCAAAAGTGTTCTTAGCATAATAAAATTTTTGAACTATGATCATTTTATTGAAAATTGTTTTGACTCTGGGTTAAACAATTTCATTCAATAATTCGTCAAAATGGTTTCTCATAATTTGTCATGTGGTCTATTGATCCTAAGGTTTATTTGACTGTGTGTTTTCAGCACTCAGCGCGGTGTAGGAGAGTCATTCCTGACAGAGTTCCGTTGCATACAATGTAAACTGTGCCACAAGTTGCTGGACACGGAGGAAACTGCACAGGTGCATCTCAAGACTTGGAAACATCATCAGCTCTTCGTGAAAATGCTCACTCCGCAGGTAAACATTAGCACTTTCTGTTTGGCTACACCTACGACATAGCCCAGAGGCAGTGTTGCCAGATGGGGGGATTCCCTGCAAATACGGGGTTTTTTTCGGCTTTGGGGGTAATTTGAGGAGAGAGATTCTTTTGGGGGAAAGTTATGTTCATAAAATCGAATACAAACTGAATAAAACTGCCGAAGCCATGTCAGAATATGGTATTCATCACCAAATGGTATCAATTTTGTTCCTATATCGGAAGTGTTAAAAATGGGAGGTTTTTATTAAAATTTAAAATAATATTTTTGCTTTATTATTAAATTAACTAAAAACTGTTTCGGGGTTCTATTTTCAATAAATTTTCGGGGGGATTTCAGAAAAAGTTGAGGGGAACTTTACATAGTCGTCTGGTAGTCCCAGAGGAACATGCTTGATGGAGGCCGCATGCAACTGGACTAGATGGAAATCTCCAAGGAATTCCATCTAGTCCCCCATGGGACATATGTTCAACAGTGGATATCCTATGGCTGTGACAATGATAATTTGGCTTTATTCTTATTATTAGGACAATGGAAATGTCATTGCAAAGATTTCTATTCTACTGGCCATTTGGTGTGCAGTTGCCCATACACATTATCAAAAACATCCACGACATAAGGTTCACTGCATTTGTTTCCATGATTATGTTAAAGAGACTTGCATTTTTTCTACACATCTATTTTTTTGATAGGATAACATATTTACTATAAAAGACGAAAATAAATTATCTCTTATAGACGACTCGGTGGCGTTGGCTCGACTGCCGATCACGAGGTCCGGGGTTCAATCCCCAGGTCAGGCAGAGTGTTACTTGGATTTTTCCATTAGCAGTTATCTCTATGACAGTCTGGAGTCTTGAACTGTGCCCGGTAGATGGCAATAGTCTTGCTCCCCATTAAGTTAGTCCAAATAACATACCGGCGAAATGTGGGTGTATCTACTATGGGACTGAGTCCTGGGTACACCTCTGCCTACCCCTTCGAGAAAAAGGCGCGATTGTATGTTGTGTTATGTATAATATAGGTAAATCAACAAGAGACCAGTCAAGATCAGCCGAGCACGACGAAGAGATCTAACACTGAGGACGAAGAAGGCAATTGGAAGAGACGCAAGACTCAGAATGATGATGGTGATGGTGAAGGTGATGACACGTTTGAACAGAACGGTGATGTTGAGATGGAAGGTAAATACATATAATAATCCTTCTATTATGAATTTTAAATCTCAGTACAATATTTGCAAACAATTTTTGTTACGATTTTTGTCACACACTGACCAAATGTGATTTACTGTACTCTCCTCTCCCTGACCTTTCCTCACTTGGCAGGTCTGAGAATAGGTTGTTATATATTTTTCATCCCCCTAAGTGATAAGGGTGGCCCAACCCAAAAAAGTTTTTTAAATTTTTCGGTTAGATTTATGTATGATGTGACATTAAAAAATACATACAACCCTAAATTTTCTACCTTCTTCCATCATCCCCTATTTTTTAATGGCGATATGTTTACAGCGCTCCATGCTTCTTCCACTCATACACTACATCCTCATGTACTTACAATAATTGTCTGGGTGTTATAAGCGTATATAAGTATGTATATCAGCCATCTGGTTACCATAGTACAGGCTTCTAGCCTAGTTTGGGACCAGATGACCGTGTGTGGAAGTTGTTCCATATCATATTATATATTAATTTATTCATTGTTTTCTACTAAAAGAATTTATACGGCAAAACAACGTTTGCCAGGTCAGCTAGTTTATATATTAAACATTGTAATATTTCCAGAGCCTCAAACGGAGGACAACAACGCCGCGGCTGATGCTGAGGAGTATGACGATTGGGAGCAATCTGTTGATGAAATACTCAAGGACGAACAAGATAATAATACTACTGAAGGTTGGTTATATACTTGATTACTGTGCCTCGCGTAGTCTTCGTTCCCGTGGGAATGTCGGAATGAAAAGTAACCTATTTGTTATTCCAGGGTCTAAACTATCTACATACTGAATTTCAGCCCAATCGGTTCAGTAGTTTTGGTGTGAAATAGTAACAAACATCTAGCCAACCGTCCTCGCAAACTTACGCATTTATAATATTTGGAGGAATCATAATATTTGGTTTGAAATCTATTCACTATGTCCAGTTTTTAAATATCTCTTTTTGTCCTAAGAGGTTGGTTGCCTGGAAGAGATCCCTTAAAGCGATAAGACCGCCCATTATCGACTTATGTGTTATTTCCTTAATTTATGTAATATGTAGGTACAAAGTGTTACAAAAAAGTGTAGTAATTTTAATTAATTTTTTGCTTTTCGAAATGCTTTCGAAAGTTGCTTAGGAGATGCATCCCATTCAGTATTACCACAGAATACTGAAGGGACACTCCTCAAAATCATTTAAATAAATAGCAACTCTAACTCCGACGCAATAAAGTGCAGTTCAGGTCGCACAGCGCCTAACTGTCTTTATATTAACTTACAAGCTGGCTCTGTTTCTATCGCGTATCTCTCTATCTGTTCTCTCTGTCTAACCCATAGAAATTGTACCGTCCAGACGGACGCCCCGGCTACTTGTAGCTTCAGCGGAGTGTCCAAGGCCTGTCCAATGTTCTCTGAAAATCACTAAAAAATAAAAATTAGTTTTTTTTTCTTTTTTTTTTTTTTATGATAGTAAGTGACAAGACGAGCAAATCAGGTGCCTGATGGTAAGCATCATGATCGCCCATATCAGACACAGTGCCACCTAGTGTTTTAAAATTCAAAAATTCTGCGCGGCACTGCACTGCGCCTGCCACCCTGAGATATCAGTTGTTGAATCTCGTCATGCCCAGTAATTTCGCTGGTAACATTGCCCTTCATACCGGAACACAGTAATGTTTGCACATTACTGCTTGGCGGATGAATAACTGGCAAAGGTGTGGTACTTCCCCAGAAAATTAAATTTGATTAGATTAGATAACACTTTTATTGATACCACAATACAGAAAATTAACAAAATGAAACTTAAAAGAACTAAAACGTGAGTAACAATAATTGGCGGTCTTATCGCTCAGAGAGATCTGTTCCAGACCAACCATTCTAAAAGAGGAAAAACATGTACTAGAAGGACAAAATTCCAAATTAAAAATTCCATTCCACAGAAGTGAACGACGAGTCCGTACAAGAACCAGAGGAGCAAGCCGAACCGGAAGCTGCCCCTGAAGTTGCTGAACAGGTCCCAGAAGCAGTTGCCGAAGAACCCGAACCTGAAGTGACTCCGGCACCTGTCAAAGAGGTGGAGCAAGTGAAAGCTGTTCCGAAGACTGGTTCCCCCCGGGGGTCTCCTACTCGGGGCCGGGGCAGGGGGCGTGGGCGTGGCCGCGGACGGAATTAGGACTGAGCCCTTTCATTATTAACCCTAAGACCTAGGTACGACCCTCTGCAATAAAGGTATGAAGCTATAAGTATCCAGGGCGTCCATCTACATTGTAAAAGGCTTCTGTCAACTTACTATGAGCCTTTGGCCACGAATGAATAGATTTGTGACGAATATAAATATTAAAAATTAAATAAAACAACACAATTTAACCGGTAATATATCACAAAAAAGTCGTAGCCGAAAAAATCTTAAAATTAAATGTTAAACGACATTATCAGAGTTACTTTTTTACTATTTTCATAAATACGAAGAAACTGCAAGGTTTTTCTGTAACAAAATATGTTTTCGCGCAAATAAAAGTCAGATCCAGAGCCGACAAACAATTGAGTGAAAATTATTCCCTATTTCTTCATATCTGTGTGTGCAATTAAATATTTACTTCACGCAAACACCGCTGCACTTATAGCCCTTAAAATCTGAGAAGTACCATTTGACGGTTCATATTTTGCCTTGTTTGAAGGATTTGAATTTAAATTTATTGTACATCTTGAGATAAAAATCATAATTCCACGGTTTTACTGCGAAGGTATCCATAAAATCTAAGAAGTATCGTTTGATGTTCCATATTTTCAAGCTTTGATAAACGAAATAACTTATATTTATTTCGTTTATCAAAGCTTGAAAATATGGAACATCAAACGATACTTCTTAGATTTTATGGATTATAATTGGGCTTAAAAGTATAGTCTTTGAGGTTTTACGTTTTACACCGAAACTAAACAAGGATATAATAATATCTGATCTAATAAGTGGCACTTTCGTATCGCCTTCTTTTGATCTATCTGTTTATTTTTAATCAATTAATTAATTAATTAATTGAATAAGTTTTAGTTAATTATTGTAACATTTTAGATTGCATTTTCTACAGAAAATGTGTAATTATTAAGATTTTTGTCATTTCCCTTTGTAGAAGTAAGCATAAAATAAAATATACTTAGACATGATAAAGTTAGTTGTTTTTTCTTTTTATTTCCGAAATTATTCATGTAATTTTAGGATTATTTATGAATTACTTATGAATTTTCATAAAAAATATTGTAATTTCGTTTTTTTATCAATTTTACGATGACATAATATATATACCATATATTGTCACCGTAAAATTGTAAACCGTTAGTTTATAAACAACCTAACCTAAACGTTAGTCTATAATCTCACTAGATTTTATAAATTCCTACAAATTTACGATGAAATTTAAAATATTAGTATAACAATTTTGATATCTCTTGGTGGCCCTTATTTTGCTTTGATTAGTAGGTTAGTTATATATTATATTATTTCGAATTGTGGCGCGTTTCCACTTTGTCGTGACGACAGCAGATATTACCTATAGTTTTTCAAGGGCCGTGTTCAATAGAGGACATTTATTATTCTTGTCCCCCGACACGAAGCAGGATCCGTCTTCAATATCAACATGTCGGGCGATATTGTCATGGAATCGCGCAAGAAACACGCGAAATGTGCCCCGACACGTGGGGACATCGCCCGACACGTGGGGACATCGCCCGTCACTACATTGTAGGTAATGCGCCCTTAGAATTAGCATAAATCATAAAATTATTCCACATATTAGATTGTTGCGAATGAAGTATACTTAGCTACATAATAATGGTTTGTGTTGAACTTTTGTGGTGTCCAAAAGCACTTTGGCAAGCCACAAAATAAGAATCCAAATCATATCGATTTGGATTGTAAAATAAACATTATAGACTAAACATTTAACATTAGATTGCTAATGACTTGTATATTTTGTACATGCGTCAACTGAGTTTGGAAAATACTGTTCTTGTTTTCTTGCTTACATTTATTATACTTATTGAAGTACTATAATGTAGATTAAGCAAAGTACGGTCAGCATCAAAAGTCACATTCAGATTTTTATAATCCCTATACACCATATTATTAGTGTTCAATACGGCTGCCGTAACTTAGAAAGTCTGAACATAGGCTAAAGTTCGCGTCAAGAATACTGTCATTGCCAGATAAACAAATATACATTGTAAATGTAATGTAATATTCAGTTCAATCATTAAATTAACAGTTTTTTTCGCGAATTTACATGTGCCAAAGTTAGCAGAACCTATGCAGACTCGCTAAGATACGCCGGCCGTTTTTGCAGTGTTCCGTTAATTTTAACACTACATTAAATAATCAGGCAAGTGTTAATGAGTTGTAACGCGATTTTGAAAATCTGAATGTGCTTTTCGATTTTTGATGCTGACTGTACCTACCTATGATTATATAGGGAGAATTAACATCCTCAAAGGGTCATTTTATTCACAATTTGGATCAAATTTCACTATGGTGAGTCTGAAATTGCTTGAAAATCTGCTGACTTTAAGTTTGTCTTAAAGACTTAAAGTAGGCAGCAGATTTTATAAAACTTTTTCTAGTTAATAATTATGAGTACAATGACCCTATAAGAGGATCTTGAGGTAGGAGGTAAGTCTACTTGGAATAAAAAACATATAAAATGTCAATTTTGTTTTTTATTTAATATCATAGTAAATAACATAGACCCAGCTGGCATATACTTGTAGCTGGTACACCAGATGCTTCCATCTGAGCGTTACAGCTACTAGTATTGTGTCTACATAGGCATGTGTAGCTCATAATGTTTGTTACTAGAAACATTTTGTGCCAGTGCACATTCTATCATGCTATTTATTTTTTTACAGCTGAGAATTATTGCTCAGGGGCAGGTTGGCTCAACCGGTAGTGCCCCTACCTTCCGAGCCGCAGGTTCCTGGCCGGGTCAGGGCTTAACAATTGTGTGCATAAGCATGTCTGCCTGATCTGTGTCTGGGTTTTTTTTTTGCCAGTTATTCATCCGCCAAACAGTAATGTGCAAACATTACTGTGTTCCGGTCTGAAGGGAAATGTTACCAGTGAAATTACTGGGCATGACGAGATTCAACAACCCATATCTCAGAGTAACAGGCGCAGTGCAGTGCCGCGCAGAATTTTGAACTTTAAAACACTGGGTGGCACTGTCTGATATGGGCAATCATGATGCTTACTATCAGGCACCTGATTTGCTTGTCTTCGCTATCATAAATCAAAAAAAAAAAACATGTCAGCATTTGGCCTATTTAATTTTTAACTGTAATAAATAATAAGGTTTTTTCATAATCCCAACAAACCATTTTTTATTATGTGAAACTTCCCACTTCCCTGTGAGAAAAATCAGCAAGCTATGTGATCTCTTGATTTGTATGGGCAGAATCTTGATTCATATGCCAGTGAGAAACTCACTCTTACTGGTAACTTGCATGCTTTTGTGAGAGAGACAAGCATAAGTATTCTGTAAGTGCTTTAGTAGGTAGCCACAGCTACCTAACTACCTACTGTACGTGTGGAGCCTTTTTGTCTTTAATTTTCAGTTTGGTATTGGGCATGACTAAAAACTTAATGTACTTCATACTTTGATATTCTTATATTATTTTATAATATTCGTAGATTATTTTGATTACTTCTTCATCAAGTTAAAAAGTAATTTAGTATCATTAATCTGAGTTTTCTGTCTTTTCTTCTGCTTTTCCACTGCCTTTTGTTTACGCATTGCCACCTCATCTTTTGGTTTAACTGCTTTCTTTTTGGCTGGTTTCTCAGATAATTCATTTATCAATATTTCTTTTGCCGTAACATTCTTCACAAGCGGGCTGCTAGCAGTTTCTTTGAGTAAAATCTCCTTTTGGAATGTAACCTTCTTTTCGTTGTTTTGTTTCTTCTTTAAAATCTTATTGAAATTCGTTTGCGAACTAGAATTTTGCTTTTTGGCTAGCTTATTCAACGCTTTGAACTTATTTTTACCAAACTTAACCATTTTTCATTGGAAAACTGGAAATCGAATAAAGCGACTAAAATTGCAAAAGCGCTTGATACCAATCAAAAGATCGAAATAGCGTCAAGACATTGACAGATTGACAGAACAAAATGACATTGACAGAAAATTTGTTCTTTTTTTTTCTTATATAATCCCTTGATAAACCCATACAAATGTATTGCCAGAGTAAATATCATTTAAAAATTCTACTTTTTATACTTTTCAAGTGGACAGTCAAGTCAAAGCTTTTCAACTCGTCCAGTCAAACAAGTCATACCCCTAGTAAGTTGATGGAAATTTATTGGCGGCTTGTTCGAGTTCCCGCCAAAAAAATGTAAACGGTTCTAGTAACATGCAACCATCCGAAGTAGCGCCAGACAGAACGACACAGCTGCCGCCCTCGACTTGAGGCACGATCTCCAACGTACGAATTCAATGTACGAAAATGTACAAAATTCACAGGGGTCTAAAACCGTTCCCCATGTTTATTGACGCCAAATTCAGTGATTTTATGTATGGAGCGACTCTATGATCCTGGACCCATCTGACGGTATAGACACAAGACAAATTGGAATCTAACGAAATGTAATATTATTTAAGGATTTGGTGGAATTGTGGTTTAAGTGTTACAAAAGCCACAAAATAATAAGTTGTGCATTGAATTAGTAACTTAATAAAACTCTATAATAATATGAGTAAAAAAAAATTATGAAACTGTTTCAATACGTTTATTTATTGTCATTTTGTCTCCTTATGACATTTAGAACGTTAAACAGAAACATCGACACACTGATTATAACATTGCTAACATACATTAACTTACACGATTCAAGCCATTCTAATAATATACAAAAAGTATATATTATTGGTTTTATATTATGAGCTTCAATATTTTATATATTATTGGTAAACCTATACTTACCTATCAATAAGTAGACTGTCAACGATCAAAACTGTGGCCAGAAACGGAACAACTCACAGTATTTAGTGTTTAATTAACAAGTGTTTGCGCCCTGACATCTTTACATAAAGATCGAAAACACAGTTTATTTATTGATTTATAAGTACTTCTGCTATTCAAACTACAACATTGTAGTACGCAAAATGTTATACCATACTGAGCAAAAATAACCCTTTAATTAATCTTAAACTTATTTTATTACCAAAAAAGTATAAAAAGCTTAAAAGAGAGCATTAAAATCGACAGCCAAAAGTGCATCAACATTTCCAAGCAAACTTCACTAAATATAATCTGGAATGTTTATGTATGTTTTCATATTTACAATAATTTTAACATTATTTTTTCATTAAACTTAGGGCTAAAAAAAAAAAAACACAACTTACATTAAATAGTCTAATAAATGTTACCAAGTAGGTAACATTTATTTTAAACTTAAATTAAATTTTAAAAAATATATAACAAAAAGTATAAAACTATCAACAGAAAGTGGAATGTACGACCTAGATATCTTTGGAAACACATTGAATAAAGCACAGCCATTAATTTTCAGGATCAAAATAAATTCTTATTAAAAAATTGTATAAAAGTCCTTTTAGATTGATAAAACATTTTTTTTATAAAATTAGATGCCTTACTCCCTAATGCAAAAAATATCTCATAATTTAATTGTCATACTTGATTACAAGTTTATTTTTCCATGCAACATGTACATTTACACTAGGAAAACCGCTACGTCAACAATTTTTATATTTTTATAGTAATTGAGTTATAAAAGCTAGCCTAGCTTAGAAAAGATAGGCATAATATGTAGGTTTAATATTGTCCATTTTATGCAGGTAACTATTAAGATGAAGCTGAACATAATATTATGAGTATTTAAAATAATACAAAATATTTTTTATAATATAGACAGTTACATACAAAAGTGAAAACAATTATTTTCCTGAAAATAACAAACAGTAATGTGATAACCCTGGTGGGGCAAATTCCACTCGGCTTTTCGCGCGCGAACCGTGTCAGTTTAGTGGGGCATATTCCGCTACAAAATTTATAGCATTCCACTATGTCCCACCAGCGGGCGGCTTGGTGGGGCAAATGGAATAATCCATCTTATAAGCATTTTCAGTGTCAATATTATTTCTCTACATATAATTATTATGAGTCGTTGTTATTATTGTGTATATCAATATGTAATACATATGAATGTAACATCAAATTATATCATGCGTTTTCCAATCAGCTACAAAGCTTCGCATTTTCATACAAATTATTTCAAACATCAATTATTTCAAAATATCATTATTATGAACTTGGCCATTGTACGTTTTATCAAAATATTCACGTATAAAAGAAGGATTTCATACGTATTCATGGCAGTCCGATATGTCATGTCCAGTGGCTTTGGTGATTCTCACTGAAAAGTAATCATAATGTTTTAATTACATATAATTAAATAAATTAATAATGTAAAGATTAAAACTTACAGTTTTATACAATTACAAAAAATAATAAACATACATACCTTAACTTTAGGTCGGGTCGCTAAGGTTAATATTTGTATTAAATGCGTCGCCGATTCTGTAACAAAAAATAAAGTTTACAATAAAAGTATAGACAGAAAAAATAATACTTAATGAAAAAGTTTAGGTGTGGATATTCGTTACACGCGAAATGTATCGTTTTCATCGGTCTTTCGGTAAGAGTTGATGATTATACTGTTACCATAATCACGGTAATGATATATTTTTGTCTTTAATATTATGCCCAAGTTGATATTGTGGGTATTTGTATATGGTGTGGGCTTTCAGCAAGTAAAACAGCTTTTTCAGCTTTTTAATCTATTATTTACTGTAAGATTGCGCCTGTGACGTTTGACAAAACTGTTTATTTTAAAAATAAATTATTGTTTCTATCAAAAACAATGATCGTGTAATATTTTATGTCCGCTTCAACATAACCTAAAGGGTACACGATAGAAATTATTATTGGTAACTGTTATTCAAAATATACAATTATTGTCATAGGCACCATCCTTTGAATTTTGAGTTTGAGTTTGACTGATCATAGTTACTAAACTAATCAATATACATTTTTAGTCATAAGAAAAATTTTATGCGTACCGCCGTGGCAGTACCGGCTATAGAATAGTACCCCACTCTACCCGTGATAACTGTGTGGCCGGCTAAGGGTGTACAGATCCACAGGAAGGAGCAGCGTCCTCTGCGTAAAACCATCAAACTGCGCTCGCCAACCCGTCTGCCAAGAGTAGCATTTTTGGCAAAATCTCCCCTGCCAAGAGTAGCATTTTTGGCAAAATATGGGGCATATGTTTAGCAGCTTCCAAAGGCTAAGATGATGATAATGTTGATAAATATATACGTACTGGTGATGGACTGCAGACAAGCCATCTTCTTCTTAGGATAGAGCAGCACGAGGTAGACCGGCACGGCGGTGAGGATCATGAGACATCCTACTCCGGTCTCGGCGGGAGACGCGAATGCAGGGAACGCTACCACTGCTATCGTGCAGATTATGTATATTACTGAGAAAAATTATAAAAAAAAAATTAGCCTCCTCATAAATTATCAATCAAATTAGTCACCAATAATTATTAAAGTTATTTTAAATCCTACTAATCCTATTTAATATTATACTATGCGAAAGTATGTGAGGATGGATGTTTGTTACTCTCTCACGCTAAAACTACTGAACCGATTGGGCTGAAATTCGGTGTGCAGAGATAGGTTTGACCCTGAAATAACGCATAGAGATTTTATCCCGATATTCCCACGGGAACGAAGACGACGCGGGTGAAACCGCGGGGCACAGCTAGTTTTATATTATAAATAGGATTCTTTTATTCATTTCTTTCTTTTGTTACCTTATATAAATTTAATTTTAATATTTATATAACAATTTAATAAATATAAATTTAGTTATAGTAAATTATTAAGTTTATACTCACTCGGGAAGAATAAGTTGACTTTGATGGGTCGTTCCAAGTTTGGTTGCGTGTAACGAAGCACCGGCAGGCAGAGCACTGCGGCGCCGATGCTTAGCTATTAATAAAATAAAAATACTTCACAATAATACAATTTATATAAAATGTGCATAAGTGTATCAATATCTAATGTGACTTTATATTAATTACTAATAAGTTATTATAACAAAAAATAGTTAGTAGTAGTAGCTATAAGTATTATAATAATAACTTTTACTGCAGCATAAACGCAGTCTTTTCAATTAGTAATATCTAGTTTGTCCTGTATCTGTACTTTTTTTACCAAAAATTTCTTCTAAATGGTTAGATAGATAGAGTCACAAACGTTCAAGAAAATGTCTGCGTCAAAACTCGGCGCACTACGCTCTTTGAAGACTGCGCCGTCTCTTGGTTTAAAAAAAATCATTTGAATTTAAATAAAATTGAAATGTAGATGTCATGGTGCGAAAATTATTAAAATATCAGCTTGGGGTAATAATATATAGGAATTTCTACCCATAAAATTTCTTGGGTAATATAGATTATTATTACCTACGTGAAGTTGTTATAATAACTCTGAGCAACCAATATCTTTGTAAATGTGAGTATGTGTGTGTGTGTCCGTTGAAATGATGACGTCTCAAGTCACAAACATAGACAATATTTTGTTAGTCGCGTCGTTCCGCCAAAATTACAGCATCGAATGTTTATATGTATTATCTATGATCGAATGGTCTGAATGGAATAAAGATAGCTTAAACCCTGAAATAAAATGTTATCAGCGTATAATACCTTACAGCTAGTATTATAAATAAATTAATAACCTGGAGTTTTGGCGGGAGACCGAAAGATACAGTTTGGCTCCAGTATTTTTATCAATTATCGGTGCATTTTCGAGTGTTTAACGTGTAATAATGGTGGAATATTACGTGTTGAGTGGTTTCGAAGATACACAAGTCTCTCGGCAAGTGATGCGAGAGTTAAAATATGATTTTTCGTGTTCCCGCCAAAATTCCGGCAGCTTCTCGTAAAGACCACCACTTTAATAGAGCTGTGACTTGGCCGGGCTTGCCCTGACTGAATTGACTAATCGACCATAATATTAACTTGAAAATTTATATAACTCGACACTGGCAATACATTCGTGTGGGTTCATAAAAGAAGGAAAAAAAATCACACTCACCCAAGTAGCGAACCCGACGTAGTTGATAAGCTTGTATATGTCAGAGACAGTGAGATAGACGAGCGAGAGCAGCGCCACCGCGAGCACGGCGGGCGCGGGCGTCGAGCGCGGCGTCACCATCGTCAGCATCTCCGGCATCTGGCCCTGCGCCGCGCCCGCGTAGAACAACCTGGGGCGCAGGTTCGAACCTTACCGACTGATATATATATTGACAAGTTTTGTGATGAAATGCACTTTTTGCTGAATGAAAAAGGTTTCTCTCTCTATCTCACTTAGTTTTTTGCAATTCTCGTTATTTAAAAAAAAAAATTCAAGATAAATTTAAAAACAGAGTAAAAGAAATGAGGCTATACATTTATTATTAAGGCGCCAGTTGCCGCTAAGCTTTCATCTCGCTCGCGTAATTTACGTTATTGGAGATAAAAATCCATAATATCTGAATTTCTAAAGAATAAAAGTTTCATATGTTTATCGTGACATTAAAAATGTATATTTCGTATTTGTCTTTTTAATTGATGGAGAACATCGATAAAAAAAACAACAATATAATAGCTTACCTAGAAGAAGTAAGCAGCACCCCGTTGACAGCTCCGAATGTAGAAGCGGCGACAAACAGCGGTATAGAGAGAGCGAACCAACCGAACAAACGTTCGGCGAATGTTACAGCCACTGCTGCTGAGCCCAGCACCTGGAGAGACGGGATAAAAATACATTATGATTATACTTTTTTTATTTATTAGAATAAACAACGACCTAGACTATACCTACTACAAAGTTACACAGTTTAGTTTAAACTGAAGTTTAAAGTAATAAAGTTTAGTTAGGTTGTAGTGGTAAGCCTCTTTTGCAGGGGGCCGCCTGGGGAAGTACCACACCTTTGCCAGTTATTCATCCGCCAAGCAGTAATGTGCAAACATTACTGTGTTCCGGTATTAAGGGCAATGTTACCAACGAAATTACTGGGCATGATGAGATTCAACAACTCATATCTCAGGGTGACAGGCGCAGTGCAGTGCCGCGCAGAATTTTGAATTTTAAAACACTGGGTGTCACTGTGTCTGATATGGGCAATCATGATGCTTACCATCAGGCACCTGATTTGCTCGTCTTGTCACTCACAAAATAACTAGTAAATGAAACTGCTTGTGCCGTAGGAGTATCCGTAGTAGTTCCTACGGGAACGAAGACTACGCGAGTGAAACCGCGGAGCACAGCTGGTATATAATAAATATAATTTCCTCACTTCAGTAGGCGAGAGTGTAGTGAAGAAAGCAATATTAGTAAGAGTGTAGACGACGGTGACCAGAGTGCACGAGATGGCGATCGCTCGCGGGAGATTCTTTACTGGGTCCTTTAGCTCTTCGATTATGAAGTTTAAATAGTTCCTGGAATAAGAGAACATCTATGAAGCTGGGGTTAAATATTATATAGCATCATCCATCAGCCGCGGCTTGCAGCTAATCTGAACTATATAGTTGGTATACCTACCTAAGTCACACTCCGGACTCTCGACCCAATTCCCATACAAAAATCACAATATAACCACCTACTACACAGACACTGCACACATGGAGTTTTGTACACGTGCAAGAGTGTGCGTGAGGTGATTTCCCATAGACGCTCACGCCATAGAGGGCTCGTGGAGAGCTCAATCTCGCTCGCGGGGTGAGGAAGGCCCGATTGGTGGGCGGATGACAGTGTCCATTCTATACGAAGTCTTATTATTGTCTGTTCTGTGCCAAAGTCAAGAAATGAGGTCATCATCATCATCATCATCATCATCAGCCGGAAGACGTCCACCGCAGAATCACGGCCTCCCCAAAAGGAAACCATAAATTATAGATATGGACACATTTGCCTAGATGGTGACGCTTGTTGCTTGGCTTGGTGCTCGCAGCAGTTGTAATACTTGGTGTTGGAGGTCGCTGGTGCCCCACTCCATGAATTATATGTCTTTATTGGAGGGGAGACCTAGCTAAATAGCCGGAACCACACGGCCAATTTACGTTAGAGAGAAATGAGATACCAAAAAAAAACATAATCTTCCGACAAAATTTTGTTTAAAGTCCAATAAAGCAATTTTTATTTTTTACTATTATTTATCACGATCATAAGGTCCCGGGTTCGATTTCTTGGTCAGGCAGAGTTATAAATTTGTTTTTTTTTTAATTATTTCAATAACCCCCTGGAGTCTGGAACTGTGCCTGGTAGATGGCAATAGGCTCGCCCCCTATTGCATGGGACCAATAACATACTGAAATGTTTTGTGAAAATTTTAAATTTTTATTGAAATATTGTCATTGAAATATTTTTTCTGCGAATTCTTTTTTTAGAGGTCATTTAATTCGACGGATGCACCTCTTAAGTATATAAAAATGAATCGGTTTCAAAGTTTTGTCTAAGAATAGGTACCTACTTAATCTAAGTTATCATGTGCAGTCTTGTCTAATTTTCAGTAGAGTTTTAGATGAGTGCTTACCATCCGTTGTAAGCGAATAGTCCAGAATAGAAAGACAGTGCTATAGATGTGACGTCATTCGTTGTACCCTCAAACGTGAAGTGCTCCGTTTTGCCTGAGAATTATCAAATATTTTGGAAATTAAATAGGTACTTACTCTAAACCTCGCAAAAAAAAATCTTTTTATACTTAACAATTTAAAGTCAGCTTTAAAAACAAGAATACACATCCAATCTATAGGAGCTGCGATGCCACTGACAGATAAACAGATACACAGACAAACTTAACAACCCTTACTTTTTGGTTGGGGGTTAAATAATGATGATAATTGCAGTCCATCAAATCTAACAAGTATCGTTTATCAAGTATTATTAATATTTTGCTTTGTTTGAAGGATTTCAATTTAAACTTAGTTACTAAGAATTGTACTTCTTGTGATAAAAATCATAATTCCATGGTTTTACGGCGAAGTATGTGCGTAAAAATTTACATAAATTCAAATTAAATAGTGACCTCCTTAATTTTAATACTTTGAATAAAGACAAAATAGCTGCACCTAGCTTTAGATTATCTAAAACAAATAATAAGTCATTCTTAGGAATTAGTTACGTTTCTATAATAAAAAATCCCAAAAGAGATAACTGGGCTCTCAGAGGGTAAATTCAAAACCTACTCATATAAAATCTACTTTACTAAAGAAGGCTATGAAGTCAATTAGTACATAGAGGACAAAGATGCTTGGAAACTTCTGCACATCCGCCTCACGGCACCTTCAAAGCAAACGAATGTAACCAAACCAAATATTGTGACACTTTCAGTTGAAAAAATTAAGCCCTACAAGTTCTTCTTGTAGTGGTATTTTTCCGAACGCACGGTAGACTCATTATCATTTATCTTCATTGACGTGCAAAAGCGTAAGATTATGAACTACTTATTTGAATAAATCGTTTTGAGGTCCCGAGGTCAAGCAAAAAAAATATTTGTAAGTGTTCCCGGTTATAGTTAATAAACTCGACCCTATAAAGCATGCTATGTTATAAAGCATGGAACTTAAAAATCATAACTGTCGAAGTGTCTGTGCACTGTGCACCCACTATGTGACTAGGTCTTGGTCTGCCTGCAAAAAGGCGTGACATTATAATATTAAATGTCGCAGTTTCTACGACACAAAACAAACAAACAAGCCTCCAAAACGGACAAATCAGACGTCAAGTTGCACAACTCAATAAAATAATAATAATTATACATAATATAAATAATATGCAAATAAGGTTAACTGGTCGAGATCCGAGCCATTTCCTCGTGACCATATTAATTGACATTTGGAGACAGGGTCAAGATCATATTATTATCATATAACTCGTTCAAATCACGCCTCAAACTCAAACTCAAACTCAAACAGATTTATTCAAATAGGTCATAATCTGACACTTTTGTACGTCAATGAAGATACAGTACTGAGTCTACCGTGCGTTCGGAAAGATACCTCTACAAGAAGAACGCACAAGAAACTTGTAGGGCTTAATTTTTTCAACAGATAGTTTCACAATATTTGGTTTGGTTACATTCGTTTATGTCGCCTGTCATCACTATTACATAATATAGGTATACAATGTCGCTTTCCGAGTCTGTCTAACTGCTTAGCTGATTTTGATGAAGTTTTCACCAATGGATGGAGTGATTCAAGAGAAAGGATGTACTAGTTATTATGCTGTGGTAGTACCTATATATAAAACTGCAAAATACTCATAAGAAAATGTCGACTGCCCATACTCCATTAGACAAGGGCGTTATCAGCTATTTAAAATGCATCACGGAGCTAATCGACAAAGGCTTCTGTTCTTTTTTCTGTTCATTCGTGACGGATATGAATTAATAATTGACGGACTTGTGACGGATATGAATTAATAATCAAATGAAATAACACTTTTTAACCGGTAATATATCATAATATATATATATATATATAAAAATAGTAACCGAAATTTCTTAAAACGACATTATCAGAGTGAGTTACTATTCGAAAATGTTGCGCCATTCCAGCATACTTCACTTCAACCAAAAAGGTTTTATTCGTTTGTTAATTTTTCAATTGAGTATACTATTTATTCATTTTTCATCAAACTCCATAGGTGCTATTGAGAAATAAAAACTGTCATGGTGGCTTGTGTAAAATGCATACATTCACGCCTTTTTCCCGAAGGGGTAGGCAGAGGTGTACCCAGGACTCAGTCCCATAGTAGATACACCCACATTTCGCCAGTATGTTATTGGTCCCATGTAATAGGGGGCGAGCCTATTGCCATCTACCGGGCACAGTTCCAGACTCCAGGCAGTTATTGAGATAATTCCTAATGGAAAAATCCAATTCTTAACACTATGCCTGACCTGGGGATCGAACCCGGGACCTCTTGATTGGCAGTCGAGCATGCGCCCACTACGCCACCGAGGCAGTCAAAAAGTCAGTGTAAAATGCAAATCCTTCAAAACCAAAGCAAAATAATATAACGGTCAAGTCAAGTCAATGTTAGATTTGATGGACTGTAGATGGCGATAGTTACCTCTACAAAGCTGGTAGATGCCGGCAGCTATGATGATGAACAGTGCCAGGAGCTTGGCGTACGTGAACCAGTCCTGAACACGAGTTGCTGCTCGCACCGACCAGCAGTTCACGAATGTTAGAAGAACTGGAGACAAAACGACTTACATATTATACCTCAATTAAAAGTAGATATACAATCTAAAATGAGAAGAATAATCTCACCCACGGGCGGGATTCGAACCACGCACCCTCCGCACCATTCCGCGCGGTGGGCACTTTATCATTTGAGCTACCGTAAAGACACTAATCTACCTACCACATCTACCTAACGCACTATAAGGGCGTGTGGTCCGCTTAGACCGCTTAATCTATAAAAAAGAAAATAATAATAATAATAGTAGATTGATACAAAAGGAAAGAAAGAGACAGATTTTTTTAAATTGTATATATACCTTTAGTTAAGAAAAAAGTAAAAAGAAATCGAGTTATAATGGGTTTTTTGCGCCTTATGTTACATTCATATGTTAGTATTCACTATGATTGTGAGTAACAAAATATTTTGGCTAATATCGTATGCGTGCGTCACCAAAAAAGTATTATCTCATTGGTTACAGGCGAAAATTAAAAATAAATCACTATAGAACTTGAAAAATTATTTTTGCCCCGCTCTGGAAAGCAACAATGACGGACTTTTTTAGCAAGATGAGTGAAAATAATGGACATGGTTATTAAGCATATTATATCAAACTCCGAACCCAACACATGGGCAGAAGGTACTTAGGCTGGTTAAGTCGACCAATAGTTAAATTTTTTGACAAATAGTTAAAATTCGACAATATTCGTTTTTTCATCCCTGGTTAACAATTTTTTTACACACGATTTAACCATTGGTTAGAAATTTAACAATAGTTAGTTTGACAAATGGTTAACTTAACAGTAACTAACGATCAAAAAACCGGCCCTTATTAGGTTCTCTATTTTTTCGCTATACGAAATTGGGTCGCTCATGTAAGTACCTACTCAATAATAATGAAAGCTGTCACAACCCGGATAGAAGTGGCTCCGCGCTAATAATTTCCGGGAAACTTAATATCTCGCCTTACAATAAACACTCCGAGTCTTGACACTTGAGGGTTTCCCCCGAATATTGCCTTCGTTTCTTTATAACTAATATTCACTGTCCGTCTGTCAAGTCCCTTTTATTTGGGAACGCGTTGAGGTATCAAATTGAAACTTATACATCAACAACTTGCTGCTTTAAATAAATCAAACTTATAAGTCGCACCCATTCGGGCGACACTGCACGACGCTTTATGATTTATTCCTTATACTATTAATATTGTTATATTATCTTTTTGTTTTTATTTTTAATTTATGAGTGTTTTTGTTTTGTGTCTGTGCAGTGTTGTCCAAATAAACGTATTTCATTTCAAAAGTCAACGCAATCAAAAGATACGACCATTTTACCGCATTTTGCGTAACGGACTGAAAATAGCTAAGGTCCTACTTCTCGTTGGCCTAGCATCATGAAATTTGGCAACTTATATCACAAGTAAAGAAATAAATACCAAAACAGTAAAATTTAACAACAAAAACTGTGATTATAACCATGTACACTGGCTACCGAGTCTTGACCCTGTAAAAGGGCGGCAAAATAAAATAAAAAATTTGGCAACATCAAAATTACTTCGTTATTGATACTTGGTACCTATGACCTCACAACCCAACATATTATTTTATATAGGAAACAGCCGGGACCCACAGTTTAACGTGCCATCCGAAACACGGTGATTGAACGAAAAATATATTTTCCTGGTTCAGAAAATCATTATTTTTCTTCTGATTAAGTATTAATTGATATGACATCGCCACTCATCCATCTTAAATATTAATTGAATAAACAACATAGGTAAGGTAGGTACAATCAAAGGCTTTTTCCCGAAGAGGTAGGCAGAGGTGTATCCAAGACTCAGTCCCATAGTAGGTACACCCACATTTCGCCAGTTGTTATTGGTCCCACGTAATAGGGGGCGAGTCTATTGCCATCTACTGGGTACAGTTCCAGACTCCAGGCAGTTATTGAGATAATTCCGAATGGAAAAATCTAACACTTAGCACTGTCAGAGCTGGGGATCAAATCCAAAACTCATGATCGGCAGTCAAGCTTGCGCCCACTCCGCCATCGCAGTCAAAGATGATATTAAAGTACGTTGAAGTGCTAATTTTTCCGAGTTTACATGTTTTCAAGACAAGACAATTTCCTCTTCTTTTCCTGGCAATTATCTTGGACACGTCCCGGGGTCTGCTTTCAGTTTAATCTTCCCCCTTCATTTGATCTTGGGCATCTAAATTATTACGTAGCTACTTCAAGCTACTTTCAATAAAAGATATAAAATCATACTCACGTATACAGCAAGCCGCTAGAAGCCTGGTGGCGTCTTCAGGAGGATCGCATTCAGGGAAGATCGGCTTTAGGACGTAAACGCTGAATGTTAGCGCTACTATGGCCTGAAAAATGTTTGTTATTTTTAATTAAACAAATGTTTAACGGATTTTAATTAAGTTGAAAGCGTTAGTTTGTATAATTCAATGAGTGACAATCACTAAATATAAATTGTTAACACTTTCAATATAAAGCAATAGATCTTTCAAAAACTCAGCAGTTTTTCGTGGGGGTGTGGTAAATAAGTACACAACTCATTTACATTAATCACGCAAACTAATGCAGAAAATGAAACATCATTAGCAAATAAAAGCTGCACACAAATAGCTCAGAGATATACTTGAACAAATAGTGTGTACTTTGACATAGACTATTACGTAATATAATTAAATTATTCTTGGCCGTACGTTTGACAACCCGTTCTGAATGCTCTAAAACCTCAGTTTTGATTTATGGCGCCCAACGTGGTACGGGTTCTTGTAATAGCTTATAATTTGTTTTTTCGGGGCTTGGAGCGAAATTTGTCAGTCTTATTGGAAACGCTTAAACTACAACTTTTTTTAAATTGTAATGCTTTCTCAGAGTAAACATTTCTATGAATGAGATGATCCTCTGCAGCCACGCTATGAGCAAATAACTAATTTATTTTATAAAAATAAAATCCATTAGCCAATCTTTCTAAAAAGGTTTACTTGAATACCATTTTCAATAAAAATCTATTTGCGCTATAAACAAAAAGAATAAATAAATTTAGTGACAATAAATGAAACGATAAAACAACTTGGTTCGCAATACCGTGCGTAAATTGGTCTATAAAGGAAAGCTTTGCGATCAGATCGAATACAATATTGATACAAGGGAAAACCGATGACAAATATGGCCGCCCCACGTTGGGCGACATTATTGGAAGCTAAAAATAAACTATCTTTTGAACATTGATATAGAAGAAAAGGGGAGATGAGGTACTGGCTTCTCGAAAATGGCAAGCTCAAATTAGGTCCCATTTAGGTCCACGTACGTCAGTAAAGTAAGGTCGTACGAGCGAATAATATTGTTGTCTCGGTCGCACTTCGGTCTTAGGTACGTCTTTCTATCTTTGTTGTTCATTATATGTCACTGTGCAAACTTCACACTGAGCAAATCGCACGTGCCATTTGTTGAGTAAGCGCTGGGAGAACGTATCCTATCTCCCCTTTTCTTTATATCAATGGTTTTGAATAAATAGTGACAAAACCTCAACTTCAGCCTGCTAGCCCTAAATTGATAGAAGGAAAACTTTGACAAAAGTTGGGTGGTGCCCAACGTGGGGCGACCATATCAAATTATGGTATATATATAGGCCACCCCTTTCACATCACGTGTGAGCCGTAAGACCCGGCAGGGAAACATATTTGGAGAGTGGGCAGCAGCGGTTTCCGTTTCTAAGTATTCCAAGTACTGCGATCACAGAGCCGCCTTCTAAGCGTGGTGATTACGGCAAAATCACCCATATGAATAGTTAACAGCGTTCTATGGGGGAGGCATATGTTCAGCAGTGAACGTCTTCCGACTGATTATGATGATGATTGAGGGTTAAGAATAATTTTTACTGAAATTTACATGTTCAAAATGTATATAGGTTATGTTAATGTTAGTCATATCAGTTCAGTAATTCAAAATTGATTATTATTTCAATAAATGTATTTTATTACTTCTTAGTTTCGGCGTGAAGAGGTAAAAACATGCAATATAATATTATACCACACCCTTGCAAAAATAGTATATAATAAATTGTAATAACAGTAATAATTCAAACGGTGATGTTTTGAAAATATGTAATAGGCAGCTATACATAAAAGCCATTATATAAAATAACCATCTCCTTTTTGGAATTGATTGAAAATAAGCAACTTTCTTAAAACCTTTCAGTTCTATAGACATACAAAGTAAAGAAAAAGCCTTTTATCATTCAAGCAACGTTATCCTATCAATCTACATTTAGAACATTTTCTCAGAGACGAGGAAATTACTTGCGCAAATTGAATTTGCATTAATGAATTGTTCGTCGATGTACGTAATAAAATTGTGTTCATTAGATATTAGAGCGTTAAAGACATTCGCTGTGGAGTTACCGGCTTAAGAATAGTGCTCCACCCTCTCTACCTGTGGTTGCCGTAAGGGCCGGCTAAGGGTTAACAGATCCAGAGGACGGGCAGCAGCGTCCTCTGCAAAAACCATCGAACTGCGCTCGACAAACCGCCTGCCAAGCGTGTCGAGTATTGGCAAAACCCCCCTTTATGGGGGAGGCCTATGTTCAGTAGTGGATTACCAACGGCTGAGATGATGATGATGATGATGAAAGACATTTATAATGACCACGTACACTGCTAAGACTTCACACACAACTATTGAATACTTCGAAAATCCACAGGCCGACATACCAGCACATAGCCGCCTCGCGGCACCTTCAAAGAAAACGAATGTAACCAAACCAAATATTGTGAAACTATCTGTTGAAAAAATTAAGCCCTACAAGATTCTTGTGCGTTCTTCTTGTAGAGGTATCTTTCCGAACGCACGGTAGACTCAGTACTGTTTATCTTCATTGATGTGCAAAAGTGTCAGATTATGTTACCTATTTGAATAAATCTTTTTGTGTTTAATTTATTGATTTTGAAAAATTATAGAAAATCCAATTGCTCTGCAACCGCTATCAGATGGCAGCGTACCCAATACCCAAGTTGCTGGCAGTATTGCCTCGTTGGATTGCTTTGCTTATAAGTTGGCCCATTTGTATACAGCGTGTTAGAAAAAGGTAAAAGATGGTGATTCATTTAACAAAAGGGGGTGCATCTACTCGTCAACCTTTTTTCAGTTGAACTATTTTGAATGTGAAGTCGAAAATTTTTTGTTGAACATTCGCAATTCTTTCGTTTGAAAGTTGTTCAGTTTGATAGCATTATGAAATGGCCATACGCTACTTTCAGTAGGTAACGAACTACTCAATTTTCTGTCATTTTCCGTGGAGGTTGAGGTAAACAGGTCAGCACACATTTACATAACTACGCAAACAAATACGGTTAACCTTATGTCAGCGGTTGCTCGTGAAATAGTTTTTGATTGTTTTTGATGATGTTTATGGCCTAATGCTACGCACAATATGTCCATCAGCCCCGGTAGCACAGTGAGCAGGGAAAACGAAGTCCCAGAGGTTAGAACGAGACAGCAGATATGAATTGTTCGGGCGCGAAAGAGAAAAAAAACTGGGAAAACTAGTTATCCCCCTGCTATGCTAGGCGGGCAGAGAGGAAATCCTTGCGGTGTAATTTCCATACTGCTGCAATAGATTCAAATGTTGGGCCAGATAAACACCAGCCCCGGTAGCACAGTGACCAGGGAAAACGAAGTCCCAGGGGGTTAGAACGAGACAGCAAATAAGCAATGTGAAAAAACGGCGCGAAAGAGAAAAAAGACGGGGAAAATATGCTATGCTAGGCGGGCAGCATTATGGTTTCGCGTTGCCTTGACTACTAAAATAGGCACTAACCTGTGAGCAAGGTCGTACGATCATACATTCGATCCAGAGCCTGATGAAAGCAGCAAATGGTCCAAACGTCTCCATGATGTAGGCGTAGTCGGCGCCGCTCAGCCTGATCATCGTTCCGAGCTCGGCGTAGCAATATGCTCCTACCTAAATTATGGATACATATTGATTAATATCATATTCATCGCTGTGGGGTGCCGGCAATAGAATATCCATCCCTCTCTGTGGTTACCGTAAGAACCGGATAAGTATTATCAGATCCAGAGGATGGGCAGCACAGCAGCGTCATATAACCTCACGCCTTTATCCCAAAGGGATAGATAGAGGTGTACCCAGGATGCCCTGTTATGTGTTTGGTTCCAGGGGGCGAGCCTATTGCCAAGCTCCAGGCTGTTATTGAGAAGTTCCTTATAGAAAAAGCCAATATCACTTTTTGCCTCATCATCATCATCATCTCAGCCATAGGATGTCCACTGCTGAACATAGGCCTCCCCCATAGATTTCCATTCAGTCCGGTTGTAAGCGGCCCGCCTCCAGCGTGTTCCTGCCGTCTTTATCAGATCGTTTGTCCACCTTGTGGGTGAACGTCCTACGCTGCGCTTGCCGGTCCGTGGTCTCCATTCGAGAACTTTGCAGCCCCGTCGGTCATCAGTTCTACTTGCTATGTGCCCTGCCCATTGCCACTTCAACTTACTAATCCGCTGGGCCATGTCGATAACTTTTGTTCGTCTACGGATCTCCTCATTTCTGATTCGATCTCGTAGAGAAATTCCGAGCATAGCCCTCTCCATAGCTCGTTGCGCTATTTTGAGCCTGCTGATAAGGCCAACATTTTTTGCCTGGGAATCTAAATAAAACTAATAAGAAGGTAATTTCGTGCTTAAGATTCAAAAGTACCTACTTATTTTGAATACTAAGCACAAAATTTAAATAAGGGTACGTACATTTACGTGTATATTAATATTTTCTGTTCTGTGAGTATTCAAAACCTTATTATTTAAAATAGCGGTCTTATTCTGTGGCAATTTCAGACGAGCTAGGCCGACTGTTCTTTTTCATACAAATTAGCGCCCTACCACAATGCTGCGTTAGCGTCGCGTTGACGTTGACGTTACGCCGACGTTCGTCTGAAAGCTCGCTAAATCCCAACGTTGATTTTACCTTACGTTTATTTTTGGCAATAACCAGATTTTAGATATTTATAAATCAGAAATTAAACATTGGTACATAATATAATTGTCTGACATTGCGTTATCTTAATGGGCCGTATACTGGCCACTATCATAGGCCATGTGCCTTTGATAGCGTCAGTGAATGCATAATATTATTAGGTAGGTAGGTCTTATCAATTATGTATTATATACGAATATTTCGTATCATCATTCTTCATTGATTCATTGTAAGTGTGATTTAAAAGCATTTCCTAGCTCCGAGAAATTGTACACAATTTTACCCAAAACGATGTTTTGTATTTTCTTTTTCTCCGAATATAATTATCCCATCCTATTTTATACTGTGTCTATTTTATGTCTTGATATTTTTGTAGTGAAGTAAACTATGTCCCAGCATTTTAGTTCCTCTTATCTTATCTCGGTTTTTTTCATAGTAAACTTCTAAAATCCCAGTTTTACTCGCGTGATTAGACTTTCACTATAACGAAAAGTATAAAAATTTATTAACATCAATGACGTCGAATTGCTTTAATTAACATAAATAAAATTATAGGGACATAGTTTTCACTTTGTCTTAAATATATCAGGATATGAATATATCAAATAGGTTGACGGTATTCAGAGGTATTCAGAGGAACATCGATTTGGTAAAATTTTCATAAAATTGATTCAAATATCAAACATCTCTGTTGAAGTATTTTATCTCAAGCCCACTGAGAATTTTCTTAAATTAATACTCTGCTCGTTTATAAATTACTTTCAAGAAAGCTTAGAATTATTAGTAGATACTTATTTATAATTCCAATGTAACAAGCAATTTTCCCGAGAAGTTGTCAGGGGAAATACCAATAACTCACCTATTATTTTAAAAGAATATATTTTTAGAACAATATAAGTATGTAATTATTTTATTTTTAAAGCCATTCGCTGACATTTTATAAAATACACTACATTAACCTGATTACGACAATGTAGAAAGGGGGGGGGTTATATATTAGTCGATACAGAAATACGTAAGCAATATTGTCTTTAAGGTGAATAAATTGTAAAATCCATCGAGCCGATCGCGTCGAACTAGCTGAACGAAACGAATTCAGCTTTATCATCATCATCATCTCAGCCGTTGGTAATCCACTACTGAACTTAGGCCTCCTCAATAAATAATAATGGGGGGTTTTGCCAATACTCGACAGGCTTGGCAGGCAGGTTCTCGAGCGCAGTTCGTTGTTTTTTTGCAGAGGACGCTGCTGCCCGTTTTCTGAATCTGTTAACCCTTAACCGGATCTTACGGCAACCACGGGTAGAGAGGATGGAGCACTATTCTAAAGCCGTTAACTCCACGGCACATTCAGCTTAAATGGGTACAATTTTACATATCATGGAATAACTTTATTATGGGGATCTCATAGGAATTGCTTGGCCTTGAACAAATGTACGGAATAGACATTTTTTTAAGATTTCACAGTTGGTTCTTGATTCTATGGTGAAAGTTAATTATGAGTAGCCCTTTATGTCGATGCTAAATGATTAACAGTAATCTTCGAATAGATAATTACAGTAGATATGTTGACTAGTCGGTAAAGCAGACTATCCGGCCACTATCGTAGTCGGCGGCTATTCGGCCAAGAGCGCCGACTATACGGCTTCTTACTTTGTATGTATTTGTCAATAAAATGTATGCAGGGGGTATTGCATTAAATAAAATCTTTGATTGTTTATCAATATAAAATATAAATGAACAATAACAGGATTATCTCTACACAAAAGTTTTTTTTTACACAAAAACACCGCTGTACAAAAGCAAAAATCAAGAAACATAATGTTAAGAAAACAAAACGCCTCTTTACAACCGACTAATCAGCTAGTCGGCCAAAGTCATAATCAGCACATCCCTATTATTACTTATTACCTTCATTGGGAGAAAACAGGGGAATACTTAATATCGAGTTAGTAACTTTTTCATGGGATTGTGTCAAATTTCCCAAAATTATTTGAATATACATATAACATACATAATATACCGCCCGCCTTGTTCCCGAAGTGGTCCCGAAGGTGTACCCAGGACTCAGTCCCATCGTAGGTACACCATTTTGCCGATTGTTTTTGGGATTGGAAGCGTTTTGTTCAGGTATCTAGGTATGATTTTTTTGAATGATTTTATTATGCCCTTGACATTTTTTATATTATTTATTTTTATATTTTTATTTCTTAGTTAGATTGGAATTAATTCTATTTAGTAATAATGATTTTTATTATGTTTTTGTAATTTGATTTGTGGTTAGTTTTGTATTGATTTTTTTTTTGTGTTAATTTTAAGCCTACCTATTTAAGCTATTCAAATACAATTGTTTTATTGTTCATGAATAAATCAAATTAAATAATACATATGCCTCAACAATTTATTTATATTTTAATATACTCACCATACTAAACACTCCCGAAGCGATCCACACCAGTAAACTAGCATTCACCGACCCAGTGAACTTCAGCACACCGGTGGGCGAGACGAATATCCCGCTGCCTATGATGGAACCGACGATAACTGTGATGCCGTTGAGAAGAGACATCTTGGCTTCCAACGCGCCGCCATCTTTGTTATCATCCGGTTCCGACTTAAGAGTCTCGCTGTCGCAGTCTTCGGGCACGGCTTTCTTTGGAGACCTGGAGAAGAAGAATTATAATTGAACTTATAGCCCGTCAAATCTAAGAAGTACCGTTTCACAGTTCTTTTTTGCCTTCTTTAAAATAAAACGGACATGTAAATCCAAGAAAGCTATGCCCAGAAAACCTTACACCGTAGCCTATATTGCCGGGTAGAGAATGTTATTTGTAATAATATTCCCAAACATGGTGTCCCTCTTAAGCCGGGTCCGCAGCGGCATGTTTTTGTGTTACCTAACACAATAACATGAAAAGTGGGCGTGGCTTTGGTGTTATATAACAAAATATTGTTATATAACACGCTAACACGTTATCCGTCGCGGATGGAAAACATCCGCAGGCGAAATCGGGTGATTTCGCCTGCGGGGGGGGGGGGTTCGTAGTTCATTTTTTGTTAGCGCTCGTGCCGTCAACATCTCTGCTGGATATTTGAACATCATAATTTCCTTTTGTAGCATACAATATTTAGCAATTTTCTATTATTTAGAGACTGTAGCATATTGTGAGTCGGAATCAATGGATTTTAAACAAGAAAACACTTGCCCTTGTACGGAGCTTATTTTAGAAAATGATAATTGCTGACAAAAACATTTTCGGTATCAAGTCGCTGTGGACGAGTTGTTATATAACACGTGTTATATAACACGGTTAGATAACAACGTTTTGTTACTTACATTTAGCTGTAGACCCGGCTTTATTATCGCCAATTAATTTATAATTTGTTTTGAATAAATTGAGGTTAAGTACCTACTAAGTTTTTTTAATGGCGACGCGCGTTCCAATTTTTGCAGAACATTTGCTAATTTCATTAAAATTAATGTCAATACCAATATAATGTACTAAAAAATATGATTTATGCACATTTGAAAATCTTATCATCAGGCATATACAAGGGCATATCAAATAAAATCAAAATTATTATAATGTAAGGTCGAGTTCGCCCAAAAAACAAATATTGCCTTGACAATGACATTTATTTTATTTTGTGATAAAATTTAGTTAAGTATAATTTCATGGTTTTACGGCAGAGGATAATTAAATGTGAGTTACGCCTTTGCAAAGTTATTTCGCAATGAAAATGGCTTGAAAAGCAGTACACTTCTAAGGCTGAATTTTTTGATCACTGGATAAGTGGACCAACAGTTAAATTTTTTTACAAGTAGTTAAAATTCAGCAAAATTCGTTTTTTCATCCCTAGTTAACTACTTTTTCCTCTCAAGTTCACCATTGGTTAAGAATTTAACTATAGTTAGTTTAACAAATGATTAACTTAACCGTAACCGACGATCAAAAAACCGGCCCTTATTAGACTTGATTAATTTGTATTAAATCAGCTGATCCAAAAGACAAACCCATACAAATTTACCTTTTGTATGGAAGGATGTTTTTCTCAGTCATGGAATTTTGCATTTATTTTGTAAGTTGATTAGTTCATCGGGTGGAAGCACCCCTTAAGTATTACACCCATTTGTAAAGCCGTGTAAAATTTAAGTATCATATATCTAGTACCTATATGACGGATGTGATGAGGTCATTAAGTCCGGAAACAAACTTCATGGTGCAAAAGACTCTTGGAGACCATGGGGGAAACAAAGACCAGTGGGATGGCTACAAATGAGATGGAAGGAAGACATCAAAAAGATAGCGGGCAGCAACTGGACCCTAACTGCCCAAAGTAGAGGAAAATGGAGGAGTTTGAAGCAGGCCTTTTGTAGTGGTTTGCCTCTTTTACAGGGGGCCGCCTGGGGATGTACCACACCTTTGCCAGTTATTCATCCACCAAGCAGTAATGTGCAAACATTACTGTGTTCCGGTCTGCAGGGCAATGTTACCAGCGAAATTACTGGGCATGACGAGATTCAACAACTCATATCTCAGGATGACAGGCGCAGTGCAGTGCCGCGCAGAATTTTGTATTTTAAAACACTGGGTGGCAC
Organism: Hemistola chrysoprasaria; assembly: GCA_947063395.1. Classification (NCBI taxonomy): domain Eukaryota; kingdom Metazoa; phylum Arthropoda; class Insecta; order Lepidoptera; family Geometridae; genus Hemistola; species Hemistola chrysoprasaria. The sequence continues at coordinate 9,271,062 of OX346730.1, forward strand.
TGTGTCTGATATGGGCAATCATGATGCTTACTATCAGGCGCTCATCTTGTTACTATCATTAAAAAAAAATCTACTACCTATGTACAAACCATAAACCACTTTATACGTCAACTCTGTTTTCAGAGCAAAAGGGACGCAAAACCCAGACAGTCCATCAGGGCTGTAGCTAGAGCTGTTCATGTAGGGCAGCAATGATCACAGGCAGGGCGGAAGTAATAACTAATGCATGATCTCATCGATTTTCATCGATAACTGACTCTCTGTACCTACGTAAAAGTTTTAGAACTTCGACATTGAAGGCGCAAGCAGCTGGCTGCGAGCGCAGTGATAAAGTTTAGAATTTCGTCAATAAATACGACGTCATACATCATTATGCCACTTCCTTAAAGAACATAAGTTGTAACTGGTATTCATCATCATCATCAGAAGACGTCTACGGCTCCCCCATAGAATGCCATAAACTATTCATATGGTAGGATTTTGCCTGGTAATTATTGTAAATAAATTATATCTCTATAACTATTTCGACCCGAGGCACAGTAAACACCTTTCTACATAAATATTTTTTATGGGCATGGGCGGCACACCCAGGACACTCGACTCAATGACTCCATCCCATACAAAAGCCGCGCTAAAACTACATACCACACAGATACTGCACACATGGAGTTTTTTACACGTGCAAGAGTGTACATGAGGTGATTCCCCGCATAGAAGCGGGGCTCGTGGAGAGCTCAATCTCGCTGGCGGGGTGAGGAAGGCCCGATTGGTAGGCGGATGACAGTGTTCATTCTATACGTAGTATTATTATCTGTTCTGTGGCATGGGGTATTTTCAGATAGGGCATTGCCCTGCCATGAGTATCCCTAGCTACGGCCCTGCAGTTCACCCCCAAGCTCCCAACCGCAGTATGTAGTACGTACGAGTTATTTAAGCTCTCAATCGATATTATTACATAACGATACGTTGTAACATGAAATAGACAAAAACAGAAGGTAATATACATTCATAATATAACATTCATAACGCTTGAACAAGAGTGAGCAAGACACGTAGGTTTGTGGTAGGCCTCTTTTGCAGGGGGCCGCCTGGGGAAGTACCACACACCTTTGCCAGTAATTCATCCAGGCCAAAGCTACCAGGGAATACTAGTCATGACGAGTTTCAACAACTAATATCTCAGGGTGACAGGCGCAGTGCAGTGCCGCGCAGAATATTGAATTTTAAAACACTGCGGTGGCACTGTTTCTAATATGGGCAATCATGATGCTTACCATCAGGCACCTGATTTGCTCGTCTTATTACTCACTATCATAGGATGATACCTATATAATATGTCTGTCTCCACACGTGGGGTACGTAATTGGATTTTGATTGCGTTCCTAGACAGCGCGGTTTTACAATTACTTTTTGTTGTGTTGTGTTTTTATTTCCTTTCTATTGGATAGTAATAATAATATTATGTTTTAATATAGTATACTAGCTGTGACCCGCGGTTTCACCCGCGTAGTCTTCGTTCCCGTGGGAATATCGGGATAAAAAGTACCCTATGTGTTATTCCAGGGTCTAAGCTACTTACGTACCAAATTTCAGCCCAATCGGTTCAGTAGTTTTGGCGTGAAAGAGTAACAAACATCCATACATACATCCATACAAACTTTCGCCTTTATAATAGTATTAGGATAAATGACCAGCTGTGCCCCGCGGTTTTATCTGCGTGGTCTTCGTTCCCGTGGGAATATCATGATAAAAATTAGTTATTCCAGGGTCTAAAGTCTAAACTATCTACATACCGAATTTCAATTCAATCCATTCACTAGTTTTTGCGTGAAAGAGGAACAAACATCCATCCACTGACCAAATGTGATTTACGGTACTCTTCTCTCCCTGCTTGGTTGTCTAGAAGAAATCGCTTTTGTGTAACAATTTTTTTTTTGTTTATACAAATAGGTCATAATCTGACACTTTTGCACGTCAATGAAGATAAATAGTATTGAGTCTACCGTGCGTTCGGAAAGATACCTCTACAAGAAGAACGCACAAGAAACTTGTAGGGCTTAATCTTTTCAACAGATAGTTTCACAATATTTGGTTTGGAAAGAAAACATTCGTTTCCTTCAAAGAAAACGAATGTTTTCTTTGAAGGTGCCGTGAGGCGGCTATGCAGAAGTTTCCAAGCATCTTTGTCCTCTATGTATTGGTTGACTTTATAATAAGCCTTCTTTTTTAAAGTAGTATTTATATAGGTTTTGAATTTACCGTCTGAGAGCCCAGCTATCTCTTTTGGGATTTTATTATAGAAACGTACACTATTTCCTAAGAATGTATTTTTATTTGTTTCAGATAATCTAAAACTAGGTACAGCTATTTTGCCTTTATTCCTTTATTCCAATTGGCGGTCTTATCGCTAATTTTAATTTTATCTGTCATCATCCATCCCACAGATCACAGGACAAACGAACATCCATAGCATAAACTACTACACTGGATATTGCATTGCCAACATCACTTTAAAGCAAGAAAATACGGCCTCTAATGACATTACGCATGTTTATCATCCCTTTCTTTCTATAAGCGACCATGTTACAGAATGAGATGAAAAACATACGTTACGTCATTCAAAGTCACATTGTGTTTGCACATTGACTGCTTGGCGGATGAATAACTAGCAAAGGTGTGGTACTTCTCCAGGCGGCCCCCTACAAAAGAGGCCTACCATTACAGAAATGTTACAAAATTTGGGTTACTTCAAGAAATTGGTTATCATTATTGGTTGGCGTTGTATAGCATTATCCGTTACTTTTATAGTTGCCTAGAACACACTACCTATAATATAAAAAATACGATTACAGACGTCCCTGGCAAAACAAATTACAATAACCCTGTAATAAACAAAAAGTCGGTTTACCTTCTTACATGAAACCTGACACTGGCCGAAGCGGCGGCGATCTTCCCGACCATCTTAATTTTTTCTTGTGGATTCACACGATTAGTGTATATGCCAGTACAATATATCTTTATTCCATAACTTCCTTGAATTCTTTATTCGATTTTTTGTTAAATAATTTTTACTGGGAGCGAAACTCTGTCTCTTATCTTTTTCTTATGTACACACACGATAAGTTAATTTGCCAGGACCATATTTACGGTGTTTTTAGTCCAATATTCTCCACTGGAGAGCGGAACTCTCAATCAGTCTCGTTACTGTGTTACTGACGCGACGTCTTCCGTTCAGTGAAAGGAGATGCTCAGAATGACTGTTAGTTCAATTGGCTAATCTTTGGACGGGGAATTGACCGTTGAATAACTGACTGCGAGTCCTGAGGTCAATTCAGACATCAGCGGACAAACTATTACCAATAATAATTAATAATAATCATCTTCTCAGCCGTTGGTAATCCTACTAACTACTGAACATAGGCCTCCTCCATAAAGGGGGTTTTTTGCGAATCCTCGACACGCTTTACAGGCGGGTTGTCGAGTGCAGTTCGATGGTTTTTGCCGAGGACGCTGCTGCTCGTCCTCTGGATCTGTTAACCGTTAGCCGGCTCATACGGGAACCACGGGTAGAGACTGTGTAGCACTATTCTAAAGCCGGTAACCCCACGGCCTAATTAATAAATAATAATAAAATGGGACAACTTCCACACACGGTCATCTGGTCCCAAACTAGGCTAGAAGCCTGTACCATGCGGTAAGCAGGAGACTGATATACATACTTATATAAGACTAGCTGACCCGGCGAACTTCGTACCGCCATATTTTATTTCTCTAATCGCAACTGAGGAAATAAAACCCTTCCGGTAAAATCGAATTACCTAAATTTAAAATAAAACTGGAGTACTCAATTGAAAAAATCATATTCTTGTTCAAAATGCGTGGAGATTTTACTGAGACTATCACTTTCCGGGAGATACCTAGTATTAATTCACTCGTTTAAAAAGGAACTGAACTGCGGTGACACTCGGCGCCAGTATTTATACCTGAACCTTAAATTTCCCGAACGTTCTAGTTCGCATGCTGCGAGAAGAATCGATTGATCGATTGTTCGAAATAGTGGGTCTCGATGGTTCGAGAGGGAGCTTTGTTTACGCTCAGAGGAGGTCTCGAGAACGAATGAGATACCAAAGCTTTGGACATTCAAACCAGAGATGGCGACTCGATAGAATTTGATGGCCAGATCTTGAAACTTTGATTAAAATTTGGCGCCAATACTTTAATAATTCTCTAACAAAAATAGTACAATTTTTTTTTGTTATTAATGGTAATTATATTGTAACATACGCAGTATAATTATAAAAATATCAGTCACAAACCATTAAAATAATACGGTTATTATCGTGAGCATAAATAAATATAACGTGAAATAAATTAATAGAATTTATATTCTAAGAAACAGAACACAGCGCCATCTATTGGGTATATTTGCAACCTAGATGTCAAACAATATTGAAGAATTTTATCGATGAATCAACGTACACCGCCATCTATGAGAACTTCATAAAACTAAACAGTAAATAAACACTTGCTTAAGAAACAATTAATTGATACATTTTATTCGTTTACATTCACGACATAAGCGAATAATTGAGATGATAACTATCCTATCCAGTAAGTTAGACCAAAATACGGGTACATGTGAAATTTGATTGAAATCGGTTCAGTAGTTTTGGAGTTTATTCGGGACAAACATCGTGACACAAGATTTTTATATATATAAGATATAATCTTATATATATAAAAATCTTGTACACCCAGACACAGATCAAACAGACATGTTCATGGACACAAATGTTTAAACTTCCCGGGGTCTACGGCACAGAAAGCAGAGTTACTACCATCTGCGCCCAACAGGCTGTCTAAATTGATATAATATATTATGTTATGTTATATTTTAGCTATAAGTATATTATGTATCTGTACCTATATAGGTATAATTATATATAGTTTAGTATAATAAGATCTTGTTTTAAGAGAAATAAAATGTGTACCCTTTCCCATCCCCTACTCATAGTATCATTCCTCTATCCGTCCAAAGACTGGTTGCCTGGAAGAGATCGCTTAAAGCGATATGGCCGCCCATTTTCAACCAAGAATTGTTTATATTATTTTAGTTTAATATGTATCTATTATGTTCTTTTTGGTGATAATAAAAAGTGTTCTATTCTATTATCACAGAATAAAAGGACCAATAAGAGCCACTTCAAAATCATTTAAATAGCGACTCTAGCTCCGACGCAACAAAGTGCAATTCAGGTCGCACAGCGCATAACTACCTTTATCGATATATTAAACAAGTTCCCTCTCTTTCTATTGCGTATCCCTCTAACTTCTCTCTCTGTCTAGCCTATAGAAATTGTACCGTCCAGACGAACGCCCGGGCTACTTGAAGCTACATACCTTTAATGCGGAGTGTCTTAGGCCAGCTATAACTACGTAAAGAAGCGTCACTCAACTTCCCGCCATTTTACGTCGCCTGCGACCAGGCAGCCAACGAGGCAGTAACGCTCGCACACATTCGACGCGTGTGCATACGTTATGTTTTCTACGTAATAGTAGGCTATTGTGCGTGGCCGATTGTATGAAGTGACGGGGGGCTGTCAGCGGGTGGGGGTCGGTTGTCAGAATGAAGGAAACACGACCGACTTGCACACGAAGTAGTGGGTATACTGTATATCAAATTTTCCATACAAATACTGTCAAATACAAGAAATGCAACTTGACAAGTAACGCCCGACGCGCGCCCACGTTGACGTGTGAATTAACCTTTATATCTACTTCATATTTTAGCACTCCATATTACATACATACAGTCACGCCCTGTTCCCGTTGGGGTAGGCGGAGACTATTCTCACCACTGAATACGATCCTGACATACGGCTTTCGCCTCTTCCTTTCATGATATTCTTCATACATGCTCGTCTTTTGTAGGTACTTTTGACCTTACCTTCTCTTAAAATAATATCAACTTTTTCATGAAAAGTAAGTCCTCCTTATTAATCTCCTGTCATCCATCCTCTCCACATGTCCGAACCATGTGAGCATTCCTTTCTCTATCTTTTGCATAACATCCGAAATATAATTAGAACTAAAATCCAATTAAGTATTTTAATTTTTTTTCATTTATTTGCATAAATGGAAAGATCATATATTATAAGATTCGTAAGAAAACTTTTTTTAGTTTTATTTTATTCGCTATAATTACAGTTATATCAAATTAAAGAATCATTTTTAATCCAGTACCGAAAACACGCCGATAGTACCCGAACGTGCTCGTGACCTGTAGTGACTTCACAATGTTATAAATTACCATACATAATTATAACATTACTACGTCACAAAAATGGCGATCAATCGTGGCGCGTTCGTAATCAAGTGACTCATAATAGAATTTAATCAATTTAGAATCGCTAATTATTTAAAAAATATATTTTGTGATTTTTGAAACACGATACATAATTTTCATCAAACCTTCGAAATAAATTAAAAATTACGATATTTATTAATTTCAAATACTCAATTACGAACCTAAAACTAGTGTCCCGTTCCAAATAACATCATTGAATTTTGGAAATATGCTCTGATTTTAAAATAATTTAGATATCAGACGTTTGTATGGGGAATAAGTCAGCCGCCGCCCCGTTAACTAATATTTTAATGAAATAATTTATAGTATTTTGTATGTATTTCAAATAGATTATCATTATTATTAATCAGCAACATGGTCAGGCTGCCTTCCGACATAAGCCTTCACTAGATACTTCCACGTATGTCTCTCTCGAGCCAAAAATCTCTATCTGTCCGGTGAATCATCTTCTCACATTTTTATGTCTTCCTTGTGTCTTCCTCTTTGTCTTTTTCCATAAAGGGGTTCCATTGTTGTGTCCTTTGTCCATCATATCATTCATTTGCATCATGTGTCCTATCTATTTCCACTGTAGGTACCTTTATATATATAAATAAAAAAAACACAAGGCTGATGTCACAAAGTTCGCGCGCGGACTATTATCATATTAATTTATTAATTATGTATAGATATGATTATGAATAGATTTTTGTAGTGGTAGGCCTCTTTTGCAGGGGGCCGCCTGGGGAAGTACCACACCTTTGCCAGTTATTCATACGCCAAGCAGTAATGTGCAAACTTTACTGTGTTCCGGTCTGAAGGGCATTGTTACCAGCGAAATTACTGGCCATGATGAGATTCAACAACTCATATCTCAGGGTGACAGGCGCAGTGCAGTGCCGCGCAGAATTTTGAATTTCAAAACACTGGGTGGCACTGTGTCTGATATGGGCAATCATGATGCTTACCACCAGGCACCTGATTTGCTCGTCTTGTTACTCACTATCATATAAAAAAGTTAATATAATAAGGTCAGGAAATCGTAGCAATCTCGTAGCATGCTACGTATAGCTAGCTACGCAAGGTGCTACGACACCTCACATCGCTACCAAATGTTTTTTTCAAGAATTCAAAGTTGGCTCCTAGATCTATAAGGGGCAAGATGTACCAAATGTTGACTACAACCTCAGATCATTTGTTTGTATTTTGTATGATCTGAGAGTACAACCCTTAAGGTGAAAACGCACTAGAGCGGCGCAGCGGCGGAGAGGTACGTCGCGGCGGCGGAGCGGTGCGGCCAGAAAAATATTCTTTACACTGTTTCCTAAGAAATAAGACGCACTACAGTAGCACTGCAGCGGAGCGGCGCGGCGCGGCGCGTAGTGCGTTTTATGTCATACAAGTTCCTACAAAGAATATTTTTCTGGCCGCGCCGCTCCGCCGCCGCGACGCACCTCTCCGCCGCTGCGCCGCTCTAGTGCGTTTTCACCTTTATGAGGATCATTGACGTATATTCTACGATAGATAAGAATGTTTATAAAAAATATTTGCTCAAATTCTGTTACATAGTTCATTAAAGTAGCGTTTATTTATTAAGGTCAAATACGTTAACAGAAGTTAGTAATCAAATCAAACGAAAAATAAATACTTCGTTTGTTTTCCCGTAATATTTAGAACAGCTCCGTACACATCTACACTGCATGGATGTCGAAGATACACTTAAGTAAGGTGTACGGATTACAGTACACTTTAGTCGAGCAACGTGAGTGTTCGGGACGCAAAATCTAGTACACGTAGTACATTAATATTGTTGATGAGGATGTAAACTGAATACTAGTAACCACGGTCTTTTATACTACAAATCTCTTATTATTGCCATTTAATTTATAATTTAATTTGATTGAAATAAAGTGAGGTTAAGTATTACTGTAGGGTTGATGTTATTTTGTGACGCGCATGCTACGGATTCTGTGAACGTTTTGGTGGTTTTATGGAAAGTATTATTGGCAACGTGTGATTTCACGGAGATCTATGGCATGTGCGAGGGCGCGATGGCAACACAGGGAGGTGGATGCCAGCGCGACAGATGATTGTAGAGCGAGATTGAAGATGGTGGGCTTGGAATAAATCATGTAACATATACTGAAGTGTTCGAGTATTATTTAATGGAAAAGGCACGCCTACAGTACTAATAATTTTTTAATAGTGGCGGACGTTCTAATTTCAGTAGAATATTTGCTAATGTCGATATAAAGCGTAAAATTTGTCAAGCGACACAAGTACCTATGTAAACTTAGACAAGCTTTACATGTTTGTGCCGTTTGGGGTAGAGAGAGTAGAGACTATATGGGTCCGTGGGGGCCTTCCACACTGGAACTATACAAGGAGCTAAACGCTTGGTGGAGGCATCGGGTGACCAGAATGCTGGCATGTATTTTGCCCAGAGGATTATGCATCTGCATCCAACGGGCAATGCCGCCAGCATCCTGGCCGCCTACCTTTCCTCCAAGGGTTTAATAGATTTTCAAATTCAAATTCAAAATAGTTTATTGTTAGACAACAGTGGTCCATATGTGTTAGTTATTTGATCTTATTGACTTAGGTTTAGTAAAAACAATTATAGTGGGTACATTAAATTAATTGTACCTGAGAGGCACTCCGCGCGGACGTCAGCCGGAGCAAAGCAAGGGCGTCGCCAGCCGATGATCAAGGGGGGGGGCTAGTCAAAGGAATTTCTACCCAAATTCCCCATTTGGGTAGACGGTAGATATACAACAGGTATTTGCCTGTATAAAAATTACAATTACAAATTTCTATGAAACAGAACAGCCCAATCCTACAATTTTGTAGATTTTTTTCAGTTTCGTAAATTATTTTTTTCAGTTTAAAATAATTTCGTAATTAAGGTCCATGCGGATCATCAGCCAATGTTTGCAGGATGATGTTGCTACTTCCTCGAACCCTTCTCAACATTAGATTTAAGTGAGTGAGTAGGTTTTGTATACATAATGTAAATAGCGTAGGTAGTACTTTTGTAAATAGTGATTTGTGTGTTTGTTTTTAATTTTTCTTTGAATAAATTTATTAAATTGTATTATAGTCGATATTAAAAAATATTATTCATGCACATTTGAGGGTCTTATAAGGGCTACTTACCAAAAAAATCTAAATTATAATGTAAGATCGACGTGGCACAGAAATGAACAACTCCTTTGAATGTACGACTTTTTTTTTTTGTGGTGTACCAATAAAGTGTTTATCTATCTATCTAGTAACACTGTATTTGACATCTCATGGGAATAGACTGAATGAAATCTTCCCAGACGGTGTTTTACTCGCAGCTCTTTGTGTGAGTTCGAAGGAGGGTTGTATTGAAAGAGGTCCTTGTGTGAATAGGTCTGCGGGCACTCAAGGACGTGACCTCGGTCCGCTTTTACTTCCATTTTATATTACTGACAAATTTTTATCAAACTCCCACCAAAAAAGGAAGGGGTGCTGTAAGTTCGACCTGTATTGTCTGTGTTTGTGTGTCTGTCTGTGGCGGATTAGCTCCTGAGTGAATGGACCGATTTTGATGCGATTTTTCTGAAAGTAAGTGATCGACGTGGTTTATAGAGATTTTTTTTGAGTCCCAGACAATGACGTTGAATTGCTTCTTCCTAAAACTCAAAAAACATTAGTTACTCCGAATTTTTATTCTAAAAACAAAAGACGTTATGCGAATTAACAGGACACCCTCAGTAAAGGAAAAACCCAGAAAATGTCAAATTTTTAAAATAAATATTGTGATTACTGACATGTTTGCTGTAGTTTACAACTAGATGTCGCTGTGTGTTCTTCGAAGACGTACAGTTTTGTTCAGGAATCTAGGAATGGAACCCCACACTATGCATACATAATATGTATGCCTTAACTATTTATTTTATATCTTGTTAATATGATCGCTAGGCTTGTTAACCTCGACCGCAAGAAAGGGTGCTATAAGTTGGACGTGTCTGTGTATTCCCGAGTGTGTGTGTGATTCTGTGTTTGTATCTGTGTAGGTACCTAGCAAGTAAGTACATGTCGTGTCTAAAATTGGTATAATGTGAATGACATTCTTTGAGCAATCAATAAATCTCGGTCATATTACTTATATCGATTTTATTAATATACGAGTAAGTAGCTACTTTATGTCTAAACCTAATAACATAACATACATTCACGCCTTTTTCCCGAAGGGGTAGGCAGAGGTGTACCCAGGACTCAGTCCCATAGTAGATACACCCACATTTCGCCAGTATGTTATTGGTCCCATGTAATAGGGGGCGAGCCTATTGCCATCTACCGGGCACAGTTCCAGACTCCAGGCAATTATTGAGATTCTAATTTGAATTCCTAATGGAAAAATCCAATATTTAACACTTCTCCTGACCTGGGGATCAAACCCGGGACCTCTTGATTAGCAGTCGGGCATGCGCCCTCTACGCCACCGAGGCAGTCAAACTAAACTAAACCTAATACCTATAAAATATTTTATATTTTATATATACGTTCACCAATTACCAATCAATTGGATCTCGGGTGAAGTAATCACTATCTATAATTAAATATTTAACTTAATTATTATTACGGTACAGTAAAGTCTTAGATAAATATACCAACTTGGAAGCAACATTACCAAATTGACCTTCTGACTTTTGACTCGTGATACTGCTATCAATACCTTCACTATCTCAGCTTATTTGATTTTATTATGTATGCCATTCTATTAAAAAACAAGTAGACTATAATGTTTTTTTCGTAGTGGTAGGCCTCTTTTGCAGCTGACTGCCTGGGGAAGTACCACACCTTTGCCAGTTATTCATCCGCAAAGCAGTAATGTGCAAACATTATTGTGTTCCAGTCTGAAGGGCAATGTTACCAGCGAAATTACCGGGCATGACGAGTATCCACAACTAATGTCTCAGGGTGACAGGCGCAGTGCAGTGATGTCTGTCTGATATGGGCAATCATGATGCTTACCATCAGGCACCTGATTTGCTCGTCTTGCACTAACTATCATGAAAACAAAATACTTACTAATACTATCCTGATCGGGCTGAAATTCGGTATGTACCTATAGATAGTTTATACCCTTTTTTTTTTTTTTTTTGGTGCCCGGGGAAAAATGCGTGACGCATACCACCCGCACCCGGGGGAGCGCAGGGTGGTTATGTGGGAACGTACCGACGTACGGTGCTGTGCCGGCGGGTATACCCACTAAAAAACCCCGGGGTGTTCGCGCCGCCATGTGTCGGGGCTGCGGGCACGCCGAAGCACTCATCCGCGGCCCCGACGGCGTTTGGTCCTCCGTGGAGAACCCCGCCACGGTGGGGTGAGGGTAATCCTTCACCCCAACCCTCCCAAGGGGCGCGCGGAAACACGCGCGCGCCTCCTCGCGGGCCCTTTAGGTGGGCAACGGATACCCCCGCATCCGTTGCCCGGGCCCCACATCTTGGGCTTGGAAGGGTGTTCCGTGCCCTCTCGAACGCCTACCGAGCGTGCGAGAGAACACGAAAGACCCATTCCCGCCCACCACCACCGCAGAGCTCAAGTGAGCCCCGCCTGCGCCATCCACTGTGCCCTATGCTGACTTCATAGGGACACGCGGAGGCGCAGCCCACACCGCGGCAAGCCGTCGGCTTTCCGCCCCAATTCGGTCGCAGAGGATAGGGAGAGCGGCGCATCGTAATACCGACACTCCTCTTCCCCTGCGACCCCACCGCCTTCGCCATCTAACGGTGGCGACCCCGTTTGGGCCGCGGAAGGCAGGAAGAGCGGCGCACCGCAATACCGGCACTTCTCTCCCGCCGCGGCCCCACCATTCGGCCGCGATGCGTCCCATACGGCATCGCGGTCCGCCTCAGTTGCGGTTCGTCCCACACCGAACCGCAACCTACTCGGCTACTCACACTCAGCCTGGAGAACTAAGTGGAGCAGCCGACCACCTCGGGCTCCTCTTCGCTTCACCGTGGGCCCCTACCACGGTTACTGACCCCCACCGCCGCGAGAAGGCGGGAACCCATCGGGGGGAGATAGTTTATACCCTGAATTAACACATAGTTCTTTTTCTGATATTCCCACGGGAACGAAGAGTACGCAGGTGAAACCACGGGGCACAGCGACAAATGTGAAAGTTTCTGAAGATAGATGGATGTTTTTTAATCTTTCATGCAAAAATTACTGAATGGATTGGGTTGAAATTTGGCATCTACTCGAGTTTCACGGTTTAATACGAAGTTTAATGAATAAATACCCATCCAATAATATTATGTCCATTGACAGCACAAAAATAAAAGACGAAGTGACGCAATTAGAAGGTTGGACATAGTCAATTGGGTCTCGCCGACACACTTGACTTCAGTCGCGCTTGAGAGTCTGTCGTGAGTGCACGTATCTTAGTGATTAATTTATTTGTGTTTTAAGTTTTAATCATGCCTGCTTGAGTGTTTAAAAAGTTTATTTAAAAGTCAATCCGGAAGAAAAAATTAGTCTCTCTTGATTCTTCTTTATACGGATATATCTAATACACATAAATAACCATGCTATTTATCACTGAATAGGGAATGTATTCCCTATTCAGTGCTATTTATGAACCAGCATTTTTTAAGTTGCTGTAAGAGCGTAACTCGTCTACTATTTGTTTGACCGTCAATTATTATTATTAAAACATTTTAAACCGACTATTCTTCTCATGAAGTACTTAGATAAATTTCGAAGTACCTCGACACCTATTTTTAAAACTCCTTTTCAACTCTCGGCTTGCATAAAAAAGTTACGTACGATTCTAGTGGTCATCGAATCGATCGTTCAGCACCCTTCTCGCAAAACCCCTTCGCCCTAGAAATAACCTTGACAAGTTGACCTATAAAGGGTGCAACCCCTTGGTATAGAAGAGGGGTTTTAGAGTTTCAGACATCTGGCCTAGCAGCCATTCTTCTTGTCAAGTCAGTCAAAAATCAGGGTATGAAATTGCGAGAAAACTGATAAGATCGTGGCCTTCTAGGAATTTGACACAATCCTATGAAAAATTTACCAAATCGATGTTTTGTATTCCCCTGTTCCCTCCGAATATAATAAACCCATTCTATAAATTTATATCCTGAAATTTTTTAGTGAAACAACCTATCTTCCTGCAGTATTTTAATTTTTCTTATAAACTCTTGGTTTTTTCATAGTGAACGTCCAAAAATCGCAGTTTTACTTGCGTGATTGGACCATCACTACAAAAAAATGTAGTTTTATAAACAAAAATAAAATGATAGGGACATAGGTTACTTCACTAAAAAAAATCAGAATATAAATATATCACTATTTGATACACTATTTTACTGTATTCGGAGGAAACCGGGTAAATTTTCCATAGGATTGTGTCAATCTGCTAAGAGGTCATGTCATGTTCTTGCTAAAATATGGCAAAATCATACTTACCTATACCGAATTATATCAAATAATATACTTATCGTGTTTCACATTTTGTAGAATCTCACGTGAGTTTAGGGAAGGGAAGGGAGGAGTCAAAAAATCGCCAAAAAATGCCTCACGTAATAATTATTGGACGCCCCCTTAGCCCCTTAACTATATTATCTGTTATGAGCCTCAGCTCATGTTGAAGGTCTTATTTATAAGATCTTGTCTTGTTGTGATCTTGTGTGTGATCTTTGGTACCTGAAACTCAGATATTTGTGCTATGGGTTGATTACACAACCCATGTGCGATTGGGGAAACTGTTCTGTTCAGTCTTCTTAATAAAATTAAACTAATATCTCAATTTTCAGTACAACGTAAAAAGTAACAGGTAAAGAAAACGCTAAAGAGTTCTAACTCGACTCCAGCGCCATCTAGATGGCACAAAAAGTACAGCGCTAGTAGCATTGTATTTTGTGAGCATGTTTGTTTTGTACGTTTTCACGCTAAAACTACTGAACCAATAGAGCTAGTAAATAGCGAGTAAATAATAATTCCAATTATTTGAATAGTTACTTATATTAGGCCTTTAGCCTTCAGACTTCACCTAATTCTAGTCTAGATTTCAGCGAATGGTTATGCAACTGGCTTATGCAATTTGTTACTGAGGTTTCCGAATCGTTTCATAGCTGCTCTATTATATCGTAAAATTGAAATCTGAAAGTGATTGTTCGAGGTTTTAAATATAGCTATAATTAATAATCACTTGATACTTTTGAATATTATATTACTTGCTGTGCCTCGCGGTTTCACCCGCATAGTCTTCGTTTCCGAGGAAACATCGAGATAATAAGTACTTTTTATGTCATTTCAAGGTCTAAACTATCTATACACCAAATTTCAGCTCAATTAGTTCAGTAGTTTTAGCGTGAAAACGGAACAAACATACACACAAAAAAACAGTTCTAGCGCTGTTTTTTTTTATTTGAGATTTATAATATTATATAAGATAAGATTGTAACACTATATAAGGAGAGGCTTTATGCTATAAGATACTGACAGACATGCTCAGTACTAGCACGAAAGGATGCCATTAATGAGCAATTGCTACTTAGTAGCATGTGTGTCTAAACGTTGCTAGTAATGAGCATGCTTATTTCGGGCATGCTCAAAAATCAACAGTCGTTTGATTTTCGAGCATGCTACCTGAGGCGCGGGTGGAAGGAGGCGTGCTTCAAGCGCGTCTAAAGCGATTTGCTCATGAGCATGCTAGATGCTAGTATCGAATTTCAATGCTCATTGCTAGCAAATGGGAACAGTTGCAGAGCATGCTAGTTTTAAGCATACTTAAAAGCATACTTATATGTGAGCATGTCTGTCAGTACCTATAGTTTTTTTATGCCGTAGGTGGCAAACAAGTAAACAGTCCGTCTGATGGCTCGCGGTTACCACCGCCGGCAACCTATGGATTAACCTGCAACACCAGGGTATTGCCAGTATGTTGCAGACCCGACAAACAGTCTATTCACTCTTCTTTTGAAGACCTTCATGCTGTAGCCCCTCATTTACGTACTTTTACTCTTTTTTTTTACATAATCACGCAAACAAATGCAGATAATTTCAGCAATTCCGCGTGAAATATTTTTTTATAACGGTACATTGGCTACTGCGAGCACCATATTTACCAGTTATATTTCGGGCACCGAGACTTATTTTTGTTTTAAAAGAGCAATTTAAATTATAATATTGTAAATAATAAAAGGTCTACATTAAACAATCTACATTAGATTACAATCTACATTACACTACAATCTACATTAAATGAGACAAATATACTAACAAATATTTTGTAATAAATCCAATTGTTTCTCAGTGCTGCGTCAGTCGTCCCTCGGATTGATTGGCCGCGAATAAAGACTTTCGATATCGTTGTACAAATTAGGATTTGTACGAATTGACCGGGTTCCGTGCTACTTAAGCTATAAGGAAATCTTTGCGATGACTGTTCTATAGTGGTATATTATTTTAAAGCTTAGTGCCATCTCTAATTCGTGCTCTTCTTATATTTTCTTACCATATTCTTCTTCCATTTTTATTCTTATATTAGATAGGGTCGGCGCAGCACGTCATATTCCGCCATTCCAGTCTATTATCCGTCGTCTCATCACTCCCTTTTCACGTATATACCCATTCAGTCTTATTTCATAATTAATTGTGACAGGGCCGTCTTTACCAGGGGGTGCAAGGGGTGCGGTGCACCCGGGCGCGGAGCCCCCGGGGGCGCCTGTCAAGCGCTGAATTTTTGTATATTTCATTGAACTTAACGCTATTGCACAGTTTTATATACTTGTTACTTACGACAAATATGTATGCGCAAGCAAAAAAAATTGTCATCAACAATAATATTTTTTTTTACTTTTATTACGCTTTCGGCGCTTGTCATACCGCATTACTACACTACACAAATAACAATTTTATTTAATACAACACGCGCGCAGCAAAATCTCTAATCCAAAGAGAGTGTATGTATGTACGTTTGACACGTTGCCGCCCGGTCGCCCGCACTTGAAGCAAAATGATCTCTAAGTCAATTGAGTGTAAGTTCATTCATTTGAAAGGGGCAAAAAAAATACGTGTATTTTGTTTTCTTGGTAGACTAGGACCCCTTTCATACTGCAGTGTGTCGTCGGTCGCATGCCACGCTGCAGTGTAAACAAAACGAGGGCGCAGGCTGAGTCCCGCACCCCGGCGCAGAATAGACTTAAGACGGCCCTGAATTGTGAATGGAATAAGGAAATGCATATAATTAGTTAAGTATATTATGTTTATTGATTACTGAGGTTTTATTGAGTCTTATTATTTAATTGACTCACTTTACGTAATGGAATGCATTAGGTAGGTATTAAGGTACCTAAACAGCGTGAATCATGTATATAGTATACCCTCAAAGGAAAAGAACTCGTAATCCAAGGAAGCTGGGTCCAGAAAACCTTATACTCAAAAAATCAATCAAATCAAAATTATTTATTTAGTTAACTACAAAAGTTTTACATACATATAATTGGTGCCCTACCTCCTGGAGAAGCTTGAGCTGTGGCCCAGGAGGCAGTTCTCCCCAGATAACAATTATGATAGATACAATGTTGTAGTTCTTAATTTAAAATTAAATTTATAAGTTCACGAATTATAACATATAATATTTTTATAATTAATTATATTCTATTAATATTAAATACTATGACATGCAGGTGTGTATGGTGTAGGGGTGTGTCGGGGTGTGTGGGTGGGGGTGTGTTTATGTAGTGTAATGTACTGTACTATATACTGTATATCCTATATTGCCGGGTAGAGTATGTTATTCGCAATAATATTTCCAAACATAGTATCCATTTTATTATAACGCTATTTAATTTATAAAATGATTTAAATAAAGTAAGGTTAAGTACCTACTAAGTATTTTTTCACATTCTAATTTTAGTAGAACATTTGCTTAATTCATAATAATTAAATGGCGATACTAAAAATATTATTTATACACATTTGAGAGTCTTATTATTAGGCCTATCAAATAAAAATAAAATTATAATGTAAGGTCGAAGTAGACCAGAAACCAACAACTCCTTTCAAATCAATCTTCAAAACTAATAACTATATTATAAATTCAAAAAATAATAAATTAATTAATCTCCAAAACTTTTACGGCCAAGATATTTTAAAGAATATATGAAAAAATACTATATAATATCGTAGTGTTTTAGTTTCTTATGTAAAGAACGCCAAAGTTGACCGTTTAATACAAAAATTACGTTTGAAATGTGATACGGCTCTAAAGCGTTTTCCATAAGCCAGCGTCAAAAATAACTATCCCGCTAAGCATATACCTAATCTAAAATGTATTATTATAGATAGGTAGGTACATTTGTATGGTTCTAATAAGATTCATCCCACGCAAATAATCCTATAGACGGCTATAGTAACTGAAGCTATAGGGAAGCACGCCCACACATAGACAAGGAGAGCGGATTAGGTATATAGGTACTTTTACACGACTATTTTCTTTACGTATACCACCCGGACACTCGACTCAATTCTCAATTACGCCATTTCTGGTGATTTATAGCGTTGCGTCTAGTTACTAACTACTATTAAAAAAGTTTTTTAGGTTGACAGGTAGATGTATCCCCTTAAGGGCCGGTTTTTATATCCTTAGTAACGGTTAAGTTAACCATTTGACAAACTAACAATTAAATTTTTAACCAATGGTTAAATCGTGTGAAAAAAAATAGTTAACCAAGGATGAAAAAACGAATTTTGTCGAATTTTAACTATTTGTCAAAAAAATTAACCATTGGTCTCGACTTAACCAGTGATCAAAAAACCCAGCCTAGTGTTATTAAACCTTTTTGTAACATAGGTATAATATAAGTAAAAACTTGCAGTGTCCCGCGGATCCGCCCACCGAAAAGTACTGTTGATAACCTATGTATTGTGACTATGGTCCAAGCTTTATAGGAAGTAGTACTTTTATCATGGAGAAGTAACCAATACACGTATGAATTGACAACGTAATTTTAGGGTTGTGTTCTAGTTTAATTATATCCAGAAAATCAGAGAACAATTTTACAGGCCCAATAATTTCATTCTCGATATTCAAATATTAAGATCTTGCCAAGCAGAGGTCAGAGGTCAAAGGTGAAAGACATTGGACAATCTGGGGGTGAGTAGCGCGGGTGCAGGGGGCAGATCGATGACGCCACGTGTTCTGACGCAACATCCGTTCAGCTTGCCTTGCGGTACCTGCTTGCTTGCCTACCAGGCGGGAAATAGGACTTCGGGGAAAGCGCTAAAGCACATTAAACATAACCTCACGTCTTTTTTCCGAAGGGGTAGGCAGAGGTGTACCCAGGACCCAGTCCCATAATGGGTATAATCTAGCCATTTATGTTTTAAAGGTCCCATGTAATATAGCGTGAGCCTTTTGCTGTGTTCCAGACTTCAGGCTGTCATTGTAAAAATTCCTAATGAACAAATCCTGACTCTTCGCTCGACCTGGACAATGAACCCGGGACCTCATGATCGGCAGCAGCGCTTGCGAACTACGCCACCGAAATTTTAAATTTTATAATAAACTTAGGTAGGTTGCTTATTTATAACTAATCACCTTGTTTAAAAATACCTAGCAATACCTACTTACTTATAAATTGTAATTTTGTTTGCGGTGTGTGGAAGGTGAAATTCTCGGAATTTTTTTGTTTGGAAGGGAGGAAGTAGGTACAGGTATACAAAGATCAAGGTTTTCAAGCATTCCGAACATTTTTTAACTTTACCTACTTAGGTACTTATTATTATTTAAGTTCTCGGTGATTTATAGTGTGTAAAGCGATAAGTATAAGCTTAAAATACAAAATACAATGTAGTGTTTTTGAAAAAAAAAAAGCGCTCTGCCTAAAAAATAAAACATTCCAATGTAGAAACAATTTCATTTTGAACCCATTATTCAATATCTATCCAAATAAATAAGTAGGTAAATATAGTTTATTATCTTTTTAATCTTATGCAAATGTCAAAGTTGAAATTTCTCATAAAATTACACATAATTTAATATTAAAATTTGACATTATCGCAACATAATTTATCTGTTAATAAAAATAGCAAAAAAATTATCAAAACATCTTAATACTAAGTACTCACATTTTGAGAAATACTTTCGACTAGTCACACCAAAAAAATAGCTTAAAAAAACTCAAACGCTTTCCCGCGTTTTTCAGAGCGAGCGACCGAGCCCGCCAAATAGGGCCGCGAGACTGCCGTGCGCCAAATATGAACGAGATGCAAGATTACTTCCTTACGTGAGCAATAAAGATGAATAGAGCGGCGGTTATCGAGCGAGGGTTAAATTCAACCCTCGCGCATCTTATCGGGGGAGATGAAAAGATGATGCTAACCTTCAAAATTGGTTTTTAAACTAGTTAGAACTAGTAATTATACCTGCAGACTACTGACCAGCCATCTGCCAAAATTGTTATAAATGTATATAATTATTATAGAAATAAATATATAATAGTAATAAATAGACGTTTATATCTCTAAAGCAACATTTTTTTTGGAAAAGCGTAGAGATAGGTTAACAAAGCTGTGCGCTTTAATTGATATATTCACACATTAATTTCCGTACCTTTCATGTAATATCACCATAATTAAAGATTAAATAGGTACCTACCTATCCATACCAATCCATATCCATACTTATCATATTATACTTAAATACGAAAGTGTGTGTCTGTATGTTACCCCTTCAGGCTTAAACCACTGAACCGATTTAGATGAAATTAGCTTAGATCCTGGAAGTACTTGTGTTAGTACTTTTAATCCCGAAATTCCCACGGGAACGAAGACTATGCCGGTGAAACCGCGGGGCACAGCTTAGTTCCCTATAATATAATTGTTGAGTTAATAATTAATATCGAGCGTCAATAGAAAGCTTATTAATTCAATTCATATTTTGTGGCTTGTGCAAGTGCTTGGGACTCAGGCAAGTGGCAAGGAATTTCTTGGGTAGAAAACAAACACTAAAGGCTCGTACACACCTAAAGTATTAGCTAACACCATAATTATGCCTAGAATTATGCTGTTGACCCAGATCTGCATTAAGGCAAACCGGGGGGTAATGGCCCCGGCTGCATATAACACGGGGGCGGCCAAATCATGGGTAAAAACATATTTACCGATGCTCATCTATTTCAATTTACTATGTACCTTTGGTGGTACATAGTCTGGTACAAAAAGGTGTAACAAATTATTAATTATTCGAGAATGACTTTATGTACCAGCACCAAATCCAATCATACATGAACTAAACTTGGTTTAATCAAGCTTACCTCTTCGTCTCACACAGAAACTTAAATTTACTATATAATAAGTTTGGGTGAGAATACGATCAATATTATTAATCATGCCCCATTTAAATTCCTCGATCCGGTCCCTGTGTTTCGGCCATAACAGTGTTCACATTGACTGACTTCCGGTGCTGCCATAGACAGTATGCCTGCTTTTTTCTTTCTTCTCAATTAAACTCGCATGTTAAATGTATTTGCCAGTGTCAAATTTAACTAATTTTCAAGTTTAGTAAAGTTCTATTAGTCAAAATTATGGCAGAAATAGTCTCTGCCTACCTCTACGAGAACAAGGCTACAGGGAACAAGGCTATAGCCTTGTTATCGTTTTTACACATAATAATACGGTTGTTTTACAGTGGGAGCGTCTCGGCCGGGGGCATAGCTGAATAACAAATTTTTCACTGTGGGTGTGTACCTGAACGGGTAGAAATTAATTGAGGGCTAATATAATTGAGGGCGCCACTTGCTCTATGTATGGCAATACATTACTGTGTTCGGGTCTGAAGGACAATGTTACCAGCGAAATTACTGGGCATGACGTAATTCAACAACTCATATCTCAGGGTGGCAGGCGCAGTTCAGTGCCGCGCAGAATTTAGAACTTTAAAACACTGGGTGGCACTGTGTCTGATATGGGCAATCATGATGCTTACCACCAGGCACCTGATTTGCTCGTCTTGTCACTCACTATCATAAAAAAAAAACTTTATTACTTATAAACGATTTTGATACTTTGCAATTTTAATTTATTTTCTATAGTTTTTACCTCTCTAGTAGTAGATATGGATACAAGTAACTACTACCCGACGAAAAAAGGGGTCTATATAACTCGTTCATCTAGAAATTATAGTCAATAAATAACAAATCGAACTTGGAATCCTATTTCATAAAAATTAGGATCAGGATAAGGATTGGTAATATCCTCAATAGTGAGCGCAAGCGCTACTGCTACGAATTTTCTCAGTCTGGATTTCTGCCTGGTTGATGGCAATAGTATCACCCCCTATTACATGAGAAAAAGACGTGATGTTATGTTTTATTACTCTAGTGGTTTTAGAGCACTTGGATTTCCTGTAGTTTCATATGTCGGCCTATGGATTTCCGAAGTTTTCTTTAGCATAGTGTATTTAGATAAGGTAGATAGATTGTAAGAAGGTAGCTGTATTGTTTAGTCTTTAATGAATAAAAGCCACTGCCCTTTTACCACTAATAATTAAAAAATATCAAAGAACTGTTCTTTCATAAAAGTATTTTTATTTTAACAAAGCATTTTGTAAGAACTTTTTTTGATTACTATTAAAGTTATAGAAAAAATACAAGTGTTACATTAAGTATGGTTCGCAAGCTATGTATCACCGGTATTGTGTTTTTTTACTTAATATCTTCTTAATTATATAATATTCATAATCTATTAAACTGTATACTAAAATAAAACGTTTTTAAATGAACTAGATTGTATAAAAAATAAAACATTATTAAGAGATTAATCCCAATTTCTCATAAAATATTTCGTAAATGCTCTCTGCTTCCACCGTAAAAAATATCGTTTCGTTATACACTCCATAATATAGAGAGTGTAAGGATTTCTTTCTTCACAGCATATAAATAATGATTTTTTTGCCGAATGGCGCACTTGTCAAAATCGTATAACTGTATTTTGGCCGGACTTTTCTGTGTTTTGCAGGAGATCCGAATTCTCCGTTATTTTTTACTCTCTCTATAGCGATTCTTCTATCAGAATGATTTTGATACACCTAAAACATAAAAATAATATACAAAATATTAAAGTTTTTAAGCTACATCTAGCACACGTGTGCCACGTACGCCGGTTCTGGGCGCGTCGGAGCGCATACATTTTATTTGGCGACTAGCTGTTTAGAGCTACATTACGCACACGCATTAGGCGTGGATCTAATGTAGCTCTAAACAGCTAGTCGCCATACAAAATGTATGGGTTCCGACGCGACCAGATCGGCGTACGTAGCACACGTGTGCCAGATGTAGTTCTAGCTTTACTTTAATAAGGTACACAATAAGATAGGATAATGTTTGAAATTTTTATTTATTTTTTGTTCAATTCCTAGTCTTAAAGTATTTTCAACTTTTAAAATGCAGTTGCCTTTTTAAAATAAATACTTATTAAATATACTCTTTGATTTTATTATATTTTCTCTTTCTTAAATTCATAGATAACATAAATTAATAACAGGCTCGTAGAAACTGTCCAAACGGTGGGCTCTAAGTTCTATAAACTCCGCCGTACAAATAGACCTCAAAAATTGTCCGATCACACCCTGAGCCTCATGGCTGAGCGACGCTTGCTACGATTTCAGTCTCCCGATGATGCTAATAATTGGCGGATGAATAACTGGCAAAGGTGTGGTACTTCCCCAGGCGGCCTCCTGCAAAAGAGGCCTACCACTACAAGACATTATTCCGAAAGAATTTTCCACAATTATTCTACCTACTACTTCGTCATCTCATTAACATCTCAGCCATAGGACGTCCACTGCTAAACATAGGCCTCCCCCACAGATTTCCATTCAGTTTTGTTACGTATTAAGTGTAAGTCGCTTACTACAACTCGATTTCTGGACTAATGTAACTGGGCCCTTCTATAATCAACTTCCGGTCCATGTAGATAAAAAGGCGTTGTGCTGGCAACACTACACAAACACTGCTTGGTTTGTGTGAACACTAAATCGTCTATTCTCTATGATTAAAGTTTTAGACAACAGAATTCTTAAAGGCAATTTTCTGCCGATAATTATTGTGTTGATTAAAACTTTAGATGTGGACAAGGGGTAAAACTTTGCTAATGACACGTAGGGATATAGAACATCAAACGAAGGAAATTAACGAAAAGTGCTTTTGAATGTTGAATACAAGCAGCAATCTTCTACAGCTTGATAACTAAACTATAATATAAATAAGCAACACTACAACAGATTTTAAAATTCAAATCTTTGATAAAACATACAACAAATCACAATCTATACACAAAGCTTATATATTAATAATATACATAGATATATTATTTTTAAGTTTATACTTATAATTTTATTTTATTAACTTTAATATATCTATAAAATAGTATAAAGAAAGCTTATCAACTTTATCTAGACACGGTGAGTGTGGTCCTGACACACGGCAGTGTCTTGAGCAATTATTAATCTCTTTGGTTTTGAACTACAGTGCTGAAGCATAGTGCAATAATAAAAGCTTGTAAAATTATGTATGTTGTCCGCCGTGTTCGCAAAGCAAAGTAAAGAATGGCATTATTTTTATTTACCGCAAAATCTATCAAAGGCTCAAATAATAAGGGTTAATTGGAAAATGAAGCAGCTGTTTGCTGCTCCATTAGCTATATAAAAAAGCTATTAAAGCTATTTATAAGCTATTTAAAAAGCACGCTGTGTTTATTCTACTGTCATTATTGAGCTGTTGTCATTGCCATTATCATTAAAGGCCTTCTGTCAGCTAACAGACAGCTGTAGCGTTATTTGTATTCTATGGGTCAGTGGTCAGCTGCATAGTATTAGTGATGGACAATGAAAAAAAAAATCGATGATTTTTTCGATATGGCATCGGATAGTGGCATCGATATATCAAAATATACATGATGTTTCCCATACATCGATTATTTTTATCTATATGTAGGATGTGTATGTGATGTAAATATATAAAAAAACAGGCACTTGTTATAAAAGCTTTATTACACCTATATTTTACAAGCTAACAAAAATGTTGTGGACAAAAAAAGAATATATAAAACAAAATTGATTTTTTTTCTGTGTGCTATGAAGTGGGAAGGCGGAAAGCGAGAGAGAGGTTGGCCATTTGACATTTGACGTTTGACACTGACATTAATTTGACACTAACTTTAAACTTTATTGGACGAAAAACCTTGCGTGTGCCAATGAATTAAACTTGACTTTATTTAAAGAGAAAAATATAGTATTTAACCGTATAAAGTGACTCCATTCATTTAAAAAATATTTAAAGTAGGTTTGTCGTTTGGTTGGTAATACCGTTTTATTTTTAATACCAGTAAAAAAAAAACCAAAACAATTACACATTATAAAATAAAAATCTATTAAATTTTTTTTTTTTTTTAATTAATAATCGTTCATATAAAATCGGTTTTGAGGAATAATTATCGATTTTTTTTATAATCGATATTTTTTTCACATCCCTACAGCTGACTGACAGCCGACAGCTCAATAAAGCGAATGCGAATGTTGTTTTTAGTTTATGATTTATTAAAGGAGATATGAGTTTTATTTCAATATTTATTGTAGTGTTGCTTATTATAATAGTTTAGTATCATGCTGTAGAATATATATGATTGTTGATTGTGTTCAAAATTCAAAAGCATTTATTGGTTAATTTCCATCGTTTGATGTCCAATCTCCCAACGTGATATTGGCAAAGTTGTGGTGTTAAAAACACTTTCACAAGCCACAAAATAAGAATTGAATTGAATTGTGATTTCAAGGAAGTGACACAGAACAGAGAGGGAAGTGATTTGTGAAATTAAAATTAATTTCGATACGATAAAATAAAAAAAATGCTCGAAACAGGCCGTCTTCTAGTCCTATACGGTAGCCAAACTTTCACAGCACAAGAAGCGGCGGAAAGAATATGGCGCACGACAAAAGCTCTCGGTTTCCGGGGGCCGGTACAAGCCATGGATGAATACCCAATCTCTAGATTAATTCAAGAAGAATTCGCTATATTTGTGTGCGCAACGACAGGTCAAGGTGACGAACCTGATAATATGAAGCGATTCTGGAAGTTTTTGCTTAGAAAAAGTCTGCCTTCAAACTCTTTGGTGAAGTTAAAGTTTGGTGTTCTTGCGTTTGGTGATTCAACTTATACTAAGTTTAATTTTGTTGGAAAGAAATTACACAAAAGATTATTGCAGCTGGGAGCCACAGCTTTGATGGATATTGGTAAGATGTTATTTTAAAATAATCATGAAATGGGTGTGTGTCACAGCACCTTTGGTACCTAAGAATTATTATTATAAAAGAGTAAAGTAGAGATACTATGGTAGGACAAAAGTGCATAAGTACATTATATAGGTACCTACATAGATTGCTATTATAACTTCCTTTTACCTCTGTCAAAACCAGCTAAAATACATTAAACCATTTTACAACATGTCATACTTTTTTTTGCCAATGCAAAGTTTGTATTTCCAAATTATGCATTTTATTTTTTCCTATTAGGCCTCTGTGACTACCAACACGACCTGGGCCATGATGGTGTAATGCAACCATGGCTTAAAGACTACATTTCTCATATAAAAACCTACTTTCCGAACATAAGAATGGACAACATCAAATCGAGTTTTATGCCCCGTTTCAAAGTGACTTTACTCAAGGAAGATACAGAAGAACAGTGTGATTTTGATATTTATTATGGAGATGGCATAAAAGATGATTTCTTGGATCCTAAGTTGCTTGAAGTGAAGAGCAACTTGAGGACTACATGTGAAAGTCATTTTCAAGTGAGTTTCTTTTTAAATATTTTTATAGTCTATACTGTACTCACTACATTTGGCTGTGGCGAATAAGTTGGCAAGCGTGTTGGCTTGGCTTGATATGGGTTCACAGGCCCAGTTTGATGTTTTTCATAGTCATTGCTCCAACAAATTACTCTATAGAATCAGCCACAAAAAATACCACAGGACTTCAAGTCTAATTCTCATGCAGTTCTCTGCAACTTGATGCCAATACACCTATTTTGCGTGTGGGTAGGATTTGATTCCTAACTCGAGCCACCCTAGCTTTGAAGAATATCAGCAGCCCTTTCAGATTGCCGACAATCTCTGTGAGCGACCCCGGGGGTTCCGAGGTACTGTGCCCAGTATGCTGCTACTCCTGTACACTTGAAAAGGACAGCTGTCTCCTCCACCTCCATTCATGCTCGGCATAGAGGGCTGTCTGTAACACCATCTGTAAAAAGTCTGTAAAAAGTTCTTTGACTTACATTGTAAAAGAGATAATAGCCTATAGTATTGATTTTCTTTCAAAGGCACTAAAAAGTGTACCTAAAACCTAAACCTACAGCTACTAATTTTATGCATAATATATTGTGATTAAATATGTGTGTTTAAAAACTAACATTCTTTGTAGTTAATAATTCAAGACACCTGTATTTTATAATGTATTTCAACTCTGTTAAATTATTCAATCTTGTTCTTTTGCTTCAGGATGTAAGACTAATAACATTTAAAACAACAGGAGACCAAGTTTTAGATTACAGCCCTGGTGATGTTTTCAATATAAGACCGAGGAATTCCAAAGAGGATATTGAAGACCTCTTTAGTATTTTTGAGACTCACAACTTAGACATTAAACCACATTACAGGTTGCTAGTTGAAGAGTGCCATGATGGTGAGTGGTGATTTTTGAAACTGATTTTTTTATAATTTAATATGTAACTAGCTAACGATCTAGTCGTGCGGCGTTATGACAAAAAAAAACAAATTGCGTTTTGTTTCTTCTCATTTCTCATATACAAAAACGTGTACAATTTACATCGTGCGCGCAATCAAAATATTCTCTATGATTACCAGCTATGCAATATCGAAACGCACAAGTGTAGCGTCAATAAACTGTCAACGTCAAAAACACGTGTATTTTAAAAACGTCAATTTGCCTTGTTTTTTAAACGCGGCGTGCGAAATCAAAATGTTTTACATCTAAAATTAACGTTATTTAGCTATAAAATAAAATAAATCGAGATGTTACGACGACAGGCGCGTTTGCGCCGTGAATATTTGTACAGAAAATCGGCAGAGGACAAACAGAAAAGTATTCAAGCTAAAAAAGACCAGTTGAAAAGAAGTTTGGAAGAAAACATTCCGATTCATGGAGACCTCAGGAAAGAGGCACTGCAATTACAGAAGAAAATTGAATATGAAGATCAAGGTAAGATATATTTGTGTTATTTATTCCAACCAAAACTGGTTTGTAGTGTAATTAGATGGCTTAAAATTATAACCTATGTTTTTGTTGTCATGTTAATATAACACTTCAAGCTGCTTCTCTCTTCTTCCTGCTTGGTTGTATGGAAGAAATTGCTCTTAGCGATAAGGCTGACTATTGTTACTCCAATTATTATCAAGGTTATCATTAGACTTATTATTATTAGAAATGTGGTTCCCTCTATAATATTACAATAAGTATTGTTTTTGGACATAATTTACATTTAACTTGTTAATTCACATGTCAAGTTGACATTGTGAAATTATTGTTTTTTTTTTATAGTGAGTGACAAGACGAGCAAATCAGGTGCCTGATGGTAAGCATCATGATTGGCCATATCAGATACAGTACCACCCAGTATTTTAAAGTTCAAAATTCTGCGCGGCACTGCACTGGACTGTCACTGAGATATAGAGTTGTTGAATCTCGGTAATTTCGCTGGTAACATTGCCCTTCATACCGGAACACAGTAATGTTTGCACATTACTGCTTGGCGGATGAATAACTGGCAAAGGTGTGGTACTTCCCCAGGCGGCCCCCTGCAAGAGAGGCCTACCACTACAAAAAATTCTAATTGTATAGTAATTTTTAAGCTTGCGGTCTGTTTGGACTGAATCTTATATTGTACTAAACTCATTTTGAATGAATGATAAAATCACTTTTTCCCAAAATGACTGATTTTCCAAATGTCTCTGTTTATGGATGTCTGAAATAAAACTGTCAAACAGAAGTACAATCGAATACACTTTTTTATAATAAATATTTAAAAAAATAATATTACATTTTCGTAGCAAATAAATCTTTATACAATAAAAAATGATCAGTGATAATAATAATAAATAATATTGGCGTAATAAGGGCCTTACTGAGTGCTGGTAACAAAAATTTACCCTCATGATGCTGCCTATAAAAAAACCGGGAAATAAATATATTTTCGTGTCCTAGGATTGGGAACTAGTATTCTCAGCGATTTATTTCCCAGAGATACACTTTTATAAAACTACACTTTTATTACTGGAAAATACTTTTAAAATTCAGTAGTATTTACTTTTAAGTTATTCTTCTTAGGTACACTTTTTGGATAAAAAACTGTTATGCATAAAATATATAATTCAATTTTGTGCTCTTCTTTATATATATTTTTTTTTAATCTAGAGGTCACCATTAGCTATTTTATCCTTGGAGACTGTTGTTGAAGGTAAATTGACACAAACAAAACTTATGATTCGTGTGTCAAAATTTTCGGATAAAACAAGCAGAGACATACTGCATTAATTAAAAACACTACTAATGCATCAATGGATATGTTTAAGAATTTGTAAAATAGTAGATCTCATTCATGACAAAATTGACATGGAGCAGTGCCTGTGATGCCTCTACTACATATACGTTTAAAAAAACAATATGGATTACAAAGCATGTCATTTAAACGTGACTTCATATTTTGTAGCGTTTTAGTTACTTATTTAAGATTTGCATTTAAAACAATTACACTCACTTTTTCACCTGAGTGAAGACATATGTAAATAAAGATATTTAAAAACTCCCTCCGCTTTTTCCTGTTCCATTATGAGGTCATAATCACCTGTCTGTCTGTGACATATTCACTGTGACGATTCCAATGAGGCTGCGAACACGATATATTTGACAACTGTCCCATCTGTACCTGGTGCTGTAGCATCAAGTCCAGGTTACCAAGTCGGACCACTGGAAGTTGCAAATATCTCTCCAGCTAGAAAAGAGCTGAAAATCTTCAAACAACTGAACCTATTTTCATGAAAAACATTCTCGATAACGACAAAACATTAAAGTTTCCGAAATAATTTTTATTCTAAGCCCGAAATATTGTAAAAAATATTTTTAATTACACAGGAAAGATAGCTTACTTATTTTCTCCATTTAAAAATGTTGTCAATTCACTAAAAGGTGTAAAAACTCAGGCAAGGATTGTATATTATGATTGTATCTGATTGTACCTGTCCCGTCAGACATTACCAATATCCGACATTCGTAAACAAAGACATTTGGAAAATCAGTCATTTTGGGAAAAGTTGATTTTAAGATTCGTTCAAAATGAGTTTAGTACAATATAAGATTCAGTCCAAACAGACCGCAAGCATTTTTAATTTGTCATGATGATTATGCTATTGTTTTATGTGATTTAATAATAATAATAATTGTATTGATTAGTGGAAGTGACTGTAGCCATATTAATTTTGAAGAAACAGGTCCTAAAAACTCCTCAAATATTCAGGTCCCCAACGCGCAGCAGTGATAGGTGGATTCAGCGGCGGAGCCAACACGTTGAGTTCACAGGATGATGAGTACAGATATGCTGGAGTAGAGGATCCTAAGATCATGATCACCACTTCAAGGGAACCTAGTGCTCGGCTCAAGATGTTTGTTAAGGAACTTAGGTAAGGATTTAAGGGTGGAAGAAGTGATCACACTGAAATCTATTCGGGAGGGATTTTTATTTTTATTCTAATTTTTTTTGGGGCTATTCGGGGAGGGATCACTTCAAAGATTTCACATGTTTCATTATGGTTTTGTGTAAATTGCCTGAAATATGACAGTGATTGCGGCTGTCTCGGTTTAGTAGTTTGCAAGTGCTACTGTTGCTCATGAAGTACCGGGTTTGATCCTCAGGTCAGGCAAATAGTATTATTATTTTAGATTTGGACCCTGGAATAACATGAAAAGTACTTTTTATCCCGAAATTTCCCACAGGAAAGAAGACTATGTGGGTGAAACCACGGGGCACAGCTAGTTGATTATTATTTAATGTTATTCTTTAAAACTTATATTGACTGTAAAATCACATCACAAGCAAAACTTCGTAGACTCAGTGCTGATTATCTTCATTGACATGCAAAAGTGTCAGATTATGACCAATTTGAATAAATCTGAATTTGAGTTTATACCTTTTAACCTTTAACAATATAAAACTTTCAGGTTAATATTCCCAAACAGTCAGCGAATGAATCGTGGTGGATATGAGATGTCGCAATTGATACATGCATGTCGAGCCAACGAGGTGACAGACTTCATTGTGGTGCATGAACATAGGGGTGTGCCTGACAGCTTGGTAAGTTTACATCTTACATAATATGTCACCATCTCTACTCGTGGTTGCCATAAGAGCCGGCTAACCGTCAATAAGACCGCCATTTATTGTTACTCACATTTTAGTTTTTTTAAGTTTCATTTTGTTAATTTTCTGTATTGTGGTATCAATAATAGTATCATCTGATCTAATTACTGTATATTATAAAATCCTAAATGATGACTGACATGCAACGCAGAGCCCGAACCACTGATCCTAGAGACTTGAAACTTGAAATGCAGGTTCTTTTCGTTGTCTTGACGTGTGCTAAGCAAGGATTTTTAAAAGTTCAAATTCTAAGGGGTCCAAAATGGCGTCAGTCTCGCAATAATGAAATAAAATTCCCATATTTCATTATTGCGAGCGTTAATCTAAGGGTTATCAGATCTAGATGACGGACTATAGTGTCCTCTGCGTAAAAACCATCAAACTTCACTCGTAAACATCTGCCTACCCCTTCGAGAAAAAGGAGTGATTGTCTGTTATGTTTACATTTTTCTAGGTAATCTGCCACCTCCCCTACGGTCCAACCGCCTCGTTCACCCTCTCAGGCGTGGTGATGCGTCACGACATACCAGACATAGGACCCATGACGGAGCAATACCCACATCTTATATTCCATAATTTTAAGACACAACTGGGTAAGAATTTCATTTATAAAGCATATTAGAGTACCGACTGTTTCCTATATGTGTGGGCAGTCGTTAGTTCATCGTGAAACTACGACAATATGGGTTGTCCACATAACCCATATGAATTGACTCAAGCAGTGTAAAAAGCTTAATGTCCATCTCTGGTCACAAATGAGCAGCATGCTGGCCAAAAGTCCATAATACCAAAAAATCTGTCTTTTCATCAAACTATTTTCCATTTCATATTTTTGTAGCCAGGTTTAAGATAAAAAAGTGATTAAATAAAAAGTATTTTCAGTAACTTTGACCACGATAATATTATGAGCCATCATCACAGATCACTATAATTATGGCCATCATGACAGTTTTTATTTCTCAGTAGCGCCTATGGAGTTTGATGAAAAAAGGTTGGTCATAAAAGTACTCAATGAAAAACTAACAAATAAAAACTTTTTGGTTAAAGTATGCTGGAATGGGGGAACATTTTCGAATAGTTTTACATTTAATTTTAAGAAGTTTTTGGTTACACATTTTTAGGCTGGGTACAAAAATATTAAATGAAAAATAGTTTGATGAAAAGGCAGATTTTTTGGTATAATTGTCTTTTTGCCAGCATGCTGCTCATTTGTGGCCAGAAGTGGACATTGAGCTTTGCCAATCAGCTGTTCCATTTTCTATGGGAAGTCGAATTTTTACACATTGTATATACAATTTTTGACCAAAGGAATTTCCTTCCAGGTTTAAGAACAATGAGTATCCTGAAGTACCTATTTCCAGTACCCAAGGCGGACTCTAAGCGTGTGATTACATTTGCCAACCATGATGATTATGTCTGCTTCAGGCAACACACCTATAAAAAGGTAAATATTTTCGTTAAATAACCTCAGCGCCTCAGTCGCACAACAAGCTATCGAGAGAGCTATGCTCGGGATTTCTTTATTAACTTTTTTACATTGTACGGAGATTTATAATGTATTATGATATATAATATTGCATTCATGGTCCAACGGGAATATGCCCGGCTTTAAATCCGGAGTCCCTGGATCGAATCTCACCATGTGGACTTTTCGCCTGGACGCTACCGTGTTTCGTTTGGCACGTTAAACTGTAGGTTCCTATAGTATCCTATAAGATATGTAGGGGGCAGTCGTTAGCTCATGTCGGAGGTCTTGTAGGAATCTTGGCGACCTGAAACTCTGACAATATGGGTTGTTCACATAACCCTATATGGGTTACATTACACTCTTACACTGCACCTATTACACTGCTCTTAATTTTATTTGCTACTGCACTTTATTTGAATTTATACTCTAACATAACGCTGTTAGTTTTTTTTTTTATGTTAATGAATGACAAGACGAGCAAATCAGGTGCCTGATGGTAAGCATCATGATTGCCCATATCAGACACAGTGCCACCCAGTGTTTTAAAATTCAAAATTCTGCGCGGCTCTGCACTGCGCCTGCCACCCTGAGATATTAGTTGTTGAATCTCATCATGGCCAGTAATTTCGCTGGTAACATTGCCCTTCAGACCGGAACACAGTAATGTTTGCACATTACTGCTTGGCGGATGAATAACTGGCAAAGGTGTGGTACTTCCCCAGGCGGCCCCCTGCAAAAGAGGCCTACCACTACAATAAAGTATAAGTATAAATTCAAATAAAATTATTATTATATATTAGTAGGATAAGTAGGATATTAATATGTGTATGTGCAAACAGGCGAAGTGTGGGTGTGGAACCACAGTAGGTGTGGGCTATAGGATTGGGTCATGGGTACACCTCTGTTTCACCCTTTGGGGAAAAGGTGTGACATTATGTTATTAATAATGTGATATTTTCTTTTTGTTTTCAGTCCGGCAAAGACATCGATCTCTCAGAGATAGGTCCTAGGTTCCAAATGCGGCTGTTCTCAATAAAGCTAGGAACGTTAGACACACTAGATGCTGCGGACACTGAATGGGCACTTCGACCATACATGAACACTGCTGCTAAACGTAGATTTCTGAGCGAAGAAGATGGCTGGCAGGAAGAACAGGAATAACTTGATATTATAATAAACATTTTGTATGGAAAAGTGTTGTTTTCATTTTTACAATATCCCACTTCTGAATTAGCTTTCACTCTAATATCCCACTTCTGAATTACTTTTCACTCTAATATCCCATTTCAGAATGTCCCTTCACTCTTAATATTCTCAACTGCGGTCTACATTTTATTTCTCTTTAAAATTAGTTCCTAAATCCTAATATAAATGGTAATTTAAGAAGTTACGAAACTATTTTAAATAAATTAAGTTACTTTAGAATCTGAAATAACTCAGGTAATCCATTACATCCATTTATAAGAACTAAGTACCTATAGTCCATCAGATCTAAGAAGTAGTTTGACAGTTTTTATTTTGCCTTGTTTGAAGGACTGTAATTTAAATTAAGTGATTATCTTGTTAATTCCAATGGTTTTAACGATGAAGGTTAGCAAACTTTTGTTAGTTACGCCTATTCAGTTATTAAAAAAAAATCAGAAGTAAGAAACGTCAAACGGTACTTCTTAGATTTGATGGACTATAGCCTAAAATAAGTAAAAAAACATAATTATAAAAATTAGTATATTTTTACAGATATGCCCGTGCCACACTTCCTTCAAAATCCACTAACAGTGTACCAAATAGCAGAACAATATTGGGATCTAAAGGCGTACCCTACACAATACGTCTTCTCTCTTCTAGCACTAATATCGGACGATAAGCTAGAGAGAGACAAATGTATTGAACTAAGTTCACCTGAAGGACAGGAAGATTGGCTGAATTATTGTAGAAGGCCTAGGAGAACAGTGCTTGAGGTTGGTTAAAAAGTTATTACGTTATCCGCTACTGCATAAGTGTTTATGATATTTATTTAAGGTCGTTGATTTCCATACAAAGTGGAATTACACAAATATGTAGAGAGAGAAAATAATTTTCCGTTCATGAGTGTGGTTCGCTCATAATCTGGCCTTTATTTGGGTTAAATCATATTTGGTTGAAGAAAACCGTAATATTATTGCCTCTCACATTATATGGAAACGAAACCCCCTTAAACCAAAAAAATAGGAACATAATACAAAATTAAAACTAATCTAGAACAAAACCTCATACTACTACTAAAATCTGGTATACTTACCCTCGGTGGAGGGGAAAGTGTCCAGAATGCTGTCTGAATATTCCCTTTCGATGCAGATGTTAAAATCTTTGGGCGAAATACAAGCCAGTGTTCTGGTCACCTGACGTAATAACTGGCTCAGTAATAAAGCTGGCTGAGCTTGAGGTCTTGAATTCGATTCCCAGGTCAAGAAGACATTTTTCAAAACAAAAGTCAATAAAGCTTAATATATAATAATTTATGGCTAGGCTGCCGCGAGCGCCAATATTCCGAGGGTTTGCGGCGCGTAATCTGTACACGCCATTACGTTTTGTACACAGAACTTTTGCGTTTTGTTTCCCTTGAAGTTGTTAGGCAGAGGTGTACCAAGGACCCAGTCCCATTTTATAGTAATTAACGCATGCTGCGTTATGGCGTGTCAATATTACGCGCTGCAAAGCGTAATCTGGATGCCATAACGCATGTTTTATACCCTGCAGCTCGATCCAATGAATCCTCCTTATAATGGTTAGGTTTGTTTGGATGGATGTGGTAACTCTTTCACGCAAAAACCGATTGGGCTAAAAATTCGGTATATAATTAGTTTAGACCCTGGAATAACACCTGACGATGACTACGCGGGTGAAACCGCGCGGCACAGCTAGTATGTTATCTTAGTTGTAAGATTCGAATCCATGGTCTCAGAATTAGAGATGGACACATTGCTATTCCCTTAATCTTTGATATTCATCCTTTTCAGGTTCTCCACGATTTCCATAAATCCGCCTCAAAATTAACCATAGAAATACTATTCGAGTTATTCTCAACAATCAAACCGAGATCATTCTCCATAGCAAGTGGATGTACCCAATCAAAAGGCCAAGAACTTCAATTATTAGTAGCCGTAGTCAAATATAAAACTAAATTGAAAGAACCGAGGCTGGGGTTAGCTTCGAATTGGCTGAAGATTATGAAAACTGGTGAAAGAGTTTACGGATGGATCAAAAAAGGGACTTTTAAGTTTCCTGATGCTGTAAGTAATGTAATACAGAGAAAAATAACGAATGCACAGGGGAAAACGGTCATTGACCGCTAGGCACCAAACTAAACCATTTAATTGACATGGTATCGCTTCCGGTACTTTTACGTATCGCTTTCTCATCTACCCATTTACAGCATTCCGTGGTACAGGGTAGTGAATGGCGCGTCATGTTCTGGACTGTCATTCTCACTTCTGAATTCACTTTCACTCTTATATTCCACTTCTGAATTCACTTGCACTCTAATATCCCACTTATGAATACACTTCACTCTAATATCCCACTTATGAATACACTTCACTCTAATATTCCACTTCTGAATACACTTTCACTCAAAATATTCCCCTTTTAACTCTTATACCATATTTTGACTGGCTAAGTGGTGCATTCAGAGCCGCGAATTAGATCCCAGGCAGGTCATACATATATGGGCATGGCAGCATGTCTGTTTGTGTCTGGGTGTTATATATGTATGTTAGTCGTCTGGTCACCATAACACAAACTCTAAGTTGGAACCAAAATACAGTATAATGTGGAAGTTTTTGTATTACCTTTCACCCTAATATCCCAATTTTTAATTCCCTTACACTCTAAAATCCCACTTCTGAATCCCTTTTCACTCTTTTTCAGTCAATACCTCATATAATGATTGGACCAGGCACAGGGTTGGCACCATTCCGTAGTTTCCTACAAACAAAACACACCAACGT
The DNA here is from genome assembly GCA_947063395.1 of Hemistola chrysoprasaria. Lineage (NCBI taxonomy): Eukaryota > Metazoa > Arthropoda > Insecta > Lepidoptera > Geometridae > Hemistola > Hemistola chrysoprasaria. Next base: position 9,307,338 of record OX346730.1, read on the forward strand.
ACATTTATTCTTTGGATGTCGTTATAAAGACAAGGATTTCCATTGCAAAGACGAGCTGATGACCATGGTTGATAGAGGGATGTTGAAGTTGTACTGTGCCTTCTCAAGAGATCAGGATAATAAAGTGTAAGTCAATTTATCTATATATTTTTACTTTTACACGATAGGTTAGGCGTCAATCAAAAACCATCAATCATGGTTGATACTACATGATGGACGCTAATTTTTACGTCAATCTTCCTTGATTGACGCATTTTCGCATATAATAAATTAGTAGGATTTATGCAAAACTTTTAGTTACGAAAATGTGAAACCTCGCGGCGCCATAATACTAAAAAAACTTCAAACCAATATGGCCGCCATGAGTGTTGCTAGTGCACAAAGATCCACATTTATTATGGTAGTTTTACGATAAACCTATTATTTTATGTAAATGAATTTTCAATTTACAGTTACGTTCAACACAAGATCACAGAAAACAGCGAACTTCTATGGGATTTGGTTCACAATCAAAACGCTTATATTTTTATATCAGGCAATGCGAAAAACATGCCCGATAATGTAAGAGACGCATTTATAGAAGTATTTCAATCTGGAGGCTTGGGTCTAGAAGATGCTAGAAGTTATTTAAAGAATATGGAAAATGTAGGGAGATTGCAAGTTGAAACGTGGTGATTTATGTAAAATAATATGTAAATTATTATGTTATTAAATTAATAGCATTATTAAAATTATCTGAATAAATTATACGAATTTAATTATGAGTGAGTTGATTATCTTTTTGCCTAAGTTCCTATAGAAAAAGTGTTGCAAGCATTAATTTAAGAAAAGGGGGCATGAGACTGGCTTCTCGAAAATGGAAAGCTCAAATTAGGTCCACGTACGTCAGTAAAGTTAATTGTCTCGTTCGCGCTTCGGTCTTAGGTACGTTTTTCTTTGTTGTTTCAAATTTCACATGCCAGTTGAGTAAGCGCTGAGAGGACGTACCCTATCTCCCCGTTTCTATAAATAGATGGTTAAAAGTAAAAAATAGCTTGATACTCGACGGCTGAGCAAAAATATTATTTTGGCCATATTTCCATAAATTAAGATCTAAGAGGGTATTTGATTAAGGCAAACGGCTAAGCGACATAGATAATCCACCACCACCCATCGTCCTTCCAGCATCTAAGTATAATTCTTGGTGCATGGTTGCCTGAAAGAGATCGCTCTGAGCGATAAGGCCGCCAATTGTTACACGTTTTCTAGTTTTAATGTTTGATTTTTGTTTTCTGTACTAATTCTGATACCAATAAAGAGTTTTCTTTACTATTCTATAATCTAAGATGATTTGTTTAAAGTTAAGTCAAGTTTTAAGTGTTAAGTCTACCTATTTAATTCATAAAAAATAATAGAATGTCGCTTATAATTCCGAGTTTTTTAATAAAACCCTTAATTTTTAGAGGCGATTTGAATATATTTTTCTAAATAAACCAGCTGATTTATTCGGTTACTACAGTAACTACTTCACCTACTACCTAAAGTATTTTTTTAAACTGAACATTTAATGTTTTCTCTTATTAAAAGTACGAGTTTAAAAATCCACTTTTTGCTTAATTTTTCTCTCAATAAAATATGACCAAAAACTTGAATTTTGTTCTGCTGTGATGACGGACTTTTTGAGGAAGATAATGAAAACAACTTTTGTTAGAAAATGTATTTATTATTGATCAGTTAGAGTTGGGAAGTCCCCACAGCTTGAGGTTGCCAGCCTCGCGCTTCCTCTCCGGCGGCTCCTTGTCGTCACAAGCGAACGCTACTAGGTAACGCGACGGGTGCCACGACACTGTGAACGTTGACGCTTGGACTGGGATCTCTGCTACTTTTTCACCTGGAAGTTGAGCAAAATTATGTTTTGCTATGAATACGACTTCCCCGCACAAACTCTGATTGTAAATGATAATAAATTTCTTAAACCATTTACAATCAGAGCAAATTTCCAGCATTCAATAATGTAATTCGGAATGAGACACCAGTTATAGTTATAGGTTCCTCATTATATTTCAATCCAAAAAAGAATTACTTTGGACTAAAATATTATGATTAAAATCCAAAATATAGGTATTTTCAAATATAACTCAAATTATTTTGGACTAAAATATAATTCGGGACCTAGATAACTTTCCATTCCAAGTATCATAATTGTATTTTGGAAACTTGCTCAGATATTAAATAATTTAGGTACTAAGTTTGTAATGGAGAATTCGTTGGTCGCTGCCCCGTTAAATCTTAACCACAGATTATATTTTTATTTTTAATCAAACTATCGAGTGACTTACTCGATACACTGTAATCGATAATTTTCTATTGATTAATTTGAGTCGATTCCCAACATTGTTCCGACCCTAGAGTTGTATTAAAGAATAAATGCTTTATGTGAATATGAATTGCTGCTTATGTTCAAAATTCAAAAGCATCCTTGGTTAATTTCCTTCGTTTGATGGTATATCTCCCTACGTGTCATTGAAAAAGTTGTGTTGTATAAAAGCACTCACAAGCCACAAAATAAGAACTGAACTGAAAGAATAAAGAACATAAACCAACCAGTCTCAGTATCTCCTATATCAATGATGTGGTCCTCGCTGGCCGACGCGAGCAATCTGCCATCGAAGCTGAACGATAACGTTCTCACCGGCCATTCCAATCTAAAACAATTACTTTGTCTTATAAAGAGCGTACCTATCGAGAAAGTTGACACAATCCTATAAAAATTTAACAAATCGGTGTTTGTGATTCCCCTGTCTACTTCAAATATGGCCGTATCTTTTGATTTCGTGGACTTAGAAGTTTGATTTTTTTACAGACCATTCTTTCTTTCTTCTTTCTTACAACTAAGTGATCCTATAAGTGTTCCTTTTTCCTTTGGGGTGCGGAACCCTAAAAATGGCGCAGATTACTAATAGTTACTTTGAAAACGCATTTGTATGAGCTGTTAAGGCCATCTGGGACAAACAGCATAACATGGAATTTAAAAAAAAGCTAAAGACGCATATACACCCCGTTTTTGGTCGATCACTTTGTTGTCCGTCTGTCAAGACACTTTTTCACGGGAACACGTGGAGGTATCAAGTTGAAATTGATATCAACTAAGATCTGCGGTCCCTTGTGGCTGTAAAAAATGATACTTCTAAGTTAACGCAATCAAAAGTTATGGCCATTTTACTGCTTATTTCCATACTTTGCGGAAGGGACTAAAAGCTCTAGGGTACTTCCTTTGTAACTAGATGGCGCAGTATATTTTAGAAGGCGGATTGTTTTTGGAATTGGATGCGTTATGTTCAGGTATCTAGGTATGGAACTCTGCACTATGCATACATATGTATCCGCCTTAACAATTTATTTGTCGCCATTTGACCCCATGACAGGCTTTGGACACTCCGCTGAAGATACAAGTCGCCGGGGCGTCCGTCTGGACGGTACAATTTCTATGGCCTAGACAGATAGAACAGATAGAGAGATAAGCGATTGAAAGAGAGGCAGCTTGTAGGTTAATATAACGATACTTAGTTAGGCGCTGTGCGACCTGAATTGCACTTTATTGCGTCGGAACTGGAGTCACTATTTAAATGGTTTTGTGGAGTGTCCCTTCTGTCCCTTAAGTATTCTGTGGCCATGTACAAGTCTCACCTAGAGAAGACCCTCAAACAAGCCAGCTCCTGTACGTCCCACAGAGAGACGAGAGCGTCGGCCGAGCCCGTGGCGAAGTACCGGCCGGTGGGGTCGTGCTCTATACAGATACACGTGCTCGGGTGGGCCTTCAACACTGTTTGTAGCTCTAGGGTTGGGTACCTGAACAAAAAACCATTCACTCGACATCATTTCCAATATTCCATACAAACTTTGAGGAACCAATGACAATAAAGATAGAAGAGATATAATTTCTTCATTATTGCTTCATTTTAAGTATAATAACATTTTTTTTATTTTATTTTATGATAGTGAGTTCAAGACGAGCAAATCAGGTGCCTGATGGTAAGCATCATGATTGCCCACATCAGACACAGTGCCATCCAGTGTTTTCAAATTCAAAATTCTGCGCGCAGGCATCTTTGTCCTCTATGTACTGTTGACTTTATAATAAGCCTTCTTTATAAAGTAAGAAACTTTACTATAGAAACATACACAGTTCCCTAAGATAGAGAAATAAAGTACACTTACGTCAATATATGAACGCAGCCCAGTCCATTCGTTAAATAGAAGAGGTCAGACGACTGATTCCATGATATCTCGTTGACTTCAAAATTGAATTTTTCCTCTACAACCTGAGGAAACGTTACACTTTTCAGTATGATCACATGTGAGAATACGTATGCCGTGAGATGCCAGATATAGAATAGTGCTCCACCCTCTCTACCTGTGGTTACCGTAAGAGTCGGCTAAGGTTTAACAGATCCAGAGGACGGGCAGCAGCGTCCTCTGCGAGAAAACATCGAACTGCGCGCCAACCCGCCTTCCAAGCGTGGCGAGTGATGGCAATCCCACTGTATGGGAGATATATGTCCACCAGTGGATTTCTACGGCTGAGATGATGTTGGCTGATGAGAATACATATAGTTTCAAATTTCAAATTTTATTTATTGACATATACCTATGTTACAGCATATTTATATGTATCCATAGGTCCCCGAACTCTTAGTTAAAACTGTGTTTCAGGGACCAGTGGCTTCTCCCATTATGTGGATTTTGTACAAAAATAGTGCCAAGTAAAACTGGTCCATCAAATAGAGATGATCATCAGAATCTTTGAGATTGTTGAGGACAGCCTCGATGGCTCAGATGGTAGTAACTCTGCTTTCTGTGCCGTAGGGCTCGGGTTCGATCCCCGGTCAGGTTAAACATTTATGTGCATGAACATGTCTGTTTGATCTGTGTCTGGGTGTTATAAGCTTATATAAGTATGTATATCAGTCATCTGGTTACCATAGTACAGGCTTCTAGCCTAGTTTGGGACCAGGTGACCGTGTGTGGAAGTTGTCCCATATTATTATTATTATTATTGTTTTTTAGATGAAAAGATGAATGGGGATTTTGATTCCATTTATTTTCATACTTTTTTGTATAGTTCTTGGTGTAGGATGTGTGTGGTGTGTTATTGTATGTGTCTATGCCGCTGGAGATGGAATCCTAGTGTGAGTGTGTAATGTGTAAACATTAATAAAAATAACGAAGGGTAAGCAAAGATCTCCGCACAACGGGTACCAAAAGAAAGACGGCACTGCAGAGGCCGGCCCAGGATAAGGTGGTGCAATGATCTGGACACATACCAAAACGGCTGTGCTCAGTTGGCCCAGAAAAGAAAGAAGGAAAGAAAGAAAATACATTTATTGAGACCCACACAATTCCTAGACTCCACATACTACATTTTAAACAGATAATATATTAATTATATGACATAAATTAATGATGTGTTCATTAATATATGAATTTATATATGGGTCCCAACACGGCCCCAACTCAGCATGGTGCTGGTTGTGAACAGCAGCGCTGGTCTTCCGTTGGAACCGCATGGTAAAGAGATGAGTGGAAAGATTTGGGGAGATCTTTGCCCAGCAGTGGGACAATATAGCCTAACAAAACAAAGTGAGGAATAGAAATGGGATGAGATACCATAGGATGAATACGGAACATTGCAAAATAATTAATTACTTACCACTTTATAAGTCCTAGTATCTATAAAAGAGACTAGATCTTCCTTATTACCTACAGCTATAGTGCTCCCATTAGGTGACCACGCTATGTTTATATTCTCTCCTTTAGTTGATATCATTGCTACACATTTGTGTGACCTACAAACATCATAACAAAATTATTCCTGCTAATGTTGACTGTTTTCAATATAGCGTTCTTTTCTTTCACATATGTGCAAACTTTGGAATGGTCGTCCCTGCTGCAGTCTTCCTGTTGAGCTACATGGGACTCTTCAAAAAGAGAGTGAATAGTTTTTTTTGTTTATGATAATGAGTGACAAGACGAGCAAATCAGGTGCCTGATGGTAAGCATCATGATTGCCCATATCAGACTCAGTGCCACCCAGTGTTTTTAAGTTCAAATTCTGCGCGGAACGTCACTGCGCCTGTCACCCTGAGATATTAGTTGTTGAAACTCATCATGTCCAGTAATTTTGCTGGTAACATTGCCCTTCAGACAGAATAATGTTTGCACATTACTACTTGGCGGATGAATAACTGGCAAAGGTGTGGTACTTCCCCAGGCGGCCCCATTTTCAATGTTCTTCACATTATAGTGCTTACATATAGTATTTTGTATATTTTAATAAGAATATTTTATTACCGTGTATCCCATATCCTAACAGATTTGTCCCCACTAGCCGTACTCAGCAAGTCAGGATGTGAAGCGTGCCAACATAACTGATCTACAGAGCCTGTGTGTCCTCGGAATATGAAATCTTGGACCTATATCAAAAAAAAATTATTCACATTTTGAAATAGACAAATTTCTTCAAACAAAGTTTTATCTTCTCTCACTCTCGCATAGCTGGTTTCGGTAAATGCCTTCAGTCATTTTCTTTTAAAGGTTTCAACAAAGATATGCACTTCTATTACTGGCAGTTTGAGGTTATGTTTTGCTTAACCATAACTATTTCAACAACTTATTTCTATCAACAAATAAAACATACCAATCTGTTCCTTTCCAAAGTAAATATAGCGACGCTTTTATCAAAAGAGCCCGAAGCAAGTCTCCTGCCATCACAAGACCAGCCAACTGAATGTACCTTCGAACTGTGCGCGATATACTCTCGAACAGAGTTGTGAGTCTCAAAGTAGCTTTTAAGTTCGTTTAGGTCTTCAATTGGCGTTTGTCCTTGCTTAGATTCCTTCATTTTTTCTATAATTTTGCCTGTTTCACTGAGGCCTGTTTACTGTTTACATAAATCAAATAAACAATACAAACTGTAAACAAAAACTTGACGATAGGCCGCTTTTTTTTGTAATTTTACACTTGACATTGATAGCTGGCAGTGAAAAAGTTTGACTTTAGAAACAGGACGATTATCCCTTTTTGGAGCTCTATTTCATTATTCTCTAGTTTATTACGTTTAGTTTTTTTTTTTTTTTTTTAACTTATCAGATTCTTCCGATTTGTTAATCTGCACGTACGTGACTATGGCGGAATTGTGGTACGGTAAATGGCAACACCACAGAGGCCATTCTCCCAAGAAGTCAAGTCGAGAGGGCCAATTATATTTTATCAGTCGCGTCTGACTGACGCGTCCGCGGATGTGGATGAACAATGAACAGTAGCTTCGGATGTTTTTTCGGCTGAGGGAAAAATCTGGCTAACCGGGGGTGGTATTACGAACATGTAATCGCGTAACAATAGCAGCAAATTTTGCTGTCAAACGTCATTTTTTGTATGCCGTTTAACACCAGACATTATGCAATTAAATGCTTTCCACACTTCTACTGCTGTTCGTAATAAGGGGGCCGGCTAGGCATATGTAACGTAAATAGTTTACCTACATTACCTTGGTATAAAATACTCCTCTTTGTTCTGTGTTTATAATATCTTTGTAAAAAATAGGTTGATACCTGAAAGGTGAACCAAAATCAATTTTTGGCCATTTAAATATCCATAACTCGAAATCTAAGGGGCACATTTGAATTTTAAATTACCAGTGATATAATTTATGCACGTAATATAAGGATATATTATGACCAAAATATAGATTTTTTTTCAACTGTAACGTATCATGCTATATTTTTCAAGATTCTATTCTTTTATATTCATAATCTTACTATAAAGAAAAACAGCCTGGTCAGATACGTTCATAAAACAGTAGACAGTAAATTACTCTGTGCAGTAATGTCATAACTTTACCTACTTAATCGAAGCGTACACTGGTATTAGGCAAATATAAAAAAAATATTTTTTTTATATGCCTCGGTGACTTAGAGGGCGCATGCTCGACTGCCAATCAAGAGGTCCCGGGTTCGATCCCCAGGTCAGGCAGTGTTAAATATTGGATTTTTCCATTAGGAATTATCTCAATAACTGCCTGGAGTCTGGAACTGGGCCCGGTAGATGGCAATAGGCTCGCCCCCTATTACATGGGACCAATAACATACTGGCGAAATGTGGGTGTATCTACTATGGGACTGAGTCCTGTGTACACCTCTGCCTACCCCTACGGGAAAAAGGCGTGAATGTATGTTTTATAATATATATCTATTTCTCTGAAACTCCTATAATTAATTTAAACAAGATTAGGTACCTCTATGCGTAGAAGAAAGACGGTTTCTTCTATGCCTCTACGTATAATTAAAGATACTCAGGGCCTCTTTCACCATCCTCGAGTAAAGTGCCGAGTTAGCTACTCATCTAAAGTGGCGAGTAAGGCGCAGTGCTAATTTCATAATGTCCGAGTTATGCTAATCATAACCTGGCCTTTTTTATGAAACTGTCAAAGTTACTTGGGACTTCTACTTGCAGAATAGCACTAATTCGAGAGTAATTAATCAACACTTTACTCGAGGATGGTGAAAGAGGCCCTTGGATCAGTAAATTATAGTGAATGGTCTCCTCTATTATTCTATTTTACATATATTCTCAAGTATGAAAAAGTACCAACAAACGGGAACAAGGCGTGACTGTACTATGTATTAATTAAACCAATTAAGTTTTCAACAATGTATTAACTTTAACTATATAGTCAGAGAATATTTTATGGGCCGCCATATTCACGGCGCCATACTTTGATTTGAGTGAAAAAATACGCCATGGGTGTTAGCCATACAAATACCATGAAGGTCATGTGGACAAGCTTTTCCTGAAAGAGAATATATATTTTTAGTTTAGAAAAGGTTGGAATTTACATAACTGAGTATGGCAGGTACAATATGGCCGGCGTCACATGGCAAGGGTCTGCGAACCATGAACCTAGAAAAAAAGGCGGAGGGAGTCTTCTGAAACAAAAAGCTACAAGACTAAACAAGAAACAAAAAGCACCATAGTAAGCCAGTAGACAGGTGTTCTAGGTGGGGGAGGCCTATTTTCTACAGTGGACGTCTTCCGGCTGATGATGATGTCATACTTGTCAAATGCGCCTGTCCGACACTAATTCACGCACACTGGCAACATTTTAAGCATACTACAATTTACAATTCGAAAACTGCCGCATTTCCGAAGCTGTTGCATTTGGGCAGGCCACAGTATACACATAAAATGTACTGTGGTAGGGCTCCATCTATAGTCAACAAGTCGTATTACATCATCAAACTCTTGTATATGTGTTCTGTGCTCTTGGTTCTTGAAGATTTGGTAAAAATAGAGCACCAGCGAGGGACTCAATTCATCTGAGCTTAAGATGTTTTTACCTTTACTGAGCATTTAACTCTGGGCGGTGTAACAACCAAATGTCCACCGATCTGTCCCCAGTTCCTCTGAGGCGTGTAGAACACAGGAAACAGCGACCGACGAATTATACTGGCGCTATTTCGCAAGAGCATCTTTAGTTTTTAAAGCAGTCTACAATTTTCGCTTTGCCAAGCTGACAGACAAGCGAAGTGACTGGTGACAGGTTTTGAATTCAATTGTTTGCAGTTAGTTTGAATTTATTTTTAGTCTTTGGATTTATGGAGTTTTCTTTTAAGTTTCGAACTACCCCCATTGTTGTAAAATAGCAACTAAGGCGTCCTTATAACTATAGGTAAGGCGACAGTCAGTGCCATCAATCATCTCTATAGACGATAGGGTAACCAACAATCATAGCCGGCATGGCAAAACTGACATCAAAACGGTCAACCTAAACACAAATAATTCAATTCAGGTTCGCAGGAAATTTTCCGCAACTCGACGTCATGCGCCTATTTTGCGTGTGGGTGGGGTGTGATGGGATTCCTTCGTTTGGCATAATTTTTTTATACATAAAATTGTATGGCATACATAACTGTTATAAGTATGTAATATATATTTTGGCTAATAATACAGTAGCATAATAAAAAGTTTAGCATAGGTAGTTATTGGTCTAACTTGTTTAGGCATAATTATTGATTGTCCCATAAATTTTAAGGCATACTAATTCATGTGGCATATAAATATATTGCGAAATCCGAATCAGTCTGTTAGGTTTGGTTAGTTTTATTATTTATTATTACTTACTATCTGTGCCCCGCGGTTCCACCCGTGTTGTCATAGTTCACGTGAGAATATCGGAAAAAAAAGTATCGCATGTGTTATTCCAGGGTCCAGCTACCTACATACAAATTTTCAGCCCAATCGGTTCAGTTGTTTTGGCGTGAAAGAGTAATAAACGTCCATCCATCCTCACAAACTTTCGCATTTATAATATTAGTAGGATTAGGGCTTTTATGACAAAGAAGATTATGTGTATAATATCATTATATCATGACGCTGAGTTTTTTATTGGTCCCATGAAATAGAGGGCCTATTGCCATCTACCGGGCACAGTTCCAGACTCCGGGCTGTCCATAAAGATAATTCCTAATGGAAAAAAAACCTTATATGTAACACTAAGCTTGACCAGCCCCGGTAGCACAGTGAACAGGGAAAACGAAGTCCCAGGGTGTTAGAACAAGACAGCAGACATGAATTGTTCGGGCGCGAAACAGAGAAAAAGCGGGGAAAACTGGTTATCTCCGTGCCATGCTAGGGGGGCTGGGGATCAATCCCGGGATTTCAAAAGTGGCAGTCGCGCTTGCGCCCACTACGCTACAGAGGCTTTCGATAACGTATATGGGCACCTGTAGTGGTAGGCCTCTTTTGCAGGAGGCCGCCTGGGGAAGTACCACACCTTTGCCAGTTATTCATCCGCTAAGCAGAAATGTGCAAACATTACTGAGTTTCGGTCTGAGGGGCAATACTACCAGCGAAATTACTGCGCATGATGAGATTCAACAACTAATATCTCGGGGTGACTGGCGCAGTGCAGTGCCACGCAGAATTTTGAATATTAAAACACTGGGTGGCACTGACTGATATGGGCAATCATGGTGCTTACCATCAGGCACCTGATTTGTTCGTCTTGTTACTTACTATCATAAAAAAATACGTATATAATTAATAAGATCTTGTTTAAGAGAAATAAAATGTGTACCCTTTTCCATCCCCTACTCACCCTATCTTTCCCCTATCCGTCCAGACTGGTTGCCTGGAAGAGATCGCTTAAAGCGATAAGGCCGCCCATTGTCAACCAAGAATTAGTTTTTTAATATTTTAGTTTAATATGTATTACGTTATTTTGGTGATAATAAAGAGTATTCTATTCTAATTCATCATAATATAGCCAGCAGCGGCGTATCATTTCCAAAGTCTTATAATAATATTCAAAAGTAAGGTAATCAACCTTTTCTTATATTATCAGTTGAGTTTACTATCTTACTTTAGCTTTATACAAAAGTTTAAAATAAAAATTATTTAAATTTGTGAACTTATATATTTCGTGACAAGGGTTTTACAAATCCTAGCGATCAGAGATCAGCATTACTGGTTTTACTAATTTGCTGCATCACATTTGCAGGCACACATGTAGTATTACGTACAATTTTAAAAACATTCAAATATAGGTATATGGTACAATCTGTATCCCACGTAGTCTTCGTTCCCGTGGAAATATCGAGATAAAAAGAACTTTTTATCTTATTCCAGGATCTAAACTATCTATATATCGAAGTACTGCAAAATATTCTTTACAATTAACAGGAAATAGGCCTCTTAGCAGTATGACACAATCCTATGGTAAATTTACCAACATATGTATTGTATTCTCCTGTTTCCTCCGAATATAGTAAACCTATTTGATAAACATACATTCACGCCTTTTTCCCGAAGGGGTAGGCAGAGGTGTACCCAGGACTCAGTCCCATAGTAGATACACCCACATTTCGCCAGTATGTTATTGGTTCCATGTTTATTATGTTTTTCCATGTAATAGGGGGCGAGCCTATTGCCATCTACCGGGCACAGTTCTAGACTCCAGGGAGATATTGAGATAATTCTTAATGGAAAAATCCAATATTTAACACACTGCCTAACCTGGGGATCGAACCCGGGACCTCTTGATTGGCAGTCGAACATGCGCCCTCTACGCTACGGAGGCAGTCAACCTATTTGATATAAAATATTTATTCGTTTATCCTTTGAAGATAAAGTGAAGTATGTCTATCATTTTATTTTTGTTTATTAACTTTTCATTTTTTCGTAGTGAACGTCTTATAATCACGCGAGTAAAACTGGGATTTTTGGAAGTTCACTATGAAAAATCCGAGAGTTTATACTAAAATGATAGGGACTTAGTTTACTTCGCTATAAAAATATCAGGATACGATTTTTATAGAATTGGTTAATTATACTACACGAGGAAACTAGGGAATACAAAACATCGATTTGGTATTTTATTTTCATAGGATTGTGACAAATTTTTCGTGGCTAGGCTACGAATAATATTATTCGTAGTGGCTAGGATTCGCTCTTAATGAACTATAAGTACCTTATTATGGAAGTTTCTAGACAGATTTTATCACTTGGTATTCTTTATAACGCAAAATTGGACACTGTAATGCAACAAGACTAGAAAAATCCGTCGCATATTAGGTATGTATTTTTCTTTTTTTCTTATTTACCAACGACTTTTGAAATTCAGGAGCGGGACGCTTTTCACTATTCCCAAAATATATATTATTTTTTGTCAGAAACTGCTCAATGTCCTGCAAAGCGTTGTACAAGATTTTCGGTTCATAGCCGACGACGTCTGCGCATTCCCTCAATACAAAGCTAAAACTCTTGGGAAAACTTTTCTCCATAATTTTAAAAAAAGCTATTTTTCCTGTTGTGTTGACTGAATTGTATTTCTTAACCCAATATTGGTATGAACCAATGTTAGAATTTTCAATTAACCGTTTAAGGTTACTATTTAATAGATTTTGTTCAGATTGCTGTTTGCGTAACTTCTTTAATTCTATCATCAGACTCAAAGGTAACTCGTCTTCTGAATCACTTTTCTCCTTTTCAATTAAATCAAATGACTTCGGATTTTCAATCTCATCTTTAATTTTCCTATCGACTATTCTTTGCAGTTTAGGGTTTAGCTGCATTTCAGGGATGCCTGGATTTTTGTCTTGTTTAATGTAAAGTTGGGTTATATCGTGCGTTTCTTCGTTGAATTCTGGGTTTTTCTTTGGCAAAAGTTCTTCTGCTTGAGTTTCTCCATCACTACTGTCTCCAAATAATTTGTATTCATCGTCTTTAATCGTGTCATTAATCATAGACTCTTGTAACATATTGTCTAGGTGACTATTGTCAACATTTTGGTCACAGTTTAATCCGTCATCTATTGGCGCTTCATCAGTTTCTTCCTGTGTTTTCTCGTTACTGCGATTGAAGTCTGCTATAGCAGACTGGACCTTCGAAGCAATCTGATGAAATGGATCATTATCAAGAAGATTGCGATACTCAGCCATGAAACCTTGTATCTTTTGCTTGACTTCACCTAAACCGTGATGTAATCGAGGTGCATTACTAGGCTTTAACGGCCTATGTCGATGTTTTACTCTAGTAGTCACGTAAATTCCAGGCACAGTAATCTTGTACTTATGGCAGGCGTGTAGTACTAATTCTTTAATAGCTTCTTCCCGGTTTAATGAATCAGGGTTCAGGTGTAAGGAATCTTCGCTAGATACATCACTATTTGCATCAAGATCGTCATTCATATAATCATCATAACGTAGATCTTTCACATCAACAATATTGTCAAAGTTTGGTTCTTCATTATCTTTGGTTCTCTCTTCTAATTTATCTTTCTTAATATCCAGATCGCGGAAATCATCGTCGAAAATATTCGTTTCTTCATCTTCTTCTCGGATTGGAAGAAATAATATGTCTTTGCAATGTTTTTCATCGTTTTTCGTTTCTGTTTCCATATTGATGTTGTTATCGAGACTTATTTCGTTATCATCCATTTCAATATCTTGTATCACTTTGGACTTATTTTTCGTTGCACTCATTGCATTGTCTTTAGTTTTGTCTAATGTCTCGTTAGTAGAATCAAGGCTTTTCTCCTTGAAATTTAAGTGATTATTCTCTTTTTCATCACTCTCATCCCCTTTGGTAACATGTTCTAAATTAGGTCGTAGAGTGGTCATCCAGTTATGATTATCGCAGTCTTTTACATACACCTTTGATTTATAATTCCTAGACGTTTTGAGTAAAGGTTTTCTAACCAGAAATGTTCGATTAGTTGCTATAACGTTTCGTTTATTTATTCCTTTTAATATATTCTTTGGATTACCAGAGTCTAGATCAACTAAGAACATATCTTGCGTCACATATTTTAAAGAATACTGAGTAAAGTCTTCACCAAGAAAGTTTTTAACTTCTGGGTCTTGTATATGGTCTATAATTACTTTAGTAAACGTTGAATGTGGTGTCAGTGTCCAAACGAATTCGCTTTTAGGGATCACATTTATTTCTCCATTCGGTATTTTCTTCAGTATATTAACCGTTATTTCGTCTTTTAAGTTGATCTTGTAGTCTGGCTTTTCAACTAGATGCTCCAAAGTAACATAATCATCCATATCCCTTATATTAGGCGCACCTAATTCCAAAGTATGTGTCCATAGCATTGCCTTCCTAAATCTTATATAACAGCACCAATCATAAAAGGAGAAAAGCCTCTCCGATTTTGACTTTATATAGATATTTGATTTGGAATAGTTTTCCAGTTCATTGATTTTATCAACCACATCTGATAATGCAAATTCGTATTTAGAGTCAAAGCCGAAACAGACTTTCAGAGCCATTAATATATGTCCCATTACATAAAGCTCATATGAAGGAATTTTATATATATCTGGGTACTGCACATTGACATCTAAGTAGTCAAACGATCGGGCATGTAGTAGAGAAATCACTAGTGGTTTGATATCATTAGGCAAGCATAGTTCTTTAAGATAATTATCAACCAGTAATCTTAAGTCTGGTACGACCGGATTACCTAAGTCTAGCTCTCGAAACAGTAACACAGAAATCACTCTTATTGGATCAAATGAATATATGAAGCGATTTATTTTAAAAAATAAAGCTCTTTTTAACTTTTTCGGTCTCAGTTCTTCAGGAATTAGCTTTGGCCATCCAATTATGGACACTTTTCCAAGTCTCATTAGTTGTATTAAATGACCAAGTTGTATGTGACTTTTGTCCAAGTTTAAAGCTACGTATAGCATTGAGATGACCAGTGGCATGGATATGTGTTTGATATCCATTTTATTTGCCATCCATAAACGTTGGCGTGATTCTTCCTCTTCATCATCCTCATCATCTGAGTATTTGCTGGTTTTGTCGTTTGGAGCAATTTCTTCTTCGTCTTCATTGTTTTGTTCCTCTTCCGTTGTCGCTATTCTGGAAGTAAGTTAGTAATATAATTTATTGAAATATGGTTGAATGAAACTATAACTTTGAATAAGCTATGAATAACTCTCGTGTCTAATATAATTCATGAAAAGTTTCACATTTGGATTTTTTCCCAAAGGCTGCAGAGGTGTACTTATTCTCATATATATATAAATAATAATAATATGGGACAACTTGCACACACGGTCATCTGGTCCCAAACTAGGCTATATATAGTATATTGTGAGTACAATTTTTGTTATTAGGTATGTAGTTTGCTGATTGTGTTTCTTTTCTTAATTTATCTCGACTAAGATCTCAGATCGAGCAACGGGATATGCTGAAAACCAGCGCTGCGCAAGATCTCCTTGCGTAGCATAATGCTGAGCATATCCCGATTGCCACATATATATAAGCATAGTAATTAATATAAGCTAGTTTAATATAAGTATAGGATTATGTTTTGTGGAATATGGCAATAAATGCTTTTTTATTTATTTATTTATTCATTCATTTATTCACTAGGTACACTCACACTGTGCCCTTTTTTTTTTTAAGTCCCATGTAAGGGGCGAGCCTATTGCTATCAACCAGGCACAAATCTAGACTCCAGGCTGTTACTGCAGTAAACATACCTTGGCGAGTCTGAACTCTGCGAACTTTAGCGCAAGTAAGCTCATAAAACTTTATTATTGTGACTAAACTGAGCTGATTTACAATATACATTTGTTAGTATATTTGTTTATCTGGCAATAACAGTTTTCTTTACAAGTTTACATGCACTAAACGCAGAATCCATATTCAGGCTCGGCAAGTTATGCTTGCAGTATTGTATGAAGTGTGTACTATCTTTACCTATTTGTTGTTCTAATATGTGTTGATAACATACATTCACGCCTTTTTCGCGAAGGGGTAGGCAGAGGTGTACCCTGGACTCAGTCCCATAGTAGATACACCCACATTTCGTCAGTATGTTATTGGTCCCATGTAATAGGGGGCGAGCCTATTGCCATCTACCGGGCACAGTTCTAGACTCCAGGCAGATATTGAGATACTTCTTAATGGAAAAATCCAATATTTAACACACTGCCTGACCTGGGGATCGAATCCGGGACCTCTTGATTGGCAGTCGAGCATGCACCCTCTACGCTACCGAACAATCATATGGCATATTGACATATGTGTTGAACATACCCAAAATCAGCTTTATTTTGATATTTGTCCATATATCGAGTCCAGACCCATAATAGCTTGGTTTTGAAGCTGGGTTGAGCTCCCAAAGCTATGATTTCATCAGCTAAGCCTCGGAGTAGGAAATTCAGTGTGTGCCATTTGTACCAGTCATCTGGCACTGAAATCAAAATTAATTAGACATTGAAAGCTGTCCTTTTTTCCCCTTGCCTTTTTTTCCCTTGACCAAAAGAGGAGAGGTGTTATAAGTTTGACATGTCTATATGTGCAATGGGTTTTGAAAATGTATTTATATTTATATATTTTTAAATATTTACATTTAAGTTAAAATATGACATTAAAATGTTTTCTCTAGCCCTTCAAAATACCTCTCTCTAGTTACTAATAAGTTGCTAATCTCCCTAAATTTATTAAAAACTGCCCAACTTAATCCGTCAATATATAATTTAACTTTATTTATTACAAACTAACAGTTTTACAATTAGTGAGATTATAAACTAACAATTCTAACAATTATCCAGTGACATATACACTTAAAACACCCACACAGATCATAGAGACATGCTCATGCACACAAATGTTTATCCTGCCTGGAGCAAACCTGGGGCTCAGGGGGCAGAGTTACTATGTACTGAGCCTACGGTTTTTTATTTGAAAGCTGATTATAGAGAAGATTAAAAGAGATTTTTTGGTGTTACTTTATTAACTGTAACATTGTTCAACATTGTTTAAAGGCAAAAGGAGAAGAATAGGATTTGAAAAATGTCAGCCTATATTAACAACCCAATGTTGGTTACGGATATAGCCCAGCGGATTAGCAAGTTGAAGTGGCAATGGGCAGGGTACATAGCGCTTAGAACTGTTGGCCGATGGGGCTGTAAAGTTTGAGAATGAAGACCATGGACCGCAAGCACAGCGTAGGACGTCCACCTATGAGATGGACAGATGATCTGATAAGGGCGGCAGAAACAAGCTAGACTGGCCACTTACAGGGGGAGGCCTGTGGATGTCCTATGGCTAAGATGATGATAACAACCCATTGGGCATAGGCCTTTTTAGACAGTATTTTATATTTATTTTTTATTTTTTTTCAGCTTTGCCTGCTCACAATTATGAAATATGGGAGTTTTATACCAAAACTTTGACGCCCTTATTTTGAATTTAGAATGTGAATTTTCAAAAATCCTTCCTCAGCACACGTCTAGACTTACATTCAGTAAGTTTCAAGTCTCTAGGATCAGTGGTTTGGGCTCTGCGTTGCATTTCAGTCAGTGAGTCATTTAAGATTTCATAATAATATATAGTGATAAGTACTAGAGAGGTTAAACTAAAGTACTCACTTTCCACTTCAGCCTTAGGAGCATGTTTGATGGATTTTCTGCCACTAATTGCCATATCGCCATCATTAAATACGACCAATTCTACAACGGTCTCTCGGACATTCGTGTCTTGTGTGCCACATTCTGCGCAGTAGTAAAACCCATCGACTAAGTTCGTTTCAGAGCATCCACAAAATTTACAAGGAACTGAAGTATTCATGTTTGGATTCAGATAAACTTCAAAAAGAGCTATGTATAAGAGGTTACCGAGTTTGTTGCACTGTTGCACATTGGTCAATCATATTACTTCTAATTTATTGATAAACTCAATTAAAAAAAATCTTTGCGATTTGCGAGCGGGGTGGGCGTGGGAGCCAATGTTTTCAACGTGATCTTTTAGTGGATATTGGTTAAGGATAAGTCCGATATTTCGGTACACACGTTTTTGTAAATTGTAATGGGAACCACAGATCACTAGGAGTAGGAGTACTACTGTGATTGTTTTTTTTTTTACAATTTTCGCGGCTGATTTAATGTCTTTTTGACATTGACTTCAAATCAATAATGACATTGACAGAAATTTTATTAACTATCTTATAGTCTGTAATCCGACTTCCGATAGATTTTTGAACAAAAAGCACAGCAGCGCCATACCTTGTTCAATGAGAGATAAATAAAAAAATATTTTTGGTCATAATTCCTTTGAATATGTACTTAAATGTGTTCATATCGGGCAATTCAATATTCATTTGATAAATTAATAACCCTCTTATAACATAATATATGGAAACATGGCTACACCAAGGACACTTGACTCAACTCCCATACAAAAGTCACGATATCTACCAACTGTATATGTATACACAGACAATGCACATATGCGAGTTTTCTACACTTCGTGGGGAGATTTCCCAGCGAAACGGGACTCGTCGAGACCTCAAACTCGCTCGCGGGGTGAGGAAGACCCGATACTAGTGGGCGAATGACAGTGTCCATTCTAGATACGTATTATCTGTTCTATTGATTCCAACATCATTATTGTACAGAATTTTAAAATCATCTAAAAAAAAACATATATCTATAAAATCTACTATATAAGGCGTTTTTATCATTGATTTAAAGAAAAGGGAAGATGAGGTACTGGCTTCTCGAAAATAGAAAGCTTAATTATGGTCCACGAATCACGAATGTCAATAAAGTTGGGTCCTACGAGCGACTAATATTTTTGTCTCGGTCGCAGTTCGGTCATAAGCACATCTTTCTATCTTTGTTGTTCATTATATTGCACTGTGCAAACTTCACACTGAGCAAATGCACGTGCCAGTTGTTGAGTAATCACTGGGAGAATGTACCCTATTTCTTCAAATCAATGGTTGGAAGTGACAGGTTAAGTTAATTTGAGATTGCGCTACCATTTTCTTCTGTACCATTACCGCTTGGTTGCTTTCAATGAATGATGCATGAAATGAGTGGCGTGGTAAACCTCTTTTGCAAGCGGCCGCCTGGGGTAGTACCACACCTTTGCTAGATAATCATCCGTTATGCAAAATGTGCAAGCATTGTAACTGTCTTCCGGTCTGAAGGGCAATGTTACCAGTGAAATTACTGGGCATGACGAGTTTCAACAAATAACTAATAACTCAGGGTGACAGGCGCAGTACAGTGCCGCGCAGAATTTTGAATTTTAAAACACTGGATGCCACTGTGCCTGAGATTGGCAATCATAATGCTTACCATCAGGCATGTGATATAATATAACATATATAACTATAATATGATAATATATAACTCTATATTTGCTCGTCATGTTACTACTACACACTATCATAAAAAATTATATTATTGTTAATTATATTATTGTTGATTACATAAAAATTTAGGTGCCATTATAATACTTTTGTCTGGACATAGTAGTTTTTATCCTAATAAAGCGGCAACTGGAATATTTCGCGCAGTGCGACTAACATCTATAAGCATATGGCCAGAACTAGAACTAGCACCAGTTCATAAGAACTGTCATTTTGACATAGGATTTTCTCTAGAATTTGAGACAACAGCGCTGACAACGTTGCGCCGCCCTGGATAGTCATCAGCCAAAAGATCCTTGTCGCACGTCGTACGCACGAGCAGTAAAATAAAAAGTGGTAATTTCTCGTAGCCGTAGCGTATCGCTGTCTGTCATCAATAACTCGCGTAAATCGGGCGTGTTCTTCATTTACGACACTATTGAAAGAAACCAACTGTGTTTCGTCGCTATAAACGCCGAAACAGAGCCGCGATTCAGTTTGGTTACGCGAGATCTACTAAAGCTTCCACCACACCCCTGGAGCGAGTGTTCATTAATTTTAAGTTGTAAGCAAGAGTTTAGCGCCGAGGGGGACAAAACGTCGGTATTTGCAGTTGTAACTATAGCATTATTCAGTGCGCGGTGCGGTGTGTAAGTGTAAATGTGTAAAAGTTAGGTGTTAAAGTGTAATAGACGTAGATTGATGGGAAGTGCCGTGCCTGCGAGAGGAGCGGTAGTGGAGCCGCGCTGGCGGGTGTTTGCTTCGCGGAGGGTTTTCTATACAATCAGTCACCCTGGAACTGATGGAATTAGAGAATATCGTCGCCAACACTGTCTACTTGAAAGCCAGAGAAGGTGAACTCTATATTTTATTTCATAAATCAGTGAGCAAGACGAGAATGATGTTGGAAGTTCATAACATAACGTCTTGTTTTCCCTAGGCAGAGGTGTAGTTACCCATAAGTCCACCCACATACCGCCAGTTACATGTTTAAAGTCCTATAATAATCTATATAATTCCTATATAATGTGTGAGCCAGTTGTCATCAAACAGGCACAAAAAAGCATGAAGTTTACCTGATTTCTCTCAACACGCCGGCACTGCCATTGCAGTATAGCCAATTTTCTTAAGTACTGCCATTTGGACTGGTGCATATCTGGTCAACAGGGTACATAATTTTGAATCGATCAGACCACTGGAAATTGCTCATATCTCTTCAGCCGCTAGAAAAAAGCCAATAATCTTCAAATGGCTCAACCGATTTTATTGATATAGCTATGAACACTCTCGAACATGGCAGTTTTTATAATTATATTTTTCATTCTCTCACATCAAGGTTAAATGTCTCCCATACAAAATGAAAATACACGATATGAAGAAATAGGGAATAGTATTATGATGTGGCCTTTATTTGTGTGAAAACTTATTTTGTTAAAGAAAACTGTATGGTTATTTTGCCATATAAAAAAAACATTAACAAAACCTAAATCTGCTTTTTACAGTTTTCATAAATACAAAGAAACTGCAAGGTTTTATTTAACAAAATATGTTTTCGTGCAAATAAAGGCCAGATCCAGAGCCAACTACAAACAATTAAGTGGATAATAATTCCCCATTTCTGTGTATTTTCATTTTGTATGGAAGATGTTTAACCTTAAGTAATTATCACTTGCAAGACAACAAGTAGGTAGGTACATATATCCTTGATATTAACTACTGTAAGTACCTATCCACATAAAAAATATTAATTGCATATAATTCTTTATATAAATTATACAAAATTTTGCATTTTGCATAATTGGACATGGCCCCTGTCAAAGCTGCCCTTATATGTAGCAAAGTTTAAGTAAAACAAGTATAATAAATTATTTTAATGACCGCTTATTAATATTAAACATTTCCTTATAGAAATGTATTTGTAAATAATTAGCAATGCATCTACCTAGCTAGCTACTAAGTAACGGTATACTGATATGCCTATATTAAGGTTGTAACTAAAGAGGTAGGTAAACGAGGCCTAGCATGACATAGGGGTATATTGCATGCCTGGTTTTTTCCTCTTTCACTCGGGACCACCGTGAGGTTACTAGCTAATGAATAGTACCCCACTCTTTACCTGTGATTGCCATAAGAGCCAGTTAAGGGTTATCAGATCCAGAGTATGGGCAGCAGCTTCCTCTGTGTAAAAGCTATCAAACTGCACTCACTGACCCGTCTGCCAAGAGTGGCGAGTATTGGCAAAATCCCTTCCTTATGAGGAGGCCTATGTCTAGCAGTGGGCTTCCTACTATTGGGAAGATGACTCGGGACCTGCATTCTGCATTGGCAGTGGCGCTTTCAAACACTACGCCGCGCCAACAAGACACTTTCACAGAAATGTCACTAGTTCTGTGTACTGCTAAGTGCTGCACACTACTGCACAGAACTAGTGGGAAGGAGCCTCTAAAACGCACACAAGCAAGAATATAGGTAAAGCTGTGTCCAGACAATGCGCGGCAAACTCCCGCGCGAGCCAATGTTCGAGGGTTTGCCGCGCGTAAAGCCAGCTACTCACACACCTGCCGCAGGGGCAATTTAAGGTGAACTTACAGATGTGCGTGCGATCCGAGCCGAACGTGCCGAACAAAACGAATTTTAGAATTCCTTATGTGAAATCCTATGAAACCGACTGGTACCCGCGACGAAACGTCCGAATCGAAACGGTTATGGCTCGTTTCGCACACACATCTGTAGGTTCACCTTAATTTGCCCCTGCGGCAGGTATGTAAGTAGCTGGCTTAATCTGGACGCAGCTCGCGCGCGCTGCCGTGATGTCAAAAACCGATCGGTTCGCCGCGCGGCGTGTTCGAGCTGCCGCGCCAGAAGACCCTGTCCACATTGCGCGCGGCCGCCTCGCACGCCCATTTTCGAGGGTTTGCCGCGTAATTTAGACCCGACATTAAGACTTGTAAGAGGAGAGGAAGAAAGTCTGAAACCATGGTTGGCCACATACCTATTCAATTCACAAAATGAAACATTGTTATTGTGTACACAAGTGTTCATGTTTCGAAGCTACGTTGACTCATAGCCCAGTTTTAATTTGATTTAATTGTTCAGATTATTCCTTATCATCACTTTATTATAATAACGTTGCATTTTGGATTACGTAATCCTCATTGTTCTGTTGTAGGTAGGTATTTTTGTTGATGATAAATGATATTCTTATTGAACTTGTGTCGCTTTACATGTTGGGCGACATCTCAGGACTAGTTCAAGGACCTTAGATAAAGAAGGCATTTGTTCCAAGTTTAGGAATCTACACACCTAAGGCATAAAAGTGTAATAAGTAGGTACTCATATTAATAATAATAATAATAAAATTAATAATAATAAAATTTATTTCCAAAACACTTAACATTAACCTATGATGCATTTATTAAACAATTCATTGCTTGCACTTATGAACTATGCATACATATTACCTATCTATTTAGTTATTATATATTAAATGGGTGATAGAAGTTCAAACTTAAAGTATGCGATTTTAAATCTCATTTACTTACTCGGCTCGACGTCAGTAACACATAGTAGAGACACACGTGAACTATGTGATGTCATCGCCATAGTCTTGTGTTATTTAAGAAAAGTAGAATTTTGATGAAATTTTACTAATATTTGCGGGGTTGCTAATACGCGCCACGCTTGTGAGAGATTGTTGTGATCCAGAGGACGCTGCTGCCCGTCCTCGGAATCTGATAACCCTTAGCCGACTCTTACAGCAACCACGGGTAGAGAGGGATTCTAGAGCCGCCATGGCGCGGTGGATTCATTAGATTAAATAGTTATTCGCTTTATTGACGTTAAAAATTATAGCTAGACCGCTTAATGGAGTCCTCGCCTGCGGGGTACAGGGACGGCGGGAGGGGCGGAGGTAGACGTGAACGGGGGCCGGGAGAGTTATGCGGGCGGGCGGTGCTCTCCGGTCCTACGCACCTTTACCCCGCAGCCGAGGACAATTAAGCGGTCTACCTATAATAAACTATTTCTTGAGACTTATTATTATTCAACTAACAATTTTTGAGTTTTAGATATTATATATTATATTATATATTATATATATACTATACTCGTGCTCCTAGGAATAGAACTAGACCAGGTAGGAGTATAATTACTAGGAGTAGGTAAAATACATCGGTTTGTTGTTACTTTAAATCAATCATTATGGATAGGAGACATGTATTTGAATAAAAGTGACATGTCATACCGCGCGATTAGCTTGGCATTTTATCTTAAGTACCCTGGAAAGAAAATGATAACAGCATTGTTCAAAACAATGACAAAAATGTAGACGTGTTGGCGACTTTTTTTAGGTGTTTTAGTAGCGCTCGGAGTATTTCTGTAGCAAATAAAACTGTGTGGAACAAGCCGTCTTCTACCGTTAAGGGTGCGTACTCGTTTTAGGTATACACAGTGTCTGTCGTCCGGCATCATGTTAGGGCGGAGGACATAACAAGTCTAGCATCTAGACATGGCTAATAACATCGAAAATACGATCGAACATGGTACCTTCGTACCACGAACTTGGTTCGCCACTATAACATGTTCGATCGTCTGGCACACTGTCCGGTGAACATTATTATTAAGGCCTATTCAGATCAAAGCGTTATCCGCTACCGCACTGGGAGGCGGTACATTCAATTTCGCTCTAGCCGTGGAATTCCATAGAAATACCATTCGAAACTTGGGAAATAAATTAATTCGAATTTTGGGAAATCAATAAAAAAAAAAAAAAAATATAAACCCGCGCGGTATTTCCCGCTACCAGAGCGGTAGCGAATAACGCTTAGGTCTGAATAGGCCATAACTTGGTACGGGCGCTTGCACATCAAATCGGTTCGATCGTGTGGCGTGAACCCTGTACCGAACGGTACGCTGGTACTGTCAAACCATGTTCGATCGTCTATTAGTAGAAGGTAACAACCACCTGACAAGGTCAAGTGGTATGAAACGAAGGCCCTGCAGTGAGATAAAGTGGACTGTGGATCAAGATGATGAATCGTCGAGTGGCCACATCCAGACCGGACAAGATGGCAGTTATATTTCAGTCACAAAACAGATAATTATTGATTTAGTATTATATTTGGTATCCCCGATTTTGTTTCTTTCACGCCCAAACAGAATGAATCTGCTGTCTCTTTCACACTTATTGGTCTCCACTAGGAAATGCTGTCCATACAAGTCTTGAACATCTTCAATTCCGTTCTTTCTGATATCGTTCAAGAACAACAGTCTGAAACTTTTTGGGAATAATTGGTCGTAAACAATCATGTAATATTTCGTATTACGAGCCGATAATTTATGTTTTTCATCCTGCGGCACCGCACGTCTGAATCATTACTCCTTTACGCATCATTAAGATGAAAAGAAAACAGTATTTTATTCGTGGTGTAAATACTGCTTGGTGTGCATCGGCCGAGTGGAGTGATTGATCGTGGCGAACCATTTACTCAGCTGCCGTGCTCTCGATTTCAATTATAAACTTCAATTAAACGGCCCACGTAAGGAAGCCAGAAAGGAGCAACATGAGCGCAGTCGTTTGCAGATTATCATAATATCATGCGCTTTTCTAGCGGTTGTAGTGTATTACGATGTGGGGAACTGTGTAGATTAATTTAAATAATTAATGACGATCTCTCGGTATACAGTCTAGATGTAAATGCCAACGCAACATACTCCTATCCATTTCTTAGCTTGTTACACAGTTCAGTGGCGTAGCGTGGTGGGTGCCGGGCCAAGCCCCGGGCGGCACACGAATTGGAGCGGCGCCTAAAGCGCCAGATATATAAAATTTGCCTGCTCGCGCCTCCTTTTCCTAAATTTTAAAATGTTTCGCTTAGCTCGCAACAAGCTGCGCGCGCCTTCATTACCGAAATTCTAAAGTTAGTCAGTTCGCCCGCAGCAAGCTGCTCACGCCTTCATTACCGAAATTCAAAAATTTGTCGGCTTGCTCGCAGCCACCTAAAATTCATCCGAACAACGTCACCTAAAATTAATTGTGTTCTATCTCTTTTGTTTAAAATTTAACATTGCCATTTGTTGAGTAAGCTCTGAGAGAAAGTACCCTATCTCCCCTTTTCTTTAAATCAATGATTATTGTACGCTCCATTCACAGATTACTATATTACTCCATTTATCAGAGAATCTGGAGAAGCCACCCGAAGCCGCCTCTGTGGCCGAGATTCGATATTATCTGACCGAACCTTATCGCGAGATAAATGTGATCTTGCAAATACCGAGGTCATTTGAAAGCAAAAAAAAACGAACCGCTAAAAACTTAAAAAATGACGGCTTTGTGGCTAAGGTAGTAACTGCCCGCGAAGCAAGGAGTCCTGGGTTTGAATCCCAGCCGGGGCAAGATTTTTGCGAGGAACTTGTAAAACTTATGTCATCAAAAACAGAGCTTGTAAAAAAACCAAGTCTCGCAACTCAGTTCTTCTATCGTAAAAAGTTGTGAGATCCATGTAATACCAAGTCGGTTACTTTATTAAGTCCCTATCTGAAAAACTTCTGTCTTAATCAAATGAAAATCAAATCAAATATTTTATTTATTATCTTTGATCCATTTGTTATTTTTTTTTTTTATTTTTTTTTTTATGATAGTGAGTGAGTGACAAGACGAGCAAATCAGGTGCCTGATGGTAAGCATCATGATTGCCCATAACAGAAACAGTGCTACCCAGTGTTTTGAAATTAATAATTCTGCGCGGCACTGCACTGCGCCTGTCACCCTGATATATGAGTTGTTGAATCTCATCATGCCCAGTAATTTCGCTGGATGGTTCTTGATCTTATTACTAGTGATTTTAGACTTTGATGACACAACTTATCATCATCATCATCATCTCAGCCGTAGACAGACGGACAACGAAGTGATACCATAAAATGGTTCCTTTTGAGATACGGAACCTTGAAAATTATGGAGAATTGGGACCTAGTTTATACTTCATCTTCAAAAGGAGGTATTCCACTCTGAGCACCCATCTCGGAGCACTTGCGCGATAGGTTAAATAATATATAACATACAATCACGCCTTTTTCCCGAAGGGGTAGGCAGAGGTGTACCCAGGACTCAGTCCCATAGTAAATACACCCACATTTCGGCAGTATTTTATTGGTCCCATGTAATAGGGGGTGATTATAAGGAAATCTTCCTACGCTCAATTCCGACGGTATAGTACGCACGTAACAAATCAATAAATCTACCGTTCTGTGGATCAAAACTGTTAATAGTAGGTACTAGCTGCTCCCCGCTGTTTTATACATTGAAAAGTTTTGTGGTTTGGACTAAACTTTCATCATCATCATTTCAGCCGTTGGTAATCCACTACTGAACATAGGGGGCTTTTGCCAATACTCTACACGCTCGGCAGGCGGGTTGTCGAGCGCAGTTCGATGTTCTTTTGCAGAGGACGCTACTGCCCGTCCTCTGCCCGTCTTACCGGCTCTTACGGCAACCACTGGTAGAGACGGTGGAGCACTGCTAAGTCGTCGTCCACTGCTAAACATAGGCTCAACCATAGAACGCCACTCTGCGCGGTTGCTTGCCGTCTGCATCCATCGTGAGCTTGCGATCCTGACCAGGTCATAATATCCATATTCCATATACCTACCGGTATTAGTGACGATAATTATTCTTTTTTTGACACACACACCCCTGCACCGGACTTCCTTGTGTCACAGGTATATACATAGACGCATACAATAACACAAAAGCCAAGACCCGGTAAATAAAAATTTGAGCTCAACCAACCCTTATAATATTATGAGAGAAATATTTGAGTTGAATAATATTACTGAAACCCATAAGCGGCGCGCGGCGCTTACGGCTGGCTTCACGCATCTCAATTAAAATCAGGCATGACTGATGAGGTCGTTCCGCTAAACGATATTTAAATGATCCCCGTTTGTTCGTTATCCTTAATGAATTGGTGGCGCCTCGATGGGATGGTAACTGGTTGCTCATTGTACATTCTAGGCTAGGCCATTGAACTTGGGAGAATATATCCGGCTTTAAGTGAAGAGTCCTGGGTTCGAATCTTATGATGTTATGTTGATTTGTTGATACCGTGTTACATAAAAACGACAGATTCGTTAGTTTGGGAAGGGATTCATTAGAAGTTGATATGCTAAATTAAAACTTACAGTTTTAGAAGAAAAAGCTATCAAAACTGACCAGGCTCGGTATAATATTATAATTAGCAGGTTTCTAAATGTACAGTCAAAGATCAAGGACAAAGGCGGACATATAATTTGCCTCCGCTGCGAAAACATTCACCCATCGCTTGCTGGCAATCCGTTCAAACCACAAATGTGATAGCCTTAGAAGTTTCCTTCAGATTACATTTAACGATTGAATAAATCCATCAAAATTCAATCAACAAATGTGATTAAAAAGAAAGCAACTAATCCAAGTAGCATTGTTTAGTTAAGGGCCTCTGTATACAATGGGCTAATAATAGCTGATTGATCGTGTGTAGTCGTTAGTCGTTAATTACTTATTGGTAGGCACAGTCTTTGATTCCCAGTAAAAACATTCCTAAAAAGCCACATTGACGTCATTGGTTTCATTGTTTTGGAATTCCTACGGCTCATACAGGGCACCAGAAAACCTGGAAGGAAGCGAGCCTTGTGGCACAGAACAGATAATAATACTACGTATAGAATGGACACTCTTATCCGCCCACGAATCGGGCCTTCCTCACCCCGCCAGCGAGATTTAGCTCTCGACGAGTCCCGTTTCTATGGGAAATCACCTCACGCACACTCTTGCACGTGTACAAAAATCCATGTGTGCAGTGTCTGCGTTGTTGGTAGTTATAGCGCGGCTTTTGTATGAAATTGAGTCGAGTATCCGGGGTGTGTCTGGCTTGTGGCTCTAATTTTTAAGGAGGTTCAAAATAAGCACTGATGTCTATTCCGTGTCAGTCTCAAAGATCAAGATAGCTATGATAATTGCTGACCTCCGAAAATAGAAGATGGCTTCACAAGAAGAGAAGAGGGCTTCCGTCAAGATCTCCCATGACCCAATTTAGAACTTCAGAAAGCCTTTTTCGAAATATTCTCCGAATTTACTGTCTAGGTGGAGTAGTGGTCGCAGCTCGACTGCAGATCATGAGGTCTCGGGTCCCATGCCCAGGTCGGGCAGTTGTATTGGATTTTTCCTTTAGGAATTATCTCAATACTCAGACTCGAGTCTGGAACTGTACTAAGTAGATGGCAATAGGCTCACCCCATATTATATAGGACCAATAACTTACTGGCGAAATAGCATAGGTACTCCCAACTACTATGGGACTGAGTCCCGGGTACACATCTGCCTACTCCTTTGGGAAGAAGACGTGACGGTTTCTTATGTTATGTGTTCTCCGAAAGACCACCACATCCCGCCTCTATAACGTTATACCTGATGACAACCTTGTCGAGATGCGACCAGCTCTTGTTTTCTTGCGTCTGATATTCTGCTCGATGACCGACCGTACCTAACTATCCCTGGCCACCATTCAGTCAATGCATTCTCCACTCCAAATGTCGTCACCGTGCCACATGTCCTGCCAATACCCACTTGAGTCCAAAAATATCAACCCACATAAATCAGCTTTAAACAAATCCATGTTACTTTGAAATGAATTAACTAATACGCGACCTTTGAATTCGTATTCATTACCTGAAATCCGTTTGGCAATATCACTTAGCGATATAATCAGTTGCTAATTAAATAAACCTCTAATTGGACTTACATGTTACGAAATGGTAACATTGTATTCGGACGGACCATTCACATCTAATGATTTTATGATTAACTAGCTGTGCCCCGCGGTCTCACCGGCGTAGTTTTCTTCTCCATGGGAATATCGGCATAATTGTACCTTAAGTGTTATTTCAGGGTCTGAACTATCTACAAAGGTACCAAATTTTAGCACAATGGGTGCGGTAGTTTTAGCGTGAAAACGATACAAACATACACAAAAATCAACAATGGCTATTTTTTCTGTGCCATCTAGATGGCGCTGGAGTCGAGTTAGAACTTACTTTTTCGTATTGTACTGAGATTTGGGATTTATAAGTAGGTTTTATTAGAAGGATATTCTCTTACTTAGGACCTATCTTCACGTCCGAGATCGCGACTTCAAAAGTCGCGGCGGTAGGTAGACTCGTCGTGACACTTCTGTAAAGATTATGTGAAACTATGTGGGATCAACGATTATTTCGAAGGATACTTTCGCTCGTGCGGGTTTCTTAGGTAATTGTGGTCTGCGCTAGGCTCAGCAGGGCTAAGGTAGCCAAGCATGGGATGAGCGCATCGAAATAAACCTAAGGCCATGAAGGAGACACAGTCTTTGTTCCGGTTTTCATTTTCTTTTCACCTTCTATTGGTGCCATCTTCTTACGAAGATTGGTGACTTAGATACTCAACACAGGAGCAGTATTGGCACAGATTCTTAAACCAAAATGTTGCTTTTCTTCGACTTCTATTTTCTTTCAATGGATCTACATCAGTTAGTCAATGATAAACAGGAAGGAAATAGATTTTTACCTACCCCTACTTTCGCTAAGCAATGGGCTTGTACTACCTACATGAACCTGGGAAAAAGGCGCACTCTGTCTTATAAAACAAAAGTGAACCGCCATAGTAAGCCAACACGCCAAATGCTAATAAAAACATTACTAGTCCATATAAAAGCCAGGGGATGTGTGTCTGCCGTTATGTTTGTAAGTATTAGCGAGCTGGCTCACTACGGTGCTTCTTTTTTTGTTTCATTAGACGGAGTCCGCCTTATTTTTCTAGGTTCATGACTACCTTTATAAAATGAGACAATTTCCACACGGTCATCTGGTCCCAAACCAGCTTATCTCGCTAAATGGGTAAACCTTAGAATAAAGCAAAACGTTCTCGATTATCTCCGACGCACGATAGCTTGACTGGTCAAGTAGCAAGACAGTCGTAAACACACAGATATCTGATTCAGATTATCTAAATGAGAAAACAAGGAGTTCCTGACACAAGTTGTCGACAATCTCTTGAACGCTGATCGGCCTTAATATAAGAGAGTCGAGAGGAAACGGATGCGGGGGATGTACAATCTTCATATCATGATGGTGGCTGACGGACGGTTACAGCCGACTATTTGGATTGTCACGTTTACTTGTTTAGGGGATTGGGGGCATCTGTCCTGGCTAGTTTTATACAGTGTTATACAATCATGCCTTTTTCCCTAAGGGGTAGGCAGAGGTGTACCCAGGACTCGGTTCCATAGTAGGCATACCCACATTTCGCCAGTATGTTATTGGTCCCATGAAATAGTGGGCGAACCTATTGCCATCTATAAATGCTATAAAAATAAAAAGGCACTGAAAACTTGTTTGGATTAAATTGGTTGTTTTACTGAATCTTTGTTTTGTTATTTTCTAGTTCCTAGTTGTCTTTATTTTACGTAATTGTGGGTACGTGTGAGCGAGAGGGCGAATGACTGCCTGACCTGGGATCGAATCCGGTACCTCATGATCGGCAGTCCAATTGTATGTTATACTAGATTCTTTATATCTTTTATTCTTTATTATGGACACTTCACACAACCCACTTATGGGTTGTGTGAAGTGTCCATTCTTCGAGTCAACCCATTAGTGCTCACATTGGGGTTTGGGAAAATCCGTTCTGTCGAAGTATACATAAAATTTATTTATATACCAAGTCTATGCCTTTTGTATGACGATCATAATATTATATTAGGTATACGTAAATATTTTCCCTATGTACAAGTATTTTGTTTGCCTATTCATTGTACTTCTCCTTGTAAACTCATACCGGAGTCATCAAAAAATATTGTGTAACACAAAATCAATATTGACTCAAGGGATGTGTCAACTTTACCAAACTTCATAAAACTGGAGAAGATTTGCCAAAAGTAGGAAGATCAACATTTTACCGATTGCTTTTCGCATCTCTCGGCGACGCTACAGAAACTTCGTCTTGTTTGCGGATATGGGGTATGGTAAACATATTTTTGTTTCAGTAAAATTATGAACAATCTGTGTCGAAAGTTTTCGGTTCGTGAGTGAATTGGTGACTAATGTAGTTTATGATACTTTCGCTCATTTAATGCGCGAACTGACACGTGAAATATACGCTCGCAGAATATATTCAGACATAGCATATAACTTGCAGTCTGTGGTCCAACGGGAATATGCTCGGCTTTAGACTCGGCGGTAGACTCAGTACTGTTTATCTTCATTGACGTGCAAAAGTGTCAGATTATGACCTATTTGAATAAATCTGTTTGAGTTTGAGTTTAAATTCGGAGTCCCTGGATAGAATTTCACCATGTAGACTTTTCGCTTGGACGCTACCGTGTTTCGGATGGCACGTTAAACTGTAGGTCTCTATAGTTTCCTAAAAGATATGTAGCGGGCAGTGGTTAGGTTAAGTCGTGTCGGAGAACTTGTAGGAATCTTGGCGACCTGAAACTGCAATATGGATTGTCCACATAACCCATATGAATTGACTCGAGCAGTGTAATTGGTGTAACCCGTTCTGTTAGAGTATAAATTCAAATTATTATTAAATTATCGCAATAGAACCACTCATACAGGGCTACTGGCAATCAGTTTAAGCGCGCTCACGTGCACAACACAGCGCTAACCTTTTTTTTTTATGATAGTGAGTGACAAGACGAGCTAATCAGGTGCCTGATGGTAAGCATCATGATTGCCCATATCAGACACAGTGCCACCCAGTGTTTTAAAATTCTGCGCGGCACTGCACTGCGCCTGTCACCCTGAGATATGAGTTGTCTAATCTCAACATGCCCAGTAATTTCGCTGGTAACATTGCCCTTCATACCGGAACACAATAATGTTTGCACATTACTGCTTGGCGGATGAATAACTGGCAAAGGTGTGGTACTTCCCCAGGCGGCCCCTGCAAAAGAGGCCTACCACTACAAAAACCTACCTTTTCTTGTGCACATTTTTGGAGCTATCTCTACTCTTTATTATAAAGAAATACCAACTAATGAAAATTACATTAGGTAAATTTCTACATAATCTTCACTCCAAGATGGTAGATCTCTTTTTATTTTTTTACGTTTATTTAATTAATCTCTTCACAATGAAAGCAAAGGTATGAGTAATAATTATTAAGGGCGCGGTGAAAACTAATTCGCCCTCTCGCTCACATGTACCCACATTTTTGAAGATACTAAAAATACTAGACATAATTATGTAAAATAAAGACAACTAGGAACTACAAAAATAACATTATAAAGATTTAGTAAAAAATGTGTGGTCACGCCTTGTTCCCGTTGGGGCAGGCAGAGACTATATCTCTCCACTTGCTTAGATCCTGACATACGACTCTCTCTTCTTTCATCACATTCTTCATACATGCTCGTCCGTTGTGGACCTGTGACAAGTGGTACTTTTGCCGTGGTCTTTCGTTAAGTCGGTTGAAGCAACGTCATAGTAAAGCTAAAATCTATTTATCTTTTTTATGAATGAGACGGGACTTAATCATGCATGGTCACGAGAAGTGAGTCTTCTCGTGACCAAGTAATGCAACTCAGTCGAAACGTCGAGGTAAATAATAAATGTTTTTAGCGCGATTAAGTCCCGCCTCATTCATAACCTCGGTCCTCGGACTGCCTCGGTGGCGTAGAGGGCGTATGCTCGACTGCCAATCAAGAGGTCCCGGGTTCGATCCCCAGGTCAGGCGGTGTTTAAATATTGGATTTTTCCATTAGGAATTATCTCAATAACTGCCTGGAGTCTGGAACTGTGCCCGGTAGATGGCAATAGGCTCGCCCCCTATTACATGGGACCAATAACTATACCATACTATAACCATACTGGCGAAATGTGGGTGTACCTACGACCGAGTCCTGGGTACACCTAACCTCTGCCTACCCCTTCGGGAAAAAGGCGTGAATGTATGTTATGTTATCTCATTCATATAATATGTGTTCGAATGGCGAAAGTTAAAAAAAATCTATTTATTTATTTATTTATTTTTCATCAAATGCCCACTACGCTTACAGTATTTGACCAAAACGCGTAGTGGGCCAATTATACATAACAAGTATACATGCTACTTATTGCACTCAGATATAAAACAAATTAAAGTACTTAATAACTACTTAAAAAGTTAATACAGCTCCCGATGAATTTATTGAAATTCATACAGAAGATGTCAATATTTGGTTCGTGAGCAATCAGAGCATTGAGCAGAGCGAGTGCTCGAGTAGTTGGCGCATACATCGCCGTGAGCGAACGAACGAATGGAACCTCAAACAGGTGACGCGTACGATCGCGGAGGCGCAACAGCTGAGATAGTTGAGTTGCGATAGTTGATAGATGTAGATAGTTGATAGCTGAGTAGTTGAGATTTACCTTTGTTATTAAAAATGTTTCTTCGTTTGTTCCAGGAGGTTCCGATAGCAACAAGGGTAAAAGCAAGAAGTGGCGGAAGATTCTTCAGTTCCCACACATATCGCAATGCTTAGATATAAGAACAAAAATAGGTGAGTACATATATATTTCTTCACATTTTTAAGCTATGAGTTTGAACATTACAAAATTATATATATTACTTAAAATAAACTGGCCATTTATAGGGGTTTCCTCACCTATTAAATAAAATTCTTATTCCTAGTGTTCTAATTATTAGTATAAGAATTTTTCTTATCGCAGTAAAAGTCTTATATACTTAATATTATTTGTTATCGTTATATATGATAGCTGACCCGGCAAACGTTGTTTTGCCATATAAATTTTACTAATATCACTATTAAAAATAGGAGATAATGGAAGAAGGTACAAAATTTAGGGTTGTATGTGTTTTTTAATGCCACATAGATAGATAGATAGATTAACTCTTTATTATTACACTACAAACATGAAACCTTAAATTTAAAATACAATTACAACATCATAAATTTTAAAAAAATTTGGGGAGGGCCACCCTTATGGGGATGAAACTCACTTAGAGGGATGAAAAATAGATAACAACTTATTCTCAGACCTAACAAGTGTGAATATAAAATTTCATGAAAATCGGTTCAGCCGTTTCGGAGGAGTATGGTTACAAACACTGACACGAATTTTTATATATCTTATATATATAAAAATCTTGTGTCACGATGTTTGTCCCGAATAAACTCCAAAACTACTGAACCGATTTCAATATAATTTCACATGTACTCGTATTTTTGTCTAACTTACTGGATAGGATAGTTATCATCTCAATTATTCGCTTATTTCGTGAATGTAAACGAATAAAATGTATCAATTAATTGTTTCTTAAGTTATTTACTGTTTAGTTTTATGAAGTTCTTATAGATGGCGGTGTACGTTGATTCATCGATAAAATTCTTCAATATTGTTTGACATCTAGGTTGCAAATACACCCAATAGATGGCGCTGTGTTCTGTTTCTTAGAATATAAATTCTTTTTTATTTCACGTAATGTTTATATGTATTATCTATGCACGTAATATTTATTTATGCTCACGATATAACCGTATTATTTTAATGGTTTGTGACTGATATTTTTATAATTATACTGCGTATTATGTTACAATATTATTACCATTAATAACAAAAAAAAATTTGTACTATTTTTGTTAGAGAATTATTAAAGTCTTGGCGCCAAATTTTAATAAAAGTTTCAAGATCTGGCCATCAAATTCTATCGAGTCGCCATCTCTGGTTTGAATGTCCAATGCTTTGGTATCTCATTCGTTCTCGAGACCTCCTCTGAGCGTAAACAAAGCTCAACAAACCACAAAAGCCACGCATTTTGTACAACAATATGAATTTTTCAATTGAGTAGGTACTCCAGTTTTATTTTCAATTTAGCTAATTCGATTTTACCGGAAGGGTTTTATTTCCTGAGTTGCGATTAGAGAAATAAAATATGGCGGTACGAAGTTCGGCGGGTCAGCTAGTATAGAAGATATAAATTGTGAATATTACAACCGTAAAATAAATACGGTAATACGGTTTCTAGTTACTGTTTTGTTATGCCTAAGTGCCTGGCATTCTACGATTCTAGCGCGATGGCGACGGCGGCCGCGAAATTTGTATGGTCATATAAAATGTATGAGACCGCCTGTATGTACCTGTGATGTATGTACCTGTACTGTATGCCTGTATGTATGTATAACATAGTGACTAATAAAGATGTTAATTAGATGTTAGGTTGTCTCCTCAACCGAAAACTATTTATAAAGATATTACAAGAAATATTGTTGTCAGTCTTCATCGAGCAACTGCCTCGTTTCGGTATACCTTCTCAAATATATCTTGATCAATGACAGCTGAACAAAAATTCCTTTCCTTTAAATAAGGTAAATAAATTCATTTACAGAAATATGGCCTAAACGTGGTGATTACGTCAATATTCGCCCATATGAAGAGTTTACGGAGTTCTATGGGCGAGGCCTATGTTCAGCAGCGGCTGATGAAGAAGAAAATGGCCTAGAATAGATTTTTGTTCAGCTGTCATTGATCAAGCTATATTTGACAAGGTAGAGGTTGCTCAAATGGAGACCTCGACGCCAAACATTTTCCAAACATTTCCTGAAAAATTTTTGGCCACGATTTAGGTCTTTCACTATATAAGCCTAAAGGAGTCTTTATGAGGTGAAATGCAATAATTCTCACATAATCCAGGCCTGTTCACGACGCCGCTCACGTCTCCGGCCAAGGACACAGAATGTCATCTCAGAGAGGGTGTTTTACATACGTGTGCCTGCGAATACGTAATGCCGACCTTGGTCTCAATGAATCTTGGAATATATGAGGCGGGGAGACAATGAAGCGTAAGAGACGTGGAAATTGAAATGTTGATTTGTTAGGTTGATGTTGATTGTTGGAAATTATATGGGACTAGCTGTGCCCCGTGGTTTCACCCGCGTATGCATATCGGCATATGAATATCGGCATAAAAAGCACCTTATGTGTTATTTCCAGGGTCTAAATTATCTACATACCGAATGTTAGCCCAATTGGTTCAGTAGCCTCGCCTCCTCGCCTTCAGTAGACTGCCTCGGTGGCGTAGAGGGCGCATGCTCGACTGCCAATCAAGAGGTCCCGGATTCGATTCCCAGGTCAGGCAGTGTTAAATATTGGATTTTTCCATTAGGAATTATCTCAATAATTGCCTGGAATCTGGAACTGTGCCCGGTAGATGGCAATAGGCTCGCCCCCTATTACACGGGACCAATAACATACTGGCGAAATGTGGGTGTATCTACTATGGGACTGAGTCCTGGGTACACCTCTGCCTACCCCTTCGGGAAAAAGGCGTGAATCTATGTTGTTGTTGGTTCAGTAGTTTTAGCGTGAAAGAGTAACAAACATCCATCTATTCATCCTCACAAACTTTCGAATTTATAATAGGTTTTTTATTTGCAGTTTTATGTCAAAATCATTTTCATTAAAATTATTTAAGTCGTATTATTAAAGGTATTTGTTAGTTTATAATGTCATTAGTGAGCCAGATTATTTTACTTGAATGCAATGACGTTGAATCGCTTCCTTCTACTCTGAGCCATTTAAATATTCGTCTATACAACTCTATTAACTAATAGGTTTCATGGGTATATTGATAAAAGCTTTCTAGTTTCCAGTGTTTAACAATTTAATGGACTACAAACTTATTCTAAAGGGACAATAAAAGCTTTTAAACGGGGCCGTAGACCGAGAACCATGTGTGGGTGTACGGAAGTTGAACTTTTACAAAGTTGACTACTGTGAGAAATCACACATACCTATGCTCCGATATTTTTTTATTGTTATGATAGTGAATGACAAGACGAGCAAATCAGGTGCCTGATCGTAAGCATCATGATTGCCCATATCAGACACAGTGCCACCCAATGTTTTAAAGTTCAAAATTCTGCGCGGCACTGCAATGCGCCTGTCACCCTGAGATATTAGTGGTTGAAACTCGTCATGCCCAGTAATTTCGCTGGTCACATTGCACTTCAGACCGGAACACAGTAATGTTTGCACATTACTGCTTGGCTGATGAATAACTGGCAAAGGTGTGGTACTTCCCCAGGCGGCCCCCTGCAAAAGACGCCTGCCACTACAAAAATTAAATTAAATTAATTAAAAATAAGTAAAACATAAAACAAATAGCAAATAATTATACAAAAACCAAAAATAAATACTTAATACTATGTATTTATATATACAATATATAAAGGCATAATTTAAGTACTAAATAAATAAAATAACATAATAAATACACCTACTTACATTTTTAATATGATTATAAATATATACCTACATAATTATATACACAATAATAATATACATAAATAACATTAGCCTGACAGTTTCCTGATGTATCAATGAATCTAGGAAAACATGGAATTTGGAAATTTATAAAACTTGACACTGACAAATCATTGAAAGCGAAAGCATAAAAGAAGACTTACATGGCGGAACGTGTATACAAACCACTACGGAACGTGTATACAAACCACTACGGAACGTGCGTAACGATCGACATAGTTTTTTTTATGCCATAGTTGGCAAACGAGCAGACGGGCCGCCTGATGGGTGAGCGGTTATCGGTTATCGCTATTCCTATATCTTATGAGACGTGCAAATCTATCTTCAACATCAAGATTTATTTCTATTCTTTTTGGTCCTAAGACAAGTTAATGAAGCTAGCAAGTAATGAACGCGCGTTCGAAAAGAAACTTTTAAGGTTTAAATTCTTCTACTGATAGTTGAACAATATTTGGTGGTTTTGGGCATTTGATTGCTTCGATGTTTTTTATTTATTTTGTTTAGTGAGTAAAGCCACATTATACATACGAGTACATACATTTTTACATCATTTTGTTTTATATATAAGTATCTATTATTTTATATAGGCAAGTCTCAGCGATTCAACGTCATTGAGGCAAGTTCTTATATGTAACAATATATATAGGCAAACAGTATACATAGCATTCGTCATAGAGGTCGTTAAATATTATATTTACGTATACACATAACATTAAGAGCGTACGCGGCCTTCTAGGATATTGACACAATCCTATGAAAATTTTACCAAATCTATGTTTTGTATTCCCCTATTTCCTCCAAATATAATAAACACATTCTATAAATTTATACCCTGTTATATTATAGTGAAGTAACCAAACCAAAGGTTTATAAGAAAAATTAGAATGACAGGGACATATAAAAATATTATTATTAATAATAATAATTATTATTATATATTAATGATGTAGTATAACCTATGTCCCTGCCATTTAATTTTTCTTATAAACCTGTGGTTTTTGAATAGTGAACTTCCAAAAATCACATGTTTTACTCGCGTGATTGGACGTACACTAAAAAAAAAATAGAATTTATAAACAAAAATAAAATGATAGGGACATACTTTTCTTCATCTTTACATAGATCAAATGGTTCTGTATTGGAAGCAAACAGGGGAATTCAAAACATCGATTTAATAAATTAAATAAATTTTGTATCAAACTGCTGAGGTCCCTCATTCCTGTTAAAATACACCATTAATCACTAAAAATAAAAGCCATTGTTGTAATTGTGTTCCGACAAGTAAGGAAAAACAAACTACCTGTAGATACAAGACTAATTTTGTGATGTTAAGAGACAATAAAAAAGCTACATCCGAAAATTCAATTTAAGGGAGAAGAGTCCTTTCACAAAAAATGTCGCTTTGCCTCGACGATGGTTTCCTCATCGACGATATTGACTTTGGACCAAAAAATCGTGACGAGGCGAGAGCTTCCCGCAGATAATCTAGTTATAAGGACGTAACTTCATTAGAACCGACCGTTTCGCACTTTGCACGCGTTTTTTGATCAGATAAATTGTCACTGTTTTTTTTTGGGACAAACCTTTTTTTCTAGTTTGGTAAATAACTAGGTAGTAGTATCTATATCACTTAAGAAACTGTTCCAATTTGCCCACTAGGGCAATATGATATAAGGACTGACGAACTGTAATAAAATCTTGATCTATCCCGAGGTTGCCTCAAGTGGATACGTGGCTTTAGGGCTCACATTTGCTTTTGCCAGTTATTGAAGCAGTAATGTGCAAACATTAATGTATTCCGGACTGAAGGGCAATTTTACCAGCTAAATAACTGGGCATGACGAGTTTCAACAACTAATATCTCAGGGTGACAGGCGCAGTACAGTGCCGCGCAAAATTTTTTGGGCAATCATGATGCTTACCACAGGCACCTGATTTGCTCGTCTTGTTACTACTCACTATCATAAAAAAAATGTAGATTGGCGCCACCAAAAAGCCGTTGTCAAATTACCTCCAAATTAATAATTAGTTATCCGAACCAGGCAGAATATCCGTTAATTCAGTTAACCTCAAACCATTGCTCAATAACCAGAGCATTGACCCCTTAACATTGAATTTCTCAAAACTAGCAGTAAGTACAATTAAAAGTTTGTTAAAATTGCTAATTGGCTTATAAATACAGTTGTTGGTTCGCCGAGCACACTTTCGGAAGATGTGTAGGATGCTCTGAGCTGAGTTTGAGCTAATACGGTGTAGAAAACACGGGAATAGTAGATTCCTTTATCAGACCACCAGTGACGAAACTCTAGAGGCCTCTCTCTATCAGAGCTGTGCTTAGTTATGTAGCTGAGTAATTAAACACTAATATTTATGACATTGAGAAAGAATTTATGGGTAAACAATTTTCAATAAAATATTTTCACCTTTTATTATGATATAATTTTTAATACATTTTTGACATTTATTTGTTTAATCATTGACTAATATTATAATTATTTTTAAACAGATTATGGATGGACATTGTTATATTGTACTTTTGTTTGAATTTTTAATTAGAGTTTTGTGTTATATATAACTTATACACAATTATGCATGCTATAATATAAAATTGGCTCAACATAATCTTATGTACTAAAAATACCTATGTAACATCTTAAATATCATATCATCAAGATATTTCAATATATAAATACATCTTCAGGTCCACAACTTCATATTTCCATAACTTCCCTATGAAAAGTTCATAGGGCTACGATACACCTCTCACATCACCTTACGGCTGCCCCTACTTACCGGAATCTACAATACTTACGTGCGTTTTATAATTTTTGTTATATAGGTAATATGCTCACCGATTCGTTAATAGTGGAACGATTTAAAAAATCTTTTTCGTGTTGGCAACAATAATTAACCCAAAACCAAATTACCGTAAGCTAAATTTTATTTTAATAACGCAACTCCGGCAACATCCAGGTTCTTCACAAAGAATATTACGTTTTCAAGATTCGATTAGGCCGATTTCATTGAAGATAAAACCTGTAATATTAAAAGGGAATTCGTAATATGCGTAATGAAACTTTATGAGGAATTTGTTCGTTATTCATGTTTAAAATTGGAGATATAGCGAGCGTTTGGGATCTTGTCTGATGTGTATAATTTCGTGTATAATTTCAGCGAGGGTCTGATTCTGCGAGAAGAAAAAGTCTTCTAAAGACAAAATATATGACAGCCTCATTGGCACAGATGGTACTAACGCTGTGTTCTCTGTGCCGTAGGCCCCGGGTTCGATCCCCGGCCAGGGATTTTGCCAATTGAGTATTGCTTGACAGGCGGATTGGCGAGCGCAGTTCGATGGTTTTACGCAAAGGACGCTGCAGCTTCTCCTCTGGAGCTGATGATAACCTTTAGCCGGCTCTTACGGCAACTACGGGTAGAGGGTAGAGAGGGTGGGGTACCAGTCTAAAGCATTACCGGCTTACTCCATGGAACTAGGGCCTAGCATTAGATTATCTTTTTGACGTGACAACGTCTTATAATTCGATAGAGCCGGCTGCACGCACGAAAAAACATGTCTCATCCGGCGTTACCTCGCTCTGAGGCGTTCCATGTAAGGCTTGAAGTGCAAGCGAGAGCGCGGAACGAGCGACAAAGAAGCACAATCGGCCTTTGCGTTCGGCAGCGTTCGACATCCGTCTCTCTCCTACTTGAGTGAGCGCGTTGTCACGTTCAACTATCGTCAGTAAACCGACAATTTTTTTTTTCTAGCCTATACCGCTAAAGGTGGGTTAGAACTCGCAAGCGTTTTGTTCACCTGTTAAAAACGTAAGTTTAATACATTTTACTGAAATTGGAGATTTATAATATTATTAGGATAACACATTTAAAAATCCCGTTCGTGGATGAAATTTTCTTTTCATATTCATATTGTGTATATAAAGCCGCAAGACCACTTAAGGCAGCCTCGATCCGAGCAGTCCGAGTCCGAGCTGTCTCGACCAGAGTGGATTCACAAGAAACACAAAGTATTCGTTAACGACCTTATGCCCCTCGAGACAATACATCTATTTTGAAGTTTTATTACAGCAGCCAGCTAATGGATAAACGCTCATGGAATGTGATTACGTTTTTATGGGCACGATAACTGCGGGAGGATGTCCCTACTTATTACAGAGGGGAGTTACTGTTGGGTGGCGTAGGGCTGTCCGTATCTGCCAAGTTCTGTATGAGAATGTTACATTGGGACATCGATTTTCTTTTGCTAAATGCTAGTCATCTTCGAGGGAATTCGAGTTCGAACGGAGTAATAGAATCTTGAAGAATTTGAGCCAGATATGTTGCGAGGACGCATTTCGCGTTAACCTAAAATCTTATCTCAAATCAATGGTCCAGTAGGTTATATCAGCCTTCGACCTATGACCTATAAAATCCACAGACCCTCGAAACTCAAACATATTGATATTCATGAAGTTCTTATAAGTGTATTAGGCGATTTTTCACTGCCCCGCAACATGCAGCCTAGTGCAGGAGTGATAACAAAATAAAAACGCGATCGGATGGGTTTTACGAAATTTTGTACACTACGACGTGTTTTCAATACACTTGAGACGACACTCACACAAACTCACCAAGCTTTCAAGTGTTCCGTGTACCAAAACTGTGGAACAAATTGCCAGAGACTGTTATTAGTGCTACTTCAACAGTTTTCAAAACAGACTAGTTAAAAATCTAGAAACTAATGAAATTTATTAATACACAAATGCAGTGATATGCATGCATCAGCTTATTAGCTGTTAGTGTATTATTAAATAATAATGAAACATAATAATATGCTGCTTGCAATTGTCTCTGTTCAGAGTCAACGTTTTCAGGTCGCCCATAGATCTCTAATCAACAATCGTCCATGATGACAGCCGGGACTCAACAGCTGTACGTGCCTTTCGAAGCACGTGTAGAGCTGTTACATCACGCCGTCCCGCACTACGGCGTGGTGTGCCGCAGTGTGAGAACCTATGTACCCGGATACAAAAAACAAAGTACATGAGTATAGTGCCCGCTGTTCTTTCAGTTTTGTATTTAAAACAAAACGATTAATTTTTAATTTAACAGTAAGCTTTAGGGCTGCTTCTTATGGATTACTATTATTGGTTGCGAAATGTTTGTAAATTTCATTTCTTTCTTTGATGATACATACTTCCAGGATCGCCGGACTTGCATCTTTATTCTCAACACCCACTCTGGTTGGTACACAGAACTATGAAAAAACCATGGGTTTAATGACAGGGACATAGCTTACTTCACTAAAAATTATCAGGATATAAATTTATAGAATGGGTATTTTAATATTCGGAGGAAACATGGGAAATAAATAAATAAATACAAAACATCGATTTGGTAATATTTTCATAGGATTGTGTCAAATTCCTAGAAGGCCATGTATGCTCTTAACACCAGCTATAAATCGCTTACATTGATTAGACATAATATCTCCTAAGTATACTGATAACAGATACCAGTTACCAATTTGCTTGATCAGGTCATGACTGTATTTCAAGTAGATCGCACGCGCTCACGGCCATGAGTAGTATCGTAAACTGAGTTGACGTTTATAGAGACAACCCGCTGGGTGGGTAAAGATAATATATTGTCACTAATCATTAACTGGTTTTAGTAAAGGCTTATTAGATTTAGGCTATGCGGTTGGTTCCCATCCAGTCACACCAAACGAGTCACACTGTGACACGTTGAGACTTTTTTGTCCCATCGAGTTACACTGTTACTCGTTGCAACCTTTTTTTTAATGCGTGCACTACGATAAGAAATCGTTGCGATTGGATAAATAATCACAAATTTTTTCACACATTTTCGCAGTGAGCGCACTCTCGTATATTGGCATTGTTCACAGATTTGCTAATTTTAATCGCAACGATTTTTTATCGTTGTGCGCACTTAGGCTAAAATACATAGTGTAGCGAGCTTTAACGAAAATATCAATTATACCAAGTATTATTTAGATAAAATAGCTGTGCACCGCGGAACTGTGCCCGGTAGATGGCAATAGGCTCGTCCCCTATTACATGGGACCAATAACATACTGGCGAAATATGTTTTTTTTATGTGCACCTCGGTTTCACCCTTATAGTCTTCGTTCCCCAGGGGATATCGAGATAAAGTGACGTTTAGTGACAAATTGCCAGGGCAATCGTCATTTGATGAAATTCGAACCCACTGCCTACGCTCCGGTTTTGAAGCCCTATAATCTGGCTTGGCCACAGATCCTTACAATTTGTTCTAAAAGGCTCACGTATGTGTACAAAGTATGTAAAAGAGCTTAAAGGGATCTTAAGAAAACATCCCGCAGCCCTACGAAACGCATCTTTTCACACCAGCGCCCGGCATTATATGAATATCAAAACATTGCTATAAGGGCGCGTATCCACGCAAGACAGGGCATGTGAAGGGGCCTCGAGTCGAGGCCGTCTATTCCCACTCGCCACCATCCTCTCCGGCACCACTGGTGGCGAAATAAATGAAGGAATAAAAATTTCCAGTTGCCACCAGTTGTGAAGGTTTAGGTTAGATTGATTTGTTATATAAAAATAGGTCTCTATTTTGAATGATTTTTACAATACATAAAATAATGTTATTATATTATGTTATTTCTCACAATTTTCAATTCTTATAAATATATGTTACACGTACCGGTTCTTGAGGGAGGTGATATTCTCGAAGTTGTCAACGCAGGACAAACATTCCATTTAAAAGGTAGATCCAACTTGGACTAAGACGCCGCACACCCAATCGCCACCATTGGTGG
Organism: Hemistola chrysoprasaria; assembly: GCA_947063395.1. Classification (NCBI taxonomy): domain Eukaryota; kingdom Metazoa; phylum Arthropoda; class Insecta; order Lepidoptera; family Geometridae; genus Hemistola; species Hemistola chrysoprasaria. The sequence goes on from OX346730.1 coordinate 9,352,187, forward strand.
CGATCAAGAAGAAAACTGAGAAACTAGGAGAAAATGAATAGGTTAGACAAGTGAACTCTATTTAGTAGCGCAAGTTTAGACTAGAGTTTTGCTAAGCCCGCGGCATGCTCGGGATGAGGCATACGTAGCTTCGGCTCGAAGTTGCTCGAGTAGATACGCGCCTTAAAGACGTAACTGTAAGCCCCATGTTTATATTTCGACTGACAAAGTGCTGACAAACGCGCAGTGGCGACCGGAGTCTAGGGTTGTCGACATTGTAAACACCCTTGTTACGTCTACTATGCGTGTTATACTATAGTATAATATTGAAATAGATTAAACACCTGAAAAATAGACACAAAGTAGGTAATTTGTATAAATACAACGGTTAAAATTACACGCACACGTACACATACTTTAGTCCTAGTAATAGTTATCATTCTTTGCTTTATAGTAAAAGCTTTGCCTAGTTTAGAATCTGAAGACCGTATAATGTGGTAGGTAGTTATCCCGTATCCAAAGTTGCTTCCCGCCGTCTGTACGCTCAGATCTTTTAAACTATGCAACGGATTTTAATGCGGTTTTCATCAATAGACAGAGTGATTCAAGAGGAAGGTTTATATTCATAATGCCCGGAGCGTAGTAAGGGCAGGTCGTCACTTATTCCCCCCGATGGGTTCCCGCCTTCTCGCGGCGGTGGGGGTCAGTAACCGTGGTAGGGGCCCACGGTGAAGCGAAGAGGAGCCCGAGGTGGTCGGCCGCTCCACTTTCCTCCAGGCAGGTGTGAGCGGCCGAGTAGGTTGCGATGCGTCCCACAGGACGCAACGCAACTGAGGCGGGCCGCGATGCGTAACGTAGCGTATCGCGGCTGAATGGTTGGGCCGCGGCGGGAGAGAAGTGCCGGTATTGCGGTGCGCCGCTCTTCCTACCTTCCGCGGCCCAAACGGGGTCGCCACCGTTAGATGGCGAAGGCGGTGGGGTCGCAGGGGAAGAGGAGTGTCGGTATTACGATGCACCGCTCTCCCTATCCCCTGCGACCGAATCGGGGCGGAAAGCCAACGGCTTGCCGCAGTGTGGGTTGCGCCTCCGCGTGTCCCTATGAAGGCAGCATAGGGCACAGCGGATGGCGCAGGCAGGGCTCACTTGAGCTCTGCGGTGGTGGTGGGCGGGAATGGGTCTTCCGTGTCCTCTCGCACGTTCGGTAGGCGTTCGAGAGGGCACGGAACACCTTTCCAAGCCCTTAGAGTGAGGAGGGCTCTCTGCTTTCCCCTGTGCAGATCTACCCCTGCACCGGGGCAACCAGAGAGCCTCCTGCGCTATTTGCGCGTGGTGGTGGGCGGGAGTGGGCCTTCCGTGTCCTCTCGCACATTCAGTAGGCGTTCGAGAGGGCACGGAACGCTTTCCGAAGCCCTTAGAGATGTGGGGCCCGGGCAACGGATGCGGGGGTATCCGTTGCCCACCTAAAGGGCCTGCGAGGAGGCGCGCGCGTGTTTCCGCGCGCCCCTTGGGAGGGTTGGGGTGAAGGATTACCCTCACCCCATCGTGGCGGGGTCCTCCACGGAGGACCACACGCAGTCGGGGCCGCGGATGAGTGCTTCGGCGTGCCCGCAACCCCGACACATGGCGTCGCGAAGGAACACTCCGGGGTTTTTTAGTGGGTATACCCGCCGGCACAGCAACGTACCGACGTACGATGCTATGCCGGCGGGGAGTCCCACATAACCACCCTGCGCTCCCCCGGGTGCGGGTGGTATGCGTCATGCATTTTTCCCCGGGCAACAAAAAAAAAAAAAAAAAAAAAAAAGGTCGTCACTTATTAATAAGAAGAGCGGAGATATTCCCTCATCTATAACACGTTACAGAAAGTTGTAGTACCAGCCCTGGGACACACCGCAATAAAGGTTCATGAAGCTACAAGTACCTGGGGAGCCCTGACGGGTAAATTTCTATGGGCTAGACAGAGAGAACAGATAGAGAGATATGCGATAGAAAGAGATGCAGCATGTAGGTTAATATAACGATGATTAGTTAGGCGCTGTGCCACCTGAATTGCACTTTATTGCGTCGGAGCTGGAGTTGCTATTTATTTAAATGATTTTGAGGAGTGTCCCTTCTGTCCCTTTAGTATTCTGTGTACCTTCTAATAATATTATATTTAAGGGGGTTGTATCTACGCGTACAACTTAACAATTTCCAAAAATTCGATCTCCCATACAACCGATCAGCTGAACATTTCGTATGCAGTCTAATTTTGTTTTTTTTTTTTTTATTTATTTAGGTTTTTTCGCAGAGTGACCACATCGCCCAGTATAAGAAAAATTACAAAAATATGTACAAGAAAGGGTACCTGATAAAAATCTTACAATCATCTAGAATTTAGATTCTTATACTACCTAGCATTAGTGCTAGGTTACATAGTTTGTAAAGTCTCTTAGTAGATTCCGAAATTGGATCAGATAATGAGCTGTTCAGAAGACCGATATCCTTGCTCTGTCGCTCCTCTTGTGAAAAATTTGAGAATCTATAGACTGCATTCCGGACACACTCCCATAGGACATGCTGCACATCCTCTATGACTCCACAATCAGCACAGTTAGGGGGTTCTATTTTATTCATGAGGTATGCAAACCTGTTCAACGGGATATGTCGAGAGCCAGTTTTTTTTCCAGTTTTTCATCCGCCAAGCAGTAATATGCAAACATTACTGTGCTCCGGTCTGAAGAGCAATGTTACCCTCGAAATTACTGGGCATGATGAGATTCAACAACTCATATCTCAGGGTAACAGGCGCCGTGCAGTGCCGTGCAGAATTTTGAATTTTAAAACACTGGGTGGCACTGTATCTGATATGGGCAATCATGATGCTTACCATCAGGCACCTGATTTGCTCGTCTTGTCACTCACTATCATAAAAAAAATGTCCAGAGCGCAACCTGAGGGCTGTCACTAATTTTTGTCACAATTTTGTTGGGTATTTCGCTATTCTTTCTTTTGCAAAATTGTTCAGATTGTACCCCTGAGTTAATGCTCCCTCTTATACTTATGGTACTTATTACTTCACCGTGTATAAACCTAAACGACTTACTACAGAAACTAAGAGACAGCAATATGTCGCCAGTCGTAAACACACGCAGATATAAGCAGGAGTCCCCAACATTCGGCACATACATAATATTCGCCCGATTTATAGGAAAAACGTGACCTTTTCTATACAAACAGGAGGAAATGTGCACACAAGGGCTAAATAGCGCACTCACGCAGACGCGAACACTTTACACAAGCTATAAGGCGGGAGCGAATTTGTATGAAAATTTATAGTGGAAATCACCTCTCGGAAGTTAGGCGTTTTGTCTGCGCAGTACTCATGACGCTTATCATATTCGTACAGCGCAGCTATAACTGCAGCTAACTTCAGAGAGCTCGTAAAGTTTTGTGCGAGTTAAACCGACGTTACCGACCACATCGCCGCCACGTAGCAACCACACGAAGAACTGAGAGAAAAATTATCTACTCAATTGTTTGTGGTTGGCTCTTGAAATGGCCTTTATTTGCGCCTTAACATATTTGTTTAAAGAAAACCCAATAGTGTGGCCATTTTCATGAAAATTGTTACAAATCGTCATCACAGTATTTATTGAGTACATTTATTGTCATTACTCAAATAATTAAGTGGAAAATGATTGTCTTTCTCCATTTCCATCGTGCATGGAAACCTGACACTCACCGCCTTAAAGTGCCCGCAGCTGTGTGCGTGCGTTTTTAACCTCTATGCACATTACCTACTCTTAGTATTTATTTTTGTGACCGTTTTGCTTTACGTAAACATTTCTCGTTTACGGATTGTATCAAGACGGTAATTGGGGCCGAGGACCGAATAGGAAAAGGTTGGCGATCCGCGACTCCTTCGTTTAGGAATGGGAACAAATAAATTTTTATGGAATAGCTCTTGGACGTTTATATTTTATACAGAGAGTTATTGGACACTTTAAGAGGACGTTAACCTATTACCACGTTGTATGGATTTTACATAACATTATATCAAGCCTTTTTGCCGAAGGGGTAGGCAGAGGTGCATTCAAGGACATAGTCCTATAGTTTTTTTTTCTTATGCTATAGGTGGCCGCGATCCCATACAAAAGCCGCGCTATAACTACCTACTACACAGACTCTGCACACATGGAGCTTTGTACACGTGCAAGAGTGTGCGTGAGGTGATGTCCAATAGAAGCGGGGCTTGTCGAGAGCTCAATCTCGCTGGCGGGGTGAGGAAGGCCCGATTGGTGGGCGGATGACAGTGTTCATTCTATACGTAGTATTATTATCTGTTCTGTGTAGACGGTGTGTTTGCCTGATGGCTTGCGGTTACCGCCGCATATGGATACCTGCAACACGAGGATATTGGCAGTATGTTGTGGACCCGACCAACACTATTCACTCTCCTTTTGAAGAACCCCATGTTGTAGCTCAACGGGAAGACCGCAGCAGGAGATCATTCCACAGTTTGCATGTATGCGGCATAGTACACGCACACTTTGCCAGTTACGTTTTTTAAATGGGTCCGGCCGTTATGAACCCATTCCGGTACGCTCCCGGCCGGGACGCTCCCACTATAACTATAACTAAACTAATAATAATAATAGTCGTAATAATAATAACAATAATAGTGAATGGGGGATAGAGGGCGAAACTATTGCTACCTAGGGCACCGTTTCAGACTCCAGGCTGTCATTGAGAAAATTCCTAATGGAGAAATCCAATAACACTTTTTGCTTGACCTGGGGATCGAACCCGGGACCTCATGATCGGTAGCTTGCGAACCACCACGCTACTGAGGCGTAGCCTTTGAATACATTTGGAAAAAATCCAGCACCGTCATCGGTTCACACTACACGGAAGTGAAAAGGCATCCTCCTCACGCGAGCGTTTCAAACAAGACCATGGCCACGCACGTAGTAATATAGGCAGACACTGCGTGCCAAGAAATAAAACTGAAGTCAATCCCAGCAATACTAAATACCGATTATATATTTTTTTTTTTGTACAAATTTGACTCCCAAACAGGATCACCTAGACCTTATCCAATGGGGAATGTCCAAATTATCTTGACCTCCATTTTTATTTTAGATAATGAAAATATAGAGCAATATAAGAAACTAATTTGAATATTTTTGCTATTTTCGTCGTAGTTATTTTTAAAAACATTTTTAAAAATTTGAGAATTTTTGGTGATGATGACGTCATCATAAGCTTTATAGACGGTGACTGCGGCCTCAACAGAAAAAAAAAAGGCAATGAAATTCAGATTGTCAATGTCATTATATTATCACACACCTATAACCCCACTTTTCTAAAAAAACTGTTCATTGCTTTTTTTTTTTCTTCTTTTATGGACCCACACGAATGTATTGCCAGTGTCAAGTTATATAAATTTTCAAGTTAATATGGTCAATTCAGAGTCAGGGCAAGCCCAGTCAAGTCACAGCTCTAGTAAAGTGGTGGTCTTTACAAGAAGCTGCCAGTAAACAATAAAATCACAGTAACTTTCTAAGATTTTGCAGTCGGCTAGATATAGGTTATGTTTACATACATCGACATTTGACAACTTAATGACATAAAAGGACATTTCACTTTTTTTTTTTTTTTTTAGGCTCACACGTTTTTCCATTAATCTACGTGTGACGTCATCTAAGGTCAAATGAAGGTTATTCAATTAAAGCCGAAAATAATAATAATCCGTGATTATTTTCTGTTTTTAAGTAATGGGTAGTGATCAGCAACCTTATTCCTCCAAATGGTTTTGAAATTACAAAAAACAAAAATAAATAGACATTCCCCATTCTATTTAATATTAAGTTATAATCTTACTGGGATTGGCTTCATTTACAATCTGCGCTAAACTTTATGAGCCCTCAGAAATAAGCCGTTTTGGCCACGCAGTACGCAAGATACCTACAGAGAATATTTCTATGACTGGACTGATCTCACTGAGGGCCATCTTCAGCTTTGTTTCTTAGAGCGCGGTGTCTGTATTTATAACTACTGTATGTGCCCATGGCGTGGATCGATCAATTAACGCGGCCCGTGAGTACTCCAGCATCCTTGATCATCAATCTCCACTCTCCACGTCCGTTTGATTAGATAGATTAATCTTCGCCGTTGTGATTTCTTCGGTGTTCTACACAATGGTTTTTTGGATTTCGATCATAAGACATATGCTTGGCGCTTGGACCGATGTATAATATAAGGCTAGAAAAACTATGGAAGACTTACAACATAATAATATTATAGATAGATAAACACAGTACACCATACATAGGACACAAACATAAAGGAATAATGACAAACATAACATACATTCACGCCTCTTTCCCGAAGGGGTAGGCAGAGGTGTACCCAGGACTCAGTCCCATAGTAGATACACCCACATTTCGCCAGTATTTTATTGGTCCCATGTAATAGGGGGTGAGCCTATTGCCATATACCAGGCACAGTTCCAGACTCCGGGCAGCTATTGAGATAATTCCTAATGGAAAAATCCAATATTTAACACTGCCTGACCTGGGGATCGAACCCGGGACCTCTTGATTGGCAGTCGAGCATGCGCCCACTACGCCACCGAGGAAGTAGTAAAGGAATAATAATTATATTAATCTTAGGCTAGTACAAGTGGTGGTCTTATCGCTTAAATCGATATATGGTATCGCTATGAATGAAATGACGTAAAAATATCATAAAGTGTAGAAAACACTGAAAATAGACAGCACTATATGTTTTATGGACGTTTTTTAGGACGGAACTTTGTCTAAAATTGATTGAATTGGTTAAGATTGATCTAGTAAAACAGCTAAGTACATACATACTTACAGTCACGCCTTGTTCCCGGTGGGGCAGGCAGAGACTATTTCCCTCCACTTGCTACGATCCTGACATACAACTTTCGCTTCGTTCACTTTCATGACATTTTTCATACATGCTCGTCGGTTGTAGGTACTTTTGACTTGGCCTTTCATAAGAACAACGTCAACTTGTTCATGAAAAGTACGCCCGCGGTCGACCGCTACCGACTTGACCATTCGCACTAGCCTTATAAATCTCTTTTGTTAATCAGCTAAGTAGTATTGAATAAATCTAGTTTCTTCACTTAAACAAGTTTGAGGCCCCTAATTAAATGATTTGGTTGATAATTAGTCTGAACACAAATCAACTTTGTCATAGGTCATGTCATAGGAGATATATTTGTATGACGTAGAAAGATCGAGACAATTGTTATTGATATCAATATTATACGGAATACAGGTTCCCTGATGACGTAGAGACCGCGAAAATGACGCAGGCAGTTAATGTTTTCGATGAAGACGTTGATTGAATGTTACGTCACCGGTTCACGGACATTGCGATGTAGTTTTTGCACCTCGCTACAAGTTTTTATGTGTCCCGCGTCAGGTGTTGTAAATGATGGTATTTTATTGTAACTAAGCCGTTGGGCGCGACTCTCGTCATAATAGACAAATAATCAAATCATTTTCGCAGAAATGTAGGTACAAAGGTTATTAATTAAAAACAGCCGAAATGATAATAATACCAGTACATTCGGCCTCTTGCGAAATACATTAATAAATTATATTAAAGTTAATTATTAAAATAAAATCATGCAATCTATACTATTATATAACGGATAATAAACAATCTATAATCTGTATTATATACAGAGAGAAAGTGATTCACTGACTGACTCATCAACGCAGGGCCAAAACTACTGAACCGATGTTGATGAAATTTGGACAGGAGATTATTTTTATAAACTTTTTCCACGATTTTTCCCGATTGGGTAGGCAGAGGTGTACCCAGAACTGTCCCATAGATGGGTGCACCATTGGCTATGTGAACCATTAGGGTTCTATTTATATAAAATATAATGTATCACGAAATTATTCTTGTCATATTAAAACATTCTATACATATTTATTATGCCATCCGCTACCCGTGCGAAGCCGGGGCGGGCCCCTAAAAAATCTTTGAACCATTGATGTCATAATAATGATAATGTAAAAAAAAATAAACATACATTCACGCCTTTTTTCCCGAAGGGGTAGGCAGAGGTGTACCCAGGACTCAGTCCCATAGTAGATACACCCACATTTCGCCAGTATGTTATTGGTCCCATGTAATAGGGGGCGAGCCTATTGCCATCTACCGGGCACAGTTCCAGACTCCAGGCAGTTATTGAGATAATTTCTAATGGAAAAATCCAATATTTATATCTTTGCCTGACCTGGGGATCGAACCCGGGACCTCTTGATTGGCAGTCGAGCATGTGCCCTCTACGCCACCGAGGCAGTCTAAGGTATAAGGTAAAAAAAAATATGTCGGAATAATCCTACTAATATTATAAATGCGAAAGTTTGTGAGGATGGATGGATAGACGGATGTTTGTTACTCTTTTACGCCAACAATACTGAACCGATTGAGCCGAAATTCGGTATGTAGGTAGTTTAGACCCTGGAATAACACATAGGGTACTTCTATTGCGATATTCCCACGGGAACAAAGACTACACGGGTGAAACCGCGTGGCACAACTAGTGATTAATAACAAGATATATACAACACCTAAGTGCTTGAATGTTGAGTTAATCTATACTATTATATAAAGAGAGAAAGTGATTCACTGACTGACTCATCAACCCAGAGCCAAAACTACTGGACCGATGATGATGAAATTTTGACAATAGATTATTTTTACAGTCTAGACAAGTAATAAGAAAGGATTTTTCAAAACGGGTACTTACCACTTATTATGTATCAAAATATCTTAGTATCAAAATACGAATTATTTTTTATCTTAAATATTATTTAGTACTTATCTCATAAGTTATTATTAATTTAGAAGATAGACAAGTAGTTTCTGCTATGATCATAGTCCGGGCATCACCCAAGGTACATGCCGAAAACCAGCGTCACAGTTCTACTGTGACTTATGCTGAGCATGTACCATATTCAGGTTATTATACTCGTACATAATTTGAAGTTTTATTATTATTATTTAGCTTAAGTTCAAAAACTGTAACTGCCTCTATTTATTTATTTATTTACCTGAATAAAAACGTTTTCTATTCTATTCTATTCTATTCTTATATGCATGCGCTGTGAAAAGTATTGGTGGTAGAATAAAGTAATGTACTAGGGGTTTGCAGTACTTACCAATATGTACAAAATAGTGAACGGACATTATATCCATCTATTTTGGTTTAGTCACAATAATCGAAGCAGTCATTATTTTTCATGCTGTGTGAAAACTATTGGTGGTAGATTAAAGTAATGTACTAGGGGTTTGTAGGACTTATCAATATCTACAAAATAGTCTACGGAAATTATATCCATCTATTTTGGTTTAGTCACAATAATCGAAGCAGTCATTAACTTTCATGCGCTGGGAAATCTATTTGTGGTAGAATAAAGAAATGTACTAGGGGCTTGTAGTATTTACCAATATCTACAAAATAGTGAACGGACATTATATTCATCTATTTTGGTTTAGTCACAATTATCGAACAGTCATTATATGCATGCGGTGAAAACTATTCATGGTAGAATAAAGTAATGTTCTAGGGCTAGGGGTTTGTAGTAATAATAACTTTCTACAAAAAATAGTCCACGGACATTATATCAGTCTGTTTTGGTTTAGTCACAATAATCGAAGAAGTCATTATTTTTATGCGGTATGAAAATTAATGGTGGTAGAAATAATGTACTAGGGGTTTGTAGTACTTATATATCATCAAAATAAGCCTCGGAAATTGTTTCCATTAATCTGTTAAGGTTTGGTCACTGTAACAGAAATAGTCATTAATTTGCGTGCGCTGCGTAAACTATTAGGGTTATACCTATAAAATACAATGTATCACGAATTTACTCCTGTTAAAACGTTCACTTCTACTTCTCCCGTGCGAAGCCGGGGCGGGCCACTAGTTATCAATAATTAAATACATATAGAAAGCTGTTATGCTACCAATACGTTGAAACTGTAATTACTTAATTTGTATATGAAGTGTACCACTTACTTTGATGGAATTGTTAATTTAATTCATTATGACACTATATCGGCAGTCCCGATAGTGAATAGTAGCTAATAAATTAACTAACCATACTGTTTTCATTTAATCGTCTTATCAACTTTTTAATCAGCTATTTTGTAAGCTATATATTTTATTCGCTGAATTTTTTTTTTAAATATATTAAGTAGGTCTGCGTTTGACCCCAATCTCACCTGATGGGAAGTGAAGATTAGGCCTAAGATGGTGCACGCTTTCCTAGAAGATAATTATTCACTCTTCTCTTGAAAACCCCAAGATCGTTTTCAAGTGGGAAGACGTACGCCGGTAGAGAATTCCACTCCTCAGCGGTCAAAAAAACATACATTCACGCCTTTTTCCCGAAGGGGTAGGCAGAGGTGTCCCCAGGACTCAGTCCCATAGTAGATACACCCACATTTCGCCAGTATGTTATTGGTCCCATGTAATAGGGGGCGAGCCTATTGCCATCTACCGGGCACAGTTCCAGACTCCAGGCAGTTATTGAGATAATTCCTAATGGAAAAATCCAATATTTAACACTGCCTGACCTGGGGATCGAACCCGGGACCTCTTGGTTGGCAGTCGAGCATACGCCCTCTACGCCACCGAGGCAGTCCTCAGCGGTCCTCGGGATGAAAGTAGCCGCGTGGCGTTTTGTACAGTTGAGTGGAATATCGACCATGTAAGGATGGCGCCTTGTAGTTTCCCTGGATGTTCGGTTATAGAACGGACATGGGGGAACTAGTTAATGACTAGTTCTTAACTTTTCATATCGTATGCTCATATTCTCAGTCTGCTGCTCATATTCGGAGAGTGAGCAGTAGGACTCTCCGGCACCAAGTATTCCAACTACTGCGATCACCAAGCCGCACAACAAGCGTGCTGATTATGGCCAAATTCCCCCATATGAATAGTTTATGGCTTATGGCGTTCTATGGGGGAGGCCTTTGTTCAGCAGTAGACGTCTTCCGGCTGATGATGATGCTCATATTTAAAAAAAGAAGTGAAACAGGTTGCTTATTATTTGTACCGATGTATTTAGTTCTTGGAAATGTAAGTCTTTGCAGTATACGTAATATGCTTTGCGCTTTTCACTGAGAGATTATTGATGATCCGCTTCCTTTGGCGGCTTGCCGAAGAATGTGTCATTTCCCTCGAAGGCTCTATTTGAATCTGCACGGCGTAGATAAAATGTAGATGCGTCATCTCATAGACAAGCTTAAGACTGGCTGGTGAGCTCCACGAAGATGGGTGTACTGTAGGGATTGAGATTGGTATGCTTGGCAAAGGCTGATGTCGTCGGTCCGTGGTTAGCATGTGCTCGCGTTACATATTATATTGTATTTATATACTAGTGTAAGCACAGCGGCTTTCATCATCCAGCCGTTGGAAGTCCACTGCTGAACATAGGCCTCCCTCATAAGGGGGGTAGTTGCCAATACTCGCCACGCTTGGCAGGCGGGTTGGCGAGCGCAGTTTGATGGTTTTACGCAGAGGACGCTGCTGCCCGTCCTCTGGATCTCATAACCCTTAGCCGGCTCTTACGGCAACCACGGGTGGAGAGGGTGAGGCACTATTCTAAAGCCGCTAACCCCACGCCCAGCGGCTTTGCACACTCGCAATTATGAAATATGGCAGTTTTATACCAAAACTTTAACGCCCTTTTTGAACTCCTTTGAATGTAAATTTTCAAAAATCCGTTTTTAGCACACGTCCAGACAACGAAAAGAACCTACATTCCAAGTTTCAAGTCTCAGTGGTTTGGGCTCTGCGTTCCATCTCAGTCAGTAAGTCATTTAGTAACGATTTTTACCCAAACTTTCCATACATTTGATTTACACACCGATATATAAAAAGAAGCCATAATAATCTCTAGCAATTCATCCCATGGGGCTGGCATTCTCGTATATCGCGAGCGGTACCCAATAACTATGTAACTCCTTTTATGTGAGTCCTAAAGAGATTTCGAAGCCAATTCGTGTGTTATACGAACTTCCGAACATAGACAATATGCTCAAATAGATCAGACATAATGTCTTTATTAGTCGAAATAAACTTTGCGATATATTTGAAAAAAAAAAAAAAAAAAAAATGTTTACCTTGGTAATTAATATAATAATATAATATAATATGGGACAACTTCCACACACGGTCACGTGGTCCCAAACTAGGCTACTACGATTATAACACCCAGACACAGATCAAACAGACATGTTCATGCACACAAATGTTTGACCTGGCCGGGGATCGAACCCGGGGCCTGCGGCACAGAAACCAGAGTTACTACCGTCTGCACCAACGAGGCTGTCACCAATTATGCTTAGTGGGTTCCGTACCTAGATACCGCAAACATTGTTAGTATTCATTTTCTTTTTTATAAAATTTTGCTGTTTTGGACTTTTTCCTTTACTTGTAATATTGATATTTTTACAGCCGCAAGGAACCGTAGACCTGAGTTGTTAAATGATTATAGATCTTGTTGGCCATTATACTGCAGTTTCTACGAATAAAAGTTTCTACGGCGGTTTTACAGCTAACCGTCCTTAATCTGGTTGGATCTCTGCTTGGACAATCAAAATGTCTGTTACCGTCAAATTTTTCTAACAAGTTAGGGTGCTCTCTACAAAAACTCCAACCTGCATAATATACAAACTCGTCAGTGTCAAAATCTTTAGTAGTTTAAAGAACGGCCTACACGACTCTAACGGTCCAGCGCCACAGACGGCTCGGATACACTCTTTTTGAACTACAAAATCTTTAATTACATCCGTAGAATTACCCCAGAGTAGTAGTAGCAGAGTAGACCGTACCTAAGTACCGAAGCCACATAGCCATGGTACGCAGTAAGTGCAGCCTTTTGGCTTTATGTACGCCGTAGTTGTCTCAATGCAATTTTAAAACAAAAACAATCAGCTGATCGGCTAATAGGCATATTACAAATATGCGAAGTCGAAATTTTTTTTTTTGCTAAATCTGCCCTCCTTTTTTGTTTGCATATTGTTAATTTTGATACACCTCTAAAGTATTACAACTACACCTTTTTCGTAACACATTGTAGAATAATATAATGTGACAATGAAAATAAAATTCTATAAGACGTAAAAATATCGGTCTATTGTAGATTCTACCTTAGCGACATATATTCCCTCTGCTTCCGAATTACATTTTGTACGCCTTTCAAATAATCGCTATAAAAGTGTTTTACTACCGTTCTATTCAACCTTTGGATGAAATGCCGGTCGAAGGTTGGATGCCGACGTGACGATATTGATTTTATAGGATTTGTGGATGGTATTTTGATCTCTTTTACCTTCATAATAAGGTCGGCCATCGGACAGTTCCGGTCTCTAAAGATCAGATAAAAAATATAATAATAGATGGAGTTTGTACTAGAGTTTTCCCAATTATATTGTTACCTACTTCTTATACCTCACCCTTTCTACCCGTGATTGCCGTGACAGCCGGCTAAGGGTTATGAGATCCAGAGGACGGGCAGCAGCGTCCTCTGCGTAAAACCATTGAACTGCGCTCGCCAATCTGCCTGCCAATCGTGGCGTGTATTAGCAAATTACGGGGAAGGCCTATGTCTTGCAGTGGACTTCCTACGGCTGAGATGTTGATGACCCGCGCCTTCGTTGACGTAGAATTCAAGGGTTTAAGTTATTTTTACGCAACCCTAATATTTAAAAAAAAAAACGAATAGCTTGCGTTATATCAACATCAGCTATCAGTCTGTGAAAGCCCAGTCATAATCTGTCCATTTCGGAGACCCGAACTCAAAGAAAATTTATTGAAATAAGTCTTAAAAGACATTTTTAAACGTCAATCATCTTCTCAGCCGTTGGTAATCCACTACTGAACATAGGTCTCTCCTGTGTATACTGTGCGTTCGGAAATATACCACTACAAGAAGAACGCAAAAGAAACTTGTTTAATTTGATGAACGATTTGACCATTTACACTCGCCATGTTTCATGCTTCTTCTGGCCAGACCTAACATTACTACCATAAGTGTTAGGATCAGCACCCCTTTCTGGACAGCCAGTCGAACCAATAGAGACATTTTATTCTGTTCATAAATGTATGCAACGCCCTATGCGGTACGAGTTCTAGAGTTGAATCTGGAAGGTCTTTAAATGGGGGGGTTAAAGCAATAACATCGAACGTAGCACACTAAGCAGATTCAAGGGACATCAAAGCAACGGAAATATCGTAAATGTTTAGCCATAACAAGGTCTTTACCCTCATCGAGAAATAAACAAAACATGTTAAGGGGCGGTGCTATGCAAATTCGCCCTCTCGCTCACACATACCCACATTTTTGAAGATATAAAAAATACTACATGTAATTCAGTCATTTCATTTCAGTGCCTTTATATTTTTCTAAGATTTTTTTTCTTTGTGCAGCTTTTATACATGAAAACTCGTTTGGATTAAATTGTATTTTTTACTGAATCTTTGTTTTATTATTTTCTTGATCATAGTTGTCTTTATTTTCGCGTAATTACATGTAGTATTTTTTATATCTTCAAAAATGTGGGTACGTGTGAGCGCGAGGGCGGATTTGCTTAGCACCGCGCCTTAATGCCCAGCTTTGCAAGAATTGGGACTTGTATGCAAAAATAGACCGATAGATAAATGCTTTATTGGTACACGAGTAACAAGAAAACCTTAGAACGAATAGTTCATAGTTCTTTATTGGTATGATTTCATGTAATACATGTCAAAAATTTCATACAAATCAATTACAATAAAAAAATTATCTTAAAAAATATTCCGAAATATTACCGACTGCCTCGGTGGCGTAGAGGGATGCTGGGCATGCTTGACTGTCAATCAAGAGGTCCCGGGTTCGAGCCCCAGGTCAGGCAGTGTTAAATATTGGATTTTTCCATTAATTTTCCATTTATTAATTATCTCAATAACTGCCTGGAGTCTGGAACTGTGCCCGGTAGATGGCAATAGGCTCGCCCCCTATTACATGGGACCAATAACATACTGGCGAAATGTGGGTGTATCTACTATGGGACTGAGTCCTGGGTACACCTCTGCCTACCCCTTCGGGAAAAAGGCGTGAATGTATGTGTTAAAAAATATTATGTAGATAGTTAATAATAATAAGCATAAATAATAACTAGTGCAACGATAAGCGATCTCATGGCTAAAATACAGGACTATAAAATCAGTTCGACTTGGACTCATGAGTGGGTTCCATAGCGAAGGTTCTATTCATATATTTCTCTATGAGATCGTATTAGAAATAAGGAGATCTATACACGAACAAGTTACTGACATAGCGCAGAGGATTAGCAAGTTGGAAGTGGCAAGGGGCGGCGCATAGCACGTAGAACTGATGGCCGATGGGGCTGTAAGGATTTCGAATGGAAACCACGGACCGGCAAGCGCAGCGTAAGACGTCCACCCACACAGTGGATAGACGATCTCAGATAAGTAGCAAGATCACGCTGGATGCAAGGAGGTAACTGTAAATTCAAAAAAATCAGAATAATATAATGTAAATAAAATATAATGAATAATAAATGATCTTTTATGGTAATCAGTTTGTGTAACATAAATTAAAATATCATGTGATTTTGGAAGAACAATGAGATGAGGATGTTTGCTGATTATGTATGGTATAATTTATCAAAACAATCTACTACCTACTTAGCACCACAGAACAGATAATAATACTGCGTATAGAATGGCTATCACACCGCGAGCGAGATTGATCTCTACACGAGCCCCGCTTCGTTGGGAAAACACCTCACGCACACTCTTGCGCGTGTACAAAACTCCATGTGTGCAGTGTTTGTAGTAGGTAGTTATAGCGCGGCTTTTGTATGCGATTGAGTCGAGTGTCCGGGGTGTGCTAGTCCCTACTAATAACGTTATACTTACTGTCATAATATTACATCACGCCATTTCCCGAAGAGATAGGCAGAGGTGTGTACCTAGGACTCAGTCCCATAGTAGGTACACACCCACACTTCGCCAGTTATTTAAGTCCAAAAATATATGACACTTATAAAGAAATAAACGATATATTATTATTTTTATTTTAATTAATCACAGAAAGGTGAAACCACGAAACGCAACTAGCAAGCTATGTCATCAAACTATACCAAATGAAACCGCACCATAAAATCCGACAATAATTATTGATACTCTTAAACCTGTATCAGCAACACCGTTATTGTTTGGAGATAGTATCTCGTTTAGTGGACTGTCGAATGGCCCGAGGTCACTCGGCTAATAGGTTATAAAAACAACGCGGAGAGGTCTGAGATCAATTGCACTGATCAGATAAGGCGGTAAAGTTAGTTATGACTGGTGACTCAAGGATTCAGACAACTGAAAAGACGACGCTTGAGGCTAATGCTTTAACAAAGGTTATGCAGTGCATAGCAGCCGGCCCGGCCCCTTTGACACAACTTCTTGAGAATTGACACAATCCTATCAAAAATTTAACCAATAGATTAAAAATTAAATTAACAAAAAAAAATTGTTTATTGTCAGAAAACTAATGAACATAAAATAGGTAAGAATAAATTAGTAAAATAATGCCTTATTAATTATATAAAAAGTACAGATACTAATTTAAATTAACACAATTTCTGACAATGGAATATACGCAGCTGTGTGCCACACAAGTTAATCTTGCGCAGCGGTGGTTTTCAGTATATACCATGCTCGAGCATGGGTGTTAGTCGAGCAAACGACTGTATACGACGATGTTTTGTATTCGTCAGTTGAAGCCATAACTAACATACAAACACACTCACAAACACCGATAAAGTTTCGCATGTGTAATATTAGTAGAATATATCTAAATAATGACTACGTTTAAAAAAATATTTAATCCAGCCCTAGTTTGTATTACACTGGAAGAGGTCGCTTAAAACGAAAAGGGCGTACATTATCGATCATATATTTAGTGTTTATTAAATAAAGAGTATTGTATTTCATGCACCTAAGTCAAAGACCCAATTCGTTCAGTGCAGTACTAAACCGAGCTTAACGTCCACGCCAATTGGATTTTGGTTCGACCCTCCCATAATAAAACCGTTTTAGGGTCAATTGGAGTGACGAATGAATTTCCTGAGATGGATCAGATCCGGCTTTGAGTGGCTTCTAATGCCTTTGAGGGAATCCTATCGCTTTAAAAGAAAGGACTCGAATTGACAGGCGATCTTAAGGCCGTGTCAGTATTGTTAATTTCCATCTGCTAGGAATGAGTTTTTAGGGTTCGGGGAGTTGATTTTAAATATACCAGCGGTTCAGCAATACCATATTGAGTAGTGTAATTCGTGAGGAAAATTTAGGTCATAAACCTAGAAATATATTTTTAAGGCATACGTATAGTGTAAGTTTCCATACCTAGATATCTGAACAAAACGCTTCCAATCCCAAAAACAATCCGTCTACTAAGAACATACAGCGCCATCTATTCGTTCATTGCGCAAATTATGGAAACATGGAGTAAAGAGTCATAACTTTTGATTGCGTTAACCTAAAAGTATAATTTTTACAGCCACAAGGGACCGCAGATCCGAGTAGTTGATATCAATTTCAACTTGATACCTCTACGCGTTTCCGTTAAAAGTGTCTTGACAGACGGACAGACAGACAGACGGACAACAAAGTAATCTATAAGGGTTCCTTTTGAGGTACGAAACCCTAAAAAGGGATGATTCCGTGGCTTTTTTACATGTACTAGTATAGTTTCTATGGTGTGAATTGTGAATGTGTACGTGCCATCATGTCAGTATTAGCGAGTAGGCTGACTATGGTGCTTCATTTTGTGTTTTATAAACAGAAGACTCCGTCCGCCTTTTTTTCTAGGTTCACGGTTTTTAGGTGTGTAATTTATTATGGCTTTGTGTGGAATTAAAACCTGTTTCTGAGGAATACAAACACACCTGAGAGAACACTCACACCAACTCATCAATCTTCCAAGCGCGAGTAACCCAAGAGAACACTTCTTCCCAAACTGTGTACCAAAACTGCGGAACAAATTACCAGTGTTATTACATACATACATACTTTTACCCGAAGGGGTAGGCAGAGGTGTACCCAGGACTCAGTCCCATAGTAGATACACCCACATTTCGCCAGTATGTTATTGGTCCCATGTAATAGAGGGCGAGCCTATTGCCATCTACCGGGCACAGTTCCAGACTCCAGGCAGTTATTGAGATAATTCCTAATGGAAATTCCAATATTTATTTAGTATTATTACTAATAAAATTATTAGTTTAACTTCAGTAAACAATTTTCAAAACAGACGATTGAATATGAACTGTCTGAACATAAATTATTGTTACTTGGTATGGTGGTACGGTCGCTCGTCACATCAAAGCGGTTCGATCGTTTAACGTGAACACGATACGGTACGGTGGTACGGTCGAACCACGTTCGATCGTCTATTCGTAGTATTACAGTTAACTTGATCGAAACATTTTTCCATCACTTGTTTCGAAAACATCTTCACCATGTGGTGTATGTATGTAATATGTCGTCCTTGCAATCTTTCCCTTGAGTATTATATCTAAACGCCATTTCCATTCAGCTGGTGTTTCCTGTTTTGTCCCTTATTGCTTATTCTATTTTTATCGGAAACAACTCCTTATGTTGCTTTACCCCGGCTACAAGACACTCATGGTCATAAATACGTATAGAAAAGAAATACATACATATAACAAATAAAAAACTTCGACTGCCTCGGTGGCGTGGTCGCAAGCTAGACTGCTGATTATGAGGTCCCGGGGTAGATCACCAGGTAAGGCAGTTATTGGATTTTTCCATTAGGGAATTATCTCAATGAAAGCCTGGAGTGGGACATGGAACTAATAACATACTGGCGAGATCTGGCTGTTGTTTGCTTTTTTTTTTTGGGAAAAAGGCGTGGTTGTGTACCATGTTAACGAAGAAAAAACTTTCTTGTGAGCGTTCGTGTAGAGGTAAATTCATTGTCGCGGTAGGCCTCTTTTGCAGGGGGCCGCCTGGGGAAGTACCACCTTTGCCAGTTATACACAGTGCAGCGCAGAATTTTGAATTTTAAAACACTGGGTGGCACTGTGTCTGATATGGGCAATCATCACTATGATAAAAAGTAACTTAGCTTTCATCGTCATCATCCTTAGCCCACTACAACCCACTGCTGGGCATAGGCCTTCATATTCTGCCACTGGACCCTGTCCTTTGCAAGCCATTATGTTAGCTTTACTAACGTTTAAAAGCGTATTTTAAAACATAACATAAAACATAACATTTAAAACATGTTTTGAGACTTTTGTTTTAATGTGTGGCCGCCGGGTTTCTTCCATTACACATTATACATATTATGTAGTGGTAGGCCTTATTTGCAGGGGGCCGCCTGGGGAAGTACCACACCTTTGCCAGTTATTCATCCGCCAAGCAGAAATGTGCAAACATTACTGTGTTCCGGTCTGAAGGGCAATGTTGCCAGCGAAATTACTGGGCATGATGAGATTCAACAACTCATATCTCAGGGTGACAGGCGCAGTGCAGTGCCGCGCAGAATTTTGAATTTTAAAACACTGGGTGGCACTGTGTCTGTTATGGGCAATCATGATGCTTACCATCGGGCACCTGATTTGCTCGTCTTGTCACTCATTACCATAAAAAAAAAAAAACACTTATCGAATCCAACTATATTGGTTTGTGGTCAAACCATAGTTCAAATGTCAGAGTTTCACGTTGGCAAGATTCCTACTAGGGCTCCGACATGAGTAAACGCTTGCCCCATACATATCTTATAGGAAACAACATGGTAGGACCATGTTATAGGACCGCTTATAGAAAATGCTACATCAATGATATCGGATGGGTTCAAATCGAGACTTGAAGTCGTACATGCTGCCACTGGGCTACGGACTCTCACTACGTTAGTACTATTATTTATTCTGCTCTTACTAAAAGCAAGGGGAGGTTTCCGAGATAAGTAAGTCCTAAGTTCACGCTTAATTCGGGACGAGTAAATCAACGTGTGCGGTTGCGGACACAAACACGCCAGTTAAGGCTCAAGCTACATTGAATTGGCAGCGACGCGACGCGACGAGACGATAACAAGACATTAAAAACCTCATACTTACAAGATATAGAAACGCTTGAACGAGCATGTGGCGAAGCCTCGCGCCGGCTCGAGCAGTCTCGCGTGGTTGTGAGCTGACGCGCGTGGGTGCTATCAAGCGTTTGTATATCTTGTAACATTGTTCATTGTCTTGTTATTAAAACTGATCGTCTCGTCTCGTCGCGTCGCTACCAATTCAATGCAGCTTGAGCCTAAAGACATTATGTCTAACCATAATAATAATATAATGTCTCATGTGCGCGGGTTTAATATTGGTTTGGACATAAATAAGGCTAACTAATATTACCTGTGTGTAAACTCTTAACATACATACATTCACGCCTTCCCGAAGGGGTAGGCAGAGGTGTACCCAGGACTCAGTCCCATAGTAGATACACCCACATTTCGCCAGTATGTCATTGGTCCCATGTAATAGGGGGCGAGCCTATTGCCATCTACCGGGCACAGTTCCAGACTCCAGGCAGCTATTGAGATAATTCCTGATGGAAAATCCAATATTTAACACTATGCCTGACCTGGGGATCGAACCCGGGACCTCTTGATTGGCAGTCGAGCATGCGCCCACTACGCCACCGAGGCAGTCAAAACTCTTTTTGGCAAATATAACGTTTATTTAATTAAACTATAACGTTAACCATTGTTTTAAATTCCTATTCATATATTATTATATATTTATATATTATTTATTTATATTATTTGGATTTTTCCGTTAGGAATTATCTCAATAACTGCCTGGAGTCTGGAACTGTGCCCGGTAGATGGCAATAGGCTCGCCCCCTATTACATGGGACCAATAACATACTGGCGAAATGTGGGTGTATTTACTATGGGACTGAGTCCTGGGTACACCTCTGCCTACCCCTTCGGGAAAAAAAAGGCGTGAACGTATGTATGTATGTATGTATGTTTAAATTCCTAACCAATGGTTAACTCGTGTTGGAGACAATTGATTAATAGAGATGAAAAACAATGAATATTGGTCAAACAAATTGGTCTACTTAACCAGCGAAATAAAAAAACAAAGGCCAATAAGAATATTCAAATAATTGCACACGAATTCATTACAATATTTATAACATGTCACGTAGAGGAAGGAAACGCGCCATTCAATGTCGGCCTCATTAAGCGAAAGGGAAAACAATACAAATATTTGATAAAAACACTTTTAACGGGCGCGCATATTTCTAAGGTGTGACGTCAGAGAATATAAACGACATTACGACTGGGGCCGGTTTAACTGGTTCGGCAATTAACCGACATTGTTATATGATAAGGTACGTGATACTAATGAACGAAAACAACTTCTGTCGAGTTGCAGTTAAGGGGCAGGCGACCGACGAATTGCCTATAGAAACTTTATAACTATATGTATTTGTATGTATTTGTATTTATATGATTAATTTTAAAATTACTTTATTTATCTTATTAAACTTACTTTTTATGTAAACAAGCATATAAACTTAATATTTTTACAGGCTTATATAAGAGTTTTTAAAATATTTAGCTATGTATATTAAAATTTGTGATTAAACTTTTTATGCAAAGCTAGGCATTTATACATTTTTAACTAATATAATTTAAGAAACAAATATGACTATAACCTAAGATAACTTAAAAAATAATATCATTTGCAAACAGAGCATATATCCAACTACAATGATGTTATTGGAATTCAGACATTATAACTATGTTTTGATGAAATTAAAAGTATTAATTTCATCAAAACATTTTGGCAAATGTTCTACGTGCGTCACCATAAAAATAAAATCACTGGTAACAGAGAAAATTGAAAAAAAAAAAATTACGTTGTCCCCTTGGGATTATAAAAAGTTATTCCGCTCTGATACGGACAATGACGGACTTTTTGAGCAATAGGAGTGTAAATTATATTTATTATACTTAATCATGGTTTAGTAGTAATTGTAGTGGTAGGCCTCTTTTGCAGGGAGCCGCATGGGGAAGTACCACACCTTTGCCAGTTATTCATCCGCCAAGCAGTAATGTGCAAACATTACTGTGTCCCGGTCTGAAGGGCAATGTTACCAGCGAAATTACTGGGCATAACGAGATTCAATAGCTAATGTCAGGGTGACAGGTGCAGTACAGTGCCTGGCAGAATTTTGAACTTTAAAACACTGGGCGGCACTGTGTCTGATATGGGCAATCATGATGTTTACTATCAGGCACCTGATTTTCTCGTCTTGTCACTCACTATCATAAAAAAGACAGTTACATTTGTAACAGGTAAACAAAACGCTTGAGTGTTCTAACTGGTGGTGGGGTGGACCCCAGCGACATCTAGCGCAGTTTTTTGTGTGTATGTTTGTTCCGCTTTCACGCTTAAACTACTGAACCGATTGAGCTGAAATTTGGTATGTAGATAGGTTAGACCCTGGAATGACATATAGGGTACTTTTTATCCTGATATTCCCCCGGGAACGATGACTGCGCGGGTGAAACCGCGGGGCACAGCTGGTACCTTATAATTAAAAAAAAAACTTGTATCAGAATAACCGAGCGATAACAAAAGTAAATAAACTAATTAAACGAAATAATTGCTATACTTCGATAAGTGGTAGGAATATCTTTCTTTATATTTTACTTAATTATGAAGGACTTGCTGTGCCCCGCGGATTCACCCGCGTTGTCTTCGTTCCCGTGGGAATATTGGGTAATAAAGTACCCTATGTGTTATTCCACGGTCTAAGCTACCTACATATCAAATGTTAGCCCGATCGGTTTAGTAGTTTTCGCGTGAAAGAGTAACAAACATCCATCCATTCTCACAAACTTTCACATTTATAATATTACCTAGTAGGATTCTTCCCGAAGAGCCACGATTTTGATTATTGAATTAATTTGATTTTGCCATTTTTTTTCTATTTGTACTTAAACGTATATTATTATTAAAAAGTCCACAAATCCCCTGAGCAGGGGAGCCTCTAAGGGAATTTGTGGAATATGAGTGGACTATATTATATTATATTATACTATATTCTAAATATGTATTCCAAATTTTAGTCGCGTGATTAGACGAACACTACAAAAAAATGAAGTTCATAAGAGAAAATAAAATGATAGGGACATAGTGATGCTTCATCTTCAAAATATCACGATATAAATATATCAAATAGGTTTACTATATTCGGAGGAAACAGGGGAATACAAAACATCGATTTGGTAAATTTTCCATAGAATTGTGTTAAACTGCTTAGAGGTCCTCTTTCCTGTTTTAGGAACAAAAACATTTTTATTTTCTAAGTTTCTTAATCAATGATGTTAAGTATTCTTAGGTTTAATATAGAGTTGGCCTAGTCTAAAAATCCCTTTTTTAAAATTCTATCTAGTGGGGATTTTTTACGAAAAAGTAAAAAAATCCCCCTTGTTACTTAATTTTATTTTTTTGTAGTTATTATTGATATGTAATCGTTTTAACGGTCGACTAAACCACTTGATCAAAAATAATTATATTGTGAGAAATAAATAATACCTTGAATTACTTTTGAATGCAAATTTTTTTATTAACATTTTCAATATCCTACTAATATTATAAATGTGAATGTTTGTGAGGTTGGACGGGTGGATGTTTGTTACTCTTTCACGTCAAAACTACTGAACCGATTGGGCTGAAATTCGGTATGTAGATAGCTTAGACCCGGGAATAACACATAGGGTACTTTTTATCCCGATATTTGCCAATACTCGACACGCTTGGCAGGCGGGTTGGCGAGCGCAGTTCGACGGTTTATTGCAGAGGACGCTGCTGCCCGTCCTCTGGATCTGTTAACCCTTAGCCGGCTCTTACGGCAACCACGGGTAGAGAGGGTGGAGCACCATTCTAAAGCCGGTTACCCCACGGCGTACACAGCTGACGATACTTATGGAAAATTGACTTTTAATCGTCATTATTAGTTCAATCGAAATTGTAGTTCTCCGGGCCTGTGTCTCTCCGCGACGAACCCATTATAAATACATGCCATGTAACTTGTAAGCTATGATATCATTCCGAGTGTATTAATTAGAACTAAATGACTAACTATTAACAGAGAGCTATCATTATATCGATATAAATCACGGTTCTTTAATGTAGTTACGGATATAATATATATATATATGTTTATATTATGTCACTGGATGATAACATTTATATTATGTGGGTCATCGCTTTTATACAGGGTTGATATATTATATAGGTAGTCGGTTTTAATTTACATGGCGCAACTTGTAAACAAAACGACGGCCGTCATCAAACTCATACAATCACGCCTTTAAGGTTACCCCTTCGCGCAGAGGTGTACCCAGGACACAGTCCCATAGTAGGTACACCCACATTTCGCCAGTATGTTATTGGTCCCATGTTATAGGGGCCGAGCCTATTGCCATCTACCGGGCACAGTTCCAGACTCCAGGATGACATGCCTGACCAGGGATCGAACCCGGGACCACTTGATGAAAGCACACCCCGGACACTCGACTCAATTCCCATACAAAAGCCGCGCTATAACTAGGTACTACACCGACACTGCACTCCTGGAGTTTACACATGCAAGTGTGTTAGAGGTGATTTCCCATAGAAGCGGGGCTCGGAGAGCTCAATCTCGCTCGCGGGGTGAGGAAGGCCCGATTGGTGGGCGGATGATAGTGTTCATTCTATATGTAATATTATTATATTATGTTCTGTGGTCGAGCTTGCGCCCGCTGTTACCACACAAAAAAAAACGTAATTTTGTTGACTGTTTTGTGAATTAAAATGTATACTTACCTATTTAAGCTTTATATTTGATGGGAATTTTGTATGTATTGGAATAAGACATTTCGACAAAACATCGCTTCGTAATTCATACAATTAACATTAAAATATACTTACACAACAAATGACTCAAATTAAAACCCTTCAGCAACTTTTAAAGCTAATGATTCGAAACCAGTTTCCAAAACCAAATTATTTTTCTGATTGGAAACCAGGTTTCGATAAAAAAAGAATAATTCTCTTATGGAAACTGGTTTCTAGAACTAAAATCGTAAGGAACAACAGACTATATACTACTAGTTAGCCGTTCCATACTTTTTGACTTTCTTCACTTCTTCTGTACCATAACATAACATAAACATAACATACATTCACGCCTTTTTCCCTAAGGGGTAGGCGGAGGTGTACCCAGGACTCAGTCCCATAGTAGTTACACCCACATTGCGCCAGTATGTTATTGGTCCCATGTAATAGGGGGCGAGCCTATTGCCATCTACCTTCTGTCTATTCTTCTGTACCTGTATAGCAAAATATCTGAAACGGTAGATTTTTTTCGCGAATAAGTTTCACAATCAATGTTGTACCGTGAACCTAATAAGCGCAATAACACTGTATATTCGAGACGCCTCAAGCGTCGATTTCTAATCAAAATTCAAGGTGCACGTAAGTGGCTCGCGCGGAATCTCTGATCAAAGCTTTGACGATCAAAACTTGGTCCCAATTCCCTGGAAGAAAGTTGAGCTTCTGCGCATTGAACTTAAAGTTTTATTGAGTTTGCGAGACCCGGCTCTTATTGAACGCCGGTTATGTTTATCCATTGACTATGTACCTGAAAAGACCAGTCTTGCATAACCAGCGCTCGGCACCTTCCAAACAATCGAATACAACCAAACCATATATTGTCAACTGACCTATTTGAAAAAAGAATTACTCAAATAGGTCACAATCTGATACTTTTGCACGTTAATGAAGATAAACAGTAATGAGTCTACCGTGCGTTCAGAAAGATACCTTTACAAGAAACTTGTAGGGCTTAATTTTTTCAACTGATTGTTTTACAATATTTGGTTTGGGTTACATTCGTTTGTTTGTGTCGGTGCCGTGTGGTGGCTATGCAGAAGTTTTCAGGCATCTTTGTCCTCTATGTACTAATGTAAAGCTGGTAGTAGAAAAAAAGCCCTACATGTTTCTTGTGCGTTCTTCTAGTAGAGGTATCTTTCCGAACGCACGGTAGATTTATTAGTTAATAGCTTAACTAAACCGCAAAAATGTCTTTATGGGATTTATTTGATTAAAACAGCTTGAAGTTGAACTTGGCAGTAGAAAAAAAAGCCCTACAAGTTTCTTCTTGTAGAGATACATTCATTAATATATATTATAGCTTCAGTAACATGCAGTAAAAGTATTTCAAAGTTTATTTGAATAAATTAACTGTAGTTTAAGTTCGATAAGACGTGAAAGTCTGACCATCGATAGATCACGTAACCGACATAATATGATCCGTACATGTTTACAATCCGTATCTCGTGAGATGTTTTCGCTGTTCTGACAAACAAACTTTATAGGAAATGTAGAATAGTAGCGACGTATGCAAACCATATGAAACTAATACATGTGTAAGAGATGTAAAGGATGTTGATCAGGCATTCTCTGGAATATGTTGGAATAATAAAAGGGTTGGACATTATAATAATAACATACAATCACACCTTTTTCCCGAGGGGGCAGGCAGATATGTACCCAGGATTCAATCTCATAGTAGGGTACAGATTTCGCTAAGCTCGACTGCCGATCATGAGGTCCCGGTTCGATCCCCAGATCAGGCAGTGTTATTGGATTTTTTCATTAGGAGTTATATCAATGGCTACGTGGAGTCTGGAACTGTGCCCGGTAGATGGCAATAGGCTCGCCCCCTATTATTACATGGAACCAATACTCTAGTTTCAGACTCTAGGCAGTTATTGTAATAATTCCTAATGGAAAAATCCAATATTTGACACTGCCAGCCCTGGGGATCGAACCCGGGACCTCATGATCTGCAGTCGAGCTCGCGCCCACTACGCCACCGAGGAAGTCACTTTTTTATATTATTTTAAGAAATCGTATCTTCGAGACGAGAAACTCACTCTCGCGTCTAATTGGGCCTTTAGTCTTATTCTCATCTGTCTATCACTGTCAAACTGAGACAAAAGTCGCCCAAAATGGCGTAAAATCACAACTTCTAAACATATCACGAAGTAGAAGTACGAGTACCATAAAGTTATGGACGTAAACGCTGATCACACCTAATTACACGCGGTAATTGATGACGAATGACTACCGAATATACCGCGTTAAGTTATGCTTAATGAGCCTGTTTACATTTATGGAACCCCATAAAGCCGGACACACACGTAGCTATAATTAGGTATATATATTAATATTCCGTTCTATAATATATAGTAAGCTATCACACACGGAGACGATGCTATAATACTCGTATATATTATTATAGCCTTCATTTCATTGATACTGTATTATAGTTTATTTTTATTAGTTTTTATTTTTTTTTGTGTTCAAAATACATACATACATACATACATTCACGCCTTTTTCCCGAAGGGGTAGGCAGAGGACTCAGGACTCAGTCCCATAGTAGATACACCCACATTTCGCCAGTATGTTATTGGTCCCATGTAATAGGGGGCGAGCCTATTGCCATCTACCGGGCACAGTTCCAGACTCCAGGCAGCTATTGAGATAATTCCTAATGGAAAAATCCAATATTTAACACTGCCTGACCTGGGGATCGAACCCGGGACCTCTTGATTGGCAGTCGAGCATGCACCCTCTACGCCACCGAGGCAGTCAAAATGCTGGCGTTTATCTGGCTCAACGTATAAGCATTGCTATTTAAAGTGGCAATGCCGCCAGTATCTTGGGTACGCTGCCATCTGATAGTGGTTTAGAGGAGTTGGATTTTCTATAGGCTGACAGGTCGGCTTGTGGATTTTCGAAGCGTTCTATGGTATAGTGTATTTAGTTAGGGTAGATAGTAAGTAGGTAGTAGTAGTAGTAGTATAACGCAGGCAGTTCTCCGCAACTCGACGACAATGCGCCTATTTTGCGTGTGGGTGGGGTGTGATTCTTCACTCGAGCCACTGCGGATTTGAGTGAAAGGTATCGGGACTATTGGTTCCGGTCCTACCGCCTCCATATCCGAGCCTCTCCGGGCCAGCTCGTCCGCTGCATCATTGCCTCGAGAGCCGCTGTGTCCCTTGATCCATTGAAGGGTAATACTATTGTTTAAACTTACCTCCGAGAGTTTCTGATGGCAGTTGTATATTAAACCTGTACTCATGCTGTGGCTAGTTAAGGCTTGTAATACCGCCATGCTGTCGGATAGTATTCTTATAGATTGATTTGTTACTTTCCTGTCAGCAATGGCGTGTGTTGCTAGAATAATCCCCATACATTCCGCTTGAAATACGGTGTTGTGGATTCCTAGGGGTACCGAGATTCTGATGTTTAAGTCTTCTGAGAAGACACCCGTACCTGTACCTGATTTTGTTTTCGAACCGTCTGTGAAAATCCTGATCTCCCTTGGGTTCAGTCCTTCGTACGATTCGAGGTCCTCCATTAATTGGATTTTGTATTTTTTGTCGAAGACAAATTGTTTTGGGATTTTGTCGCTTACCGCCATCGTTACAGGTATCTCCTCGTACACCTCCTTTAGTATACCTGTGTGAAGCGTCCCGTTCTCTGACAATAGGTTCAGTGTTTTTAGGCGGATCGCTGCCATTGCAGCTTCTTGTCTTACATACAGATGCAGCGGTTCAGCGATAGCATGACCTCCATCGCTGCGGTGGGGGTAGTCCTCATGCCTCCGGTGGCTGCTAAGCATGCCAGTCGCTGGAATTTCTGTAGTTTGTTTATTGTCGTCGTTTGATTTGTCTTGTTCCACCATGCTATTGCTCCATAGCATAGGGTGGGTCTTATTACCATTTTGTATAGCCACAGTACGATTTTCGGGTTTAGCCCCCATCTTTTTCCTATCATCCTGCGGCACTGCCAGAATATGATTCCAGCTTTGTCTATTTTTTTCTCCAAGTGACTGTTCCAGGTCAATTTCCTGTCCAATATCACTCCCAAGTACTTTACTTCCTCGGATAGATGGAGCTCTGTGCTAAAAAGCTTTGGCATTCTGTAGTTACCTAGAAGCCGTTTCCATGTGAACATTACCGTCTCGGTCTTGCTCGGGTTTACTAATAGGTCGTAGTCCTTACACCAGCGTTCTACTATGCGTAGAGCCGCTTGGGTGAGGTCGCAAACTACATTCGCCGATCTTCCTTGTATAAGGATGGCCAAGTCGTCCGCGTATCCTATTGTATAAAAGTGCTGTCCATTGAGTTTGGTAATGAGGTCGTTTATTACCAAATTCCATAGAAGAGGCGAAAGAACCCCACCTTGTGGACATCCTTTCGCAACTAGTGCGGATTCTGAGTCACTCGATATTCGCACTATTCTCTTGCTAAGCATGTTCTTGATCCAGTTCGACATTACAGGATCAACTCTGTGTCTATCCAAAGCTGCCCCTATGCTGTTGAAGGTGGTTTTATCAAAAGCACCTTCAATGTCGATGAAGGTACCTAGGCAGATTTGTTTGTTCTTTATAGCTTCTTCGATCTTGCCTACCACTAAGTGTAGAGCCGATTCTGTCGATTTCCCCGAGCTATATGCGTGTTGGTTTGGGTGCATGGGTATGTCTTTTAACACTCTGTCTCTCAGTACTCTCTCACACAGTCTCTCCAGGGTCTTGAGCAAGAACGAGGTTAAACTGATGGGTCTGAATGACTTGGCGTTTGTGTAATCGCTTTTTCCCGGTTTAGGTAGGAAAACCACTTTAACTTCTCTCCAACCTTTAGGCATGTACCCATGCGCTAGGCAAGATGTTAGAATGGGTTTGAGTTTATATATAATGGTATTTCCTCCCCACTGTAAGAGTGCGGGTATAATACCATCTAGTCCTGCTGCTTTGTACGGTTGGAAGCTGTTTATTGCCCATTTTAATCTTTCCTCTGTCACCACCTCCTGGGCGTATTGCCAATTCCTATTTGTTATTGTGTTCTCTCTATCTTGCCAGCTTACTTCTTGAACAAATTTGCATCCTGGAAAGTGTGTCTCCAGGAGCAAGTGCTCGTTTTCTGCTGTAGATTTTGTGTATGTGCCATCTTGCTTGCGGAGGGATCCCAGACCAATCTGTTGTCTGTTGAGTATCTTACTCACACGGTTGGCTTGTTCGCATGTTTCAATGTTTCCGCAGTACTTCCTCCACCCTGACTTACTGCGGAACCGGAGGCGTTTTTTGTAGTCAGATTTAGCCTCTTTGTATTTGTCCCAGTCCTGATCAGAACTGGTATTCATAGCCCTGTTCAGTCGTTTCCTAACTTTTTTCCGCAGACGTTCTAGTTCTGGACCCCACCATTGTTGGCTTCCGGGCCTTCCGTCTGTGGCTTCGGTTAGTGGGCATGCATCATGGTAACACTCCATTATGGTGCTGGTTAGAGTATTTACCTGTTCTTCTATTTGATAAGTGTTCTCCACATTTCCCCACTCGGTGTCTCCTGCAAGCCTACTATCCAGGAACTTCTGGTACCTGGCTTTGTTAGTCTTGCGTGGGTTTCTCCGGGGGGGTAACTTGGGTATGTTTACCTTAAGATCGAAGCGGATCCACCGGTGATCAGAGCATGATGCCTCCTGAGACACATGCCATCCCTCAATGAGTTCCGCAGCCCCTTCTGTTGCTAGAGTAATATCTACTATGGTTCTACTACGTCTGGTAACAAAAGTTGGTTCCGATCCTATGTTTATAATGTTTAGGTTAGTTGTGAATAAGTATTCAACAAGTGTCTTACCTCTGTCATTGGTTTGTTCCATCCCCCACAGTGGGTGGTGTGCATTAGAGTCGGCCCCGATGATTACCTGGAGTCCCGATTCTTCACAGTATGTCATCAGTCTTGTTAGTTCATGCGGCGGGGGATCTACATCCTCGTGCATGTAGGCCGATGCCACTACCATTTCTTGACTGATGGCTTGTGATGTATTAAGCCTTATTGCGTACAGATCTCTGGAACAGAACTCTGTTAAAGGCTGTGCCTGTACATTGATGCTCGTCAAGATGCATGCTCTTGGTGTATCATGTTCATTTGAGACGTATAACTTACCTCTTCTATTAAGGAGTCCCTGTATACGGCCTGTCCTAACCCACGGCTCTTGTATTAGGACGACGGCTGTGTCTTGAACCCCCAACCAGTTCCGCACTTGAGCCGTGGCGGTCTGACTATGTTGGAGGTTCGCCTGTACTACTCTAAGAGCTGACAAAAGGGACGTCATCCTGAGATGTACCCCCCTCGCCCTCTCCCAGGTATAAGTTGGCCAACATGTGTTGGGTCGGCTCGTCTAGGTCGTCACCCTCGGGCCCGGAGAGAATCTCCTCCTCCGAGGGTGTCGGCTTGTCCAACACTAATTGGCCAGACGTCTCCTCTACAACCTCGACGTCTTTTGTTTTTGGCTGAGGTTTGGTTGCCACCGGTTTCTCCTTCTTTTCCTCGGTCTGGCTTCCGCTGGTTCCTGGCTCACTAACCGGAGGCTCCTGCACGAATTTGCGTCCCTGGCCTTGGAACTTCAAGTACACGGTGCCACAACTAAAGTTGAGGCGCCGCTTCCTTTCTATCAAGGCCGGGATAAGGTCCTCGGGAATTGTGAGTACCAGGAACCATCCCTCAGCTTGTCGCTCGGCTCGTTGCAGCATCCAGCGGTCGATACCCGCCCAAGGGTTCTGGAAGGATAGCGCTATTGCGATATCCTTCACGTTCTCCCAGAACCTCTGGGGGTCCGGGACCACCATGCCGCATCTCACCCGTTGTGGAATATCCGATTGCTGTCGTACCGATAGACTTTCGCCCGTCGGCAGCGGCATTACGGATATTACCTGTTTCAGCCACTCCAGAGTTGTTTTGTTTTCGCACCAGAGTTTAAGGAATCCATCCACATGGGTGGGCTTGCCGTTAAACACCGGGACGACTTTCGGAGTGGGTGATTTAGCCTCCATGAGAATCCTACGTTGGATCTCACGAAGCACCGTATCGGCCAGGTCCTTGGAAATCTGACCGGATTTATCGCTGACAACAGCAACATCCAGGTCAGATTTGGTCACCTTAGCGTAACTTGCAGAGGGCGCTTGTGGAGGAGTGTACAAACGCTGTTTCTTGTGCTCGCCCCGAGGAGAAATTGTCTCATCGAGACGGGCACGTTTCGCAGCTTTGCGCTCCTTCCTACTGAGCTGACGCCTCTGCTGTTGCGGGGGAGGCGCTGACCCAGGGGTGACCGTCTTCTGCGTACCTACAGCCTGCTGGCGGGGTTTCCCAGTAGCGGGTTTCGGTCGCTCCGTCGGTCTCCCTTGAGACGGCTTCCCTGTAGGAGGTACTGGTTGAGTCGTCGGTTCCGGGTTTGCGCCAGACGGCCCACCAGCTTGCGCTAGTGGTCGTCCTGGACTGCCAGCCTGGGCCGGTATCTCCACCAGATTGGGGCCTGGTAGGCCCTCCCGCAGTTTGGCCGCTTGGGCCGCCCTGCGTTGTCTTTGACTTTTCTTCGGCCTCTTAGCTACTCCTTTTTGGGGAGTTGCACCGGTGGCGGGACCGCTGGAAGTGGGCTGACTCCCCCCCTTATTAGGGGGTTTGTTCTTCCCCTTCCGGCTCACCACCTGCCAAGAAGAAAAGCGATCGGGGTTTCCCCTCGGTGCCAGTTTGCACTCCTGATGTGGAAGGATTGGACCTGGTTTTATCCAGTTCCTTATCCTTGTGTTTGGGCGACTCCGGGATTGCTACCACGGTTTTTGCCATGGTGCTTCCAGTAATCGCTTTAGGGGCGGCCTCCGGTAAACCAGAGTCCGCGCCTTGTGTGGCTATTTTTTTAGACCTGTTTTACATTTACAGTTCTTAGAAAAACTTCATCCTTCCGGCTTCCCACCCTCCATGGAGCCCGCACCTTTGGGAACGCCTGTGGCGTTAGGATTACCGGAAAGGATATAGGAGAGCAGGGTTAGCTAACAACCAGAGCATCGGTCGCTCGTTCGGGCCTAACAGAACGCCAGGCAGGTCACCTGTCAACTGTCGTGATAGCCCTCCCTTGCATCGTCAACTTGGTCTTCTGCTAATCCCCACCCACCTCGAGATGACCCTCTGACGGGGCATCTTGACCATTTCCCCCCGAGTGGCTAGCAAGGGGGGCCACCGTTTCGCCTGAAATCGGGACCAAAGAGGGAGTGTTGCATCCTGGCGCAATTAGCCCCATACGCCGTTCAGCTCAGCCCCCCAGGACTCCGTCATCCCTGCTTACGGCGCTCAACTGCACAGGTCCTAGTGCAGGTGGGCGTTATAGTCTGCCGGGTACGCCCACATTCACCGACAGAACCGAGCGCGCATTGTTCCTCGTACCAGCGGTAGAACCGCCGTTACGTTGGCCCATACGTGCTAAAAAGGGGTCGCATTGGTAGCAGCCACCGTAGTAACTGCTCTCAATACGATCCTGTGCCTTCCTCCTTTATCCGGGCTTAGGACCGGCACCTTAGCTCACCAATGGCCCCCTCCATCCGCCATTAAGAACTAAGGAGGCGGAGTTAAAAGAGTTAGTAAGTAGGTACAGTAATGTCCAAACATTACTGTGTTCCGGTATGAAGGGCAATGTTACCAGCGAAATTACTGGGCATGATGAGATTCAACAACTCATATCTCAGGGTGATAGGCGCAGTGCAGTGCCGCGCTGAATTTTGAATTTTAAAATACTGGGTGGCACTGTGTCTGATATGGGCAATCATGATGCTTACCATCAGGCATCTGATGAGCTCGTCTTGTCACTCACTATCATAAAAAAAAAAAAAAAAAAAAAGGTAGCTTTGCCCTGTCTATATTAATATGCAATAATATATATTACGGTATATGTTGGTGACGTCATAGAAATATATATTATAGCTGCGTGTGCGGTCAGTCGAATATTTGTAAAGAAAATATATAATATTAATATATATTATAGCTTCATGTGTGACGGGCTTAATATAAATTTTACTGATTTTTTAAATTTATAAATGCGAAAGTTTGTGAGGATGGATAGATGTTTGTTACTCTTTCACGCCTAAACTATTGAACCGATTGGGTTAAAATTTGATATGTAGATAGCTTACACCCTGGAATAACACATAGGGTACTTTTAATCCCGATGTTTCCACGGGGAAGAAGACTACGCGGGTGAAACCGCGGGGCACAGTTTATTAACAGATTTATAATATGAGTTATTGTGATAGTACTTTTCATGAACAAAAGAACAAATTGATGGTGTCTAAAGAAAAGTCGGGTTAAAAATACCCACAGCCCACCATCGACGCATTTGATTGAAGAATGTTATGAAAGTGGAATAAGCAAAAG
Source organism: Hemistola chrysoprasaria (assembly GCA_947063395.1). Lineage (NCBI taxonomy): Eukaryota > Metazoa > Arthropoda > Insecta > Lepidoptera > Geometridae > Hemistola > Hemistola chrysoprasaria. The sequence continues at coordinate 9,386,563 of OX346730.1, forward strand.
CCGTATGTCAGGATCGTAGCAAGTGGAGATAAATAGTCTCTGCCTACCACAACGGGAACAATGACTAATAGCTACTATTCTTTGACAATGATGTGTCTGTATGTGTATATAATATATATATTTTATTATGGATGATGTGTTTTTCTTTTGTAATTTTTTTTATTAAGTAATATCTTTATGTTAATATTATGCCTACCTACATCTATAAGTACTATTGCAAATTCAATTATTATATAGGTATTGTTTATGAATAAATGAAATAGGATTAGAGGAACAATAAAACCACAGAGTAGGTCAAAGAGAACAAGCTTCACAAACGTAGTTAACAGTATAAAGTCGTATTTAGCATTGTAAATGTGAGCTGTGGCACGGTCGATCGGCAAGGGAGCTCACCGGTGCACGACAATTGGCACCAATTACAAATTAATTATATTAATGCAAACCCACCCTGCTGCCGGCCGCCGGTCGCCGGCTGGTAGGATAGAGATGAGAATTGTCGATAATTTTAAAGCGCGGTGCACGCCTAATTTGCCCTCTCGCTCACACGTACCCACATTATTTTTGGTTTATGATTTTCTTAATAAAAATAATAAAGGTAAATGACGAGGCTGATTTTTTACTTTTTGGTAAAATAATCCCCACTTAAAAAATTTTGAGTAGTGGGGATTTATTTACGATAAACTAAAAAATCCCCACTGAAGGGATTTTCAGTGGGGATAGATGTTTAGATATAAAAAATACTGCATGCGTAAAAAGTCTACTATAGGAACTAGAAAATAACAATACAAATTTTCGATAAGAATACAATTTAATCCATACAAGTTTTCAGTCTCTTTTGTTTTTTCTGAGATTTTTTTCTCTACAGGTTTATGCATGAAAACTTTTTTGGATTAAATTGGATTTTTACTTAAAGTTTGTATAGTTATTTTCTAGTTCCTATTACTTCAAAAATGTGGATACGTGTGAGTGAGAAGGCAAATTAGGTGTGCACCGCGCCTTAGTAAGCTGTATTAGACGCAATACGCACCAATAATATTCGTACAGCCACTGCGCAGCCTTAAGCCCCCCATACACAGTAGACCGATCGAATCGATATCGAATACGAGCCCTCCACTGTGTGTGCGCTTAATCGCAAATGTAAAGCGGGCCTTATAAAACACAGTAGCGTTCTGGCGAAAAGTCCACATATAATGATTTGAAATCAGGGACCCCCTTCTTACGGACGCAACAGAAGTGTGGAAAGCGTTTAAATTGCTAAATGTCTGCTGTCAAACGGCATACAAAAAAATTACGTTTGACAGCAAAATTTACAGCTGTTGTTACGCGATTACATGTTCGTAATACCAACACGGATCTAATAATATTATTACTGCTGGGCACCATACGCTAAAAAGATACTACATAAAAAGACTAACGTGTAATGTTAAAATATCGATGAAATTTAGCTCCTCTCTAATTCTATAGGGACCGAGTTTCAAGCGTATACATTTAATTTAATTTCATACTACTGTAGCAATTTGATCAAACAAATTGTCAAAGATAATTTCATATGAAGTATAATAATAATATCATACCCTCTCCAAATATCTATTTATTACCGAATAATTAAAGGATATATGTATGATCTGAGGATATATCCTAATCCTACTGCCTACTAATATTATACGATACGAAAGTTTGTGAGGATGGATGTGTGTTTGTTACTCTTTGATGTCATAACTACTGAACCGATTGGGCTGAAATAATTCGGTACTTCGATAATTCAGTAATTCGGTAGATAGTTTACACCCTGGAATAACACATAGTAGGGTACTCTTTATGACGATATTTTTTTTTTTATGATAGACTCACTATCATAAAAAAAATATATCGTTATAAACAAGACGAGCAAATCAGGTGCCTGATGGTAAGCATTATGATTACCCAGTGTTTTATAATTCAAAATTGTGCGCGTCACTGCACTGCGCCTGTCACCTTGAGATACAACTTGTTGAAACTCATCATGCCCAGTAATTTCGCTGGTAACATTGCCCTTCAGACCGGAACACAGTAATGATATTGCCATAGGAACGAAGACTACGCGGGTGAAACCACTGGACCCAGCTAGTATTATAATATTAGGTACTTAGTATAGGCACAGAAGGTTATAGATACCCGATTAGTGACCGTATCATTCCCTAGTGCCTTGTATTGATTTCCAGGTCGAAAGTGGTGCTTGGATTTTCCATTAGGAATTTTCTCAATAGCAGGCTGCGGTCTGTGGGATTAGGCAGAGATCTCTTTCATAGTAGGTATACCCTCACTTCGAAAGTTATGTTGCAAAAGTGTTGTTTGTTAGTTTGTTTGTTTGGCCACGTCGGCCTTATATTATAATTTTGGTTTCATTTTATAGGCTTAATAATAAGATTTTCATAACATATAACGTACATTCACGCCTTTTTCCCGAAGGGGTAGGCAGAGGTGTGTACCCAGGACTCAGTTCCATAGTAGATACCACCCACATTTCGCCGGTATGTTATTTGGTCCCATGTAATAGGGGGCGAGCCTATTGCCATCTACCGGGCACAGTTCCAGACTCCAGGCAGTTATTGAGATAATTCCTAATGGAAAACTCAATATTTAACACTTTGCCTGACCTGGGAATCGAACCCGGGACCTCTTGATTGACATTCGATTGGCAGTCGAGCATGCGCCAACTACGCCACCGAGGCAGTTTAATAGATGATAATATGAATGATAAGATTTTCAAATGTGCATAAATCATATTTTTCAGCATCACCATTAATTATAATAAATTAAGCAAATTATGTTCTACTAAAATTGTAACGCGCGTCGCTATGAAAAAAATACTTATAAATATTAATCAGCGATGATAAGAGGGCTACTATGTTTGGGAATATTATTGCGAATTATATTCTCTACCCGGGAATATAGGATAGACAGTGTACGGTTTTCTGAGCTCAGCTTCCTTGAATGTCTGAGCCTATTGCAAAAACCGTCTAGAAGAGTAATCGACTTTTAGCCCGATCTTCGAATCGAACCCATTATTTATTTATTTATAATTCAGCACAACGCTAGGACTAAACTACCTCTCATGTTCTACATTACCCCTCATGTTCTGTAGTAGTGCTTGCGACAACGAGGTAGAGTTTTAGTTTTTAATATAATATGTAAAAGTTCTTGATTACAATGCAAATAGGTTATACGTGTGTAAACACATTTCTGAATAACCAATTTGTTTCACGATTAGTGTAAGAATTAAGTCGAGTGTCCTGGGTGTGTTCAGGGCTCAGGGCCTAAGCTACCTCCATACCGAATTTCAACCTAATCCATTCAGAATATTTTGCGTGAAAGAGTAACAAACATACACACAAAACAACAGCGCTAGATAGTGCTGGGCTAAGTTAGAACACGCTAGCGTTTTGTTTACCTGTTACAATGTTAACTTTTTTAAATTGTACTGACATTTGAGATTTAAATTAGTATTTTAATATAAGTAGGATTTGTACCACCTCTATTGTCTCCTTAAAAGCGTACATGGCCTTCTAGGAATTTGACACAATCCTATGAAAAATTTACCAAATCGATGTATTGTATTCCCGTATTTCCTCCGAATATAATTAACCCATTCCATAAATTTATGTCCTGACATTTTTATAGTGAAGTAACCTATGACCCTGTCATTTTAATTGTTCTTATAAACTCTTGGTTCTTTCGTAGTGAACTTCCAAAACTCGCAGTTTTACTCGCGTGATTGGACGTTCACTACAAAAAATGTAGTTTATGAACAAAAATAAAATGATGAGAAGATTCAACTTTAAAATTTTAGGATATAATATATCAAATAGGTTAACTGTTTTCGGTGGAAACAAGGGAATACAAAACATCGATTTAGTAAATTTTCCATAAGATTGTGTCAAACTGCTAAGAGGTCCTGTATCCTGTTAAACATTTTTCAATCGTCTTTACTGTGCCACTCTTCGAAACAACCTTGGGCGATATCCTCGGAATGGCAATGCTTCATTTTACTTGCTATAACCGAGTTTCTCGCGTAGTTTGACTATCGATTTTACGACAGCCGTCTGGGACTGTAAACTGAAGACATTGCCTTGAGATATTTCACATTTTTGGTAACTAGAAGTATTGGGTACATTTCATGGACTAACTGCGCAACGCCATTTCACCTATTGAAAATAATGCCCTTCTTATTTCAGGAGTAGTTTCGAAGTAAACAATATTTGATTTATGATAGTGAGTGACGAGATAAGCAAATGAGGTGCCTGATGGTAAGCATCATGATTGCCCATATCAGACACAGTGCCACCCAGTGTTTTAAAATTTAAAATTCTGCGCGGCACTGCACTGCGCCTGTCACCCTGAGATATGAGTTGTTGAAATGAAACATTACTCTTCAGACCGAAAAACAGTAATGTTTGCACGATGAATAATTAGCAAAGGTGTGGTACTTACTTCCCCAGGCGGTCCCCTGCAAAAGAGGCCTACCACTACAAAAGAAAAGAAATAAACAGATTCAGCAAACATTTACATAATCATACAAACAAATGCAGTAAACATATAGGTATATCGTTAACTTTAAAAAAAGGCAGTAAAAAAGTGACACAAATGTATTGCTGCCAAAGAAACACACTCAACTTTCCAAAAAGAGGGTAAAACAGAGTACCTAAACACACAATCTCTTTAGTCAACATTGCCTACAGCCTCATAAACGTAAATCTAACAAATGGCATGCAAAATAATCCTTAATCCAGTCAGGCGGCGAACGGTTTAATCAAACAGTGGGGGTTAGGAGTCGTATTTTAATAGGTAACGTGCGATATGTTCGCATACTGGGGCTGACACGTGAGAGGTCACGTTACTTTTAAGTTGTTTGAACAATATGTCAGTTTAGATCACTCGCCGGATCTAAAGTACTAGAGCCTTATCTATGTCCTCGACCCTTAGCTAATAGCAGCGATTTATGATTCACGGAGTTTATGAAGAATCCGTCTTGCATCTAATGCACTCAACCGAATTTCATGACACGAAGCTTTTATTAACATTTTGCTCGTAACTCGACAAAAGATTTGAGCGGATTTTAAGAGGATATTTTTATCTTTCGCTTTATGTACTGTAAAAGTCGAGAGATTTTATATTATAAATCATTTATTTCAGGCAATAATACAGTAAACTTAAATCTAAAGTAACAGAGGCCCACATAAACATATACCTTATAGACTTCTGGAGAGAGAAAATATCCTATCAGAGAACCAATTCGGATTCAGGAGTACAAAATCCACAGAAGATGCTGTTGTGACTCTAGTGGACCATGTAGCTAGCAAAATGGATATAGGAGAGCGTTGCATAGGTGTTTTTATTGATCTGGCCAAGGCATTTGATACCGTTTCCAGAAAGATACTCATTAGGAAGCTTGAATGTGTAGGAGTTCGTGGAACAACACTGGAATGGTTCAAATCCTACCTAAAAGATCGAAAGCAGCGCGTAAAAGTGAACGGGGTAAATAGTGACTATCTCGAGGTATCCTTCGGTGTACCACAAGGCAGTGTGCTCGGCCCAACGCTTTTTCTGATCTACCTGAACGACTTGTGCAACATGAAATTAGATCAGGCAAAGATGTTTGCATTTGCCGATGATACTGCCATAATTTTCAGTGGAAAAGACTGGAACGAAGTGAACACCAAAACAAATAGTGAATTGAGCAAGGTCTTAAAGTGGTTACAGAATAATCTTCTCACGCTCAATGCGGATAAAACCAAAATTATGGCATTTCGAGTGTCAAACCGAAGTAACATAAAACTCCACATATGTAATGGTGATTTTTTGGGATGTTCATGTATACAACTGGAAATTGTCAGGGAAATAAAGTACCTTGGTATTCATATAGACGAATTGCTAACGTGGACTAAACAAATAGAGGTTCTAAACAGCCGACTTAGGAAACTCCTATATATCTTCAAAAGATTAAAGTCAATAGCGAACAAAAATATAATCAATATGATATACACCTCTCTCTGTCAATCCCTACTAAACTATTGCATAATATCATGGGGTACAGCCGCTACTAGTCATCTTTTAAAACTCGAACGTGCACAACGGGCTGTCCTTAAAGTATCATTCGGAAAACCCTACAGATATCCCACTGATTCCCTGTACTCAGAAACTAAATACCTAAGAGTAAGGCAATTATATATACTAAAAACTGCTTTAAGATTCCACAAAACAGCACTAAAGACCGTCCTAGGGCCATCAGACACTAGAGGTAGACGATCGAATACTTGGCGAGCACCAATAACTAAAACACGAGTAGGTCATAAATCATATACTTACATGGGTAACCTTATATATAGAAAACTGGATAAAGAATTAAATCTGATTAATCTCAATCACTTTTCCTGCAAGCAAAAAATCCGAATTTTTTTATTAGCCCTAACATATAGAACCACGGAAGAGATTCTGCGAGTACAAAAATGAGGAGAAAACACCCACACCCACAAACACACCCCCTCACACACACACCCCCACATACACGCACTCACCCCCTCACTCACTCATTCACAAACACACACGCATAACCTACACCTCCATACCACACAGAACACTCACCCTTCATCCCTGAAGAGCACTAGTTATCGTAACACAGGGATCCTACCGCGATAACTAGTGACACAACAATGTATCATATTGTTATGCCAGATTGATACCTAATATTTATTTCATTTGTAATTTTCGAATTAATTTTTACAAATTTATTATTTTCGAATTCCTAATTTTCAAATTAATGTTCAAATTATACATTATACTTAATTACAAACTATCCTAATGTTGTAGTATCCTACTTATAAGTATAATTAGTGAATGAATTGTACTACCTTGTCACTTATATTTATATCAATAAAGATTATTATTATTATTATTATTATTACTAACATACATAATATAATAATGAATGATATACGATAATTTTCGGTATCGCTCCCCGATAGCGCCGGAAAACGATAGACCTTCGGGCCAAAACGAAGGAGCCGGGAATATATCCCTGTGCTTCGCTGGACACTGGACCACGCATGACTGGAACCGCGTCATCCTTTTTGACTCCAGCATCATCAGCGATACGAGGGAGTTATCGAAACCTGGCACTTGTGTTTGCCTCGTGTCTTTGATGTAGCGTGATTTCGGAATCTTATCGTCAATGGCCAAGGGTCGTTCATCTCGTCGTTCACCTTACCAGTAATAAAGTTAAGTTCCCCCGCTGTTTCCGCCGTCTACTACTGAATTACTAAGTGAATTTAAAAAAATATATTGTTAGCTTTATGATAAAAAAAAAGCAAAACGATAGATAGTCGAAAAAATATACCCTACAACATATAGGTACCCTACAAGTTTCTTCTATGTTTTTCTTGTAGAGGTATCATTCTGAACGTGCGGTAGATTCATTAGCTGTATTAAGGAACAAAAGTGTATTTTTAAAGCCTATTCAAATAAAACTGAGTTTGAGTTTAACTGAAATTGACCGTCTTATAATATAACTAAAGCACAGTTTTTAGTTTTTACGTCTCTCTGAAGTAAGTCGATTTTGCATAAGTTAGCCGAGCTCTTCAAAGCCGGCGAGCACTCAAAAGTTTTCGTATAAAATGGATTTATAGACTTCTTCGCTTATAAATTTAATTTGGCTATCATTATACGCTGTTCGCCCCCGTTTCTGCAAATAAGTAAGAATTTTCTTAGTTTTATGGGGTTCTACGCGGTTTTACTCTATGGAAATGGTATGTTTCCCGAATATTTAAGATAGGTAGGTAAATAAGTAATAATCACCAAACAGCACCCCAAGACCCCAGCGCCATCTAGCGGTGTTTTTGTATGTGTGTATGTTTGGTCCCTTTTCACGCTAAAACCGCTTAACCGATTGAGCTGAAATTCGGTATGTAGATAGCTTAGATCCTCATCTTCAAATCAAATTAAAACATAAGAATTAAACGGAGATAATAAGAGGGCTACTATGTTTGGGAATATTATTGCGAATAACATTCTCTACCCGGCGATATAGGATAGACAGTGTAAGGTTTTCTGGGCCCAGCTTCTTTGGATTGCGAATCCGTTTCCTTTTAACCCATTCTATTCAGTAGTTTTTGCGTGAAAGAGTAACAAACATCCATCCTCACACACTTGCATTTATAATATACTTAGTTGTAGTTGTAGTGGTAGGCCTCTTTTGCAGGGAGCCGCATGGGGAAGTACCACACCTTTGCCAGTTATTCATCCGCCAAGCAGTAATGTGCAAACATTACTGTGTTCCGGTCTGAAGGGCAATGTTACCAGCGAAATTACTGGGCATGATGAGTTTCAACAACTAATATCTCGGTGTGGCAGGCGCAGTGCAGTGCCGCACTGAATTTTGAATTTTAAAACACTGGGTGGCACTGTGTCTGAATCATGTTTATGAAACTGTGTTCTAACCCTGGCCTGCCGCTTTAGATAAGTAGCTTATCCCTATGGCTTTTTTTCCAAGAATGTGTAGGATGGAAAAAAGCAAGCCCATGAACGATAACTAAGAAAATCCGCCTTACGCACATTGCCTATGGAAAATTCTGTGTAGGAATTTATTTTATTTCCCCAAGGGATTTTCGTTCCATCCTCTGAAATAACAGTAAAGTTAAGGTATCTGAGATATATAACAATAACATGATATTGTACCCTTTCTTATCCTTTCCTATCTGAATACTTAAATTAATAATAATATAGGACAAATTCGACACCACCAGACTTGGTAACCAGAGGATTGATATATACATACTCATATAAGCTTATAACACCCAGACATAGATCAAACAGACATGTTCATGCACACAAATGTTTGACCTGGCCGGGGATAGAACCCTGAGCCTGCGGCACTAAAAGCAGAGTTACTACCATCACGAGGCTGTCAAATAAATTAGTAAGTTGTTTTTGGATTTGGAGAGAATTTGGACGGCTCAAATCAATTTGAGACTGTCTGCCTGGTCGGCATGGAGATTAATTTGATACTGGTCGATTTATTTTAAATTACTTAAGAATTAAGCTTTTCTTCCGTGGCCGTGTGTTTCCCGGCTATATAATAGGGCCACGCCTTATCCCGTGGGATCTGTGAGACCCGGCAGAGACATATTCCGAGAGTGTATTCCAACTACTGCGATCACCAAGCCGCCGGCCAAGCGTGGTGATTACGGCAAAATCGGCGTTCTACTGGGGAAGACCTGCGGATCGAACTCGGGACTTCCTGATCGGCAGTCGAGCTTGCGCCCACTGCACCACCCAGGCAGTCCAATATATCCCAATATCCAATATTTTATACTCTACAGATTTCCCCAAACCCGTACCGTTGACTAAATTTATTCCGAGGATTAAATCCGTAAGAGTTTCCATAGGAAAATCCGAACTTCTATGGAAATCTAAAGCGGCAAGAGTAGGAAACTCCTAAGGAAACTCCTTATTACCGATTTCATCCACGGAGTAATTAAAGGCAACGTTAATTAATAGGATGGTACGGGTTTGGGGAAATCCGTAGAGTATAAAATATTGGATATTGGGAAATACTGGACTGTTTCGGTGGCGTAGTGGGCGCAAGCTCGACTGCCGATCAGGAGGTCTCGGGTTCGATCCCCAGGTCAGGTACCACCATATAGACAGATCATGTATTTTAGTGATCTTTATGATTCTATATTTATTAATAAGTACTAGCCTCCGTCACACCAGCGACCAAATGTTTATTACGGTTCTCTCCTCTCCTTGCACGGATGTCTGGAAGATATCGCTCTTATCCATAATTCCGCTTATTGTTACACTAGTTATTATGAATGGTTATTATGTTTTAATGATTTTCTTTTTTGCGGTGTACGAATAAAGTGTTTTTATATATGTTCTTTTTTTATGATATTGAGTGATAAGACAAGCAAATCAGGTGCCTGATGGTAAGCATCATGATTGCCCATATCAGACACAGTGCCACCCAGTGTTTTAAAATTCAAAATTCTGCGCGGCACTGCACTGCGCCTGTCACCCTGAGATATTAGTTGTTGAATCTCGTCATGCCCAGTAATTTCGCTGGTAACATTGCCCTTCAGACCGGAACATAGTAATGTTTGCACATTACTGCTTGGCGGATGAATAACTGGCAAAGGTGTGGTACTTCCCCAGCCGGCCCCCTGCAAAAGAGGGCTACCACTACAATATATGTTTGGCAATATATGAACAATATATGTTATATGTTTATATATCTTACGTTAAGGCGATACAGTGTACGTGAATTGTGCATTTGACAGAAACAAAGTTTGAATTTTAGGTTATTTTCTGTAGGAATCAGCGGTAATCAGTTCAAATCCGATTTTCATTGAGGCTCGTGTCAAATATACTAGCTACCAGTCCTTACTGTTTTTTTTATACCTAGTGGCATTCTACAAGCGCTGTCCAAATTACGCGCAGTATTACCGAAGTTCCGAGTGTAGTCAGGGGAACTTTGTTATTGCGCTCATACTGATTAACTTATTTCTTAGAGGAAAAATACGATTCGGATCCTTTCGTCGTAAAGTTCCCCTTTGACCCAGTTTTAGTTTCTGCTCGTTGGGTGCTTTTATGGAAATTGTTTGATGAAAAGAAAACATTTGTCTGGTTGGAAGTTCGATTTGTATTGCATTGGTTTATTGGCCCTTTTTTGAAAGGCCTAGTCCTAAAGTGCGGTATCGGTACCACACCCCATGCGGTATCGGTACCACACCCCACATGGAGTTTAGTACACGCGCAAGAGTGTGCGTGAGGTGATTTCTCAACGAAGCGCGGCTCGTCGAGAGCTCAATCTCACTGGCGGGGTGAGGAAGGCCCGATTGGTGGGCGGATGAGACAGTGTCCATTCTATACGTAGTGTTATTATCCGTTCTGTGCTGATACGCCCACAACGGACGAGCATGTGATGAAAGTGGAAGAATCAAAAGTGGTGTGTAGACGAGTGACATGACTTTGACTTTTTTTCACGAGATAGTATCATAGCGAGTGGAGATAGAGATGGCTTTAATATTACGATAGTGTATCTTGTCTCAATAGGAGCCATTGCACAAGGCGCGAAGTACCAACAGTTTCCGAATGTTTACATTTCCGAAAAATGTCGCATCGAAAGTTTGAATGAATAAATGAAGAAATAAACGACTTTAGTAAGATTTAGTTCTAATAAAAATAACCATTAGCAAATTCAGTTGAAAAATAAAAAAAGGGAAAATGCATTCATAAGACCCGTTCCAAATTAAATTAGTTTAATAAGCAATTTATAGTTGTATAACTTCATTTAGGTATACTAAGTTGCTATGCTCAAATGGGCATCATGTTGAACCATATAATCATACTTGTAACACCATTTTGTACACATGATTTGCAGTAAATGAATTCTGAATCTTAGACAACCTCTCGTTCTCTCCGTCTCTCTTTCTCTCTTCAATCTGTCCCTCAGTGTTGAGGATCGTGACTTCATTCCCCATACTTTTCCGAAATTGCCTTTTTCCACTGGCCCCAATCTTAGGCTTTGTGGAGTGCTTTGGTAACGGATATTTCCAGCTGTTATGAACCCTGGACAGAGCATCGTTTCGGGGTTCACCATCTAGGCCTCTTCCCCTCTATCTTAACTGTAACAATTATCAATTAGTCCTTCCAGGTTATCGCCGTTTCTGTGCTCGATATGGCCGAAGGAGCGCAGCACAACGTCTAATGGATACGTTTAAAGTATAATGCCAAAAGTACGAAATCTGTTTCAGCCCTTAGAAGGGAAAATGCCCAGATTTCAGCAAAGTTAAAAATACGCGCGGAATCCATCTCCACTAGGCTTTAGACAACGGTTACAATCCATCGTAATCTAAACGCTTTTCGGATTTGGGAGGGTGGATTGATGGGTCTTAGCTTTCCTTCACGAAAATATAGCTAAATGTAACTTCACTACGATCTTTACGAGTCGTTTCATGTGTAAGGTTGTTGAGGCATGGCACTAATGTCTACGCGATAAGGGGTTTTGACTGCTACGACATAAAGGGCGTTTGATTTTCATACAAAATGAAATCACACATATATGAAGAAATGGGGAATAATTTTTCATTCAATTGAGTGTGATTGGCTCTAGATATCTGGCTTTTATAAAACATATCTGGTAAAAAGAAAGAGATTCAACATCATTGCTGGTAAAAGATGATTGCTGGCAATGGAAAAATATAACATAACATACAATGACGCTTTTTTCCCGAAGGGGTAGGCAGAGGTGTACGTAGGAATCATTCCCCATAGTAAATACACCCACATTTCGCCTATTGCCATTATACCGCACACAGCACACAGCTCCAGACTCCAGGCAGTTATTGAGATAATTCCTAATGGAAAAATCTAATATTTAACACTTCGCCTGACCTAGTGATCGAACCTGAGACCTCATGATCGACAGTCGAACTTGCGCCCGCTACGAGGCTATGACTGGAAATAGCGCTTGATTGACACTCCCAATGCTCTATCTTCTAAACTATCTATAGGTATCATACCCTCGTTTTCGTACCGCTTTCAAAGCAATCACATGAATGATAAAACCATTGTTATCTCACTACTTTTCAGCGGGAGCTGATTGATCTTCCTCTTGTTCTGTCCCTTTTTGTAGTATCTTTCCTCGAAGGCTATTTTACGTGAAAAATGAGGCACTGTCGTGGCATGTTGCCAATCTGATAACATTTCTATCTCGCAAATGCACTACCGGTTCGAACATCTACAAATTGCATACTACTTTGTACTCTACAAAGTAGTATGCAATTTGTACAATAAGGTGATTCGAATTCCACACAAAGTGGAATTACATACTTTTTTTTAATGTGTTGGACTAAACAGGTGTTTGGTGCAAACTCACTTGCCGATGATGCGGCCTAAGTTGGAGCACGTTTGTTTTCAGTAAAAAACCTATTCACTCTTGACTTGAACACATTCATGTTATAATAGTGTACATTTATGTTGAAAGAAAATAATTTTCCACTGAATTATTTGTAAAAACTATACCCGGAGAGAGCCGTGAGACCCGACAAAGGGAGCATATATATAAGGGAGGGCATATTCGGAGAGTGTACAGCAGCGCTCTCCGGCACCAAGCATTCTAATTGCTGCGAATCCAAGCCGCACAACAAGCGTGGTGATTACGGCAAAATATCCCCATATGAATAGTTTATGGCGTCCTATGGGGGAGGCCTATGTTCAGCAGTGGACGTCTTTATTGCTCCAGACATTAGATTCATACACTACCGTTTAAAACAAGGAAGTATAAATAAATTGTATGGAAACCTAGAGCTTTGTCGCTTTACCTTTTTCAAATTTTGCCAGCTCCGAAATCCTAAGAATCTGCTCAAACATTGGAATGTATTTCCATCTTATAAGACCAGTTCGAACGGCCGATGCGCGATACGATGATTGCGTAATGGGACCCTTCCGCGTGATTTCAGATTTGTTGGAGGGTTCTGTCGAGCCGTTGACCGAATCAGTATGCTAGCTCGGCTTTTATTGCTTGCTTAATGTTGCTTGTCGACGTATTAGCGGTGGCCAATTGTTATAGAAATAAATAAAAAGAAAATATATAATACATACATACAGTACCTCGGCCTGATACCTAGGATAACACATAGGGTAACCATAAGATAGGTACTTTTAAGATGGTCAAACCGCGGGGCACAGCTAAGTATTTTTTTTTTTATGATAGCGAGTGACAAGACGAGCAAAACAGATGCCTAATGGTTTCATTTCATTTATTTCACCAAAGTATAACATAGAACGTTATAATAGGCAAGTCATACATAATATTTTTATAACATATTACATTACATTATTCTTATATACATTATCTTCAATTAATTAATATTATGTCATACAATGTTACATACAGTACAATTTTTTGTATCTTAAAACTATATTAGTAATGTATATCAGAGATTGAACATCTCACCCTTCCACGTACCGGTCATGTATTCAGAAAGTGTGTAAAATGGATGTAGTTCAAAAAACCTTTTAATTTTCGATTTAAACTCTAACATAGGTAACCTGGTTATTTCAATTGGTAATTTATTATACATATCTAGTTTTAGACTAAAACCCAGCTTGTGAACTTTCTTTAATCTTGTGAAAGGAACAAATAATCTTTCTTTATCTCTTGTATTATGTGTGTGTCTATCCATAAATTAAACAGTAAGCCAAATCATTTATAAAAATTAAGAATAAAATCGGCCCTAATATGGAACCCTGGGGAACTCCAATTGTATTTATTTCCTTCTTTGAGTATATTTCATTTAGTTTTACCATTTGTTTTCTGCCCCTTATATAAGAATTTAGCATATCTAGTTCTTTTCCCTGAAATCCGTAATATTTAAGTTTGAGTAATAGTATGTCATGTCGTAAACAATCAAACGCTTTTGACAGGTCGCAGAAAATACTTGAGCATTTCTGCGACCTGTCCATGGCATCCAATATATAATATATTACTCTGCGTATTGCCATCTCGGTTGATTTTCCTCTTCTAAATCCAAATTGTGCCTGTGTAAATAATTCATTGCTCTCAAAGTAAATTGTTATTCTATCTTTAATTGCAGTTTCTAGGATTTTAGACAAAATCGGCAAAATACATATAGGTCTATAATTACCGATATCTTTCGTATCGCCTTTCTTATGTAACAATGTGTGGTAAGCATCATGATTGCCCATATCAGACACAGTGCCACCCAGTGTTTTAAAATTCAAAATTCTGCGCGGCACTGCACTGCGCCTGTCACCCTGAGATAATATGAGTTGTTGAATCTCATCATGCCCAGTAATTTCGCTGGTAACATTGCCCTTCATACCGGAACACAGTAATGTTTGAACATTACTGCTTGGCGGATGAATAACTGGCAAAGGTGTGGTACTTCCCCAGGCGGCCCCCTGCAAAAGAGGCCTACCACTACAAAAAAAAATAAAAAATATTTTTGAATTATTGAAAATATTGAATCATAATGTTAATTAAAATTCCTTCAATTCTCAAGTTTTCCATACTGTTTAATTAATTATATTTGAAGAAACCGTGCGTGGGACGGTAAGAAATAAGAATGGTTCGAACATCTTAAACCTTGGATACGGGAAGTAATTTGTGTTGTTATTTTTCGGGATTTATGTAAGAAAGGTTATTTCCTGTCGGAGACCAAAAGGCGGGGTCGTCGTAAAATTACCAATGAATTTTCCCCATCGGATATTAATACAGGCCTGTCTTTGACGCCGAACATTTTACGAGGAATACACTCTTCTTTTGTTAATAGCGAAAACTTCAGAGATTACACTGAACTGATTAATCTGATATTAGATGTTCAGATTTGCTTAAAGAAAGCCTATTTTCGTTCAAAATCTAATCCAAAGCAATTCAACGTCATCGCCTGAACCAAATTATAACGATAATATTGATTTTACCAAATCTCTTTCTTAATATTTTCGTCTACTAACAAACTCATAAATGTCTTCTTAAAGGTATGGATATATCTAATCCCCTCTAAATGTTTTTGCTATTGATTTTTAATTTGGTTTTATTACGAGATCACTTCCTCTCACATCATCATCTTGATTTTCAGCCTGTCAGTAAGTCAGTGGAGTAGGCAGAGATTCTTTCTCTGCAATTGACGATCCTGACCCACGACTGTCGCTCCTTCCACTTTCACATTCTTCATACATGTTCGTTGGTTGTGAATTGTGAGTACTCTGGACCTGGCCTGCCATAGGATTGTGTCAAACTGCTATGAGGTCCCCTTTCTTGTTGAATTAGTTCCGTTTCTTCTCTTTTATGTCGGAATACTTCGTTTCAGACTACGGACACAAATAAACACTTAACTGGTTTTCGCATCATTACATTCAATTACTGGTTACAACACAGATTTGTGTTCATAGCCCCGGCGAGCTGTGGCGCAACATCAAAACATGTTCCACTTTACATCGATGACATTTGATACTTACCGCAAACATAAAGTAATTATGTTAAGAAGGCCGGCTACATTATCGGTTAGCTGTAACTTATTTGCGCGATCGCGACTCGCCACGGACCATGTTACTCAGCAGGAATTTTTTGCCCGGAGAAATGACGACATACCACCCCGCACTCCGGAGGCGCTGGGTGGTTAAGTGCGTCTCCCCGCCAGCTTCACGGGTTACCCACTAAAACGCCGGGGTGTACCTGCCAGCCGATATGTAAAGGGACGACAGTGGTATTATAACGCTAACGCATTCTTCCCGCGCCCCTTGACGCACATGATGCCGCCGGGGGGGACGGCATCATGTGCGTCACTTCTATATGTGGACATCTGCGGAACACCTGAGATGAGGGGGAATTCTGAACTCCATTACCCGCTGGCCCAAAATGCGAAGTTTGATGGTTTTACACATGGACGCTGCTGCCCGTTCTCTGGATCTGATAAATCTTAGCCGGCTCTTACGGCAACCACGGGTAGAGGGTGAGGTACTATTCTTGGACCACGGCAAAAGCACGCTAAATATATATTGCAAATTTATTTGTAACTATTCACACTAGTCGGTTCCCATCGAGTCTCAGGAAACGAGTTACACTGTGACACGTTGGGATTTTTCATCGAGTAACACTTGCGTCACAGTGTGACTGGACGGGACGTTAACTGTTAGGTTACACAGAACACACACAGATACACATAACTAGCCCAGGGACACTTCTTTCCCAGTAGCTCTGCATCCAGAGCTAATGTGAATAAGCGGTCTTCTTTCTGTATGTATTTTATGCTGCAAGACTTGCTAACAACCAAGTCAATAGAGTCGATACGACTTTGCAAATAGGATTACTCAACTAAAAGCAGCTTAATATTTTTACAGGGTTACTGATGATTGTCAGTAACTGATTAGTTAGCATCCTCATTGTAGGTCATAATCATCGATTGAATTCCCTTCGATTGGGCACATTGATTGGGCATACTTTCAGCCTATTCGCAATTCCGGCACTACGACCGTGGTGTATACATGATGCAGCTTTCCGCCGCTAAATTATCCGCAATATAGCATATTTATCCGTATAACTTATATTGCTTCATCATAGGAGACTATACTATGGAGCGAACTCTGAAATATCGGAAGCAATATCAGTTTTATCCATAGGTACACAAAGTACGTACACATAGGTTCGCCATCGCATGATCCATTCATGCAATTCCTTTTTTCCTTCCCTATCTATTTTGAAGGGAACCTTGATCGTTCTTTCTAGCGAATTTGTTTTAGGAACCTTGCAATGCTTATTTTTGAGGTTGAGTATCAACTTAACATCTTTTTTAACACTCTACTTAACATACAATCACGCCTTTTTCCCGAAGGGGGAGTCCGAGGTGTTCCCAGAACTCAGTCCCATAGTAGGTACACCCACTTTTCGCCAGTATGTTATCGCTTCCATGTACACAATGGTGACACTATTGCCATAAACCGGGCACAGCTCCAGACTCCAAGCAGTTATTGAGATAATTCCTAATGGAAAAGTCCAATATTTAACACTTTGCCTGACCTGGGGATTGAAGTTGCTCTTACTATTAGTAGTGGTAGGCCTCTTTTGCAGGGGTGCGCCTAGGGAAGTACCACACCTTTGTCAGTTATACATCCGTCAATCAGTAATGTGCAAACGTTACTGTGTTCCGGTCTGAAGGGCAATGTTACCAGCGAAATTACTGGGCATGACGAGTTTCAACAACTAATATCTCAGGGTGACAGGCGCAGTGCAGTGCTGCGCAGAATTTTGAATTTTAAAACACTTGATTGCACTGTGTCTGATATGGGCAATCATGATGCTTACCATCAGGCACCTGATTTGCTCGTCTTGTCTCACTATCATAAAAAAAACTACGCCACCAAGGCAGTTAATACGCTCTACGTTTGTCTAAATTCCAAATATCCTTTACGTAAAGCACCCAGGTGCGAAAATTCCAGTCGAGCCGTGAAAGCCCATTCATATGAACAGTCCCAGTAATATAACAATAACGGCGAACGATCTGAACCCGGACTATTATCCTAACAGCCGGTGCCTTTTACCATTTACACTACCCTCTTAACTCTTAACCGGGTATTGGCGATTAGGGCCGCTTTTCTGTTATGAGGAAACCTTGCGTTTATGCATGTCTTATAATTGATTGAATTTCACGTTACTTTTCGGAACTCCATTGTAGACTTCTGGAACAAGACACATCACTCATCTCCCCCAGCCTGCGACCAGGCACTCAACGAGGCAGTAACGCCCGTACTTATTTACGCACACGTTGTTTTCTACGTAGTAGTAATAGTAGTCTACGAATACTACGTAGAATTGCGCGCGGCCGATTGTATGGAGTGACGGGGGTTACTGTCACTGTCTTCTTGCAAATTAGGCTATGGTACTTACCCCTTAATAATAATAATAATAATAATAATTCTTTATTGCAGACCCATGATCATATTACATATTTCATTAAATATTCAAAATACAATAAAAAATACTAAAATAAAACATCTTACATATATAAAAATCTTGTGTCACGATGTATGTTGCCAATAAACTCCAAAACTACTGAACCGATTTCAATCCGATGAAATTTTTGTAGTGGTAGGCCTCTTTAGCAGGGGGCCGCCTGGGGAAGTACCACACCTTTGCCAGTTATTCATCCGCCAAGCAGTAATGTCCAAACATTACTGTGTTCCGGTATGAAGGGCAATGTTACCAGCGAAATTACTGGGCATGATGAGATTCAACAACTCATATCTCAGGGTGATAGGCGCAGTGCAGTGCCGCGCAGAATTTTGAATTTTAAAACACTGGGTGTCACTGTGTCTGATATGGGCAATCATGATGCTTACCATCAGGCACCTGATGAGCTCGTCTTGTCACTCACTATCATAAAAAAAAAAAAAAAACAAAAAAAAAAAAAAAAAAAAAAATTTCACATGTACCCGTATTTTGGTAACTTATTGGAGAGGATAGTTATCATCTCAATTATTCGCTAATGTCGTGAATGTATACGAATAAAATGTATCAATCAATTGTTTCTTAAGCAAGTGTTTATTTACTGTTTAGTTTTATGAAGATCTCATAGATGGCGGTGTACGTTGATTCATCGATAAAATTCTTCAATATGGTTTGACATCTAGGTTGCAAATACACCCAATAGATGGCGCTGTGTACTGTTTCTTAGAATATAAATTCTATTACTTTATTTCACGTTTCATTGCTGTAAATATTTTAACGAGAGTTTAGTATACCTGTAGTAATTATAATAGCACCCCACGCATTTTGTACAACAATATGAATTTTTCAATTGAGTACTCCAGTTTTATTTTCAATTTAGCTAATTAGATTTTACCGGAAGGGTTTTATTTCCTCAGTTGCGATTAGAGAAATAAAATATAGCGGTACGAAGTTCGCCGGGTCAGCTAGTACAATAATAAAAATATTATGTAGCTAAGTACAGAAATTATGTCACACTATGAGATCAGGTGGGTATCTCCACCCATCGTCTGTAGGTAGGTCCACACGTGCTTCTAGAAACATCCCAGAGGCGCTGCAGAAACATTTCAACCCCATCAGCTGCCTAAAGATGTTATTATAAGCCACTCTTATTTACCTTAATAACCTACCTTTTTTTATCAAATCTGCAAGCCCCCATAGCGATAACCATTTACCAATAAACCAAAATAAAGAGAAAGGATAAGAGTATTACCACAGAATATTACGTATCATTCCTATATCTATATGAAGATAGTGCCGACGTCACGGACCCATATCACGGCACTTAGAGGGTAACTTGCAGTTAAGATAAATATATCTTCGGGTAACTCGGACGATCTATTTACTAGACAAAGTTGAGCTAAAGAGGGCGGCGACCGGAGAATTTCCCATACAAACATTATAGTTAATTTTTTTTTTTTAAACATATCATACATTCACGCCTTTTTTCCGAAGGGGTAGGTTCGAAATTCTGCGTGGCACTGCACTGCGCCTGTCACCCTGAGATATTAGTTGTTGAATCTCGTCATGCCCAGTAATTTCGCTGGTAACATTGCCCTTCAGACCGGAACACAGTAATGTTTGCACATTACTGCTTGGCGGATGAATAACTGGCAAAGGTGTGGTACTTCCCCAGGTGGCCCCCTGCAAAAGAGGCCTACCACTACAAATCATTTGAAATCAGAGCATATTTGCAACATTTATTGACGTTGATTGATTTAACTTATTACGTTTGCACGGGGAATTCTCTGGTCGCCGCCTCCTTAAGTTTCATAGAAGAATTTTCCTTTAGTAGACATATTGTGAAGACCAACAGTTTTAATTATTTAATTCATTTTGGAATTTGATAAAGTAAGGCAATTAAAGATAAAGCGGGCAGACCGTTAGGGGCCTTTGATTGGAGTAAAATTAATTAAAAATCGCGAAACTAGGGAAAAAAAATAAGCAAATGCAATACACAATGTGTCATTGTGTCATTAGCTCACATTATCTGTAAAGCCTACAAAAACAAGCCGCAAAAATGCTTCAAGAAAGCTATCACGAAACTCTTTAATCTCGAGAATTTGTCTTTTTGGGAACGTTTGTAAACGCTTAGCGATCCTGTTGCTGTTCTAATGTAATATTGATAACAGGAGAATGTTGCTTTAGAACAGCTTGATTTAGCTGCTAGAAAGCATTTACAAAATCGTTTATTCGGAGAATGTATCATATACATACATTCACGCCTTTTTCCCGAAGGGGTAGGCAGAGATGTACCCAGGACTCAGTCCCATAGTAGATACACCCACATTTCGCCAGTATGTTATTGGTCCCATGTAATAGGGGGCGAGCCTATTGCCATCTACCGGGCACATTTCCGGACTCCAGGCAGTTATTGAGATAATTCCTAATGGAAAAATCCAATATTTAACACTGCCTGACCTGGGGATCGAACCCGGGACCTCTTGATTGGCAGTCGAGCATGCGCCCTCTACGCCACCGAGGCAGTCAGAATCGAGAATTTATCGATTTGAGAATTAGTCCTTTTGCAATTCCTGTTAATATTATAATTGTTTAGAAGGTGAATTCTGCTTTGGTATAAAGCTGAAAGCTTTTAATAAATTGTTTGACATAATCTAATTATTGACCTGAGTCTTAATATCATAGGCCATAATCAGCCCCCATTATAGTGAGCGACAGGACGAGAAAATCAGGTGCCTGATGGTAAGCATCATGATTGGCCATATCAGACACAGTGCCACCCAGTGTTTTATAATTCAAAATTCTGCACGGCACTGCACTGTGCCTGTCACCCTGAGATATTAGTTTTTGAAACTCGTCATGCCCAGTAATTTCGCTGGTAACATCGCCCTTCAGACCGGAACACAGTAATGTTTGCACACTACTGCAAAAAAAGTCAATAATTACAACTAGAAAACTTGAAACAATTGGCGGCCTTATTGCTCAGAGCGAGCTCATCCAGGCAACCATACAGAGACAGGAATTATACTTAGATGCTGGAAGAATGGTGGTATCAAACTTCAAACAAACACTAACCGTGACCATTTTGGCGAGCCGAGCATTGGGCATTCACAAGAACGATACATAACAAGGAAATGCCCTTGGACACTGAGCTGTATTGTATTGTAACATTCGCAGGAATGGTACAATACAGAGAATACTCAGGTCTATTCCCACCTTAAGACTTATTCGCAACGATTGTAAATAGACTTCACACGACGGCATGATGCAGCTTGCATTGAGCACTGTTTACCTTTTTGTGTGCATTTCTCAGGGTGTCAAGTGCAGCGCAAAGAAAGTGCAAACATTTGGCATTTAATTTAAAGTGCTAACACACGCCGGACACTCGACTCAATTCTCATACAAAAGTCACGATATAACTACCTACTACACAGACACTGCACACATGGAGTTTTGTACACGCTCAAGTGTGCGTGAGGTGATTTCCTGGGAGGCCTATGTTCAGTAGTGGATTACCAACGGCTGAGATGATGATGATGATGATATGGGCAATTTCATTTTTCATTTCATGGATCTCACACAGACATCACGGCTGCGCTGTGTGATAGAAATTTACCATTAAATTGCTTAACTTCCATCTGTGCACGGCTCTTGCAGCCTCGGTTAATGCCACACATTCGCATCGGAAGATGGAGCTATTGGCACCTAATGGAATGTGTATGTTTATGTCGAGATCGGAGGAGTATACCCGGAGCCATTCGTCATTTTGGACCCGTCTGTGTATATGCGTACTTCGCTACGAGTAAAATGCTAGCTGTGTTAGTGACATAATCCAAAGTCAGTCCAAAATTAATGTACCCAGTGAAAAATATCCATTGTTCACGTGATGTTCATTAATTCACAGTTTCCCCCAAAGGATCTTAGCAAGAAATGATCCCCCCATTTCCTTTCATCACTATCGTATCACAATAGAGTGATAAATGGTGTCCCATAAACAAAACGTGTACCAAGCTCACCGCTCCTGTTATTTAGCTCTCGGTTCATTTTCATGACAAATTCACGTCGTAAAGAAAATAGACTTACTTGCTTAGATGTGGTATTCCTCGATTCTAACACTATATAAAGAGATACAGAAGGGCGGTTTATTAGTTTTCTAGTGATATCTACACGGTGCCAATGCAAGGACGGGTGAGAAGAGACAAACAACTAATAAAGTCAACAGGAACGCTCTGTATGCAAGCCGCTTACATAGGAACTCGATGGAAATCCAGCAGTGGACGACCTACAGCTATGATTATGATGATGACTTGCTTACACAGATCACACAAGGACAGAGGTTTTAACAGACCAATATCAGACCCCCGTCTCTCCATACAATCGGCCGCGCGCAATAGCCTACTATTACTACCTAGAAAACAACATGTAAATGTAAATAAAAATATAAGTATGGGCGTTACTGCCTCGTTGAATTCTTGGTCGCAGGCTGGGGGGACTAATGTGGAGGTGAGTGTCGCTTCTTTTCTTTACGTAGTAATAATTAGTATTCTTTGCTAATCGCATGATGGAGTGACGATGTAGCCAAGTAAATATGGCAGAGCGGTGAATGACAGGGACAAATGTGCAAATGGCGAAAACTATTGCTGGAGACATTTGCCCAGCAGTGGCTACTCATAGGCTGAAAATGATGATGACCTACTCGCTTGGGAAACAATGTATTTAACAGAATAATATTTTATGAATCGACGATTGCACAATTGCCTATTTGATTCGGTTCATACGTCGTTACAGAATAACAATCGAAATATATTCGATTGCTATTGACTAATCGAATAATTCGATTGTTTTTTAGTAAAAATAGGTCATCCTTACTATGAAGTGTGCGCTCGCGACTTAAAGGATCTAAACCAAACCAAGTTTGTCTAGACAAACGGACTGCATTTAGACTGCAATCCGACTGCAAATTTGCATAATGAATGCAGTTAGTAATTAACAAACCCGTTCGTTTGCAGTTTTATTGCAGTCGTACTAACTGCATTCAAACTGCAAATTTGCAGTCGGATTGCAGTCTAAATGCGGACCATCGGTCTATACTCTAAGATGATTTCTTAAAAGCCTATCTTCTGTATCTGTCTATATTGTGGTTCCACTTTTCCAATCTTTATGAATGTGAACGAGGGCGCCACCGTCTATGCGTTAGGGCCTTTTGTCAGCAACTCGTTGTAGAGGAAGTTTAGTTCCCAAAGTTCCCTTTTTGGCCACGTTCATTTGGATCGAAGACAGATTGTAAGCGGTTTTTATATTTAGTTGGTGAGAGAGACCCATGTCTATTTGTCAAAGTAACCATCTGTTTCTCGTTTGTGTATGGATAATATTAGGGCTGAGTTGTACCAATAACGAATGCTTAACCGATCATCAAACCTCTGGTTATACCAATATTGCACGTTTATTTATTCAGTGTTCTAAGTCGCACACATATCAAAAATAGAAAAACACGCGTTACTTTTGACGACATTTTAACAGTGATTTTTATAGGTTTCGCGATTGTTAAGTACTCATTGAATTAAACACATAACGGGTGTTGTTGCGTTTTAACTATTAACATATTATTTACTAGCCGTGTCCCGTGGTTTCACTCGTGAAGTCTTCGTTCCCGTGGGAATATCGAAATAAAAGTACCCTATGTATATGTATATATTCCAGGGTCTTAACTATCTACATACCGAATTTCAGCTTAATCGGTTCTGTAGTTTTGGCATGAAAGAATAACAAACATCGATCCATCCACCCATCCTCACAAACATTCGCATTTATAATATAAGTAAGATAGGATTAATTGTGTACATTATTTGTAGGATCCTGGACGTTTTACTTTGCAGTTTTGGTGGTTAAAGGCGTCTTAATGTGACCACGAACCCAGCAAAATGACATTTTACCTATAATATATGTTTTTATATAGTTGTTTACGCGGCCTTTTAGGAATTCGACACAATTCTATGAAAATTTTACCAAATTCTATGACAGAAGTTTTGTATTCCCCTGTTTCCTCCGAATATTATTTACTCATTCTATAAATTTATATCCTGATATTTATATAGTGAAGTAAACCATGTGTAAAAATCCCAGTTTTACTCGCGTGATTGGACGTTTACTACAAAAAATATAGAGTTTATCAAAGAAAATAAAATGAAAGGGACATGTTTACTTCATCTCTAACATGTCAGGATATTAATATATCAAATAGGTTTTTTATATTCGGAGGAAACAGGGAAATACAAAACATCGATTTGGTAAATTTTCTATGAGATTTTGTCAAACTGCTAAGAGGTCCGCTTCCTGTTAACGGCCGGTCAAGCATTAGTTATAAGAAAAGTAATTAAAAAGTAAATTTAGTTGGTGCGACCTAGCCTAAGGATGTACTTCTGTGAATAACCCGATCGATAGACGAAAGTGGATGGCAATAATTCATAAGAACAGTTTTATGTTGTTTTGATGTTTCTTGAAGGAAATGAGCCGGTTTATTGCTAGAATCGTCTGCCGTTAAATATGGATTGTTAATAAATAATAAGCGTACTAGATTAACTTTACTTTTTTTATTAGTTCTAGATTTACGCGCCTGCTTCGGTGGTGTAGAGGGCGTATGCTCGACTGCCAATCAAGAGGTCCCGGGTTCGATTCCCAGGCAATCTCAAATATTGCATTTTTCCATTAGGAATTATCTCAATAACTGCCTGGAGTCTGGAACTGTGCCCGGTAGATGGCAATAGGCTCGCCCCCTATTACATGGGAGCAATAACATACTGGCGAAATGTGGGTGTATCTAATATGGGACTGAGTCCTGGGTACACCTCTGCCTGCCCCTTCGAGAAAAAGGCGTGAATGTATATATGTTATACGTTATGTACTAGATTAACTCGCCTTCTTTCGCGGTTTTAATCGAGGGAATTTCGTGGAATCTTTTCTTCACTCCTGGAATTTAATACTACGGATGAATGATCAAACATGGTTCGGTCGTACCACCGTACCGTTCGGTGTGGTATTCACGCCACACGATGAAACCGCTTTGGTGTGCACGCGACCGTACTACCGTACCAAGTAGTATTATTACGCTGCCATTTGATAGTGGTTTGGAGCACTTGGATTTTCTATAGGCTGACATGTCGGCCTGTGGATTTGCGAAGCGTTCTATGGTATAGTTTATTTAGAGGGAGATAGTAAGTAGGTAGCTCTATTATTTAGTCTTTTCTCAATAAAGGCACTCTGCCCTTAAAAAAAATAAGAAAAAAAGTAGTACCTAGTAATAATAATGTTCGCCTGCCAGTGCGCCATACCATCATACGATCGAACATGGTATGGTGGAGTACCAAGTTCGTAGTACGGCCGTACCATGTTGGATCGTGTATTTGTGGTTTAACATACGATGACGATAACACATACTTTACGATGGTTGGTTTGGACTAGGTGTTTTCTGTCATCCCCCCGATGGGTTCCCGCCTTCTCGCGGCGGTGGGGGTCAGTAACCGTGGTACGGATCCCACGGTGAAGCCAAGAGGAGCCCGAGGCGGTCGGCCGCTTCACTTTCCTCCAGGCAGGTGTGAGCGGCCGAGTAGGTTGCGGTTTGGGCCGCGGCGGGAGAGAAGTGCCGGTATTGCGGTGCGCCGCTCTTCCTGCCTTCCGCGGCCCAAACGGGGTCGCTACCGGTAGATGGCGAAGGCGGTGGGGTCGCAGGGGAAGAGGAGTGTCGGTATTACGATGCGCCGCTCTCCCTATCCTCTGCATCGAGGCGGAAAGCCGTCGGCTTGCCGCGGTGTGGTTGCGCCTCCGCGTGTCCCTATGAAATCAGCATAGGGCACAGTGGATGGCGCAGGCGGGGCTCACTTGAGCCCTGCGGTGGTGGTGGGCGGGAATGGGTCTTCCGTGTCCTCTCGCATGTAATCTATTGCGTTCGAGAGGACACGGAACACCCTTCCAAGCCCTTAGAGTGAGGAGGGCTCTCTGCTTTCCCCTGTGCAGATCTACCCCTGTACCGGGGCAACCAGAGAGCCTCCTGTGCTATTTGCGCGTGGTGGTGGGCGGGAATGGGCCTTCCGTGTCCTCTCGCACGTTCGGTAGGCGTTCGAGAGGGCACGGAACGCCCTTCCAAGTTCTTAGAGATGTGGAGGATGATTCTCCGCTCGTCTCCATGCAGAACTCCTTCTGTGCGGTGGCGACCGGAGAATCAGAATCCTGGGGCCCCGGCAACGCATGCGGGGGTATCCGTTGCCCATCTAAAGGGTCTGCGAGGAGGCGCGCGCGTGTTTTCGCGCGCCCCTTGGGAGGGTTGGGGTGAAGGATTACCTTCACCCCACCCTGGCGGGGTCCTCCATGGAGGACCAAACGCCGTCGGGGCCGCGGATGAGTGCTTCGGCGTACCCGCAGCCCCGACACATGGCGTCGCGAAGGAACACCCCGGGGTTTTTTAGTGGGTATACCCGCCGGCACAGCAACGTACCGACGTTGTTTTCCCCGGGAACCAAAAAAAAAAAAGGTGTTTTCTGTCATAAAAGTCTTCGATTATTTTATACTTTTGCTTACTATTTTTGGTCCCGTGACCATTTAAAAAAAAAGACGATTTAAAAAATTTGAGTTTCTATGACTTATCTTACTGTACGTTTCTATAATAAAATCCCAAAAGATAACTGGGCTCTCAGAAGGTAAATTCAAAACCTATATAAAATCTACTTTACTAAAGAAGGCTTATTATTAAGTATTAAGTCAACCAGTACATAGAGGACAAAGGTGCCTGGAAACTTCTGCATAGCCGCCTCGCGGCACCTTCAAAGAAAACTAATTTAACAAAACCAAATATTGTGAAACTATCTGTTGAAAAAATTAAGCCCTACAAGTTTCTTGTGCTTTCTTCTTGTAGAGGTATCTTGTCGAACGCACGGTAGACTCAGTACTGTTTACCTTCATTGACGTGCAAAAGTGTCAGATTATGACCTATTTCAATAAATCTTTTTGAGTTTGAGTTTGAGACTTTCTATCACTTAGACTATTCATAGAGGTGAACGTGTCAATCCGGACTGGGATCTTTACGATCTTTCTGAAATAATTCTAAAATGGATAATTGTTATTTTAATCAGTCATCCGACTGAAATAACCGGTATTCGTATTCGCAATCGCGCGGTCTTTGAGACTTGACCGAAATTGCGCGATTCGCGATAAATCAAAAATATTTATGTTGGCGCCTGGCTCGTCCTCAACTTTCTAATATCGTGAACGCGAAAGTTTCGGATGGATGTTTATTACCTCTTTACGCCAAAAGTACTGCACCGATGACCTATTGTAAACCATTGGTACATTGGCTTAGATTTAGCAGGCCTGGTATGAGACAGGATTATTTCTTTCGAATCTTCGACATTTGTGCCAAGTGTCAAGGGTTGACCCCATGACATTATCTGTTCTGTGCCATAACCCTTAATGATTTGACTCTAGCTTGTAATGGAGGAAATCCGTTCGGTTAGTTTATTTTTGCCTGCCTCCTTTTTGACTGCCTCGGTGGCGTAGAGGGCGCATGCTCGACTGCCAATCAAGAGGTCCCGGGTTCCATCCCCAGGTCAAGCAAAGTGTTAAATATTGGATTTTTCCATTAGGAATTATCTCAATAACTGCCTGGAGTCTGGAACTGTGCCCGGTAGATGGCAATAGGCTCGCCCCCTATTACATGGGACCAATAACATATTGGCGAAATGTGGGTGTATCTAATAAGGGACTGAATCCTGGGTACACCTCTGCCTACCCCTTCGGGAAAAAAGGCGTGAATGTATGTTTTTATATAGTTTTATTTTTAAGGTTAATTTTTTTTAAGGGTTAAGTACTTCAAAAGGAAAAGAGGAACCCTTATAGGATCACTTCGTTGTCCGTCTGTCAAGACCCTTTTTCTCGAGAACGCGTAGGTATCAACTGACATGTTTGCCGTATTTAGGTATGGAACCCTACACAAGGCATATCTACCAAGGTATGCCTTAACAATTAATTTTTTAATGTAATATGTAAATAATATGTACTTTTTATTCAGAGAGAATCATGAGTTATATTAAACCTTCCGTATGTCAGAACGTGGCTTCATGCAAGACACAATGCAATTTTTATTGTGTCTGGAATCCCGGTACACCGACAGGTTAAGGGTCAAAAGTATCTTTTTGAGCTTATATGATTAAAAAAATGATTATATTGTTTGATATTCCTACGAAAACGATGTCTTAAACACTGAAACGTCGGGGCATAGCCAATAGCTAGCAATAATATAACCAAACGCCTCACAAATTCATAAGTTTTTATTATTTTTAATTGAACACCAATTTGATTCGTAACTTGGTTTGATCAGACTCGTATCGAGAACATAAATCTGGGCTTCTCAAATTAATGCCGAGACGGATTTGAAATTAATTTTCTAGCCTTCAAAACTTTGAAGCGGGCAACCGGTATGGTCGGCATTTCTAAATTAATTTCATGAGCTATTGTGAATTGAGAACGGGTTGGTCTACAGCAGCTTTTGGTTGTAATTTAGATGCCTATAGACTATACGTACACGAGTAGATACTTTCTTTTGTCAGTAGCTTAAAGTTACTTTTGCCAATAAAGTAATAGGTAGTTAGGTAAGAGAATTGCTTTGTTTTAGAAATCTATTGATGGGAAATTATACCATATTACTTGCTGGCTGGCACTGATTAATCGATTCTAGATGTTGTTGACTAGGACAAGTAGCTCAACTCGGTAGGTCAAACTTCGAGAAAGAGGTCAATCGTCGAATCCAACTAGGTTGCGGGCAGCGTTCGGAAACCTACGCTATGTCTTTTCGTCCAAAATACCTTAGTACCTCAAGTCGAAGGTCCTTCGACCAGTGTGTGTCGCCAGTACATACGGATCTGACACGTGGTCTTTTACTGTGGCCCTTATCAGTAAGCTCAAAGTAGCGCAACGAGCTATGGAGAGGGCTATGCTCGGGATTTCTTTGCGTGATCGAATCAGAAATGAAGAGATCCGTAGACGAACGAAATTTACCGACATAGCCCAGAGGATTAGCAATTTGAAGTGGCAGTGGGCAGGCCACATAGTACGTAGAACTGATGGGGCTGTTTCATATTCTGAAGTCCAAAATGTTTATGTTTGTTCTCAATTGTTTCAGATGTAGGTTACGATTACGTGGTAGACCAGCAGCCGATCGGCAAGCTACTCTTCAGACAGTTCTGCGAGAGGAACAGGCCTGAGTACCACAAATATAACAATTTCCTAGATGCGGTAAGTGTCATAGACATCTTAAACCTCTCTTGAATCACGAGTTTCTTTTGACATACAATATGGAAAAATTCAGCCACGAGCGAGATTTGAACCCGCACCTTCCGCACCAATCCGCGTGGTGGGCACTCTACCAATTGAGCTACCGTGTACTAGTCATCACTGAAATAATGGCGAGCCTATTGGCAGTTAGGGCACAAATCCAGACTCCAGGCTCCATCTTAACCCTTTATTCTATAATCTCTGCCCGTATCCACCCTCTGCAGAGTATAGAGCTCCTCTTGGTTACGCCACTCTTTTCAGTCTTGTACCAAGGCCAGCACAGGGCCACCTTGGAGGACAGCCTTGCGATGACATTTCCATTGTGCCATATGTTGCTAGCCACCCTGTATTCCCAAGTCCAAGACCCCTCGCATCACCAGCACCCCGTAGTAGATCATCCAAAAGACTCGAAGCAGTTGGTGTGTATATTCCAGGCGGAGAGGTACGAGGTGGAGGTGGACGAGACGAGGGCCCTGCACGCGGCCGAGGTGTTCGGCAAGTATCTCAAGACTGACGACTGCGAGGCGGTCACGGACGTCGTCAGTCGGCAGGTTATCGACGATGCTAGCTCACATTTAGAAGGTTAGGGTTGGTCTTCTTTCTTTTATAGACTTTAAGCTAGTTCCGGATTGGGGCACCAAACTGGTTTAGTTCCGTTCAGCGTATGCATCACATACATAATCGTGGTTTTCTTTGGACAAAAGCTGAACAGAGCTGAATAAGTGTGATTAGTCCAGCGCCACACAGGCCCTCACCACATGAATTTTAAGTAATTTATCCCAAACACTGCAGAGAGGGGCGCCACAATCATGTTTCTGCCCCGTTTCGAAAAATCGTAGATCCGGGGCTGCTTTAAGCCGGTCATACACTAATACATCCGTGCATGCTACCCTTCACATACGTGACATAGCGGATAAGCTACAGAATATTGCTAGAAAGAAGAAGAAGAAGCCGGCTAAAGCTAGTTTATGTTTGATAGTTTTGCCTGTACATTTGAACTGCACTGACAAACCGGGGCGTGTACGTGTGCTTAGTCATCTGTGCAGGATTTCATACATACAGGCCCCTTATTGCCTGTACAGATCGACTGCGCAGGCAAATCTGTCAAGCGTGTACCTAGCGTGTATGGCAGCTTTAATGGGGCTCTGCTTAGGTTAGACTTTAGACCTGACAGCTCCTGGTGATAATTTATTCGACATCGCAAAATACGCAACATGTAGTTTGGACTTTATAGCAACGTGACTGTGAGACCCTGTGTCAGATCAGGGCCTATCAGCTGCAACGTCTTTTGTCAACCAGCACATGCAACTACAGGTAGATAGGGAAGAAATTGGAATATAATAAGTTCTAATTTTTCAACTTCCAGGAGGCTCCAAAGACATATTCACAGAATGTGTACGATGCGTGAAGAACTTCCTGGCGGGCACGCCGTTCGCCGAGTTCGAGCAGTCGATGTATTTCCATCGGTACTTGCAGTGGAAGTGGCTGGAGGCTCAGCCTATCACGCAACACACGTTTCGGATGTACCGGGTGTTGGGGAAGGGAGGTTTTGGGGAGGTTTGCGCTTGTCAGGTCAGTGAAAAGTGAAACGTCACTTTTTTATGATTAATTTAATGTTAATAAAATTTTGATTTTCGTCTAATTCTCTGTTAATTTTCATTTTTTGATCTACCTATTTTGTCAATTTAAGGTAAGAGCGACGGGCAAGATGTACGCCTGCAAAAAACTAGAGAAGAAGAGAATAAAGAAACGCAAGGGCGAGGCGATGGTGTTGATTGAAAAGCAGATATTGCAACGAATCAACTCGAGGTTCGTCGTCAACCTGGCGTACGCTTACGAGACTAAGGACGCTTTGTGCTTAGTCCTTACTATTATGAATGGTAAGTAATTTACCCACTTAATATATGAAATGGTAAAGAGAGGGCGCCTTAAAAGACTATGATACAAATTAAGGGTAACTGCAAAGCTTTTGGACACCCAACGCGCTATCATTACATGCTAAAGTTAAATTTTCTCTAACGCTAGATGATATAACGTTCTGAAATTCATAGGTATAATATGACAGAGTCGCGTCTGGCGCTTCGCCGGCAGCTGCCGCGGTACATTCAGCTGGTCCGTGTTATATGGGAAATGGCCTTTTTTGCAGGAGGCGACCTAAAGTTCCATATCTACAACATGTGCAGCGCGGAGACCGGCCTGGGCATGGACCGAGCCAGGTTCTACGCTGCTCAGGTCGCGTGCGGCCTCGAACACTTGCATAAAATGGGCATTGTTTATAGGTGAGCCCATTATTGCAGCTAGGTTACTGTTCAAATTCCGCAGGCAGTTCTCCGCAACTCCTATTTACGCTTAGTTTGCGTGTGGGTGGGGGGTGATTCCTCACTCGAGCCCCCTAGCTCTCCGAAGAATTTCAGCAATAGGTTATCTTTACCGAAATAGTCTAACAGTTTAGCAAGTTGAAATGGCAATGGGCAGGGCTTTCTTTTCTGCAGCATACGCGTAAACTGTGGAATGATCGTCCCGCTGCGGTGTTCCCGTTGAGCTACAACATGGGGCTCTTCAAAAGGAGAGTGAGTAGAGTGTTGGTCGGGTCGGCAACATCCTGGCAATACCCTGATGTTGCAGGTATCCATAGGTATCCAAACCGCTCAAAAAAAAATTTATGGTTGTTGGGGCTGTAAGGTTCTCCAATGGATAACACGGACCGGTAAGTCCAGCGTAGGACTCACACCCACAAGATAAACAGATGACCTAGTAAAGACCGCAGCAACATTTACAACCGGACTAGATGGAAATCTATGGGGATCTTGAAAATAATAATAATAATTTGAATTTTTACTCTAACAGAACGTGTTACTCCAATTAAACTGCTCGAGTCAATTCATATAGGTTATGTGGACAACCCATATTGTCAGAGTTTCAGATCGCCAAGATTCCTACGCAGCCTCCGACATTACCTAACGATTGCCCCCTACATAATATGTAGGAAACTATAGGGACATCCAGTTTAACATGCCATCCGAAAAACACTTGATGTCCCCATAGATTATGATGACCGTACCCAGCGAACGCGCGGCGATCGCTCCTATCGAGTACCTATTTCTGTTATGAAATCATAAATATTTTGTTCCAGGGATTGCAAACCAGAGAACATATTGTTAGACGACGCGGGCCATGTTCGTATCTCGGACCTGGGCCTGGCTGTCGATGTGCCTGAAGGAGGCTCTGTGAGGGGGAGGGTCGGAACTGTCGGCTATATGGCACCCGAGGTCAGTATACTCATCGTGGGACGTCCACTACTGAACGTAGGCCTCCCCTTAGATTTCCATCTAGGCCGGTTGTAAGCGCCCTGCATCCAGCGTGATCCTGTTGTCTTTGCAGATCGTCTGTCCACCTTATGAGTAGTCTCCATTTGAGAATTTTACAGTATGATACCAAAAACTGTCTGTCTTACCAAAAACTGTCAAATTATTAAGGTCAGCGCAAAAAGGACGTGAAACGGCGGTTCTGATTCATTAAATTTATTTCATGTATGGGTGTGCGGGTCCACAGCTCTTCCTTGTCGTACTTCCAATTGAACATGTACTCGTCGCATCGTGCCCGCGCTCTATCTGAGTTGACCTTTAGTTCGGTGCTGTAATTTAATAAGTACTTACTACACTGTTATCTGTTAAAAACGTAGTTTTCAAAAAGTAGTAGAAGTAGTAGTGGAAGTTTGCGGATCTCAATAACTGCCTGGAGTCTGGAACTATGCCCGGTAGATGGCTCGCCCCTCAATTACATGGGACCAATAACATACTGGCGGAATGTGGGTGGTACATACTATGGGACTGAGTCCTGTGTACTTCTGCCTACCCCTTCGGGAAAAAGGCGTGATTATATTATGTTATAGATATTTTCTGACAACTCCAAAATATAAGCATTTTAGACTAAAATATAATTACGAACATAGGTTTTTAGCGTCTTGTTCCGAATAATGTCAATGTATGTTAGAAACATGGTCTGATTGTAAATAATTTAGGTATTACGTTTGAACGGAGAATTTGCCAGTCGCTGGTCTCTTTATGTTACAACATAGGCCCAAGAATACTGACTTGAGGTACACCACAGTATACATACAGTTAACTCTTTGCTTTTAATCGAACCAATATTTACCACTTGTTAGAATCTCATGTGCATCCCTAACGTATTGGATATCTAACATTTGAGTATATATTTCTTCGTCTTTCAGATAAATATCGAGACAGTTATAATGTCAAATGCTTTAAAAAGATCTAAGAAAATATATGCGAATAGAAAGTAGTAAGACAATCAGTATTGATATAAAACACCAAAGTGAATTAACAGAAGAAATAGTTCAAACAGAGAATAATTAGATTTATAACCGACTTCAGAGGGATGTTCTGAATTCAACTGTTTATTACGCGGTTACTCTACTTAATATGAATTGGTTTCGATGAATATTTTATTGGTTGGTAGACTTCAGAGGTCATAATATAAATTTAATCGAAATTGATTCAGCGCTTTTTAAATAATCATAAAAAATCACTTTCTAGTTAAAGTTTGTACATAATGGGTATATTATATAGACAGATAGTTCAGAGGTTGTTTTTTTTCTTCTAAAAATTTTCTGTTTTCTTCTTTTAGGTAATAGACAACGAACGATACACATTCAGTCCGGATTGGTTTTCGTTCGGTTGTTTAGTTTACGAGATGATAGAAGGAAGAGCGCCGTTCAGAGCTCGCAAGGAAAAGGTCAAACGGGAGGAGGTCGATCGACGGGTCAAGGTCAGTTGAGGTCAATTTGATTTTTTAACTGTATTGTAACTTTGAGTGTTAAGATTATGACTGGAATGACTTTGATGAACGAAATGAGGAATGGTGTGATAAGGGAATGTTGTGGCGTGTTAGAAAATGTAGGGACAAAGATAGAGTAAGGAATGCTGAGGTGGTTTGGACATGTGGAGAGGATGGACGAAAGGAGATAATCAAAATATGTTTTTATGGCAAGTGTCTGGTAACTGGGGCGTCCATCTGGACGGTACAATTGCTAAAGAGAGAACAGATAGATAGGTACGCGATAGAAAGAGAGGCAGCTTGTAGATTAATATAACGATAAATAATTAGGTACCGTGCGACCTTAATTGCACTTTAATGCGTCGGAGATAGAGTCGCTATTTATTTGAATGATTTTGAGCAGTCTTCTAGTCCCTTTAGTATTCTGTGGTATGACCTTTTCCACAGCACGAGCAAGAGAAATACTCGAGCAAGTTCCCTGAGTGCGGTCGATCCCTATGCTCGTCCCTGCTAGCCAAGTGTTCGTCGTCGCGGCTGGGGTGCGGCGCGGGGCGGCGCGGCGCGGCGCAGGTGAAGGCGCACAGGTTCTTCGCTCTACTCAACTGGGCTCGCCTCGAGGCTGGCATGGTGCATGCGCCTTTTGTTCCTGATGTAAGTTTTTTTTTTGTAGTGGTAGGCCTCTTTTGCAGGGCCCTGGGGAAGTACCACACCTTTGCCAGTTATTCATCCGCCAAGCAGTAATGTGCAAACATTACTGTGTTCCGGTGTGAAGGACAATGGGACCGGCGAAATTACTAGGCGAGTTTCAACAACTAATATCTCAGTGTGACAGGCGCAGTGCAGTGCCGTGCAGAATTTTGAATTTTAATACACTGGGTGGCACTGTGTCTGATATGGGCAATCATGATGCTTACCATCAGGCACCTGATTTGCTCGTCTTGTAGAAAAAAACCTATAAATTATATACATACATATATACAGTCATATCATACAGCCCCATAGTAGTTACACCCACATTTCGCCAGTATGTTATTGGTCCCATGTAATAGGGGGCGAGCCTATTGCCATCTACCGGGCACAGTTCCAGACTCCAGGCAGTTATTGAGATAATTCCTAGTGGAAAAATCCAATATTTGAAATAATAAACTATAAATTAATTCATCATCATCATCATATCAGCCATAGGACGTCCACTGCTGAACATAGGCCTCCCCCTTAGATTTCCATCCAGTCCGGTTGTAAGCGGCCTGCGTACAGCGTGCTCCTGCCGTACGTATCAGATCGTCTGTCCACCTTGTGGGAGGATAAATTAATTATTTTATTAGAATAGGCATGATGACACTATAACAGAATAAAAAAATTAATAGTTTTAGTGAAAAATATATATCGAAATGATTCTAAAAAACGACCCAGTATTATTGAAAACATTGAGATTAATAATATTTTTATTAAAATAAAAGTACAAAAAATTGCAATCGGCCATCTTAACTGAAACGCCAATCTGAGCGAATGACGTCACGCCAAAGTAAACTGTTACTGAGAGTATAAACACTTGATGTAAATATTCACCATATCGCATTATCTTTTGTTGTGTTGTGGATCAGTCACTTGATTTGTTATATTATATTCGTGGTAATCCAGGAATCACCGAAGATGGAACAAGGTTTTATTAAGGCAAAAATAAAATATTTACTTAGGCGTGACGTCAGACTGCCTCGGTGGCGTAGTGGGCGCATGCTCGACTGCCAATCAAGAGGTCCCGGGTTCGATCCCCAGGTCAGGCATAGTGTTAAATATTGGATTTTTCCATTAGGAATTATCTCAATACCTGGAGTCTGGAACTGTGCCCGGTAGATGGCAATAGGCTCGCCCCCTATTACATGGGACCAATAACATACTGGCGAAATGTGGGTGTATCTACTATGGGACTGAGTCCTGGGTACACCTCTGCCTACCCCTTCGGGAAAAAGGCGTGAATGTATGTTATGTTATGTTATGTGACGTCAGGACCCGACGCCATGACACATACGAGCGTTATCGCGCTCGTTTTAAATTAGAAAGTTAAAAATGCATTAATTTGCGGTAAAATGTAATTTTATTCTGTAAAAATGTTTTTTTCGGTAATATTAGACGTGTGCCTACATTAAGAAACGGGATTTCTAAATCTGTCACCATGCCTATTAGGATGATTAACTTCCAGCCACACGCAGTATACGCGAAAGACGTCCTCGACATAGAACAATTCAGCACAGTGAAGGGAGTCAACTTGGACGCTGCGGACGACACGTTCTACGGCAAGTTCAGCACTGGATCCGTGTCGATACCGTGGCAGACCGAGATGATTGACACGGGGTGCTTCACTGAACTCAACGTGTTCGCTAGAGGTATGCTCTATAACGACGAAATGAAATTAAATAATTTATTTGCTAATTTATTTCTCGCCAAGCAGTAATGTGCAAGCATTACTGTGTTCCGGTCTGAAGGGCAATGTTACCAGCGAAATTACTGAGCATGATGAGATTCAACAACTCATATCTCAGGGCGACAGGCGCAGTGCAGTGCCGCGCAGAGTTTAGAATTTTAAAACACTGGGTGGCACTGTGTCTGATATGGGCAATCATGCTTACCATCAGGCACCTGATTTGCTAGTCTTGTCACTCACAGTCATAAAAAAAAATGTGGGTAGGTGTACAGTTGTTGCGTGTTTTTATAGTTCAACACACTTTGTCAGTATAATCTCTAGCATGCAAAAAATTCTAAAGTAACACATAAATACATAATGTCAAATTTGACAGCCTCGTTGGCTCAGGTGGTAGTAACTCTGCTTTCTGTGCCGCAGGCCTCGGATTCGATCTCCGGGCGGGTGAAACATTTGTATGCATGAACATGTCTGTTTGATCTGTTTTGGGTGTTATAAGCGTATATAAGTATATCAGACATTACCATAGTACAGGCTTCTAGCCTAGTTTAGGACCAGATGACCGTGTGTGGAAGGAATCCCATATTTATTATTAATTTATTTATTAAAGTTAAAAATTCACTTACAGTCAATTTTCACACGGTAATCTGGTCCCAAACTAGGCTAGAAGCCTGTACTATGGTAACCAGATGACTGATATACATACTTTATAAGCTTATAACACCCAGACACAGATCAAACAGACATGTTCATGCACACAAACGTTTGACCTGACCGGGGATCTAACACAGGGTCTGCGGCACAGAAAGCAGAGTTACTACCATCTGAGCCAACGAGGTTGTCAATGAATATAAACAGTAATGTGTCTACCGTGCGTTCGGAAAGACAACTTGCAAAAGAAAGAAATGCGAAACAAGCAAAAAAAAACTACTATCCATACAGATTTGCCAAACAACTGATCCTTTTTGTATTGGCAGTCGATTTTGTTTTTTGTACTTTCTTTTCAAAGATGTTCTGTTTGATGAGTAGATGTTGTATATTCCCCGTGTATGTTCCAGGAGAGGATGGTCGTGAAGCTGCGACAGTAGACCTGCAGCTAGTGCCGTCCTCCACTGTGCCAGAGGTCGACACTGGATGCTTCATGTTCGCACGGAGAGTGAGTATTCTATATAGCTGTACTCTTTTTTTCCTTCATTTGTTCTTTGGTCTGTTATTCTACTACGGTGACATGGTAGGTGCATGCTCGACTGCCGATCAGGATGTCCTAGGTTCGATCCCCAGGTCAGGCAAAGTGTTATAAATTTTACCATCAGTAATTGTCTCTATGACAGGGCTAGACTCGACTCGACATACGAAATGTGTTCGTCAGTATCTTATTGGTCTCATGTATTAGGGGGCGAGCCTATTGCCATCTACCGGGCACAGTTTCAGACTACAGGCCGTCATAGAGATAATTCCTAATGGAAAAATTTATAACAATTTGCCTGACCTGGGGATCGAACCCCCCGGGACTTCATGATCGGCATGTTAATATAGATTACCTATAATTAAAGTAAGAGATAAAATTTTTGCTGAATGTAACCAAGCTAGCCAATTATTTTAGAAAAAAATTAAGCCCTACAAGTTTCTTGTGCGTTCTTCCTGTAAAGGTATCTTTCCGAATGCACGGTAGACTCAGTACTGTTTATCTTCATTGACGTGTGAAAGTGTCAGATTGTGACCTATTTGAATAAATCTTTTTGAGTTTGATTAGTTTGACAGTCTCGATGGCTCAGATGGTAGTAACTGTGCTTTCTGTGCCGCAGGACCCGGGTTGATCTCCGGCCAGATCAAAAAATTTGTGTGCATGAACATGTCTGTTTGATGTGTGTCTGGGTGTTATAAGCTTATATAAGTATGTATATCAGTCATCTGGTCACCATAGTACAGGCGTCTAGCCTAGTTTGGGACCAGATGACCGTGTGTGGAAGTTGTCCCATATTATTATTATTGGTCGACAATGGAACAGTAACTACATCTTCATCGCTACAATTCAGTAACGCCTCATGATAAAATCTCCTCATTTTCAGGTACTGTGTCCCCAAAAGAAAGTCCCCGCTCGACTGCGACCGGTCGCCATTCCGGAACACTTGCTCCCCACTCCCCCCTCGGTCCCAAACTCCCCCCCTTCCCCTCAAGACAACAGCTGACCACACTGACTGACAAGTGAATGATATCTGCGCCTATAAAACAAGTAAGCAACAATTAAACTCGAAAAAAACCTTAAATCCCACTTCTGATGTGAGACGTCGTGTAAAACTAATCCTTAACCTAACCTAACCACACTCTTTTGTGTCAAAATATATAAAAATTAGAAGATCAATGGCAGCTGAATAAAAATCTATTTTTTGTCCATATTTCCGTAAATGAAGTTCTAAGAGAGTTATTATTTATCATCAATTGAAAGTAATATTAACCGATAAGATACCGTTTATCTACGAATTATATATGTCGGGGCCGGAGGGCGCAGGAGAATCCAAAAACCTCTTCTATGTACTAGGTCTTTAATAAAATTCACATTGCGATAATGTGCTAAATCTATCTTATATCTAAATGCGGCGACAACGGTCCGATGTTAGGACCGAAGTGATGGTTCTTTAAGGTGCAGGCATCGGGCAGGCGAAAACAGCCTAAAATGCAGCGTCGGCCCTTTGTGACGTCGGTTCGAGGCCAAGAGTAAGCTGGGTGTGACGTCAGCGGGGATAGTAGAGTCGCTGGATGTAACATACGTGATTTATGAAAGTATGACCAAAAAATTGATTTTTGTTCAGCTGTAATTGATCAAGCTAAATTAGACATGGTATAATGTCAAACGGTCAAAGGTTGAAAATTCCACTTCTGATGTGAGGCATCGTCTAAAACTAAAGCCCTTATCCCACTTCTGAGGTCAAAAGGTCGTTTAAAAATAGCCCTTATATCACAGATCAAAGATTTGAAAATGCTGAGTGTATTCACATCTATGATGCCAAAAAGTTAATACAATAATAATACATATTATTAGTAAAATAAAATTCTGATCCCACTTCTTATGTCAAGGGAATAAATATATGATTTGAAAATGCTATGTGAACCCCTGACGTTAACTCTTAACATTTGTGTTTAGAGTAAACAATAATGTTTCCATCCTCGAACAGTGAATTTTTCTTCCTATTTTTTATAATAATATGCATTTCTGTTTAAAATATTTTTATCCTCTGGCAAAAAAAATTTGTAAAATTTAAGGGGACGCATTTACCTGTCAAACCTGTAAAAGAAAGAATTTTAAGTCACTAAAGAAAATTCGACTTCTCTGACAAAACAACCGATCCATTTTGTATGGATCGGTTGATCTTTCACTTTTTGTAACATCTGTAGTTTGACCAATATTAAATGCATTTTTTTTAATTCAAAGCAATGCAAGGCAACGCTACCAACAGATCTCGAAAAGCTACCACAGCGAAAATAATATATATCACTGGCAACACTTGGCGCAAATGTCAGTCACACGGCCCTAGTTAGCTTCGTTTTAACGCGTCTTTGACTTGATTGTCATCCTATCGTGAAGTGATTTCGAATTGATGTATTGCGTAGCGTTTACGAATAGACGGGCCTATTCGTAACTTAAACTTCAATCTTTTAGTGGATTTACCCTATTAAAATTTTGGTTTAGTTTTGGTGACAACTAATTATTAAAAAAAAGTACTGAGTGACTGACTTAAATACTGACGGTTATTATATATGGCACCACTTTTCCAACACGAGGGAATAAAACTTGCGATGAAAACTTTAATGAGTTTTTTTTTATACCAAATAGTAGAAAATTTGAATGATGGAAACATTGAAGTGTTGTCAAGATTGTAGGCGCAAAATGTAACATTCGCAAATCTACTAGGCGCCAAATGGTTACATTCTCAAAACGTCAAATAAGCGTAATATCGGAATTGATATCTTATTTTTTCGTAATACCTAGTTAAAATAATTTATGGTGGTGAGGTTATGGGCCTAAACGATGCATTTCTTGTTGTAAGTGTTTTTCGGCTTTGGAGTTATTGTGTATGGAATTGAATGGAATGAAAATGTTTGGTTGTATACGATTCTATCAATTTTTTCTTTGTAAAATTTTATTTTTTGTTTACTACCCACATCAGCTGGTGAGAAATTATGGATTTTTTTACTGAGAAAGCATGAAGTACTTTTACTTTTCGAGAACAATGGTGCCGCACGGATGGCGAACTTGTCGGTGTCATTAATTACATGAAATTATTTTGTCACATAAAATACCAAGATATATTTTACTGTATATTTGTTACATAAGTAAAATCGTATACAATCAAGTATAGAATTAAAAATAATCTTCGACGAATACGTAAAAGTATCAATTTGGTATTGTTACGCGTAATGTTGTTGCATCATGAACAATTTAGCATAGCAATGTTTTTACGCACCCACTATTGTTATGGCAACACTGCATTTCGTTATTTAGTGTTGCAAGTCGATTTTCTTTTGTTTTTTTTTTTGTGCTAAAATTGCCAAATTCTATTTTTAACACTGGTAACAAAATGCTGTGCTGCCAACATCATCGTTTCAACGTTGTTACGACTGACAGTTCATTCATTATTCATAATAATCGTGTATTTGTTATTGCATTTAGCTCAAATAAAATCAATTACCGGGTATTTTAAAAGAACAAAGTATTTATGTTACTATTATTTATCAACTTTTTATTAGGATTTTGTTTATACCTATAGATGTAAGTTATTTCTAATCGTGAAAAACTATTTTTCTTGATATTATTATTTTATTTATACGTGTTTTTGACTTTCTTTCTTTGGTACCAAAGTACCTAAATGTTTTTTTCATTGAAAAAAATGTATTCTACACGATATTTTGTCCAAAAAGCAATAATCAATGGAACAAAAAGATTACGTATTTTTTTGTCTCGTGATATTTTTTTTTATCGAAAAGTATATGTTAATGTTTTAGACGAGATGTCATTGAATGAATGAACACAAATGAAACTGTTCGTCCATTTAAATTATACTCGGTGTACTGCGTAAAATAGATATCGCATAAATCACTAGATACGTCAATATTGTTTACTTATTTTATGTACCGATTAGAAAATTTAGATGAACTTGACAGATAATAGAACGAACAAGTTTTAAATGTTATTCATTCTTTTTAATCTGTACATAAATATTGGTACATTTTCCATACATAGAAGTAAGTATTAATCATTTTGATGTGTACTTTTAATATATTTAAATATTCAGATGCCTAAAATGTAATTTTCTAGCGCTGCTGTGTTGAAATAGGCGTTTAATTATAAAAATGCGCAATAAAGATGCTAATCTGTTAAAAGTCAGTCAATTGATTTTATAGGATTTATTGTTTTGGAAGAAAACATGTTTCTTTTTTCACCTAAAATAAATAAGAGATATATTTTCGCACAAGTGTTTTCTAGTGAACGGATCCGTTTCGTTCATTCACTCGTTCTTTCTCTGACGTCCATTCCAAAATTGCCATAGACTAATTTATATTTTTT
The DNA here is from genome assembly GCA_947063395.1 of Hemistola chrysoprasaria. Lineage (NCBI taxonomy): Eukaryota > Metazoa > Arthropoda > Insecta > Lepidoptera > Geometridae > Hemistola > Hemistola chrysoprasaria. Next base: position 9,429,163 of record OX346730.1, read on the forward strand.
GAGAAAAAAAAACCGCTAGTTTCAGTTGATGAAAACGTGTGAATGAGTGAAAGGATTTGATGCTTTTGTACTGCTTGTATTTGTATGAATAATCGCGTTTGGATAGTAATGGAAAAAATTAAATGTTATTACTTGGTTAGTCTAACTCTGACGCCATCCTTAACATTTAGTTAAAATATATGTTGTTGATTCAGAAACATTTGCAAGAACCGAAACGTAGCCGTTGAATAATCAATATTTATTCAGAATTACAATCTTTGATGTTATGGCTGCGCTTAATTATGAACAGTTAATGAAAAAAATGCCAAAATTACTATCCAAAAGCGATTAATCTAGCCATTTGATAGATCGTTTATCCAAGGACCGATCGAGTCGAAGCTCAAATGTACAGTTTTGTAGTATTCGAATTATTAATGTGTGCTCGACATATTTTCTATTGTCGTCTCTCTTGCACGGTGTTGTGCTAGTTAATTTCTACCAAAATGGTAGACTTATATAGACATTTCGGAAAAAATCCGGAACTGTTTTTTTTTTTTACAATATTTACAGTTGTTTATTATATAAGGCAATGTAATGAATTAAGTTTTTTAAGGTGTTTATTGAATGTTTATTATGTGTATGGTTTTTAGAATCTTTTTTTGTTTAAAATGGTAACACCAAAGTGTGCAAGCGAGACGGCGAATGTAAGCATTTATGAGAGATGTATGTGTCACCGAATTTTTGTATGAATTTATTGTATTTACCTGTGTCATACTCATTTGATGCATTTTTTCATTGCATATGCGAATAGACGGGCCTTTTTCACATGACATTTTATTTATAATTTTTATGTATTTTAGTTTAAAATAAATAAACCTGTAATTATTCGTCAAAAATTAAATAGATAATACAGGCGTATTTAAAATCCTTCTTTTTGGAGTCGGTTAAAATTTTTTTAAATGTAAGGCTAGGTAAACAAAGATTTTTAAATCTTTAAAAAAAAACAATATTTATTAAAAAAAACCTTTTTTTGGTCAAATCTAGAAATTTCTACTTTTTATTCATATTTCTACGGAATTGTTTTTGTGTGCGTGTATTATAATTGCGCACACTATGCGTGCCGTTTAAAATGAAGCCATTTTCAGTCAAATTGAAATGAATTTACTGCCTTTGTTGGCAATCTGTTTCAAGGGTATGATTAGACTCGTTTATTCGTATATCGATTTTACAACGTTAAAAAAAAAGTTTATTAATACTTAGAGATCCCATTTACCCTTCAAACTGAACGCCTATAGTACAGAGAATTTCAAGGTTCGGGTGTGCTTGGGTGAACAAATAATAATAATATCGGACAATTTCCACACACGATCATCTGGTCCCAAACTAGGCTAGAAGCCTGTACTATGGTAACCAGATGATCAGCTTATAACACCCAAATTCAGATGAAACAGACATGTTCATGCACACAAATATTTGACCTGGCCTGGGAGCCTACGGCACAGAAAGCAAAGTTACTACCATCTGTGCCAACCAGGCTGCCAAATTGAAATATACGGTTCAGTTTTCAATAAAATGGGTAAATTCACTTCTTGAAGTATTACTAAACCTTTTTGTAGTTTTGTAACACTTGTTATGAAGATATTATGAGACGTGGCTAGACTGTCGATCATATTGTATTTTTATTATTATAAAGTTTTCGATACAAATTGGGTGCGCTTGAAAATTATTGTAATTAATAAATGCAATTTTATGTTTGTTTAATTCACATGTGGGCTTCAACAATTATGTCTTCTTGCATAGTAATAAAAAAATTAGTAACGAAAGTTGGCACGAAGGTTGCTTTATGACGACAAAATACTCTTCTTTTGCTGATCACCCTTGAATACTTTAAGTAGAGTGGTAAAACCGCGTGGTCTGCTAGTTAATTTAAATAAAAACATAAACATACGATCACGCCTTTTTTCCGAAAGGGGTAGGCAGGTGTACCCAGGACTCAGTCCCATAGTAGGTACACCCACATTTCGTCAGAATGTTATGGGGCCCATGTATTAGGGAGCGAGCCTATTGCCATCTACAATTTTGAAGCGCATTCAATAAGTGTTCGATATTCGCTGTACGTAGCTTTTTAGACGTAACTTCGCTTCCGATACTGTATGTAGCAGTATTTTGATGAAAATATTATTATTTCTAAGCGTATTCATAAATAAATTGACTCCAATATAGCATTTGGTGTTTTATTAAATTCCCTTAAAACTTTAAACCTATTTACATGACATTTTATAATAAATCTTTAAAGTGTTTTGCATAATATTATACTAATTCAGAGATGCAGAAATGTTAATTACTTTGATTATGGATAGGTCAAATGCGATAACTAATACTTCGCCGAAGTCGGCGTACTCGCCTGTGGATCACAATTTTACTCGCACACAAGCACTACTTGCAAACCGTTTCTCACGCACTAGAATTGTGTTACGTGTAGACTACGATTTGAAAGTTGCCGCATTTTCAAAGCTGTTGTTTTAGACACGGTATATAAATTTCAAAATCATTTGCGAATATGAAATTTTGCAATAATTCAATGTGACATTTTGGAACCTACCCGTATATATTATATACGTCGTAAATAATAAAAACCTACAGAAAAATGCAAAAAATTTTCATAAACCAAAGAAAACCTAATTTATATCGATGATTTTTCTAAACAATTAAAATGGTGGACGGATAAACGTTTTTTAGAATAAATTAACGATTTTTAAATTAGTCCTTTTTACTATTACTATACCATATGCAATATTCGAAGATAACAAAAACTAAGCAAGTATTATCTCGTCAATGTCAACAATAAAAAAATATGTACATGGTTTTTTTTATTTACAATCCACTAAACGCTGGCCTTCTTCTTCTGTTTTTCTTTTTTATTTTTTTTCTCCATATTTGGCTCTATAACTTTTTTTTCCTTATAAACTCTTTGGAACAATACAAACTTCCCCGGTAGTATGTTTTTCGTTTCAGAGATGGCGTTACCGTCGATCCAAGATGGAGTCTCGCAGTGTTGCCAGCTTCTACATTTTTTTTCTACCTGTAAATGAATAAATCTCAGCAATTAATCTCAAAATAAATGCGATAGTTTAAAGTTATGTGTCTGTTCGTTTTCTTTACGCCAAAACTACTGAACCGATCGAGGTCCTACATTATAAAGGTACCTAAGGTAACCTATAATATTATAGCTTAGATTCGAGAATAACATAAATATAGAGTATACAAAAATGTATGAATTGGACATGGATATAAAATAATAAAGATTTTTAAGGATTGTGTGAACGTTTGCACTTTAATAACACACAACATCACGCGTTTTTCCTGAAAGGGTAGGTAAAAATTGTAGGGTTATAAAAATAAATGCGCGAGCAGTTTGCTGCGAGCGCGGAAAAAAATAATGGAATGGAATGAAGGCGGCCAATTTTATTAATTTTTTATACAGCTGCTAGGCATGTTGGGGGGGAGGTGAGAGAGTTGAACTCCCAGCCCCCCCTATAGCTATGGCCATGTACAGTCGAATTCCTCCACCACTACTTTAAAACTCTAAAAAAACTGTAATAAACTGATTGTTACCACACCAGTCGATCGACGGCAACTATCGAGGATGGATTCAACGATCGACATTGATCGATAGTTTCTACATAGACCACTAATTCGAATTTATCATCGATCGACTGATGTGGTAACACCCTAAGCACCTGTAGTTTATCCAAAAGCTGGTCACACAGATCAGGTATAATCGGTTGTAAAATAATGCCGCAAATCCTTAACGTTTCCATAGTGACGTGTAAAATAGTGTCCAACTCCGGCTGGCATTCGGTTAGTTTCCGCAACTGCCACGGTTTGTGAGTCTCGAAGAATAAGTTGGCGAGATGGAGCACGTGAATCACAGAGTCTACCACTTTGTAGAATTGGTAGTTTGTATAGAAATTGTGGCAGGTTTCTGAAAAAAATAATGTTAACTTTTAATTTCTCTTCAGCCAATTCGGAAACTAATGATTGGAAACCAGTTTCGATTACAGAATGCTCTTGTATTTTCATCAGAACTTTTTATATTTGCAATATACTCAATTTCTGTTACAATTTCTCCAGTTTTTATGATAACTGGCAGAAAATGCTACTCTAGCATTAAGTTTAGTAAGAATTTTAAATAAATAAATAAACTTGGAATGTAATAACTTGAAATATATTAAGATGAGAAATGAGCTAGTTTTCTATATGAGTTTTTTTGTATTAGGTTTAATCCGACAAAGATAAAACCCTTTGGAATAAATAAATATTATTAAACTAAAATGAAATGAAATCAATCTGACATCAGGAAAGGGGATAATTTTCAATATATTACTTAGGTTCATTCAAAAAATCCATTACACTTTGCCTGACCTGGGGATCGAACCCGGGATCTCATGATCGGCAGTCGAGCTTACGCCAACTACGCCACCGAGGCAGAATAAAATAATATGAATGATTGAGTAGTTTTTTGTACCTGGCCACCACAAAATTATATTTCAAACATATATTATGTAAAAAAAATATTGAAAAATAAATATCATTAATAATTATGTAAATATTTGTACCTGGCAACTTTAGACACTCCTCCAACAGTTTATCAGTGATTTCCTCCCGCCTTAACACTTGCAACACTTGCGGCCTCAACGCGGGGAACTCCCCTAAAGGATTGAGGGCAACACCACAACATCTAGACGCGAGATTTCCCAGAGTATCTGCTAATTCTGAATTCACTATATTTATTAACTTGGTCTCACTGTAATCTGAAAAAGTGGTAGATAAAGTTATGAACCAAGAAAAAAAGGCGAGTTGCCAGTATATAATATGTCTTTTATTTTTATAGACAGCTGAACAAAAATAAATGTTTTGGTCATAATATTTCCTATAATCTTATCGAGTATTTAAACTTAATTTACGGAAATATTCCCAAAAATAGGTTTTAGTTCAGCTGTCATTAATTAAAGCTATATTTGACAAAGCGTAAGTGGTCTATTCGCTGGAAATACAATACGAAAATGGTAGTAGGTAGGTGGGAAAAAAAAATACCGCCGATGACTAATAACTCCACGGTGGCTTGATTTGTAGAGTGCCACCACGCGATTTGGCGCGTAAGGTTGAAGTACCATTCGTGGGTGACATTTTTCTTCCGATATACATAATATGTATTGGCTGGCACTGGCACTGGCGAATTGTAATATATTATATTACAATTCGCCAGTGGTAATTAAACAGTTCAACATGGCAACACTCACTAGCGTCAGAATGCATAGTCCCCTCCCTCAACAGCATGTACCTGAGGGCGGTGTTGCCCACACAAACGTTGCCCGGGGCGACCACATTGCCCAGAGACTTGGACATCTTTTGCCCATCTACGGTCCAGTGTGAGTGACAGACTAACTTGCGCGGCGGATGCCATTTGATCGCCATTAGAAACGCGGGCCAATAAATGCCGTGAAACCTGAAAATTGGAATAATATCAAATCCAGGGTCGCAGACAGAGGCTACTGATAGCGACTGGTGATTATGAACTACGACAAAAGCACCGCTGGTTAACTGTGTAGATTTAGGCTGGGTTTTTTGATCACCGGTTAAGTGGACCAACGGTTAAATTTTTCGAAAAATAGTTAAAACTCGGCAAAATTCGTTTTTTCATCCCTAGTTAACCACTTTTTCACTCACAATTTTATCACTGGTTAAGAATTTAACTATAGTTAGTTTAACAAATGGTTAACTTAACTGTAAGCAACGATCAAAAAACAGGCCCTTAGGCTGGGTGTTTTGATCACTGGTTAAGTCGAACAATGGTTAAATTTTTTGACAAAGCAATTCAACGTCATTGCAAATAGTTAAAATTCGACAAAATTCGTTTTTTCATCCCTGGTTAACTATTTTTTCCACACGATTTAACCATTGGTTAGAAATTTAACGATAGTTAGTTTGACAAATGGTTAACTTAACTGTAGGCAACGATCAAAAAACCTGCCCTTATTAGAGATACCCAAGCATTCTGAGCGGATGCTTCCCTGCTAGTGACAGACTGAGTGAAGGAAAAAGCAATAGAGTCTATAAATTTTATGACATTTATAGTCTATGGTCTATCTCAATGTTAACACGTACTTGAGTATATCTTTGCCCACAACATGAGCATCAGCGGGCCACGCGTGGACCACACTCATCATATCATCATCCGGGAACCCGACCACAGTTAGATAGTTTATTAATGCGTCTAACCACACGTATATACTTTGATCTGGGTCGTTTGGAACCTGGAAATTAAACGACAAACTTCAAAAGGCTCAAATATACAAAAATATATTGTAATAATGTATACTCCAACAGAACACAGTCCTTCAAAATAAAACGAATGTAACCAAACCAAATATAACATATTTTGTTTTTATAAGTTACAAGTTATTAGCGACTAGCACTGCTCTCTCTAAAAATGTAAATATAGAATGTACATCGGTTATTGGACGTCAGATTAAATTAATAGATTATATAAGTTTATATATAAGGTCTGTGGATTTTGTGAAATAAATAACAAATATTGTAAAAATGTCACTTGAAATCAGTGAAGTGATGACTTACAGATCTGAAACGTGATCTCTTATCAGCAGGCTCAAAACATAACGAGCTTATTACATTGTTGCTTTATTTCGATTTTATCGATCGATTTTATTTTAATTATAATTGAACTAGCTGTGCCCCGAGGTTTCACCCGCGTAGACATCGTTCCCGTGGGAATATCGGGGATAAAAGTACCCTACGTGTTATTTCAGGGTCTAAGCTACCTGTATACCAAATGTCAGCCCAATCTGTTCAGTAGTTTTGACGTGAAAGCGTAACAAACATCCATCAATCTAACCAAAACCGCGCTAGATGGCGCTGGATTTGAGTTAGAACTCGCAAGCGTTTTGTTGGGAGCGTTGTCTACGCGGGTGAAACCATGAGGTAGAGCTAGAGTTATATTTTTAAAAACCTACCCTAATAGCCCAATGCACCCTAGAAGACGGTCTACTGACAGATATATCAGGGAAATACGTCTCGCTCTCCAGTAAATCTTGCAGCTGCTTCTGAAACTTGGCCGGAGTTATTACACCATCTAAAACAAAAATAACTCAAAAACTACTCAACGGATTTTTAGAAGGTTTTCACAACAGAACAAATATTAACAGGTGGCGCCAAGCCGGAAGTGTGTTAGCACTTCCGGTGAAAAGAAAAATTTGCAAATGGCAACTTCGAGAATAGCACGTATAATTTAGAAAATAGACCTTATCATAATGATTTACTTTATACCAGGTGGCGCCAAGCCGGAAGTTTATAAGCACTTCCGGTGAAAAGAAAAATTTGAAAATGGCAACTTCGAGAATAGCACGTATAATTTAGAAAAAAGACGACATAATGATTTACTTTATACCAGGTGGCGCCAAGCCGGAAGTTTATAAGCACTTCCGGTGAAAAAAAAAAATTGAATATGGCAACTTCGAGAATAGCACGCATAGTTTAGAAAATAGACCTTATCATAATGATCTAAAGTTGATTTCCATTAAATCTTTTTGCTGTACACCATAGCAGCAGTGATGGAACACGACTGAAGCACCGTCGTTCGACCATTGTTATAACTAGGCACAACTGAGCTTACTTAGTACTACGATTTCTCCCTTCTATTTGATATTTCTTCTGTAGTTTTCACCAATTGATGGATTCACTATTTATTTAAAAGATTTTGAGGAGTGTCTCTTCTATCACTTTAGTTTTCTGTGATTGTACTGTTATTAAATAAATTTTACCTGATTTGAGCCATTGTTGTAAATGTGTCTTGAAGGCGCTCAGTCTGAACATGTAGTTAGTTTCTTCCGTCCATTCCACAAGATGACCTGATTCTATTGACACTTTCACCTGCAAATAATAATATAATAATATGGGTCAACTTCCACACACGGTCATCTGGTCCCAAACTAGGCTAGAAGCCTGTACTATGGTAACCAGATGACTGATATACATACTTATATAAGCTTATAACACCCAGACACAGGTCAAACAGACATGTTCATGCACACAAATGTTTGACCTGGCTGGGGATCAAGTGGAAAGAAATAGTCTCTACCCTCCCCAACGGTATTAAGGCGTGACTATGTATATCTAATCTGCTCACGAAATTTCACGAGAATCAGTTGAGAGAATCAACCTTTAATCAACCTTAAAACCTTTAAAGAACAGTTGGGTGAATAGATTTTTTTTTATTATGATAATGAGTGACAAGACAAGCAAATCAGGTGCCTGATGGTAAGCATCATGATTGCCCATATCAGACCCAGTGCCGCTCAGTGTTTTACAATTCTAAATACTGCGCGGCACTGCACTGCTCCTGTCACCTTGAGATATTAGTTGTTGAAACTCAATATAACTTAATATAATGTTTGCACATTACTGCTTGGCGGATGAATAACTGACAAAGGTGTAGTACTTCCCCAGGCGACCCCCTGCAAGAGAGGCCTACCACTACAAATTATACTAAGATTTGAAATTTACAATATTATAGGAAATGTCTTACCGTTTCTCCATTCCTGATTTCATCCGTAGTATGTGTTTCAGGGACAAATGCCTCGTCATTGACGCTGTACCAGCCTGAATATCTTGCTTTATAGATGTAGTCATTCTCTACTAATTTATTCTGAAATCAATGTCAAACTTGTAGTGTTTTTACCGCATTTACAGCAGGGAGTGTTCTAATGAACTTTTCAACTTAATACCGGCGTCACTTCTATCACCGTTCTAGCCGCCATCGTGCAAACTGTGTAATGATCTCTTGCTGCGGTCTTCCCGTTGAGCTACAACATGGGGCTCTTCAAAATTTGAGTGAATAGAGTGTTGGTCGGGTCGGCAACATACTGGCAGTACCCCTGGTGTAGCAGGTATCCATAGGCGGCGGTAACCACGAGACATCAGGCACTCCGTCTGCTTGTGCCCCACCGAAGGCATAAAAAAAACTCATATTCATAACATCACGCGATTTTCACGAAGAGGTAGGCAGAGGTGTACCCAGGACTTAGTCCAATAGTAGGTACACCCATACTTCGCCGGGAAAACAATGTATGACGGAATTATTCCTCTTGAAACTAGCTATTTAACTGTTTTTTTAATTTAATATTTTTATGCTATCCATGCAAAGCAGGGGCGACTCGCTAGTATTCACATCACACACATCATCAGCCGGAAGACGTCCACTACCGAATATAGGCCTCCCCCATAGAACGCGATAAACTATTCATATGGTGGAATTTTGTCGTAATCAGCACGCTTGTTGTGCAGCTTAGAGATCGCAGTAGTTAGAATACTTGGTGTCGGAGAGCGCCGCTGACCACTCTCCGAATATGTCCCTCTCCTGGGTCTTACGGCTTCCACCAGATGAGAAAGGGGTGGTCCTATTATAAAGCCAGGAACCACCAAGGTATTAGAATGGACAATGGCCAGTAAGCGATTCGTGCCATCTATGAGATGCGTCCACGCGAATCCCTGAGGGAATTATTTAAAGAAATAAACATACTGACCCTACCATCCTTATACATTTATGAGAACATCATGTATGTGCGTAAAAATTTACATAAATTCAAATTAAATAGTGACCTTCATAATTTTAATACTAGAAATAAATACAAAATAGCTGCACCTAGCTTTAGATTATCTAAAACAAATAAAAAGACATTCTTAGGAAATAGTGTATGTTTCTATAATAAAATCCCAAAAGAGATAACTGGGCTCTCAGAGGGTAAATTCAAAACCTATATAAAATCTACTTTACTAAAGAAGGCTTATTATAAAGTCAACCAGTACATAGAGGACAAAGATGCCTGGAAACTTCTGCATAGCCGCCTCGCGGCACCTTTAAAGAAAACGAATGTAACCAAACCAAATATTGTAAAACTATCTGTTGAAAAAATTAAGCCCTACAAGTTTCTTGTGCGTTCTTCTTGTAGAGGTATCTTTCCGAACGCACGGTAGACTCAGTACTGTTTATCTTTATTGACGTGCAAAAGTGTCAGATTATGACCTATTTGAATAAATCTGTTTGAGTTTGAGTAAGAACATAGTATCCCAAAAAAGTTACCCAAAAATGTGTAACAGCTTTCTTATGCCTGTCCTCAGTGGTCCGTATAAAGTCAGTGTACTGCACATTGAAGTCTTTAAACATCTGTTTATATTCATTTGATATTTGGTCGCAGTATGTAGCAGGTGATAGATTGGCTCGTGCTGCGGCTTGCTGGATCTTTGTTCCATGCTCATCTGTGCCTGAAGACGTAACATTACACGTTAAACTGTAGGTCCTGGCTATTGCCTATAAGTTATGTACGGAGCAATAGTAAGATCATGTCAGAGGCCCTGTAGGAATCTTGTCGACCTGAAACTCGAACAACATTGGATTCTAACAATAGAACAGTTTTAAAAACAGACTAGATAAACGTTTAAAAACTAATAAACTTCTTAATACACAAATGCAGTGATATGCACGCATCAGCATTATTAAATAATAATAAATATTATGGGTTGTCCATATAGCCCATACAAATTGACAGCACTAAAAACATGTAAATAAATGTGCAGAATTATGAATTTTAAAACACTGGGTGGCACTGTGTCTGATATGAGCAATTATGATGCTTACCATCAGGCAACTGATTTGCTCGTTTTGTCACTCACTTGGTGTGGGGTTACCAGCTTGAGAATAGTACCCCACCCTCTCTGCCCGTGGTTGCCGTAAGAGCCAGCTAAGGGTTATGAGATCCAGAGGACGGGCAGCAGCGTCCTCTCAGTAGAACCATCAAACTGCGCTCGCCAACCCGCCTGCCAAGTGTGGCGAGTATTGGCAACAACCCCCCTTTTGGGGAAGGCTTATGTTCAGCAGTGGACTTTCAACGGCTGGATGATGATGATGATGTCACTCACTATCATAAAAAAAAAAGCCAAGTTAAAAGTACCAACACCCGATGAGCATGTGTGAAGACTCTCGTGAAAGTGAATGAAGCAAAAGTTGTAAGTCAGGATCATAGCAAGTAGAGGGAAATAGTCTGCTTACCGCTACGAGAACAAGGCATGACTGTAGTATGTATGTATGTATTATGCTTACCAGTACTAAATATAACATTGCAGTTTGGGTCAATAAGTTTCTCAAATCTTTGTATTGCATCTGCCACTACGGCTGAGTACAGATGGCCTAAGTGTGGAGCTGAAACATAAATAATACTACTTATATTATAAATGCGATGCAGGCCAGGCATGAAGAGCTAACAAGTAAGTAACCAAGGTGGGAAATAAAAGGAGTGAATAGGTAAGGTAAAGTTTTAATAACTTTTTTCTTGTTTATTTCCTTACCGGCATTGACGTAGAAAATAGGCGTCGTTACATAAAAGGGTCTCCTCTGTACGACAGAAGATAACAAACGTAAAGTCACTCTCATCTTAATGTAAACAAATTAATTTTCCGTTGCGAGTAATCCAGCATTTATTTATAGGTTATATCTTTTGTTTAATCAACTATATTCGTTTCTTTAAGTAAAACACTTTAGTATTAAGAATAACTGCTTTCTTGAAAATGCGATAAATATTTTTTTTAAAGATAATCTTTGAAAATATCAGTTCCTTTAGTTCAAACAATTTATGATTATAACAGCAACAGCTGATTTTAGGTATTAGTACTCTGTGCAGCTGATTTTAGAATTAGAACCACAGAATAAAAAGGAACAATAGAACTAGTCATCAGTCTGACAGTGAAGACAAGTTACTCTGATAGTAGCTGTCATCTTGACCATAAAATTTATTTTACTTTGATGTTTCTAAAATAAATTTGGCAATGGACTAGGACTCGCATTTGAAGGGTTCCTATTCACTGTATGTTCCTACTCGTTTAAAATATATCTATCGCTTCTCCTCACTGACTAAATGTCATTGTCACCTAACACAGCAAATGATAAAATTGTCGGCCTAGTAGGTAAGTCCCAAATTCTTTTCGAACTTCACAAAAGCAAGTTGCACCAAAAATATTACGGGTCTACCTCTATAACCTATATTTAATACAAATGCCACTTGAAGGCTTGAATACTCCACTTGTCCTACGCAACAAAAACATAAAGGGAACCAAAGCAACAAATAATGGTAAGGAACACGTGCCTTTGTCTAAACAACTTACGACGATAGTAGTCAAATGTGTGTAATTTTGATTAAATACTATCTAGAGTGTTAGTTACTGAATACTTTCATACTACCGTTTCTTAGATTAAGAAAAAAACTGCCTTTTGAGCTGTAGACATTACATTGGCTGCAATATTGTCTTATTAAATATTTAACTTTTGAAGCCGAAAACTGTCTTCAATGACAAGTTTCTTTAGTTGTTGTCATAGCGGCTATAATTACACATATTCTGTGAAAATTTAGAGTATCTAAGTATAACCATAATTATGATATAGCCTAAACAGATGGAAAAATATATTTATTTTATTTATCTCTTTTAATGTTTATATAGATACTATAATAACACGTTATATTACAGTTATTTAATGTATATAACTAATACCATTATTATGTTACAGCAAAAAACGTTGAAAATAAATCTTTATTCGTATGGACACTACGTTTAATTATTTACTTCATTTTATTTATTGTATATTTTAGTATAGTAATTATTATAATACAATAAAAATTAAGTGTCTACCTATGACTTTTATCAGATGGAACCCTGTGACAGACGGACAGACGGACGGACGGACAGTGGAGTAATAGGGTTTCTTTGGCACCCTTTAAGTACGGAACCCTAAAAACAAAAAACTTATTTTAATGTGATTTAAACGACATCTTTTTCACACGCGTTGTTATTGCCCTAGCTTATCTCTTCTCTTTACCTCTATGCGGAATTTTATATAGTTTTTTGGAACATCTTATGTCATAATATTACGCGATTAAATGAAAATGATCTTTAATGTTTAGCAATCGTTCTAGGATGCTAAAAATTCTAATCAGTTGCATTGTGAAAATCAATCATTGCCGTGGATTATTTGTTGTGATGTAAAAACGGAGTAAAATACAAGAAAATAAGGAATTAAGTGCTTTTTGAGTCAAAATGTCTCAGGGGAAGATTGTGTTGATAGCTTGCGGCAGTTTTAGTCCGCCAACATACATGCACCTGCGAATGTTCGGTAAGTTTCCTTCGATTCTTGAAGGCGCAGTAACATTTCTTTTTCTAGTGAAAATTCGCCCTTGAATTGATTTTGCTTAACTACATATTGTTATCCTTGCCCTTTACCTTAAGTAGGTACCTTCATCCAACAGGTCAAAAACTTATTATTCATTCAACTTGCTTGTTTTTCTAGTGGTCGCAATCTCTATTGCTGAACTTCAGATCCTGGGACGGGTAAAGTCATTGATAGGGACTGGGCTCGATTCTCTGGTCGGGTAATGTCATTTATGGGTAAAGTGTTATTAACTTTTTCCATTTGGAATTTCTCAATAGCAGCCAGCCTGCCTAGCATGGCAAGGGGTAACCTATCTCCTCGTTTTTTTTCTCTCTTTCAGGCCCAAACATAGCATATTTGCTGTCTCGTTCTAACCCTCTGGGACTTTGTTTTTCCCTGATCACATTCAAACTACCTTACCATTTATAGGTACATTCAGACTGCCTCAGTGGCATAGTGGCTTGCAAGCTCTACTGATCATGAAGTCCCAGGTTCGATCCCCAGACCCGATAGTGTTATTTGATATTTTAATTAGCAATTTTCTCAATGTCAGCCTGGAGTTTGGAACTGTGCCCGGTTGATGGCAGTAGATTCGCCCCCTATTACATACATACAGTCATGCCTTGTTCCCAGTGTGGGTCACAGACTATTTCCCGCCATTTGCTACGAATTTGGCAGTGTCCTGTTGATTCATATAAGTACAAATATATATAGTCAAATTATCATATTTTTGTTTATTTTCTTCAGTGCCAAGATATTTCTATGTTTAAGTTTATCTCTGCAATTTTTATATATAATATATTTAATATAAGTGCGCTCGCGGCGAGCCTACCGAGCGGTCGTGTCACTAAATACTTATTACAAAAATAAACTCCATTGTCATACGATTATCAACCCTAGTTCATATAGTATAAAGTATAAGTACAGTGAATATCCCAATTTTACTTACGCCGTTTTGTGAATCAGTTGACCTAACTGATAAATTCAAAGTGCATCGGACGATTGCTGCAACGAGTGCAAATGGGACAAACTCTTTTAACAACATAACGCGTGTGACGGAGACAAACTTACAACACTGGGCTTTTGAATCTAATATGTACATCTTATTTATCACATGTTTATTGAGTTATTGAGACAAAACTACGTTTATCGAACGACATCTACACTACTCATCAAAATGAGTCTCATAAGATCACCTAATAAACAAGACAGTCGTGGCGGCTCACAGCCTGACTTGACAAAGATGAAGGAACTTACAGATGGCACGAAAACTTGCGTACGCACAAGAAAACAAATGGACCGGGACAAGGACGACATTAAATCAGAGATATTGGATCTGCGTAAGGAACTAATGTCTTTTCTTACTGATTTTGATAAAAAACAAGATAAAAAAATAAATAAACTTAATACAGATATGACAAAGACTATAAAAACCGAAGTAAGTTCAATTAAGGTGTCCATTGAAAGATTAGCCAAAGAACAACAAATGATGAAATCAGATATAAGAGATTTAAAAGACATGAAAGAAAGTCATGAACAGAAAATTAAAAGCTTACAGAAAGACATGCAAGAATTAAAATGTGAGACCACAACTATTACTGCGCAACCTTCATCTTCACAACACTTCTCTGAAGATATATTATATGAGATACAAGACCGAGCTCAAAGGCAGAAAAATATAATTTTAATCGGTCTCGAAGAACCCAAATCACCTCATCTGGAGGAACGTATCACCTATGAAAAATATGAGACTATGAACATATTAAAAAAAATAGCCCCTGATTGTCCTGAACCATTAAAAGTGATGCGACTTGGCAAATTTAATCCTGAAAAGCACCGACCCCTGAAGATTTTCTTTGAATCAAACCTCGTCTGCAAGCAAATACTACGCAACCGCTCAAAGATCCAAGATGCTAGTATCAAAATTTATGCAGATCAGACTCCAAAACAGCAGAAACATTTAAAAGAATTGAACGATACATTAGAAAAACGTCAACAAGAAGGTGAAAATGACATTGGTATTAAATATATTAATGGAGTACCTAAGATAGTAAAACTACGCTCAAAAAACCTACAACCGAAAGGGATAAAAGAAAAGAAAGCTACACATATATTTAAGAGTTTATTAAAATCTCACATTTTGAATGACCACTCTATGTTTATGTAACATCTTTGGAATCCTTATTACTATTATATTTACCTATTTTTACTTTTACTTGCCTACCTACGTGCTCCGAGCGATAACCGGCTGAGTCACGAATCCTATTGATGTTTAGTAATTAATGTTACTTATTTATCAACTTACCTTTTTACGTTCTTAGGGTTTATGGCTCGTAGATGTTACCTAAATGTTTATAATTTTAATATTTATACTTATGGGTAGGACCAGTTGGTCAAATAATGACATAATGTAAATGTTGTTAATGAAATTCAAAATATTCTTCCATCAAAGTAGGTAAAGGACTGAATATTCAAAATACTGAAGATTTCATTACAGAAATTCTTATACTAAATTTTAATTTAAAATTTTAATATTACGCAGGTCCTACTCGTATGTTATTTCCAATACCTATACCTTGTAAAATGTGTTGCGTGGTGCGTGCCATCTGACCGGGAATCGATTGTTTGGATATTAACTAGGTACGTATATGACTGATGTCATATCAGGTAATTTATAATTCAGATGATTAATCATAATTTTTAGAACTTAGTTCGGAGGTATGGCCGGGGAATTGGTTTTTGTGCGATTGTTGGGTGTCGAGCTATATTTTACAAGGTGTAAACCTACCTATTCATTTAATAATAAAAACTTTGTATTTTAACAATAACTTGTAACTAAACTTTAGAAACCTTATTTATTATAATGCTTAATACCTACATGTACCTACTTAGTCACACTAAGTGTATGAATAATATAAGCCTTATAATATAATAATTAAGACAAGGTGACGAAGGGAAGTATATTTTGATATTTTTTAAACCTACCTACTTACATAAATAACACATATCTAACTAATAAGACTTACCTTTTTTACCTTGCCTCAATACCTAAAAAATGTCACAGTAACTGTTCATAGTTATATATATATACTTATGTCGCGAGTGTACGAAACTAGCTTACCTACTATATAATTAAAATTACCTATTATTGTTTATTATAAGTTTTCTCTATAAGTGAACTATGTTCTTTTGAGAAAATAAAGAAATCTTAAACCAGATAATATGGCATCATGTTGTGTGTGATTTTAACTTTTAACTTTTTAACTTTACAAACCTCGTGATTTTGTTTTTCCAGAAATTGCAAGAGATTACATAAACTCGTTAGGGCTGGGCACTGTGGTGGGTGGCATTGTGTCCCCGGTACATGATGCTTATGGTAAAAAAGACTTGGTAGCAGCACCTCATAGGTAAGAACACCATTTCCTCCCTAGAAAATATGGGCAATACCTGGTCTTTTAATAAGCATACACAGGCCTTTTTCTTCGAGTCCACCATTCGGAGGCCCCTGTACCTCTCAATAAATCATGTAAAGGTAATGTGCTTATTGGGGTCCATCTCGGAAACCATCTACATAAGAAAGACTGACAGCGAGTCATGGAAAATATGGTTAATTATTTGTAACTTTTGTATTATTTTCTATTCTATGATTTGATATGTCGATGTTGCACACTGTGCTATTTTCCCATTCTATTCTGCCGCGTACATGCAAACTCCCGCTGTGGGGTGTATAGAATAGTTCCTCACCCTCTCTACCCATGGTTGCTGTAAGAGTTGGCTAAGGGTTGTCAGATCCAGAGGATGGGCATCATCCTCTGCGTAAAATTCACCAAACTGCGGTTGCCAACCAGCCCGCCAAGCATGGCGAGCATTGGCAAACCCCCCTTTATGGAGGACCTGCTACGGCTGAGAAGAAGAAGATGTGCAAACTGTGGAATGATCTCCCTGCTGCGGTCTTCCCGTTGAGCTATAACATGGGGCTCTTTAAAATATAGAAATATAGTGTTAGTCGGGTCAGCAACATACTGGCAATACCCCTGGTATTGCAAGTATCCACAGGCGGCGGTAATCGCCAGACATCAGGCACACTGTGTCTGCTTGTGCCAAACAAAAAAATCTGTTCCATCTAATAATGAGTTCATTCATCATATTTTTAATCAAATACATTTATAGAGTAAAAAGAAGCATCAGGTCATCAGAATAGTTAAAAATCATAAAAATCAATAACAATGTCTGATGAAATAAAAATATTTAATTGGAACATTAAAAATGCTATAATAAGCTTGACATCATTTTAAAAGTAACATCATAATTTTAATGTATTTTCCATCCATTGTGAGGTGTACCTGGTTACTGGTTTATGTACTTAGATATGTAGTATTATTATCTGTTCTGTGACTTAGATAAACCACAATGATACTTATCACGCTAATATTATAATATCAGCATCAAAACAAATACAATTTGTTTTAAATAAAATAGATTGACTTGGCCATCGCATGAAAACACAATGTATCTCACAAATAATACATATTATATTAAATAAGATTGTTTAATGCGATCAATCAATCTATTTTATTTAAAACATAAAAGATTTTTAATATTGATATGGTCACTATAAGATGTTGTTAGGTTAGCTAATTACAAAATAACTTAACACAGGAGGTACCTTAAGTAGGGACCTAATATAGTAACCGACTTGGTATTACATGGATCTCACAACTTTATACGGTAGAAGAACTGAGTTTCGAGACTGTTTTTTTTTACAAGTTTTGTTTCTGATAGCATATAATATACAAATAGCAACTTTGTTTTACATTTATACCATGATAGGATTAAGATTGAATACATTATAATATTATGTATTTCATTCTGCAAATTGCAAGGTCATATCCAAGGTATCAGGTATGAGTCGGTACCAAGTACTAACATGCTGAGTGCCATGACTGGATCAATACTTTGTACTCACGCCAACCTTGCAAGGAACTTTGTTTTATCTGCATTTCATTAAAGATTGACTGAATGAAAATATATTAGCTATTTAGTATGATATTATTTATTCATATCTTGTTTGACGTGACTCTTTAAAATATTTTTTACTATCTTTATTAATATTCATATTTTATATTTTATTTATATTATCTTTCACACCAAAACTACTGAGCCGATTGGGCTGAAATTCGGTGTATAGATAGTTTAGACCCTGGACTAACACATATGGTACGTTTTATTCCGATATTCCCACGGGAACGAAGACTATGCGGGTGAAACCGCGGGGCACAGTTAGTATTTGAATAAATCTTTTTGGGTTTCAGTAAATTTTTCATAGGATTGTAACAAATTGGACTGAGTCTTTGGTAGACCTCTGCCTAACCCTTCGGGAAAAAGGCAGGATTGTGTTATGCTATGTTATGTTGTAACAAATTCATAATATGTAGGAAACGTTCTGAAAATATTCTAGGATAGCGATGTTGAAGCTGGCGCTGAGGTCATCAGGATGGGTGAAGATATCGGAGTGGGAGACGCAGCAATCTGGATGGACGCGGACCAAAATCTCCATGCAGTACCATCAGGTATAGGGATCCTTACAAATTCTTCTTACCAAGATCATCTTCATCATCAGCCGGAAGACGTCCACTGCTGAGCATAGGCTTACCCCCAGAAATCATAAACTACCCAGTTTTCCGTAATCAGCATGCCTGTGCGGCTTGGTGATCGCAGTAGTTGGAATACTAGGTGCCGGAGAGCGCTGCTGCCTACTCTCCGAGTATGAGGATGAGCAGAGGGACTGCTGGGTCTCACGGATCCCACGGGATGAGAAAGAGGTGGCCCTACACTCCTACACTCGTCTTTCCTTCTTTGCAAAAAAATCCCACTTTTGATGTCAATACCACTCAAATCCCACTTCTGATGTCAACACAATTTGCTAAATTTCAGGACGCTATAAACGACCATCTAACCTCGTACGAGTCCAACCCACCTCCCTGGCTGCCAGATGATATACTAAACGTGAATAATTTGGACGAACCTGATAATATGATGGAGAGGAATGGTAATATGGAGGAGAAAGTCACGGTGAAGTTGCTCTGTGGTGCTGACTTGTTGGAGTCTTTTGCTACACCCGGCTTGTGGTCTGATGAAGATGTAAGTATTTTATTATTAGGTATCTTTCCGAACGCACGGTAGACTCATTACTGTTTATTTTCATTGACGTACAAAAGTGTCAGATTGTGACCTATTTGAATAAATATTTTTGACTTTATTAAATATTTGATATATTTGACAGCCTCGTTGGCTCAGACGGTAGTAACTCTGCTTTCTGTGCTGCAGGCCTCGGGTTCAATCCCCGGTCAGGTCAAACATTTGTGTGCATGAACATGTCTGTTTGATCTGTGTCTGGGTGTTATAAGCTTATATAAGTATGTATATCAGTCTTCTGGTTACCATAGTACAGGCTTCTATCCTAGTTTGGGACCAGAGGACCGTGTGTGGAAGTTGTCTCATATTATTATTATTATTATTAATTATTTTATTTAATATTTAAATGAATGTAATGTGTTGTTTCCAGCTAGAGACAATAGTAGGCAAGCATGGTTTGGTGGTTGTCTCTCGCGCCGGCAGCGATCCTGGACGATTCATATATGAATCAGATATGTTGTACAAACATAGGGTATGTTATTGTTTTATTTTGAAAAAGGTGGTTTTCTGAACTCCTTTTTAGGGTTCCGTTCGTCAAAAGGAAAAAAGAGCCCTTATAGGATCAGTTCGTTCTCCGTCTGTCAAGACTCAAGACCCTTTTTCTTGGGAACGCGTTGAGTTATCAAGTTGAAACATATATCAAAAGCCGTGGAGTTACCGGCTTTAGAATAGTGCTCCACCCTCTCTACCCGTGGTTGCCGTGGCGGCCGGCTGAGGGTTAACAGATCCAGAGGACGGACAGCAGCGTCCTCTGCGTGAAACCATCGAACTGCGCTCGACAACCCGACTGCCAAGCGTGTCGAGTATTGGCCAAACCACCCCTTTATGGGGGAGGCCTATGTTCAGTAGTGGATTACTAACGGCTGAGATGATGATGATGATATATCTACAACTCAGATACACAGTTCTTTTGCTGCTGTAAAAAATCTTAACTTTTTAGTCAATGCAATCAAAAGATACGGCCATATTACCGCAAATTTCCATACTTTGCGCAACGGACTGAATACCTCTAGGGGAGGTACTTCCCGTTGGCATGGCATCATGAAATTTGTCAATAAGCAAGATCTTGTATCACTAATATAGGAATAAATCCCCAAAACAGAACAATTTTACAAAAAAAAGAAGATTGTGATAACTAACATGCTTGCAGTACTTTGTAAATGTAAATGTAAATGTAAAGTGGACTCCTTTTTCCGCACTTAGACTCTAATCTGGTCCGTTGTGCGTGAAGTCCTGGCTAATCTAGCCAGCCTAACTCCGCCCAGAAGCTCAGAAGCTTCCTGGGAACTTCGCAGGCTTCGCGGAGTGACCTCACTGTTCCGAGGATTTGTTCACGTTGAAGGGTTACTGCCTCGCATTCCAGGACTACGTGGGCAACCGTTTCTTCCGCCTTGAAACAGCCTCTGCATAGAGGACTGTCCGTGGCGTTTATGGTAAATAGATGTTTGTTCAAGGGGCAGTGACCTGTTATAGTCCCTATCATTATTTTCAGGTTCTTTCTGTTTAGACTTAACAGACGCTTTGTAAGCCGCGTGTTTAGAGCGGGTAAAGCTGATTTTGATTGTCTGCAGTCTGTTGTTTGTTCCCATCTTTGATTATGGAGCTCAACGGATCTCTGGCGGATCCATGTACGGAACTGTGAGAAGGGTATGAGAAGGAGTGGGTACGGGCCGGTCACTGTCATCCCAGCTCCTCTCCTGGCCAGTTCGTCTGCAGCATCGTTACCAAGTGATCCGCTGTGTCCTTTTATCCACTGGAGAATAATTCGATTAGTCGAAGATATTTCTTCCAGGGCCTGATGGCATTCAATGATTAGTTTGTTAGTGGTTTGTCTATTTGATAGAGACATCAGCACGGACGCACTGTCAGACAGAAATTTAACGATAAAATTGTTCAACTTCCGTCTGTGTACGGCTCTTGCAGCCTCGGTTAATGCCACACATTCACATTGGAAGATGGAGTTATATGCACCCAATGGAATGTGTATGTTTATGTTGAGATCGGAGGAGTATACGCCTGCTCCTGAGCCATTCGTCATTTTGGACCCGTCAGTGTATAAGCGTACTTCGCGACATGACGAGTGGTCTCGCTCCTCTTCCCTCAGTTGTATTTCATATTTCTTGTTGAATATATATTGTTTATAGGTTCTGTCACTTGGGGCGGCTATTAGCGGCTGATACTCGATAGCCTTGCCCAGTATAGTGGTGTGTGGGCTATTGTGGTTTTTACCCCAAAGATCTAAGTGCATAAGCCTGATGGCGGCCATAGCAGCTTCTTGCTGTATGTGTAGATCTAAGGGAGTGATTTGTAGGGCTATTTCCATTGCCGCCGTAGGGGTTGTTCTCATACACCCACTGACCGAAGAGCAAGCTAATCTTTGGAAGCGACCTAGTCTAGTGACTGTAGTCCGGAGTTCCGTTCTGGGCCACCAAACCAGGGCTCCGTAGGTCAACATTGGTCTTATTACAGCAGTGTATAGCCAAAGTGTTAATTTTGGCGACAGTCCCCATTTCTTACCAATCATCTTTTTGCATTGATAAAAGGCAATTGTTGTTTTATCCAGTTTGTAGTCAAGATGCTTGTTCCAGAGCAGTTTACTGTCTAGAATTACTCCTAAGTACTTGACTTCGTTCTTAAGTGTTAGTGTTGTGTTGAAGAGTTTTGGGAGCCTGTAGGGTCCGGGTACTCTTCTGTTTGTGAACATAATTAGTTCAGTTTTTGCCGGATTTACTGAGAGCTCATGTTTAATGCACCAGCTTTCAATTATCCTGAAGGCTCTCCTCATTAAATCACAAAGAGTGCCTTCAAAGTTACCGGATATTAGTATAGCTATGTCATCAGCATACCCCACCGTGTAGAGATTGCTAGCGTTGAGCTCTGTTATGAGCTCATTTACCACTATGTTCCACAGAAGAGGAGATAAAACTCCGCCCTGTGGGCATCCTCTACTCACGATTCCTCGCGTGGTGGTGTTAACTGTAAACTGTATAGCTCGTTGTTTTAACATGTTATTTATCCAGTCTATAAGTGTTGTGGCCACTCTACATGCGTTAAGTGCCCCACTTATGCTGGAGAATTTTGTTTTGTCGAAAGCACCTTCAATGTCTATGAATGCGCCCAAGGTTGGCTGTTTGGACTTTAAAGCATTTCCTATGCGTGACACTACATTGTGGAGTGACGACTCAGTTGATTTGCCTGCACTATAAGCATGTTGATTAGGGTGCAGCGGTTTGAATAGTGGCAGATGGCTTCTAATCTCTCTGTCCCCCAGTCTCTCCATCGTTTTCAACAAAAACGAGGTAAGACTTATGGGTCTGAAGGATTTTGCCTGGGTGTAGTCACCCCTGCCTGGTTTGGGTATAAATATGATTTTTACTTCTCTCCATTTCAGAGGAATGTAGCGGTGTGCTATACAGGCTCGGAACACCGAGACAAGTTGTTTTATTATAGCATCACCGCTCCATCTTAGCAGTCCTGGAAATATGCCATCCAGGCCAGCCGATTTGAAAGGTAGAAAGGTGTTTATGGCCCAAGTTACTTTTTCTGCAGTGACTATACTTTCAGCTACACTCCAGTCCAGGGCAGTGGTGGCCCTTTCTCCATATGGCTCCCAAACTTGCGAAGTTGCAATCTGGCAGCCAGGGAAGTGAGTTGTCAGTAATAGTTCACTAGTTTCAGCGTCGGTTTTGGTATAGGTATTATCAGGTTTTTTAAGGCATCCGATCGAGTGTTCGTTGCCTTTGGATAGGCAAGTCTTCACTCTGATTGCCTGATTGTTACTTTCAATGCTGGAGCAAAAGTTTCTCCAACACTCTCGCCTTCTAAGACGAATCAGTTTTTTATATTGTCTCCTGGCGACAGTATACCTGTCCCAGTCGACCTGTTCTCGTGTGTTTTTTGCTTTATTGAACAGTATTCTTATTTTCCGCCGGTGTTTCTCTAGTTTGGAGCACCACCAGTGTAACTTGCCTCCTTGCCTTGGTATAGTCAGGGGGCAAGACTGTTCAAAGCTGGTTATAAGAATTGAAGTTATTTCATCAACATAAGTATCTATGTCAGTTACATCGATGTTATTTATGCTAGTGAGTCGGTTACCTACTTTATCCCTGACTAATTTAGCAAACTTACATTTGTCAGTTTTTTGAGGTAGCCTTCTCGGTGCTGGTTTTGGTAAGTTCATGTTGATAGTGAATCTGATCCATCGATGATCTGAACACGATATCTCTTCAGACACATGCCAGTCATAAATGAAGTCAGATATGCCTAACGTTGTTATTGTTAAATCTATAATAGTTTGACAACGCGCGTTGACAAACGTTGGCTCTGAGCCTTTGTTGTGTAAAGTGAGATTATTACTAAGTATAAAGTTTAGCATGTCCTCACCTCGGTTATTTGTTTTGGCGTTACCCCAGAGTGTGTGATGCGAGTTGGAGTCGGCCGAGATCACCAGCTGCAGATGCTCCCTCTCGCAGTACTCGGCTAGCAGGCTGAGTTCCGGCGTCGGCACGTCCTCGTCTCCGGGCAAGTACGCGGATGCAAGGACGATGTCCGGGAGCAGTTGGTCTGAGGTTGTTATTCTTGTTGCTGTAAGGTTTCTTGTACAAAATTCGTTGATTAGTGTGGTTGGTACATGTTTAGGTATGAAAATGCATGTTCTTGGATTACTTACGGTGGTATCCAGCAACAGTTTCCCGCCGATGTTACCAAGACCGCATATTCTACTATTCCTGATCCACGGCTCTTGGATCAGGCATATGGTCTTAGAGTTGTTTTCCAGCACTCTGCGCAAAGAAGCCGACGCAGTCTGGCTATGCTGGAGGTTGGTCTGAATGATGTTAATCTTTCCGTATAGGGGAGGAGTCAAGGCAGCCTTCGCTGAGCTCACTCCCCCCCGTGTACAGAAAGCAGTCTTCGTCCGAGGTGGTGAGCCTCGGCGAGTCTGGTTGTGCCTGTTGGTTGCTGGTCACTTCCATTGCCTCAGGAGTCTGTGCGCGCACCAGCTTCGCCCCCTCTTGAAGCAGTACCGCTGCCGAAGGGGAGGCGGGCTGTGGGGGCACAGGTGCCATCTCCTGAGCTTGCGCAGAGGTAGTGGCCGCAGAAGGCGCCTTTTGATCCCGGTGGGCATCTTTATCCATAAAGCGGACGTAGATATTGCCCATCAGGTAAAATATGCGCCTGTCCTGTTCTTTTAAAATTGTCACATCCGGTTCTGGTACTCTGAAGAACAGGCTGGTTCCGTCAGGGTCCTGCCTGCTCTGTTCGTGTGTCAGAATCCATGATTTTATGTTGAGACGTCGGTTCTGCCTCTGCAGAAGTCTCCTTAAAGCTTCAGTGTTACCTGTGTGTCCAGGCACAAAGAGCATACAGGGAACCTTCTGCGGTATAGCCGACTGTGGTTTTACTGTAAGTTTGGTGCCAGTTATTGGTGATGCGATTCCATCTACGGTTCGGTTTAGCCAGGCCAGCGTGTAGGCGTCGTCGCACCACGTCTTAAGGACGCCATCCGCAAAATGGGCCTTGCCCCGGAACCTGATGTCGTTAGGTACTGTTTCTAGGGAGGCTTCCGGGTCAGCCATAAGCTCATCCAGAATCTTCCCCTCGATTATTTGTCTGATTTCCTCAGCCTGGACCTGCGTCATGTCCGAAAAAGGTTCGGTCATAACTGCGACACATAGCTCATTGGCTAAGTAGGTCGCAGCCGCCTCCGCGTAGCTTGCCGAGACACCCTTCGCCAGACCGGGTTTGAGTGTCTTCACCTTCTTACTCTCCCCAGTCGGGGTTACGGTGTCATCTGGCCGCGTACGCTTCTGCGGCTTAGCCTGAGGTATCTCGGTGTTAGTGTCTTGTTTCAGTGATTTTCCTTTGTTACTGCCTCTAGGTTTGAAGCTACGCTTGATAGGCTTAGGCTTAAGCGCAGCAGATGCATCGCTGGTCGTGATTGAGCTGCCCTCCCCAGCCGCTGCCCTTTGGGCTGCAACCGGTTGAGGGGCAGGTGCCGCAAGTTGCCTTGCGGCATCAACCACTCCTGCACGTATCGCCGCTATCTTAGCTTTGGCCTTCATGCGCCGCTTTTTAGAGATTGTTAGTTTCTGTCCTGCTACTGTCCAGGTTTTCTCGTTGGGCATAGCCTCTTTCAAGGAGGACATATCCATCGATCTCTCACTGGACCTGATGTTTGACGCAGCTGCCTGGGGATCCTCCATCGCCGCTGCCTCCATCGACCCGGCCGTGCCTGCTGCGGGTGGCGCATCCGCAGTCGCAACCATTTCAGTCGCAACATTGGACGCAGCCGCCTTTAGCGTGCTCAGCTTAAGGGTCGGCTTCGGCGCCGCTTTGGGTTTACCCTTGGATAGCGCATCGTTGTTATCTTGTTTGGTTAGTTCCGTCGCGGACGCAGCCTTTTTAGGCGCATCCTTACCATGTTTCTGTGTTTTAGATGCTGCCGTTATTGCAGCATCTTTAGGCCTAGGGGCATCGGAGGACGCTGTCATAGGCATGTTACGCCTAGACGCATCCAAGGACGCAACCCTTGGCCGGGATGATTGTGGCGCATCTTTCGACGCTGCCGTTTTGTTTTTGCCCTCTTGATCCATAGGTTGTTGTGTATAATTATTCACCTTCGGAGCTTGCAGTACTTTACAACCGTACCTATATTTTTTTATTGGTAATTTCTTCAGAATCCCCAGACTCAATCCGGGTATTTATTATAAATATTTGCTTATGTTAATAAACCTATGAACAATAGTGTTAGTAGGTACTTAATTATTAATTATACAAAACGTATCATTAGTGTCAATACATAAAAAATAGTAAAAAAAACACCAAAGATATAGAAATATACCTACATAGAACATAAATAATTACCTAGTTTTAGCGTTTAGAGTCTAAACGCTATAACTAGGGGATGACTTTAGACTTTGTATTATGATTGTTTTCAGAAAAATGTTCTCTTAGTAACAAACTACATAGCCAATGAAGTGAGTTCAACAGTGATACGGCGATTGGTTCGTCGCGGGGAGAGTGCCAAGTATTTAACTGACGATGCCGTGCTATCTTACGTCAGGCAACACCGGCTTTATTCTACTAATGGGAACACGTGAGTTTACTTTTAAAATTGAAAAAAAAAAAAAAAAAAAAACTGGCTCGAAGGACCAGAATTTTTTGTCTATAAAGTTTTTAACAACGAAAACATGAGTTTTTGAAAGCAAAATAGAAAAAAAGATTTAATTATTTTTCTGGCTGAAAGGAATACTTTTTTCTGATCTATATCTAAAATTATAAACTCCGAAGCATATTTGAGTTTAATATTAAAATAAAAAAAGGTTTAGGTTGAATGATCAACATTTTTAACTTTTTGAAATGTTGCTCTAATTTTCATATATTTTATTTTTATATGGATTACTTATTTTTAAGTCTATTGATAATATTGCACAAAAATGTTTTTTCATTATTTTTTTCTGGTATGGCTTGGAGTACCATATTTTATGGCTTGAACGATATCAATTTGTAATTATCTTAGTTTGAGTCCGCAACTAAGAGGTCTCATTAAAAGGTGAAGTAATACTGAAAATTTCATTTAAATATGAAAAATAAATTTACAATTTTAAGGGTAGATGCACTTCAAGTTATTATTACACCTTTTTAACGACAAACTTAAGTAAAAATACTAACAGAAATGTACTTTTTCACGCATACATGGATCAGTGAGTACTACTTTACAGATTTAATCCATAAAAGGTCACCACAGGACGTCATTATGACGTCACCGGAATACAAAAACGTGCACATCTCCTTCCGCGACCAACCCTTGGACGACTTAACAGTGAAACGTCCGAAAAAGACCAATTTCCTAATGCCCAATAAAACTGACTCCGTCAGCCCTATAATAGACACTCTGAAACCTAAAATGGCGTACGTAGACAAAGTACCGTCTTCTTACGTCCCTGGCAAAGCTGTTAAAATTGTCAGCGAAGTTAACCAACATTCAATTAAAGATGAAAAGGTAAGTTTTAGCGAGACAACTTATTCTTCCTTGGATAGCTACTTATCAAAAGATATAGATTACGAATTGTACAAACGCAGAGTGAGCGAAGGTAATGTCGAGTCAAATCTACCAGAGCCAATTAAAAAACGTTGTTCGTCTACTATAAGAAAGCTCAAACCAGATGATATGAAGAAGAGTAAGTCGGAAGTGGCAAAGTTGTGTGATAAGATGAAAAGTATCAAGCTGAAAGATCATAAGAACTATAAGACTAGGAGTTGCAATGATATTGTTAGGTTGATATTGACGAAACATGGGATACATGTGATCAGTGATACAGAAGCTATCGTTTAATGTAATAAAATAAAATCGACTTTATTCGTAGATCGAGACAGTAAAGCGCGCAGACGCTAAAATAATTATATGCTATGAAATTTTATATCTATAGGGGGTTGCTCGTTCATTCAAAGTAAATATGAGATAAATCATACGGTTTTCTTTAAACAAATAAGTTTTCGCGCCAATAAAGGTCAGATCAAGAGCCAACTACAAACACACTTACGTGCAAACTGTGGAATGCTGCTGCGGTCTTCTCGTAGAGCTGTAACATGGGGCTTTTACAAAGGAGAGTGAATAGAGTCTTGAAGGGTCGTCAATATACTGGCAGGTATCCATAGGCGGCGGTAACCGCGAGCCATCAGGCACACCGTCTGCTTGTGTGGCCACCATTGTAATAAAAAAAAACAATTTAGTGGAGAATAATTATTTCTTTTTCCGTGATTAAGAAATTTCACTTTTGGAAGAGCCACCCCCTAAGAAGGTTATCTTACCTTTCGTTACGTATTCCCCTGTTTCCACCGAACATAATTTTAACCCATTAAAATATGTATATCGTGATATTTTTAAAGATGAAATAATGTCTCTATTATTTTGTTTCCTTTAAAAAAACTCCTCTTTCTTTCTAGTGAATTTCTAAAAATCACAGAGTGATTAGACGTACATTACAAAAAAAAAAGATTTTAAAGAGGAAAGAAAATGATAGGACATCTTGAAATAATTCATAACAGGATATAAATGTATTACATAGGTTAGTTGTATTTGGAGGAAACAAGGGAATAAAAAACATCGAATTGGTAAATTTTTCATAGGATTGTGCCTATTTGCTAAGAGGTGGCGTTTCCTGTTATGATAAAGTTTTCATAATATCTTAGCCGTCGTATAGTGACGATATACTTATGCATAAACAGTTTAGGGAAACGAAGAATTTATTTACCTATTTCTAGATTTTAGAATGTTTTTCCAATTAAAATTATTATCCTTATAATACTTATAAAAATGTAGGGTGAAACGGGTTATTTGAGAAACAAGAATTAAAGTTATACGTTATAAAAATAAACAGATAGGTACATAGAAAAGTACACAAATTATATCAGCCGCCATCTTTATTTTAAAATGGCGTTGCCAATTACTGCTTAAATCCGGCGAACAAAAAGTTTAATAAACTATCGAATTTGTATTTCAAATAAAGTTCTTAAATTACATAATATATCTTTTAAATAAATAATATTATATGTTACAATACTTATTAAAATTTTATGTAGTTGTTGATATAAATGTTGTATAGATGTCAATTGTTACCCAAATTATATTAAAAAGCGCTTTTTAAAATTAATATATTTAAATAATTGATATTGCCATTCTGTATCCTAAAATTCTTGTGATTTTGACCAATATTCCTGTCTTCCTATAAAAGACTTTATCCATTAAACGTTGCATTCTAACTGACTTCAAAAGAGGAAGGTTCACTTATTTACGCGTATGATTTTCATGATACCCTTCGATATTAGGTAGTGTATTAGGGATTCTTTTCAATAATAGTAATTATTACAGTAATTCTTTTACACAGTACCAACTTAAAATTACCTCGTTTTCTATATAGGTTCTTAGTGTTATTGTTAGGAAAAACAACTTTTTCGAAGCATTATTGTTACCTTTAGAAAAATTATGTCGTTAAACGTATGTACGTAAGTTAAAAAAAAAACATAAAATTGCCATGTTGAATTTGTCTTGAAAATTGTTACTAAAATCTTAAAAAATATTTTATTTCAATAGAAATTATCTCAATAAATGCTTGGAGTCTTGAACTGTGCCTGGTAGATCAGCAATAGACTCCCCTTTTACATGGAAACAACAACATACTGGCGAAATGTGGGTGTACTACTATGGGACTGAGTCCTGGGTACACCTCTGCCTACCTCTACAGGAAAAAGGCGTGATTGTATGTTATGTATTCCATTGACAAATTATCTATCAACACATTCTATTAACATACTTTTGGTTAAAATTAAATGATGAAAGCAAAGTCACTCGTACAAACTCTAACCCAAGACTGTGACTACTGTTTCATTTGCTTGGTAACTTTTTTAAATCTCTATAGATAAGTTTGACAGTTCTTGAAAAAAAAAAACAAATTTAATATAGCGGTTTTCTATCAAATAATATCCATGTAATGAGAGAGAATTTTACATGAATTTATACGACTTTGTATTGAGTGAAAATTTGTGAAATATTCGAATCTTTGTACCCTGTGATAGATTTTAAAAAGTTACTATTATACCTATAGTTAGTGCCAAAATATTATATACTTATATTAATAAACAGTTGGATTTCATTGCACAAAAATTACTACTCATTTTCCAATTCATATTTTGAATATAATAAAAAAATAATTAAAGTATTTAATATATTAATAGTATAGTATTAAAAAAAATGTGCCGAGATTGGCAAAATTGATTATTACAAAATACTTCTTTTTGAATTTGTTAGTTTTAGGAAATTAGGTATCTAATGTATGTAGTCTTTTTTTAATATATTTGATGTTCTCCTTTAGCCAATTTCGCCAATATTATTATTATTATTTATAATTATGTTGTATATGTTGCGTTTTATAACCGCCAGTGATAAGAAAAAGCTCAATAATTTGACAGTTTTGAATCTGGCAATCGGTGTATCAGCCGAGTTTTGAATAAAGATCAAGCGAAACTCGGCTGACACACTGCCATGTGTCTAGATTTGGCAGAGTTGAAAAATATTTCCCAAGTATTTTATACATTAATTTTTTAAGCAATTTAAGACATTTTGGTCGTGTTCAATATTTTTGTTGAAATTGAGCGCAATAACGAAATGAGCTTACAATTAAAAAGAAAAATACTGAATTAAAATTTTAGTATGAGAAATAAATAATAAGAAAACATTTTTTATTGATAATTTTAAATTGTTCGCTCATTTATTTTTTTAGCTTTAACCCTTTTTGACTATGTCTGTGTTTTTGTCCTTTATTAAATGTTTATTGACCAATCTTAAAACCCCTAGCATGACAAGGGAATGAAAAAGTCTTTTTATCTATGAGTATTTACCATATGTGGAATAAATTCCTTTTTCTCTATAGGGAAGAAATTCCTTTTTACCTATGAGTAAAGCCTTTGCCCTATGAGTAAAATAGTCCTTTTCCCTATGGGGATGAAAATCCTTTTTCCCTATGGTGAAGTAATTCCTTTTTACCTATAGGAAAGAGATTTCTTCTCCTCCCCTAACAATTATTATTGTTAAATATTTTTAAAGTAGATAAAAACTGGTAAAAAGATGACATCCCATTGTCATGCTAGCTACAAATTTCGGCACGAGTAGTGAGCACATTTGTAATATCTGCGACAAAAACGAGTACATTCCCATTGGCAGAGTTCGGGTTTTTTTTTTTTTTTTTTTTTTTTTTTTTATGACAGTGAGTGACAAGACGAGCTAATCAGGTGCCTGATGGTAAGCATCATGATTGCCCATATCAGACACAGTGCCACCCAGTGTTTCAAAATTCTGCGCGGCACTGCACTGCGCCTGTCACCCTGAGATATGAGTTGTTGAATCTCATCATGCCCAGTAATTTCGCTGGTAACATTGCCCTTCATACCGGAACACAGTAATGTTTGCACATTACTGCTTGGCGGATGAATAACTGGCAAAGGTGTGGTACTTCCCCAGGCGGCCCCCTGCTAAAGAGGCCTACCACTACAACTAAAGGTTAGGCAGAAGTGGGCCCAGTCTCATAATAGATACACCCACACTTAGCCAGTTATTTTACAGTCAGTTTTTAAGTCCCATGTAATAGGGGGCGAGCCTATTGCCAACAACCGGGCACAAATCCCAAGATCAGAAATTAAAAACTTTTCTCCTTTTCTTTTTTTTTTTGGTAAAAGGAGAATTAATTATTACTACATGTGCTCAAAATTCGTGCCGGTCTTAATACGTGTCACAAAAAGGTTCACCAAAAATGCGATTTCAATATTTTCACTTTTCATTCGCCACGAGATAGTATACAAAACTCGGTTGTAAAAAACTGATAATGTTTGCACGACCATTTTGTAACACGTTGAAACCTTTTTAATATTCCCTGCTGCCCTATACAGGGTAACTGGTAATTATTTAGAATTCTCTGAAGGGGAGAATGTATGAATTTTGAATAACTTTCACTTTAGAGCGTACTTTGAAAGCTCATAGAAACATTAGTCGTTCCAAAGAATTTGGTAGGTACACGTTATGAATCCTGCCATAGAAAGGGTAGCACGAACTTTTTGACAATCGCAATCGTATCATTGGTATTTAAAACTCGTTATTTATTCAAAGGAAACGGGCTTGGAATCCAAGGAAGCTGGGCCCAGAAAACCTTACATTGTCTTTACTATATCGCCGGGTAGAGAATGTTATTCGCTATAAATTCCCAAACATAGCCCTCTTATTATCGCCGATTATATTTTTATAAATGCGAAGTGCGTTCAAATTTTTTGCCTAATTTAATATAATGAATGGCGATCATGCTAAAAAATATTATTTATGCACGTATTATGAAAATCTTATTATTAGATCTATCAAATGAAACCAAAATTATAATGTAAGGTCGACGTGACCCTAAAACCACCAACTCCTTACGTGCTAGCCCATTAATACTCTCGCTACTTCAGAACTAACTCAATAGGTAGTAAAAGTTGTTCAAAAAGATAATTACACACAATTTCCCTTTAAGAGAATACTAACTGATTATCAGTACTAGAGCGTCTAACCAGATTGCGGCGTGCCGCACTTCGATCAAGTGTAACCGCATGATATCGTACGCAATACTCACTGATTTGCGGCCAGTCGTCAACAGCTGCGGTTGTCTCAAGGCTGCGGGTAGCCGCACCGGTTGAATGATGCTATACAATGGAACCTAACGGCGAAACACGGCATGTCTGCGGCAGACCCCATATACTGCGGCCAGCCGCAATCCAATGCCGTAAGTGCGTACACTCGCCTAATAAGTTAAATGCGGTCTGCCTCAACGGCACGCAACATTCCTGCTAGCCATCGTCTCGGTTCTACAGTATTTATACAACGTGTTAAAAAAACGTGTTGTCATACTTAAAGTGGTGTATCTCCCGTCTAAGTGCACCACTTTCAAAAGAAAGAATTGCGTAATTTGCATCAAAAAGTTTTCCACTTCCCATACAAAGTGGATCAGCTGATAGGCGAATTCGCATGGGCAGTCGGATATTTTTTTTGTGAATTCTTCCTTCTTTGCAAGTTGTTTAGGTGAACGGGTAGTTACTACATACATCCTCTTAAGGAATACTACACGTTTTTGTAACACGTTGAATAGGGATGCGGCAAGCAACGTGTCAGTGGGTTTCATGCAAAACAAAAGGTGCGGCCAGCCGCAAGCGGCACGCTACAATCCGGCTAGCCGCTACGTACGCTCGCCTGCTCTGTATAATTAGTCGTTATGTGTGTAGGGTTCCGGATGCGCGTTGTAGCTGAGTTGCTGCGGCCGCGACTCGCACGCCGTGTAGTCTACGGGCCGCATGAACCTTGTGTTTATGGACTTTTACTAACAATAAACACAGTGACCTTTAAGCATAGCGACGTATAAGCACGTTGACCTATGCGCATGAGCTATAGTGATTTCTTTTGTTTTAATTGTCGGATTGATGGCGAGTTGCAAGGACGTGCATTGATTTTTTTTAGGTTTTCGGGATTACTATTTTAATTAAACAACTTAATGGATTTTATCGCGTGTATTTACTTATTATTATTGATGATTTAAACACTGCACTTTACTTAAGTAGTTACGGAAGACTTGACGATATTTTTCTTAAACAAAGTTTGAAAAATTATTGAATCTATCTCTTATTATTTAATTCAAAACGTTCACACAGTAATCGCTTAGTATCCTTGTCTGGATAGCTTATGCGGAGTTTGAGATTTGATTAATTTTATAAAAGATTCCCATGCTGCTGGAACTGCGATAAAGTCCATTAAACAGTTGTTAAATTCCACGGGCTTTAAATTTTTTTGGGATTTTAATGAAAATAGTGTTTCTTTAACGTAACATTAAAGTTTAGTTTTTATATAATTTCTACTGCATTAGCTATGAGCTTGTTGACCTGACCTATAAGGGTTTTATCTATGAGCATGAGCTATTATTGTTTTAGTGGTAGTTCTTAAATCAGCTTAGTTTGCTTTAAAGGTAACGTCGTTTAGCTTGCTTAGCTCGCGGTCATAAATATGTTTCTTAGACTTAAACAGCTTAATGAGCTATGAGAATGCGACCTATTCCTTAGAAGAATAAGCAGATTGACCTACATAAAAATAAGCTATGAGCACATTGACCTATAAGTAGTAATAATTGTTGAGCATAGCCATCCCTATTTATTAGTAGTTTGTTGTGTTTAGAGCTAAAAGCTTGATAGTTTTGATTATTTCGAGACGTGGTTTCTTAAACCTATATTTACAGTACGGCTGGCGTAACTTGGCGAGTCAGAACATAGGCTCTGCGAACTTTAGTGCATGTAAACTCGTCAGGAAAACTGTTATTGCCAGATAAACAAATAAACGAACAAACGAACGTATATTGTAAATGTAATGTTCAGCAGGGCTATTGTCGTTCTTCATAATCACCAATCGCTATCAGGCTTGTGTCTATATATTCTGTGGCTGTAGTAACAGAGACGATTTACCCTTCCGACAAGACCGTGAACTGCCAAATTTTCGAGACAGACACACACTGCGAGTGGTTCTCACTCGGGAACGATTTATCGACACAGTGCACGGTCTAGTTAGTAAGTATAACATAACGTCTTTGATCCGGACTTTTGACATTTGTAGTTAATTTCAAATCAAGTTAATAGTGACTAAAGTGATAGTCACCGAGTTCCAGAATAGCTCCGCAGGTCAGTTCAATTATAATAATAACAGTTTTGTTAACGAGTTTACATGCGTTAAAGTTCGCAGAGTCTATGTTCAGACTCGTCAAGTTACGCCGGCCGTATTGTACATATACAAAATGTTATAAAAAGATGTAGAAATAGTGAAGCGCGTGCATCTATCCGTCGAACTGAACGACTTTCAAAATAATAAATTGCGAAATTAGGAAAAAAATACTCTAACTTCCCATATATATACATTTTTTTTTTGCAATTTTGCTTTTGAAAATCGTACAGTATGGCGCGGCGGTTTGATTCACCCGTATAGTATTATCACAGAACGGATAATAATACTACGTATAGAATGGACACTGTCTTCCGCCCACCAATCGGGCCTTCTTCACCCCGCCAGCGAGATTGAGCCCTCGACGAAATTCTATGGGGAATCACCTCACGCACACTTGCACGTGTACAAAACACATGTGTGCAGGGTCTGTATAGTAAGTAGTTATAGCGCGGCTTTTGTATGGGATTGAGTCGAGTGTCCGGGGTGTGGTATTATTGCACCATTTTGTGACGCTATATTTAATTATGTTTTGTACTTAGCCAATACTTAGAATATTTTATTTGAGAAATTATAGTACAAAACTAGTGGCATTTTTTTTTATAATAAGTACAGATATTAAATAACCTTTGCTTTGTACCTCTGCTTATATTCTAAATATTATTAGATATTATGGCTGTGTAACTTATTTTAACATCCGTTATTCAGCAATTCTTTAAGATTTGTCAAAGTAGAAACTTACGTTCAGAATAGAAAAACTTATTTACCTCGTACTTTTTTAACAAAACAGAAATATTAAATAAATTGAAAAAATCGCCTAACAGCACAGCTGTGGTGGAGAGATAGTCTGTAATATTATCCTGGACACAAAGCCCGCTTGCACGCAAATGAGGATTAAATAAATGTATGTATAAATATGTGGCAGTCTAAAAATCCCCACCGAAAAATCCCCTTATTGGGGATTTTTTACTTTTTCGTAAATGAATCCACTACGATTTTTTAATTAATAATTTAACCGCCTGAAATCTTGAACAAGTTGGAAGTGTCCAACAAATGTTCAGGCTATGTTGTATGACTTTATGTCTATGTTCTGACTCCTTATTTACTGGGCATGACGAGTTTCAACAACTAATATCTCAGGGTGACAGGCGCAGTGCAGTGCCGTGCAAAATTTTGAATTTTAAACCACTGAGTGGCACTGTGTCTGATATGGGCAGTCTGATATGTCTGATATGCTTAGTAAGCATCATGACTGCCCATATCAGACACAGTGCCACTCAGTGTTTTAAAATTCAAAATTTTGCACGGCACTGCACTGCGCCTGTCGCTTACCATCAAAGTTACGCCGGCCGTACTGTACTTTAGTAAGTCTAGGTACTATTTTCTATAACTGCAGCCCCGAAAAGTAATTGTCTATATGCACAAATACCTTTTATTTTTCAAAAGCATCTTTATCAACCCGCTGTGACTACACAGAGCAGAGCGTTCATTGTGGAAAACTGTATGGAAATCAGTTCAGTAGTTTTTTTTTCTCGGATATAAATACACTGCGGGAGGCTTCACTTTATACCAGCCATATTTTTTTTATATTTGTT
The DNA here is from genome assembly GCA_947063395.1 of Hemistola chrysoprasaria. Classification (NCBI taxonomy): domain Eukaryota; kingdom Metazoa; phylum Arthropoda; class Insecta; order Lepidoptera; family Geometridae; genus Hemistola; species Hemistola chrysoprasaria. Next base: position 9,465,479 of record OX346730.1, read on the forward strand.
TGAAGGGATTTTTTTTCTGTTTATTTCTGTACTGTATTGGGTATATATGGGTTATAATAAGTTTTTATGTTAATGAATAAATATCTAATAATCAAAATAGAAAAGTAAATTTCAATAAATAAAATGTAATATTAACGTGATTTGTCTATAATGTTATGTTACAATAACTTATTTTTTTAAGTTTATTGAACGGTGCTCAATATATAAAATCTCAGTTGCAACGATCATTTTTTATTGCTTAATTTTGTACTGAACTATTTTATAAAATACTAGCGACCCGCCCCGGCTTCGCACGGGTAGCAGAAGTAGGTATAGTGGACGTTTATCAGGAGTAAATTCGTGATACATTGTATTTTAATAAATATAACCCTAATGGTTTACGCAGCGCACGCAAATTAATGACTATTTCTGTTACAATGACCAAACCTTAACACATGTTATAATTTATCGTGGGCTATTTTGAAGATATTGATGAGTACTACAAACCCCTAGTACATTACTTTATTCTACCACCAATACTTTTCACACCACATGAAAAATAATCACTGCTTCGATTATTGTGACTAAACCAGAAAATATGGATATAATCTATGTATACTGTTTTGTAGGTATTGATAATTAATACAATCCCCTAGTACATTACTTTAATCTACCACCGATAGTTTTCACACCGCATGAAAAATAATCACTGCTTCGATTATTGTGACTAAACCAAAAAAGATGGATATAATCTATGTATACTGTTTTGTAGGTATTAATAAGTACTACAAACCCCTAGTACATTACTTTACTCTACCACCAATAGTTTTCACACCTCATGAAAAATAATCACTTTTTCGATTATTGTGACTAAACCAAAAAAGATGGATAGAATCTATGTATACTGTTTTGTAGGTATTGATAAGTACTACAAACCCCTAGTACATTACTTTACTCTACCACCAATAGTTTTCACACCGCATGAAAAATAATCACTTTTTCGATTATTGTGACTAAACCAAAAAAGATGGATATAATCTATGTATACTGTTTTGTAGGTATTGATAAGTACTACAAACCCCTAGTACATTACTTTACTCTACCACCAATAGTTTTCACACCGCATGAAAAATAATCACTTTTTCGATTATTGTGACTAAACCAAAAAAGATGGATATAATCTATGTATACTGTTTTGTAGGTATTGATAAGTACTACAAACCCCTAGTACATTACTTTACTCTACCACCAATAGTTTTCATACCGCATGAAAAATAATCACTTTTTCGATTATTGTGACTAAACCAAAAAAGATGGATATAATCTATGTATACTGTTTTGTAGGTATTGATAAGTACTACAAACCCCTAGTACATTACTTTACTCTACCTCCAATAGTTTTCACACCGCATGAAAATAATCACTTTTTCGATTATTGTGACTAAACCAAAAAAGATGGATATAATCTATGTTTACTGTTTTGTAGGTATTGATAAGTACTACAAACCCCTAGTACATTATATTATTCTACCATCAATGCATTTCACAGCGCACGCAAATTTATGAATATGGTAATTATATTATGTAACACCTTGGTTCACAATATTGCAGTTTTCTTACGGATCCCCATGTTTTTTCAAAATCTCATATAGCCTATGGCACTCACACTGAATTAAGCTATCCATAAGTGAAAGAATTTTTAAAATCGGTCCAGTAGTTTCGGAGCCTATTCGTTACAAACAAAAAAACAAAAAAACAAAAAAACAAAGTTTCTCTCTTTATAATATTAGTATAGATATATAAAATATCTTATAAAATTATTTTATAATTTTATAAAATGGTTAGCATTTATTTTCAAACACATGAAAAAATGTATTTTAGTTTTTAATTTTAAGAAGTCATATAAAATTAAATGTTATTTATAGAATTTAATTATGTTCCTGATTATATAAGGTTAAATGGGTTATAGCAATTTTAAACTAAGATATTATTTATTAATCTCATTTTTGTGTTTTAATGTTGCGGCATTGTAAATTTAATACCTACTTAATTAGAAAATATGTAATTAATATTTGTCTGTTTTTGCTTACCTAAATGTTACCAATATGCTTCTCATATTAAATATTTTATTTATTTAAATAAATAATGTTGTTTTATTGAGGAACGGAACCCTAAAAAGGAAAAAGGAACCCTTACAGGATTACTTTGATGTTCGTCTGTCTGTCTGTCAAGACACTTTTTAACGAGAACTCTTGGAGTATCAAGTTGAAATTAATATCAACTAATAAATTAATAGCTGCGGTCTTGTGGTTGTAAAAAAATCATACTTTTAAGTTGACGAAATTTATTTGTTTTTTATAATTCAGCACAACGCTAGGACTAACTTAATGCTAAAATAGCACTTTCTGCCAGTTATTCTGGTAATTGGAGAACCTTGGATCACAATATTACAGTTTTCTTACGGATCCCTATTTTTTTTTTCAGAATCTCGTATAGTCTATGCCACACACTGGAATTAAGCTATTCATAAATGAAGATTTTTTTTAATTGGTCCAGTAGTTTCGGAGCCTATTCGTTACAAAAAAAAACAAAGATTCTTTATAATCCCCATCACTATATTATAAAATCCTAACTAACTCACTGACTGACATGCAACGCAGAGCCCAAACCACTGATCCTAGACTTGAAACTTGGAATGTAGGTTATTTTTGTTGTCCGAACGTGTGCTAAGAAAGGATTTTCGGAAATTCATATTCTGAGGGGTCCAAAAAGGGCGTCACAGTTTTGCTATAAAACCCCCATATTTCATTATTACGAGCGGGCAAAGCCGCTGGGTTTACACTAGTATTAGTATAGATAATATCATGAACCTACAAAAAGGCGGACGGAGTATTCTAAAACATAAAATGAAGCACCATAGCAAGCCAGGTCGCACACTTGTTTGAGGAGGTCTACCTTGAGTATACAGAAAGCATTTTTGTACTAAATGCTCGATCAGTAACCACTAAGCTGACCCCTAACTGCTTGTGTGCACGCACACATTCACACCTTTTTTTCTTGGTCCATGGGTGTGAATGTGTGCGTGCCGTCATGTTTGTTTTAGCGAGCTGGCTTACTATAGTGCTTCATTTTTTGTTTCAGAAGACTCCGCCATTTTCTAGGTTCATGAATAATATACATAATGACTTGAATGAAAAAAGAACATTACAATTTTATTGCTTTTATTTCTGACAGATTATAATACAAATCGTACAATCCATACACAAATTTTATCAAACACATCTGAAGTACTTAATTTCTTTCATTCTACCCTTGAGTATTACACCTTTTAAAAACAATGTTATATTTACAGTTAATTTAATTAATACATAAAAAATTAATATTAAAAGTACTTAATAAAAATATGTCCAAAGATAAGATTTCTAGAAAACATTTCCCATTGTCGGTATAATATCATCTAAAAGATAAGAATTATTCCTAATTGCATTACAAGTTCGGTCATAAAATTAAACAGTCTTTATTATTTTAATTATTAGGCTGAGTTTCACCAGCTAACATTCACAATATCCAACACTTTACCACCAGTTAAATATCTACCATTATTATGTCAAGCATTGGTAATTGTTACAAATTAAATGGTGCAACTGCAACAATGCCCTAGAGTATTTTACAATCAATATAATTATATTTTAACATAGTTAATATTTTAAAATGACAATTTTTTTTACTTTTTAATTTTTCGCCTAGCTAAATCTTAGGTTAACTTAAATATACTTAGGGCGGCTTGCATAACAATATTTAAACGTATTTAGAGGCCCAGTAAATGCATTTAGCAAACTAATTACGTTTAGCGTCTTGCACAACAAAAATTAGGCTCATAAACGTGTTTACCAAACTGTCAAAATTAAACACTCCAAAATGGCCATTTAGCGACGTTAAAATGTGTTTAGCGCCATATTTTACGACCAGCTGTTCGAGGTAATTCAGTGCAAGTGCAGTGTGCAGAGTTAAAAGTTTTATAAAATGGATTCGTGGGATTTATTATCCGATGATGATGAAGAGATAATTAGTTATCTCAACCGACCAGCAAGACAACTGTTTCCAAGATCAGATTTGTTCCACGATCTTTCAGACAAGAAATTTCTAAGGCGATTTCGCTTGTCAAAAAATACCACAATGACTTTGCTACGACAAATAGAAATGCATCTACAATACAGGGTGGATAGGTGAGTAAATAAAAAAATATTACAAATAAGGACCTACCTTATTATAATTTAAGTACCTACCTACCTAAAGGTACCTACCTACCTATACTGTGGTACCTATTACTAAGGTACCCTAGGTACCTATTTCCTATCTACTTTTGTCTTATTTGCCAGATATCCAACGATAAAATCACTATGTATTGTCAAATATAATTACATTATAAGATACCATTTACGTAGGTACCTACCTAAGTTATAGAAATATGACCAAAAATTCATTTTTAAATTAGACAAGGTGTCAATTAGGTAGGTAAGTATTTATCTGCACAAATCAACATTCAATTTATTTGTTTCAGGATGACTGCTGTGAGTCCTATTAACCAACTTCTGTGTACATTACGGTTTTATGCTACTGGAAGCCAACTTATTACTTGTGGTGATATAATTGGTGTTCATGAGTCAACTGCTTGTAGAATAGTCCATCGTGTTACTCATGCAATTGCTTCCTTAAGAGAAACATACATACAGTTCCCAAATTCAGAGGATCAGCAAAATGAAGCAGCAACTGCATTTCATAAAATTGCAAAATTTCCAAGGGTGGTTGGTGCCATAGACTGTACACATGTACGTATTATATCACCTGGGGGGGAAAATGCTGAAATCTATAGAAATCGTAAAGGGTACTTTTCTATAAATACACAATGTGTAGCAGCAGCTAACCTAAGATTTTTAGATGTTGTTGCAAGATGGCACGGTTCTGCCCATGACTCTAATATTTGGGACAACTGTGCAATTAAACGTAATTTTGTACAGGGCAAATATCCCAACAAACACTTATTAGGTGATAGTGGCTATGCTCAGACAAAATATATGATGACGCCACTACCAGATGGAAGCCCCAGCACAAGAGGAGAAAATCTTTACCAAGAGGCACACATAAAAACAAGAAATGTTGTGGAAAGAAGCTTTGGTATTTGGAAGAGAAGGTTTCCTATATTATCCAAAGGTATTAATGTGAACCTACATAGGGTACCTGGGATTATCGTGGCAACAGCGGTTTTGCATAATTTAGCAATAGTTAGCAATGATAGTGAGCCACCGGAGGACTCAGAATATCAATATGTTCATGATATATCAAGTAGTATAATGAATCATCAACAAAGAGGTTTTCGCAATCTGGAGAGAAGACAATTAATTGAAAATTATTTTGAAATATTATAGACAATAAATAATTCAGAACATATAATATTATGGTTTACTTTTGCATGCCTACTTATATTCTATAGTATATTAGCTGAGCCCCGTACTTGTACTCACATAGGCATTGTTCCGGTGGTATTATCGGAATAAGTATAGTCCTCCTTAAAACATAATGTAACATAACATATATTCACGCCTTTTTCCCGAAGGGGTAGGCAGAGGTGTACCCAGGACTCAGTCCCATAGTAGACACACCCACATTTCGCCAGTAAAACATAATGTAATATGCACCAATCAAAGAAATTAGAGTAATGTGTATGTATATTAAATGTACATAGCATAATAATTTACCAAAATTGATTTGGTGGAAAAACATCCAGGGTTCGATCCCCAGGTCAGGCAGTGATGGAATTATCTCAATAACTGCCTGGAGTCTGGAACTCCATCGCCCCCTTTTACATGGGACTAGCATACTGGTGAAATGTGGGTGTGCTTACATGGGACTGAGTCCTGGGTACACCTCTGCCAACCCCTTCGAAAGGCGTGATTGTATGTTATTAGTATATAGTAAGGATTTCTTCTATAAATAAATAAATAAAAAATAATTTAATAAAATGCTTTTATTTCAGGCAACTTAGCTCCATACAATTACATAATATTGAAATAGAATTACAATTTATCAGAATTATTAAAAAGAATCAAATTATCATAAAATAAAATCAAATTAAAAAAATAAAATCTAGCTGTGATTTTTTAGATTTTATTTACCTAATTTAAAAAAAAATTATCTAAATTATCCTAAATTATCTAATTTATTACAAAATCATATCTAAATTCTAAAACAATAAGAAATAAGTGCTTAGGTATAGCTTACAACTAATATTTACATTCCATTTTTGGCATTGTGAATTCTTATATTCATCAACTCTAATTCTTTTTCCCTCATATTTTCTTTATGCTTTCTTATTTTTTCTTTATGCTTATTTTGAGTAATTATTTCTTCAAGTTCAATTTCATGTAATTTTTGCTTATGTTCTAATTCCATTCTTGCTATTTGTTTTTGTAATTCTACCAACTCCATCTTTGACTCGGATAATAGTTTAAAACTATCATTTGCAGTTTTCCTGCCAGTAGTTTCTGGAAATTAAATAAGAATTGAATTATTTTATATCCAAATATGTTGATCATATATTCTCTACTCTTAGATTTTATAATGCCTAAATTAGGTAAATAATATTGAAATAGGTAAGTACATACCGTTGCGAGAAAGTGCAGGCTCCTTTTTTTTTCGTAGAATTTCCATTCGAGATTTCAATTTAGGTGTTTTCATAATGCACTCCTGTGCAATAGGGTTATGACTCTCTTTGGCACAGATTTTATCATCCACCTCTGATGCCTGGTCTTCTAATAGAGGATCAAAATCCTGACTGACTGTAAACAGAACAAGAAATAAATATAGCTAGAATAGCTTACTTAATAATATTATTATCGCAGAACCTAACTAAACATTATTTTCTTTTAATACTATAAGTACCCCTAGTTAAGTATTTCAATGATACTTACTTGTACATTCCACAAAATTTGCCTCAATAGGTTGCATTCGTTGAATTTCCGGAACTGTGTCCTGATATTGAGCCATCAACTGTGCATCACTATCATAAATTGTAAATAAGCCATCTATTTGAGGTTCAATAAATTTTTTAATTTGTGATAGATCTTTATCGTAGTTATCTGGTACATGAGGACCACCACCTAAAATGAAATCAAACATCAAAAACATGGAATATTAACTAAAGGTATAAGATTGCTCATGAGCTAAGCCAGTATAAGTATAATTATATAGGTAGGTAATTATGTACCTGTGCCCATGACTGACTTCTTCAATTTATTATCTTCCTTCTGAGACAATTTTTCAAGTTGTCTAAAACCTTCCTCACACAGTACGGGATTATTCCAAGATGACATTGACGCAACTTGACTCCAATCTTTTCCATTTGCCTCAATAGCTTTGATTAAGGAACTTCTTTGTGTAGGATCTAAAATAACAAGTTAAGGGTAATATACTCTTTTTCCTAGCACTATGCAGTAGTAGATATTACTGCTCATCAGAGGCCTATTTGATCTCAAAACAAAAAAGCATTATAAATATTTTTATGAAAATTAACAATTACATAGGATTTCTTACCAACTAGCATCATTTTGGCTTCAGAATGTTGCTTTTTTAATTTAGTTTTCAAGTTTCTATAAAAACTTATCAAATTTTCAGTAGTCCGGGGCTGGCCATTTGTGTTTGAATTAAACACGGCAGTGATATTCGTCCATGCCTCCTGCTTTTGCACCTGTTTTATTCCGTCCGTTTGTTTACACTCTATGACATGAGTATACGGCTTCATAGCCTCCACTAGCAGCACTTGGTCTTGTTTTGAAAAATTTGGAGCACGACTTCGAACGCCCAATTTAGCGCGGTTTTCTTTATCAGACGACATCCTATATAAAATTATACTGCCACTGGTCTCTGCACTTACACTTTATACCTACACAGAGTACGTATTATGTAAACGTGGTATTATATTAAAATAAAATGCGTTGTGATTTGTTTGTCGTGGTTATTTGTTGTGAGTTGTGAATGAAACAGAATTGAAAGTGATACCGTAAATGACACTTGACGGTGACAACTGTCAACTGACAAAGGAAAAGTATTCCTTTTTACGTAAAATCATAATAATAAAGTGAGACTGACGTTGCTTGATGAAAATAACAACTCCGCACGTGAGACGGAACGCGATTGTTAACGTTTAGCTAAATAGCATCCAAATACACCTCGTGCAACGGAACATAAACGCATTTAGTTTTAAACGTGTTTATGAAGCTAAACTTATTTAACTAAATACAATTAAAGCCGGATTTAAACACATTGTTATGCAAGCCGCCCTTAGCATCTTATATTTTAATTTCTTTAGCTTATTGAGTTACCTCGTGTGTAGTATACTTTAAAATCTTTTTAATCTGTGCAACTCGTATGTAATGAACACGGATTTACATACTTCGTTGTAAGTATAGGTTCATGGTAATGAATGGTTTTTTACTTTGACTGTGACGTCTTTGGCTCGTCCCCCTTTCTGTTTGTGAACCTCGTCATGGTAGCCGTAATCCGTAAGCATAGTGAATGTGATCGTTATTATTATACTGATGCTACATGTATATTATGATAACATAGTGTGGAGCATTTCATGGTGTTATTGATTTCAATCCCTACGACTAGATAGAACACGATATCCATTACCCACTGACTCTGCTTATCAACACCACCAGGCTGCTAATGTTTGCAGCATAGGTTAAGTGCCCAGCATATAAAATAACATATCAAGAATATAAGTGCAGTGGATATCGGTGGAATCCAATTAATTTTGAGATTACACTAGTCGGATTAATAGGGATTTTGGAAGGAAATCTGAAAACAAAATGTCGGAACCGAATGCATCCATTCCGGTAGCATCACATGGAAATTCTAACTGGACGAACATTGAAAAGCTGGAAGGAGCTAGAAATTATTATGGATGGAAATTTCAATTGAAGATGAGTCTGTTGCATGATGGTTTGTGGAGCGTTGTAGAAAATGGAACTACGCATCAGGGTGACGTTAGTGACCAGCGTGCCTTGGCGCGTATATGCCTATCAGTAAAAAGCAACCTAATACAATATGTTAGAAACTCGAAAGGTTCTAAAGAGGCATGGCAAAAGGCAAAAGCCTATCAGATGTGTTTGAGGATTCAGAACTTATGAGAAGAGTCTTGTTATTGCGTCAATTGCACAGAATGGACTACGGTAGTTTCAATTGCATGTCAGATTATATTGAGTCTATAATGACATTAGTTCAACAGTTAGCAGACATTGGTAAAATAATAGATGACAGTGAAGTGGCTGAAATTCTTTTGAGCGGTTTACCGACGGAATATGACCCGCTAGTTTCTAATCTTGAGACTGTGAACATCACGAACACATTGACTAGTGAAGTGGTGCGCACACGATTACTACAGGAAGAATCAAGAAAGGGAGATACAGAAAACAATACCGCTTTTGTTTCGAGGAAATCGTCAAACTTCAAACGTCGGTGTCATCATTGTAAGAAGTTGGGACATTTGAAAGTCAACTGTTTTAAATTAAAACGTGAAAAGAAAAATAGTGAAGAACAGGCGATGGCTGCGGTAGTCAGCAGTGTTCAACATGTTCAAGATCAGTGGTTCATCGATAGTGGGTGTACGTCCCACATGTGCAACAATAGAGACGCTTTTATTTCTTTCAGGGATAATGTTTTAGGTGATAATCGAATAACAGTTGCTAACAATGAACAACTGTTATGTAAAGGCATTGGTAAAGTCCATTTGATGCTCAACAATAAGGTAAAAACTTTGGATAATGTTTTGTTTGTTCCAAGACTCTCTTCGAATCTTATGTCTGTAAGTAAGCTTATACAGAACGGCTTTAATGTAAAATTTGACCGTGGAGGTTGCACAATCAGTGATAAATTTCAAAACCAGGTAGCCATAGCGTGTATACAAAATGGAATGTACAAGTTAGTTGTAGGTTCATCAGGTGAGAATTTTTGCAATAGGGAGAACTCGTTGCTCTCGCATGGGCGAGTGCTCTCTCGCCCATGCGGGAGCAACGAGTTAAGCACGAATTCCGCAGAAGCTACTATGCCGATTGAAATTTGGCATAAAAGGTTGGGGCATATAAATGTCAGAGATTTAGGCTCAGTTAGGGATAGATTGTCTAATCCTTCTGTGTTACAGGTAGAAAAGGAACTTAATGTATGTATCCCATGTCTTGAGGGGAAGCACTCAGCCAGACCTTTCCCAAAAGGACCGAGTAAGGTTGCGGAGAAACCTTTGGAGCTTGTACACTCTGACGTGTGTGGCCCTTTACCGAGTAGCTGGGGAGGTGCAAAGTATCTGCTCACTTTTACTGATGACTGCACTAGGAAATCCTTTGGATATCTCTTGAAGAGAAAATCTGAGGTGAGTGATTGTTTTGTAAATTTTGTAGCTATGGTGGAGAGACAAACTATTGTAGCTATGGTTTGGTGTTAAAGTGTCTGCGATCAGACAATGGTGGTGAATACTGTAACTCTAAGATGGGGGAGTATTTGAAATTAAAAGGAATAGGCATGATGACACTATAACAGAATAAAAAAATAAATGGTTTTAGTGAAAAATATATTATATCGAAAGGATTCTAAAAAACGACCCAGTATTATTGAAAACATTGAGATTAATAATATTTTTATTAAAATAAAAGTACAAAAAATTGCAATCGGCCATCTTAACTGAAACGCTAATCAGAGCGAATGACGTCACGCCAAAGTAAACTGTTACTGAGAGTAACACAGAGAAACACTTGATGTAAATATTCACCATATCGCATTATCTTTTGTTGTGTTGTGGATCAGTCACTTGATTTGTTATATATTCGTGGTAATCCAGGAATCATCGAAGATGGAACAAGGTTTTATTAAGGCAAAAATAAAATATTTACTTAGCCGTGACGTCAGGACCCGACGCCATGACACATACGAGCGTTTTCGCGCTCATTTTAAATTAGAAAGTTAAAAATGCATTAATTTGCGGTAAAATGTAATTTTATTCTGAAAAAATGTTTTTTTCGGTAATATTACACTAAGAATTTTTTTTCATTACATTAAGAAACGGGATTTCAAAATCTGTCACCATGCCTATTATTCACCACACAACAGTACCCTACTGCCCGCAGCAGAATGCTATTTCTGAACGGTTGAACCGTACATTAAGCCTCGGTGGCGTAGAGGGCGCATGCTCGACTGCCAATCAAGAGGTTCCGGGGTAGATCCCCAGGTCAGGCAGTGTTAAATATTGGATTTTTCCATTAGGAATTATCTCAATAACTGCCTGGAGTCTGGAACTGTGCCTGGTAGATGGCAATAGGCTCGCCCCCTATCACATGGGACCAATAACATACTGGCGAAATGTGGGTGTATCTACTATGGGACTGAGGCCTGGGTACACCTCTGCCTACCCCTTCGGGCAAAAGGCGTGAATGTATGTTGTTATGTATATTATTTAAAAGAGGTTCTCAAATTTGATCATCTTGCTTATTACTAGATTATATTGGATAGTGTATTAAGTGTTTTAGTGTAAAATCGTTCAGTACTTGAGTGTGAAGAAGTGTGTTAGTTCCTAGGTCTTCTTAGGCAAACTTTTGCAAGGTTTAGAGCACACTAAATGGATGATTCTTTTGTAACAAATATAAAGAATATGTATAATGGAAGATCGTCCATAGTGACTCTGTCTGAAAAACTTCCTTTTAAACTATTCCAATGATCTAATATTTAAGACATCGGCACAGAATTCTAAAATATTTTAATGTTAAGGTTAATAAATATTTGATATTAGAATATGTAAGTGTTTTAGAGTAAAGATCCTTGAATATTAGTGTAATAATGGTTTAAGTGTATTATCATTGCCTAGGCTCTTCTTATGTCACTGAATATTGGATAGTGTAATAAGTGTTTAAGTGTATTAGCTTTACCAAGGTCTTCTTATGTTATTGAATATTGTAATAAGTGTTTTAGTATAATGATCCTTAAATATGAGTGTAATAAGTGTTTTAGTGTATTTAGCCTTACCTTCTTAGCCAAAGTTTTCACAGGTTAAGGGCACACACACATCAAGGCGTGGCAGTCTTATTACAAATCAACTCTGCATTGATAACAGTTAATGGTAGATCGTCTATAGCGAATTTGCTCATCGAAAAAATCCTTTTAAACTATTTAAATATTCAGGACCCGATATTTATAAATGAAGGCAGAATTATAGTATGTCTATTTAATTAATGTTATTGAATATGAAGGTTATTGAATATTTTAATAAGTGTTTTAGTATAATGATCACTAAACAAGAGTGTAATAAGTGTTTAAGTGTATTAGACTTATCTAAGTCTTCTTAGGTAAAGATTTCACAGGTTCAGGGCACACGCACCAAGGTGAGACAGTCTTATTACAGATCAACTCTACATTTATAACAGTCAAAGGTAGATCGTCTATAGTGACCCTATTAGTGCTATGTACATGATATTTGACGTCATGCAAGCCTGTCCGTCTATCACGACGTCGCGTCACTTCTCGTTGGTTGTAGCATTTTCGCATGTCGCGTTTGCGGTAGGTTTTGTCGTGTGAATGTCTGGAACGATTTTTATAACATTAAGGTTACATGTCTTCCATACAAAATAAAAATACACAAATATGAAGAAATAGGGAATAATTTCCCATTCAATTGTTTCTTGGCTTTGGATCTGGCCTTTATTTGCGCGATTGCAAAATTCCTGGTAGTTATAGAAACTTTAAAACCCTTTAAAAAATTAACCCTATATATTTCATTGCCTTGGTGGCGTAGTGGGCGTAAGCTCGACTGCCGATCATGAGGTCCCGGGTTTGAGCCCCAGGTCAGGCGAAGTTGTTTTATATTAAATCTTCCCATTAGGAATGATCTCAATAACTGCCTGGAGTCTGGAACTGTGTCCGGTAGATGGCAATAAGCTCGCCCCCTATTACATGGGACCAGTAACATACTGGCGAAATTTGGGTGTACCTGGTACCTACTAAGGTAGTGAGTCCTGGGTAAACCTATGCCTTCGGGAAAAAGGCGTGATGGTATGTCATGTTATCTATATATTTCTTACTTACCTAAACGTATTTTCAGTGCCCGTAGTAATATTAGTTGGCCTGGTCACAACTAAGCCGGCATCTTTTAACCGAACGTAAAACTCGTCGTCTTCAAGTCCCCAGCCCCAGTAGTTATTGGACATTCCATTGACTAGCTCATAATGTTCTCTCTTAATTAGTAATATACCCCCTATGAAAGTGTCATAGTGGTATTTTGGGTGGGTTTTCGGTGATGATATGTGTATCGGGCCTTTTTCTGGATAACTGTGGAATAATATAAGAACTCTTAATTAACCTAAATCAATTAATCTAAATTATTTTGTAGTGGTAGGCCTCTCTTGCAGGGGGCCGCCTGGGGAAGTACCACACCTTTGCCAGTTATTCATCCGCCAAGCAGTAATGTGCAAACATTATTGTGTTGCAGTCTGAAGGGCAATGTTACTGGGGAAATTACTGGGCATGACGAGTTTCAACAACTAATATCTAAGGGTAACAGGCGCAGTGCAGTGCCTTGCACAATTTTGAATTTTAAAACACTGGGTAGCACTGTGTCTGATATGGGCAATCATGATGCTTACCGTCAGGCATCGGATTTGCTCATCTTGTCACTCACTTTCATAAAAAATTTTTTTGTGTAACTTAAGACAATTTGAGCATAGTCTCGCGAGATTATATTCTAGCATATGAATTGAATTGAATACAAAAAGAAACAAGTTTACTTAAAACTTCAAAAAAGTAATAATAAAATAAATTTTGTGTTAAATAGTAATGTTAATTCTATGGGGCTCTTTAAGAGCTTACACCACCTTTTAGCAAGTTCAGCCACAGGCTGCCCACTGTACAGTCTGGGCAATCTTACTTGACCGGTCCGAAGTTAGCTGTCGGAGACATTTGTTTATGCATGTTTATTTGATCTATCGGGGCTGTATGGGGCCAATCCTTCAGGTAGGAGTCTAGCTCGTCTCATCTCATTCTGAGCATGCCGCGACGTCATATTCTGTCTGGTGGGGTCCACTTGGGGGACCTTGGGGACCATGAGAAATACTTTGTGCCCACAGATTGTCCAAAATGCAGCTAGCATTATCGAAAACTTAAATTAAATCTTACAATATTATTAACTAGCTGTGGCCCACGGTTTCACCTGCGTAGTCTTCGTTCCCGTGGGAATATCGGGATAAAAAGTACCATGGGCTATTCCAGAGTCTAAGCTATCTACATCCCAAATTTCAATGCAATCGGTTCAGTAGTTTTAGCAAAAAACATACATAAAAAACAGCACTGGTGGAATTTTATTTGTGCCATCTAGATGGCGCTGGAGTAGAGTTTGTTAGCGTTTAGTTTACCCGGGTTTATAATATTAGTAGGATACATACCTATACTTCAAATTGTCATTTAACGGAAGCAAGTCCACATCGTGCATAACTAAATAATCATAATCATGCCTCGTATAAAGAAATCCAACATTTATCAAGGAAGCTCTGTTGAATCTATAGCTATCTTTCTGCTGTATCACAAATATGTGAAAAGGAATATTTTGCTTGTTTAAAAAGCTGTACATATGTGGCACAAATTCTAGGAGCTCTTCAAATCTATCTCGGAAGGGTACTAGAAGTGCCAGTTTCTTCTTTGAAGACTCTTTTGATGATATGTGAAGTCTTTTTTGACTAGGTAATGCCGCTCTTTCTGTAACAATTGAGATTTTATGATAATGCTAAGAGATTTAAAAGGCGGGTCAAGTCAAATACGCAGGCAGTTCTCCGCAACTCGACGACAAAGCGCCTATTTTGCGTTAAAAGGCGGGTGTGGATGGTCAAGCTGGTAGTGAGTAGGGATCGACCTAGACATACTTTTCATGAACAAATTAATGTTGTTCTTAGGAAAGGTAAAGTCAAAAGTACAAGTCATGTTATTGATATAAAGAAAAGGGGAGATAGGGTACGTTCTCCCAGCGCTTACTCAACAACTGGCATGTGCAATTTGCTCAGTGTGAAGTTTGCACAGTGCAATATAATGAACAACAAAGATAGAAAGATGTACCTAAGACTGAAGTGCGACCCAGACAATAATATTATTTGCTCGTAAGACCTTACTTTACTGAACTACTTGGACCTAATGGGACCTAATTTGAGTATGCCATTTTCGAGAAGCCAGTACCTCATCTCCCCTTTTCTTTATATCAGGTAGTCATGTACAAAGAATGTCATGAATGTGGAAGAAGCTGAAGCCGCACCCCGGGAATAAGGCGTGACTGTGTATGTATGCACTAACCTATTACCCTAGGCAAAAATTGTTAAAACCCTTTACTGTAGGTATTGGAACACATGAGAAAAAGCAACAGGGGCAGACTATTCAAAAGATGGGTCAATGACATAAGAGATGTAGCAGACTTATTTATAGTTTTTACTCACCGTTTTGTATAGGTAAAGATGCTAAATAGCACCCCATAATAATGGTTATAACTAAACAAGTAACCAAACATTTTGAGCTTCGTATTCTGTAACCCATTACATTTAAACCACGGTACATTGGCGATTGTGTCGGGAACTAATGGTCGTGGCTGCACACACCATACTTTTCACCAGTTTTTTACGATTTCATTGATAAATATTAATTTCTCGGAATCTGAAGAATTCGTGAAATGAAATGATTGGCGATCAGACTCATTGGACTTAAGCTCCTTTTTGATCTGTGATCTGGACTCATTCATTTCGACTTTGACAGTTTAACGGTTGTCTATTTGACATTTCTATTGGTTAACACTGTCATCTTTCAATTGCTGTCAATTTCACAATTATTTTTATAAATAAATAACCATTAACCATACAGCTTGTGCATTTGCTAATATCAAAATGAAATTAAGTCTGACCATGGTCCACTGAGTTATTCCATGGGGTAGGCAGTGAATTAACTGGGGACCCAAGCCCAAGTACCTACTCAAAAGGTGTATTATCCTAATCCTATCCTAATCCTAATCCTAATCCTAATCCTAATCCTAATATATACTATTATAAAGGCGAAAGTTTGTAAGTATGGATGTATGTATGGATGTTTGTTACTCTTTCACGCCAAAACTACTGAACCGATTGGGCTGAAATTTGGTACGTAAGTAGCTTAGACCCTGGAATAACACATAGGGTACTTTTTATCCCGATATTCCCACGGGAACGAAGACTACGCGGGTGAAACCGCGGGTCACACCTAGTTTAGAAATAATTATGCAAAAATATGTCGCAAAACGTCTAACTATCATAAAACGTTTATTATAATATAGCAGAACGACTAATTAGCAAATCTAACAATTTTCAAGTACTACGCTAGGTTATTATAGGTAGTTAATATTAAAAATCGGTTATCGATACTTGATACCGTCAAAGCACATGACTAGCTAAATACCGCGCGCCATTTTTAAAAACAATTCTTTATGTGGGGGCGCTGGTATCACGAGGAAGGCATCAATTAGGCCCCTAAACGCAATCGCCACTAAATTTAGCCGTAGTTATTACGCTAAATATGTTTGAATTGCTAATTAATCGAGAAAATGGCCGCCACTCACGCCATGTGCGACCGGGTGGTCGCATGTGGTATGATATTAGTATACGTTTATTACTGACCACAATGGCTTTCAAATTAATATGTTATTGTTGCATTGTAGTATTGACGATTTAATTGTTATTTTAACGTATTTTATCGGTACCTTAAGATGTTTAATTAATAATTAGTTACGAAAAATTTCTCGGTGCCTCGGTGGGTTAGATTCCGAGGTCAGGCTAAATGTGTTATTACATTTTTCCATTAGGAATCTTCTCAATTATATTCTGGAGTCGCGAACTGTGCACGGTAGATGGCAATAGGCTGACTCCTTATTGTAAGGGACATAAAAATAACTGGCGAAGTGTGGGATTAAGGCCTGAGCCAGACCCTCGTCACTCCATACAATCGGCCGCGCGCAATATCTTACTACTAATACTATGTACAAAACATAACATAACATCAATAAATGTGTACGAGTGTTACTGCCTCGTTGAGTGCCTAGTGCCTGGTCGTAAGCGACGTCAAATGGCGGGGGCAGATCAGAGTCCCTTCTTTACGTAGTAATAGTTAATATTGCTTGCCTGAGCTCCGGGTATGTCCCTTTGGGAAATAGGCGCGATTTTATGTAAAAATTTTTCCTAAAACAGTACAAAGCGCGGAAAAGCAAGCGTAGCTCATTAGCGTGTCGTAGCACGCTACGCCGCGGTACTCGCTACGGCACTCGCTACGAGTGCTACGGCGTAGAGTTATGTACACAAAAGCAAAGAATAATAACTATTACTAACAAAAGTATGGAATCCATTCCACTCGCCGTTTGCAAAGACGCTAAAGGTCTATGCAGGAAACCTTAAATTAAGTACATAATTGGTACCAAAATCAAGTAATAAATCAAATGATTAATCAGATATCCTCTTAGAACTTAATTTACGGAAATATGTCAAAGAAAAAAAAAATTGTTCAGCTACGCGATTTCTAGCTTGATTTTAAAAAAACAACCTAGATTTGAGTTAAGTGCCTGATTAGCCACCCTAAGCGACATTATGAGTTGTTATCTACAACATTACAAAATAATGAGTTTAAATAGTATTCTTTCCTACCCTGTATCTGATAAATGTAAAAAATTGTATCGTTTGTATATAGATTATTTAGACTTAAGTAGAATAATATGAATTTTTTATAACATTTTTGTACTGGGCGATGTGGTCGCACAGCGACAAAAATTATGAGTTGTAGATAACAACTCATGACATTATATAATATTGTCAGTATTTCGACTCCACATATTTATGTCTATGGTTTATCCCCACTCAAAGCACGAAATGTCAATAATTAATATCAATTTAATACACACTAACACAAACACCAGTGTTGCCCACAGAGAAAACACAATTAATTACATAAAGTTATACCACCTAATTACCAGGTATGGTTGAACAGGCCTGAGAAGCCTCTGGCAGTTTACAAAAAAGAAAAATTATAATCAGTATACTAGGGTTGGACTTGACTTGACTTTGGTCTTGTCTGATATTTGGAAATTATAATATTATAGTCCATCAAATCTAAGAAGTACCGTTGACCCGTTTTTATTTATTGTTTGAACGATTAGATTTTGATTAAGAATAATACTTACCTAAAATTTATAATTTTATGATATTATTTATAATTTCATGGTTTTACCGCGAGGGTCATTGAAATTGTGTGGGTTTTAAATTTTAAGGCTCAAACCAACCACAGCGCACGAACGTGCGTTTACCTTCGCTTTTCATGAAAATGTATGTAATTGGGTCCACTGCAACCCAGGGACTCGCTGGCTGTGAATATGGTGCTTGCGTAGCTCAACCCTGTCAACGCCATGCACGCTGTGTACGCGGTACACCTTGGTACACGCGTGGCTTGCTCGAATATAGAGCTCGCGTAGCTCAACCCTGTCAACGCCATGCTCGCTGTATACGCGGTACACATTTGTACACGCGTGGCTTGCTCGAATATGGTGCTTGTCTCAACCCTGTCAACGCCATGCACGTTGTGTACGCGGTACACATTGGTACACGCGCGGCGTGATTAAATATGGTGCTCGCGTAGCTCAACCCTGTCAACGCCATGCAAGCTGTGTACGCAGTACACGTTGGTACACGCGTGGCTTGCTGGATATGGCGATCACGTAGCTCAACGCTGTGTACAATCGCCCGCGCGCAATAGCCTACTACTACGTAGACAACATTACGTGTGTACACGCGTCGAATGTATGCGTAAAGTACGGGCGGCCTGACTGACTCGCAGGCGACTTAAAATGGCGGGGGAGGTGAGTGTCACTTCTTTACTTAGTAATATTTGTTGTCTACCATAATGCACAAGACGTGACTGTATGTACTTAAGTGGATGTATATCGATAGTGTCACATCCCTATTCTACGCCCACGATACATCAACGTCACGTCGCAAACTCGAAGTTTCATCGCGACGACTCAGTTAAAAGTAATTAAGAATAAAAACACACGAGTCCGATTGTGGCGTTTGGGTGATACCATACAATTATATAAAGTATGGATCAATGAATTCCTACTATATTACAAAAGATGAAATAATACTGCAGGGCGATCTACTCATCAAACTATACTACTCACAAAAGAAAGAGTTGTGAAATTAAAAAAAATATATATAGACTTCCTTTACAAATTTACCGATCTGCTGATCGGTTCGATCGGATTATTTCTGTTCGGTTATCTGATAAAATAATATGGGTTATGGGAAGTGGATTTTTTTGCTAATTTTGCAATGCTTAGTTTTGAAAGTTGTTCAGTTTGACGAGTAGATACACCCCCTAGTGCACACATTAACACCTCTTTTTTTAGGTGTGAATGTGTATGGTGTTTCAGTTTTTCTTTTGAAGACTCCGTCCGCCTTGTTTCTAGGTTCATGGCTTCAGGTCTTTTTTCTTTGACATCTATAGTTGCAAGATTAGACTCGAGCATTGAAACTTAATAAAAAGCTTGTAAAAGTAAAAAGGGCAAAAGCGTTCTTACTGTTTATAGTGTGAAAGTAATTTATATCCCAACTAATAATTGTACCTTTCTTTGGTAGTAATTAAAGGAATTAACAAACAGAAATAAGTAGGGGTTTTGTTATTTATATAACCCGCGGGGAGGAGTTTTAATGAGCTATTGTTAACTTAGGTAAGTAACTTACAATTTTTTTTTAGTGGAATCTCTGAGCTTTACTAAAAAAAAGATGGTTAGGTTCCAGTGATTTAAAGAAAAGAGGAGATAGGGTAGGTTCTTTCAGCGCTTACTCAACAACTGGCAACCGAAGTGCGACCGAGACAAGAATTCTTTACTGACGTTCGTGGACTTAATGGCTCCTATGACCTAATTTGAGCTTTCAGCGCCTTACGAACTCAAAACCAAAACAAAAATTAAGAAGGAAGAAAAATACCTTTTTATTGTACTAAATTATTAGTAATAATTGCTTTACATATTAACTAGTGGTGCTCAAAATAACGATATTACAAGAGAGTAAAAACATATTAAGCCGACTACCTATTAACTGGCTATAAAAATAAATAAACGCACTTACGACATTGTCCATCTAAGTTCACGACCATTTCCAATCATAATTATAGTTTTTCGTCACCTGCTTATTATTTTACAACTCGCTTTAACGTATTTAATGAGAGTAAATGCTTATTAATACAAAGTTTATAACCTGATAATGTACCTACTTATTTATTTAATATCGGTCGTTCGATTATAAAAGTAATTAACTGAAGTTATTTGTGTTTTTATGTAATACGATCTGGCGTGGTAGTAATGAGTGAAGATTGTGGATGTAAGCTTTTTATAGGCAAACTTGTGTAAGAACGGCGGCTTTTTCCGCTCGCAATTATGATATATTGCTATTTAAATACTTAGATCTATTAAAATTTGAATTATTAATTGTGTAAGTTTTATATAAGTAATATGCTTGTGAAACAAAGTAAAGAATGGTATGTACTGCTAGGATTTAATCTACACTAGTTTAATGTGCTAATTGTAAATGTTATTTGAATAAAGATCTTTTAAAACAAAACAAATTATGATATATGGCAGTTTTATACCAAAACTTTGATGCCCTTTTTGGACCCATAAGAATGTTATTCTTTTTTAAATCCTTTTTTAGAAATAAGGTTCGATTCCCTGGTCTAGTTAAAATTGTTATTAGATTTTTCCGCTATGAATTTCTCAATAGCACCCTTGACTCTGGATTCGTAGACGTGTGATGACAATAGGCTCGCCCACTATTGCATCAGACTTAAAACATAACTTAAAATTGCGCCTTTTACCCAAAAGAATAATTTATTGGATTATTCCCGAAATCTCCACTGACTTTCCCCATTGATTAAAAATATTGGAGTTCACGAACATGAAAATTCATATTATAATTAGGTATTTAATATAGTATATTATAATATAAAAATAATACCTCTACTTGTGTAAATGGCAAAAACATTAACGTGTGAACCCATTGAAAAACTTCATATTTAAAACACTAGTTTAAAAAATCATACAAACAAGAATGTGAGTTAATAACCGAACACGGTGGTAAAACAAAGATCGTTAAAAACAAACAAAACCTCTTTTCTCATTAAAACAACGGAAGTGTAGCAGCAATTATAAAATATTAAATTATTCTCGGGCTCGGAGCGCGCGATCGCTCGTAAACGTCGTGTTTAACAAAATGGCCGACCATGTGTGGAGTTTATCGATATCGATAATGGAGTTTTCACATCATTATTGTTTAAGAAAGTATTATAGTTTTTGGTTTAATTTATTGAAGATAGATGTCGTTTTTTTGGTTTGCGCACCTAATACTACCCCTTAGAACTACTTTATTTATCGATAATTATTATGTTTTTGACTCCATAAGCTTATTACCCAGTAACAGTGTATTTGCTATACTTAGATCATTATTGCCATTACCGTATATTTTATTTTAGACAAGAACGTTCTTAAAACATATTTCCTCAAATTCTGTTACTTAGTTCATTAAAGTTGCGTGTACTTTAATAAGTACTAAGTTAACTATTGTTACTATTGTTAACGTATTTAACCTATTAAGGTTAAATACGTTAACAATAGTTTGTAATCAAATAAAACGAAAAGTAAATACTCGATTTGTTTTCCCGTAATATTAGCAGCGCTCCGTACGCGTTCACATCACACTCCATGGATGCTGAAGCTACACTTAATTAAGGTGCACGGATTGAAGTACACTTTAGTCGAGCAAAGTGAGTGTTCGGAACGTGAAATTTAGTACGTAGTACATTAATATCGTTGATTATGGCCGATTCTTTTATTAGGTTAAAGTCGGGACAGGTTTGTAACTCTTCAATTAAGTCATATTAATATAAGTACCTACTAAGGTATTTTAAACTTTCTTTTCTTCCAGTTGCACCTACTTACACTATAAGAATAAATAGGTACTATATCCTACCTAGGTACTTTATTTAAGCTTACACTACAAATACTTATTATACATAGGTATAATAAATATTTGTAGTGTAAGCTTAGATAAAGTATTTTAGTTTTATTTTCTATGTTTATTTGTTTATGATAGCATAAACAAGTAAACATAGAAAATAAAACCTATTCCAGATACCTTCTAGGAATTTGACACAATCCTATTAGAAAATTACCAAATCCGTGTTTTGTATTACCCTATTTCCTCCCTATTTCCTAGTGAAGTAACGTATGTCCCTGTCATTTTTCATATAAACCCTTAGATTTTTCATAGTGAACTTCCAAAAATCCCAGTTTTTCTCGCGTGATTGGACGTTTACTACAAAAAAATGTAGAGTTTTTATACAAAAATAAAATGATAGGGACATACTTTACTTCAACTTTAAAATATCAGGATATAAATATATCAAATAGGTATACTGTATTCGAAGGAAACAGGGGAATACAAAAAATCGATTTAGTAAATTTTCCATAGGATTGTGTCAAACTGCTAAAGAGGTTCTGTATCCTGTTAATATCTACAAAATTGTCAGCGGACATTATATCCATCTATTTTGGTTTAGTCACAATAATCGGTAACAGTCATTATTAGCATGCCCTGTGAACACTATTGGCATAGACTAATAAATACAATTTTTATATTTTGTTGATGTTTTTCTATGCTATTGGTGTTAAAATAAAGTAATGTACTCTTTAGTAATGTAGTCATTATTTTTCATGCGCTGTGAAAACTATTGGTGGTAGAATAAAGTTATGTACTAGGGGTTTGTAGTACTTATCAATATCTACCAAATAGTTAGCGGACATTTTATCCATCTATTTTGGTTTAATCACAATAATCGAAGGAGTCATTATTTTTCATGCACTGTGAACATTATTGGTGGTAGAATAAAATTATGTACTAGGGGTTTGTAGTACTTATCAATATCTACAAAATAGTCAGCGGACATTTTATCCATCTATTTTGGTTTAATCACAATTTAAAGGATTGTGCAAATATTCAATAAACATATTTTCATTTTCATTTTAGAGCCAGCATGCTGCTTACGAGGATGGACATTGAGTCCTCACACTGTCGTATTCGGTGTTTAACCAACATCGGTATATATTTTCTCTACTTAGGATTGTTAATTGATTGTTTCAAGACACGAAAAAGCTCACTTAATTAAGTTTTAAAATTAACCCAGATTTTTAATCTACCCTTCTTACCTTAAATAGTTAAAAGGTTAATTCTGTCTGCGCCCTTCAGACCAAAGTAATTAAGACGAGCGATTTATTAGAATTAGTAACTAGCTGTTTGGAATTAGAACCGACATGGCATATTATAGATATATATGATATTTATCTTATGCGATATAAATTATGTTATTTATATTTTAGGTATAATAAGTATATTATTATGTATACATAAATATATATAGTTTAGTATAATATTTTTGTAGTGGTAGGCCTCTTTTGCAGGGGGCCGCCTGGGGAAGTACCACACCTTTGCCAGTTATTCATCCGCCAAGCAGTAAAGTGCAAACATTACTGTGTTTCGGTTTGAAGGGCAATGTTACCAGCGAAATTACTGGGCATGACGAGTTTCAACAATTAATAACTCAGAGTGACAGGCGCAGTGCAGTGCCGCGCAGTATTTTGAATTTTAAACACTGGGTGGCACTGTGTCTGATATGGGCAATCATGATGCTTACCATCAGGCATCTGATTTGCTCGTCTTGTTACTTACTATCATAAAAAAAAAAATGTTACCAGCAAAATTACTGGCCATGATGAGATTCAACAACTCATATCTCAGGGTGACAGGCGCAGTGCAGTGCCGCGCAGAATTTTGAATTTTAAAACACTGAGTGGCACTGTGTCTGATATGGGCAATCATGTTGCTTACCATCAGGCACCTGATTTGCTCGTCTTGTCACTCACTATCATAAAAAAAAAATTCAAGCTGCTTCTCTTTCTATCGCGTATTTCTCTATCTGTTCTCTCTGTCTAGGCCATAGAAATTGTACCGTCCAGACGGACACCCCGGCTACTTGTAGCTTCAGCGGAGTGTCCCAGGTCTGGTAGGGGGCAGTCGTTAGCTCATGTCGGAAGCCTTATAGGAATTTTGGCGACCTGAAACCCTGACATTAAGGCTATAGGTTAACCACATAAGGGAGCGTTCAAGTATTACGTAACGCAATTTTTGAAGATTTTTGACCCCCCCTCCCCCCACTGTAACGCACCGTAACGTTTTTCTGTACCCCTCCCCCCCTCTCTAAACGTTACGTAACACTCAAGTGATCATTTTTACCCTGGTCGCAAAAAGTTATGTTATAGTTTTTATTCTTGGTATAGTTTTAATTGTCTTATAATAAAACAATAGATTTTTAATTCGCAACACCTGCGTATTTTTAGTTTTAATTCCCTAATTTTTTATATAAAAAAAGAAATAATGTTACGTAACGTGTTGTAAGAAAGACCCCCTCTCGCCCCTGTAACGCATCGTAACGTTTTACGAGACCCCCCCGCCCCCCCAAATTGCGTTACGTAATACTTGAACGCTCCCTAACACATTATAGTTTTACTTGAGCTGTGTAATTGGGAAAACAGTTTAATTTGAGCTGTCAATTTAAATAATCTAATCCCACTAATATTATAAATGCAAAAGTTTGTGAGGATGGATGGATGTTTGTTACTCTTTCACGCTAAAACTACTGAATCAATTCGGCTAGAATTCGGTATGTAGATAGTTTAGCAACAACATACACTCACGCCTTTTTCCCGAAGGGGTAGGCAGAGGTGTGTACCCAGGACTCAGTCCCATAGTAGATACCACCCACATTTCGCCGGTATGTTATTTGGTCCCATGTAATAGGGGGCGAGCCTATTGCCATCTACCGGGCACAGTTCCAGACTCCAGGCAGTTATTGAGATAATTCCTAATGGAGAAACTCAATATTTAACACTTTGCCTGACCTGGGAATCGAACCCGGGATAGATAGATAGTTTAGACCCTGGAATAACACATCGGGTACTTTTTATTCCAATATTCTCACGAGAACGATGACTAGGCGGGTGGAACCGCGGGGCACAGCTAGTTCAATTATATTTTTTAAGTAATCTACGAGAACCTTGTCTCTTTAAAGACTAAAAAGTGAAAAAAAATGTCCTTTCCGAAGAAAATCCATTTATTTTTCATACATAATATTGTATATTTGTATCTTACCTAACTACTTATTATTATGTCTTTTTCTATTTTAAATAGCTACGTTATTATGTCAGAAAATATTTTACTAAGTATGAGAGTTGCGCCTCAAATTAAAAAGTTATCGATTAAAATAGTTCAAATTAAGAGCCAATCGAAATTCGCTCACTAATTTGTCTGGAAGGGACCGCCCGCGTAGGCCGCACGCGCGATTCCAAACAAAGGCTTTTTATGATCGATTCCGCTAGAGATGTCCTCGTATCGATAAAATATCAATAGTGGTGACAGTAACGAATAATTGTTTCTATGTTTATATGACAATCAATTTTTTTTATACTATAGTATATTTAGACAAGAGTATGTTCTCGTGTAGATTAAATTTGGGAGATCTATCTAGTAAAAGTGCACTTCACTGGTTACGTTTTTAAGCCCCCATGTACATATACATGGGCCTATTGTCTTCTACCAATTACAGTTCTAGACTCCAGACTGTCATCCAGAATCCATAAAATTCTTACCTAATGGAAAATCCAATAACACTTTTTGTCTGACCTGGGGATCGAACCACCTCTTGATCGGCTGTAGCACATGTAAACTACTATGCCACCGAGGCAGTAGTGTGTATCAATCTTAAGAACAATGCAAACTACTTAATATTTTTAGAAAGAAATACACTTTGAAATTATTTAGACCAGCCCGGTAGCACAGTGAGCAGGGGAAACGAAGTTCCAGGGGGTTAGAGCGAGACAGCAGATGCTAATTGTTCGAGCGCGAAAGAGAGAAAAAAAAGGGTATAACTAGTTATCCCCGTGCAATGCTAGACGGGCAGAGAGGATCTAAATATTATTTTAAACCTAACATAAACAAATATTTAAAGAATAGAACAAAAGTACAAGAACAGAAGAAAAAAGCAAATTATTAATCAATGCGTATCGATAGAATTAGGTGCGGCGATAAGTGAATGACAGCAATAAATAGTCCGGTTTCAATTTAAAAGATTTTCATCAATAAAATAACAAATTGCTTTAGACAAAATCTTGTATGACATAATGCCTATTGTTTATACCTTGATCTATTAATTATATTATTAAAGATATGATTATTTTTTTCTTGTGATATAAACAAACGAATATACTTATTAATCTCTGTGACAATGGATGAGTGGGTGTTATCAACAAGTTTCATGTGCGTTCTTCTTGTAGAGGTATATTTCCGAACGCACGGTAGATTTTTTACTAGTTTGATATTACTGATATTGTTTATTGACGTTTAAAAATGTCTTTTTAACACTTATTTAAATAAATTTTATTTGAGTTTGAGTTTATGTAACAATTATATGAATAGAACTTCTGATAGGAATTTGAAATGTAAGTAGTTATGTGAGGAAGAGGCGTCCTAAGAAGACCTGGACGCACATTAGGATATGCGTGAAAATGAAGTGAGTGCAAAGATAACGGATGATAGACTGGAATAGCGAAAGAAGACGAGCTGTGCCGACCCTACCTAGGGTGAGATAAGGACAGGAAGATTGTGACTTATTTAATTAATTGGTTATATTATAATAATAATAATATAGAAGGACAATTTCCACACACGGTCATTTGGTTCCAAACTAGGCTAGAAGCCTGTACTATGGTAACCAAATGACTGATATACATTATATAAGCCAATAACACCTAGATACAGATCAAACAGACATGTTCATGCACACAAATGTTAGACCTGGCCGGGGATCGAACCCGGGGCCTGCGGCACAGAAATCAGAGTTACTACCATCTGAGCCATCGAGGCTGTCAATTCATAATTAATTTGTCATTATGCGACAAAGTATGACTATAATTTATTAGTGATATATTATATAAAATCCTAAATGATTCACTGACTGATATGCATCGCAGATCCCAAACCACTGAACCTAGGGACTTGAAATTCGGAATGTAGGTTCTTTTCGTTGTATGGACGTGTGTTAAGAAAGGATTTATGAAAATTCACATTCAAAGGGTTCAAAAAGAGCGTCAAAGTTTTGGTATAAAAATGTCATGTTTCGTAATTGCGGGCGGGCAAAGCCGGTTTGTTTACACTAGTATTATCATAAAATTAAATTAATTAGATGTAGATGTAGATTTTTATTGATAAAAAATAATTTTATATGTCAATGATCTTAATATGTTGTTGACTGCCTCGGTGGCGTAGAGGGCGCATGCTCGACTGCCAATCAAGAGGTCCCGGGTTCGATCCCCGGGTCAGGCAAGTGTTAAATATTGGATTTTTCCATTAGGAATTATCTCAATAACTGCCTGGAGTCTGGAACTGTGCCCGGTAGATGGCAATAGGCTCGCCCCCTATTACATGGGACCAATAACATAGTGGCGAAATGTGGGTGTATCTACTATGGGACTGAGTCCTGGGTACACCTCTGCCTACCCCTTCGGGAAAAAGGCGTGAATGTATGTTATGTTATGATCTTAATAATAAATAAATTAAAAGCATAAAAACATTTTTAAAAAAAGCTTTTAACTACTCCACCATCGTGGATGGTCCGCCATATTGGATTTAGAATGACGCCAAATTATTTTTCGAGCTACTCTCAACAAGCCCTTTCATTTCATATCCATATTGTAGAAATGCATTAAAAATAATTATTCCGCCATCTTGGATGGTCCGCCATATTGGATTTAGAATGATGTCACACACCATATCGTGCATTGTCATCCAAACTAAACGTGTATACAAAATTTCAGCTCAATCGGTTGAAGATATCTACTTCAAAATTGAGTTCAAAGATTTCACCCGAACAAACATACTTACATACATTGCAAGTTAAATAAAAGCTTTTAAAATACAATAAAATAAATTAATTACATAATATGGTAAATTACAATAAAATAAAATAAATTGCGCTGCTTAGCAACCTTTTCATGGAAAATTTAAAAGTTTAAAAGTATTTCGGTTATTGCTAACTACTTTGTTACTTTATGCGCCATTAAGGTTGACAATAAATTAATTTTATTTTAAAGTTTTGAATTTTTATGAATTTGTTAAAAAGTTTTATCCTCAAAACGTTAACTCGGTAATGTCAATAAATATCTTCTGTTATCTTGTATTTATTTTACACCAAATTTATGTGGAGTACTCAGCTATCGATAACTTGTTAAGCACATCCCTAAAAGCTCGATAAAACCGGGTACAATATTAAATCGGTTTAATGCTAAAATACTGTAACAGAGCTCATTACATTATGAAACTTGAGCTAACAGAAAATACAAACGTTATGGGAACCGTTTTTGAGATTAAATCGATTTCTTATGCGACCTAACTCGATATAATTTATGTACCTACTTACTTGGCTGGATTCATCCAAAATTATACAAGGAAAGGTGTAGACTGCCTCGGTGGCGTAGGTGCAGGCTCGACTGCCGATCATTAGGTCCCGGGTTTGATCCCCTGGTAAGGCAGTGTTAGGATTTTTCCATTAAGAATTATCTCTTTAACAGCCTGTAGTCTGGAACTGTGCCCGGTATATGGCAATAGCATCGCTCCCTATTACATGGGACCAATAACATACTGGCGAAATGTGGGTGTACCCACTATGGAACTGAGTCCTGGGTACATCTCTACCTACCTTTTTGGGAAAGCGTGATTGTATGTTATTTAAGTCAGTTAAACTGACGGTCAAACTGAACTGTAACTTAACACCTTTTTCCCGAAGGGTTAAGCAGAGGTGTCCAGGATCGTAGAAGGTTTTATTTACACTTAGAAATAAGCAATCTGTACCTAATTCCCAGGAACTTTGTCGTTTCGACCTGGCAACACCAGCTACCGAAAAGGTTTTATTACGTTACACTATAGGTACTTTATATAGGTAGGTCTACTCTATGGTTAGTGGTTTGGTATTCTAATGCGATCACGATGCTAACCGCGCCTTGGGTTACCAAGTCGAGATAATAAGCGCCTTTATCACCTCGAATTTATACCAATAGGCAGCTAGGTTGTGTCTAAATAGGACACAATCCTATGGAAAATTTACTAAATCGATGTTTTGTATTCCCCTGTTTCCTCCGAATACAGTAAACCTATTTGATATGTTTATATCCTAATATTTTAAAGTTGAAGTAAAGTATGTCCATATCATTTTATTTTTGTTTATAAACTACGTTTTTTTGTAGTGAATTACGCGATTAAAACTGAGATTTTTGAAAGTTCACTATGGAAAAACCAAGGATTTATAAGAAAAATTAAAACGACAGGGACATAGGTTACTTCACTATAAAAATATCAGGATATAAATTTATAGAATGGAATATAAATTCCATAGGATTGTGTTAAATTGCTAAGAGGTCTCTTGCCTGTTAAAGAAGGGTACGTTCTCTCAGCGCTTACTCAACAACTGGCACGTGTAATTTGCTCAGTGTGAAGTTTGCACAGTGACATAATAATGAACAACAAATGAATGAATGAATGAATGAAAAGTTTATTTGCGTAAATACAGGTGCGAATAAGATCTTATAAAATCTTATAAAAAAATATCTTATATCTATAAAAATCTTATAAAAAATTAAAATTTATAAATTAATAAAATCAAAATTGAAACAAATAAATCTAAAATTAAAAATTAAAATAGTCGTCTATTGAGTAAAACATCTGTCACATAGCCATTTAAATATTTTGTTATAAAATTCATTTTCATTTAATTTACTATATTCCATTGGTAATTTATTATATATTTTAGTTGCCATTTTGTAGCAATTTCTGTTGCACATTTCCAATCTGTACCTAGGCTCTATTAATGGTTTCTGAGTTACTTTTCTTTTTGCTGTCGCTAAGTGGTCTTTTTCAAATAAATTCAGATTATTTCGTACGAATATTAACATTTCAAATATGTACAGAGATGGTAGAGAGAGTAGAGCATGTTTTATGAACAACGGTCGACAGGAGTCTGTCCACTTACAGTTAAATACAGTTCTAATGCATTTTTTTGTGCTACAAAAACTCTTTGTAAGTCTGTTGAATTTCCCCACATTATAATGCCGTATCTTAAAATGGAGCACACGTGACTATGATACACAGTTATAGCTGTTTCTATGTTTGTACGTTTCCTTATCTTCCTTAGCGCAAAAACAATTACAATATGTATCTAATTTAATTCCTAAAAATTTGATGTCATTTACAAGTTTAATGTCAGCATTATCATATTTTATGTCAATTATATCATTTTTATTCTTATTATTATATGTCATAAATTTCATAAATTTAATCTTGCTTGTATTAATTTTTATATTATTTGAATTTAACCAATTTACAATATCACTAAGCGCTTTATTAGCTACCATCTTAACACACTCTGGAGTCTTTTCTCTAATCAAAACGGTCGTATCATCTGCAAAGAGAACAGTATACTGATCCGTAGATTTAGGTAGTTCATTGACATAAATAATAAACAATATTGGGCCTAAAACACGCCCTTGTGGAACTCCATATCGATTTTCTTTATATTCTGACTTATATGTTATCTGTGTCTTGGTTTCGTAGCACATTTTTTTTTATTTCTGTACATTGCATCCGTCCTTTTAGATAGGTTTCAAACCACGTATATGCTGGTCCTCTGATGCCATAATGCTCTAGTTTTCTTAAGAGTCTGTCGTGACATACCGTGTCGAAAGCTTTGCTCATGCCTAGAAATATAGCGACAGGTAGCTCTTTTCTATCAATTGCGTCTAAAATTTCTTTAACTAATTAAAAGCATGCTATCGTTGTTGATTTGCCTTTTATGAAGCCATTTTGTTGTTCGCTGAGTATATTTTGTCCTTCTAAAAATTTCATAATTCTATTACAAATAAAAAAACCTTTTCAAAAATTTTCGACAAAATAGGCACTAAGGTGATAGGCCTGTAATTACCGGTATCTAGTTTATCTCCCTTCTTGAATAGTGGTTTGACTATGGAAAATTTCAGCCTTTCTGGAAATATACCATTTTCTAGGGATAGATTAATTATATGTGTTAGTGGTTCAATAAGGTGACATATAATTTGTTTTATTAATTTAGTATTGATTTCATCAAATCCAGCTGAATAAGTATTACGCAAAATCATTGTAATTTTTTAAATTTCTCAGTGAGTTACTGGTTCCAGATAGATTGAGTTAGCTAACCGTTTCATCACATCATTCGCTTTATTTCTTTCATTTGTTTCTGGTTTTGCAATATTAATGAAAAAGTCATTAAAGCATGTTGCAATGTCGTTTCCAGTCTTCAAAATATTTTCTCTGTCTTTTATCTCTTTTATTTCATTTTGTTTGTAGTTTCTTTGTAATGTGTTGTTTACTACTTTCCATGTTGCTTTGCATTTATTATCTGAGTTATCTATATAATTTTTATTCTTATTTTTTTGTACATTGATAACACATTTCTTTAGTAGTTTACTGTAGTTTTTATATGTCGATTTATTAATGTGTGTTTTGTTTAAGTGGTTTAAGTAATATTTATATTGCAATGCTCTTTTATTTATAAATGATCTTTTAAGACCCTTAGTAACCCATTTAGTATGTGTTGAATTCTTATTTATTTTGACTTTTATTAATGGAAAAGATAGAATGACGTACCTGAGACCGAAGTGCGACCGAGACAACAATATTAATCGCTCGTACGACCTTACTTTACCGACGTACGTGGACCTAATGGGACCTAATTTGAGCTTACCATTTTCTAGAAGCCAGTACCTCATCTCCCCTTTTCATTATATCAATACATTTCAGGTAACACTGGTCTACAGTGGTTTTGTTGCACTAGATATGAAAATGATTTTGGGTCTATTATTGCACACAATTCATGAAACAATCTATGATTTTGTAAGATATGCTATGATTTGTTTTTAATCTTTATTTTTATTTTACATTACAAAAATCAAATAATGAAATAACAGATATATTTACAATGTCAGTTATGTTTTGAGAAATTAGGATACATCGAAGTAAATAAAGAGGAATATGTCGAAAATATATTTTTTATTTCCATGAAACGCCTTTTATGAGCTTATCTTTTATAATTTTTTAAGGGACAATCTGTTTTCAAAGACCTAATTGTTCAAAATATAAGATATGCAAAAAATATCAAAATACGAGCACATTGATAACTTTCATGAATATATTTCTAATCTGGGCAATTGAAAACGTAAAAATTTGCGATGATAATATCCAGGGCAACAAAAAAGTTTTTTTTTGTAGAGCTGTGATTTATTATTTTCCCCTTAAAATAAATGACAAACAAAAAAAATTATAGCGGGAAATAAGTTCAAAAAAGATCTAAAAGTAAAATAACTAGGCATATCTACTGTGTTATACATAAGTTTTCAACGGCCTGCGGGTTAAAAGGATTCAAGTCCTTCTCAAAAGTGATTCTGATGGAACATGGGACCTTATTTCCATAAGTAGCTATCGAATTGAAAACCTTTTTCTCCTTTTCTGAAGTAATGTTTTGAAGAGCAGAAAACATTTAGGTTCGCTTTTATCAACTTTTATGTGCGCATTATAAGGGCAGCAGAAGCTAAAATCCGTTGCGGTGACATTTCCATTGGCCTATTTTATATTATTTATAGTTTATAGGGTAAGTATACGTAAATGTCATACGAAACATTTTCCGCGTCATATCGGCAACCGCATCGAAGAAGGTTGTAACATTAATTGTATAACTTTTCAGAATAAACATTAAAGCGATGACGGCTCCTTTTACAATGCGGGTGGTAATATTTTTCATTTCTAGATTTATCTTATTATTTACATAGAATGTGAAATGCAAGGAAACCTTCCTTTACTATACAAATTCAGTAAATTATTTTGTAAGACTTTTCATTTCAAATAGAATAGAATAGAAAACTCTTTATTGGTATCATAATAAGTATAACAGAAAACAACAAAATCAAAAATTAAACTAACTAAACGTGTAACAATTGGCAGTAATAAGAGAATTAAAACATTTAAAACTGGAAATATGTAAATAAAAGTAAATAAATACCTTTATGAATTAAACAATTTGTTTGAATGTAATGTTTATTAAACAAAAATCAATCACATCATCGTCCGACTCCAACCATAACGGTTTTAATTAAAAAATCAACTATTTACCAACACACAGTTTAGTTTATAATGGCGTAAAATTTGCGTGAAATTCAATCTTTATCGTGTTTCATTAAAATTTAATTCAACATTATGAAACAATGTCAACTGATTATTTTACCAACGATAAAGATAATAATAATTCAAGCTGAAACGCGACCGAGAGAAGTTGATTCGTTCAATCGCTTTCGAGAATTGCTGAAAAATGTTTGCTTATCGCGACATTAAGCCAATAAAGCATCGCAGTTAATTAAAAGTATTACCGCGAGCTGCGAGCGTGCGCCACCAAACTATCCCAAAACGAGCAAGTCCGGCCGTTCTACCCTCTCCGTCGACGCCTTAATTGAATCATAACCAGCCAAATTCAAAAGCTCAACCTGTCGCCTGTTCAGGACAACACATACGTAACACGCCAAATGGACGGTTAAATCACAAGCTCCTCGGTTATCCGCCCACTACGAAAGCGCTCCTAATTCGAACAACACCTTCGTTATCACCCTCTACCAATGAGAGAACAGATTGCCGGCTAAAGATCGCGGCTTTAAGTGTGAGCGACACCCAACGGGGGACTTGAACCAATAGCAACGTCGGAGTCCATACTAGTTATTTTTTAACCGGTCGTTGGGTACGGACGGAGGACTCATTCGGCCGCGCGCCGCCTTGGCGTTCGTATCGCGCGTCACGATGGATTGTGCTCTGTGATATTATGTGATTTGGTGATTTTTGTGGACCCGCTGTGTGTGAAAGCATGATGCCTCTCGCACCGACCCCTGTGGTGGCGGTGCCATCGAAGCCGAAGATAGGATTTAGTATAGACAGTATAGTTGGTGCAGAGCGGTCGAAGCAAGCATCTCCTCCGCTGGCGAGTCCTGGTTCTCCTTCTCCTGTGGCATCGCCTAGAACTCCTAGAAGTCCGTCTCCTCGTCCGTTGTTGAGGCCGAGTGCGCTGCCGGCGGTTTTCCCTTCTCCTGAACTGAAAAGGCTGCCTTATTTAGAGGCTCAAAGTCATCATCATCAGTTCTTGGCGCACTTTCAAGGGGCTGCATTGGCGGCAGCTTTAGCACATCAACAGCAAGGTTTCGGAGGACCACTTCCTCCTCACCCACCTCCACATCCAGCCGCACCTGTGCCGCGAGAGTCGTATCAACTCTACCCCTGGCTTATCAATAGGCATGGAAGGATATTCCCGCACAGGTTTCCTGGAGGTTAGTAATTAGTATCTAAAAATACCCATACTGCACAGAGATTTTCCATGCTCATATACCCCCTGTATGTAACAATTCACCCGCTG
This sequence comes from Hemistola chrysoprasaria, assembly GCA_947063395.1. NCBI lineage: Eukaryota > Metazoa > Arthropoda > Insecta > Lepidoptera > Geometridae > Hemistola > Hemistola chrysoprasaria. The sequence goes on from OX346730.1 coordinate 9,500,168, forward strand.
TAAATTTTTCCAAAAAATAAATATATCCATGAAATGGTATGCAATAATTGCGTTTTCTGAAATAACTGCACTATGCCTTAGGAAGACCGACTGGTAAATTTTATTCCAGATTGGAAAATAAACCTAGGCCTATTTACACGCAAATAAGGATTTAAACAAATAAATGTAGAGTTTATAAACATTGATATAGTTAAAATGTTAAAGATTTTGTTCCTAATAGTTGACGGCGCAAGATAAATTATTTATTTATTTATTAGTTGTTATCGGCTTAGTGGGCCTTCCATTATTAGAAAAATAGTGAGTTCGAAGCTATCACGGCCGAATGCCGAAGTGTTAAAGAAATCGGCCGTGCCCGCCGAGTAAATGCTGATAATATCAAATGCATAAATGTAATTAAACGATAACATTATTAAACAATAATGATAAATAACTGATATATAAATAAAATGATGATAAAACAAATGACAGGAACAAATGTCAAAATCATCAAATGTCATAATAAAACAATAATTCTACTTATAGATCTCGAACAATAATAGGTACTTATATTTGTCAATGAAACTTTAAATAGGTACCTACTTAAGTTTCGAAAAGCATTCGTCGTATATACTTATCTATGTATACCTGCTTACTTACTATGATGTGCAATAATGCTCGTGAATATTCAGTTTTTTTTGTTAATGAACCTACTTTCAGGCTTCTAACTTATCCACATAGTTTGATGTTTCTGTTGCCATCTGAACTATTACTTTTTATAGTATCTATACGAAATTATATTATATGTAAATGTTATAATAATTAATGTCTTTCAACCGTCCTAGTTTTGTATAAACCTACTTGCAATTATGTTGCATATCTCTTAGGTATATTTATATTATGATAAATAAATAACAAATATTTACTAATTGGTTTATAGTTGCTTTGCGATATGTAGGCTGAATCGATTAAAAAATAAATGGGACAGCTCTACGAAACTTCAGCGTTTTTTTTAATTGGATTATATAATCAGTGATACTAACTCTACGACACTTTGCGTCGGCGCTATTTCTTTATATTTATTTTAAAATGGCAACACATATAATAGGTACCAACATACAAAATTGCAAGTAGCATGAAGTATTCTTGTGACGACGTCTATTATTGAAATTTAATTATTTAAACAATGGTCTTTTTCACACTAAATAAATAATCACATAAGCTGTTATATTAAATAGGTAGTTGATAGGTTATAAATACTTACCTTTAATATCTTAATCAAATAGGTACCTACATTAACCGTTATTTTTATATGTTTGCTTCCTAAATAAAAAAAATACAGGAGCAAATAAGAAAAATAAATAAGTAGGTAGGTACGCTCAATTTTATATTCAGTTTTATAGAATTATAAACTACCTATATATTACTACTAAACTAGCAGTGATGCGCGGTTTAACCCGCACAGTAAGCGTTCCCAAAGGAATATCAGAAAAAATGGTGGTGTTATTCCTTGCTGTTATTCCACGGTCTAAGCTATCATCAACCAAATTGGTTTAGTACTTACTTTTGGCGTTAAGAAGTAACAAACATACACACACACACCGACAAACTTTCGCGATAGATTAAGAGGATTATGCGTTATTATTTTGGTAGGGATACTTTAGTGCATCTGTCCTCTTACCAAAATAAAATATCGTTAAATATTAATAGCTTGATAACGCTACCCATAAAAGAGCAGCGTAAAAAACTAAAACGGAGTAACTCTTAAAATAATCATTTAAATGATTTAAGAGATAACATCGTGTCATCGCGTGTCTAAAGAGCTCTCGAATTAACTTGACAAAAAAAACGTAGTAGCTTATCTCTAAACATGCGTACATTATGATAAAAAACCCGTTGAAAGTTGTGTTACAGTTCAAAAGATTTTTTAAAAGAAATACGTTGTTTTAAAACTTAATGGTCGAAAAGTTGAAACTGGTTTTAATTTTCTTTTATTTCTCAAAAATTAGTTCAACTTTGTATTCATATAATGTATTTTTATGTACGTAGGGTTGTTCCGTATTCATCCTATGACGTTTCATCCCATTTTTTTTTTCCCAATTCATCCCATTTCTATTCCTTATTCATTCATTATATCAATTGTTAGATTTATTTATTCCTTGAAACTTACTATACTTTTGCTTTCAACCGGACAATAGCAAACCCAAATAGAGATGTGTTTATTTTTTATTTTGTTTTCGTATCGATTTTTATTACATTATTTATTATTTTTATTACATACCTACTGCAACCCGCCCCGGCTTCGCACGGGTGCAATGCTTATAGTATAAATATACTACTTCTGTAGTATAAATTTTTTACTACAGAATGTAAAGAAATTCTGTATGGGATATACTTAGTTCCATTTGGGAGATCTTTTTCAAGTCCGTCCAATTCTGGCATCCAGTCGGCATAAACAAATGTATTCACCAAACTTGTCTGACGAGTACCTACCTATATGTACCTATGTATCTACAGACCGACACATCTACGAAGTACCTACCGTTTGAAGTTTCATCTTTTCAAAAAGAAAAAAAATTGTATATAGGCCTAACTCACACATTTCAATAACGAAGTAAAACCATGGAATTATGAATTTTGTCGCAAGATTTACAAGTGTCAAATCATTCAAGCAAGGCAAAACAAAAACTGTCAAACGGACCTTCTTAGATTAGCTGGGCTGTAGTTAGGGTTTGCAATCGATTTTTTTTATATCAATTTATAATGGTGTCGGTCGTATTCCTACCTAAGTTTTAATTGTTTTTTTAAAGTTATTTGTTTCTCTATGTTTAAAAAACATAAAAAAAAACATTGGCTGGAGGCAACTTAGGAACCAATCGCGTTAACAGATAATAAGTTAATTTGTGAATCTTTCATTTTGAGCCGAGAAAAAATACGGTTCAGCAAAAATAGTTTTTTATAAACAATTTTTGTCAAATATTTTTTTATTGATTATCAAATTTCTTCGTTGTTTGTATATGTAGGTACAAAAATAACCCTTCTTACTTAAAAGTCTACCTAGGTTAATAATAAATCAGGTTAGCAAAACTAATCCTAAGAAAACTTAACGTTATTTTTTTAAGCTTTCGACGGCACGCTTTTTGCGGAATACCCAAATTGGTTTATTTTTAAGCTGCTTGAGTTTTTTTAGCTATTTGCCGTTAACGGAACGCATCCTTGTAAAACTTAAAAAAGGAAAAGATGATCGCTAATCCCACATCGGAAGAACAAAACGTTTTCTTTTCGATTTTTAAAAATCCGATTTCTGTTATATTTTAAACCAAAGAGTATTGCAGATTAGAGGATTTTAAACTTTCAAAGTTTGTTTGTATTTAAATAGATACCCATAGTTTTTTTTTTAATGGTTAACAGTTCCGTTATTTATAGAAAGGTGTTCCTGGTACAATAATGTAGCAAGTATATTGTACCAGATTCTAACTGCAACCGATTAAAAAATAAAAATTAACTGGCTGATTCATCCCACATGCCTCATACTCGTACTTACGACCCATTTGGGATGAGTTACCGAAAAACGAAATTGATGAGATTAAATCTAAGGTTTTAAACATAAACATAACATAAAATCACGCTTTTGGCCCGAAGGGGTAGACAGAGGTGTACTCAGTCCCATAGTAGGTACTCCCACATTTCGCCAGTAAGTTATTGGTCTCATGTAATAGGGGGCAAGCCTATTGCGATCTACCGGGCACAGTTCCAGACTCCAGGCCGTCATTGAAATAATTCTGAAAAATCCAATATTTCACACTTTGGTTGTCCTGGGCATCGAACCCGGGACCTCATGATCGGCAGTAGAGCTTGCTCCCACTACCTACGCCACCGAGGCAGACTCGTCTAAGGTCATCATCATCTTATCATCATCATCATCATCATCAGGATCATCTTAGGCGTATTCCTATACAAAATGTACACCTATTCCCATCACATGCGCCATCCTTACAAGGTTGAAATTCCACTTAATCGTACCAAACGCCACGCGGCTACTTTCATCCCGAGGACCGCTAAGGAGTGGAATTCTTTACCGGCGTATGTCTTCCCACTTGAATATAATCTTGGGGTCTTCAAGAGAAGAGTGAATAATTATCTTCTAGGAAAGCGTGCTCCATCTTAGGCCTCATCTTCACTTTCCATCAGGTGAGATTGGGGTCAAACGCAGACCTATTTAATATTAAAAAAAAAAACATACAAAGACACCACATCTTAATTCCTCAGTAGAAGAAAGCGATTCAACGTCATTGCTTAATTCTCAAGAAATCCAAAATACTAGAAAAGTACAGTCGACATAAACAATCGACAAAATTACGACTTTTCAAAATCGTATGTCATTTGTCGCATTTTTGCTAATAAAGTGCCAGTATGAAGATGGTATAAATGAAATTTAAAACACATCACTTTATTTTATAAAATCCTAAATGAGTCACTGACTGACATGCAACGCAGAGCCCAAACCACTGATCCTAGAGACTTGAAACTTGGCATGTAGGTTCTTTACATAATTTTTTTTGCTAAGAAAGGATTTTTGAAAATTCACATTCTAAGGAGTCCAAAAAGAGCGTCAGAGATTTGGTATAAAACTTCCATGTTTGTAATTACGAGCGGGTAAAGCCACTTTGTTTACATTATTTAATTTAAAGTGTCCGTAGTTAAAATATTAGCAGCATTATCAATCAAATCTCGAGTCCTTGGGTTCAATTCTCATTGATAATGAAGACTTATCGTCTGGGCGCTTTACGCCGTGCTTCGAATGGCTTGTAAAACTGTAGGTCCCGGCTGTTTCTTATAAGATATGTAGGGGGTAGTCGTTAGTTCATGTCGGAGGCTGCGTAGGAATCTTAGCGACTTGAAACTCTGACATTTGGCTATGCGTTGACCTCACAACCCATATTAATGACTCGAGTAGTGTAATTGGGGAAGCTATTCCTTCAGCTGTTAGAGTATTAATTACACTTATTAATTTATTTGTTATATCTACAAAATCCAATTAAAAAAGCTCACGTTAATTAAAGCGTACCGTTATCACGTATCAAGTAATAAAACAGTTATTTTGAAGACTGTATCTTTGACTTAAAGACCTCGTTTCATAATTATGTATCATACGATACCCTCTGACATGTTACTAAGTTGCTATCTCCCCATTAGTCGTAATTAAAACTTTGATAACATAATTATGATAATAATTGTGCTTTATTACTTGATTTGTTTAACTCATTATAATATGCAAGTGTTGTATTAAGTATAAATTATTATTAATCTTGTTTTAAAAACCAAATGGAAATCTCTTACGATATTTTTTTGAATGTCAATATCAACTTGAGTTTCTTTATATTGCTACCAACATTGAAAAAAAAAAAACTTTTCAAAGATGTAATTTTTCGTTCCGTTCATATTATTTTTACCTCTAGCTAAAAAGGCAGCTGTAGCTAGAGGTACCTTTTTAGCTCTTATCTATTCTAATCATAAGACCGCTGCCAGAGGTAAAATAACTGATTATAGAGCGGCAATTTTTTTTCATAGAAAATCCAATTCTGTATTACTCTATGATGATACCAACTGAATAAAAAGAAATTCGATATTATAAACCAGTGGCACCAACCGTCGACCCTATAAGCTGCAATTTCGCGCCATTATCAGTGTCAACAAAAAACCAATCCAATAATTTGTCCCCCATTCGCACCCTCCCCCATTTGTATGGCAAATAAACTTCATACATCCCTTATCCAATTGACTGCCACCCCTATTTAACAACAATATTATTTTTATGAACCCAACGTGTCATAAAGAATCCAATTTTAATTAAAACCGGTTTAACGCGCATCGCCTGGCCATCAGAAAAAAATAAGTTATTTTTATTCAGAAGCTTTGACAAAGGAGTCTTTATGTGACGAGGCGGGAACGAGCGCGCGATTATCAACCGACGCCATTGTTCGATATTTGATTGTTTCCTAGTGATGTCCCTTCTCGACTCTCAAATTTTTTTCTAAGTTCAAATTAGCTGCCTATTATTTTTTTAAAGCGATGTACCTAATATAATCTTGAATTTAATGTAAGCTATACCCACCTACACATTTTAATAGCTTTAAGTCACACAAACAGTACATAATTTCAAATGAATGCTTTAGTAAGTATAATATGAAATTATATAATATGAAATTTCCAATGCGTAATGTGAAATAAAATCTTACCTTAGGTCTGGTAAAAATAAAAATGTAGCATAGAATAATAATTATATCTGTTGTTGCAGTATATAATAGTCAACCATAAAAATAATTTAGATTTAGGTTGGTATAAGCAAGTAGAGGGCACAATGTAAAAAAATCATTATCTTCTACGAAGGTTATTTCATTTCGTTACCATGTAATTTGTTATTTTGTTGCCAAAATGAACTGACTATAACTAGTTGCTAAATATGAACGCCTACGGTAGTCACAGCTGGTGCCAGACTTGTGAATGCCTGTCAAAATGTTTCAAAAGACTTTTAAAAGCTCAAAAGCTTACTCATTTCTTTTATTTATTGCCTAACAAGACATTGATGGGTCTGCAATGGTCTAAAACACTATTGTATGCAGAGAAAATGTATGAGTGGGCACTGAGTTAATTATCTACTTAAATGCTTTTTGTAAAAAAAATATCGAATTTTTAGAAAAGAATATGAGAAAAGTAAAGGAAAGGGAATTGCTACTTTTTGACGTAAAATTTACCTTAGAATTTATATCCTTAGAATTTTACTGATATCATAATAATTTAAACTATTAAATATTTCAGTGAAAATATCACTCCTTGAATATTTCATCAATTACATTTATCAGCACAATGATTAGTCATTATCAAAGCAACGTCTTTGTTAAGTACAACACTAGAGTCATTTAAAAAAACGATAATACGTGTCAGTCACTAGTCCCTTCGTTTAGTTGGTAGCGCTGAATGCTGAATAAACGACACAATTCGTTAAGCGCTTTCCTGATCTTTTTACATAATTACCTACTATTGTTACCAACCTACAGCTGATTTTTTCACAATATTTTCACTAAAAGGATTGAATGGCCCGTAATTGGGTGTAATTTGAGTAGATATTTGTGTCGAGCGACGGTGGTTAAAAAACTTTTATTAATGTTGGTAACACTAAGGCAGCCATTTTGTTAGTGATGGGATCGGTAGTTACGAATGATTTACAATGTCGACATCTCAAATTGAGTTACGATTAATTAAACTGAGTTATTGTAGTAACACGACTCAGTTAGACCAGTCCAATTATTTAAGTGAATTATTTATCCTGCTATATTTGGATTTTTAGATTGTATCATTTGTTCTTGAAGCTGTTCATTATTCTATGTAATATATTAATGACATTTTTTTATTTATCGCCTTGAAACTTCAAATCAATCATAATGATGATTGCATCATCTGAACTAATTGATTAAATATTAAGTCGTTAGAAAAGGAAACCACAATGACAATAATAATAACTACTTAGTTTGCCTTCACGTAATAATAATTTATGTAACTTAATTATTGCTAGATTGCTCATAATTTTATAAAATTAATAAGAAAAATGTTTATAATAATAGTGAGTAAATTGATGACTTGTGTAAACGGTAATTTAGTATCAAGTGGCAATAAATCGAATGAAACCGACTTATTTTCGATGACGTGCGGTTTTAATTTGTGAGTGACATCACTATCAAACTGCAGATAAAATATTTAAGTATATTTTTTAATCATAATGTGACCTCGCCAGGCGATCTTATTAGCCAATTATTTTATTATTGTATTTTATCACTTTGTTTGTTGAACTCAATATTTTTCCATATCATAAGATTTTGAACGAATACATAAAATGGCAGTATTTTTTTATTAGTTTCGTGACACTTCGAAGGTTATCGTCATTTGTTTAGATAGTGATGTTTTTAAGCATAATTTTATTTACTTTATACTTATAACATTTTTATGACGCGGATGTGATTTCTTAATAATGAAGTTACATAATTATTAATTAATATTGTAATGATAAAGCAATTAAATTGGGTAAGAAGTGACCACTTCTACTAAAATGGCGCCAAACTCACAACAAATAATTATATAAGGTCAGTAGATACTGTGGTAGGAACTCACATAACTAACGATTTGAATAATTTAATTTATTACAATGTAAAGGGTTTTTCTTAAATGTAGTAATCTTATTACCAAAGCTGGCGATACATTGCAAGAATATTTTTTTAAATATTTCCATACATTTTGCAGACATCACGCGATTCAAACATTTGCGACAAGCTTTGGTATTAAATCGTCGTTAAATTGCAATTATAAGTAAGTATCCTTCATGTAGGTACAGCGTTTATTTCTTAGTCAGGTGTATAAGTCTGTTTTACATCAAGTTAATAGTGCCTAATGCCTATTTGCAGTTTTTAATGACTTTAACCAGTACTTAAGTGCTATAAGTTAGGTATAATAAGTTTTACAGACATACCTAGTTAATAATGAACTGGCAATCTCGTAAGCTACATAAAATTACATTTTTGCACGAATTTATTTTTATCGTTGCAGCACTGTCACATTTTATATAATTAATTAATATAATGCCCAATTACAAGTCTCACACGTAAAATAATTTAATTATGAGTTATGTTTTTGGCAAATATGTCTCCGCTCTAACCTAATTTAAGGTTATTAAAAAAATAACGGCAATCAGTGTTACCAACATGGTAAATTATAAAATTAAGCCCTAAGGCCCAACGTTTTACAAATCCTATTACGTCTCTAGGCATATAACAAATAGAATAACGATAATATCTCAATTTTAATGTCGCCTGCCAGTAATTGATATCACTGGAAATAAACCACTTAAACTTGACATATGAAATATTACTTATGTAACGCATAAGAGGGCAAAGTAAAATGGCGGGCCATGCAATTATAATGTCATTAGCAAATGTCAGACTGCGAGCGCGACGCCGGTGCAAGGTTATAGCAGCCACCCACGGTAAAGTTAATGGCCTATTAAAAAAGCCACTGGGCATACGTGACGTCACTTAATACCATCATTTTCATGCGTAAAATGTGTGGTGTTGAAATAATTTTAGCTCAGACATTAAGTTATGAATTATCATAATTGTTGAGAAGTTTAATGGTACCTAATATTTTTAAATGGAATAAAATGAATCATTTCTACGGGAAATGACTGGGCACAGGAAACTTATGACCATAAGCATTTCGAAGTTTAGTCGACGTTCACTTAGTACCTAGTTACCTGTGACGAAATAAACAGTTTTTTATGATATGTGACCAAATAACTACCTGTTTCTTTAGTTTAGTGGCGTAGGCTCTACTATTGAGCATAAGATCCTGGGTTCAATTCCCAAGCCAGTGCTATTGGGATTTTACCATTCTGATTTCTTAGTAGCAGCGAGTCTCGATTTATGCCCGGTTGATGGCATTTTAGGCTTGCCTCTTATCAAATGGGACTGCTTGGGGGAAACAAGGCCAGATATTAAGTGAAGAATCGTTTTAAATAGGTGAACAAAACGCTTGCGAGGTCTGACTCACCACCAGCGCCATCTAGTGCGGATTTGGTTAGATTGATTAGATGGATGGATGTTTGTTACTTTTTTACGCCAAAACTACTGAACAGATTGGACTGAAATTTGGTATAGGTATCTTAGACCCTATGGAATAACACATACGGTAGTTTTTTCCCGATATCCCCACGGGAACGATGTCTACGCGCGTGAAACCGCGGGGCACAGCTAGTTCATAAAAATAGTGAAATAAAATTTTATGTTGTGTTTGAGACTTTTATTATGAATATTACAATAGGATTTTAACGCGTGAAATAACAATTGTATTTAAGTTATTTATTAAAAATATAGTCCAACGCAATCAAAGCATCTATAAAATTGTCAGTTGCATTATTAAAACTTGAACAAACCGTATTATTAAAAGATCTCGTAGCATCTTGTAAATGCAGAACGCATATCTCGGACGACTTAACGTAAAAGACTGCGATTTAATAAATTATTTTATTGTAAAAACAGTCTTTAGTAATTTAAATTTTATCCCTTTCCTGTTGACTGCCTCGGTGGCCTAGTGAACGCAAGCTCGACTGCCGGTTATGAGGTCCCGGGTTCGATCCTTAAGTCAGGCAAAGTGTTATTGGATTTTTCAATCACTTGCAAATAACACTTTTAAATGATTAATACACTTAACATGCAGTATTGCAAGAATAAAAATAAATGAATTTATGAAGATAATCAGTAATGAGTCTACCGTGCGTTCGGAAAGATACCTCTACAAGAAGAACGCGAAAGAAACTTGTGTAGGGCTTAATTTTTTTCAACTGATAGTTTTACAATATTTAGTTTGGTTACATTCGTTTGTTTGGAAAGTGCATGGTGGCTATGCAGAACTTTCCAGTTCTGCATGGTGGCTATGCAGAACTTTCCAGTTCCAAGGCATACCTAATAAGGCTTCTCTATTAAAAAGTAGATTTTATATTGGTTTTGAATTAACCCTCTGAGCGCCTAGTTATCTCTTTTGGGATTTTATTGTAACGTACACTATTTATAAAAATGACGTTTTATTTGTTATAGATAACCTAACTTTCTTGTATATAATAAGAACTCATATCATAGATACATAAAACCATTGATATAAAGAAAAGGGGAGATAGCGCTTACTCAACAACTGGCAAGTGCAATTTGTTCAGTCTGAAGTTTGCACAGTGACATATAATGAACAACAAAGATAGAAAGACGAACATAAGACTGAAGTGCAACCGAGATAACAATATTATTCGCTCGTACGACCTTACTTTACTGACGTACGTGGACCTAATGGGACTTAATTTGAGCTTGCCATTTTCGAGAAGCCAATACCTCATCTCCCCTTTTCTTTATATAATGCATAGTGCACAGTGACACAGCACAGCACAGTGACATATAATGAACAACAAAGATAGAAAGACGAACATAAGACTGAGTGCAACCGAGATAACAATATTATTCGCTCGTACGACCTTACTTTACTGACGTACGTGGACCTAATGGGACTTAATTTGAGCTTGCCATTTTCGAGAAGCCAATACCTCATCTCCCCTTTTCTTTATATAATGCATAAAAGGTAGTCTTTAAACTGAGTTGTCTTCGCCGCATACTGAGAACGATTTACAAAACTGTACTCTATAATTTGTAGTCTTTCATTACCTCATATATCTACATGGTACAGCGTAAGTGGTTGATGGATTATAGCATGGGGGCCAGCCGTCGTTTAGTCGTAATCTTTGTTTAATTTAATTTTAATAGTAGGGACGTCATACAAGGATACTTCGTTCGGAATTTGTTTATTTTTGAATGTTGGTATGACTTTTTGTGTTGCCATTTTGTTATCTTATCTGAAATGAGAAGAAAAATTTCACCCACGGTCGGGATTCGAACCACGTAGTGGGCACTCTACCATTTGAGCTACCGTGGAGGTAGGTACTAGTCATTAGCGAAAATTTTCTATTCCATATACGTAACGCCTACAGGGCGTGGGTGTGTGGAATGGTGCGTGGTTCGAATCCCGCCCGTGGATGAGACCGCTTAATCTATAAAAAATATAAAAACATTTTGGTTCCGGAACGAACAAGACCGAAGGTCAGTGTTTGGATGTCGATCGCTCGAAGTTGGTCTTTGTAATAGTATTCTTTCCTACCCTGTATCCGACAAATGTAAAGAATTGTATCGTTTGTATATAGATTATTTAGACTTAAGTAGAATAATATGATTTTTTTTATAACATTTTTGTACTGGGCGAGATGGTCGCACAGCGACAAAGCCCTTTCCTTTCTTTTCGTCAATAAATAAAAAAAACATTTTGTGATTACCAAAAAGTATTGTTTAAAGAAAATTTATGGTTAATCGGAAAGCTATAGATCTAGTACGAGTAGATGGAGCTTATATGCTCCAAAAAAATGGGGATCACAGTACGTGTGAGCGTTACGATCATACATTTATAGGCGTATAATTCCAAATTATGCAATATATTGGATGTAAATTTAACATAAACATAACATACATTCACGCCTTTTTCCCGAAGGGGTAGGTAGAGGTGTACCCAGGACTCAGTCCCACAGTAGATACACCCACATTTCGCCAGTATGTTATTGGTCCCATGTTATAGGGGGCGAGCTTATTGCCATCTACCGGGCACAGTTCCAGACTCCAGGCAGTTATTGAGATAATTCCTAATGGAAAAATCCAATATTTAACACTGCCTGACCTGGGTATCAAACCCGGGACCTCTTGATTGGCAGTCGAGCACGCGCCCTCTACGCCACCGAGGCAGTCAAATGTAAATTTAATGTTTATTTATTATAATGGAAACTCGAAAATTCACAAAACTTGACACACTAATCGTGTGTGTCTATAAAAAAAGTTATGTATTAAAAAACTAGGTTTACTTTATCAATTCACTTTCTTGCAGGTCCAGACATCCCGGGTTTCCTGCTGCAACCGTTCCGGAAACCGAAGAGGATTAGAACAGCGTTCTCACCCTCTCAACTGTTGAAGTTAGAACACGCCTTCGAAAAGAACCACTACGTCGTGGGCGCGGAGAGGAAGCAGCTCGCACAAGCCTTAAGCTTGACTGAGACTCAGGTTTGTAGCTTTTCAATGTCTTTTCACTTTAAATATTAATAATTTGAATGTGTACTCTAACAGAACGGGTTACCTCAATTACACTGCTCGAGTCAATTCATATGGATTATGTGGACAAACCATATTGTCAGAGTTTCAGGTCGCCAAGATTCCTACGCAGCCTCCGACATGACCTAACGACTGCCCCCTACATATCTTATAGGAAACTATAGGGACCTACAGTTTAAAGTGCCATCCGAAACACGGTAGCGTCCAGGCGTAAAGTCCACATGGTGAGATTCGATCCAGGGACTCCAGATTTAAAGCGATGTCTACGCGGGTGAGACCGCGGGGCACAGCTAGTTCCAAATAAAATGATTTATTGACTAACCAATCAAAATGTCTATTCTCGAATTTACTAAGTAAACACAGATAAGTTAGTATAAGTATATAATATACTGGTATATGATAAACAATATAGATAATTAATTATAAGTAGTATCTTCCCATTACCTATAATAATTAAATAATGACGTGATATTCTTATATTGACTTTGACCTTTGTAAATATGTATATTATATAATAATTATCAATGGATCGAGTATGGGACAATTTGACGCAACAGTAGCCGAATTTAAATAAGCATTAATAAATAAGCCAAATTAAAAATGTGTTATAATGTCATAAAACTTCTGATATTTTTGTGTCGTGTTTGTGATGTTTAATGTCTAGATGACCTCTGAAGCAGCAATGGAGTAAACAAATAAAAAATCATTCTTAGAAAATAGTGTACGTGTCTATAATAAAATCCCAAAAGAGATAACGGGGCTCTCAGAGGGTAAATTCAAAACCTATATAAAATCTACTTTACTAAAGAAGGCTTATTATAAAGTAAACCAGTACATAGAGGACAAAGATAACTGGAAACTACTGCATAGCCACCACGCGGCACCGACACAAACAAACGAATGTAAACCAATAATGTGAAACATTCTTTTAAAAAAATTAAGCCCTACAATTTTCTTTTGCGTTCTTCTTGTAGAGGTATCTTTCCGAACGCACTGATTGACTTTAAAATAAGCCTTCTTTAGTAAAGTAGATTTTATATAGGTTTTGAATTACCTCTCCCTCTCCCGGGTACCTCTCCCCTCGAGGAAAAAAGGCGCGATGTTATTATAAAAGTTCCTCTCCATGAAAATGTGTACTACATCCTGTTGTCATATAATGTCGGTATATCGTAAACTAAACAATGAAATCGAACATTAGTAGATACGGCCTAATTACCCGTGGCCGACAATAAAAACTTATAAAACATAATCACTGCTTCATTACACTGCGTGTGTATTGTAGCGTTCGCATTGTTACATTAATTAATTAATCATAATAAATATACTATCTTAGTCGCGGTTTTACCCGCGTTGTCATCGTTTATGAAGAAATGTCGGGATGGAGAGTACAGGGATTCCTCCGTTTGGCATAAAATTTATAGCCATAAAATTGTATGGTATAACGTTTTCGCATAACTTTTAGATTAGATTAGATTACTCTTTATTTCGACCAGAATACACAATTTTACATAATATTACACAGTACAACATAATAACTTAAAATTTAAGCTATAACTAAAAAGTGATTGGTCAACAATGGGCGGCCTTATCACTTTAAGCGATCTCTTCCAGGCTACTAGTCTTTGGACGGAAACTTTTATTAGCATAATAATACTGTAGCATGATAGAAAATTTAGCATAATTAGTAATTGGTCTAACATGTTTAGACATAATTGATCGTCCCATACATTTTTAAGGTGACTAGTAATTCGTATAGTAATCATCCTAATCCTAATCCTAATACTATTATAAAGGCGAAAGTTTGTAAGTATGGATGTATGTATGGATGTTTGTTACTCTTTCACGCCAAAACTACTGAACCGATTGGGCTGAAATTTGGTACGTAAGTAGCTTAGACCCTGGAATAACACATAGGGTACTTTTTATCCCGATATTCCCACGGGAACGAAGACTACGCGGGTGAAACCGCGGGTCACAGCTAGTGTTGTATAAAAATATATTGCGAAATCCGAATCAGTTGGTTAGTTTAAGTTAGGTGAGTAAATTAGGACTTAAAAGTTTACGCGAGCAAATATTTATGGGCTTTTATGACAAACATTATGCGTTTATAATCTTGTACTTTATTATGCTTCATTACTATTAGTTTTTATGACAATAAACATTATGGCTCAATACTTATGCCTAATAATATAATGCGCAGTGATCATTATGCTGAATGTTGTTATGCTAAAGTATATTATGTCAATACATATTATGAGTTTCATTAGTAAACCGAAAGTACACACAAGGGGCATACTGTAAGTTTTTAGAAGAGGCCATTAAGAAAAGCAGCCGATGAAAAATATAATTAAATTTAGAATTAGGTGTATTAAATTCACATATCATTTGTTTTTACAAATTGGCAGAAAAATTTCTGTCGACCCTCAAAATAGATCATTTTCTCTAGTCAAATAAATAAATAATTTATTTATATTATTAATATAGAGTACGACTTGCTCTAAACGCCATGATAATTTTGAGCCCCTAAAACAATCCGTATGATTTAAATAACATAAACATAACATGCATTCACGCCTTTTTCCCGAAGGGGTAGGCAGAGGTGTACCCAGGACTCAGTCCCATAGTAGATACACCCACATTTCGCCAGTATGTTATTGGTCCCATGTAATAGGGGGCGAGCCTATTGCCATCTACCGGGCACAGTTCCAGACTCCAGGCAGTTATTGAGATTATTCCTAATGGAAAAATCCAATATTTAAACACTGCCTGACCTGGGGATCGAACCTGGGACCTCTTGATTGGCAGTCGAGCATACGCCCTCTACGCCACCGAGGCAGTCCGTATGATTGGCAGTGAAGAATTTTCCCATGGAAAGAGTGCGTGCTTCTATTGATAATTGGCTTCAACGTTTAAAGGACTGTATTGCAGCTAATGGAGACCACTTCGAATTCTGTTTTATATTTATGTATTAAACTAACACACTGTAACAGTAATAAATGTTATTTGCAATAGATTTTTTATTTATTTTTTGTGTCAGTATTTATGGCAAGACTAGGTATAAAACATGCATAATATAGTAAAGAAACACTGATAATTTTACGGTTTTCAATGTGATGAAATAAAATCACTAATTTACTCCTGTTAAAACGTTCATTTTACCTGCTTCTGCTACCCGTGCGAAGCCGGGGCGGGCCACTAGTTTATAATATTAGTAAGATATTTCCCGTATGTTTTTGCTGTCCCTACTAGGCTAGTGTACTCGCTAGGTGTGGTCGGCAGCCGACCCAGTTTCCCCGAGGCTTCAATCATTAACGCCAATTAGAAATAATGCCGCTAATTGCATTGTTGCAACATGCACGATACAAATTGCACATTATGATAGATTTTTTGCGTTAATTTTTGTGTTAATCCGTTAGCCTCGTTCTTATGAAATATCTAAATACTTTAGGGGTTTATTTTTGTCAGGGTCAAGTTTTTTAATTTGATATTAAATTTATAGAACGGGTTACAGAAAGGTGTAGAGTAGTACTTAGGAGCGTACGTGGCCTTCTAGGAATTTGAGACAATCCTATGAAAAATGTACCGAATCGATTTTTTGTATTCCGCTGTTTTCTCCGAGTATAATAAACTCATTCTTTAAATTTATGTCCTGATATTTTTATAGTGAAGTAACCTATGTCCGTGTCATTTTAATTTTTCTTATAAACCCTTGGATTTTTCATAGTGAACTTCCTAAAATCACAGTTTTACTCGCGTGATTGGACGTTCACTACAAAAAAAAATGTGTTTATATTACAAAAATAAAATGATAGGGACATACTTTACTTCATCTTTAAAATATCAGTATATAAATATATCAAATAGGTTTGCTGTGTTCGGAGGAAACAGGGGAATACAAAACATGGATTTATTAAATTTTCCATAGGATTGTGTCAAACTGCTAAGAGGTCCTCTTTCCTGTTAAGGGAGTGAATCTAGCCGTAATCTACCCGACTAAACAACTAGCAAAACAAAAACCTCGACAGCCTCGTTAGCTCAGGTGGTTATAGTAACTCTGCTTTCTGTGCAGCAGGCTCCGGGTTCGATCCTCGGCCAGGTCAAACATTTGTGTGCATGAACATGTCTGTTTGATCTGTGTCTGTGTGTTATAAGCGTATATAAGTATGTATATCAGTCATCTGGGTACCATAGTACAGGCTTCTAGCCTAGTTTGGGACCAGATGACCGTGTGTGGAAGTTGTCCCATATTGTTATTATTATATATTATTACCTACCACATTTTTAGCAAATAATATTTCAAATTTATTTCATTTCATTTCAAAAAGCCAGGGTATGCCGTCATGATTGTATAGCGAGCTGGCTTACTATGGTTCTTCATTTTAGTTTTATAAGACTCCGTTCGCCTTTTTTTCTAGGTTCATGCTATAACTAATAAAAACAAATGTTTGTAAGATTAGAAATAATCCATCTAAAACACGTTCAAAAAAGACCTGAAGCCAAATTAGCCAAATTTCAGATCATAAATTATTATTAAGCATTAAGCCTATCTATAATATATCTAAATCACTATTACCAGGTACTAAAACTAGTTCTAATTATTGCTAATTACCATCATAATCACGCAGAACCGATCAGCTGCCTTAACGCTTGGCTTCTCATGTATGCGAAAATTATTTAGATTACTTACGTGTGGTGTAAAAGTGATTTTATATCAATTTTACTCTTAACAGCGTACGCAGCCTTCTACGAATTTGACACGATCCTATGAAAAATTTACCAAATCGATGTTTTGTATTCCCCTGTTTCCTTTGAATATAATAAACCCATTCTATAAATTTATTTCCTGATATTTTTATAGTGAAGTAACCTATGTCCGTGTCATTTTAATTTTTCTTATAAACCCTTGGTTTTTTCATAGTGAACTTCCAAAAATCCTAGTTTTACTCGCGTGATTGGACGTTCACTACAAAAAAACATAGAATTTATAAACACAAATAAAATGATAGGGACATACTTTATTTCATCTTTAAAATATTAGGATATATATATATCCTATTTGATACAATTAAATCCTAGTATTTTATAGATGAAGTTTACTGTATTCGGAGGAAACAGGGGAATACAAAACTATTTACTAAATTTTAGTAAATTTTCCATAGGATTCTGTCAAACTGCTAAGAGGTCCCGGTGGCTTAGTGGTTTGCAAGTGCTTCGACTGATCAAGAGGTACTTAGGTTAGATTCCCAAGTCGGGTAACACACAGCAAAGTGTTATTGGATACTAGCTGTACCCAGCGATTCACCCGCGTACTTAGTCAGCGTTCCCGTGGAAAAAGCAGGTTAAAACGTACCCTATGTGCGGTTCTACGGTCTAAGCTACCTACCTACATACCAAATTTCAGCCCAATCGGTTCAGTCGTTTTGGCATGAGAGAGTAACAAACATGTACATCCTCATAAACTTTCACATTTAAGTATTATATTAGTTAGGACTAGTGTAAGAACAGCGGCTTTTCCCGCTCGGAATTATGAAATATGGCAGTTTTATACCAAAACTTTGATGCCCTTTTTGGACCCCTTAGAATGTGAATTTTTAAAAATCCTTTCTTAGCACACGTGCAGATAACGACTTTTCGTTATCTACCTAACCTACATTCCTAGTTTCAAGTCTCTAGGACCAGTGGTTTGGGCTCTGCCTTGCATGTCAGTCAGTGAGTCATTTAGGATTTTATAATTAATAGTGATTTCCATTAAGAATTTTCTCTATGTGCCCGGTAGATGGCAATAGGTAAGCGAAACATAACTGGCAAATTGTGGGCCTACTATGGGGCTGGTTCCAGGGTACACCCTTCGGGAAAAAGCCGTATTGTTATGTTATGATTATAAGTCATTTTCGTAGTTCAATGACACAAAATTCTACAATGGCATGCAATAATCAAAAAATAAACCGTAACAAATATTATTTTACGACAGGAAATGCACCAAAGTTGAATCGATTAGGTTATCGATATAAAAATCGGATGTAGGTACAAACCTATCCAATCGATGGGAGTAAAACCGGATACGTTAACGTTTCCGGTGTAACAAGCCTTAAGGAATGGTTCACATCTACATTCTAATCATTTTCACAGGGTTGTTGTTACTTTGTCACAAAGTTAGTTCGACACGCAAAAAAAGTGTTGTCTTTTTTATGATAGTGAGTGACAAGACGAGCAAAACAGGTGCCTGTAGGTAAGCATCACGATTGCTCATATCAGACACCGTGCCACCCAGTGTTTTAAAATTCAAAATTCTGCACTGCGCCTGTCACCCTGAGATATTAGTTGTTGAATAAAATTTTTGAATCCCAGTAATTTCGCTGGTAACATTGCCCTTCAGACCGCAATTCTATTCTTGTGAATGTTCTTGTGTGTTCTATTCTATTCTTCGTGTGTCTTGCCACAGATCTATTTTTTTTTGTAATGTTGAAGCGGCACAAGTTTTTTTAACTATTTTATTTTGCCACAGCCACGCCACGCCATATATTTGCTTTTTTTTCTGAGACAGCCTCGTTGACTCAGATGGTAGTCAGTCTGCTTTCTGTGCCGCAGGCTCCGGGTTCGATCCCCGGCCAGGTCAAACATTTGTGTGCATGAACATGTCTGTTTGATCTGTGTCTGTGTGTTATAAGCTTATATAAGTATGTATATCAGTCATCTGGTTACCATAGTACAGGCTTATAGCCTAGTTTGAGACCTGATGACCGTGTGTGGCAGTTGTCCTATATTCTTCTTATCTTCTCTTATTATTTCTGTACAAACAGCAAACAATAAATAGAATAAAATCAAACTATTTATTGTTCTTATGAGTAAGTATTAAGTATGTCTTTACTATATCAATAATCATAGTAAGTAGGTAGATATATAATAATTTTTAATTTTCATTACAAAATATAGTATCCTCCTTATCCTTCTAATATTATAAATGTGAAAGTTTGTGAGGATGGATGGATGGATGTTTGTTACTCTCTCACGCAAAAACTACTGAATGGAATGGGTTGAAATTTTGTTTGTAGGTAGCTTAGACCCTGGTATAAGACACATTAATTATAAATGTGATTTTAATCTTTAAATTTTTGATTTTAATTTGTTTTATATTTTTATGTAGATAGATAAATTCTTTATTATTACACCACATCTTAAAAACTTAAAACTAAAACTATTAAACTAAACTATTTTTCCAATTCTTGATAATAATTTGATTTAATTTTTTTACATACATACATAGATATGTTTAAAATTGTAATTTTAACAATTTTATTTAATGGTTTTCATGTATTGGATCCTATTGTGTCTGAATAAAGAATTTAATTTATAATAAAAGTAACTTGCACTGGCCATCTAATGCGCTGGAGCACTTAAGCTGAATTTTAGTATAAACCTAGACACTTATCAGTGGGTGACACTGCAACTGCGGAGTACAGCCAGTAAACAAATAAAGAGAAATTTACACAAACCGTGTAACGTATAACACGTTAAGGGCCGTTACCCCATGAAATACTGTGAGTGACGCGCAGGCGTTAGAGGATGCGCTCCCCGCGGCGCAAAGATGAGATTTATAACTTTATAACATCACGGGGTAGCGCGTAACATATAACATAACCGTTTTATCATTTCACCTGTTGAGAAATAAAGCTTTTACCCGTTTCTTAAGTGTGTTCTTTGCTTTATTAATCACTAGCTGTGTATTGGAAAACCTCTTTGGTTTATCAAATAAGACAGCTAAGTTTAATATATTAGTTTAGGCATACAGTTTTTCTATATAAGTAATTTGAATTTCGATGTTGTTAATCTGTGTTTCCATTTTGATTGTGTGTCAAGTTGAAAGAGAAAAATCTTGTTACATTTTTAGAGTCGATTTAATAAATATTTTTATTATTGTGCTGTATTCAACCATTTCATCCACATTCCTCTTACGCGCACTCTGTGCTGGAGTAGCTCTGGGAAGTCTGTTCTAGCACTGTGCTCCGCATCGTCTTCCTTTTGGAATATCGGGATAAAAAGTAGTCCAGGGTCTAAACTATCTACATGATACGAACATATGTATGATCCACTACGTCATCGACGCAAGGTCCACCAATGTTGTTATATCAATTATTATTCAATTTACCGTATTACGGCATTCATAATCATCATCTTCGCCTTTGGAAGTCAACTGCTGGTCTTTGTCCTCCATAACGGGGGTAGTGTCAATACTCGCCACGTTTGGCGGGCGGGTTGGGTTATATTTTGATATTTTGAGAGTTAAGCATAATATGGATGATATGTTACATATTAAGTTAGTTCTTGAATATATCTTAGCGCAAATGCAAGTGATATAAACGTAATGGAAGTGATGTTGTGAATCGTTAAGATGTCAACCCTCCACACACTTTTAGTCAAGTTTTCACCGCTTTGCTAAAGGTTTATGACTTGACTGACGAGTTGTAAAGGTCGTCATAACTTTGACCTCCTAACTTGTTGGAATTGCAATGTGACTTATTAAACTGATTAATTAAATTCTATAATTTGAAACTGGCTATACACTAAAGTGTGGGTCCATCAAAAAGGAAAAAAAGTAAACACATGTCACAGAATAAATAATACTGACACTGTCTGTGATAAACACTAACTTTTTAAATAAACCAAGGTTACCTTGGACGATTAAAAGTAAAAAGAAACCATTAAATTTTTTCAATGGTGTTATGGCCAAGCCTTGCAAAATAACATTGTTCTCAAAGTTTTTTATTATAACTGGGCATGGTACTATTATTTAAAAAAAAAACCAAACTGTAGCTACTTTACTTACTTACCATAGTAAATAATGAAAATGTAAGTGAAACAATTCGTTGCATTTTTATAAATTGAAGTAATTTTCAGTTCAATTATACCCACTTTGTAAGACTAGCATGTGCCGGGAGCATATGCTTAAATTATAACAAAATAGTGTTAAATTATTGTATTCAATGGAATTACTGTATAGGCAGTTAATGTGTTAACACGATCTGTCAAAATTAAACGCCATTGGGTAGGAGAAGAAGGCTATGAAATACCAACTGTCAATTTCGTCAGTTTCGCAAGAAATAAAAGCTACAAAATGTTATCTACGATAATGGTACAATGTAATAGTCTTTTTACTTTATGCTGGCAAATACGTAAGCCGTGTGGACTCTATTGAAGTAAATAAACGCGTAAAGAGCGAGTCAGCCATGAAGAGTCCGTACTTTTGTCTTAATAGTTTTTGTAAAATAAATTGTTTTACACCATTCATATAAAGAAAAGGGGAGATGAGGTACTAGCTTCTCGAAATTGGCAAATCAAATTAGGTCCCATTAGGTCCATGTACGTCAGTAAAGTCAGGTCGTACGAGCGAATAATATTTTTGTCTCGGGCGCACTTCGGTCTTAGCTACGTCCTTTGTTGTTTATTATG
Organism: Hemistola chrysoprasaria; assembly: GCA_947063395.1. NCBI lineage: Eukaryota > Metazoa > Arthropoda > Insecta > Lepidoptera > Geometridae > Hemistola > Hemistola chrysoprasaria. Next base: position 9,522,325 of record OX346730.1, read on the forward strand.
TCACTGAGTAAACTTCACACTGAGCTTATTGCACGTGACATTTGTTGAGTAAGCGCTGGAAGAACGTACCCTATTCCCCATTTCTTTATATTAATGTTTTACACAAACATGTTACAGGGTCCATTGTAATAATACCCTATCTGAAATAAAATCATCAATCAGCGAGGAAACCGCGGGGTACAGTTTGTAGATATTTAGTATAAGGCAACAAAGTCAAAGTCAAAAAGATTTATTCAAATAGGTCACAATCTACCACTTTTGTACGTCAATGAAGATAAACAGTAATGAGTCCACCGTGCGTTCGGAAAGATACCTTTACAAGAAGAACGCACAAGAAACTTGTAGGGCTTAATTTTTCAACTGATTGTTTTTCAATATTTGCGGTTTGGTTACATTCGTTTGTTTGTGTCGGTGCCGCGTGGGGGCTATGCAGAAGTTTCCAGGCATCTTTGTCCTCTATTTACTGATTGACTTTATAATAAGCCTTCTTTAGTAAAGTAGGTTTTATATAGGTTTTGAATTTACCCTCTGAGAACCCCGTTTTCTGTTTTGGGATTTTATTATAGAAACGTACACTTTTTCCTAAGAATGACTTTTTATTTGTTTTAGATAATATACAGCTAGGTATAGCTATTTTGTCTTTATTCCTAGTATTAAAATTATGGAGATCACTATTTAATTTGAGTTTATGTAAATTTTTACGCATGTACATGATGTTCTCATAGATTTATAGGTAGGACGGTAGGGTCAGTATGTTTATTTCTTTAAAAAATTCTCTAAGGGATTTGCGTTGACGCATCTAATAAATGGGACGAATCGCACGTTTTTGAAGTATAGAGATAGTTACTATAATATGTGCAGCTGACAAAAAAAATCCCATATGACATTAAGCTGTGGATATATGCAAACAATTATAAAAAATAAAATAATGAGACACAAAACACTCACGCAACGCACGTTTTAACCAAAATGAGACTCTCGACTTGCAATAATCGAATTAAGTACGGCAAACATTTTATCTTAATGGCAGCTGTATGTAACATATTGACAACCGGTTGTGTATAATTCACTTAATTATATAAAATTACTTGGTTCGTTTATTTGTGGATGGATGGATATTTCTTGATGGAAAGTTTGATTGACTGAATGTTCGAGTGCCGTTTTAGATTTAATTCATGGTTATGTTTTTCTTAGGAAAGGCCAAGTCTAAAGTACTTACAACCGACGAGCATGTATGAAAAATGTCATGAAAGTGAACGAAGCGAAAGTTGTATGTCAGGATCGTAGCAAGTGGAGGGAAATAGTCTCTGCCTACCCCACTGGGAACAAGGCGTGACTGTATGTATGTACGTATGTTTTTTCATCACCTCTGCCGTAGGAAGTCCACTACTGAACATAAGCCTCCCCATAAAGGGGGATTTTGCCAATACTCGACACGCTTGGCAGGCGGTTTGTCGAGCGCAGTTCGATGGTTTTTTACAGAGGATGCTGCTGCCTGTCCTCTGGATATGTTAACCCTTAATGAACTGCTGTTCTTACAGTTGTTACTAATAAAGACTTAATCGTATCATGCAACACTGACGAAGTAATTAAAAAAAATATAAACCATGTAGATACCGAGGTATTTGTAAAAAAATTTTTTTTTTTTTTTTTTTCTTCAGCTTTTACGCAACATAATTACTAAATATTAACATATACGGAATTACTGCTTAATGAGCCTTGAATAGTATTCATTTAACACGGTTTTATTCTCATATTTAGCTAAACATACTGAACGGAAACTGCTTTTTATTCAAATGCAGCAAAAAAGGCTTTTACTCATTAAGTCCCGGGTTTGATCCACGGGTCCTGAGTACTCCTACTGCCTACCCCTCCGGGAAAAAGGCGTGAAGTATTATGTACGAGTCATATTTTACTTGGCACATTTTACGATGTCATTTTTGCTTTTTAAAATTTTCCTGTCCGTTCTTCATAAAAAGGAACCCGTAAATAATCAGTTCTTTGTCTGTCTGGCCGTCCGTAAACACTCTCCCCTTTAGGTATCAAGCTGAAATTAATATAACGTATCCAGTATTAACACAGAATAAATAATAGTAGTAATGTGTATTTATTTAAGTCTAGGCGTGGCTGCTCTTCAAAAATTCCAATTTTTAAGACAACGCTCTCCAAAAGATACGGCCGTTTTAATCGCCGAATCCAAACCTACTTTGTTTTTTATGATAGAGCGTGACAAGACGAGCAAATCAGGTGCCTGATGGTAAGCATCATGATTGCCCATATCAGACACAGTGTCACCCAGCGCTTTAAAATTCAAAATTCTGCATGCCACTGCACTGCGCCTGTCACCCTGAGATATTAGTTGTTGAAACTCATCATGCTCATTATCATCATGCGTCACGCGTCATGTCATGCTAGTTCCCGATAACCTGAAACAAAAAAATTTTGCAAGAAGCAACGTCTCTTATTAGTCTCTAAGCACAAATAAAAGAATAACCAACGATATTAATGTACTACGTACCTACTCGATTTCGCGTTCCGAACACTAACTTTGCACGACTAAAGTGCACTTCAATCCGTGCACATTACTTTAGTGTAGCTTCGACATCCATGAAGTATGAACGCGTACGGAGCTGTGCTAATATTACGCGAAAACAAATCGAATCTTCTATTTATTTTTCGTTTAATTTGATTAAACTTTCTATTTATTGATAACTTATTTGACCTTAATAAATATACGCTACTTTAATGAACTAAGTCACAGAATTTGAGCAAATATTTTTTTAATAATATTCTTGTCTAACTTCTAGCAGAATATAAGTTAATTGGGCATTATATATTAAGTATGTCCCTTAGGGTATACAACTCTAAACTAGGCATAACAAGTTAAGCCATGTGCCAATTTACCTAGAATTATATTTAGATTATACTGAAAATAGCAATTTGACATCAATAATTCATAAAATTGATTTTAAAGTGGACAAATTGCCGAGTACTTTAACTACTTAATATGAGAAAATTGGGTACCACAATTTATGCATAAACTACTCGCAAAGACCATTGCGTGGATAGGTCTAATTATTTAAATTAATCTCTACCTATTTATAATGTGCGTTTGTATTAGCTAGCATTAAATTCAATTGCTTTATAAACGAACTACTTACTGAGATATCAGAATAGATCATAGTTAAATAGTTTTGTAGTGGTAGGCCTCTTTTGCAGGGGGCCGCCTGGGGAAGTACCACACCTTTGCTAGTTATTCGTCTGCCAAGCAGTTATGTGCAAACATTACTGTGTTCCGGTATGAAGATCAATGTTACCAGCGAAATTACTGGGCATGATGAGATTCAAAAACTCATATCATATGCGCAGTGCAGTGCCGCGCATAATTTTGAATTTTAAAACACTGGATGGCACTGTGTCTGATATGGACAATCATGATGATTACCATCAGGCACCTGATTAGCTCGTCTTGTCACTCACTATCATAAAAAAAAGATAGTTACTAAGGGAATAATTTCGTAATACGTTGTTAAGGCCATACCCTGAGCAAATAAACTTAAGCGTTGGTTTCCTCTTCGCCACACCTCCTTCTACGCTCAGATTTTAGAATAAAATTTTTACTACTTTTAATTAGATTAAAAATAAAATCTAGCATAATGCTCATTGTTTAATTGCCTATCCATAAGTGTAAGTAGCAAACCAAAAAAATGATTACTTCACGAGGAGATGCTTGATATTAAAAATATTTTTCATTTCTGTGCTTTCGTTGTGAGGAGATGAATTAAACATTATACCTACTACTTAATAAACTTGTCAAATGCGTGTTGGGACGCGCATGTGAAGGGCTCCTCACTCTCCACCGTATGTACTGATATAGCTCTAGAAATCACGCATCTCCCCATCAAATAAATGTACCTTACACAGCAAATTAATAAAAAAAAAACAACTGTCGGTTAAGTAAGTCACATAATACATTATTTTCAAACGTCAATTTCTAAAGCAAGTATCATAAAAAATCTGCGGGTCTACCACTTTTATTGAAAAACACGTTCCTTGTACTATTCGGACTTTATTGTTCCTCTTGAAACCAATCTTCACACATTGTTTGTCCATTTTTTTCTGTCCATTGAAGTGCCACTTGACGATGAACTATTTGTCCCAGACTCAATCTTAATGACCAGCTTCCAAAAAAAACAAAGAACAGATGTTGTAGTATTTTACTTTGATTTTAAGAGGTAACTGATCGTTTTACAAAAATGCCAATATGTGGCTTAGATGTAATATTATGTTATGTATTCTTTATCTATTTATTTAACAGTTCCTAAATAGGTTAACCTCACTGCTGCTGTTCAATAGGTACTTTGTTTATCTATAATTTTTACGTATTGAAAATATTTAAGAGATATGGTATTTTAAGGGTTGTTAGTTAAGGGAACGTAGGTGGCAATGATTTTTGTTAAAACTTGAAATAATAAGGAAGACTGTAAGTAACCGGCAGTCTCATCACATTAAGGAGTTTTTATACAGATAACCTGATGATGGCATGCAATAGATAGGTATCTAGATTATAAATATTACACAGGATACGGTATCTTACTCGTATAATATAAGGTAAATAATGATAATGTTATATGTGTATTTCCTAATATTGATTGAAATCTTCTTCGAAAACTCTAGTCAGAATTAGTCTTATTTGATTTTAATTAGTCGGAAAAGTGTCTTGTATGGGAAAGTCCTTGAATTTTTGAATTTATTAAATTTTTAGTATTTGTTGTTATAGCTATTATAGTTACCCATATTGTGTAAGATTTTCAAGTTGATAACTATTGCCATTATGGTATTACAGCGTGAAACGTTAAAAAAAAAATCGTGATTTGTATGAACGCTCCAGTTATTTATTAATTTTATTTAGTCATAATTATTTCATATTATAGCAATCATAATCATTAACGTTCCGTGAAAAAATCAAATACCTAGCTGATGCCGTTTTCACGATACACGAACGAAATCGAGAAATAAATTTTGAGCAAAAACACGTTGCTTGTATGGAGAGTACCTTTAATTATAAACTTTTTTTTAATTTTATTATTTTAGTTGTAGCGGCATTAAGAATACATGTTTTGTGAAAATTACAAGTACCTAGCTATAACGGTTTATGAGATAGAGCCCTGTGACAGACGGACGGACGGACGGACGGACGGACGGACGGACGGACGGACTGACAGCGGAGGCTTAGTAATAGGGCTCCTTCGGCACCCTTTTAGGGTTCGGAGCCCTAATAAAAAAGAAATCAACCATTTTGGAGTCAAGATTATGAAAAAAAATATATTCGTTGTTATTTATTTTGGATAAAGAATAAATAAATAGCTTCAAAAAACTGTACAAAAAACGACTAACGCTGCGTTTTGCACGGGGACGCGCCTCAATATAGCTATTGGTTTACGCTGCGTACGTCTGTAAAGCTCCCAGTCGACATGATTTTAAGATTTAAGATAACGTAAGATAAGATAACGTTTATTGATATATAACATGCAATTTTATCATACAAAACAATGGTCCCCAAACTAGGTGAAACCTGTATCTTGGGGGCCTTCTTCCCATATGAACAATATAAATTATGAATATGTAATTTTCACAAGTAGGTAACGTTATTTATAGCAGTAAATAACTAAATATAGTATAGAAATAGAATATAGTATAGATTTAAAACGTAATTTTGTCGACTGTTTTTATTATGTTGACTATACTATAATATTTTGGATGACCTGAGAATCAAAATGGTTAGGTACCTGCCTAATTAAAACTTCGTTTGTGATAGGAGCTAATTTATGGATGAATGGGAATAAGCCGAATTTTTCCAACTTCTTCAATATTCGTCATTCGTGAACTACACATGGCTAGAAAATGCTATTCTAGCATTAAGTTAGTCCTAGCGTTGTGCTGAATTATAAATAAGTATATACATTTACAGACAGCACTGTTATCAGATGCCGAGACCTCGTTATCAGTTTAACTTGGGTCGGAAACTCGCCTGCTCGCACGGTTTCCTGCAATAACTTAGGAGTTTACTTTAGGAAATAGATCTAATTAGCATTTTACTTAGGGTATAGAGTTATTATCTAGTTTTCGCGCTACATTACGGCCGGCGAGACTTGCCGAGTCTGAATATAGTAGGCTTTGTATTAATACCTACGTGTTAAGCGTTTTCGAAGATACACAAGTTTCTTGGCGAGTGATGCGAGAGTTGAAATATGATTTTTCGTGTTCCCACCAAAATTCCGGCAGCTTCTTGTAAAGACCACCACTTTACTAGAGCTGTGACCTTGACTGGGCTTGCTCTGACTCTAAATTGACTAATTGACCATATTAACTTGAAAATTTATATAACTTGACACTGGCAAATACACTAACGTGTGAGTCAATGAATTTCCCGTGTACGCAGGCTATAAATATAAAACTTGACACTGGCAATACATTCGTGTGGGTCCATAAAGAAGGAAAAAAAAAACATAGGCTCTGCGAACTTTAGCGCACGCTCGTTAAGAAAACCGTGATTGCCAGATAAACAACAAATATACGAACAAATGTATACTTAATGTAAATATGTAATGTACAGTTCAGTTCAATCATAATAATAGCAGCTCCACACCGTTTCCACCCGGTCCTGTTTTCAATCGTTCCTTTTCACCCGATTCGAATAAAGTTTATATCAATATTTTATTCCGCTTTTACGTTGATTTACGTGAAGTACCGGCGAAAACTAAAGTGCTTCCGAATTTTATTCTTATTTAAATTATTTAGCTCTAGTTTGTTTTACTTTTAACTTTTGTTAATAATAATAATATTATGACATCTTATTATAAACTAGCCTAATTATTAAGGGCCAGTAAAAAATTTATTAGCAAATGTGGATTTGTGTCAATTATGCACACAACAATAGCTCGCTTTTAAATAGGTAGGTTTACGCTATACCTATCTAACATATGATTTCAACAAAATGGCGTCCTAACAATCTATATAAATGAATAAAACAGCTAATATATTAAATTAGTCGTCCAATTATATCAGACAAAAGCCTTCATTATGAACAATCTGATCTTAACTACCGCATGCATCTCTTTTCCACCCAGCAAAATTACCATCTCCATCCTTTTCGCACGGCGTAAACGAGGGGACAGAATACCAACACAATTGGTCTCGCTATCTCTTTCTCGCAGTAATGGATTGACAATAAAGTAATATACGAATAAATAGCTCCGCTTAAATTTTGGCCGAGTTCACGCTACCCCTTAATTGCGTATCTCCCCTTAGTGTTGCCATCTCGCTCGCACTTACCAGCTTTTGTGTATCTGTCTCATTCTGTAATCCTTAGGGAGCGATAAGTATATAAGTACTTAATCGCATTTGGGGCTTAGCTATTTATTTAGTAGGGTATCGTTACACCCTTGTCGTATTAAAACGATTGTTTGCGGAGACTTATGACTTTTGTTATACGACCAGTATTCGTGACACGTTTCAGTTAAGGGTGGTGGTACTTTGGAGGGTCTTTTTAAATTGGAGCTGTAATTGAGCAGATGTTAGCTATTGTAGATTTGCATTAGAATGTGATAATTGTTTAATCGTTCGAGGACTTGTTTTTAATTGCTTTGTCTCGTTACGTATTTATGGAACATAATGGCGTTTGTGCATTTGTTTTTGTTTTGGTTTTTATAAATTATTCGACTGGTTTCTTATATTTTTAGAAAAGCGCTCATAAAAATCGACTGCAGATTCATTATAAATACTTCTATGTAATTTTTTTTTTCTCAGTTTTTCTGTTTCCTTATCAGACTTTGCCCTGGTTTAAATAATACCTTGACAGGATTATCGGTTAGGGTGTAGCAAAAAGTGGTCAGGACTTTAAAAAAAACCGTATTCTGATAACCCTATTATTTTTTCCGCGGGATAGAGTTAAACTTTAGTTAAACATTGTGCACAATATTTGACAATATATCCTACATTTTTTTTTATAGATGGATGGATGTTTGTTACTCTTTCACGCAAAAACTACTGAACCGATTGGACTGAAATTCGTTATGTATATAGTTTAGACCTAGAAATAACACATAAGGCACTTTTTATCTCGATATTCCCACGGGAACGATGATTACGCGGGTGGAACCGCGAGAAACAGCTAGTATGGACAATAACCTATATATTAAAAAGTTTGAGTTTGAGTTTGAGTTTGAGTTTGAGTTTGAGTTTAAAAGTTTAACAAAAATCACCTCTACAGGAATAAAGATAAAGGTGATTTTTCTGAAATTCTTGATAAATCGTTTTATTACCCATCGTAGTTCAGTCACGCAGATATTTCGTAATAATAAATAGACTAGTCCCATAGGACCGTTGGTCGATTGAGGGTTACGTAATGTATCATAACGCCCTGTTACTTAACCCTGCAACACTCTAGGGAAATAACCGTGAATTGCTCGTTTATTTGCTTGTTATTACAACATTATTTGGAGATTTCGGTTTTTATATTAGCCATACGGCATACTACACGGCGATAATAATATAGTATAGTCTGCTTAGTTGTAGGTCTTGCTTTAAATCGTGTACCTGGGTTCAAAGTCTCAACTGGGAAATAACAAAAAAATATGAACAAAAAATAGAATAAAAAAAAAATTACATAAAAATATATTGAATTTTTTATCTGACTGTACCAAACAGCTTTATTTTCCGAATAATTGTCAGGGAAAACAAAATAATTAAAAAGTATCAATTTGGACACTGTCCGAGTATTTTGTGTTTGAGTCGTCAGCAAGCCAACAGGACATTAGACTAGACAGACAGAGCACTAGAGTCTCTGACATAGCTGCAAGAATAAGCAAGCTAAAGTGGCAGTGGGCTGGTCACATTGTGCTCAGAACCGATAACTGCAGGATTAGACGAAATCTGGAGTGGAGACCGCGTAGGGTAGAACGCGCTGCTACCAGGTGGAGTGACGACCTGCGAAGGATAGCCGGTAGGAACTGGATGAGTAGAATAAATAATAAATAAATATGGGACAACTTCCACACACGGTCATCTAGTCCCAAACTAGACTAGAAGCTATGGTAACCAGATGACTGATACACATACTTATATAAGCTTATAACACGCAGACACAGATCAAACGGACGTGTTCATGCACACAAATTTTGGCCGCTGGCTCCGGGTTCGATCCCCACAGAATCGAGCACAGAAAGCAGAGTTACTATCATCTGAGCCAACGAGACTGTCAAAGTAGAGCTGACCGGGCTTAGTGGCGTAAATTACGAGAGGCCTATGTCCAGCAGTGGACTTGCACGGGCTGATAATGATGATGATGGCTGGGAAATAATTAACTTGGAATCTATACACCCACAGAATGGGTTTCATCAATTACACTGCTCGAGTTTACATATTTAGGTTTTGTGAACAACACCGCTCAAATATATATGTATCTGGTCACCATCATCATCATCAGCCGGAAGACGTGCACTGCTGAACATAGGCCTTCCCCATAGAACGCCAAGATTCCTGCAAAGTCGATATGAGCTAACGACTAATGACTGCCCCCTACATATCTTAAAGTAAACAGCCGACGTGACATCCGAAGCACGATAGCACCCAGACCAAATTTCCCTTGTTATGTAATTTAATTTGAACTCAGTATGACTCTTGATCAGACTGCCTCGGTGGCGTAGTGGGCGCATGCTCGACTGCCAATCAAGAGGTCCCGGGTTCGATCCCCAGGTCAGGCATAGTGTTAAATATTGGATTTTTCCATTAGGAATTATCTCAATAGCTGCCTGGAGTCTGGAACTGTGCCCGGTATATGGCAATAGGCTCGCCCCCTATTACATGGGACCAATAACATACTGGCGAAATGTGGGTGTATCTACTATGGGACTGAGTCCTGGGTACACCTCTGCCTACCCCTTCGGGAAAAAGGCGTGAATGTATGTTATGTTATGTTATGTTATGACTCTTGATTAAGGGCAAACATTTTACTACTGGGCCATGGACGCCACTGCTGATAAACATGCTGATATGTGTATTCTTGTAACTCTTCATTGCTCTACAATTTGTAATCCATGATTTCAGGGCCTAAGCAGCAAGCTTAGACCATGGAATTAGGAGCAAATTCAGGGGGAGAAACCGCAGATACAGTTAGCCTTTTCAAATTAATTTGGAGCTTCGTTCAATCCTTGCCAATCGTCAAAAATTCACATACTTCTAACTTCTACCCCAGTTCTATTGTTATTTTTGATGTAGTCTCTCATTCCGGGCCATTACCCACCGCGCCGAGGGTGAGCGTCGGAAATAACTTGATTGATATTCGATGTCGATGTGTACCGGTAATGTACCGTGAAAAGTTATAGTGTACCATATAGGTTCCTCTATATTGGACCAAGTAGGTTACATGTCGCAGTTTTAATCGACCTCTTTTTAAATCGTGAAATTCGTTCTTAAAACTATAAGTTAAGCTAATTTATGAATTAGAACACATTTAAATCTTCCTCTTCACTCTTATTCACTGCATGCATTGTTGAATCCTGTATTAAATTCATTCAGAAGTATTGACTTTATCACGACGCCAATCCGTGGTGCCCCACCACGGATTGGCATGTAGGAAAAGCGCGGGTCGCATCCCTCGCCATGCCATGCTGAATGTGTGTGCTCCGGCGGGCTCTTGCCTCGGCGAACGTACCGGCTACGTTGGAACCAAACGGAGTCGTTCGCTCTGATGGTAGGAGACCCGACGGTGTATCTCATGTGGCATGGAAGGAAGGCAAATTCCTGGCGTGGGATGTAACCTGCGTGGACACACTCGCTCCGTGTCATGTTCGTGCCACTGCAGAGTGTGCGGGCGCTGCTGCATCGGAGGCAGAATTTAAAAAAATAAATAAATATAGAGACCTACAGGGAGGTTACATGTTCGCCCCGGTTGGTTTTGAGACGATGGGGCCTTGGGGTGTTGAGACTAAAAAGTTAATTAAAGACTTGTCGGTGCGTCTCATCGAGGCCTCTGGTGACCACAGAGCAGGTAGCTTCTTAGGCCAGCGTCTGAGCCTGGCTATACAACGCGGCAATGCTGCTTGCCTGTTGGGCACCATGGAGCCTCGCGGAGACGCACTAGACTCAAGTTATTTATTGTAAAATATATTATAGATAATGTTGTAGGTATTTAGGATATAATATGACTATTAAATTTCTCTAAATAATGATAAGCTGTAAATTAAACAACTAAAATTCAGTGTATTCAGCCTGCAAGCCGGCGTGCAAATATTTCAGTCATAATATTATTAGGTCATAATATTTTATAGATAGACCGCTAATTATTGCGTAAAAAAAAGTTTTGGTTGAATTGTAGAAAAAATGAGATTTAAAACTTACGGAACACGGATTTATACTTTACACGGAAAGTAGTTTATGTAGTTCTAATACTTTGTTCATGCAACCTTACCATGGCAACTACGCCATGTTATTCATACAATGTTTCCACAAAGCAAATGATACAATGAAGAATATAACGCATTAACACATGTCCTATTGCAACCGTAAGCCATCATTAGGCTCAATGTGCTAAATTTAGCACCCATTTGGCAGGCTTTAGTCATAATAGTCTGTGGTTTTACTAGTTAAGGTGACTGTAGTTCATAAGGCGATGAGAATTGTTGCGGAAAGTTTTTTGTTAAGGGTCACAATTTCCTTGGATTGTCCTAAGGATGCGAAAAATATAAGCGAAATAATAAGCGAAAAATATCGTAAAATCCTTGAGTTGATAAAAAAATATTACCTACTTAATTATTTTGCAAATCATTTAGAATCTGTTTGAGAAAAAAATTGAAGTATTTCAATTAAAAAAAACATCTTAAATATGTTTAGATTGCTCATACATATCTACATTCAATAAATATAATGTGTTGTAAAAGTTAATAAACGACACTTTTGTTAAAAGCTTGCCGATGGCCTTTTAAAAATACATGGTCCCATTAGGTCTCATTTCTTTTCCACTGGCTATTTTGTTCAAATGTTTTAAACAGTTTAAATTTTTTACATAAATATATATATATTCTTGTAAACTTCAAACTAATTAAACTAAAAAAAACTAAGAATTAATAAATTCCAACCAATTCACAATTTTGATAAAAACAAAATAATCGAAAATACAATTTCGAGACAAATTTGGGCAGAGATTCGACACAAAATAAATCAATCGCAAAAAGAGCAGAGTGATGTTTCCTCTTCGGCAGCTGAAGGCAAAGTGAGCTCGAGCGCTAGAAATCGCCCGCTTTTATATCGTTCGGCCGTCCTATCCCCTCTTCTAACTAGTGATAGCTAACACGGCCTCTCCTGACACCCTGACGTCCTCGTCAGGTTCTTCAACGTCCGGAACCAGCACAGGAATGGACCCGTACTGCAGCGCCATATTCACCGGCCGAATGCCGGCGGCACTGAAGCGCCAGCTGACTGCAGCGCGAAGCCGCTGCTCGGAGAATGCCGGCGGCACCGAAGCGCCAGCCAACCGCACGCGAAGGCGCTGCTCGGAGAATGCCGGCGGCACCGAAGCGCCAGCCAACCGCAGCGCGAAGCCGCTGCTCGGAGAATGCCGGCGGCACCGAAGCGCCAGCCAACCGCAGCGCGAAGCCGCTGCTCGGAGAATGCCGGCGGCACTGAAGCGCCAGCCGACCGCAGCGCGAAGTCGCTGCTCGTAGAATGCCGGCGGCACCGAAGCGCCAGCCAACCGCAGCGCGAAGAGCGCGTTCACACAGCAGCGCAGAGAGCGCGTGCACACAGCAGCGCCTTGGGCGCGTGCACACAGCAGCGCCGAGGGCGCGTACAACAGCAACGCGGAGGGCGCGTGCACACAACAGAACCGGGGGGGCGCGTGCTCGCAGCACAGCTGAGAGCGCCGCACCAGGACGCGAGCCCAGCCAGTCACACAAGCAGTAGTGTGACACGACCATGCCCGAAATTTGAGGAGACTTATCTATCCTTCTACAACAAAAAAAAAATCAAACCCGCAAAAACTCCAAGCACACACGCGTCAGAATGTGAAACACTCAAAAAGATCACATAACGGCGCGTATGCGACGCACATCAGTGTGTGTAACCGTCAAAATAAATTGACCACATAAGGATGTGCGTTCAGTTGAACAATGGTGTGTTAAAAAAAAACACACACCCACCAAATATAAAAGGCTTGTAAGAAGCACTCAGCAGTATTCAAAAAAAATATGCGTGCTGGAATTCACCTGACCGCTCGGACGCGAGTGGAGACCAATCAGCCGCCAAATGAAAGTTACCTACGTGCGTGCTGGAATTCGCCTGTCGGCTCAGACGCGGACCAGGGACCACTCAGCCGCCTAACGGAGATACGTGCGTACTGGAATTCACCTGTCAGCTCAGACGCGGACCAGGGACCACTCAGTCGCCTAACAATGGGTGCGTACTGGAATTCACCTGTCGGCTCAGACAGCGGACCAGGGACTAGGGACCACTCAGTCGCCTAACAATGGATGCGTACTGGAATTCACCTGTCGGCTCAGACAGCGGACCAGGGACCACTCAGTCGCCCAACAATGGATGCGTACTGGAATTCACCTGTCGGCTCAGACGCGGACCAGGGACCACTCAGTCGCCTAACAATGGGTGCGTACTGGAATTCACCTGTCGGCTCAGATGCGGACCAGGGACCACTCAGTCGCTCAACAATGGGTGCGCACTGGAATTCACCTGTCGGCTCAGATGCGGACCAGGGACCACTCAGTCGCCTAACAATGGGTGCGTACTGGAATTCACCTGTCGGCTCGGACAGCGGACCAGGGACCAATCAGTCGCCTCACAATGGGTGCGTACTGGAATTCACCTGTCGGCTCAGATGCGGACCAGGGACCACTCAGTCGCTCAACAATGGGTGCGTACTGGAATTCACCTGTCGGCTCAGATGCGGACCAGGGACCACTCAGTCGCCTAACAGTGGGTGCGTACTGCAGAATTCATTAGCTCGCTTGGATGCGGACCAAGGAACTCTCAGCCGCCTAACCGGCCTAACCATGATGTCTCATCATCAAAGTATGCCGCGCACACTTCAAGCGTCCACTCCCCCTGCCATGGACCCATGTACTCGGCCTCAGCTTGCGTAGACTTACGTACTCGTCGCTGCCGGCCAGAAGTCGCAGCTCATACCGCCCTTGCGGTAAGAAATTCACCACTCGGAATGGACCACGCATACCGGAGTCCAGCTTGCCAGTTTGACTGCGCCTGTTAGCTTACAAAAACCAAAAAGTTAAGTTCAAAGACCCGAGGAGGATTTCTCCTCTCATTGACATAGTTGAATTGTTCAGGGCTCGGCCGTACCTGACCATGACTATTACGTCGCTCAAGGTACTCAGTCTCCCTCATAAGGAAAGAACACTTCATTAAAATAATTGAAAATCCGGCCTCTGTAAGGGCTTCAAGCACTCTGCGCAGAAGTATCAACCTCTGCTCAACTGTCAACAAAATATGCTGCTTAAAATAAGAACATCGCCTTTGTTGAGTTTTCGGCCATTACACTAGTCGTGGCGTCGTACTTACCGCGCGTTAACGAAGCGTTACGCGATCTACTTCGTGATACATTACCTTTAGTTTTCGTAGCGTCAGACTTCACATAAATCGAGAAAAATTAAACCAAATAGGGTAGTTTGCAAAATTTTGGCGTGATCTACGTCATCGCACCAAACGTGCCCATGAACCACGTTGCGAATGTATCGACAGAGCGCGCTCCGGCGAACGAACGGGTAAAGAACGTACAGGCGAACGTATCGAAACACGTCACTCCAATGTTCGCAACCTCACCATCATCTCCTCCATGGATGAGCGTCGGCGCCTAAACTTACCCTCAGGAGTACGATCCCTGTACCTGTAGCGTGAGCGAGAGCGACTCCTGTCACGGCTTCGCGAACGCTCGTGGGCTGACATCTTTTTACGATTCAAAACAACTTACCACAAATTTTTACTAACTACCCACAAATTTCTGACCAAAAATGCAAAATGTGACCGAAGGTGATAGAACCACGTGGAAGACGTTAGTTCTATCCCACTTCTGATCTTGTAAACTTCAAACTAATTAAACTAAAAAAAACTAAGAATTAATAAATTCCAACCAATTCACAATTTTGATAAAAACAAAATAATCGAAAATACAATTTCGAGACAAATTTGGGCAGAGATTCGACACAAAATAAATCAATCGCAAAAAGAGCAGAGTGATGTTTCCTCTTCGGCAGCTGAAGGCAAAGTGAGCTCGAGCGCTAGAAATCGCCCGCTTTTATATCGTTCGGCCGTCCTATCCCCTCTTCTAACTAGTGATAGCTAACAATATACTATTTAATAGATACTACATAAAATACATACATACATACAAGTCACGCCTTGTTCCCGGTGGGGTAGGCAGAGACTATTTCCCTCCACTTGCTACGATCCTGACATACAACTTTCGCTTCGTTCACTTTCATGACATTTTTCATACATGCTCGTCGGTTGTAGGTACTTTTGACTTGGCCTTTCCTAAGAACAACGTCAACATAAAGTGCATATAATAAAAAAAAAATTCAGATCATTCAGATCCGATTCAGATTAACATGAGTTAAATTTAGAAACAAATAAAAACTAATTTTATGTTCCAGTTTTATTTTATTGTTTTTGCAAAAATATCGTTAAATTATTGTCTATAGCAACACTTAAACTAAAAAAATATTTCCGTGGGAATCAAAAAGTAAACAAGGTTGTCTATGGAGTGATTTACGAGTGGTAACCACAGGTTAAGAAATAACTGGCCCGTTGAGTAGTTATTTGTAAAACTATAAAACTTTTGCCAATGAACGCTGGGCAATCATGGGCAATATTGTGGGTAACCATTGCCCATCATGCAGGTGTGAAAGTTACGTAAACGTTTTTGTTTATGGCAACTTTGTCAGTTTGGTTTTTGATATATAAACTCCTTGTTTGCGTGTAAAAAGTTATTAATGGAAATAGTTACGCGCCATTTTTCTATATGGTTTATGAAACATTTCACAAACTCATGTTCAAACAGTGAGTCCAGATTGTCTCCTTTATAATTTGTGAAATTAGTATATACGAGTAGCCCTGTGCTTCAAAGTATTTAATAATTTATCAAAATATAAGCGAAACAAAACTATAACGCTACCAATGAATCTCCGTCCGTTTGAAGTACGCACGTAAAATTTGTGCCAGTTTTATTACAATGCTTAGGTTTGGAAGGTGCGATGTGGGCCGCCACAGAATCCAAGTTCCAGTATCCAGAAGTTTCCAGATTTCTGTAGATATTAAACGAGTATGTAAGGAGCAATCATTAAGGCGTACGTTACCTGAAAACTGCCATAATATTATAATAAGTTACTTTATACGAGTATTAAACTTAGGTCAGCAGTGTAATTGGGTAAACCCGTTCTGTCGGAGTATAAAATTCCAATGATTATTATTTTAATGTTGTTTCCAATGCCGTGAAATATAGGAAAATATTGTTTGTAATAATTGCTTGTATGAAAATGTAAAACACCGTAAAATATCGAATGATTGGATGCAATTTCACGGCGATACTATATACCTACAAATAAATAAGTAACATTTTGTATCGATGTTTTAGGGATATTGACTTTTTAATAGAATTTCGATTAGATTTTACTATGGTTTATAAAATGGGAATCATAAAATAATGCATATTTGAATAGCTTTTCTGACAACATTGGATTTATGGTTATGATTTATAATGGATTTTGCGTTTTGATATACTAAGATTATAAAAAAAAAAATAGGTCTTTTATATAATATACAGAGTTACAAAAGGGTGTAGTTATACTAAAGGGGCGAATGTTTCCTTATAAAGAAACAACTGGAAATAATTGCAAAAACCGACGAAATTTATTTGCGCATTAAATGTTTTTTTTTAATAACTGATTAGTTTGATACAGGTAACCATCAAACTGATACCCCTTTGCACTCCCTTAAGTATTACAACATCTAAATAACCTCATTTCTAACCTACTTACATTAAAATTAATACGAAAGTTTGGGTAAGTCACAACATAGCAATGGTATAGATATGCATATACAACATATAGGCGGGTCATTTAAAAATTCATTATAGTATTAACATTACATATTATTATGCACTCATGCGACATATATTTATACATACACATACCAATCTTATGTTCATGTAGGTACATGGGTAATGTATTTTCTATGAAAGAATATAAAAGTATGAATAGATTTTGCGAGCCATTACCCGTGTGACAAATAGCTGAACAAGATGGCGTCGGTTTTTTGGCGGGCATTGTTGCCACAGGGAAAAATTGCCGAATTTTCTCTCAATAGTGAAATATTGTAAGGGTTCTTCTGAATAGTTTTATTAGACTGTTCCGGTGACTGGTAGCCCTTTGTTAGATTTACCATGAAGTTTGTATATGTGTTTTAGAATAAATAGGGATATGGCCTTTTTTAGTTTGATATAATATTGTAACTGCAAATATAAGCACTTCATTTAATCGTAAGGGCAATAGTTCCTATGTCTTATAACTATACAAGTGACTTACAGGAATTCTAATAAAAATCTTAACTTTCGAACATTTTGAAGGGTCTAAAGCCCAAATTGTATGCATATTTAGGTATATAGAATCTACATTTCACACACTGTCTCAGACACTACGTGCGGTGACGCTGGAAGTTTTAGTCCTGGGATTCAATTTCAAACCTCATTACAGGTGGACTCTAAGCTATAAGGACGCTACTATGTCTCTGATGACTTTAGGGTATGTAGATGGCAGTCGTTAGCTTATGCGGATGCCTTGTAGGAATTTTACCGAACTAACTTGACCCATAACGGTGAGATTCGAACAGTGAAGGTGATTAGAGAATAACCATTCTACTAGAGTATACAAATAATAATAATTTTACCTGTAGATGGTATCAGAGACTTGTAGATGGTTTCAAAGGACTCCGATAGATACTAGGTACTTGTAGTGGTAGGCCTCTTTTGCAGGGGGCCGCCTGGGGAAGTACCATACCTTTGTGTCTAATATGGGCAATCATGATGCTAACCATCAGGCACCCGATTTGCTCGTCTTGTCACTCACTCACTATCATAAAAAAATACAATCGATTACCTTTAAAATTAAAACTCAAAAGGGCCTCTGCATATTGGACTAAAAATGGTCTCCGTGTACGCCTATCAAAAGACTGGGTACAGACCGTGTTTTTGAGTGAAATAATTTTACTATAAATATCTAAGATACCATAAAATTAAACCCATCCTCTTGTCCACAGGTCAAAGTATGGTTCCAAAACAGAAGAACGAAACACAAAAGAATGCAGCAAGAAGAAGAAGCAAAAACTGGCACTAAATCTTCTTCCGGATCTAAACCGGAAGACGGAAGTCAATTTAACCACTCTTATGAAGATGATGATGAAGAATTAATTGATATGGACATGGACGAACTTAGTGAGAGTGAAAACGAAACGTAATTTTCGGTTGGGTGTTGCTAGTGTAAATATTAATTTAAGTGTAGTTGGTAATTATTATTTATTATGATTTTTCGTGAATGGCAAGGATGTGAAATTAGTTATCAATGACTCTAATGAAAAAATCGAATAATCGCCAATATTGAAATAAAATAGGTATAGCTTAAATCATAAAACTTGACCATTATGAAATACGTTGGTATGTAGTCAATGTTACCACTATAATAACAAATCGATCGCCATTTTGTTAATCACTATCGGCTCGCCTTTGCGTTTATGCATATCATATATACATATAAAACTTCCTCACTCTGAGAACTACTTTGTTTAATAAAAAAACCTCATTAAATTCCGTTGTGTAGTTTCATAGATCTAAATGTACAGACTACGAACTACGGAAATGGACTTTGTTTGGTACTATGTTAGGATCGAAGTACCAGTAGCTTTTATATCATTAAAGTGGATTAAATAAAGCTTAGGTACATCATTTTATTCTCTACATGCATAGACTGTTAAATATTATCATAAAAATAACCTTTCTTTTCGGTTCCGTCGGGTAAATAAAAGCTATTTAAATTGGCACATTAACCCTCTAATATTAATAATTTCGTATTCTTAAAATATTATTTCATTTGAATTGATAAGTAGTTTGTCATTTTCAAAACTCACTAACTCACATCTATTAAGTTAATATTTGGGCGTTATCCAATTTACTGATGATTTATCTCAATTCGAAATTCAAAACCATTAATAACGGAATTCCAAGATGGCGCCCGCTCGTTAGCTCGTCACAGCTAATTAGATAACAAAATTGGCCATATTATAATAGTTTTGGGGCTAAATTAATTAAAAATGACCCTTCGTTCCTTGATATGGGTATAATTATACGTTTTAGATTTGAAACGCTGATACTCTCTACTCTAAACGAGCTGTCAACGGGAGAAAGAGATAGATAGATAATTCCTGTAACGCGTTAGAACGAGATGGGTGTATAATAGAGATGAGGCGATTAATCGAGTGTATTATTAAGATGGTCCGAAACTATCTCGCGGTAAGATCGCGTTCCGTAATTGCCGCGTACCCAAATTGTTTTTAAACTGTATCTAGCGATTGTTCTCGACTATTTGTCTACGAGCGTTCAGAATTAAAGATTAACATCTATGTGTTTATGTTTTCGTTCACGCTGAGTATCGAGTGAACTTTTTATTGAGATAAATCACGGTTTCAATGATAGGTGAACAATAGGTGGTTTATTTTTGATGATTGGGATGAATGATCTTTTGAAATAAGATTAATATTTATTGCAAGATTTTTTATTGAGAGAAAGATAGAGAAAAAGAAAATGGTTCTGTTTATCAACCCCGACGGAAAAAGGAAGGGATATTATAATTTTGAAGCGTTTTTGGCATCGTAGCCCTTATATGAATGGACGGATTTTGATGCATTTTTTTAAGGGTATGGTGATATGTTTTTAAATATTTTTGTGTCTGGGCACTTAACGTGTGACTTCGTTTTCTGTGACTCGATGGGAGTCCACCACTTAACATTTTCATTATTATTATCTTGGTCATATTAAAAAAACGCAGTAGGAGACTGATTTTACCATAATATTGAGCCAGAATCAATCTAAAGCCCAGGGATTCATTGAACTCTTCAGTACCTAGTATTAATTATTCCAAGCTTTGTAATCTGAGTTGTGACACAAAATAAATAGCACAGAAGGCCAGCTTCACTAGCAAAAATGCACATGACTTAAACGCGCAACTTGATAATGAATCTTATGGAAACTGAATTCATAGATACGGCGCAGAGAGTATGTTTTTTCTACTCTACTTACTGTAGCTGTGCCCCGTGGTTTAATGATTCCAGAATCCAAGCTACCTAAATATTAAGCCAATCAGATGAGTTATGACATTAAGAAGTAACAAAAACACAATTTTTTTGGAATTGGGTCAAATGAATAATATGATAGTAAATGTCTAATTACTATGGTTGAAGTGTGGCAACTTAAAAAAAAACTGAACGTTTGTAGGGCATGAACAGCGTAGCATCGTGGAGAAGAAATAGCTTGAAAGAGACAACTGAGCTGTTTTTAGCACAAATTAGCAAAAAAATTTCGAAAAGAGAATAAATCCCAGTGAGTGCAACGGGAATAAACACACCGATATTATGTTGATTCCCTATTTCTTGAATGTTGATAACTTGTTGATAGAGCTGACTTTCTGTACGTTTTTAGTTAGTGATAACTGCTCCCATTGTGCTTCAAAACGAGTTAAAAACCTCAAAACCCGCTTTTAATAAGCGATTATAAGGCTAATTTGTATTTCCCCTTTCCGTCTTTTGTTCTTATGACTTATGATTTACGATTACGACTATCGAGTTCTCGTTTGAATCGGTTTGCTCGTTAAATCGATACTTTTTGTTATTGCCCGTGTTTCTGCGAGTTGTGTTATAGTTTATTGTATTGACATACTTTGGAAATTAATTTTGCGAATTGTGTAATGTTTTATTAAGCGAGGTGTGTTACTGTATTTTTATCGAAATTGGGCAAGAGTTTCGGATAATAAAAATATTACTTTTAAAATTAGCCCACAAATAAAAGCATATTATGTTATGTTAATCGAAAGTTATGACGTCGTTAGTATCAAAATTCCTTGAAAATGTTTCTTCAAAACTGTGAATTTTTGGGTTGGACAGGGACGAAATATAGATACAATTTAAGGCCGAGCTAGACAATCTTTGACATTATTTAAAGCTTATCGGATCCCGTCGACTCGACTGCCTCGGTGGCGTAGTGAGCGCAAGCTCGACTGCCGATCATGAGGTCCCGGGTTTGATCCCCAGGTCAGGTTAAGTAAGGATTTTTCCATTAGGAAAATTATGTCTATGACAGCCTGTAGCTAATGTAAAAGTAGCTAATTCAGTCTAAATTGTTAATTATTATTGGTGATTTTCACAAAAAAACCATGTTATTGAGTACAAAACAGATCTGACATTTAGTACGTAAGTAAGTGAATAATTAAGATGTCATGAGATCGTTTATTTTAAAAAAATCGCAACCCTCTTTGATCATACCTTGTTATTATTTCATTCAGTTGATATAATATTAATATTATGTAAATTCATATTATAATAGGTCGACTTGTCAATTGTGTAAAAAAATTAATTTTGAAACTTTATTTTTAGGCTCGGGAAAGTAGTAGGTATACATGGCTTTGATACTTTGTTAATTTTACCCTACAACGGCAAAAAAAGGTGTTTTTTATATAATTATAAAATAATAATAAAAAATAATATGGGACAACTTCCACACACGATCATCTCGTCCCAAACTAGGCTAGAAGTCTGTACTATGGTAACCAGATGACTGATATACATACTTATGTACGCCTACCTACCTACTTATATTGTTGTTATAAGTAATATTATTTACTTTTGTTTCTCATAAGTTAGCTACAGTAAGTCTGGCCGAAAATTAATTAGAAATAACAATTAAAACTTAAACTAGCAAATGAAAATCTCGATTCCATTTTCAGCTCAATTAACGTTAGTCGGTTTTAATTATCGATTCTATTCATTAAGTGTTTCCGATTAGCGACCATGTCGGGGCATTTACGATCTATTCTTAAACGAAGGAGTTTTAATTACTTATATTGATTGGGTTTTTATTACTGGAAAATGGAGACTTTGCTTGCAGATATGGCATCATAAGAATATGCTTTAGCACCAATTTTAAAAAGTAAGGAAGAGAGGTTAATTGAGGGCTCTATCATAGTCCGCGCGGCGCAAAATGACAACGCAGAAATAAACATTTTCAATATCGTTGTCGCATTAATATTTAAAACTTGTTTTATGAGTTTCCCTGCATAATGCATAGCCTCATATTATCGTAGAATGGGCGCGATTTTACCGTGAATTTTATTTGAGTCATTGATAAATATTATTAATAAATTAATATAAATAAATTCCATCGATATAATAGATATATATTATGAATTAGGTATCAACTTGAATGAAATTTGAAGATTTTTTCTTATCATACTTAATATAATTATGATTTTTTTTGCGTGTAAATAAGTAAACACTGATATATGTGGGTTTTTCGTTTTAATTTTTAATATGTACCTACTTATAAACCCACTTTATTCCAGCATCTCATATTTTTATTTCAAGAAATGGTTTATAATTTTTGATAAAATGAAACATCACACAAACATGAAAATTAATACATAAAATTGTTATTTCTATTATACTTATTATGTCTACTGTTTTGCTTACAATATAATAAAAAATACAAAATGACTTATAAATATAGACTTATATTACAATATGTACAATTAATAATAATAATAATGTATTTTTGAGCGACATAATAAATAAATAAAGATTCTTTTTTAAAAAATTGAGATAATTTTTTTTTTTTGCAATAATATCGTAACTAAATTATATCAAAAAATATGTAGGTATTCAATAATTTTAGATAAATTGAATTCAGCCAATTAAGATATAATAAAATCGCTCAAATTAATCGTAGTTAAGACAGTTCCTTTAGAATAATGAGCGAAAATATCTTAAAATTATTATAGTTAATTCAGTATTAAAAGTAAAAATCGATTTAACCGTTATTATAATAATTTGTTTTTCAAATAATACAAATTCTGTTTTACGTTGTGTTAATCACATTTATTATGGCGTTTAATTTGATTTTAATAAATAATCAAGAATCAATAATGATTTCATACATTTCTCATCTTTAATTGAAATAATCCATGATTTTAGACAAAAAGAACATTGAGTTCTAGAAACGTTTTTTTAAGAGGTGACTGAAAAGTCTAATTATTATTTTATTTCACACAATTCCATAATGAAGGTCACCTTTAAATTTATTTAACTTTTCTGTAAATCAACGTCAAGTTTTTTCGTGTTTTTAATGTTATCCTATTTTATAATAAGCCTCTCGAATTTTTAATATCTTCCAAAATGTTGTATATAATAATTTATTTCTATTAGTACTTAAATATGGAACTTATAATAATAATAAAGAGAATTACTGTCTCTAATTCAGAAGATACATATTTTACGCCAAAAATAGGACTTAAATAAAAACGTCCCGTTTTTGCCCTAAAATATGTGTTAGTTTACATATAAAAATGTTCCTTAATGGTTTGGCATGTTTGCAATGCTGCATGTACATATTATCTATAACGTAAAGCATATAGAAAACGTAAGTTTATTATGTACTTAGTGTGTATATTTTATTTAATATGATCTGTAAATATTGTGTGTTAAGTAGATTTATTATTATAATATTATCTGTAAGGAGGTTGGGTACTTTTTGCAAGCAATGGCCGATAAAATGGATGTTGTATAAAACTACTTACAAGGTTTTATTAAATAAAATACAAAACAAAGCTTTTTAAGGTTACAAAGTAAAACAGATTTGTTATTATTGTGACAAAAAATTCATAATATTTTGTTTTTTTTTTCTATGTCATAATGACGTTCGTTTTTTTTCGTCAAAAAATTTTGAACAAAATTTAATACTTAACCTAAGTATTAAATTTTGTTCAAAATTTTTTTCTTTAACATAATAATAATAATGTAATACTGCTAATAATAAATATGAGTGACATTGCCCATTTGAATAAGATAAAGTTTTTTTTTAGTTTGCAAAAGTTTCCAACCTACCTCCATACAACACATATGAATGTATTTGTGTGTGTGTGTGTGTATTATATTATATATTTATAGCAATCCTGTTCTCAGTGAATTCATTTAATTTCTGCAGTTGCACTACGATTGTAGTTTGAAAAACGAGTGATATGAAATATATGTTTTTACTCATTTATTTTGTGTTTTTTTTTAACCTGAACTGTTAATCTTCGATTAATCCGTCAATCGGGCGCATAGATCGGCATACTTTCAGCCTTTTCGCAATTCCGATACTCGGACCTTACACATGGTGCAGCTTTCCGCCGCCAAATTATCCACAACAGCATAATTTAAGGCTAAGCAAATTCGCCCTCTCGCTCACACGTACCCACATTTTTGAAGATATCAATATACTACATGTAATTACGTAAAATAAAGACAGTAAGGTTCTAGAAAATAACAGTACAAATATTCAGTAATAAATCCAATTGAATCCAAACAAGTTTTCAGTGCCTTTTTATTTTTCTAAGATTTTTTTTCTTTGTGCAGATTTTTATATTACATTAAAACTCGTTTGGATTAAATTGGATTTTTACTGAATCTTTGTGTTGTTATTTTCTAGTTCCTTAGCCTTTGGAAGGATAGGGCATGATAGCAGGAGTAGGGGTGGTAAAGGATATACATTATAATACTCTTAATTTAGGATCATATTATGACTAAACTATATTATAATGAAAAAAAAGAAATTCAATATTATTATAATAATATATTACATTACATAAATATAAGTTAAAATATATAAAATATGATTAGTAGGTAGGTTTATAATATGATTAGTAGGGTTAAGTATAAGGATAGGAAGTAGGATTGTAAATTACCAATCTTCCCTAGTTCGTCTCATCGTGCCGCGTCAACACAGACTTAGACAGACAACAATCGCCATAACTTGGTATACTCGTATTTTATATTCTAATCGCATTTCTATTCTGCATTCGCGTTGCGTTTAGGTAATTTTATATTTGAATGCCGGTTGGTAAATGACGTCATGTGAAACCTGTGTGGTCTGATGACGTCACAACATTTACTCCTAATTTTGGGAATTAATGGATTTTTTTTCATCATTTATAGTTAGATATTATGTCGCTCGAAAACACGGACTATACCCGGTCCTTTAAATAGGCGTACAGGGGGACCATTTTTTTAAGTCCAACGTGCAAAGGCCCCTTTGAGCTCTTAACCTAAAAATAATGGATACCACCTATCGGGGTCCATCTCTACTGAAACCATTTACAGAAGGTGAGCTTAAAGACAGCCCTCACAAGGTGCAAGGACTATTCTGAATGGATGGAAAATACTTGGCTATAGGTGTGATTTCTATAGATGGATGGTAACCGGGTTATTGCTAGAGACTCCGGCACCTGCCACTTCCGTCTCATGGTGAAATATTACGGCAGGCGATGACTCGCCGCTCTCTAAACGGACCTCACAAAGGCCGCCCTCCACAAGGGAATAAAGTCAACGAGGGGGGCAACGTCGATGTGAGCGGGTAAGGGTAGGAGAGGTGTCCCCGGACTTTAAACGGCGATCTCTTGCGTTACCCTCGGGTCGCATCACATTCGCACACTCGCCACTTATGCTTCATATTAATTAGATATTATTAGGTTTATTAATGAAACGCATAATATGTATTGTCATAATATACTTTGGCATAACAACATTCAACATAATGATCACTATGCATTATATTATTAGGCACAAATATTTTGCCATATTCTTTATTGTCATAAATACTATTAGTATTACAGTAATGAAGCATAATTTTATAAAGCATAAGTTTATAAACGCATAATGATATTAACACATAATCTTCTTTAACTTAATAATCTTCTTTGTCATAGAAGCCCTAATAAATAATAATAAAACTAACCTAACCAACTGATTCGGATTTCGCAATATATTTTTATGCCAAATGATTATTATACGTATTATTAGTATGCCTTAAACATTATGAGACAATCAATTCTATTATGTCTAAACATGTTAGACCAATTTTATAAGCTGACATGTCGGCCTGTGGATTTACGAAGTATTCTATGGTTTACTGTATTTAGTTAGGATAGATAGTAAGAAGGTAGCTCCATTGTTTAGTCTTTTTCAATAAAGGCACTCTGCCCTTAATAAAAAATATATTACTACGTATGCTAAACTTTCTATTATGCTACAGTATTATTATGCCAAAGTATAATTATTCTAATAAAAGTTATGCGAAAACATGCCATACAATGCCATAATATTTTACGCCTAAAAATTTATACCAAATGGAGGAATCCCATTTTAAGTATTATTAAACAACGCGTCATAAAAATTTTAAAAATTACTTTTTGTCGCCCCATTTTAAACACATGGTCTGGTTAAAAATCCCATAAAATCATAAATTCATAATCCGCAGAACCGACAAAAACTATCCGAAATCCGAACGCAATTTTCCAGCTAATTTGTTAAAGCGCCGCACCACTCATGCAAGAAAAGTCGATCTTTAAAAGGATTAACTGAAATCCTACTACAATCCTATGGCCTTTTTAATAAAGTTGAGTGGGGGCGCTAGCTTGTATATGCTAGAGCCATTTAGTATCATCTTGACTGTAGTTTCCATTTTCGCCACGGCTTTAAAATCATGGTTGTACTTAAGTTGCAGGTAGTCTATTCACAGATGTTCTGCGAAAGTGCGGGTGGCACCTTAACCGCATTAGAGATTTGACAACAAATTATAGATAAGGAGTGAGAAGTTTTTTTTTATTTTTGCTAGTGCTGGGAAAGATTAAAGTTGGCAGAAATTGATGGGTTTTTTTTCATAAATGGGTCTATAAAGAGTATAAGGTGTTCAAACTTTTGCGAATGTTTTTTTAACTCCAGTTATCAATGTACCTATCGAATAAAATGATTTTATATTTCCTTAGGTATTTGAAAAAACATATTATTTAGGTTATCAATGAGTTCCTGAGAAAACATGGGAAAAAATAGCTCTGGTTAGCCGTGAGTGTGTGCGTGATGAGTACACGCATGGCCAACCTGGTTTAACATCAAATGCAATATGGCGGATCACATATTTATTTATTTTTCATCATCATCATCAGCCGGAAGACGTCCTTTGCTGAACATGACCTCCCCCGTAAAAACTACTTAATGGGGGGATTATGCCGTAATCAGCACGCTTGTTGTGCGGCTTGGTGATCGCAGTATTTGGAATACTTGGTGTCGGAGAGCGCTGCTGCCCACTCTCTGAATATGTCACTCTGCCGGGTCTCACGGCTTCAATAAGATGAGAAAGGGGTGGCCATATTATATAGCCGGGAATATTTATTTTTAATTTGTAATAATAATGTAAAATAGTGTTACTTACCGATGGTATCTAGGTAATGGTAACTTATATGCTAATGTTAAGCTCTCTTATAAGTAGGTGGGTTTAAAAGTCAAAAATAATCGGCAAAACAACAAAGCCATAAAGCCATTTGCCATAAAGCTGTTTTTCATTAACTCAAATAATTTGTAATCCTTTTTAATCCTATATCCATTTAGAATAGTGAAAAAGCGCATTAAAAGGGTCTTATAATGGATAATTGAAAGTGGCTTAAGAAGTTTTTAAGTAAATCTAATTACAAATATAAAATCCTAGATTAAAAATTACAGTTACGTGGTTACTTTGTGCGGTACATTTATTTAATGATAATCCTTCATTGGTGTTTTAAGCTATTTATGTACCTACTTAGGCTTAGATTATTAAAGTCTCCACGCACACTCCGACCATTGGACTGCCAAAAAACAACAGCTTCTACCTACTAGTGCGTGAACTCCTCCTGTGCGGTGGCGACCGGAGAATCAGACTCCTGAGGCGACGGCCCACTTAAAGGTCCCGCTTTGTGAGGGTTTAAGCGAAGGGCTACTTTGGATCCACCGTGGTGGACTCCTCTCGTAGTGGAAACTATGAGATATTCAACCAGCCTCTGGGTTTCATTTTAGCCGATCCATCATTTTGGCTGTAGCGGCAGATTTTTTTATGATAGTGATTGACAAGACGAGCTAATCAGGTGCCTGATGGTAAACATCATGATTGCCCATATCAGACACAGTGCCACACAGTGTTTTAAAATTCAAGATGCGCCTGTCTCCCTGAGATATGAGTTGTTGAATCTCATCATGCCCAGTAATGTCGCTGGTAACATTGCCCTTCAGACCGATACACAGTAATGTTTGCACATTACTGCTTGGCGGATGAATAACTGGCAAAGGTGTTGTACTTCCCCAGGCAGCCCCCTGCAAAAGTGGCCGTAGTGGTTATGAGAGTCGACAGATCGTCACTCTCACTGTACGGGGGTGTCATCTGACCTCAGGGTAACACATCGTTTTTTTTTTTAATGACGTCATCTGTTGGCCTCAGATGGCCTCTACAGCTTTTCCGGGCAGTTTTCAGCCCGTACTATTATTTTATTATACTGCCCTTTCCTCTTGAATCCACAGGTAGATCCGACTTATTATCATTCTACGGAACACCATGTTTTGTACCATTTATCATAAGTTTCTATTAGATCAATGTTAATTTAGTTAATAAGAAGGGTAGATTTCGTGAGTGATGTTTAGGAGGGTGGGTTTTGGTAATATGGTTTTAAACACCCACTTTAGGCTATCATCAGGTGAACCGGTGAAAACGGATTGTGGGTTTCCATTCTTCTTCTTTTTTTGTCGATTCGATCTGTGTAAAACTGTAGAGTTGGAGTTTTCAGTTCGCTCTAAAGCTTCTGACATGTCCATAAATGACTTCGTCTATGATGACAGCCGGGGCCAACAGCTTTACGTGTCTTCCGAAGCACGGTAGCGTCCAGAGTCCAGATGTAATGGGATTGGAACCAGGAGCTCCGTATTCGAAACTGGACTTATTGCCGCAACCAAAAAAACGTCTTTCTTTTTTAAATAAACATATATGCTTGTTCTTATTTTTAAAGAATTTGTTCTTATTTTAAATTAATTGCTGTACGTTAGTCTCGCTTAAATTTGAGAACAGTTGGACCGATTTGGCTAATATATTGGTAAATTTTTTTGTGAATGTCCAAGGAAGGTCTATATGATAAGTCAAAGTTCACGAGGTCGCCAGGTCATCTTTTTTGTGGTCCTTTGGGCACATGACTATCATCTCTCTGCATAACATGTCAATATCAGGCTAGTCTTCTACTCTTTATTTTTCCGTCACTGATGCAGTTTTCAGACTTCCCCATAAATATTCACGTGTCATTTAGTTTTGAAATAAAATATATTTGAAAACAATGGAAACACACTCAAAAATGTTCCAGCCCATTTGTATAAATATATAATTGGAGTCCACTTAAACAAGATGATTCCAATTTGGGAACTACCTTCGTAATAGCAATTTATTACGTAATAGGTTATAATACTGAGCCTTTGTTTTAAAACACGAAAACATCTGTTTTCCTGCGGTTTTTGGGAAATAAGTTTGGAACGGGATCTAGTTAGCAAGTTCCGTTTTGTTTTTTGTGTCAATGATTTTTTTAAACCCATATTATGCTTTTATAAATTATCTAAGTACGTTTATACAAATTCTGACTTATGGTTTACATACATACCTACTTGATTTTTTCCGTATTTTAGTCAGTTTAATCAATCATTAGCTTAAATAGCAAAAAACCGACGCGTACTAATGCAAAGCTACAAAATGATACTCATGCAACGGTCCGGCAGAGTTCCAAAACCACGTTCCAATTTCAAACGCCGCGCTCCGATTGGATAAGCAGCCGTCAATATGACGTTTGTCTAATAACGATTGACAGGACCATCTAGATAGCGATAATCAAATTATGGCCTCGAATAAAAACTCTTTTGTGTACCGTTTTGTTCTTTATTTAGTTGGCCAGAGAGTTTAGTTCGTAAAAGTTTATTATGTTTTTGTTTATTTCATAATCTGTGGTTTGTACACTGTGTGCATTGAAAGCTGTTAAGATGAAATTGTCTTTGATAAAATAGATTTGTATTAGTGCAGATAATACTAAAACATTCTGTTAATTTTATTTTTCATGTACAAAAGTTAAGTGCAATGAATTAATCCCTTAAGATTTATTACGCAATATTTTGTGTGGGTCATTTTGGTTTGTATGGACAACTTATAGCCTAAATGTGAGTTTCAGGCAGCTCATCTGAGCTGGCCTTGTGGGTATCTACCCACAAGGCCTCTGACTCTGAGCAAAAATACCTGCCCCCAAAATTTATACAAAATTTGAGGTTTAAATGGAACTCCTGATTTGGACTGCTTCGGCTGGCTGCGTAGTGGGTACATGCTCGCTTCGCCGTAGAACCATACGAATTTTATCACAAGACTACAATTTCTAATCACTAAATTTAATGACAACTCCTTTAAACAAGGCCAAATAAGAACTTTCAAACGGTACTTTTTGGTAGGTTAGTAAGTAAATCCATCTATAATTTTGTAAGTTTATTAAATTAATGAAACTAAACATTAACAACGCACATTAAAAGCCAAAACGATGATACGAAGTGACTTCTAATTAATTATTAACCTTAATTAAACTCTGACATATGTCATACTTGTCACCGCAAACTGACAATTTTTTGTGACACTTGTCATTTGAATTTTAAACTCTATTCGCCTTAAATACAGACTAGGGTAGATTTTTGTGGGAGTTATTTATATTATGGTTGAATTTCTTTAATGTTCGCCGCAGATCGGACTAAAATGTAGTTAATTAAGATTAACAGATGTATTTTGATTGCTGAATAAGTTCTCGTTTGTTTTGATTAGTTTGAGATACGGTTTATGTTCTTATAAAAAGGTATGACGATTTAAAAAAAATCCTAAGTACTGATATTATAATTCTACTAATATCATATATATGAAGATGGATGGATGGATAAATTCCTTTATGGATGGATGTTTGTAACTCTTTCACGCCAAAACTACTGAACAGATTGGGCTGAAATTTGGTATGCGGTAATTTAGACCCTGAATAACACTTAGGGTACTTTCGCGACATTCCCGCGGGAACGAAGTCAACGCGGGTGAAACCGCGGGGCACAGCTAGTAAAAAATAAAGATGCAAAACTTTGAAGTCGTTAAAAATAACGTTATTGGAATTATAACTACAAATAGGATAATAATATTATAATGCGCCATTAATTAATTATTAAAAAACTACTACTTAGATAGACGATAAAGGTTATTATGGTGAAGAGGTTCTAATGCGCGAATAACGTCAAACGCCGATACTTGCTATCGACACGTTGGGTGAGTGGAGGTAATTGTGTGCGTTAAGGGGAAACTGGATTTAAAAATATATTACCTTGTAAATACAGCATGATACGTGACAGCTGAATAATAATCTAATTTTTGGTCATATTTCCGTAAATTAGGTTAATAATAATAATATGGGACAACTTCCACACACGATCATCTGGTCCCAAACTAGGCTTGAATCCTGTACTATGGTAACCAGATGACTGATATATACATGCTTATATAAGCTTATAACACCCAGGACCCACACATAGATCAAACAGACATGTTCATGCACACAAAATGTTTGACCTAGCCGGGGATTAAGCCTGCGGCTCAGAAGGCAGGGGCACTATCGGCTGCGCCAACAGGCCTGTCAAGTTCTAAGAGGGTATTTATTTTACAATTGAATTGCAAATTACCTGAGTGTACTATAACTACCATAGCATTCAGGTATGTAGCTAATTTAGGGAAATATGACCAAAAAATTGATTGTTAGAGATTGATTGAGCTGTAACGTATCAAGTTACTTTATTTTTTGTAACAATCTAAACAGACAGAGTCTTTTTTTTGTAGTGGTAGGCCTCTTGCTGGGGGCCGCCTGGGGAAGTACCACACCTTTGCCAGTTATTCATCCGCCAAACAGTAATGTGCAAACATTACTGTGTTCCGGTATGAAGGGCAATGTTACCAGCGAAATTACTGGGCATGATGAGATTCAACAACTAATATCTCAGGGTGACAGGTGCAGTGCAGTGCCGCGCAGTATTTTGATTTTTAAAACACTGGGTGGCACTGTGTCTGATATGGGCAATCATGATGCTTACCATCAGGCACCTGATTTGTTCGTCTTGTTACTTACTATCATAAAAAAAAAAAAAAAAAAAAGACAGAGTATCTAACAGATTCAGAGGACGGGCAGCAGCGTCCTCTGCAAAAAACCATCGAACTAGAGTCGTGTCGAGTATTGGCAAAACCCCCCTTTATGGGGGAGGCCTATGTTCAGTAGTGGATTACCTACGGCTGAGATGATGATGAATAATCTAAAAAATTTACTGCCTCTGCGGCGATGGTTCAGAAGCGCTACTGCAGATCATGAGGTCTTAGGTTCGATCCTCAAGTCAGGCCAATATGGTGTATATTGGATTTTTTCATTAGGAATTTTTTGGAGTTTAGAACTATGCCTAGTAGATGGAAATAGGCTCATCCCTTATAACATGGAACTAAAAAAGTAACTAGCGAAGTGTGAATGTGCCTATTAGGACTGAGTTCTGGGTAGAACTCTATCTACCCTTCGGGAAAAAGTGCGAAGTTGTGTTTTACACTTTTATGTTATGAAGCCAAAGATACACTTATTTACATATAATAAACATATTTAAAATGAAATGAAAACAGAAGTATAGTGATGCTACCCCTTAACAGACGTATAAATGTCTGAGTGCACCTCAAATTAACGCTGTATCGAAGGTGGTTGTGTGTGTAGTGTGATAGTGTGTGTAAGCGCGAACAAGTTGTTTGCTCAGAGATTTAATACACGGTAAATTTCTACACGTTACCTCAGTTCTGAGTCTAAATGGATAAGGTAGTATGTGCAAATATGTGGTTTTTAATGAATAGTTTTTTTGTGAATGGGAAAGTTTGTCAAAATGGTAAGCTGCTTAAAACCTTGCACTTCCCATTGATATTAAACACACTGAAGGTGGACAGATGATCTGATAAAGACAGCAGGAACATGCTTACAACCGGAAATCTATGGGCGAGGCCTTTGGGTAGTAGTGGTACTATGGCTGAAATAATGATGATGATGATAATGAATACAAAAGTTTTTGTTCTTTACCTGTTCACGCATGTTTGCTGTAAGTAGTTTAAGTATAAATTATAAATCGCCGTGGAGTTATCGGCTTTAGAATAGTGATCCACCTTCTCTACTCGTGGTTGCCGTAAGAGCCGGCTAAGGGTTAACAGATCCAGAGGACGGGCAGCAGCGTCCTCTGCAACAAACCATCGAAATGTGCTCGACAACCCGCCTGCCAAGCGTGTCGAGTATTGGCAATACCCCCCTTAATGGGGGAGGCCTATGTTCAGTATAAGTGAATTACCAATGGCTGAGATGATGATGATGATGATAATTATAAATTAGGGGAATTTTCAGCGGGTAAAATACATCAGTTCTCAGTCGTACAGTTTTCCTAAAGTTTCACTGATATGATAATATTACGTTCTTATTTTCAGATAGATAAATATAATATATTATTATTTTTTAGTGCACGCGCATGTCTATATGTCACATATAACCTGCGGGAGGGTTGATTACGTAAGTAATCAACATTATTAGAAATGACATACAATAAAATAAAATAAATAATAGCGAAAATCTCACATACCACCTTATACATTAGCCCAACTTAATGGGATATATCATAGGCGTCTGTTTGCGCATGCCAATTGATTGCAACTTAACAACACACCAGCAAATTGCGTGTGCGAAAGAGACAACAACATTGACAGTATATTCAAAACTCTAGAGATAAAACGAGATAGGTATATTTGGTCGTTTGACACACGAAGCACAACGCTATGGCGTAGTGATGTAGCAAGCGGTGGCAAACTCGAGCAAAAAAGCGAAATATTTATTCTTGAGAGCGTTTATTTTTATTTGAACACATTTTAATCACGGGTCGTCACCGACGTTGAGATCGTTAACTGGCGCGAAGGTTTTTCTAAATCATTTATTATAATTGACCAATAAAAGGTTAATTTTTGTAATTATCCTCGTTTTTCATGGGTGAATGTATAATGAGTTATCGTATGGCGTTTTAATGTGGCTCCGAGGTTTTACGTTATGTTTGATGGTGCTTTCATTCACTGCGTAATTTTCTCTTATGGTTTTCGAATAATGGCTTGGGCTTGTTAATATTTAGTTTTCATTAAGTTTTTGGGTTGGTTTTTGGTTTTTAGTGATACATAATCAAATATGTTTTCTTGGGTACTTCACTTAATTTCGAAATAAAGGGCTTATTCGACTACGGCAGGGCTGACAATGAAAGGTTAGGAAAAGTGTTGAAAAAGGCGTAAGTAGTAATATTTATGGGGTTGTATCTACTCGTTAATCGAATAATATGCGAAAAAAAAACAAAAAATTACAAGTTTGGAATTATTTATTTTTGTAAAGCTTCGCAATACTTTTTTTACAAGTTAACGGGTAAATGCACCCCTTAAGTATAAATAAATAATAAATAAAATGTTTTATTTTCAGACGTCGATAGTATCATAAATAAAATTTAAATTAACAGAAATTATCATTAAAAATAAATTATATTAAATAAAATTAAATCAAATCCAATCAATAAAAACATAAAAAAAATAAAAATAATTCAAATAAATAAAAATTACATCATAAAACAAATTGATTATAATGAAATGATAATATTATAAGAAGGAAAAAGTGTCGAAAGTCGGTTGCATTACATCTTTTTATAGATCTTAAATTCTTTAACAGGAATGACGACCTCTTAGCAGTTTGACACAATCCTATGGAAAATTGACTAAATCGATGTTTTGTATTCCCCTGTTTCCTCCGAATACAGTAAACCTATTTGATATATTTATATCCTGATATTTCAAAGATGAAGTAAAGTCCCTATCAATTTATTTTGTTTATAAACTGTACATTTTTTGTAGTGAACGTCCAATCACGCGAGTAAAACTGGGATTTTGGAAGTTCACTATGAAAAAACCAAAGGTTTATAAGAAAAATTAAAATGACAGGTACATAGGTTACTTCACTATAAAATATCAGGATATAAATTAATAGAATGGGTTTATTATATTTGGAGGAAACAGGGGAATACAAAACATCGATTTGGTAAAATTTTCATAGGATTGTGTCAAATTGCTAAAAGGCCGCGTACGCTCTTAAGTTATATTATGTAAAGTTATTGTTATATATTAATAATCTGTTATAACAGTAATTGATTAATGATAATAACAGACTTTGGTATAATTAAAGCAATTTGCGTACATATATATACCATAGTATTATAATTTACGCCTATAAAATATGAAATGCTAATTTTTATTGCTTTTTATGGCTTTTTAAGTATAGTTCGAGATCTCGACCGTGTTTTCGTGTTTTTACTTATACCTATATTAAATTACAATAAAGTGTAAACTTATTAAGTGTTAATTAAAATTTTAATCTGGTAATCAAAAATTTTATAAAATGTTTTCCATGGCGAATTATTACCATAACTGATTTAAATTATGGTAATTTAATTTAATTTTGTATTTAATTAATATAATATTAGCTATAATAATATGATAGTCTACTCGACTGTCGATCATGAGGTTCCGGGTTTGATTCCTTAGTCACACGATAGATAGATTTTTCGATTAGCAATTATCTCTATGACAGGTTGGAGTCAGGAACTGTGCCCGGTAGATGGCAATAAAAATGTAGTGGCGGTAGGTAGGAAGTGTAGGCCTCTTTTGCAGGGGATCGCCTGGGGAAGTACCACACCTTTGCCAGTTATTCATCCGCCAAGCAGTAATGTGCAAACATTACTGTGTTCCAGTCTGAAGGCAATGCTACTAGCGAAATTACTGGGCATGACGAGTTTCAACAACTAATATTTCAGGGTGACAGGCGCAGTGCAGTGCCGCGCAGAATTTTGAATTTTAAAACACTGGGTATCACTGTGTTTGATATGGGCAATCATGATGCTTACCATCAGGCACCTGATTCGCTCGTCTTGTCACTCATTATCATAAAAAAAATAGACTCGCCCCCTATTACATGGTACTAATAATTAGCATACTGGCAAAATTTGGGTGTATCTACTATGGGACTGAGTCCTGGGTACACCTCTGCCTACCCCTTCGGGTAAGGCTAATAAATATATATAATGGGACAACTTCCACACATGGTCACCTGGTCCCAAACTAGGCTAGAAGCCTGTACTATGGTAACCAGATGATTGATATACATACCTACTTATACGGCGTGATTTACTCACTCTGGGTTCAGCGTTTAGCGAGGTAACATCTCGAGGAACGGCGTCGTACTAACATTTGTCGCCCCTACAGCGGAGTCAGAGTCTATTTCCTGATGATGCGTCGTGTAGACGCGAAACACGTGTCGATATATGAATGGTGTCACTAACAACAATAATACGTAATAGCATTTCCTCTTTGCATGCAATTTTGCGGGCGGGAGGGCGGTGCACTGTGCATGTTGTTTTTGACACTAAAAATCGGAACTAAAAACTAAATATTCTTGTTCTAGGAGTTTACAATGGAGTTCCGAAAAGTAACGCCAAATTCAATCAATTATACCTACTTATATAAGTTATAACACCCAGACACAGATCAAACAGACATGTTCATGCACACAAATGTTTGACTCGGCCGGGGATCGAACCCGGGGCCTGCGGCACAGATAGCAGAGTTACTAACATCTGAACCAACCAGGCTGTCAATGGTATGTTAGGTTTGATTTGATTAAAGAAATGTGACATAACATCGCATTCTGTATTACAATTATTTCTTACTTAATAAAAAAAAAAACATAAAACATTTTCGAAACGCAGACAAAATTAAGCGGTAAGTATCAAGTTCCATTTCATATATTTTTATGCGAAGCAATTTTAATATAAAATAACTTTAAATAAAAATGTTGTACAAACGCGCGAACGAAATCCGAGCGTCCATTAAAATAATATGAGTGCGTTGCGAGAACCATATTATAGCCGTTTCTTTTATTGTACAGGAATTTTTAGGGGTCTACCAACATTTCACTTAAGTATTATATTCAATATTTTAAATATTTTTTAAACTAATTGGTTTTATAATAATAATAATAATTCGCCGTGGGGTTACCGGCTTTAGAATAGTGCTCCACCTGCTCAACCCGTGGTTGTCGTAAGAGCCGGCTAAGGGTTAACCAGAGGACGGGCAGCAGCGTCCTCTGCAACAAACCATCGAACTGCGCTCGACAACCCACCTGCCAAGCGTGTCGAGAATTGAGTATTTGAAAAAAAAAATGTCGTATTTATCAAGTTATTTTGTAAGTTTAATGAAAATTATTATCCGATTCAAAACTCATTTAATTTTTTTTTTTTTATTAATTACAACCAATTCAATATTGATACAATTCCAATAGGAGTCATTTGTTCACGAGCGCGCTACGAGTCGAGTGGTCGCCATGATTGTGACGTCATTATGTTATAGTTATGTATGGTACTTTATAACATTGTGACGTCACTACAGGTCACGAGCTCGTTCGGGTACTATCGGCATGTTTTCGGTACTGGATTAAAAATGATTTTTTAATTTGATATAACTTTGTAATTAAAGAAAACTAAAAATAGTTTTGGTACGAATCTTATACATAATCTTTCCATTTATGCCAAAAGAAAATAAAATTCAAATACTCAATTGGCAAAACCCCCCCTTTATGGAGGAGGCCTATATTCAGTAGGGCTGAGATGACCAACAGCTGAGATGATGATGAATAATAATTCGTTTATTTCAGGCTATCGTACTTACAATCTTACTTATTTTAAAAATGCGACAGTTTATAAGGATGCATGGATGAATGTTTGATACTCTTTCACAATAATAATCGATTCAGTAGCCAATTGGGCTGAAATCTGGAATATAAAAAGAAAGTCAAAGTCAAAAAGATTTATTCAAATAGGTCACAATCTGACACTTTTGTACGTCAATGAAAATAAACAGTAACGAGTCTACCGTGCGTTCGGAAAGATACCTTTACAAGAAGAACGCACAAGAAACTTGTAGGGCTTAATTTTTTCAACTGATTGTTTTACAATATTTGGTTTGGTTACACTAGTTTGTTTAGAAGGTGCCGCGTGGTGGCTATGCGGAAGTTCCCAAGCATCTTTGTCCTCTATGTACTGATTTACATTATAATAAGCATTCTTTAGTAAAGTAGATTTTATATAGGTTTTGAATTTACCCTCTGAGAGCCCAGTTATCTCTTTTGGGATTTTATTATAGAAACGTACACTATTTCCTAAGAATGATTTTTTATTTGAAAGAAATATGCGTTAATTACCTAACCTTTAAGAACAAACACGTTATTATATCTGCTAGAACATATATTGAGACAGTGGTTGTGGGAATATGCTGGGGAAATAAGTTATCCCCGTCCTATACAAGACGGGCTAGTCATAACTTTATTCTTCAAAATATTGCCTCGTTGGCCCAGATGGTAGTAACTCTGCTTTCTGTGCCGCAGGGCCCGGGTTCGATCCCCGGCCAGGTCAAACATTTGTGTGCATGAACATGTCTGTTTGATCTGTGTCTGGGTGTTATAAGGTTATATAAGTATGTATATCAGTCATCTGGTTACCATAGTACAGGCTTCTAGCCTAGTTTGGGATCAGATGACCGTGTGTGGAAGTTGTCTCATATTATTATTATTATTATTGTATTCGTTGATAAATAAGTAGGTAATGTACCTACATTATAATTAATGTTTATGCAAAGTTTTTTATGAATTTATGGTAAACTTTTTAATTCTAATAATACTGAACTGTCTCGGTGGCGTAGAGGGCGTATGCTCGACTGCCAATCAAGAGGTCCCGGGTTCGATCCCCAGGTCAGGCAGTGTTAAATATTGAATTTTTCTATTAGGAATTATATCAATAACTGCCTGGAGTGCCCGGTAGATGGCAATAGGCTCGCCCCCAATTACATGGGACCAATAACATACTGGCGAAATGTGGGTGTATCTACTATGGGACTGAGTCCTGGTACACCTCTGCTTACCCCTTCGGGAAAAAGGCGTGAATGTATGTTATGTTATACTGAACCAATAGAGTTAAAAAGGTAACTTCGATCGGTATTTTTTTCCAATGTAATACATAATAGTCTACTTTCTGGTAAGTGAAACCGTGGCACGCAGCTTGTTATCACATAATATTTAAATATGTTTTGGTCATAAAAATTGGACCACAAATCGATTGAAGTCTACGTACTTCGTGTACAGAAATCAATATTCGAAACAAATACAACCGTGTCGATAATGGCAAATACACAGACCGTGTGTTGCCAATTGAAAAAAAAAAGTGTCGAATTATTCGAATAAATAAATACCTATAAGGCAGTAAACAACGCACTGACACACGCCGTGTGAGCATCGCCTTATACTTATTCTTTTATTTTTAAGCCAAATTAATTTCTTTGGCTGTATCGTTATTTCGCGCGGCGCTAAACGATTGACTCTTGGGCTCGATTTAAAAGAAATGTTGAAAAAATATGTAATATTGTGTTTTAATATTAATTGAAAAATAAATTAGGTAGGTATTTTGTTTTATCTTAATGATTATTGAGGCGTATATTATTGAAATCATATTGTATATACATATGTATCATCATCATCATCTCAGCCACAGGACGTCCACTGCTGAACATAGGCCTCCCCCATAGATTTCCATTCAGTCCGGTTGTAAGCGGCCCGCCTCCGCATCGTGTTCCTGCCGTCTTTATCAGATCGTCTGTCTACCTTGTGGGTGGACGTCCTACGCTGCGATTGCCGGTCCGTGGTCTCCATTCGAGAACTTTGCAGCCCCATCGGCCATCAGTTTTACGTGCTATGTGCCCTGCCCATTGCCACTTCAACTTACTAATCCGCTGGGCTATGTCGGTAACTTTCGTTCGTCTACGGATCTCCTCATTTCTGATTCGATCTCGCAGAGAAATTCCGAGCATAGCCCTCTCCATAGCTCGTTGCGCTATTTTGAGCCTGCTGATAAGGCCCACAGTCAGAGACCACGTTTCAGATCCGTAAGTCATCACTGGTAACACACACTGGTCAAAGACCTTCGACTTGAGGCACTGAGGTATTTTGGACGAGAAGACATTGCGTAGGTTTCCGAACGCTGCCCAGCCTAGTTGGATTCGACGATTGACCTCTTTCTCGAAGTTGGACCTACCGAGTTGGACACATGTATACATATGTATACAATGTGTTAAAAAAAATGTGTAGTCATACTTAAGGTTGGTAACGTCTTCCGTACAAAATGAAAATACACAGATACGAAGAAACAGGGAATAATTTTTGACAGCCTCGTTGGGACAGATGGTTAGTAACTCTGCTTTCTGTGCCGCAGGCCCCGGGTGATCCCCGGCCAGGTCAAACATTTGTGTGCATGAACACGTCTGTTTGATCTGTGTCTGGGTGATAAAAGCTTAAATAAGTATGTATATCAGTCATCTGGTTACAGGCTTCTAGCCTAGTTTGGGACCAGATGACCGTGTGTGGAAGTTGACCCATATTATTATATTAGATTATTAATTTTCCACTCACTATTAATTTTCTTTTTTTTTTCAATATTCGACATTTTTTTCAAATTTTTTTTCGTCGAATTTGTAATGTTGTATATTCGCCGAGCTGATGCATTTTGTATAGGAAATATTTTTTTTTCGCAAATTTAGTAATTTTTTTAACAACTTGTTCAAATTGATGGGTAGATTGGTGGTTGTACCTCCTTCAGTAGTCAAGTTTTCAGTGCCTTTTTATTTTTCTAAGATTTTTTCTTTGTGCAGGTTTTTTATACATGAAAACTCGTTTGGATTAAATTAGATTTTTTACTGAATCTTTGTATTGTTATTTTATAGTTCCTAGTTGTCTTTATTTACTTCATGTTGTATTTTTTATATCTTCAAAAATGTGGGTACGTGTGAGCGAGACGGCGAATTTGGTTTGGACAGCGTCTTAATACTTTGCCTGACCTGGGAATCGAACCCGCGACCTCATGATTGGCAATCGAGCTTTCGTCCACTACGCCACTGAGGTAGGTAAAGTTAATAATATACTTATCTAATAAAATAAATATTAAACGTGCAACCTTTTTAAAGTCGTACCCAACCTTTATAAACTAACATAACATAACATAACATAACATAACATACATTCACGCCTTTTTCCCGAAGGGTTAGGCAGAGGTGTACCCAAGACTCAGCCCCATAGTAGATACACCCACATTTCGCCAGTATGTTATTGGTCCCATGTAATAGGGAGCGAGCCTATTGCCATCTCGGTAGATGGCAATAGGCTCAGTTGCAGACTTCAGGCAGCTAGTTATTGAGATAATTCCTAATGGAAAAATCCAATATTTAATACTTTGCCTGACCTGGGGATAGGAACCCGGGACCTCTTGATTGGCAGTCGAGCATGCGCCCTCTACGCCACCGAGGCAGTCAAGTCTTTATAAGTAAACTATACATACCTATTTCATCCTTATTTTTGTCTTTAAAGGAATGTAACGGGTTCATTATAATATTTTAATGGCGGGATAAGGGCACGGCTAATTTGTATTTAAAATGATTATTATCTCTTACATGTTCTCTAACTTACGACCGAATTATATGGAAATAATATTCAATTATTTCACTGAAAAGGGAAATATCATATTGGCGTTGTAAAGTGTATTATTTATGTGTCTAGTTGCTTACTAATTGCTTATATTTCAATAAATATAGTTGAAAACATGCGGTGTAGGTAGATGATATTCTATTCTAAAACATAACATACATTCGCGCCTTTTTCCCGAAGGGGTAGGCAGAGGTGTACCCAGGAATCAGTCCCACAGTAGATACACCCACATTTCGCCAGTATGTTATTGGTCCCATGTACCTAATAGGGGGCGAGCCTATTGCCATCTATTCTATTCTACATTAGTTATATTTATACAATTCCACAAGGCTCGTTCCTATCGGTCCAAAAACTTGTTTCCAATCAGATCCAAAGTTTTAATTAGGTTGTTACATTTAATTCCCAGACGGTCCAAAATACTAAAGTACAGTCAACATAAACAATACAGCCGATAATATTTTGCTAATGAAGTGCCAGAACTACATAAAAGAGTCGATAATTTTTTTCTAAGTTATGTGCTTTTTATTTAATTACATAATTTATAAAAAAATTCAAAATATTTTTGCTAAAATGTGTAAAGATAAATGTGTAAAGATAAGAAAGAGAAGAAGAACATTTCAGTAAAAATATCCGTTGAAATAACGCAAACACATTTTTACTGAAGTATTGTAGTTTTACAGCCAGTACTATAAAAGAGTCTCCACATGTATATGCCTTTTGGCGTATAAAATACAAAATATTATCATTAAAAAATTTTATTAAAATAAGAAACAACATGACTCTTACTCATCTGAAAAATTATGCGCTTAATAAGTAAGTGTTTTTTTTTTATGATAGTGAGTGACAAGACGAGCAAATCAGATGCCTGATGGTAAGCATCATGATTGCCCATATCAGGCACAGTGCCTCCCAGTGTTTAAAAATTCAAATTTCTGCGCGGCACTGCACTGCGCCTGTCACCCTGAGATCTTAGTTCTTGAAACTCGTCATGCCTCGTCAATTTCGATGGTAACACTGCCCTTCAGACCGGAACACAGTAGAACACAACCTAATGTTTGCACATTACTGCTAGGCGGATGAATAACTGACAAAGGTGTGGTACTTCCCCAGGCGGACCCCTGCCAAACATTTATTTTAAATTTAAGTGTTAGGTACTTAATAAACCAACCTTCATTCACTTTTAGAATTACGTCCAAGTCAACAAAATAATCATCAAAATCTATTAATAAATCATAAATAAGGCGATAAACATCCCAATAAACAACAAAAAGCAAGCGTTAAAATCATATCATTCTTAAAAATATCAGAGTCATAAGTTTTAAAGATAATCAAAACCACGCAACCTGCTGTGTTGAAAAACAAAAAAAGCACAACCCATGCATTCGTCCGGCTTACCCTAATTTAGCCACAAAAACAGAGTCCGTAGGCGTTTTAACAAATCGACCATCTTAAAAGGGTATCAATAAGATAAAATCACGGTTTATAAACTCACTAACAAACACAAATTAAGACCCTCTTTTATTAAAGACTCTTATGACACTTTTGACAAAAAATATGAAACACAGAAGGTAAGCTCGTAGTAGACGGAGACAACTTGACACGCTCTAAACTTTTGCCAAGTTTGTATGAAATGAATTATGTTATGTTTGAAATCGTTCAAAAACAATAATATTCGCTCGTACGACCTTATTTTACTGATGTACGTATGTGGACCTAATGGGGCCGAATTTGAGCTTGCCGTTTTCGAGAAGCCAGTACCTCATCTCCCCTTTTCTTTATATCAATGTTCGTTGGATATATTATAAACCTATCTCAGCTGCCAACGGGATTTTATTTTTATAATAAATATTGTGAATTGCGTACAAATTAGCGAAGTTAATTTAGGTTTTAAACAGCTATAATTATTGGTTCCATAAACTCGTATCGACGTTATTATGATTAACGTAACGCAATTTTTTAAACTTTTACAAATAAATCAGCATCTTCTCAGCAGTAGGACGTCCATTCCTGGACAAATTATGTCTTCCTGTAGATTTCCATAGTCCGGTTGTAGGGGGCTTGCATATCCAGCATATCCAAACTATAGGTCTTTATTAGACAAGATAATTGGTGAGACTAATTTTGATAAATTTACATAATAATCTGCCTCGTTGGCGTTGGTTTACAGGTTGCCAGCGCTGAGCATGAGTGGGTTCGTTCCTCAGTTTGGCAAATTGTTGTAAATTTTTTCTACGTGCTTTTTATATCTGCCCCGGCATCCTCTGAGCTATGTCG
Source organism: Hemistola chrysoprasaria (assembly GCA_947063395.1). Taxonomy (NCBI): domain Eukaryota; kingdom Metazoa; phylum Arthropoda; class Insecta; order Lepidoptera; family Geometridae; genus Hemistola; species Hemistola chrysoprasaria. The sequence goes on from OX346730.1 coordinate 9,566,478, forward strand.
GTAACTATCGTTCGCCTACGGATCTCCTCATTCAGCCCTCTTCATGGTTTTGCTTCTTTATACTATATATACTTTATATTTTTGGGCTTGGGGTCTTCAAGAGAAGAGTGAATAATATTATCTTCTAGGAAAGCGTGCTCCATCTTAAGCATCATCTTCACTTTCCATCAGGTGAGGTTGGGGTCAAATGCAGACCTATAATTTATAAAAAAAAAAAAAATGCACACATACTTATACTAGCTTATAATTGTTACACAGACAAACAGACATGCTCGAGCGCATCGCATTGACCTGCCCCGGAATTTAACCCGGGACTAATGGCTCAGAAGGCAATGTGCACCGATTTGCGGAAACATTAAATAACACAACAGACTGTGGTCATGTCGCCGGAAATGTAAAAAAAGTTTACCAATAGAATTTAATTAGGCATTACTTCCCCGTATCTCGAACCCATCTTAAGGCTGCAGAAACTGCTCAAATGTGTTATAACTTAATATAATTAAATAATAAACTTGACATTGCAATAATAAAGGGATGGTAATGTATACTTAATATTTATTATAAATGCGAATGTAAGTCTGTCTGTTTCACGACTTATACGCCTAAACCGTTGTATTATAATAATAATAATAATATGGGACAACTTCCACACACGGTCATCTGGTCCCAAACTAGGCTAGAAGCCTGTACTATGGTAACCAGATGACTGATATACATACTTATATACGCTTATAACACACAGGGACAGATCAAACAGACATGTTTATGCACACAAATGTTTGACTGGCCGGGATCGAACCCGGGGCCTGCGGCACAGAAAGCAGAGTTACTACCATCTGAGCCAACGAGGCTGTCCTTATTATTTTAATAAGTATAATATTATGTCGTTCTAGTTTTTTTAAAAGGCGTGTTTATATATTAAGTATATTTTGCCACAGTCCTGTGAATAATATACCTAATTGATGTTTTGGATACCTCTGTTTATCGAATTATTCGATAAACAGATTTATCGAATTAGCCTATTCGATTCGAATAGGCTAATTTTGAAGCAGAAGAATACTAGACATCGATGGGGTACTTATTTTTCATAGCATAATCAAATTATTAAACTTTATTATGTTAAACACTAACAACACACAACTTATATCGCAGAGTGACAGGCACAGTGCCGGGCAGAAATTCGAATTTTAAAACACTGGGTGGCACTGATTTGCTCGTCTTGTCGCTCACTATCATAAAAAAATTAAAACTCAATACTATTTATTCTAATAGGCTTTTGGACGTCAATATAACTAATAATTAACAAGTCTACCACGCAGTCCAAAATTTAACCAAATAATTATTTCTACGCGGGTATAACCGTTGAGCATAACTAGTTTTAATAAAATTGTAATGTCGAGTTTGTTCATATATACACCTTCACATTTTCGCTCAGCTTGAGGTAAAGTGAGATGTTTTCCATGGTATTTATAATGGTAGGTATGTACCTACTTGTTATATTAATTATGAATTATAAAGACTAATGGACTTGGGAACTTGATAATATAAGCTTGATCTTATGCATGTTTTGAGTTAAGTATGTCTCTAGACCGTATTATCCGATTTAAGAGGATTTTCTGTTTGATTGCATTTTTTCCTAATTTACTAATAGTTTCAGACTTCAGATAAATAATTATATTATCACCTTATTAATAGAGATGATATCTTTTATATTTTATTTTATATATTTTTACACACTTACCTACAGATTTTATTTCAATTTAGTAATTTTTGCAATATATGATACATAATATAATGTAAACAATATTAATAAAAAAAAAGTCATACACGCCTCTCAAATATTTTATGGTGTCCTATTGATTCGCATAATTTCTTTTGTCATAAAATTTTTCCGCATACATCATTTGTCATAACCTCCTCTAGTCATAATATTGGAAATACATATTTTTTTGTAGTAATAATGATAAATTGTCCTAAAATTTAATTGCTATAATATTTATGTGTATAATAGTTTTTATTCCTATTGTTAGTTGTCATAATGGTTGTTATGTATAATTTTATAGTAAATAATGGTATATGTCCTAATTTTCATTGTTCATAATTGTTATTGTATATAATCGGTAGTGTACGTATTTTTGCAAGTGAGGAATATTGTAGTGTTGTATTGCATTTACAACTGCCTCCGTGCCGTAGAGGGCGTATGCTCGACTGCCAATCAAGAGGTCCCGGGTTCGATCCCCAGGTCAGGCAAAGTGTTAAATATTGGATTTTTCCATTAGGAATTATCTCAATAACTGCCTGGAGTCTGGAATTGTGCCCGGTAGATGGCAATAGGCTCGCCCCCTATTACATGGGACCACTAACATACTGGCGAAATGTGGGTGTATCTACTATGGGACTGAGTCCTGGGTACACCTCTGCCTACCCCTTCGAGAAAAAGGCGTGAATGTATGTTATGTTATGTTATGTATTGCATTTATGGGTAGGAGTAGGATCTCGCCGTAACTCACATACCCAATAATATTTTTTTTATTTACTCGATTTTTTTCATATGTAAATCCACTGATATTTAATTTGTGGCCCCTTTTTGTTGTAAATATTTTGCACTCGTTTTCCATTGTAATTATAATTTCAAAATTAGTTTAAGCACTTTGTTCCAAATATTAACACTAAAATTTGACTTTATTTTTATAATAATAATGAAACTACCTTCTTTTTTATTCATAATCAGTAATAGCGCTTTACTATAATATTTTTTTATAGCAATGTGATATATCAACAGTTTGCTACATAGAAAAGATGTTTAACTACGTTAATGAGTTAAGAACATTCAAAATTCTATTGGTTAGGTTAGGTTAGGTTTAATTTATATTATGACAAAGTTAACATTCGAACAATATATGATTATGGCACATAATTTTAGTGATATCAATAGTTAGGACATGTTAGGATTATGGCATAAAATAATATGGTTATCAATGGTTAGGACATATAATGTTATAGGTTTCAAATGTTAGGACAATTAAAATTATAACAAGTTATAATAGGAGTATTGACGTTATGACTGGTGATTATTAGCTATTACATATATTATGGCTTAAAATTTTATGAGTTGTAAAATTATGGCTAAAAATAGTATGCGAATGAATAGGGAACCATATTTTATGTATATTCAGTTATTACAGAGTACCTATTTCGGTTAATATGATTAAAGTTATTTTAATAATTAGCTATCAAATTAATATTCGTAAAAGCACATTTTTCCGATAAATCTTAACAAACTAATGACAATCGAATTAAAACAATATCACTTTTGAAATATGTTTCATCTTGTAACAATGTTCGATCGAATGGATCCCAATTATACAAAAATATTGACGCTTTAAGCGATTATAGTGCATCTCTTTCACACCATCGACAGTAAACTGGGTAAATTTTTAAAGGATTTACAAATCAAGCTCTGAATAGACATAAAAAGAATATTAAGAAATACTATAAAGAGCTGATGGGGCTGAATAATTATTTTATTAATACTAAAAGAAGATATATTTTTTAAGGGATACGTATTTAGGCATAGTGTAGGATTTCATACCTAGATCAAGAACATACAGCACCATCTATTAGTTCCTTGCGCAAAGTATGGAAATACGCAGAAAATGGCTATAACTTTTGATTGCGTTAACTTAGAATTTTTTTACAGCCACAAGGGACCGCAAATCTGAGTAGTTGATATCAATTTCTACTTGATACCTCCACGCGTTCCCACTAAATAGGGTCTTGACAGACAGACAAACAGACAGATGGACAACAAAGTGATCTTATAAAGGTTTCTTTTTTCCTTTTAAGGTACGAAACCTTAATAAGGAAAAAATAATCTGTATTATTGCACCATGCAATTTGGTTGCTGTTATGGATCATATTCTTGGTAATATTATGCGACAAACAAAGAAATAATTCTAATTAAAAAACAAAAATCGGTTTCGTGAGTGTCCTTTTCAACCACGGAAAACATTTTTGTATTTGTTTTCAGTAATTCATGAATAGATAATCACTTTATCGTACATCTTGCGCAGGACGCAAAAAAAGGAAAAATACAAATAATCTTAGGCTAGTTTAAGGTCTTCACGTCTTAAGCGATTTCTTACAGACAACCGCTAGAGGAAGAATAATATTAGGAGTGCGGCGGTATTTTTGGAATATTGTAAATAATTTTTTTAGAGTCTGGTCTAAAAATTCACCCTATATAGCTGTCTCTTTTACACCAGCAGCTTAAGCCCATTCACACCTGGACATTATAAGTATGTTTATTTGTTTGTGGCGCTGTATTCTTATTTTAGTGGCTCGTTATACGGTCGCCAAGTATAATGCAGTAATTGGTAACTGAGATAAATTTATTATATTTCATGTTTTGCTTAATACATTCAGACGTTGAATTCTTATAAATTATATTTCGTTTGTATTTACTTACATGTCGTATCTTTGAAATAGCTTTCGGGATTTGGATTGAATTTTGGATTAAAAAAACGCTATTTTTGCTAAGCGAAGCTCAGTCGTCCAGGTAAATACTGTTTTTTTTAAAAGCTTGTAAAAAACTTTACGTTCCAGTTGATACATTAAAATCGAACCAGTAGTATAATTGCTACGGTTACAGAAACATGGTCACACAGATTGTTAATATAATACGTCTTTTAATGGTTTAAAAAAAGTTTTTAAACTCAATTCAACCTTAAATTCCAAAAGATTTATTTAAATGGGTCAATGCTGATAAACAGTAATGAGTCTACCGCGCGTTTGGAATGACACCTCTACAAGAACTACGCACAAGAAACTTGTAGGGCTTAATTTTTTCAACAGATACCAAACCATATACCGAACTTAACTATACTACAATCGGTTCAGTAGTTTTGGCGCGAAAGAGTAACAAACATCCATGCATCCACCTTTCCAGCCTCACAAACTTTCGCATTTATAATACGAGTAGGATGGTATTGGTTTGTATTGTATTGTAGGATGGTATTGGTTTGTTTGTATTTCGAGTATCAAAACTAAAGGGTTAAAATTTTAATTAACTAAATTTTACCCAAAACCACTAACAGGTCAAGCAAAACAGTAAAACCGTTTTAAAATACTATTTTTTAAAAGTGACAGTACCACATACTGCCTTATCCACGGGGACCGACGTCTCGTTAGGGGCCGCTTATAAATTTGTTTGTCTGTCTCTGGTCAGGTACATTACCTGCTGAACTGATCTCTACTGAGTTATTGTCAGAGTAATTGTTTATTAAACCACTAGCGATGCTTCAAAACTTAAAGGAGAATAAGTTACTTAATATATAATTTTATCTGTATTAGTAATTAGGCAGAGGAAATAATTAGTAGACTAAACGGTTCATTCGCGGTAGTTTTACCAATGTTACGAGCAAAATTACTGGGCATGACGAGTTTCAATAACTAATATCTCAGGGTGACAGAATTTTTAATTTAATAACACTGGGTGGCACTGTGTCTGTTATGGGCAATCATGATGCTTACCATCAGGCACCTGATTTGCTCGTCTTGTCACTTACTATAATAATAAAAATAATAAAAACTAGACGACGCTTTATATTCTAGGAACGCAGTAGCGTTTTGTTCAGGTGTCTAGGTATGGAACCCTACACTTTGCATACGTACCAAGGTATGTCTTAACTATTTATTTCTTCTTTACTGAACTGATTTAGAGACATGAGACACTTTTCAGTGAGTAAAGCAGCGTGGCACAACTAATAAGACATAAACAAAACTTTGAAACGATCCAAAAAGTAATAGACAATTAGGAGGTATGTAAAGTTACACCCGTTATCTATAGGAGATAAGATTATTACGCGTAACTCGACACCGCGGCTGAGGTGTGTTCAATTAGATGATAATGTTGACCACGTTCATATTGACTGCCTCGGGGGAGTTAGTGGGCGCAAACTTGCAGGAGGCCGCCTGGGGAAGTACCACACCTTTGCCAGTTATTCATCCGCCAAGCAGTAATGTGCAAACATTACTGTGTTCCGGTATGAAGGGCAATGTTACCAGCGAAATTACTGGGCATGATGAGATTCAACAACTCATATCTCAGGGTGACAGGCGCAGTGCAGTGCCGTGCAGAATTTTGAATTTTTAAACACTGGGTGGCACTGCGTCTGATATGGGCAATCATGATGCTTACCATCAGGCACCTGATTAGCTCGTCTTGTCACTCATTATCATAAAAAAAAAAAAAAAAAAAAAAAAACTTGACTGCCGATCATAAATAAAAAAATATAAATAATTTGAATTTATACTCTAGCAGGTTACTCTGAACGGGTTACCCCAATTACACTGCTCCAGTCAATTCATATGGGTTATGTGGCCAACCCATATTGTCAGTTTCAGGTCACCAAGATTCCTACAAGGCCTGGGATATGAACCGAACCTGCCCTCTACATATCTTATAGGAAACAGCCTCTTGTCTTACTCTTGTGTAGATAGATAGTTTAGACCCTGGAGTAACCAGGGTCTAAACTATCTATTTACTCTACATACCGAATTTCAGCCCAATCGGTTCAGAAATTTTGGTGTGATAGAGCAACAAACATCCATCGATCCATCCCCAAAAACTTTCGCATTTATAAATATTATTATTATTTTTTAATCATTTATTCCCAAGATTTAAGGTTCATATAGTTCACATTTATATAACAAGTTCAGCTCAAATCTGCCTTTTCAGGCGTTGGACATTTATATATGTTATATTGTTATATTAACAGTTCTCTTTAACCAACGGCCAATTGGCCCCAACCTCGACAGCTCCTCTCGATTTATTGCGTTGTCCTCTTATCGTAGTCAAACTATAGTTCACAGTTGATCAGAATGTATGTGTTTTACACTATGTTTGGACATTTTCGATATAAAGATGTTCAGTTATTTTACGATGCTGTTTAGGCCATAAGTTATTGTTATGTACTTATGTCTTTATCTGTCTATTTGTATGTCTCAGGAAAGAAACGAGTTAAGGGATATATTATCAGTAAATTTTGTAGTGGCAGGCCTCTTTTGCAGGGGGTCGCCTGGGGAAGTACCACACCTTTGCCAGTTATTCATCCGCCAAGCAGTAATGTGAAAATTTATCTACCTTGTTTGAATGATCTGAGATATTAGCAGTGGATGTCCTCTGCCTGAGATGATGATGATGATGATGAGATATTGGTGAAGAGATTATTTTTGTAGCGCCCGTGAACATAACACAACTTCGAGCATTTTTCTTGAAGGGGTAAGCAGATGTACCCAGGACTCAGTCCCATAGTAGATACACACCCATACTTCGTTAGTTATATTTTTAAGTCCCATGTAATAGGGGGCGAGCCTATTGCCATCTACCGGGCACAGTTCCAGACTCCAGGCAGTTATTGAGATAATTCCTAATGGCAAAAATTCAACATAACATACATTCTCGCCTTTTTCCCGAAGGGGTAGGCAGAGGTGTACCCAGGACTCAGTCCCATAGTAGGTACACTCACATTTCGCCAGTATGTTATTGGTCTATTGCAATCTACCGGGCACAGTTCCAGACTCCAGGCAGTTATTGAGATCGGCACGGAGGCATTCCCTGCTAGTAAAAGCTAGTATAAACACAGGTTGGTTCTCATTTGCGTCGTTTAATTTGTAGATGTGATAAGGTATCTAATGGCCGTGTAAGTGTCTCTGTAAAAAGACACCCATTTGAGTTTAGTTTTTTAGTAATGTATTGGCTTCGTCAACAATAACATTTGTCAAGTACAGTGGGCAAAGTGTGCCCACTGTACCAGTACTAAGCAGCAAAAATGTTTTGATAATTGTATGACACTTTGGCCACTCTTAATTAGGTACATATATCTATATATGGGACAACTTCCACACACGGTCATCTGATCCCAAACTAGGCTAGAAGCCTGTACTATGGTAACCAGATGACTGATATACATACTTATATAAGCTTATAACACCCCACAGAATAAACAGATCAAACAGAATTATTTCTTAAATAGATATTTTTAATCGCCAATAAATATGTAATATTTCTATTTTATTTTATTTATTAAGGGCAACCAACAAATAAGCAGCTATCGCAGATACAAAAATAGTAAAACGTACATAATAAAACAATACAGGTAGTCACAACATTCGTGCGTATGATTGACGTGTTATATAATAAAAAAAGAATACTTATAATAATTATTAATAACAGAAAATAACTTGTACAAATTGAGAAAAATTTAAAAAGAACATAAAAGAGCTATTACAAATTATAATGAGATGTAGAGTAAACTGCGATTATACTATTTTTAAATTGTTTTAAAGAGTCACCAAATAAATCGATATCCGGGAAGTACTATGTAATTGAATTATATTCTCTGCAAATGCTTATAACTGGTGAATTGAGTCCTAGGTTTGTTTAAAAGAAGGTTAGTGATGGGGTATCTCGGGAGTCTAGATGGAACTAAGTGCGTTCTGTGATATCAATTTAATCAGTTGAAACCATTAAGCCCTACAAGTTTCTTGATCGTTCTTTTTGTAAAGCTATCTTTCCGAACGCACGGTAGACTCATTACTGTTTATTTTCACTGACGTACAAAAGTGTCAGATTGTGAAATATTTGAATAAATCTTTTTGACTTTGACTTTGATCTAATATTATCAATAAGTAGTAATACCTATATCAACTATGCGTGCGGAAATATACCTCAACCTCTAAAGAAGAACGCACGCGAAAACTATGGGGTTTATTTATTTTCAACTGATAGTTTTACTATATTATGTAGTATAATATGGTTGGTTATATTTGTGTACAACCAAATAGGTATTCAAATTCACACACGTGCATGCTTCTTTTAATGTTATTTTTTCCGAACGCGCGTTACATTCATAAGTTAGCTTCATTACCGTGCAAAAGTGTTTTCTTTAGACAAATTTAAGTAAAAATATCTGAGTTGATTTGAAAATTTTATTCAACTTATAGTATGCCTAAATTCCGCTTTGCTCGTTAGTAAATAAGTTTCTATAAACCATTTAATCCAATCTGTCAGTCAGTATACCTACAATCTAAACCACAAACAGTAGATACAGAGTGAATTGAAACGTGTTAACTTATTGTTTTGATGTGTGAAATGAAACGCTCCTTATTTTGAAACTGTTTTGAAGGTATTGAGTTACATTAACCAAAAAAAAAATGTTTTTTTTTATGATAGTGAGTGACAAGACGAGCAAATCAGGTGCCTGATGGTAACTATCATGATTGCCCATATCAGTCACAGTGCCTCCCAGTGTTTTTAAATTCAAAATTCTGCGCCCAGAACCCAGTAAATCCCATAGTAGCTAGTTATGTTATTGGTCCCATGTAAAGGGGGCGAGCCTATTGCTGGATACCCGGCTCAGTTCCAGACCTTAGGCTTAGCTTCCAGATCATTGAGTAATTGAGAAAATTCCTAATGGAAAATCCAATTTTGACAGAATCTGTTTTAGCGCAAATAAAGGCCAGATCCAGAGCCAACCACAAACATTCGAGTGGATTTTTTTTTCCTATATCTTATTATCTGTGTATTTTCATTTTGTACGGGTGACGTTTAACCTTAAGGAGGCGGCGATGTACGAATTAAGTACCTATACAAACGTAATAAGTACGTAAATATTTTACAAACTATACGATCTAAATAATTATGCTCTGATTGTAAATGAGTAAGATATTACATTTTTATGGGGAATTTGTGTGCGCCGCCCCGTTAGGAGCCTGTCTATGAGAGAGAGAGAGGAGTCTTGTACCGGTAAAAATACTATGGGGATAACTTTACAGGGAATTGTAGAGAAAGGGCGCTCTAAAAAGACGCCTGCGTACAATGACGTTGAATTGAGTATTTGATTTTTTTTTGGCATGAATGGAAAGATCATTTATAAGTTTCGTATCAAAACTATTTTTGTTTTTTTTTTTATTCGTTAAAATTACAAGGTTATATCAAATTAAAAAAATCATTTTTAATCCAGTACCGAAAACACGCCGATAGTATCCGAACGAGCTCGTGACCTGCTGTAGTGACGTCACAATGTGATAAAGTACCATACATAACAATAACATAATGACGTCACAATCATGGCGACCACTCGTAGCGTGTTCGTGATCTAGTGACTCTATTGGGATTTTATCAATTTTGAATTGCTTTTTTTTAAGGGATTTTTGAATCGGGTAATACATTATTTTCAAAAAACTTTCAGAATAAATTTAAAATATGACTTTTTTTTTTTTTCAAAAATTCAATTGCTTTACTCTAAGCCTGCGTAAAAGACTTTTATATGATAAATAAGAATCGAAGAAGACGTGCTGTGCCAACCTCCTAGTGTGAGATAGAGACAGAAAGAAGAAGAAGAGAGATAGCCACATCAGAGACAAGACCATAAGTCTCTCCCAATTATCATGTAAAACAAACTATGACTGGTGGAACGGAACGCTACAATGCACCTGTTTGTTTTTTTGTTTGTTTGTTCGCATGAAAGTATAACGTGGATACGCTTTTACCACGAAAAGGTATTGACACTAGCTTAAAGTCTATTATAAAATTTGGACGTCGGCACGTTGAATTTAAAAAAAAAATTGTCGCTTGTATTCGCCTATTAAAAGACCGGGTAAACCTGTACTTTGCTTTCGAGCGATATAAATAACATCATCGTCTCAGTCATAGGACGTCCACTGCTGATCATAAGCCTCGCCCATAGATCTCCATCCAGTCCGTTTGTAAGCGGCCTGCATCCAGCGCGTTCCTGTTGTCTTTATCAGATCAGAAGATTCATCGAAAATACAGTATGTCCACATTAATACAATGGTGTAAGCTGTCAGACGTTTACATTAACTCGGGAATAAGTTATCTCTGTTATCATAATCTAACAAAAGATCACAATAGAGTGTTACACCATCATCAATATATTACAGTTGTTGAGGACGGAAACTTCTTGATACTTGAAGTTTTCGAATGTAACCAAACCCTTGTAAAACTGACAGTAAAAAAGTTATGCAGCAATTTCGTTACGGTTTTCTTCCTAAAAAAACCGGTCTTTCATTTTTAACCCGATCTATCTCCAATGTTTGTTAATCTCTCTATCCACGGCGACATTTGCAAAGGAGTTGTTGGTTTCTGGGCCAACGTGGCCCAGAAACCAACAACTCCTTTATTACCTTACATTATAACTTTGATTTTGTTTGATAGGCCTTATATTAAGATTCCCAAATGTGCATATAAAATATTGTTTAGTATCGTCATTAATTATTATGAAGTAAGCAAATGTTCTACTAAAATTCGAACGTGCGTCGCCATTTAAAAAATACTTAGTACTTAACCTCACTTTATTTAAATCAAATTATAAATGAAACGGCGATAATAAGATGGATACTTTGTTTGTGAATATTGAATATTATTGCAAATATCATTTTGTACCCTGCAATATAGGATAGACAGTGTAAGGTGTTCTGGGCCCAGCTTCCTTGGATTACAAGTCCGTTTCCTCCGTGCTCGCACAAGCCATTAAAAACAAGAAGTTGAAGTTTCTTGTGCGTTCTTATTAGAGGTACGTAGAAGTAAACAACATTGTATATTATTTATAAAATATAAGTAAAATAACAACATCATTAATAGGTATAATAACATTAAGTTTAAGTTAGAATTTAATTAGAGAGTATTACAAAAAAAAAGTACTTAAAGTATCAAACCACACCGACTACGTCCAAGAATCACGGAGGTGTGAGCGAGAATTACCGGAGCAGCGGGGGGTAATGTCCCCCCCCTCTCGCCCCTGGATCCGATCTTAAGATCCCGGTTCTAAGAACCTCTGCTCGATACCAAACTACATGATGGGGCCACTTTCTATGACGTTGTTTGTAACGAATTGTCAGTGCGAATACTAGCTGGAGATAGGTAAGGAAAAAAAAAAATGCTGTCAGTAAAAAGTGTGCACGTAACTCTTTCGATCATAGACATAGTATAGGTGGAACATTAATTGTCTAAAAAGAGGAGTTTTAAAACAGGAAAGTAGTATAATATGTTGTTTTGATACTTTGTTAAATCCCTACCACGGAAAACTAAAAATGTTAGGCAATTTTATGAATTTACTACGCTGTGGTTTCACCCCACGGTTTCATGCGCGTAATCATCGTTCCCGTGGGAATATCGAGACAAATAGTACCCCATGTGATATTCCAGGGTCTAAGCTACCTGCATACCAAATTTCAGCCCAATCGGTTTAGTAGTTTTGTCGTGAAAGAGTAACAAATATCCATCCATCCATCCTCACAAATTTTCACATACTTACTATTATATTTACTATATAATGTTAGTAGTATAACAGTAACAACATATTATAAAAATTTCGAATTTTATTTTCTAAAATAATTAAAAAATTATTGGTTATATTATGTACCTATTTTGATAATTCTTAGAAATCTTTCAAAACCAATGCAATAAATCCATAATTTAAAAAAAGAACTTATAGTTTTTTTGTTGCTATATTTTAAACAATCGTTACGTTTTTTTATTGATAAAATATTTAATCTTTTTTTGTTAATAATAATTTTGATGAATTTTAAATTCACATTAATAAATACATCATATATATCATATAAATAATATATCATATCATACGTTTAATAAACATAACGAAATTCTAAGTTGTTGTTTGGTACCTATCTAATCGTATCTTAATAATATTCTATCACCGCTATGCTACACAAAAAAAAATAAGTACATATTTTTTTAATTAAAAATTTATTAATCTTTTATGTTAAAAAAATCAAATAGGTATAACAATCATTATTAATCAATCTCCAAGTATCTTCATCATTTAATTATCCGCCTCAAAAACCATAACATTTTTTTCACATAAAATTAACACTTTAAAACGGAAAGTATCTAAATCTCAAACAATCTTGATCCACTGATCTAATCGTTACAAGTCTCGTCGAGTTTATACACCGATCGAGCTATAACTCAGAAACTTGATACTTTGAGACAGACTTTTAAAACCCGTAAGAGCCTTTTAGAAGGGAATTGAAATGTTTAATGTGATTTTTCACTGTGAACGTGGGTTTTAGGGATCCGTATTAAAAGGGTTTTATTATGGAAATTAGTTGATTTGGTCAGTCGTGAGTAATGCTTGAAGAATTTTGTTTTTAGTTCTTTTTCGAGTTCAGACAAATAATAATTATTTAAGATTTCTAATGGCCCCTTTTAAACCTACTCAAATTAACGTAAAAAGGCGGATATAAGAAATGAAAATACTCTACATACATACATTCACGCCTTTTTCCCGAAGGGATAGGCATGGGTGTACCCAGGACTCAGTGCCATAGTAAATACACCCACATTGCGCCAGTATGTTATTGGTTCCATGTAATAGGAGGCGAGCCTTTTGCCATCTACCGGTCACAGTTACAGACTCCAGACAGTCATTGAGATAATTCCTAATGGAAAAAACCAATATTTAACACTTTGCCTGACCTGGGAATCGAACCCGGGACCTCTTGATTGGCAGTCGAGCATGCGCCCACTACGCCATCGAGGCAGTCAAAATACTCTGCTTGCTGTATTTTAAGTATCAACTTAATATTTGTAGCCGCACAACGAAAATGTGCCTAATAATTCGTATTTTAGAGTGAAGAAACACACAAATACAAACTTTCGTGAGCTTTCATAATTATGAGTTTTTACAACTGATCGCTTTGTGAAATGGATACTTTTCGAGATCGTTGCAGTTTTTTTAATTTGCAACTTGTTCAGTTGGACGGGTAGATGGACTTGTAGTCCATTGATGGTTGTAGTGGTAGGCCTCTTTTGCAGGGGGCCGCCTGGGGAAGTACCACACCTTTGCCAGTTATTCATCCGCAAAGCAGTAATGTGCAAACATTACTGTGTAGGGCAATGTTACCAGCGAAATTACTGGACATGATGAGATTTAACAACTCATATCTCAGGGTGACAGGCGCAGTGCAGTGCCGCGCAGAATTTTGAATTTTAAAACACTGGGTGGCAGTCTGATATGGGCAATCATGATGCTTACCATCAGGCACCTGATTTGCTCGTCTTGTCACTCACTATCATAAAAAAAAACTTGCTTTTGTATTACTACTTCTTGTTTATGATTTGTATTTGATTTGAAAAAATAACAAGACAAGACCAAAAATTGGTAGAGCAGTCAACAGGTTCATCATTGACAGCCTTGTTGGCTCAGATGGTAGTAACTCTGCTTTCTGTGCTGCAGGCCCCGGGTTCGATTCCCGGCCAGGTCGAACATTTGTGTGCATGAACATGTCTGTTTGATCTGTGTCTGGGTGTTATAAAGCATATATAAGTATGTATATCAGTTATCTGGTTACCATAGTACAGGCTTCTAGCCTAGTTTGGGACCAGATGACCATGTGTGGAAGATGTCCCATATAAAAAAAAATAGTAGAACAGTCAACAGGTTCGTCATCATCATTATCATACATAGGCCTCCCCATAGAACGCCATAAACTATTCATATGGAGGGATTATGCCGTAATCAGCACGCTTGTTGTGCGGCTTGGTGATCGCAGCAGTTGGAATACTTGGTGTTGGAGAGCGCTGCTGCTCACTCTCCGAATATGTCCCCCTGGCGGGTCTCACGGCTCCCACCAGATGAGAAAGGGACGGTTAATATATATAAAATAAGTTTAAAAGTCTGCAAGCTATGTATTTTAATATTTATTGAATTTCCTACAGAACCTTTGGATAGTTAACGCTAGACTAAAAAGTACCAAACGCATCCACATAACATGAATGTTTTATTACGGCTTTCTACCAAGTGCTAGATTGAGTTATCCGTGCTGGCAACACTTTTTATTTTATTTAATAACAATAAATATTGTGGGAATTATACAAACAAATTATTTAATTCACGATAAAGATGGTGCAAGTTAGTATGTTATTCAATATTTATTGTTAAGGGGGACTCACACTTGCGGACGTAAACGTAAGTGATTTTTGCGCGTGAAGGCAGCGACCGACCAAGAGGAGCATTCGCCTAATGTGAGCACGTTACAAGTAATAATAATAACGTTTACACACTCTCACCCCTGCACTAGAATTTCCTGTGTCGCAGGCGGTATGGACACATAAAATAATAGGTACACCAGACACATCCAAGACCCGAGAACAAACATTTGAGTTCCTACCTACGGCAGAGATACCACCAACTTAGCCATGAAGACGTCACTTAGGCATGAAGTGTGTCACAAGTAAATATTTGATGACATACTTTTCCGTTGACCTATCCGCAGACGCCCTCGTAACGTTTAGGAAAACGACCTTGTCGCCTATCCCAACAATATACGCAACAGTCGCTCCGTTTTCGGTACTGATTCACCAACTCACACAATCACAACACTGACCTCGTCGGCGAAGGTCTCTCAGATTCATCACTATCATCATTATGCTCAACACCTCAGGTCCAGCTGGATTATATCAGCACTGGATTATGCAGTTCGGTAGTTTAAAGCTGAGGACGCTGCTGCCTGTCCTCTGGATATGATACTCCTTAGCCGGCTCTTACGGCAACCACGGGTAGAGGGTAAGGCACTATTCTGCCTCTATACTCGGTACCACTACGGTTTCAGATCCATCAGCGTTATAAAAAAAGTTATATAAATGAAACCTAACATTTTTTTTAAAATTAGTATACCTACCCTAATAATTATGTAAGTACCTTGTTGATGGTGTTTGTAATCGGAAATAGTGCGAATCGTGCCTAGCCCATTTGAAGCTATGTTTAATTTTGAGCGTCGAAAAAACGTTTTTTCTTTTCTTTCATAATACACTAGGCAGAGTACTCAGTTTTATATCCGGCTCCGTGTCAATTACGGTCCCATTACGTTCCGATTTCGTAGGCAGACAGCTTTATGTCAATCGCAGTCCTTGTATAGTAATTCTACAGAGTTTTATTATAGTGTTATTTATCTACAATTTAACGAAATGGCAGACCAGACAGCGAAATGGCAAAAATTCTATCGACGCGTAAGAGCGACGACTGAGTCCATCTAGTGTGAATAGTGCTTAATAATAGTATTAAGTTACGTTCATGTTTGATTGAGTTGGTATGTTAGTAACCGTGGACATTTACTATGAGAACTATATTTAGAGGTATAAGAGAAAGTTTTCTAAACTGATATATTTTTTAAAGGCCCTCCACATTATACGATGCTACTTCAGTTCTTCATAAGGTGGACAGATTATCTGATAAGGAAGGCAGTAACACGCTGGATGCAGGTTGCTTGCAACCGGACTGGATGGAAATCTATGGAAAGGCCTATATTTGGCAGTGGACCTCCTATGGCCGAGATGATGATGATAATGATGACCGTTATCTCATTTAGTTACAACAGTGGTAACAGGTTCCAAATTATTTAAATTTTACTTGCGTCACACCCCGGACACTCTACTCAAATCCATACAAAAGTCGCGATATAACTACCTACTACACAGACACTGCACACAAGGAGTTAAGTACACGCGCAAGAGTGTGCGTGAGGTGATTTCCGAGCGAAGCGGGGCTCGTGGAGAGTTCAATCTCCCTGGCAAGATGAGGAAGGCCCGATTGGTGGGCGGATGACAGTGTCCATTAAATATGTAAGTGTCCACTTCTGGCCACAAATGGACAGCATGCTGGCAAAAAGTACAATTATACCAAAAAACCTGTCTTTTCATCAAACTATTTTTCATTTAATATTTTTGTAGCCAGGCTTAAGATAAAAAGTGATAAAATAAAAAGTATTTTCAGTAATATCCGCTTTTGACTACGATAATATGAGCGAACATGACAGTTTTGATTTCTCAACAGCACCTATGGAGTTTGATGAAAAAAGGTTGGTGATAATAGTACCTACTCAATTAAAAATTAACAAATAAATAAAAACTTTTTGGTTGAAGTGAAGTATGCTGGAATGGGGGAACATTTTCGAATAGTAACTCTGATAATGACGTGGTCCATTTAAATTTAAAAATTTTGCTGTTACTACTTTTGTGATATACCGGTTCAAAAGTATTATTTTATTTAATTATTAATATTCATCACAAGTCTGTTCATTCGTGGCCAAAGGCTCATAGTAAGTTGACAGAAGCCTTTAGTTCTTTTCGCAAGAAAATAAGTAGAAATAACAGCTTCAGTCATGAACCAGCAAACAGCCGCCCACGTGTAGAACTGTAAGACGTAGCTAGTATATTAAATTTAATAAGTCATTGGAAACCAAGTCCCAGGTTAAAACACCCATAAATAGCCAATTAAGTTATTTATTGATCAATAAATATCGGTTTTGCTAGAATTACTTGCTTATTTATAATGTGTCAGTCGAAATAAACATGCTATGCTTGAAAACACTCGTAAATTCTTGTACCAACGGTAAAATATGCTCGATTACATGTTCTACCCTAATATATACATAATATAGCTACATCATTATCATCATCATCACTGCTGAACATAGGGCCTCCCCCTTAGATTTCCACCCAGTCCGGTTGTAAGCGGCCTGCATTCATCCTGTTCCACTTTGTGGGTGTGAGTCCGTGGTCTCCAATCGAGAACTGTACAGCCCCATCGACCATCAGTCTACTCTTAACAGATATTTAAGTCAAAAAATAATATACAATCGCGCCTTTTTCCCAAAGGGGTAAGCGGAGATGTACCCAGGACTCCGTCCCATAGTAAGTACAACCACATTTCGCCAGTATGATATTGGTCCCATTAAATAGGGGGAGTCATTTGCCAGATAATTCCTAATGGAAAAAACCCATATTTAACACTTTGCCTGAAGCTACGTACGATTCATCGAATCATCATTCATCGAAGCCACCGACTGTCGAAAGTATTCTTGCCTGACCTGGGGATCGATATATTAATATTATATCGAGACATTTATTTATTTCAAAAAACTAAATAAATAACAATAAACAATTAAACTACCTTAAAAGTAAATATTAAAAACTAAAATTAAATAAATAAATATTCGTTTATTTCAGGCTCACATGACCCATAACACATTAAAAAATTACAGATTTCAATGACTAAATAAATAATTAAGACTATAACATTAAATTAATAATAATAATAAGATTAAAATGTCATAAAAATAAATGCCTACAAAAATACCTACTAAAATCTAGACTTAAAAACGAACTATAAATAAAATATTTCACCAAAATCGCCGTCGATTGGTAGCGTGCCCAGAAGGCTGGCAGCATTGCCACGTTGTATGGCAATGCTGATCCGCTGTGCTAGATATCAGCCAGCCCTCTGGTCACGTGTCAGCTCTACCAATCTCCAGCTGCAAAATCTTTTAAATTTATATTAAATTATATAAAATTCTCAGTTAAAATATGAATATTTTAAATATTATGTACCCAATTCATCACAAAAACTATCGACCACAGAAATAGAAACATATAGAATGTCACCTCACATCGTTTCGGCATAATTAATGTCCCTTTATAGTTTATTAATGGGGCATTAAAGTCGTTTATGGTCATTCTGTGGCGAATCTATGTTAATTGCGACATTATGAGTTTTTAACATCGATTTCGTATAGAATAGTTATATATAAATTAATAAAATAACTTGTAACAAAATTAGAGAAAAAATACATTTTTTTTATGACAGTGAGTAACAAGACGAGCAAATCAGGTGCCTGATGGTAAGCATCATGATTGCCCATATCAGACACAGTGCCACGCAGTGTTTTAAAATTCAAAATTCTGCGCGGCACTGTACTGCGCCTGTCACCCTGAGATATTAGTTGTTGAAACTCGTCATGCACAGTAATTTCGCTGGTAACATTGCCCTTCAGACTGGAACACAGTAATGTTTGCACATTACTGCTTGGCGGATGAATAACTGGCAAAGGTGTGGTACTTCCCCAGGCGGCCCCCTGCAAAAGAGGTATATTGTGTTGGCGATCAATAAATTAAATAAATAAAAAATAACAAGAAACTCCTCGCCTCGACTGCCTCTGTGGCGTCGTGAGCGCATGCTTGACTGCCAATCAAGAGGCCCCGGGTTCGATCCCCAGGTCAGGCAAAGTGTTAAATATTGGATTTTTCCATTAGGAATTATCTCAATAACTGCCTGGAGTCTGGAACTGTGCCCGGTAAATGGCAATAGGCTCGCCCCCTATTACATGGGACCAATAATAACATACTGGCGAAATATGGGTGTATCTATACTATGTGACTATAAGTCCTGAGTACACCTCTGCCTACCCCTTCGGGAAAAAGGCGTGAATGTATGTTATGTTATGTATGTTAAGAAACTCCTCTTTTTTTATTGTGATCGAGTTATCCTACTAATATTATAAATGTGAAAGTTTGTGAGGATGAATGGATGGATGTTTGTTACTCTCTCACGCCAAAACTACTGTACCAATAAGGCTGAAATTTGGAAAGTAGGTAGTTGAGACCCTGGAATAACACATGAGATACTTTTTTCCGATATTCCCACGGGAACGAACTCTACGCGGGTGGAACCGCGGGGCACAGCTAGTATATTATACTAGTGAACCAAAACTTTGACGCTCATTTTGGACCCCTTACAATGTGAATTTTCAAGAATCCTTTCTTAGCACACGTCCAGACAACGAAAAGAACCTACATTCCAAGTTTCAAGTCTCTAGGACCAGTGGTTTAGGCAAAGAATAATAACTATTAACTATTACTAGTTTGGGCTCTCCGTTGCAATGTCAGTCCAGTGAGTCATTTAGGATTTTATAATATAGTGATTATTTAAGGTGAAATCGTGCATATTTAAATGTTGACACAATTAGTTCAAATCGCAGTTGGAAGCATTTAATGAACTTGAGAAAATAATTTTCTAAATATAATAAACTAGCGACCCGCCCCGGCTTCGCACGGGTAGCAGAAGTAGGTATAGTGGACGTTTATCAGGAGTAAATTCGTGATACATTGTATTTTAATAAATATAACCCTAATGGTTTATACGCAGCGCACGCAAATTAATGACTATTTCTGTTACAATGACCAAACCTTAACACATGTTATAATTTATCGTGGGCTATGTTGAAAATATTGATGAATACTACAAACCCCTAGTACATTACTTTATTCTACCACCAATACTTTTCACACCACATGAAAAATAATCACTGCTTCGATTATTGTGACTAAACCAGAAAAGATGGATATAATCTATGTATACTGTTTTGTAGGTATTGATAATTAATACAATCCCCTAGTACATTACTTTAATCTACCACCGATAGTTTTCACACCGCATGAAAAATAATCACTGCTTCGATTATTGTGACTAAACCAAAAAAGATGGATATAATCTATGTATACTGTTTTGTAGGTATTAATAAGTACTACAAACCCCTAGTACATTATTTTACTCTACCACCAATAGTTTTCACACCGCATGAAAAATAATCACTGCTTCAATTATTGTGACTAAACAAAAATAGATGGATATAATCTATGTATACTGTTTTGTAGGTATTGATAAGTACTACAAACCCTAGTACATTACTTTACTCTACCACCAATAGTTTTCACACCGCATGAAAAATAATCACTTTTTCGATTATTGTGACTAAACCAAAAAAGATGGATAGAATCTATGTATACTGTTTTGTAGGTATTGATAAGTACTACAAACCCCTAGTACATTACTTTACTCTACCACCAATAGTTTTCACACCGCATGAAAAATAATCACTTTTTCGATTATTGTGACTAAACCAAAAAAGATGGATATAATCTATGTATACTTTTTTGTAGGTATTGATAAGTACCACAAACCCCTAGTACATTACTTTACTCTACCACCAATAGTTTTCACACCGCATGAAAAATAATCACTTTTTCGATTATTGTGACTAAACCAAAAAAGATGGATATAATCTATGTATACTGTTTTGTAGGTATTGATAATTAATACAATCCCCTAGTACATTACTTTAATCTACCACCGATAGTTTTCACACCGCATGAAAAATAATCACTGCTTCGATTATTGTGACTAAACCAAAAAAGATGGATATAATCTATGTATACTGTTTTGTAGGTATTAATAAGTACTACAAACCCCTAGTACATTATTTTACTCTACCACCAATAGTTTTCACACCGCATGAAAAATAATCACTGCTTCAATTATTGTGACTAAACCAAAATAGATGGATATAATCTATGTATACTGTTTTGTAGGTATTGATAAGTACTACAAACCCCTAGTACATTACTTTACTCTACCACCAATAGTTTTCACACCGCATGAAAAATAATCACTTTTTCGATTATTGTGACTAAACCAAAAAAGATGGATATAATCTATGTATACTGTTTTGTAGGTATTGATAAGTACTACAAACCCCTAGTACATTACTTTACTCTACCACCAATAGTTTTCACACCGCATGAAAAATAATCACTTTTTCGATTATTGTGACTAAACCAAAAAAGATGGATATAATCTATGTATACTGTTTTGTAGGTATTGATAAGTACTACAAACCCCTAGTACATTACTTTACTCTACCACCAATAGTTTTCACACCGCATGAAAAATAATCACTTTTTCGATTATTGTGACTAAACCAAAAAAGATGGATATAATCTATGTATACTGTTTTGTAGGTATTGATAAGTACTACAAACCCCTAGTACATTACTTTACTCTACCACCAATAGTTTTCACACCGCATGAAAAATAATCACTTTTTCGATTATTGTGACTAAACCAAAAAAGATGGATATAATCTATGTATACTGTTTTGTAGGTATTGATAAGTACTACAAACCCCTAGTACATTACTTTACTCTACCACCAATAGTTTTCACACCGCATGAAAAATAATCATTTTTTCGATTATTGTGACTAAACCAAAAAAGATGGATATAATCTATGTATACTGTTTTGTAGGTATTGATAAGTACTACAAACCCCTAGTACATTACTTTACTCTACCACCAATAGTTTTCACACCGCATGAAAAATAATCACTTTTTCGATTATTGTGACTAAACCAAAAAAGATGGATAGAATCTATGTATACTGTTTTGTAGGTATTGATAAGTACTACAAACCCCTAGTACATTACTTTACTCTACCACCAATAGTTTTCACACCGCATGAAAAATAATCACTTTTTCGATTATTGTGACTAAACCAAAAAAGATGGATATAATCTATGTATATTGTTTTGTAGGTATTGATAAGTACTACAAACCCCTAGTACATTACTTTACTCTACCACCAATAGTTTTCACACCGCATGAAAAATAATCACTTTTTCGATTATTGAAACTAAACCAAAAAAGATGGATATAATCTATGTATACTGTTTTGTAGGTATTGATAAGTACTACAAACCCCTAGTACATTACTTTACTCTACCACCAATAGTTTTCACACCGCATGAAAATAATCACTTTTTCGATTATTGTGACTAAACCAAAAAAGATGGATATAATCAATGTATACTGTTTTGTAGGTATTGATAAGTACTACAAACCCCTAGTACATTATATTATTCTACCATCAATGCATTTCACAGCGCACGCAAATTTATGAATATGGTAATTATATTATGTAACACCTTGGTTCACAATATTGCAGTTTTCTTACGGATCCCCATTTTTTTTCAAAATCTCATATAGCCTATGGCACTCACACTGAATTAAGCTATCCATAAGTGAAAGAATTTTTAAAATCGGTCCAGTAGTTTCGGAGCCTATTCGTTACAAACAAAAAAACAAAAAAACAAAAAAACAAAAAATCAAAAAAACAAAAAAACAAAGTTTCTCTCTTTATAATATTAGTATAGATGTATTGCCAGCTGTGAATGAATGAATGAATGATAACACTTTATTGGTACCACAATAATACAGAAAATGACACAAAACAAAACTTATAACTAGAAAGAATAACAACTGGCGGTACTTACAGGGCACAGCTCCTGTACCAAGTGCTGCTAGTATGTGCTGTATGTGTGCTGCTGTACCAGGCAAGAAGAATTTTTGGATTTTACCATTTTTATCAGTAAGTGTGGACTAGATCATAAGTACAAATTGCTACTGTACACCTTCCCCTTTGAGGTAGAGAAAGGATTTCACCCGCAAATTCACCCCATGTATAACGTTCTAAGCTATCTTAATACATAATTTCAGCCCAATTGATTAAGTAAATTTGGCGTGACGATGTTACAATAAACGATACGATCTGTGGATAATCGATACGTGGACGTCGCACGCTGTGCGATTTTCCCGTTCTTTTCTGCCGCATACGTGCAAACTGTGGTATGATCTCTTGCTGCAGTCTTCTCGTTGAGCTACAACATGGGGGTCTTCACAAGGAGAATAGTGTTTGGATGGTCGGCACTGGCAATACCGCGGCAATAGGCGACGGTATCCGCGAGCTATCAGGCGGCCCGTTTGCTTGTTTGGCACCAACCTATGGCATAAACAAATATTATATACCTACTAATTTTTTATATATTAAATAGGTCTGCGTTTAATTGGCCCAATCTCACCTGATGGGAAGTGAAGATGAGGCCTAAGATGGAGCACGCTTTCCTAGAAGATAATTATTCACTCTTCTCTTGAAGACCCCAAGATCGTATTCAAGTGGGAAGACGCACGCCGGTAGAGAATTCCACTCCTTAGCGGTCCTCGGGATGAAAGTAGTGGCGTGGCGTTTGGTACGGTTAGTTAATATTATAAATGCGAAAGTTTTTGAGGATGGATGGATGGATGGATGTTTATTCCTCTTTCTTGCCAAAGCTTCTGAACCGATTGGGCTGAAATTTGGTAAGTAGTCATGTAGGTAGCTTAGATCCGGGAATAACATAGGGTACTTTGTTTCCCTATATTCCGACGGGAACGATGTCTACGCGGATGAAACCGCGGGGCACAGCTCTTTATATTTATTTATCTTTATAATAGGTGGAATTTCGTGACACTATTGATGGGATTTAGTGAAATGTCCTTAACAATAATGATTTAATACGTATATTTTTAATCCAGGTAATAATAATTTCTTTTTTCTTTTCTTCTTCTTTTTTTTTTTTTTTTTTTTTTTTTATTTTTTTATTTAGGTTAGTCTAATATTTATTAAGGTGTTGTATATATAGTTTATTTATTATATAGTATATTTATATTTTTATGTCACAGATTAAAAAATAATAATAATTAGTCCATTCTATTAGTTTTTATATCAATATGTTGGAACTAGTGAATAGTGAGGAGTGTTCGACATCAATGTGTAGGAATTCTTGTAGATTTACGACTAAATAAATCTTATACCGCATTCTCTACACTAGAGATAAGAATTTTTCAGTTTTTGCCGAATAGAGGAGTGGTGGGATACAATAAAATTATTAGTTGTTTATGTAGAGACGGGATATCTTATCCTATGAAAAATTCTACATCGTTGTTTTGAATTTCCTTGTTTCCACCGCATATCATTTAGCTATTTATATCCTTTCTCATACTATAAAGATGAAGTAAACTATGTTTATGTTCCTGTCATTTCATTTTCTTTTCTAAACTCTTCTAAGTAATATTTCTCTAATTAACGTCTAAAATCCCGATTTTATTCGTGAGATTGAACACATAACATCTAGTAAAAAAATAAGGGGATTATAAAAGAAAATACATAAACTGATAGAGACATACTCCGACTTAAAAATATTATGATTGTGTAAAATTCCACTATTCCTTTTAACCTTTCTAAACGTGGAGATTATTATTTTTGTTTTTGCCGTTTACCGAATTTATGCCGGATAATCCTTTCCCGTCTCTACGCTACTAATCACTATAAAACATCAGTTAATGATCGCCTAATAAATATTCAGACAATCCTAAAATATGTTTATAATGAGGTAAAAAATCACATCGAAATTTTATCATGTTCAAATGTCTTCATTAGAACTAATTCTTGGTTTGACATTTTTATAATTAGGTGTGTTAAGGTTTTAGGTTATGTATTAAAGGAGTTGTTGGTTTCTGGGCCACGACGACCTTACATTATTATTTTGATTTTATTTATTAGGCCTGATACGAGTATTATTACTCTCAAATGTGCATGAATATATTTTATTTAGTAACGCCATTAATTATTTTGAATTAAGCAAATATTTACAAAAATTAAAACGTGCGTCGCCATCAATAAGACACTTAGTACTTAACCTCACTTTATTTTAAATCAAATTATAAATTAAACGGCGAGAATTAAATGGATACTATGTTTGGGAATATTATTGCGAATTACATTCTCTTCCCGACAATAATTTTGTAGTGGTAGGCCTCTTTTGCAGGAGGCCGCCTGGGGAAGTACCACACCTTTGCCAGTTATTCATCCGCCAAGCAGTAATGTCCAAACATTACTGTGTTCCGGTATGAAGGGCAATGTTACCAGCGAAATTACTGGGCATGATGAGATTAAACAACTCATATCTCAGGGTGATAGGCGCAGTGCAGTGCCGCAAAGAATTTTGAATTTTAAAATACTGGGTGGCACTGTGTCTGATATGGGCAATCATGATGCTTACCATCAGGCATCTGATGAGCTCGTCTTGTCACTCACTATCATAAAAAAAAAAAAAAAAAAAAAAAATAAGGACAGTGTAAGGTTTTCTGGGCCCAGCTTCCTTGGATTACGAGTCCGTTTCCTTTATCCGTGAAAAATTCAACGTTTTCCCGAAATTTATATTTTTCGTGATTGTATGTGCGTGATTGTAAAATTATTGTAAATGGAAGTTTCGATTTTGTTTGTGAACATGTTTCTTTTCAATCGGAATATCGATAATGGGTACGGGTAGTTTTGATTTTCAAATGTGACACATTCGATACTTTATTATGTAAGTATCTTTAATTACAATTTATAATCCAAACATTTAAAAAAGTTAAAAACGTACAAACCAAGAATGCATTGAAATAAAATTCTCTCAATCATTATCTTTATTAAGGTGTTCTTTACCATTTTTATGATCGTTTGAAAAATTTTGGTTCTCAGTATGTGGTATACTATTGACTACTGTCCCGTGCATGTACATAGACTGGAAGCAATTGGAGGTTTTTATTACTGGAGATATTGTTCTTTGTTCATGGCAATGGGCAGGGCACATAGCACGTAGACCTGATGGCCGATGGGGCCGTAAAGTTCTCGAATGGAGACCACGGACTGGTAAGCGCAGCGTAGGACGTCTTCCTACAAGGTGGACAGACGATCTGATAAGTACGGCAGGAGCACGCTGGTTGCAGGCCGCTTACAACCGGACTGGATGGAAATCTAAGGGGGAGGCCTATGTTCAGCAGTGGACGTCCTATGGCTGATATGATGATGATGATTGTTCATTGTAGGTGTAGTTAAGGATTTTGTCTCGTGGGGCATACGTATATCTGCACTATCTAATAATAGTTAGACTGACGTAACTCCTGCATCAATCCATACTTATTATTATAAATTCGAAAGTGTGTCTTTTTATCTGACTGTCTGTTACCTCTTAAACAGCTGAGCCGATTTAAATGAAATTTGGTATAGAGAATTCTTGAATCTCGGGAAAGGACATGGGATAGTTTTTATCCCAATGATGCCACGGGAGCGAAAATTACGCGTGTGAAACTGCGGGGCACAGCTTCATTTACTACTTTAAATAAATAGAAAAGGGTTTTCTATGGGTCAAGTCGGAGGCCTTGGTGACCTGAAACTCTGACAATATATATTTTTTAATTATTGTATACCTGTCTGACATGATTAATTCCTGTTTTAAATTAATGCCTAATGTAATAATATAATCTCTAATAATAATAATATAACGTCTGTCATGGGCAAACCTACTGACTGAAGACCCTACTGACACAGTTTATGCAATAAAACAATTTCATTTCATTTCAATACTGCTCAATTAGATTTATATACGGGTTTATGTGGACAACCTATCACATAACCCTATCAATAAATCTACTCGAGCAGTGTAATTGGAGAGACCCGTTCTGTTAGTTATTATTTCTGTAGTTTCAGGCAGAGGCAGATTACCAGCCCGATCGTCAGATGACAGATAATATCGTCTTCGGAAGTCCTGGATTGGTCTCGCACAGGACCGGAAAGACTGGCGTTGAGAGGAGGCATATATACGAGTAGGTAATACCCAGTGGGTCGATACAGGCTGAGTAGACAGATATTATTATCTAGCTAATGAATAAAATAGATACATGATAATAATAATATGGGACAACTTCCACACACGGTCATCTGGTCCCAAACTAGAGAATTAGAAGCCTGTACTATGGTAACCAGAGGACTTATATACATACTTATATAAGCTTATAACACCCAGACACAGATCAAACAGACATGTTCATGCACACAAATGTTTGACCTGACCAAATGATAATTAAAAATGTTTAATTTAAATTGTGCTGTGTTAGTAGTGCCTTAACACAGGTCATAAGTAATTAAAACTCGCAGCAGCTCCTCGCCTCTACCTTTATAGTGTCTATAAAACAACTAAAGGTGTATATTTTTATTATTTAACTGCTTTTTCTCGGTAGCTGTCGAATTAATATGCGATATGTAGAATTATCGAACGACTATAAAGTTATATTTATTGATGGCCGCGAGATGGCGGTACTTGTTAGTTGGTTACATAGAGCTTAGAATATTTAGAGGAGGTATCACGTATTTGACCCTCGACCGAAGAAAGGGGTATTATCTATCTGCGGTGTTGCAACTCAAACGAATGCATCAATTTTGATTCATTTTCTTTGAATGTTGGAGTGATCTAGATGGTTTTAAAATATTATATCTTTTTCATAAATTTTTTATCTTGTGATTCACATCGATATATCAATTTTTATCATGACAAAAGATTCGTTATTCTCGCTACTAAATTTCCGGGGAATTCCAGTTTTTCAGGCAGTCAGAATTTTAATTTTTTTTACAAGACGTTACTGGTGGTAACGTGTATTTAGAAAAGGTGTATTTAGAAGACGATATTTATGCTAATTTGGAAATTATTTTATTTTTGCAAGTTGTTTGGTTTGATGGGTGAATGCGTCTTCTTAAATTATACTAACACCAAACCTTTTATGTACCACCTTTTACATAAAAAAAATAAGAAGAGATTGCTAAATGAAAAGGACATTGTCCAATCTAAAACTTAATACATCTATATGGCTAGTTATAATTTGTATCCGAGATATTGGGTATTAATTAAATGTTTTTAATGACGTATAAAATATAACGTATAATTAATAATTAGCGTTAAGATACTTCAGATGCCTTTACTAGAAAGGGTAGATAGTTATTTTAATGAGTGATTGAAAATTGAATTAATTAAAAATTATTGGCTTTTATGTTATTAAAATGATTGGATAAGTGTGTAAGCGGTTAGTAGGTACCTATCTAGTAAATTGTAGTTAAATTTTATAAATATAAAAAAGATGGCCAAAGAGTTCCCGACCAGGAATTCTCCAAGATTTCACTGTCAAGGCTGGAGTCTACGAGGACGCAGAATTTGAAGTCCTACGTGCTCCGGTTTCCGGTGAAATTAAAGGAGACTCCTGGCGCCAGAATTTTGGCCGGAAGGCATAGAGTTCCGGCGCTTTTGCAGGGCCTCTTTTGCAGGGGGGCGCCTGGGGAAGTACCACACCTTTGTCAGTTATTCATCCGCCAAGCAGTAACGTGAAAACATTACTGTGTGCCGGTCTAAAGGGAAATGTTACCAGCGAAATTACTGGCATGACGAGTTTCAACAACTAATATCTCAGTGTGACAGGCGCAGTGCAGTGCCCCGCAGAATTTTGAATATTAAAACACTGGGTGGCACTGTGTCTGATATGGGCAATCATGATGCTTACCATCAGGCACCTGATTTTCTCGTCTTGTTACTCACAATCATAGAAAAAAAAAATGAGCTAAGTTATCTACATACCAATTTTCAATACAATTGGTTCAGTAGTTTTGGCTTGAAAAGAGGTAACAAACACACACACACACATTTATAATACAAGTATGATTGCAAAACTTGATTCTTTGTCAGATTTTAATGTATGCACTATAGCATTTATAAAACGATTTCATGATGTCATACATTTACAATTCCCATGCAAATACATACAAAAAATTATATAGGTACCTTGTACCCATTGATATCAAGAAAAGGGGAGATGGGGTACGTTCTCCCAGCGCTTACTCAACAACTGGCACGTGTAATTTGCTCAGTGTGCAGTTTGACATAATATAATGAACAACAAAGATAGAAAGACCGAAATGCGACCGAGACAACAATATTATTCGCTCGTACGACCTTACTTTACTGAAGTATGTGGACCTAATTTTTTTTTATGATAATAAGTAGGTAACAAGAAAAGCAAATCAGGTGCCTGATGGTAAGCATCATTATTGCCCATATCAGACACAGTGCCACCCAGTGTTTTAAAATTCAAAATTCTGCGCGGCACTGCACTGCGCCTGTCACCCTATGATATTAGTTGTTGAATCTCATCATGCCCAGTAATTTCGCTGGTAACATTGCTGGAACACTGTAATGTTTGCACATTACTGCTTGGCGGATGAATAACTGGCAAAGGTGTGGTACTTCCCCAGGCGGTCCCCAGCAAAAGAGGCCTACCACTACAAAAATGGGACCTAATTGGACCTAATTTGAGCTTCCCATTTTCGAGAAGCCTCATCTCCCCTTTTCTTTATATCAATGTTTGTACCTATTCTAAATAGGTACTTCACATCTATGTATTGATAATAAACCAATTTAGACGCGCTAAGTGATTTGAACAGGATATCAAAAGGTTTTGTATTGGCTATTCCATAAAGATCATGTGCTTCTATGGAATTTGATTGAACATACAATCACGCCTTTTTCCCAAGGGGGTGGGCAGAGGTGTAGCATTAAGTCCCATAGAAGGCACATCCACAATTCGTCAGTATGTTATTGGTCCCATGTAATAGGGGGCGAGGCAGTTATTGAGATAATTCGTAATGGAAACTTCCAATATTTAACACTTTGCCTGACCTGGGGATCGAACCCGGGACCTCTTGATCGGTAACAAATTTTAGAGTCAAAACAAATTTTATCGAAATCAATTCAGCTCTTGTTTAAGTTTGTCTACTATACTTTACTATACTATATTATACTATATATACTATACTATATTATAATACATATTTTTTTGTTATTTTATTATAATTTATTTTATTTATTGTTCGCCAACACAATATACATTATTACATTAAAATAAAAATATATCGGGCGAGTTACGGCTAAGTGAAAATTAAGCAATAATTAAGATCATATAACACACTTACAATCTTATTAAACTATATATATAAATATTATGTTACATCTACACTCAAGAAGTCAGCTTATGTTATAAAAAAAAAGCAATAATATGTATCTAATTAGAGCAGCCCTTAAAATCTCCAACTCCCTGTGTGGCATATAATATATAATGTCCACCTTAATGTTTCAAAGAAGTACTAAACAACAACGTGAGTCCACCACCTAAGCTACCGTTAATGTTAACTTTATGCTGCGCACGCGCACAATTTTGTGGCAAACTTTAATATGTATGTGTAGAGCATATTAATATAGTATTGTTATCCAGTAAAAGATAAATAAAATAACTAAAAGTCTCGGGTTCGATTAGGTCAGGCAAAGAGTTATATAATGGAATTAGGAATCATCTCAATAACTGCCTGGAGTCTGGAACTGTGCCCGGTAGACGGTAATAGGCTCGCCCCCTATTACATGCGACCAATAACATAGTGGCGAAATGTGGATGTACCTACTATGGGACTGAGTCACACTTTTAGGTACCTGTTTTAACATTTATTTATAAATAAAAACTTTCACATCTAACACCTAAAAAAATCTCAATGAGTGAAAAATCCCAGTGTGACTGGTTCGAATTGCAAGTAAGTCATGCTTTAGTAAGATTTTTTAAGACTTCTACATATGCGAACAAATACCTGATAATAAATAAAATTTTGCTTTTCCACAAGTTATTATCACTATAACATATATTATAAAATCCTAAATGACTCACTGACTGACATGCAACGCAGAGCCCAAATCACTGACCTGAACCTAGAGACTTGAATCTTGGAAAGTAGGTTGTTTTCGTTGTCTGGACGTATTATTTTTTTTTAATGATAGTATGTAACAAGACGGGCAAATCAGGTGCCTGATGGTAAGCATCATGATTGCCCATATCAGACACAGTGCCATACCTAGTGTTTTAAAATTCAAAATACTGCGCGGCACTGCACTGCGCCTGTCACCCTGAGATATTAGTTGTTGAATCTCTCTATGCCCAGTAATTTCGCTGGTAACATTGCCCTACATACCGGAACACAGTGATGTTAACACATTACTGTTAGGCGGTTGAATAACTGGCAAAGGTGTGGTACTTCCCCAGGCGGCCCCCTGCAAAAGAGGCCTACCACTACAAAACGTGTGTAAAGAAAGGATTTTTAAAAATTCACATTCTAAGAAGTCCATCCAAAAAGGGTATCAAAGTTTTGGTATAAAACTCCCATATTTCATCATTGCGAGCGGGCAAAGCCGGTTTTCTTACACTTAATAAAATATAGTAGATATAACATAATACTTAGTATAAAGTAGCACATATGTGTACCTCGTCGGGTGCAGCATCTAGGAAAGACGGACAACCACGTTTCTATGTCTTTAATGATAATGATATTAACTTTTTTTTTATTTTTTTAGATAGTGAGTAACAAGACGAGCAAATCAGGTGCCTGATGGTAAGCAACATGATTGCCCGTATCAGACACAGTGCCACCCAGTGTTTTAAAATTCAAAATTCTGCGCGGCACTGCACTGCGCCTGTCACCCTGAGATATGAGTTGTTGAATCTGATCATGCCCAGTAATTTCGCTTAATGTACTTATATAATTTTTATTGGCAGTTTTATGTCAAAATAATTTCCATTACAATTATTTAATTAATTATTAACATTAATGACTTTTAAGTCATATTACTTGTACTTGCCTTGTTTATGATCTGGGGGCCAGAAAACGCCTGCATTTTGATCAAGCGTCGCCTCTTGTGATCTGATAAACGCCAGCATTTTGATCACGCGTCGCCTCTTGTGATCTGATAAACGCCAGCATTTTGATCACGCGTCGCCTCGCGCTCAGATAGATTTTTGAAAATGCGATGAGCTACCGGCTCCCACGGTCTCGACTCCCAACGGTTCAAATTTGTAACCGCTACCGAGATTTGCATATTTGTTGATTTAAATATGTCATAATAACTATTATATAAGAAAGTCATTTTATTTTAGTTGTTATTTTAACGTAGCTTATGACACTCAGTATGCCACAAGCCTAACTAATCTGATCAAAACTAAGCAATTAAACTAAACTTCTCGGAAGTCTATACAGTGGCCAGTTTCGGTGTTCAATTTGAATAAACCATTAATTCCTAAAACAATGCATCTTCATAGTTCAACTATGCATGTTGAGATGGCTTCTTTCGTTTTAAAATTACAATAACATCACACCTTTTTCCGAAGGGGTACGAAGAGGACTTAGTACCCAGTCCCATAGTAGGTCCCCAGTCTCACACTTTGCCAGTCTTGTTTTTAAACACGTTTAAAATCACAATTATAGGGGATCTACCGGGCACATTTTCAGACTCCAGTCTGTCACTGAGAAAATTCATATTGGAAAAATCCAATAGTATTATTTGCCTGACCTGGGGATCGAACCCGGGACCTCAAGATTGGCAGAAGCGCTCGCGAGCTATGCGCGCTACGCCTAGGGATTGTAATCCCGGAGCTCATTCAATCCCGCGGGATTGATATGCGGGATTACTCAATCCCGCGCGGGATCACGCGGGATCCCGCATCTTTGAAATTATGTTATAAAATCAAATTGAAACTACAGATTTTTATATAAAAACCAACTTTTATTAAACATTTCTTACATTAAGCAACAGAAATTATTTCTTTTCTATTAATTAAGCATAAGTATAATTAGTAATCTGTTTTCTTAGATTCATCTTTAAATGTTTGGCATAGTTTAATAGTTTTGTTTAATTTTACCTTTACTACTAACAACAGTTATATATTTTTTATTTATACTTATTCATATAATGACTAATATTCAAATCACAACTCGTGCTACTCGTGATTTACGCGTAAGTTTTACCGCCAAATTTTTAATTTGCGGGGTCCGCGGATCCGCGCTTTGAAGGTGCGGGATCCAGCAGATTAATAAAAGCAGCGGGATCCCGCGGGAATGCGTGATACCGTCTCAGTTTTTATTATAAAGCGTTAGTTTACGTCAAATTAATTTTCCTTCCACGTTTCGTTAACGTTTCAACGTATTTATGTAAATAGTGATCACTTTAAGTTCTTGACACTATTGTTTGTTACATTTATAGTTAAAACAAGTTCATTTTATTGTTTTTAAACTGTAGGCACGAGTTGCAGTGAATCATTCAATCCGTGGAGTGTTTATTAAACGCATTTCATGTTGTTTTCGAATTTTGTATGAACAAATGCTGCTCTTAGCAGTTTGACACATTGCTATGGAATTCCCCTGTTTCTTCCGAATATGGTAAACCTATTTGATATTTTTATATCTGATATCAAAGTCAAAAAGATTTATTCAAATAGTTCACAATCTGACACTTTTGTACGTTAATGAAAATAAACAGTAATGAGTCTACCGTGTGTTTGGAAGATACCTTTACAAGAAGAACGCACAAGAAACTTGTAGGGCTTAATTTTTTCAACTGATTGTTTTACAATATTTGGTTTGGTTACATTCGTTTGTTTGGAAGGTGCCGCGTGGTGGCTATGCGAATATATTAATATAGATGAAGTAAACTTTATTTATATCATTTAATTTTTTTTATAGTGAAAGTCTAATCACGAGATTAAAATTGGGATTTTTAGAAATGTTGTTATGATGTATGTTTAATTTTAAGGATTATTGGTTGTGGCGCATAAAGTGTTTATCTATCTATCTAAAAAAACCGAGAGTTTATAGAGAAACCAAAATGATAGGGACATAGTTTGCTTTAATTCAAAAATATCAAGATATAAATTTATAGAATGGGTTTTTTTTTTTTTTTTTTATGATAGTGAGTGACAAGACGAGCTTATCAGATGCCTGATGGTAAGCATCATGATTGCCCATATCAGACACAGTGCCACCCAGTATTTTAAAATTCAAAATTCTTCGCGGCACTGCACTGCGCGTATCACCCTGAGATATGAGTTGTTTAATCTCATCATGCCCAGTAATTTCGCTGGTAACATTGCCCTTCATACCGGAACACAGTAATGTTTGGCCATTACTGCTTGGCGGATGAATAACTGGCAAAGGTGTGGTACTTCCCCAGGCGGCCTCCTGCAAAAGAGGCCTACCACTACAAAAAATAGTTAATATTAAATAGGGTTAATTATATTTGGAGGAAATAGGGCAATACAAAACATCGAATAGGTAATTTTTTCATAAGATTGGGTCAAATTTCTTATAGATATATTATACCTTATTGTACACCACACACAATGAAATAACATTAGCTACAGGACACAGAAACTAATCTTAAATGTACAAGCGGCGGTCTTATCGCTAATAAGCGATTTCTTCCAGACAATTGACCTTATAGCTAAGACATACTTGGCGAAATGTGGATTATACTACTATGGGACGTGGAAAAAGGAATGACGTTATGTTATGTTATGCTGGCATAATTTAGGCTTATATTTCGGGAATCCCTAACGAGCCAGCAGTTGGTACCTAAGTACTAGAGCTGTAACACGTACCTGTCATCTTACTGTGACCATCAACGTTCATATATCTTTACGTGGAAGTTACGGATAACCGCTACAGGGGACTGTTTCCGTTGACACACGATTTGACGACGTTGATCCCACTTAGCTGTATCTACTTGATATTTAAATGCGAAATAAATAAATAAAAAAATGGCATAGTGGGTGCAAGCTCGACTGCCGATCAGGCGGTCCCGGGTTTGATCCCCAGATCAGGCGAAGTATTCAATATTAGATTTTTCTATTAGGAATTATTTCAATAAATGTCTGTCCTTTACATGGGACCAATAACATACTGACGAAATGTGGGTATGCCTACTATGGAACTGAGTCCTGGGTACTGGGTACACCAGTGCCTACCCCTTCGGGAAAAAATCGTGATTGTATGTTATAATTAATTAAATTATTTAATTTCGACGCGTGATCAAAACGCTGGCGTTTATCTGGCTCAACGTTTAAGCATTCCTTTTCAACGTGGCAATGCCGTCAGTATCTTGGGTACGCTGCCATCTGACAGTGGTTTAGAGCACTTGGATTTCCTATATGGTGACATGTCCAGATTTCCTGACCTTATTTAGTTATCTGTCATCTCTGACCACGCAGTTCATCCAAGTATTATTAGAGTGCCTTCTCCTCACAGTTCCTTTAACTATATTGTTGTCTTATCGTAGTATAATGGAAACAATGTTTCCAGGCAGTCTGTTTGGCGTGTGACAACATTCTAGCATTCCCTCAATTCCGCTACAAGCAGGGTTTACATGGCGCACCAAAATATTTTTTGTTTATAATTTGATTTTATAGCAATTTGAATGTATACTTACTTCTAGTTCGCTAAGTCTCCCAGATGAAATATATATATATATTTCTTTTCGTCTTTAATGGGGGAACACGAAATGGATTTGCTGCAATGTAAAAAACGTGGCAGCTATATAAAAAGAAAAAACTATTTATCTTAAATAAAATAATAGCTAATAAAAAATTAAATTTGCGAGTCTTATCGTACTAGATATCGGATATTTTTTTAATTTTTATTTTCTTATTCAATAGGTCTGCCACGTTTTTATTTGTATTAATATTAGGTATCTTTCCGAACGCACGGTAGACTCAGTACTGTTTATCTTCATTGAGGTGCAAAAGAGTCAGATTATAATAATAATATGGGTCAACTTCCACACACGGTCATCTGGTCTCAAACTAGGCTAGAAGCCTGTACTATGGTAACCAGATGACTGATATACATACTTATATAAGCTTATAACACCCAGACACAGATCAAACAGACATGTTCATGCACACAAATGTTTGACCTGGCCGGCTAGATTATATTTGAATAAATCTTTTTGAGTTTGTTTCAAATTGCAGATGTCAGTTGAGTAAGCGCTGAGAGAACGTTAGGGTACGTTCCCTCCCCTTTTAGTTAAACCAATGCGTTACCCCTAAACCATCTAAAAGGTACCTCCATGTAAACCCAGCATGCAGGTCAAAAGCCACCTCATTGTACGGTACGCGCTACCCGCTATCACTGTTAAACCACTTATCGTCACATCGGACTATTGTCCCCGCCGTTTATGCTTTATTACAACTATTAGACGACAAATTTCATATTTTCACAGACTATGTGGTTTTGGTTAATAGTGTGCGAGTGTTTTGGTTGATGGTTCCGTATATTAATCAATCAAATGATTTATATTAAAAATGACTACAGCCGCGTAGTCTTCGTTCCCGCGGGAATATCGAGATAAAAAGTGCCTTATGTGTTATTCCAAGGTCAAAACTATCTACATACCGAATTTCAGCATAATCTGTTTGGTAGTTTTGGCGTGAAAGAGTCACAAATATCCATCCATCCTCACAAACTTTCACATTTAATATTAGTAGAATAGTAGGAAGAAGGATAATAGTATTTTTTTTAACATACATACATACATTCACGCCTTTTTCCCGAAGGGGTAGGCAGAGTTGTGTCCAGGACTCAGTCCCATAGTAGATACACCCACATTTCGCCAGTATGTTATTGGTCCCATGTAATAGGGGGCGAGCCTACTGCCATCTACCGGGCACAGTTCCAGACTCCAAATTCCTAATGGAAAAATCCAATATTTAACACTGCCTGACCTGGGGATCGAACCCGGGACCTCTTGATTGGCAGTCGAGCATGCGCCTTCTACGCCACCCAGGCAGCATTTTGTATAAATTTAGAATAATATCCCATTAACATAAAATGCGAAAGTTTATGAGTGTACGTTTGTTACGAAAACTACTACATCGGTATAAAGATATAGAGAAAAAGCTATATAGATAAAGTCTATTTCAACTAGAGAGCGAAAAACGTACGTTCACGCCACGGTACCACAAGAGCACCGAAAACAAACGATGCGTATCGTTATCCATACATTTATGTATCGTTTCCCTGTCGCTTACGCATTTACCGTGTTTCGTGGTACCGGGCGAGGCGAGCGACAAGGTCAATCAGATATTGCAAACCTGTTTTGACATGTTTCGGTAAGATATTTTTTTTTAATTTTGTAATTTTTTTAATTCGTTTGATTTTATTTTCTTAATCGTTTCCATAAATAGGTAATAATAATAATAAATAATTTATTTGGCACACACTTAAATCTTAAACTAATTACACCTGTCAATGTCAGATGATTAATTTACTAATGTGTAGGTAGATAGTTACATGTAAAACTTGTCCTACAGTTTTGAGTTAAATAGTGATAATAGTAATATAATGATAATTGTTAGGTAAAAACTGAAAACCTGAATTTTGATAGTGACAAAATAGTTGTTAAGTATTAAAATAATTTATTGAAGCAAAGAAGGTTGGTCTTCCCTGCGCAACACTAAAAGGTCAATGTCCGTTTTTCGCTCTCTAGTTGAAATAGACTTTAGTTTAAACCCTGGAATAACATTTTAATTACTTTTTATCCCGATATTCCCCCGGGAACGAAAACTACGCGGGTGAAACCACGGGGCACAGATAGTAATTTTTATATTAAAACTGAAAATAGTCCGGATTGCTATTATGCTACTTATAGCTATAGGTGTATTTTAAAGCATAAACCTTTTTCACGGGACCCTACTTCGTATTATTATGAACAGTTTTTGGAAGCTATTTAAGAACCGGAACATTCTCGTTCCTGTCATTTATATGTTTATTGTCCATTTTGGGACATTTAAATAACTGTTTTGTGACTGAAGTATTACTTACTATCTGTGCCACGCGGCTTCGTTCGCTGTTCGCTGATATGCTATCTATATGCCAAATTTCAGCCAAATTGTTAGTTTTGGCGTGGAGAGGTAACAAAGATACAAATATACATGCTAACTATTACATTATCATCAGCCGGAAGCCGGCCACTGCTGAACATAGGCCTCCCCAAAGAACGCCGTAAATTCAAAACCTATATAAAACCTACTTTACTAAAGAAGGCTTATTATAAAGTAAATCAGTACATAGAGGACAAAGCTGCCTGAATACTTCTGCATAGCCACCACGCGGTACCGACACAAACAAACGAATGTAACCAAACCAAATATTGTAAAACAATCAGTTGAAAAAATTAAGCCTTACAAGTTTCTTGTGCGTTCTTCTTGTAAAGGTATCTTTCCGAATGCACGCTAGACTCATTACTGTTTATCTTCATTGACGTACAAAAGTGTCAGATTGTGACCTATTTGAATAAATCTTTTTGACTTTGACCAAAATATTATATCCCAATATATTCAAAAATATATTGGGATATAAGATTTTATCAAAATAGTTTAAGGATATTTAACATATTTTCTAAATTAATATTGATTTATTTATTCACATGCCTTATAAATTAAACACCATGGACTAGGCTCAATGCAAACGGTCACATTTGTAAACGTCGACCATATACTCAGATAGACCTAACATATAACGTTTGTGTAATCACTGGCACAAATTATAAAACCAAGTTTCCTTAGATATTATGCTGAAAATGTATGCTCGAAGAACTGCTTTGGTGGCGTAGTTTTTCTGTCGTAGTTTGGTGCCGATCATGAGGTTTCGGGTTCGATCCCCAGGTCAGGCATAGTATTGTTAGATTTTTCAAT
This sequence comes from Hemistola chrysoprasaria, assembly GCA_947063395.1. Classification (NCBI taxonomy): domain Eukaryota; kingdom Metazoa; phylum Arthropoda; class Insecta; order Lepidoptera; family Geometridae; genus Hemistola; species Hemistola chrysoprasaria. Next base: position 9,605,434 of record OX346730.1, read on the forward strand.
TAGGAATTATCTTAATCAGTTATTATTTAGTTATATATTATTATGTTAAAAGTCATCTATCTTAGTTGTTTCAAATTGCACATGCCAGTTGTTGAGTTAGCGCTGAGACAACGTACCTTATCTCCCTTTTCTTTAAATGAATGGTACACGGGCGCACTTTAGCTACATGGGTTCATTTGTGTGATATCGTGGGTCTACGTTTCTACTGCGGGACACGCTATACACGCATCCGTGTACCACATACTTTGCATTGATAGCGTTAAGCTACGTCAGCGGCATATTCGAGCAAGCCACGCGTGAACCAACGTGTACCACGTACACAGCGTGCATGGGTTGATAGCGTTGAGATACGCGAGCACCATATTCGAGCATGCCACGTGGTATCAATGACGTAAATTCATGCGTAGCGTGTCTGTGGCTTGCAGTGGACCCAATTACATATATTTTCTTGCAAAGCAAAGCTTGACGCATGTGTGTACCTAGTATCTGTAGAGCGATATTGAGCATAGATAAAAAAATATTAAGTTATTGAATTTCCTTCATTTATTATGTCCGCTGAAAGCTGATTATAAAGTTGTGCTCCCTCATGGCATATTGATAAGATGAAGAAGAAGATGAAGATAATATTAAAACAGTATGGCACGTGGGAAGTATAGATACAATATTCTTTAAGACCTTAAAGTCTGATTAGTCATGAACTATTTATTACCGTCATCTTCCCCTGTATTCATGTCACCAAAAACAAACATATATCCGTCGGGAGATCACAGGATTTCTGGAAAGCCGTTAAACGTTGTTAAATATGCGTCAAATTAGTCCGAAAACGCCCCCTGTCATGGTGAATGAAAGAGAATTATTGAGCAAAAAAAGTGACAGCGAAAGTAAAAGAAACCTTGTGTTGCACATTATTTGACCTAGTTTACAACCCAATTTAGTTGTAAAAATATTGTTTTTCACAATTTAAAGAAAATTTTATGCTATAGGCTGTGCTATAGGTAGCAAACAAGCAGACGGTTTGCCTGATGGTGAGCAGTTACCGCCGCCTATGGATACCTGCAACACCAGGAGTATTGCCAGTATGTTGCCGACCCGACCAACACTATATTCACTCTCCTTTTGAAGAGCCCTATGTTGTAGCTCAACGCACTGCAGCAAGTGATCATTCCACAGTTTGCACGTATGCGGCAGAAAAGAATGGAATATTTTATAACCAGTACAATTTTTGTAAATATTTATTGAGGCTTATTCAATTTATTACAAGTTCAAGTTCTAGTTCAAGTTATTTATTTATAACAGAAAATGTTACATGTCAACACGCAAATATAAATTTAAAATTCTTAACTTTTACATTAAAAGTTAGGTTTAGTATCATAATATAACGTTACTAGAAATTAGAAAACAGACAATTTAATTTCATCATATTTATACAGCGTTTTTTGCACTAGCCACCGCTTGAGACGAGTTTTAAAAGCATATCTGGACTCTACATAGGTGTTATTTAAGTATAGATAGCCAAATCCCACACCTCCCCGCATCACGCTGAGAGGGAGTGTGATCAAGCGTACTTCCATCATTCTAATATTACCAATGGTAATTTTTTTGTACTCTGTTTTGTTTATATTCCTAACGAGTACCAACTTTTGTCGTGCCGCGGACTTTTGCCGTGCTGTGCCGTGGAGTTACGGGCTTTAGAATAGTGCTCCACCCTCTCTACCCGTGGTTGCCGTAAGAGCCGGCTAAGGGTTAAAAGATCCAGAGGACGGGCAGCAGCGTTCTGTAAAAAAAACCATCGAGCTGCCAACTGCTCAACAACCCGCCTGCCAAGCGTGTCGAGTATTGGCAAAACCCCTTATGAGGGAGGCCTTTGTTCACTAGTGGATTATACTTACTAACGGCTGAGATATGATGACCAACTTTTGAAATGAATAGGAACTTTACCAGGCAGCTAAATTAGCTAAATATTAGGAGGATCGAATTTCAATAATTAATCAATTAAAAATCTGATGAAAATATCTTTAAATATGTTATAAGCACTTATTTATATATTGGACTTGGCGTCTTTGGCAGATGATTAAAACATTAGGTCTATATAATAGAGCATTTAGAACACTCTCTACAGACAGTGTCGCCTGGGACGATTAAAGGAAACGTAGGTTTGCCCAGAGCCTACACCACCCTCTCCATCTCACTGGCTAGATTCGCAGGAACGACATGTCGATACGTGCGGAGCCAGTTTGGTTGCAGGAGACTACCTTATTTCAGGTTGTATCCTACTCGTGCCTGACGTAGTCCAGGTTTGTTCACGTTTTCCTTCTATAGATATGTTGTAATTATTTAAACTCATTTCAAAGCATAATAAATAATATTAAAAGTGATAAACTTACCTTATTTTTATTCACAATACTATATTTATTAATAGAACTCGTATATTTTACATTGTTAACTCGCCATTCTACTTCACAAACTGTAATTTAATTATTAAGCAAAAGTGCAACAAATCGATTCCAAAGGCGGTCATTTCACGCGAATTTACAACAGTGTGCAGATGTCCTTATTTTTTGTGCCCTTTTGGTTTAACTTTATGTTAGTCACATCACAATAAATATGCAGAAAGTCGGCTCTAGCAGATTTTCAGATTTTTGGAAATTTAGAACTCACTCGCAAGCTCGAGATAATTTAGAAGCATAATTAGGTACAATATCACACGTGCACGCCGCGTATGTCTCTATTTTAACATAACAAACACTTCTGCTTACCCGTTCGGGATAAAAACATGAAGGTGTACCTAGAACTCAGTACCATTGTAGGCATACCCACATTTCGCCAGTATGTTATTGGTCCCATGTAATAGGGGGCGATTCTATTGCCAGCTACCGGACACAGTTCCAGACTCAAGGCAGTTATTGAGATAATTCCTCATGGAAAAATCCAATATTTAACATTTTGCCTGACCAAATTTTTCTTGTTTCTATTTACAAAATCAGCTGCAACATAAGATTTTAAGCGCTAAAATTATTCCTATGTGTTATTATTCTATGGTCATGTATATTTTTGAGTCCATTAGTTATAAACGGATTTTAATTATTCTTTTCTTTCTTTGTTCTGACTGCCTCCATGGCGTAGTGGGCGCATGCTCGACTGCCAATCAAGAGGTCCCGGGTTCGATCCCTAGGTCAGGCATAGTGCAAAATATTGGATTTTTCCATTAGGAATTATCTCAATAGCTGCCTGGAGTCTGGAACTGTGCCCGGTATATGGCAATAGGCTCGCCCCCTATTACATGGGACCGATAACATACTGGCGAAATGTGGGTGTATCTACTATGGGACTGAGTCCTGGGTACACCTCTGCCTACCCCTTCGGGAAAAAGGCGTGAATGTATGTTATGTTTCTTTCTTTGTTCCCGTGGGAATATCGGAAACAAATTAACCTATGTATAATTCCAGGGTCTAAAATATTTACGAACCGAATTTCAGCCCAATCGGTTCAGTATGAGCGTCGAATAAATGTTTTTTCTTTCTTTCTTTCTTACTTTTAGCGTGAAAATGGACCAAACATACTGAGACACAAAAAAACAGCATTAGATGGCGCTGGGGTCGAGATAGAACACGCTAGCGTTTTGTTTACCTGTCACAAACGTTACTTTTTTAATTGTACTTAGATTTAAGATGTATAATATAAGTCGGATATAATTTTTTTAGTAATGAGTTCACTTAAGTGATTATCTATCTTTTCAGAGTCGAAAGTACATGAGATTCCTTGAAACCCGCGCGAGACTTTGTATGCGTATTAGCTCATCGCATGCAGCCTACCTTCTGAATAATGTGTTTTACGCACGCATTGTCCTTTGAAGTGTCGATTTCAATTTGAGCGGTATTGTTAGATTGTGGGCGCAAGAATTCGCCCTGGTCTATTGACTATTGACTATAGCCTATTGACTATTGTGCCTTTTTGTCGTGAAATCGATATCTTTTGTTAAGTTTAAGTGTCGAGTGTATGCTATGGTCGGTGCTAATAGAATTGTATTATTGGATTGCTTCTTGACTTTTTTTGGCGTGAAAGTTGTGTTTAGAAGTTTAAAGTTATTTTGAATGTATTTTAGTCGGGATTCCTCCGTTTGGCATAATTTTTTTAAAGCATAAAATTTATTGACATTATATGTATATATATAAGCATTATGTGTATATATGTTATATATTATAGTTTATATTTATGTAATGTAATATATTATTATAATAATATTGTGTTTTTTTTTTTTTCATTATAATATAGTTTAGTCATAATAAGATCTTATATTAAGAGTAAAATAATGTATACCCTTTCCCACCCCCTCCTATCATGCCCTATCCGTCCAGACTGGTTGCCTGGAAGAGATCGCTTAAAGCGATAAGGCCGCCCATTGTTGACCAATAAGAATAATTTAATTTGTACCTAAGTTGATTGTATTCGGTGTACCTTGGTCATAATAAAGAGTATTCTATTCTATTCTATTGACATATGGTTTTTGCATAAATTTTATTAGCATAATAATACTGTAGTATTATAGAAAGTTTGGCATAAGTAGTAATTGGTCTAATATGTTTAGGCATAATTGATTGTCCCATACATTTTAAAGGCATACTAATAATTCGTATGTTTTATGTCAAATGCTTATTGCATTTGACATAAAATATATTGCGAAATCCCAATGAATTGGTGAGGTTAGGTTAAGTGAGTAAAATTAGGGCTTAAAATTTTATGCGAGCCAATATATATGGGCCTATAAGACAAAGAAATTTATGTATAAATATCATTATGCGTTTATATTATGCGTTTCTTATGCTTTATATAAATATAGATATAGCTAGACCAAAAAATCTTTAATGCTCTAATAGCAGTTACATAATATTAGACAATCACTATTTTTTTTTAAAATAAATTGCCTTTTAATAACTTCATGTCATCAGGTATCCCATTATAAACCAAAATACATATATAATATTAGCTCTCATATTCTCGTACATACCAGGAAATTCCTAAGTTGCCTTAGTTGACCTAAGAGTATAATATATTAGAGCGTACAGAGTGGCCTCAGTTGACATAAGAAGAATAATAAAATAAACTTATAGGTCAGCCGAACCCACGATCAATTCGAGGCAGCCGCGGCTGGCGTAAGAGCCTATTTCATATGAAAGTAGACGCTAAGAAGAAGCCTAAGCTAGCCTACTAATTTCACTTTTCAGGCCAATAACCTACAATAGGGACTGACCTCTGACCTCTGCCTATCCCTTCGGGAAAAACGCATGTTTGTAAGTATTACTACTTATTACTCGGTAAGTATTTTCTATTTACTTCTTCAAAAAGTAAAACTCGTACTCAATGGCTCTCTCAAAGCATTCGTTACATTATAATCACCAACAAATTATGATCCAATAACACTAAACATCGAACACTTCAATCCATTATTTATGACTCCACCTTTTTCTAATTTTTTCAACGCCAGGTGTATTTCGTCCCCATTTTGTATGGTCCCATACAAATGGTACTTTTTAATTGGCCGGTGATAATTTTTGAATGGCTATTTAATGGCGCGTGAAATTTGTATGAGGTGTTGTGTGAATTAATGATTTTTGTATGATTGTCCGTTTAGCTGGTTACTGATAGAGCTTTTGTTATTAAATGTTTGGAGAAATGACAACATAATTATTATTATTACACTTAGATTATTGACAGTCAACGCGCGCGGCATCATAAACTACGCGAATTTGGCGTACCCAAGCAAATCCAATGTCCATCACAATGTTTTTCGCACAATAGCACTCCTTCCAGCCGTTTTTTACGCACACTGGCATTGTGTAGGTCAATCATCCTATACCTAGTTTTATTACAAGTAGAAAAGTAGGTACATGTGTTTTATCTTGGCGAGTCTGAACAAAGGCTCTGCGAACTTTAGGCCATGAAAACTCGTGAACAAAACTGTTATTCGCAGATAAACGTAAAAACATGAACAAATTGATATTATCTTAAGGAAAGGCCAGGTCAAAAGTAACAACAACCGACGAGCATGCATGAAGAATGTGATGAAATTGGAAGAAGCGAAAGTTGTATGTCAGGATCGTAGCAAGTGGAAAGAAATAGTCTCTGCCTACCCCAACGGAAACAAGGCGTGACTGTATGTATGTATGTATATTGTAAATGTAACGTTCAGTTTAGTTCAATCATAATAACCGGCGTAATAATTCGCCGTGGAGTTACCGGCTTTAGAATAGTGCTCCACCCTCTCTACCCGTGGTTGCCGTAAGAGCCGGCTAATGGTTAACAGATCCAGAGGAGGCAGCAGCGTCCTCTGCAAAAAACCATCGAACTGCGCTCGATAACCCGCCTGCCAAGCGTGTCGAGTATTGGCAAAACCCCCCTTTATGGGGGAGGCCTATGTTCAGTAGTGGATTACAAATTGCTGAGATGATGATGATGATAATAATAACAGTTTTCTTCACGAGTTTTCATGTGCTAAAATTCGCAGAGCCAATGTTCAGACTCGCCATGATAAAACGCACGTACTTTACTTACGTACATAAAATATATACTTATCGACTTTTTAAATATCTTCCAAAGACAATGGAGATATCAGGAAGTTCCAATGACTCCCAATTCTCGAGAAAGCATCCGATTACAATCTAAACTTAATAAAAATAACCGTATTACTATAATGTGCTATTCATGTAGTTTTTTATTCGACTTCGGGTGACATTTCTATAGAAAATTTGAATAGATTATAGGACATACCCTGCTGGGTTATGATTCCTATTGTGGACTTAGTTTGATAAAAGAAACACGTGTACAAACTTCAACTATGTCACAGTAAGAAATTTAGCTTTTAAGGATGTTTTGAAGAGATTTTTAGTATATTTATAGTGACAAAGTTGCAAAGTGCTATGTAAATTGATTTTTTAGTTACATGGTAGCCAAAGCTACTTTAAAAATGAAGATATCAGAATGTAAGTGGCCTCATAAAAATTCTTTTTGTAACAAAATGATGGGACTTAGTCTATTTTATTGGATTTATTCTCAATTTGCTGTATAGGAATTTGAATTATGTAAATTTTCGTATTGTTACATATGATATATGTTATTCTGATTGGTAGTTGTTATGGTCACATTTTTTTGTGAAGAATATCGTTATTTTTGAACGTTTAAATAGTTTTTATACTGATTTAGAGCACTCAAGGCAGATAAAGACACGGGAATAAGTTTAATAGATTATAATAAGTTTCTATTATGATAGTGAGTAACAAGACGAGCAAATCAGGTGCCTGTAGGTAAGCATCATGATCTCAGTGTTTTAAAATTCAAAATTCTGCGCGGCACTGCACTGCGCCTGTCATCCTGAGATATTAGTTGTTGAATCTCGTCATGCCCAATAATTTTGCTGGTAACATTGCCCTTCAGACCGGAACTCAGTAATATTTGCACATTACTGCTTGGCGGATGAATAATTTGGCAAAAGTGTGGTACTTCCCCAGGCGGCCCCTGCAAAAGAGGCCTACCACTACAGTAAGTGCATGTTCAAAATATTTGTATTATGTATTACTCTATGATAATAAAAATGATACTTTTGGCCTCTTTCACCATCCTCGAGTAAAGTGTTGATTAACTACTCTCCGATTAGTGTTACTCGGCAATTAAAAGTCCCAAGTAACTTTGACAGCTTCACAAAAAAGGCCAGTTTATGTGCCGATAGCATATCTCTCCCGGTTTGAGAAAAACACAACTGGTGAGGAGATAGTCCGCTATATCAAGAAGTAGAGCCAAGGACGAGTCCCAGGACAGGAACTCTCCCAGATCTCACTGTCGAGGCTGGTGTCAACGAGGACGCAGAACTTCAAGTCCTACGTGCTCCGGCTTCCGGTGAAATATAAGGAGTCACCCGAATTTTGGCCTCAAGGAATTGTGTTCCGGCGCTTCAGGGAGGCGAGACCTAAAATAATCCCTACCTAGTGTATATTATAGTAATGTAATTTTGTGATTTAATATTTTGTGTCTGTAAGGTATTTATTAATATGGGCCTCTGGTGCGTTGTTATACGTACTATTGCCTGAAATAAATGAATTTATTTATTTATTTATTTACAACTCGGACATTATGAAATTAGCACTGCACCTTACTCGCGACATTAATAAGCGAGTGGCTTACTCGACACTTTACTCGAGAATGGTGAAAGAGGCACTTAAAGTAAAACCACAGACATAATAAAATAAAGGTGAGTATACATACGCATGATCCGTGCGATACGCCTACAAGAGTATAAGCGGGCAATGTAATATGACACCGCGCCGAGGTCCGATCAAACGCACGTTGTAGAAAGATGTTTAACTGACGTGTGGGTGTTGTGTGGAATTACCTTTATTCTATGTTTACATGGATATTTTATACGAAAATTATACGACAAAAGAAAATTAACGAAATAAACGTAGTAAAACTTTTTAAATTGACGGACTCCATATTAAACGGACTTAGCGCTTAGCAATAAAAAGCTGATGATTTTTCATAGATTATCCACTAATTTTCCAATTTAACCAATCTTACCAATTTTGTTTGAATTTTAATATATAGATATTATATTTAAAAAAATTTGTTAATTTTATAATATTACGTTCCTGAGGGGATATCGGGATAACAAGTACTCTATCTAATATTCCAGGTTCTAAACTTTTTTTTTTGTGTTTTTTTTTAATACGGCATAGTGCCTTTATTGAAAAAAGACTAAACAATAGAGCTACCTACTTACTATCTACCTTAACTAAATACACTATACCATAGAACACTTCGAAAATCCACAGGCCGACATGTCGGCCTATAGAAAATCCAAGTGCTCTAAACCACTGTCAGATGGCAGCGTACCCAAGATACTGGCGGCATTGCCACGTTGAATAGCAATTTACTTTTCAACGTGGCGTTGAGCGTTGGCGTTGGCGTTGAGCCAGATAAACGCCAGCATTTTGATCACGCGTCGCCTCGACCAAGCGCTCAGATAGATTTTTGAAAATGCGGTGAGCTCCCGGACCCCACGGTCCCAGAGTCTCGACTCCAAACGGTTCAAATATGTAACCGCTACCGAGGCTTGTATATTTACTCCGCTTGCGTTGCTACATTAAAAACTACATTTCCACATACTACATTTTTTCCCAATTAGTTTTGGCGTGAAAGAGACACAAACTTTTGCACTTACGTATATAATATTATAAGTAATGTAGGATAAATTTAAGTTTATTTCTGAAACCCAAATAAGAACCAAAGACCTGACATATTTTAATAATATTTTTGCTATTTCAATGTTTGATTTTATTTTTAATTTGTGAAGTATTTTTGTTAGCAACAAGCTAACAAAGATACGGATGTTCTAATAGTTTCTTTTAGGTCCCAAAATTTGATAAAATAAAAATATTTCATTTTACTAATCCACATTCAACCTGACATAAAAAACCCTAACTTGTGAAGCCAATAATAAACAGTTACACGATAACACACTAAGTAAAACTTCAATAAAAAAAAAAAACGTGTTCATTAACTCGAACATCGTATAAAACTTCTAAATTACAGCATCATTCTACAAAACAAGAAAAAGTAACTACAAGAATGGTCACTAGATGTCAGTAAATAATAGAGACATCACACCGGGTAATAATTTATTCAAATTGAGCGTAATGCGATACGCGCCCAACTGTCTGTACGTGCCTTTATATCTTAGATCTTGTCACATTTTTTTTTACCTTTTTCGACCATTGTGTACGGCGCCTGAGAAGTGGATTTATGTTTTGTTGGCATTTAAATTATTTCGTTTACGTGGACTCATTCAAGTAAGTAGGTATCTTTAAGGCGCCCCGCATACAGGGCCACTTCAATTGAAAACTAAAACAAACTAGAGATAAACAATTTATATTCGAATAAAATTCGAAAGCACTTTAGTTTTCGCCTGTACTTTTTTTATATATAAATATAAATTAACGCAAAAGCGAAGTAATTTGCCTACCCCTTCGGGAAAAAGGCGTAATTTTGTATTATGTTATGTTAATGAAAAAATATAATTACCCATTAATCCCAAAAGAAAAAAAACAAGTTATTTTATTTAACATCATTAAATAAAACATTTAACGTGAAAATAAATCAATCGTAAACATTATTCATTCAACGATCAGTCAGAGTCATTAAAGTTCTTCCAAAAACTGAAGTAAAAATTAATGGCGTCAAATGGTTCGTTTCTGGTGAACCATAGACAAGACAATGGGTGTTTGTGGTTTGGACGTACCATTGATATTTTAGTAATGGATAGAGCAGTGCTTATGAGTGCGTGCCTCACGTAAAACTGCGCCATATGGAGTAGTTTTGGTTGACAGTTATTGTATAAATTTATAACATTCTACTAAATACTAAATCTTACTAATATTATAGAAAAAACTTTGTCAGCATATTATTGTGTGTGTGGTATGCGAAAACTACTTAACCGATTGGCCTGAAAGTTATGTACAGTGTTTTTTTTTAACATACCGCTTGTACATTTAAGTATAGTTTCTCTGTATCCTTTGTGTTGGTTCTTTAAGTGTGGTGTATAATAAAGTATTAGCTATCTATCTATCTATCTATGATGGAATAAATAGCATTCTCTGTCAGTTATCTTAGAACTAGAGAAACGCTATATAAATTGAGTGGTATGTAAATATAAAAAAAATGTTTGATGTAATTTTTCAATTATATCAAATTTTTTGTTTATGTTGTTTCCAACAAAAAGTTAAAACTAACAGCCGCCTATCAAGCGTGGTAATTACGGAAAAATCCCCCCATATGAATAGTTTACGGCGTTCTATGGTGGAGGCCTATGTTCAGCAGTGGACGTCTTCCGGCTGATGATGACAATGATGATGAAACTTTGCATAAAAAACAACTCTGCATAAAAGTCTATAAATATTAATAAATAATTTGTATTAATAAATCATGATAGCTTAGACCCTAACAGTAACACATAGGACTTTCACAGGATGAAACCACAAGGAACCAGTCTGTCATACAATATATGTATATATTAGCAGAATAGGTATTATATCCTTAGTGTGCAATATCCTCACAATCAGATCAATGGTCAGGCCATTAAACGGTTGTGTGTATGGTCCGTGGTCATAAATTATGGGATCTCTATGGTCTATTATTTTTGGGTAATTAGTTGAAATTCGCAGCTTGGGGTTTGTATTCGGACGGGCTTTGGGACGTACTTGGGGACCGAATTTGGAAACTTTAATTCTCAAAACATATATTTATATATAAACTTTATTCAAAATCAATATTAGTTTTTAAATACTTTTTTTCTTTATAAATATCAAATACATATTACCTAGATAAGATTTATTTATTGCCAATATAGTTTTTACAATAAATATACCTAACAAAGCTAGATACAGAGAAATATTCTACATTAATGTTCATATCAGAATCTATTATATCAGCGAGACCCAAACTAAGCTCTACGGCTTGTACCTACTTGACCATCGGCCGGAAGACGTCCACTGTTGAACATAGGCCTCCCCATAGAACGCCATAAACTATTCATATGGGGGCATTTAGCCGTAATCAGCACGCTTGTTGTGCGGCTTGGTGATCGCAGTAGTTGGAATACTTGGTGCCGGAGAGCGCTGCTGCACACTCTCTGAATATGTCCCTCTGCCGGGTCTCACGGCTCCCACCTAATAATTGGGACAACTTCCACACACGATCATCTGGTCCCAAACTAGGCTAGAAGCCTGTAATATAAGCTTATAACACCTAGACACAGATCAAACAGACATGTTAATGCACGCAAATGTTTGACCTGGCCAGGGATCGAACCCGGGACCTGCAGCACAAAAAGCAGAGTTACTACCATCTGAGCCAACGAGGCTGTCTAAATAACAACTGAATATAATGTGTAATAAGAACTGGGAACCACACGACCAACTTATATAACCATTAATTACGACTTACTCACGCGAAATCCACGAACGAGGTTGGAAGGTATCCCATCTCGGCATTTTAAGCTGATAATATATGTTTTCAGTGACAACCTGAACCAGACTGAGGGGCAAAGCAGTAATATCCTAACAGTTAAGATATTATTTGTTCCACGTGTATCTTGGTACAGGGCATCTTTCACATCCATGATAATAACATTATTATCTATTTAGAATTTGAGATTGATATCTATAATTTATTCTAACTATCCTTAGTTCGTCTCTGGATCCATAACTGACACTTAACCCAGCGGGAGTCCGTCCCTGGCCCACTGGCTGTCTTAACGCTAACGCGTCAAACTTAATTGTATCCCAGAATTCAGCTGGGATATGAAGTTTTTTGTCACTACAGATAATACATATTAAAAAACTTTATTAGGTAGGTATGAAGAATGGTTGAAATGATGGTGATGGAGGAGATGATCAAACTCAAACTCAAAAAGATTTATTCAAATAGGTCATAATCTGACACTTTTGCACGTCAATGAAGATAAACAGTACTAAGTCTACCATTGAAAAGCTACCTTGATGCGTTGGACCTAGAAAATAGGACTGTGCGTGACGACTACAAGCATGTCCAGACTGAGTCTCTTTTTATGTCATAGGTGGCATATTACTTAGGTGTGCGGGCACTACCGCCTATAAATATAGAAGGGATATAACCGAGAGTTAATATCCCTTCTCAACGATATACTAAGTCAACACCCAGATCTCGATATATTTTTTGATAATTTCGTAAAATTTAACACGTTCACAGTCCCTCATACAAGGGTCATTACTTTCCTGTCACGTCCACTCGTATTTTTGTAAAAAACTTACCAACTCACAAGTCTAAACCAAAATCCAACTCCAACCTCACACGTCCAGTCCAATATTTCTCATTGAAAATGTATCGGTTTGACGACTCCATATAGGTGCATGGACTTGTGACTGAAGTCAATTTGTGACTCCGAATGGAATCGTGGACAGGAAACGTGTTAAGCTGGTGATCTCAACATATTATTTTAGATCAAACTGGTTCCTCATAACACAGAGAATCCTAGTATGAGGGCCCGTGTTTCTAAAGCAATCTAATAAAATAGTTTACGAACATACGATGTAATTACTTAAATATATTGTACTGAACTCTTTTTTGAAATAAATATATCATATCGTTTAAGTAAATAATGATATAATGTACCTACCTAACCCTGTAACGCGTTGGACTTAGTTAAGATTTTGTGTGTATTTGAAGTAAAGAAAATGGGTTGAAGTACCACACCTTTGCCAGTTATTCATCAGCCAAGCAGTAATGTGCAAACAATACTGTGTCAGTCTGAAGGAAAATGTTACCAGCGAAATTACTGGGCATGACGAGTTTTAACAACTAATATCTTAAGGTGACAGGCGCTGTGCAGTGCCGCACAGAGTTTTGTATATTAAAACACTGGGTGGGACTGTGTCTGATATGGGCAATCATGATGCTTACCATCAGGCATCTGCTTTGCACGTCTTGTCACTCACTATTATAAAAAAAATTACATTTGCCGAAATCCCATTTAAAAACAACCACCCTGCATTCTTTCAATACTAATTCCTACCCTCATATCCAGGAAATTAATTCACTTACAAGCATTATCTACCCTTCGCAATAATAAATTGCGCTGGCGCAATAAATTATGCCGTTCTAACGAGCTATAACGATCGTAATTCGTACACAATTACTGTTTTGTTCGATTTAAGTTTTGGGGTGATATTCAACATTTAAGTAATTTATTATAATCAAACAATAAGTACTTACGATATGATGATAATAATAATAATAATTATTTCAATTAATACCCTAACAGAACGGGTTACCCCAATCACACTGCTCGAGTCAATTCATATGGGTTATGTGGACAACCCATATTGTCAGAGTTTCAGGTCGCCGAGATTCCTACGCAGCCTCCAACATGACCTAACGACTGCCCCCTACATATCTTATAGGAAACAGCCGGGACCTGCCATCCGAAACACGGTAGCGCCCAGGCGAAAAGTCCACAGATTCGATCCAGGGCCTCCGGATTTAAAGCCGGGCAAATTCCCGCTGGACCACGGACGCTGTGATAACTTCTTTATATGTGTTTTTTTTATATGTGTTTTGTGTTGAAGAGATCGCTCTGAGCGATAAGACCGCCAATTATTGTTACTCACGTTTTAGTTTTTAAGTTTCATTTTGTTAATTTTTTGTATTGTGGTATCAATAAAAGTGTTATCTAATCTAATCTAATCTATAGACTAAGCGAATAAGCGGTCTATTCGCTGGAAATACAATAACATGAATATCGGAAGACAAAAGTAGAGAAGTAACTACTAGAAAGAAGTAACAACTGGCGACTTTATCGCTCAGAGCGATCTCTTCCAGGCAACCATGACACTCAAACTTTGCCTGTTATATATTTATATATATGTTCCAGACTCTCCAGGTTGTCATTTGTTATTTGAGAGAATTTCTAATAGAAAAATCCAATAACACATTTTACCTGACCTTGGGATCGACACCGGGACCTGATGATGGGATGTTTAAGTTATTTCTAACTATCTCTGAGTCCCTTACCAAACTTAATTGCAGCCACCCCAAAACCATATTTTTATTTTTCGCTCATACAAACATAACATAACATACAATCACGCCTTTTTCCCGAAGGGGTAACCAGGACTCAGTCCCATAGTAGGTACACCCACATTTCGCCAGTATATGTTATTGGTCCCATGTAATAAGGGGCGAGCCTATAGCCGTCTACCGGGCACAGTTCCAGACTCTCCAGGCTGTCGTAGAGATAATTCCTAATGGAAAAATCCTATGTCTAACACTTTGCCAGACCTGGGGATCGAACCTGGGACTTCATGATCGGCAGTCGAGCTAGATTCCACTCCGCCACCGAGGTAGTGGCAACACCGCTCATACAAAGTCATTAAAACGATAATTTTGTGCAATCATGTGAAGTTGACCAATCTATTCACTATTTCTGTAGAGATGGTCGATACAAAAGACCCTTATAAGTAAGTCTATCAATATCAATACGGTACTTATTCTTGCGACAAATATCCACAAAAGATGTACCATTCGCAAACAAATTATACTTCTTCACACGCAATTAAAAAAAAATTCTGAGAAGGCGCCAATATGTGAAGCCTTATTTCTAAATCATCTGCTGCCAATGAGATATCATTCAATAGAGACGTCATATTATAATGCCTATTACTTCATTAAAAATGGATACTTTGTCCTTGATTGAGCGCATGCGTTGTTGCAATTTGATTTTGTGCTTATGAAATAAATAAAAACATAAAAAGATTAACTGAGTTAATTACTTGAAGATTTGGCCCAAAACAAAATTATAATGTTTTTTTTTTCTAAATCTGAGTAAGTGAGTAAATGTTACTACGTAGCAAAAAAGTTCAGTGAAATATTTTTTAAGAATTCATTGATGTCTTGGCAAAAAAGTGCACCTATAGATAACCTTACCGTACAACGTCTCCTTACATAAAATCTCCCTAACTTATCCCAATATACTCTTCAAATTCGAGGGACATTAAATTTTAGAGGAGTCAAATTAAGTTTGTCATTGACATAATACAATATAGAGACGTCACAGAGTCAAGCTGGCTGCGACAACAATGGCCTCTGATTGCCACGGTCCCATTCAGACATTATTCACGGCCATTATATTCTATTTACTTCCAAATAACCATTTAATAGATTTGGACCGACTGCCGCCCTTAGCATGCCTATTAACAATACAATAAAATAAATAACAAAATGAAGACCACTTTACACCTTCTTGGAAGCTGGCAGTTGCAGCCGAAAAAAGGTTTCTCTCACGTGTCTTTTTTTTCTAACTCTATTGATCGGTATTTTTGACAGCTGTCAAAATGAAACTCGAACAAATTCGAACTCTATTTCGTTGCGTTAGATTGCATTGAAATTTTGAGTTTTATCTTGTTAAACGTTACAAATAATGGTTTATAGATGAAGTGGAAACCGATACGGTGAAGTGTCGATCCCTTCGGTGCTAATATAAAATTAATATCTATTATAGAAAAAAATCACCATGTGACAGTGGTTTGACAGTCGATTTTCACGGTACCTTGAGTTTTGTTTGCATGACAGTTGAATGTGCGTACAATTTAAAATAGTGACGTGTCAATTTTGACAATAAGGCGAATCTGATTTTGACCTATTTTAACTAAATATATTACCTGCTTCGGTCAAAAGCAGTAATGGAACAGTTAAGTCACTAATAAGCTGATAAGTACTGTAAGCTATCTCCGTACGAAACTTCAGCCCGATCAGTTAAGTAGTTTTAGAGTGAAGAGGAACATACATACATGCAGTCAGGCCGTTGTTCCCATTGGGGTAGATATTATTTCTCCACTCGTAAAGATCCTGACATACGACTTTCGCTTCTTCCAATTTCATCACATTCCATTGTGTGTTATAAGAGGGTAGAAGAGGTAACAAACATACACATACACCCAAAATTTTTCGTACCTCTTAGCAGTTTGACACAATCCTATGGAAAATTTACCAAATCGATGTTTTGTATTCCACTGTTTCCTCCGAATATAGTAAACCTATTTGACATATTTATATCGTGATACTTTGAAGCTGAAGTAAACTATGTCTCTATTATTTTAGTTTTTTTATAAACTCTACATTTATTTATATGTAGTGTATTATTATCTATTCTGTGATGAACGTCTAATCACGTCTGTAGTGAACGTCTAATCACGCGAGTAAATCTGTGATTTTTAGAAGTTCACTATGAAAAAACCGAGAGTTTATAAGAGAAACTAAAATAATAGGGACATTGTTTACTTCTGCCTCGGTGGCGTAGTGGGCGCATGCTCGACTGCCAATCAAGAGGTCCCGGGTTCGATCCCCAGGTCAGGCAAAGTGTTAAATATTGGATTTTTCCATTAGGAATTATCTCAATAGCTGTCTGGAGTCTGGAACTGTGCCCGGTAGATGGCAATAGGCTCGCCCCCTATTACATGGGACCAATAACATACTGGCGAAATGTGGGTGTATCTACTGTGGGACTGTGTCCTGGGTACACCTCTGCCTACCCCTTCGGGAAAAAGGCGTGAATGTATGTTATGTTTGTTTACTTCTAATAGCATTATGTAAAAATTTTCATATAGCTTTATAAAAAAAAATGATTTCTGACTGTCTCACATTCCAAAATGTTCGATAAGTACTTCAGGAAAAACACGCAAAGTTGATTCATCTTGGCATCTGCATGAGGTTAGTACTCTATGACCACACAAGGTTTACTTCTTAATATGTATCTTTCATTCTATCAAAATTACTTGCCAAATTCAACCAAACTAGTACAACCTACTCAAACCCAATTACACAAAGTCTCAAATCATTTGACGGATGAGTTTTATAGTGTCAAAAGTCCTTAGACATTGCCTGACTATGCTTATTGCAATCTCAGCTTTATGTTGATATTAAAATAGGTTTTAAAATTGACTGTATATCATTTTAGAGATAAGATCGACCGTAAGAATCGATCAAATAAAGATCATACGATAAGAAATCAATTGTTAAATGGCCAATTATAAGCTAGTCATGTGTTAAACATTAAATTTAACCTCGTTAGAATGCTTCCGAGAATCTAAATCAATGAACTTTGGCATAAGCAAGAATAATACTTGTAATAATGATTGATATGCCGGTTTTAATATTTCATTCTTAATTGATTGAATTTGGCGTTACTTTTCGGAACTCCATTGTAGACTTCTGGAACATAAATATTTAGTTTTTGGTTGCGATTTTTAGTGTCAAAAACAACATGCACAGTGCACCGCCCTCCCGCCCGCAAAATTGCATGCAAAGAGGAAATGCTATTACTTAGGTATTATTTTTCATTCTTAACAATAATTCAAGATGTAATTACTTACAGCTTAGTAAATCTAAGAACTTCTTCTCTAAGAGTTCTTGATGAACGTGGAAGAAGCGAGTTGTATGTCAGGATCGTAGCAAGTGAGAAGAAATAGTGAAGTGGAAAGAAATAGTTTCTGCCTACCCCAACGGGAACAAGGCGTGACTGTATGTATGTTAATCTAAGAAGTAGGTAAGTAGGTTTGAATTTTCATCTTTTCATGCAATTATTTATATTAACTCATATACTAGGTTAAATAAACACATTAGGATGTAATAATATTACTTTAGTAATTACTTTTATATTATTTGGTATAATACTCTGGTCTTGTAACAACCTGCCACGGAAAGGGGCATAGGTAACTGAAAAACAGCGCGCTTCATGCAAACATGGAACGCATATATGCTGAGCTATGTCCTTTTCGTTACCACCTAGTATATAGAACTTGAATATAAGTCTCTAACCTATAGTTTTATCTGTTTAGTACATAACAATTGTAACCATAGCTTTTGTTAATGAATAAATGTTTTCTATCTCACTCTTACAACTTACACAATTTCAATTACCTTCGCAATAAAACCAACTCAAACAATGATATTATGAATCTCATCACAAGATGTACAATCCTTAATCACCAAATTTAAATACGAATCTTTCAAACAAGGCAAAACAAGAACTGTCAAACGGTAGGTACTTCTTAGGCTGGGTTTTTTGATCACTGGTTAAGTCGACCAATGGTTAAATTTTTTGACAAGTAGTTAAAATTTGACAAAATTCGTTTTTTCATCCCTGGTTAACTATTTTTTCCACACGATTTAACCATTGGTTAAAAATTTAACTATAGTTAGTTAGACAAAAGGTTAACTTAACCGTAACTATGGATCAAAAAACCGGCCCTTAGATTTGGTGGGCTCTAGTAGTAATAGACTGAGTTAGACCTTAACAATAGGTAACCAATGGTTGATCGGCCGTCAAATCTCTGGTTAGATATAGACTCAGAATCCAAGGAGGAAGCTTGGCCCAGAAAAGCTTACATAAACACTGTCTATTTGACTGTCTATCCTATATTGCCGGGTAGATAATGTTATTCGCAATAATATCCCCAATTATAGTAGCTCTTTGAAATTTCAAATCAATTTGAAATAACAAATTGCCAATTTATAATATCACCAACCCTATTAATCGATCATTTCACTCGAACACTGCAAACGACACTGACATTTGCTAAAATTATGACAGCTGCGATTCCTACCTTTTTCCTAAAAACCTTTTTTGTTCGAAAGCGTGTCTTCTCAAATTCTAAAATCGAATCCAAACATTTAAACGGCCAATTAAAATACCAATTTGGTTTACAAGGATCGCTCCTGACGTCCGTCAGAACCGCCCACTTTAATTCTCTAAAATAACAGTTTTTGTTAGACCCGATATATCACTTTCATAATGCGGGCCGTTTTCTTTTATCATTTTTTGTTGCTTTTAGTAACGATTTAGGATGAAATCAAAATATTTTAAGAACGTATTAGCTTCGCATTACTTAGTTTAGAAAAATGTACAGTTAAATGAAAAAAGAAACTAATAACCTCAAGATAGCAAAATTATGGCATTACGACGTCTCTTAATAATTTAAAACATAGAATTATGACGATTTAAAATTTATTTGACATTTATAAAAAAAATATAAGGTATATATGTCAAATGTCCCGCCAAAACGTGCGTTTCGTTACTGCTTAAATGCACTGCATTCCCAATTTAAATATTCCCATCGCATAGGACGAATTAGTTATGTTTAAATGCGTCTTTCACATCTGCTTAGCATACTAGCCTGCTTGACCACACCGTGTGTTCCTGTGACGCTTTGAATTGAATGCAACTTTGTTTATTACCCAGTTGCGTTTTGAATATCCTATTGTTTACATTTACTTGAAACTATAGTAACTTTTTTTCTCGTTGATTGTTGGCGTCGCGCGTGGCGTTTATGAGCTGGGTGACATTCTTATTATTAATATTATATTGTTCTTATGGAGCTGGTTTAAATTATTAGAAACCTACGTGAAGACAATAAAATTACACTTGTATTATAGAACAATGCTTATGTAAGGTACTGTTCTATGTAAGGAATTTTTCACGGCGTTCAAATGTTTCCAAATAAATTTATCGTCCCTATGCGTTCGGGCCGTCATAGTACTTATTATTTTAGAATACTGGTACATTATAAATAATTTAAAAATTCATAGTTTACTAGCTGTGCCCCGCGGTTCCACCCGCGTTGACATCGTTCCCGTGGAAATATCTGGAAAAAAGTACTCTATGTGTTACTCCAGGCTCTAAGCTACCTACATTCCAAATTTCAGCCCAATCGGTTCAGTAGTTTTGGCGTGAAAGAGTAACAAACATCCATCCATCTATTCATCCATCCATCATCCTCACAAACTTTCACATTTATAATATTAGTAGGATAGATAGGATACAAAAATTCCTAACAAGAAAAACATTCGTTAGCAGTAAAGCAGAATGGGTACCGTTTAAAAAGTCCAGTTTAAAAATCTTCTAGATTTTAAGCGATAATACATTTTTAAACTTTTTCTTTTTTTCGTGTAATTAGATATTCATGGAAAATTTTCTGTTGTTAAAAAAGGCGCCACAAGATTGTGTATTTACCAGAATAACAACAATTTCAACCACTATATCCTTTTTTTATCTCATCATACTGTCTACAAAGGTCCATCATTCAAGTAGGTTTACTTATCATTCCAATCATGGTTTAATGTAATAACTTAATGGCCACGTATTATGCTTCCTGTACCAGGGTGGGATTTGTGAGTTGTGGATCTCGAAACGTGGTAATTATAGTTAGGGTCGGTCTTGAAGTCAGGGAAAATATTATTAGATTTTTCTATTAAGAATTATCTCAATGACAGCCTGTATCTGGAACTGTGCCCTGTAGATGACAATAGGTTCGCCCTCTAAATTACATGAGACCAATAACATTCTAGCGAAATGTGGATGTACCTACTATTAAATTAAAACATAACATACATTCACGCCTTTTTCCCGAAGGGGTAGGCAGAGGTGTACCCAGGACTCAGTCCCAGTTTATTGCAGGTTGCATAGACCTATAAAAAACATTTCACATTATTAATTATCTTTAAATTATTATTTTCACAATTTTAAAATTAATTAAATAAATTAAATTGTACAAAAACATTTATTAAATTATTGTTACATTATTATTATTGTTATATTATTGTTACATTAAAAATTCATTAAATACTACAATTACATTATATGAATTTAAAATTTACATTACATTACTATGGGCTGCGAGATATGAGCAACTTCCAAAGGTCGGATCGATTCGATAAATAAGTAAATACTATTATTAATAAGTGTTATCCACTCAGACCCATAAACAAGACTGACATGTGACATTATCAGGCGAACAAGTAAGTAACAAGTCCTAAATAGTGTCCTACGTCACCCGCATTAGGCATTCTCTGAGCGCTGCGTCTTTCTAATGTGCCATCGGCCACTGCTTTTGTACGTGGATTGTTTGTTGAGGAGATAGGGGTGGGACACACGGTCTTGGAAAAGGACCACTCTCAGAATTTAGAATATAATTATGTAGAGTAACATGAATAGAAGAGACCCAAAACACGGTGTAAAGACGTAGTGCTAAGCATTGAGTTCAATAAAAGGGGAGATAGGATACGTTCTCCCACCGCTTACTCAACAACTAGCATGTGCAATTTGCTCAGTGTGCAGTTTTAACACTGCAATATATTCAACAACAAAGATAGAGAGACGTACCTAAGACTGAAGTGCGACCGAGACAACAATTTTATTCGCTCGTACGACCCCACTTTACTGACGTACGTGGACCTAATGAGACCTAATTTGAGCTTTCCATTTTCGAGAAGCTCGTACCTCATCTCTCTTTTTCTTTAAATTAATGGTGCTAAGGGACACGAGAGAGTGCGAGGTCTCCGAAAACGATGTCGATGTCCCTACAATATTAACAAAATATAATACATATCACGATAAATAACTGGCGATCTAATTGCATTGAGCTATTTCTTACAGACACTACTAAGCACCCACCTGCTAAAATACTTCCTATTCTTTTATAAAACTATTTCGCATCTTTTAGGAGAAGAAATGCCTGAAAATGCTTTGAATTTTTTTCAATATTTAGAACATTAGCATTTCCATTTCCGATTTAGTTGAAAAATAAAATGAATGAGATTAAAATCAAGAACGGAAAGCCTTGCTGATATAATTATAATCCCTATTGGGTTTAATTCAGTAGCATAATAAACATAACATAACATACATTCACGCCTTTGTTCCCGAAGGGGTAGGCAGAGGTGTACCCAGGACTCAGTCCCATAGTAGATACACCCACATTTCGCCAGTATGTTATTGGTCCCATGTAATAGGGGGCGAGCCTATTGCCATCTACCGGGCACAGTTCCAGACTCCAGGCAGTTATTGAGATAATTCCTAATGGGAAAATCCAATATTTAACACTATGCCTGACCTGGGGATCAAACCCGGGACCTCTTGATTGGCAGTCGAGCATGCGCCCTCTACGCCACCGAGGTAGTCCATATAGGTATATAATCCTACTAATATTATAAATCTCAAATTTCAGTACAATGTAAAAAAATAAACTTACGCCATCTAGTGCGGTTTTTGTTAGATTGATATAGATGGATCGATGTTTGTTACTCTTTCACGCCAAAACCACTGAACTGATTGGGCTGTAATTTGGTATGCAGGTAGCTTAGACCCTGGACTAACACATAGGGTACTTCTTTCCCAATATTCCCATGGGAACGATGTCTACGTGGGTGAAACCGCGGGGCACAGCCAGTCCTTCCTACTAATAACATAAATGCGAAAGTTTGTGAGGATGGCTGGATGGATGTTTGTAACTTTTTCACGCCAAAACTGGGCTATAGATAGTTTAGACCCTGTACTAACAAAAGTATTTTTTATCCCAACATTCCCTCGGGAACGAAGAGTATTATTATGTATTAAGAAGAACGAAGAATATATAAGAGTATTTTCAAAAGTATTATGAGTAAGTCTAGAGACAAATTTTATCAAGACTCAAAACAGGACTATTTTCCCGTCACTAAAAGCTTATAGCATGCATCTCGGGTACGCATGTCGATAGGACAAATTATAACTCTAGGATATTCACATAATTTGATCACTATCTGCTTAATCTATTGATTTAATTTGGTTTAAGTACTTTATAGCGTTTAATGCTTGCTTAAGAGGCCGCCATCTTGGTATAAAATAATAATATAGGTACCTACTTAGGTAAGCTGAGTAAGTACTGAACAAGCCGTGGAGTTACCGGCTTTAGAATGGTGCTCCACCCTATCTACCCGTGGTTGCCGTAAGAGCCGGCTAAGGGTTAACAGATCCAGAGGACGGGCAGCAGCGTCCTCTGCGTGAAACTATCAAACTGCGCTCGACAATCCGCCTGCCAAGCGTGTTGAGTATTGGCAAAACCCCCCTTTGTGGTAGAGGCCAATGTTCAGTAGTGGATTACCAACAGCTGAGATGATGATGATGATGATGATTAAGAAGTAGTTTATAGCGTTTAATGCTTGCTTAAGAGGCCGCCATCTTGGTATAAAATAATAATATAGGTATCGACTTGGGTAAGCTGTGTATAGGTACTAAATGGGTTCCGTACCTCAAAAGGAAGAAAGGAAACCTTATACGATCACTTCGTTGACCGTCTGTCTGTCTGTCTGTCCGTCTATGTGTCTGTCCGTCTGTGAAGACCCTTTTCTCGGTAACGCTTTTAGGTTTCAACTTGAAACTTATATCAACAACTCAAATCTACGGTCTCTAGTGCTCTACTGTAAAATTAAACTTCTAAGTCGACCCAATCTAAAGATATGGCCATTGTACCGCACATTTCCATCCTCTGCGCAACAGGCTAAAAACGTTTTACGGTACTTCCCGTTGGCCTAGCATCATGAAATTTGACAAGTTAAGGAAACAATCCCATTTTTTTTGTAAGTAAGGACTTACATTCATGTTCGCGGTATCAAGGTATGAAATCCTACTCTTAGCATATTTACCAAAGTAGATATGTCTTAAAAATTTATTTGGTGAAGGTTCCATGTCAAAAATGAGAAGAATCAATCAAAAAAAATCAGTCAAAAATCAGCCATTGTCACGCTTTATGTCGTGGCTAGTGAAAAAGAAATAAATTGTTAAGGCATATGTATGCATGCATAGTGTATTCCATACCTAGATACTAAGAACATTCACAGCGCCATCTATTAGTTCCTTGCGCAAAGTACGGAAATATGCAGTAAAATGGCTATAACTTTTGATTGCATTAACTTAGAAGTATGATTTTTTTACAGCCACAAGGGACCGCAGATCTGAGGAGTTAATATCAATTTCAACTTGATACCTCCACGCGTTCCCGTTAAAAGTGTCTTGACAGACGGACAACAAAGTGACCCTATAAGGGTTCCTTTTTTCCTTTTGAGGTACGGAACCCTAAAAGTATTTCATGTTAAGTAAAATATATTCTCTTTTCACAATGATAATAATATTAAAATTATTATTGTGATATACCATTACAGAGTTTTCATTCATTCATTCATTATTATGTATTTTTATAATACTCGTACCTACATTCATTCTGAGCTCTAGGCTGAAAGCTCATTATTTGCAAAGCTATTTGGTCACGGGCTTTATTAAATTTTAATTCAGTTTTTGTTAAACCAAAATGACTATCTAGTTATAAAATAAATCACGATGTTCGCTAGTCTATTAGATAATAAAACATGCGCATGAGTTTGCATCAAATGTAAACTCAAACTCAAACATCAGCGGACTTTCTCTAAAAACTAAAATTCGCGCGAGTGTGGCGGTCACGAGAGCACTATATTTATCTCTCTCCCCCACATAGGACCATCTCGCTCGCATGTCATTATGTTATTACCTACATGGGTAGACGAAGAGCTGTGATTAGCAGGTGATTAAGGCTCATTCAATATAATCATGTAATTATTTATTTATGTTTTTGAGGCGAGTGTGTTTTGTACGCAGTATATGGGTGGTTTTTAGATGCTATTGCATTTGTTTTTTTTTTTTTTTTGTACCGTACTAGGTTTTTTTTTTTTTATGATAGTGAGTAATAAGACGAGCAAATCAGGTGCCTGATGATGATGATGATGATGAATCATGATGGTAAGCATCATGATTGCCCATATCAGACACAGTGCCACCCAGTGTTTTAAAATTCAAAATTCTGCACTGCAATTCGGTACTGCACTGCGTCTGTCACCCTGAGGTATGAGTTGTTGAAACTCATCATGCCCAGTAATTTCGCTGGTAACATTGCCCTTCATACCGGAACACAGTAATGTTTGCAGGTACTTCCCCAGGCGGCCCCCTGCAAAAGAGGCCTACCACTACAAACTACTAGGTAGAAGGAAAATGGTAATTGTTAACAGTGAAAGTGATATTGCAAGATTTGAAGCTTTCTTTAAGCTTTGAAAACTATAAAACAAATAAACATAATAAGTAATTGTTTTCTGTCGTTGTTCTTTTGTCATAAAGTTTTGATATTATGATAATTATTGTAACCAAGCGTCTCCGATTCAACTTGGGCAAAGGTTTTGGTATTAATGTCTTGAAGGGTCGGCAACAAGCTCGCAATACCCTTGGTGTTGCAAGTAGGTATCCATAGGCGGCGGTAACCGCGAGCCATCAGGCACACCATCTGCTTGTTTGGCATAAAAAAACGCATTTGTATATCCGTCTGTCCATCCGGCTGTTCTCCTCTTCAGGTTGCCTTTCTCAAACGAATTGAAAATTTTAAAACGCTGCCGCGTTCTAAAAACAAACATGTTTATAATCAAAAATTATTTTGTCAAAATTTACGATTTTAGGATTTCTGCCTGTACCTATATAGGTACTTGTAATATAAGATCTTGCTTTTGCCATCGGGAAGTACCCTAGCGGTTTTCGGTTCGCTGCACAATGTGTAGAAATGTACCTACAGTAAAATGGCCGTATCTTTTGAATGCGTTGACTTCGATGTTTAATTTTTTACAGCAGCAAGAAATCGTAGACCGGAGTTGTTGATATTTCAACTTGATGCCCCAACGCAATCCCGAGACGAACACACAGACAGACAGATTGACGAATACAAAAGTGTTCCTATAAGGTTTCCTTTTGCGGAACAGAACCCTAAAAATGCCTTAATATATATATATATATATATATATATATATATATATATATATATATATATATATATATATATATATAAACACCTCCCTGGGCACTTAGTTGATCCAGCCACGAATCCGTGCATTATAGACTCCACCTTTAGGCGCGAATAACTCGACTCCGTTTGTACCTATTGCGACCGGAGTGGCAACGTCGCCCTCTGCCGCGCGATGTTGCTCTTTATATTCGTTGAAAACGGTATATACTCCATCCTTTTAGTGCCCGAATTTTGAACGGAACTGAATCCGCAACGGCCAAATTTTTTATACCCAAGAGAACTTTCTGGCTCCGGAATATACTTTCTTCTTAGAACACATTATTGGCTCCATCGATATAAAATGGGATTATATTCTTAGCATTGGGTAATAACTTGATCCATTTACATATATAAAACCGTATATACTACATCCTTTTAGTGCCCGAATTTGGAACAGAACTGGATCCATAACGGCCAAATTTTTTAAACCCCAGAGTACTTTCTGGCTCCGAATTATACTTTATACCTAGAACACCTTATTGGCTCCATCGATATAAAATGGGATTATATTCTTAGCATTGGGTAATAACTTCATCCAATTACGTATTTAAAATAGGTATATACTCCATCCTTTTTGTGACTGAATTTTGAACGTAACTGGGTCCGTAGCGGCCAAGTTTTTTTATACCCAAGAGATCGTTCTGGCACCGAATTATAATTTGTTTCAAGAACACCTAAGTGGGTCCATCGATATAAAATGGGATTATAAAAATCCATAAAATCTATTTTATGGATTTATAATATAAAGATGCATACTTAACAGATCTATGACCCCAAATTGAGTGCTGCAACATTCGTATAATTGCAGTTCATGAAACTCTCATTGTGAATCTAATCATCCAGGAATAGGTAGAGGTGTACCCAGGACTCAGTCTCACAGTAAGTACACCCACTTTTTGCCAGTATGTTACTGGTCCCAGGTGAGGTGAGCTATCTACCAGGCACAGTTCCAGACTCCAGGCTGTCACTAAGATAATTCCTAATAGAAAAATCCAAATAACACTTTGCCTGGCCTGTGGTTCGAACCCGGGACTTCATGATTGGCAGTCAAGCTTGCGCCCACTACACCACTGAGACAGTCGATGTTATGATAATATTATTTTCTTAAAATATATTGAAAATAATTTCAATGCACACTTGCATCACTGATCTGTTTTTGTGTTTGGTTCTGGTTTTGTGTTCCTATAAGTAAAATTACGGTACTTAATCAAAAAAATGAATGTAACTTGTGAATAATAATAGAACCTTTGTGGTTCTTTTGTTGGTTAGAACTACTTTTGCAATGTTTCATTTCACACATAATGACATACCTAATAATGTCAAAAATTAGTGGGAAACATAATGTGACCATTTGTGACGTATGACTTATTTGACTCGACGCTCTGGTTTTATTACTACCTACTATTGTCTGTGTTTGATTATATTAGACTAATAATTGGCACTTAGTGGTTCCGTTTTATATATAATTTTTAGGACAAACTCGTACTTATTTGATCCATTTTAATTTATATTCTTAACACTCCCAACATTGTTTGATCCACTTCTTACAACAATCTGAAGTAGGAATGGTTCGCAAAGGGAGGACTGCCTCCCGAATCCCGCGCTCTCCTCTATCGCTGCCCGAGCGCCGCCGTTCGTTTCGTGATTTATTCCGCATCGATTACTAGTGATATTGAATTACAGTTTTCTCTTTATTTTTGTATGATTTTGGTCAAAACAGTTTTTTTATGTAGTACAGTTTTTAAATATATTTTTGAGCTCAATACTTCACTCTTACACTCGAGGTTCTTTTTTTAATTGTTTATTTGTCAGTGATCATTATTTAATTGTAAGTTTTAGATATTATAATTTATTATCCATTAAATTTTACTTTATTGCAATATTAAATAAATATGAGAAATTGTGTAAAATGTCAATAGAAAAAAAAAACTGTTTTACTTTGGTATTGATTTTGGTCATATTGCATACAAGTTTATCTTATGTTTGTAAAGTAAGTTTTAAAAGACGGCAAAGTAAACGAGCCCATACTCGACTATATTAGCACTTATCATAAGGTAGTTCCAATGTCAACAAAACGAGCCTAAACTTGACTATTATTGCAGTTTTCATAAGGCAGTTCCAATAGTTATCTTTCAGCTCCATCATGAGACCCTCGTCATCATGTGGAATGAAAAGTCCCCATAACAACAAAACAAACGAGTCCAAATTCGACTGTCTTGGCACATTTCGTAAGGCAGTTCCAATGGATATCACTCGACTCCATCATCAGACCCTCGTCATCATGTGGAATGAAAAGTCCTCATAACAACACAGCAAACGAGTCCAAATTCGACTGTCTTGGAACATTTCGTAAAGCAGTTCCAATGGTTATCTTTCGGCTCCATCATCAGACCCTCGTCATCATGTGGAATGGAAAGTCCCCATAACAACAAAATAAACGAGTCCAAACTCGACTGTCTGGGCACATTTCGTAAGGCAGTTCCAATGGTTATCTTTCGGATCCATCATCAGACCCATCGTCATCATGTAGAATAAAAAGTCCCCATAACAAAACAGCAAACTTTTTTTACTATGAGGACTTCCCATAGCAAAGAAGCAAATTAGTCCAAACTCGAATGTCTTGCCTCGGTGCCTCGGTCAGACTGCCTCGGTGGCGTAGAGGGCGCATGCTCGACTGCCAATCAAGAGGTCCGGGGTTCGATCCACAGGTCAGGCAGTGTTAAATATTGGATTTTCCATTAGGAATTATCTCAATAACTGCCTGGAGTCTGGAACTGTGCCCGGTAGATGGCAATAGGCTCGCCCCCTATTACATGGGACCAATAACATACTGGCGAAATGTGGGTGTATCTACTATGGGACTGAGTCCTGGGTACACCTCTGCCTACCCCTTCGGGAAAAAAGGCGTGAATGTATGTATGTATGTCGAATGTCTTGGCACATTTCGTAAGGCAGTTCTAATGGTTATCTTTCGGGTCCATCATTAGACCCACGTCATCATGTGGCATGCAAAGTCCCTAAACAACAAAGTAAACGAGCCTAAACTTGACTATTATTGCAGTTTTTGTAAGGCAGTTTCAATGGTTATCTTTCCGCTTCATCATCAAACTCTCGTCATCATGTGGAATAGAAAGTCCCCATTACAACAAAATAAACGAGTCCAAACTCGACTGTCTTGGCACATCTTGGCACTCGTTATAATGTGGAATGAAAAGTACTTATTAAAACCTAACATATTAGCCCAAATTCAACTATCTTATCATTTGTCATCGCGGAGTTCCAGTCGCTACATCATGGTTCCATCATCAGATCAGGTCAACAGTACCATAATATTGCATTGTCACCGGATTTATATAAGAATGCAAAATTTGAGCTAAATCGGTTGAGTGCTTCAAAATTCAGATGCAAGATTTGTACCGGACATACATATAGGTACATACATACATTGCGAAATAGAAATATCTCTCAAGGTGAAACATTCACAATTCTCTTAAAATTAAGTTTTACATTGATAAGAAGAGCTATACTATTGTACTTATTATGTTTCTGTCGAAGGCAACCAATGACAGAAGCTTGTGAAAACGGTGCGCCTCCATTGGCCCATTTGAATTGGATCAACAACTGCTTGAATGCCAAAAAGGTGGATTCGTATAAAAACAGCGTAATTATTATTATTACTCTGTAGATTCAGATGGAGCCACATGTGTGACACGTGTGGCTCCAGCTGGATCCACAAAGTCATACACAACTGGCAAAGGATCAAGTAATACTGCCCCGGATCAACTTATGAAAACGGATCAAATAATAACTACTTCTACGACCCGCATGATCAACTAAGTGCCCGTGGGGATATCTATATATATATATATATATATATATAAGCTAATTCAATAAAGAAACGAACCTGAAATGGTCTCTAAAATCATGTCCTCTCGCTTGCAGATGATTAGCGCTACCATTTTAGATTCGTTTCTTTATTGAACCGGTTTATACCAGCTTTATGTTGTAAGTTGCGCGGTAAACATTTTATAAAATGATTTTATAAATTCATATTTTTTAGTAATTATATATAATTACATACATACATACAGTCACGCCTTGTTCCCGTTGGGGTAGGCAGAGACTATTTCTTTCTACTTGCTACGATCCTGACATACAACTTTCGCTTCTTCCACTTTCATCACATTCTTCATGTATGCTCGTCGGTTGTTGGTACTTAATAATACTTAATAATAATATGTAACGACAGAGTTGCAAGGTATACTCAACATCTCACAGGGCCACTAGTCGCTAAATTCTATGAAGGCGTACCTAGTACCTACTAACACTAACCATTATATATTTATCTAAAAATTATACGTGTACTGTAAGAAAGAGCTCCACGCAATAACGATATCTGCTCACGATCGCTAATGAAATGAACGAGAACCTTTCTTAACTACACCTCGATACACACAGACATCAAGAATACATTTAGTTGAAACATCCCACTAATATTAAATTACTCAAATTTCAGTACAATGTATTAAACTTACGTTTTTAACAGGTGAACAAAACGTTCACCTGTTAAAAAGTTCTAACTCACCTACAGCGCCATTTAGCGCGGTTTTGGTTAGATTGATGGATGGATGTTTGTTACTTTTTTACGCCAAAACTACTGAACAGATTAGGCTGAAATTTGTTATGCAGGTAGCTTAGACCCTGGAATAACACATAGAGTACTTTTTTCCGATATTCCCAGAGCACATACATTCACGCCTTTTTCCCGAAGGGGTAGGCGAGGTGTACGCAGGACTCAGTCCCACAGTAGATACACCCACATTTCGCCAGTATGTTATTGGTCCTATGTAATAGGGGCCGAGCCTATCGCCATCTACCGGGCACAGTTCCAGACTCCAGGCACTTATTGAGATAATTCCTAATGGAAAATCCAATATTTAACACTGCCTGACCTGGGGATCGAACACGGGACCTCTTGATTGGCAGTCGAGCATGCGCCCTCTACGCCACCGAGGCAGTCAGTCCCAGGGCACAGCTATATTAAAATAGTCTATTAAAATAAACTTGGCTAAAAGCCGGCTAAGTGTTATCAGATACAGAGGACGCAGCAGCGTCAGCACCAACCTGCCTACTAAGTGCCAAGCATGGCGAGTATTGGCAAAACCACCCCACAGGGGTGGTTTTGCCTATATATTGCCTATATATTCTATATTCAGCAGTCTATATTCAGCAGTCGACTTCCTACGGCTGAGATGTTGATGATGATGAAACCTGTCTAGAAATGTGCTGAAAATATAAAATACTGTAGGAACCTAAGGGTCACACCAAGCGAGTCAGATTTTTTTCCGTAACAGAAATTGGATTTGTGTGTGACTCGATATTTTTATCATGAAGTAGTCTCTATCTTTTTTTTTTCAAATATGTTTTTGTAGTCAATTTCTAATCACGAGAGTAATACTGATTTTTTTATAGGTTCACTAGAAAAATAACAAAAAGCTTATAAATTAAAATAAGATTTTTTTTTTTTTTAAACATATTCTTTATTTAATATTAAATAAAATAAGATTATAAAGACACTGTTTTTTACATTATTTAGATGAAATTAAATCAGAATATCAATTTACTATATTCGGAGGAAACAGGGGAAAACAATATATAGGTTTGGTGAATTTTTCATAGGATTGTGTCAAACTGCTAAGAGGTCACCCTTCCTGCAAAAACTGACGATCCATCCGCCGCTAGAGTCCGTCGTTCGAGCTGCCGCGCACGGCGATGTTCGAAGGTTTGCCGCGCGTAATATCTGAACACGGCATATTAATAGAAGGCGTATCCTTATATTGAAATAACACAATATATTATAGTTGCAGCAAAGTTTATAATAATAATGATTATGATAATATAAACATGATTAATACGAGTTATAGACATTTATATACAATATTTAAACAAGTGTCAAGGGAGGCTAAGAAATACATTGAATTTAACAAAAAACTGTTGGTAGAATCTATTTAAAAATTAAATTTAACATTGATGCAATAAACTACATAGGTTATACATCCAGTCACGCCTTGTTCCCGTTGGTGTAGGCAGAGACTGTTTCGCCCCACTTGCTTCGATCCTGACGTACTTGCTTCGATTCTGACGTACATGGTTGTAGGTATTTTGACCTGACCTTTTCTTAGGACATTACCAACTTGTTCAAGAAAAGAACGCCTCCGTCGACTTCTACCGACTTGACAATTCACATTCGCCTTGTCGTAATAAAATATGACTTTAGTTTACTGCATACTAGCGACCCGCCCCCGCTTCACTCCGAGTGCTATTATACTAATATTCCTCTTGAATCACTCTGTCTACTGATAAAAACCGCATTAAAATCCGTTGCGAAGTTTAAAAGATATAAGCGTACAGACAGGAAGGGAATTTTTTGATACGTATAGATAAATGTTTATACAAAACTTTTGGAAATTAAATGTAGGCTTACTTCTTTGATTAGCTAACTAACCCCCCTTCTTTACAGATTATCGATACATTTCGGTTTCACGTACGATTCTTCGTTCTTCTAGCAATAGTTCAAAAGGTATTCCATAGAAC
Organism: Hemistola chrysoprasaria; assembly: GCA_947063395.1. NCBI lineage: Eukaryota > Metazoa > Arthropoda > Insecta > Lepidoptera > Geometridae > Hemistola > Hemistola chrysoprasaria. Next base: position 9,638,271 of record OX346730.1, read on the forward strand.
AAGGTTGAAGGCAGCATTCTTCAACAATTCCTCTCTTACTCATCTCCATAGCTCTTGTGGCTCGAACCCAACCTTGGGCACCAGGGTTGGTATACTCTATTTCATTGGCTCTTTTCTCCTGATTGGTGTCACACATTACGGCGATTGCCTCCGCCAATTTCCTGCCACAGAAATACTGACGATCGTATTCTTGAGTCGCCGATGATAAAGCGATGATAAAAACGGTGATAAGCGTGATTTTCATCATCTTTAATGATGTCTTTATTACTTGTTTAGATTGTTGTGATTGTTTTAACGGTGCTAGACGTAGTGTGCTGAAATTCAGAATTTTCTTCCTTTTTATACTCCGAGGGTTGATTATTATGCAAATTGCTCATTGAACCTATCAAAAGCTTGGAATCATATGGTGTTACGTTGGTGGTGCGACGTATTTAGGTGAAATTATGGAATTTGAATATGCACTTAGATTAAACAGTATATGAGATTGAAACAGAGTTAAGCGATGCGAAAGCCGAGTGATTATGATCTTATCTGTCTAGTAACAAACGTCCATCCATCCATCTATCCATTGATTTAAAGAAAAAAGGAGATGAGGTACTGGTTTCTCGAAAATGGCAATCTCAAATTAGGTCCCATTAGGTCATACGAGCGCCTAATATTGTTGTCTCGGTCGCACTACGGTCTTTGGTACGTCTTTCTATCTTTGTTCTTCATTATATTTCACTGTGCAAACTTCACAGTGAGCAAATTGCACGTGCCATTTGTTGAGTAAGCGCTGGGAGAACGTACCCTATCTCCCCTTTTCTTTATATCAATGCATCTATCCTCACTAACTTTCGTATTTAAAATAGTGCACAGCCATTGGTAGTGTAGCGGGACTACATTTCGCGGGACTTAAAAACGTAACCAGCGAAAGTAATTTTTAAATTTTCGCGATTCGAACACATATTTTATATGAGACGGGAATTAATCGCGCTTAAAACTTTTATCATTTACCTCGACGTTTCGACTGAGTTGCATCAGCCGTGGTCACGAGAAGACTGGAGAATGCGGGTGTCACCGTCAGGAAGAGCGAGTATTATCTTCAACTACCCGCACTTGGTCTTGTAAATAATTGCTATCGACAATACTCACTTTTTTAACGCGGTTAAGTCCCGTCTCATTTATAAAATATGTACCTAACTAGCGAAATTTGGCTGTACTCGTTGACTGTGCTTTGTTTCAGTAGTGTAGGCGTGCCTTTTCCATTAAATAATACTCGAACACTTCAGCATATTTTAAATGATTTATTCCAAGCCCACCATCTTCAATCTCGCTCTACAATCATCTGTCGCGCTGGCATCCACTTCCCTGTGTTGCCATCGCGCCCTCGCACATGCCATAGATCTTCGTGAAACCACCAAAACGTTCACAGAATCCGTAGCATGCGCGTCACAAAATAACATCAACCCTACACTCGGCCAACCTGACAACGTGTATGCCCCCATACACGCATTATATGATAACCCTACAGTAGCTTGTGATTTGTGCAAGAGCTACAGTACTGACGTTAGACTACATTGTGCCCACTCACACTGTCTAGACTAACTTCATCTTTATTCGTTCACTGACAACTTAACCTAAAAGACGTGGCTGGCGGTGATAGAGTATGATTTATTTTCACTTGCATTGTTTGTATGTAATATATATGTCCGGTACAAATCTTGCAACTTAATTTTGAAGCAGTTAGCTTCATTCGAATTAGCTAAAATTTTGCATACTTATGTAAATGTCTGGTGACAGTGCAATATTTTGGTACCATTTACATTAATCTGATGATGGAGCCATGATGATGAGCGACTGGAACTTCGTCATAGCAATTTTTGGGATAGTTGAATGTGGGCAAGTAAGTTAGGTTTTAATAAGTTCTTTCATTCCACAGGGTAAAGAGGGTCTGATGAAGAAGCCGATAGATTACTATTGAAACTGCTTTACGAAAAGTGCTAAGATAGTCGAGATTAGGCTCGTTTACTTTGTTGTTTTGAGAACCTTTTGGGGAAAATAGGAAGGATCACCGGCTAACCTAACCTAACCTTCGCAAAAGCATGCCTTTCTAAGGCCCACTGGCATAATCCTTTGAGAGCGTCATGAAACCCTCAGGTTTCATGACTCATTATCTCATTATCAACTAACACAGGTTTAAATTATGAGCTTTTAATACAAATAGAGACTCATACTCGTTAAAATCGTCCTACAACGTGGCGAAATCCAGTTATACCTACTTATGTAGAATATACTCACCTTTGTTTCCATAACGCGTTCGAGTAAAAGACACAGAGAAATATATATAACCCTGTTGTCAGAAATAGATAAACAAACACAGGTTCACAGCTACGGGAGCAGGAAAATACGTGTAACATCGGCGTAAGACAAGGTGCGACTGACTTGGCTCCAGCCAATTAGCTTGACTTGAGGCGCCACGCAAAGCAGGGTGAAAAGCATCTTCATCACCTCAGTTTACATAAAATATCATTGTGTTTAGATAAATAATGTACCTATTTTGCGCCATTGAGAGTTTTTAGCAAAGCCTTTAACATTTTAAATATTTATTCCTGAGTTAATAGAGTATACATTTATTAATTTACCCCTAACGTTTATACAAGTGGAACTGTAGCCTCGTCTTTTAGGGCAAATAGTCTGTGTTTCCTATTAATAAGGGCTAAATTAAGAACAATAATGTATTCCCATCCTTAACCTTTATCACGATCAGGTGTTATCAACGTAACATGCTCATATTGTGTGGGTTTGTGAATATTGATGTTATTAAAATACGCACATTAGACTCATGTTTGAGTCCGCGCTAATGTCATGATTACAATGGACAATTACTTAGGCTGGGTTTTTTGATCTCTGGTTAAGTCGAATGGTTAAATTTTTTGACAAATAGTTAAAATTCGACAAAATTCGTTTTTTCATCTCTGGTTTACTTTTTTTCCACACGATTTAACCATTGGTTAGAAATTTAAGTATAGTTAGTTTGACAAATGGTAAATTAATTTGACAAATAATTACCTACCCTACCAATAGCTGTGCACTTTTATAAATACGAAAGTTAGTGAGGATAGATGCATTGATATAAATAAAAGGGGAGATATTGATAAAAATAGGGTAGGTAAGTTCTCCCAGAGCTTACTCAACAAATCATTTGTTCCTAATGGTATCTAATTTGAGCTTGCCATTTTCGAGAAGCCAGAACCTCATCTCCTCTTTTCATTATATCAATGGATAGATGGATGGATGGATGGACGTTTGTTACTAGATAGATAGATCATAATTTCGGCTTTCGCATCGCTTAACTCTGTTTCAATCTCATATACTGTTTAATGTAAGTGCATAATCGAATTCCATAATTTCACCTAAATATGTCGCACCACCAACGTAACACCATAAGATTCCAAGCTTTTGACAAGTTCAATGAGCAATTTGCATAATAATCAACCCTCGGAGTATAAAAAGGAAGAAAATTCTGAATTTCACCACACTACGTCTAGCACCGTTAAAACAATCAAAACAAGTATTAAAAACATCATTAAAAATGATGAAAATCACGCTTATCACCGTTTTTATCATCGCTTTATCATCGGCGACTCAAGAATACGATCGTCAGTATTTCTGTGGCAGGAAATTGGCGGAGGCAATCGCCGTAATGTGTGACACCAATCAGGAGAAAAGAGCCAATGAAATAGAGTATACCAACCCTGCTGCCCAGGGTTGGGTTCGAGCCACAAGAGCTATGGAGATGAGTAAGAGAGGAATTGTTGAAGAATGCTGCCTTCAACCTTGTTCTATGGAATACCTTTTGAACTATTGCTAGAAGAACGAAGAATCGTACGTGAAACCGAAATGTACCTATCGATAATCTGTAAAGAAGGGGGGTTAGTTAGCTAATCAAAGAAGTAAGCCTACATTTAATTTCCAAAAGTGTTGTGTAAACATTTCTCTACGTATTAAAAAATTCACTTCTTGCCTGTACGCTTAGATCTTTCAAGCTACGCAACGGATTTTAATGCGGTTTTCATCAGTAGACAGAGTGATTCAAGAGAAATATTAATATGTATAATAGCACCCGGGGTGAAGCGGGGGCGGGCCGCTAGTATGCAGTAAACTGAAGTCATATTTTATTGTAAGGCGAAATTGTATTGTCAAGTCGGTAGAAGTCGTTCTTTTCTTGAACAAATTGGCAATGTCCTAAGAAAAGGTCAGGTCAAAATACCTATAACCGACGAGTATGTATGAAGAAAGTGATTAGTGTAAGAAGCTAAAGTCTTACGTCAGGATCGAAGCAAATGGAGAGAAATAGTCTCTGCTTTCTCCAACGGGAACAAGGCGTGACTGGATGTATAACCTATGTAGTTTATTGTTTATTGCATCAATGTTAAATTTAATTTATAAATAGATCCTACCAACAGTTTTTTGTTAAATTCAATGTAGGTGCACTAAGCCTCCCTTGAAACTTGTTTAAATAATGTATACAAATGTCTATAACTCGTATTAATCATGTTTATATTATCATAATCATTATTATTATAAACTTTGCTGCAACTATATTATATTGTGTTATTTTAACATGAAGATACGCCTTCTAATAATATGACGTGTTCAGATATTATGCGCGGCAAACCCTCGAACATCGCCGTGTGCGGCAGCCCGAATTACGGACTCGAGTGGTAGACGGATCGTTGGTCTTTGCAGGAAAGGTGACTTCTTAGCAGTTTGACACAATCCAATGGAAAATTCACGAAATCGATATTTTGTATTCCCCTGTTTGCGATGTTTGTAAACCTATTTGATATATTTCTATCTATCAAATCTATTGTTATCTATTGTTTTATTTTTGTTTATAAACTCTTTATTTTTTGTAGTGAACGTCTAACTGAGTGAGTATAACGCAAATTTTTTAGAGTATCGTTATGGAATTTGCCGAATTTGCCGCTGGATTGGACACAGCTTTAGTTTGACATAATTTTATGAAAAAATTACCAAATCGATCATGATTCGTACTCCACTGTTTCCTCCGAATTGTTTAAAACAACAACAAATATTTGAAAAAAAAAAGATAGAAACATTATATTATATTACTTCACGACAAAGATATCGAGTCACACACAAATCCAATCTCTGTTACAGAAAAATCAGATTCGTTTGGTGTGACCCTTAGGTTCCTACCGTATTTCCTATTTTCAGCACATTTCTAGACAGGTTTCATCATCATCAACATCTCAGCCGTTATAGGGGGGGGGGGGGGTTTGCCAATACTCGCCATGCCTGGCACTTGATAGGCAGGTTGGCGTATCTGATAACATGTGTATCTGATAACACTTAGCCGGCTTCTTCCAAGTTCATTTTAATACCAGCTGTGCCCTGTGGTTTCACCCGCGTAGTTTTCGTTCCCGTGGGAATATTGGGAAAAAGTACCCTATGTGTTTCCAGGGTCTAAGCTACCTGTATAAAAAATTTCAGCCCAATCTGTTCAGTAGTTTTGGCGTGAAAGAGTAACAAACATCCATCCATCAAGAGACTAGCGCCTACGACATGGGGTATCCTAGTGTGAGGGCTAGTGGTCACACATAGCCTAAGGAGTTAAATAATCATAATGTCTTGTTTGGTAACCATTCGGGCTGTATGTCACAAACACAGCTAAGAATTAGCTGGCTAGTTAACCATAGATCTTCTACCGGAAACGTACCACATTAAACCACATTATCGTTGTTCAAACAACACTCTTTGTCTATGACCTATTCGATATCGATATTATTGATTGACTCGTGACTTGATTCTTGGGAAATGGGTTTTTGCAGGCCTAGTACTTAAGGGGCAAAGTATTCATTTGGAGCTTTCTCTATATTCATTTCTGAAACAGCGATAATGAATCGTCTGTTTCTTATGGTTCACGTCACGGAGCCTTTTCTATGAGAAATAGCACACTGTCTCGCCAATTATACTTGGTATGTGTGATTAAGGCTTTACTCTAAGATTTAAGCAATAAATATTTTGTCACTTTTTTTGCTTAAAAAGTCCGTCATCGTTGCGTACCAGAGGCGGTCTAAAATCAATTTTTAACCCCTAGGGGATTATAGTAAATTTCCTTATATTTTTTGTCTTTTACCAATTTACCAACGAGATTATATTTTTTTGGTGTCGCGCGTCTAGGATATAAGCCAAAATGTTTTAATCTATACTAATATTATAAAGAGAGAAACTTTGTTTTTTTGTTTTTTTGTTTGTAACGAATAGGCTCCGAAACTACTGGACCGATTTTAAAAATTCTTTCACTTATGGATAGCTTAATTCAGTGTGAGTGCCATAGGCTATATGAGATTTTGAAAAAAAATGGGGATCCGTAAGAAAACTGCAATATTGTGAACCAAGGTGTTACATAATATAATTACCATATTCATAAATTTGCGTGCGCTGTGAAATGCATTGATGGTAGAATAATATAATGTACTAGGGGTTTGTAGTACTTATCAATACCTACAAAACAGTATACATAGATTATATCCATCTTTTTTGGTTTAGTCACAATAATCGAAAAAGTGATTATTTTAATGCGGTGTGAAAACTATTGGTGGTAGAGTAAAGTAATGTACTAGGGGTTTGTAGTACTTATCAATACCTACAAAACAGTATACATAGATTATATCCATCTTTTTTGGTTTAGTCACAATAATCGAAAAAGTGATTATTTTTCATGCGGTGTGAAAACTATTGGTGGTAGAGTAAAGTAATGTACTAGGGGTTTGTAGTACTTATCAATACCTACAAAACAGTATACATAGATTATATCCATCTTTTTTGGTTTAGTCACAATAATCGAAAAAGTGATTATTTTTCATGCGGTGTGAAAACTATTGGTGGTAGAGTAAAGTAATGTACTAGGGGTTTGTAGTACTTCTCAATACCTACAAAACAGTATACATAGATGATATCCAACTTTTTTGGTTTAGTCACAATAATCGAAAAAGTGATTATTTTTCATGCGGTGTGAAAACTATTGGTGGTAGAGTAAAGTAATGTACTAGGGGTTTGTAGTACTTATTAATACCTACAAAACAGTATACACAGATTATATCCATCTTTTTTGGTTTAGTCACAATAATCGAAAAAATGATTATTTTTCATGCGGTGTGAAAACTATTGGTGGTAGAGTAAAGTAATGTACTTGGGGTTTGTAGTACTTATCAATACCTACAAAACAGTATTCATAGATTCTATCCATCTTTTTTGGTTTAGTCACAATAATCGAAAAAGTGATTATTTTTCATGCGGTGTGAAAACTATTGGTGGTAGAGTAAAGTAATGTACTAGGGGTTTGTTCTTTCACTTATGGATAGCTTAATTCAGTGTGAGTGCCATAGGCTATATGAGATTTTGAAAAAAAATGGGGATCCGTAAGAAAACTGCAATATTGTGAACCAAGGTGTTACATAATATAATTACCATATTCATAAATTTGCGTGCGCTGTGAAATGCATTGATGGTAGAATAATATAATGTACTAGGGGTTTGTAGTACTTATCAATACCTACAAAACAGTATACATAGATTATATCCATCTTTTTTGGTTTAGTCACAATAATCGAAAAAGTGATTATTTTTCATGCGGTGTGAAAACTATTGGTGGTAGAGTAAAGTAATGTACTAAGGGTTTGTAGTACTTATCAATACCTACAAAACAGTATACATAGATTATATCCATCTTTTTTGGTTTAGTCACAATAATCGAAAAAGTGATTATTTTTCATGCGGTGTGAAAACTATTGGTGGTAGAGTAAAGTAATGTACTAGGGGTTTGTAGTACTTATCAATACCTACAAAACAGTATACACAGATTATATCCATCTTTTTTGGTTTAGTCACAATAATCGAAAAAATGATTATTTTTCATGCGGTGTGAAAACTATTGGTGGTAGAGTAAAGTAATGTAGTTGGGGTTTGTAGTACTTATCAATACCTACAAAACAGTATACATTGATTCTATCCATCTTTTTTGGTTTAGTCACAATAATCGAAAAAGTGATTATTTTTCATGCGGTGTGAAAACTATTGGTGGTAGAGTAAAGTAATGTACTAGGGGTTTGTAGTACTTATCAATACCTACAAAACAGTATACATAGATTATATCCATCTTTTTTGGTTTAGTCACAATAATCGAAAAAGTGATTATTTTTCATGCGGTGTGAAAACTATTGGTGGTAGAGTAAAATAATGTACTAGGGGTTTGTAGTACTCATCAATATCTTCAAAATAGCCCACGATAAATTATAACATGTGTTAAGGTTTGGTCATTGTAACAGAAATAGTCATTAATTTGCGTGCGCTGCGTAAACCATTAGGGTTATATTTATTAAAATACAATGTATCACGAATTTACTCCTGATAAACGTCCACTATACCTACTTCTGCTACCCGTGCGAAGCCGGGGCGGGTCGCTAGTGAAATTAATAAGTTTAATTTCTCACAATCGTAGTAAAAAGTAGTGTATAGCTCGACAGAAAAGAGTAGAAAATAATGGGGGCGCCACTGTCTTTGTCAATAATAAAAACAATTGAATCAACACTAATAACTTAAATTAAGTAGTTCCGTTTCTACTCTTTTCTGTCGAGCTATAACACACGGCGCTGAAATTTATTAAGCTCGGGAGTAAAACTACCTCGTGTACAATGGGTCTCTTTAGCCCCTCGAGTAACAATCTACTATTTCACTCCACTTGCTTAAAAAGTCCGTCATTGTTGAGTACCAGAGCTGGGATAAAGCATTTTTAAACTCTAATAAGAAGTTTTTTTTGTCTTTAACCAGCGAGATTATAATATTTCTCCGGTGTCTATTATTATTATAATAATAAATCTTATTAGATATTTAATAAATTATTATGTAAATTGTAGAACATTATTTTAAAAATGTTTACTGACGCTAATAAACTACTTATTTATTGAAAGAGTCGCGAGTATATTAATACCGTAATCAAAATAATTTGTCAGTTAAAAAAATTACAATGACCAGTTCAGTTTTTCCTCCTGGCGCAACAAGGCTCACAGAATCCAACAAAAATATAAAAACGAACCCTTGGGGTGCAATTAAATCATTTGTACGAACCTCGTTAACAAATATAACTAACCAGCTCCAAATAAGCCAGCAGGCTTACCATCAACTAGTTAAGCAATTCAGTTTAGGACCTAAACTGAACTGCGTCGCTATTTTCGTACCATGACCTTGTTAAGCCGATCAGTTTAAAATTCCCGCCAAAATAAAACCTAAACTGAATGGCAAGCTTAGTTTCGTTCATTCTTTTCGTACTATGATGCTTCCTTACGACTGAACTGAATAGCATAACTGTCAAATCTAGCGATTCAATAAAAGTTAGTTTTGTTTCGCCAAACTGAATCGTTTTTACAAATTTCCGTGTATTTTTTAAATCTCTGTAAGTGTAAGTGTGCTATTTTCATTATTGAGACTAAAGTCGATAAGTAGACATAACTGTGACTCTGTGACATAATAATATCTAAGATACTAATCAACTAACGTCGTACGCAAGAGTTGTTTGAATATTGAATAGTATGTCTGACGAACTACTATTAATTGAGCTGACGGAGTGCATCAACGAAGATGCTTATGTTTTGAAGATGTTCTCGATGAGAGTTTAAAGCTTCCCACAATATTTATAACTGGTGGTACGTAACCCTTCGTGCCACCACTTGACGAGATTGTTCACTGTATAAAAAAAAACACTTATGAAAGGTAAAGGTACACGAATTCCACACTGTTGAGTGGACATGGAATTATTATTGAGGTTTGATATTACGAATCGCTAAATAATATCCAAAACACTTAATTATATAGAAAACATAAACTAACAGCTTACCTCATTATAAATTTCCTAACTTTGTTTTGTTCCAAACGCCAAACACAAACTAATAATTCCACTTTTAAAACTACCGCGCTCGTAAAGTATGACAAGAATTAGAAAAAATATTAAGGATCACATCGGCTAGTTCGTTCAAAAATTTTAATTACGATTTCGTATAATAATCTTGGAAATTCAAGCATTATTGGGAAGACACTGTACCCAAAATATTAAATAAATAAAATTTTGTAAATTAAAAAATAATTTAATGTATTTTATTCGCAAAACTTAATATAAAATTGGGGTCTAAAAAAATCCGGTAATTTCCGATTTTTATGTAAGATGCCGTTTCAAAACGAAGCGGCCATTGAATGAGACCACGAGATTTTTATATAGCGTTGTCTTTTTCTCGCTCGGCGGCGGAAAGTTGGACCAGAGACAACGTTTTGTTCATTCTTTCTGACGTAATACGATTCAAATGCGATTGTCGCTTAATGAGTTGATGGTATGAAATTTTTTAGGTACCTAAATTGAATAGAGTCGGAATTGAATTGCTAGCCTATAAGTTGATGGTAGGCCTGCAGTTATGTTTACGACCTCTTTTTAATTATGTGTTGTAAAAATGGGTTGGATCAGGCGTGTTACGAGTGAAGCCATATTTATGTTTTTATGAAAAACATGTTTCGATCTTTTAATCGAATCTGAATATCAATGTGGAAATGTCATCGGGAAAGATTTCCCCTCTGCTTATATTATTCTTAATATACACACGTACATATTATATACGTTGTCAAAAAGTATTTCACGGAAAACCGCTTACATATGGCATTTGTTTGCATAATTTTGTATATGTTTGTTAGCATGTTAACTTCAACCCACTCTCAAAACTTAATAGAACAAAATGCGTAAGTATTTACTTAGTAATTTTAAAGTTAGTCATTAAAAGTCGGCGCACAGTAGTAAATATTGTAGCGATTTTTTTGCACGCTATGGTATTAACCCTCTTTGCAGTTAACCTATATTTTACCAATGCAAATACATTTTTTTCAACTGGCAATACAAACGTAACCTCATTTTGTAATTCCGGGAATTTTCGAACGATTTACAACTGAGGTCAGTTTACCGATCGGCTGAATAATTAGATATTTACTGCACTTTATAATTGGTTTAGTGGCACCTTGTTACCGATCGGGAGCCTTGTTTGGACAGGGCTGAGTTTACACCGAAACGCGCTCCGACACAAAAAAACAAAATGCGCTATAAAAACTTTCACCTACCAAGCTACCGTGTTTCGGATGGCACGTTAAACTGTAGGTCCCGGCTGTTTCCTATAAAATTAATTTGACAAATAAATACCTACCCTACCAATAGCTGTGCACTTTTATAAATACGAAAGATAGTGAGGATAGATGCATTGATATAAATAAAAGGGGAGATATTGATATAAATAGGGTAAGTTCTCCCAGAGCTTACTCAACAAATCATTTGTTCCTAATGGTATCTAATTTGAGCTTGCCATTTTCGAGAAGCCAGAACCTCATCTCCTCTTTTCATTATATCAATGGATAGATGGATGGATGGACGTTTGTTACTAGATAGATAGATCATAATTTCGGCTTTCGCATCGCTTAACTCTGTTTCAATCTCATATACTGTTTAATGTAAGTGCATAATCGAATTCCATAATTTCACCTAAATATGTCGCACCACCAACGTAACACCATAAGATTCCAAGCTTTTGACAAGTTCAATGAGCAATTTGCATAATAATCAACCCTCGGAGTATAAAAAGGAAGAAAATTCTGAATTTCACCACACTACGTCTAGCACCGTTAAAACAATCAAAACAAGTATTAAAAACATCATTAAAAATGATGAAAATCACGCTTATCACCGTTTTTATCATCGCTTTATCATCGGCGACTCAAGAATACGATCGTCAGTATTTCTGTGGCAGGAAATTGGCGGAGGCAATCGCCGTAATGTGTGACACCAATCAGGAGAAAAGAGCCAATGAAATAGAGTATACCAACCCTGCTGCCCAGGGTTGGGTTCGAGCCACAAGAGCTATGGAGATGAGTAAGAGAGGAATTGTTGAAGAATGCTGCCTTCAACCTTGTTCTATGGAATACCTTTTGAACTATTGCTAGAAGAACGAAGAATCGTACGTGAAACCGAAATGTACCTATCGATAATCTGTAAAGAAGGGGGGTTAGTTAGCTAATCAAAGAAGTAAGCCTACATTTAATTTCCAAAAGTGTTGTATAAACATTTATCTATGTATTAAAAAATTCGCTTCCTGTCTGTACGCTTATATCTTTTAAACTTCGCAACGGATTTTATTGCGGTTTTCATCAGTAGACAGAGTGATTCAAGAGAAATATTAATATGTATAATAGCACCCGGGGTGAAGCGGGGGCGGGCCGCTAGTATGCAGTAAACTGAAGTCATATTTTATTAAAAGGCGAAATTGAATTGTCAAGTCGGTAGAAGTCGTTCTTTTCTTGAACAAGTTGGTAATGTCCTAAGAAAAGGTCAGGTCAAAATACCTATAACCGACGAGTATGTATGAAGAAAGTGATTAGTGTAAGAAGCTAAAGTCTTACGTCAGGATCGTAGCAAATGGAGAGAAATAGTCTCTGCTTTCTCCAACGGGAACAAGGCGTGACTGGATGTATAACCTATGTAGTTTATTGTTTATTGCATCAATGTTAAATTTAATTTATAAATAGATCCTACCAACAGTTTTTTGTTAAATTCAATGTAGGTGCACTAAGCCTCCCTTGACACTTGTTTAAATAATGTATATAAATGTCTATAACTCGTATTAATCATGTTTATATTATCATAATCATTATTATTATAAACTTTGCTGCAACTATATTATATTGTGTTATTTTAACATGAAGATACGCCTTCTATTATTATGACGTGTTCAGATATTATGCGCGGCAAACCCTCGAACATCGCCGTGTGCGGCAGCCCGAACAACGGACTCGAGCGGTAGACGGATCGTTGGTCTTTGCAGGAAAGGTGACTTCTTAGCAGTTTGACACAATCCAATGGAAAATTCACGAAATCGATATTTTGTATTCCCCTGTTTGCGATGTTTGTAAACCTATTTGATATATTTCTATCTATCAAATCTATTGTTATCTATTGTTTTATTTTTGTTTATAAACTCTTTATTTTTTGTAGTGAACGTCTAACTGAGCGAGTATAACGCAAATTTTTTAGAGTATCGTTATGGAATTTGCCGAATTTGCCGCTGGATTGGACACAGCTTTAGTTTGACATAATTTTATGAAAAAATTACCAAATCGATCATGATTCGTACTCCACTGTTTCCTCCGAATTGTTTAAAACAACAACAAATATTTGAAAAAAAAAAGATAGAAACATTATATTATATTACTTCACGACAAAGATATCGAGTCACACACAAATCCAATCTCTGTTACAGAAAAATCAGATTCGTTTGGTGTGACCCTTAGGTTCCTACCGTATTTCCTATTTTCAGCACATTTCTAGACAGGTTTCATCATCATCAACATCTCAGCCGTTATAGGGGGGGGGGGGGGGGTTTGCCAATACTCGCCATGCCTGGCACTTGATAGGCAGGTTGGCGTATCTGATAACATGTGTATCTGATAACACTTAGCCGGCTTCTTCCAAGTTCATTTTAATACCAGCTGTGCCCTGTGGTTTCACCCGCGTAGTTTTCGTTCCCGTGGGAATATTGGGAAAAAGTACCCTATGTGTTTCCAGGGTCTAAGCTACCTGTATAAAAAATTTCAGCCCAATCTGTTCAGTAGTTTTGGCGTGAAAGAGTAACAAACATCCATCCATCAAGAGACTAGCGCCTACGACATGGGGTATCCTAGTGTGAGGGCTAGTGGTCACACATAGCCTAAGGAGTTAAATAATCATAATGTCTTGTTTGGTAACCATTCGGGCTGTATGTCACAAACACAGCTAAGAATTAGCTGGCTAGTTAACCATAGATCTTCTACCGGAAACGTACCACATTAAACCACATTATCGTTGTTCAAACAACACTCTTTGTCTATGACCTATTCGATATCGATATTATTGATTGACTCGTGACTTGATTCTTGGGAAATGGGTTTTTGCAGGCCTAGTACTTAAGGGGCAAAGTATTCATTTGGAGCTTTCTCTATATTCATTTCTGAAACAGCGATAATGAATCGTCTGTTTCTTATGGTTCACGTCACGGAGCCTTTTCTATGAGAAATAGCACACTGTCTCGCCAATTATACTTGGTATGTGTGATTAAGGCTTTACTCTAAGATTTAAGCAATAAATATTTTGTCACTTTTTTTGCTTAAAAAGTCCGTCATCGTTGCGTACCAGAGGCGGTCTAAAATCAATTTTTAACCCCTAGGGGATTATAGTAAATTTCCTTATATTTTTTGTCTTTTACCAATTTACCAACGAGATTATATTTTTTTGGTGTCGCGCGTCTAGGATATAAGCCAAAATGTTTTAATCTATACTAATATTATAAAGAGAGAAACTTTGTTTTTTTGTTTTTTTGTTTGTAACGAATAGGCTCCGAAACTACTGGACCGATTTTAAAAATTCTTTCACTTATGGATAGCTTAATTCAGTGTGAGTGCCATAGGCTATATGAGATTTTGAAAAAAAATGGGGATCCGTAAGAAAACTGCAATATTGTGAACCAAGGTGTTACATAATATAATTACCATATTCATAAATTTGCGTGCGCTGTGAAATGCATTGATGGTAGAATAATATAATGTACTAGGGGTTTGTAGTACTTATCAATACCTACAAAACAGTATACATAGATTATATCCATCTTTTTTGGTTTAGTCACAATAATCGAAAAAGTGATTATTTTAATGCGGTGTGAAAACTATTGGTGGTAGAGTAAAGTAATGTACTAGGGGTTTGTAGTACTTATCAATACCTACAAAACAGTATACATAGATTATATCCATCTTTTTTGGTTTAGTCACAATAATCGAAAAAGTGATTATTTTTCATGCGGTGTGAAAACTATTGGTGGTAGAGTAAAGTAATGTACTAGGGGTTTGTAGTACTTATCAATACCTACAAAACAGTATACATAGATTATATCCATCTTTTTTGGTTTAGTCACAATAATCGAAAAAGTGATTATTTTTCATGCGGTGTGAAAACTATTGGTGGTAGAGTAAAGTAATGTACTAGGGGTTTGTAGTACTTCTCAATACCTACAAAACAGTATACATAGATGATATCCAACTTTTTTGGTTTAGTCACAATAATCGAAAAAGTGATTATTTTTCATGCGGTGTGAAAACTATTGGTGGTAGAGTAAAGTAATGTACTAGGGGTTTGTAGTACTTATTAATACCTACAAAACAGTATACACAGATTATATCCATCTTTTTTGGTTTAGTCACAATAATCGAAAAAATGATTATTTTTCATGCGGTGTGAAAACTATTGGTGGTAGAGTAAAGTAATGTACTTGGGGTTTGTAGTACTTATCAATACCTACAAAACAGTATTCATAGATTCTATCCATCTTTTTTGGTTTAGTCACAATAATCGAAAAAGTGATTATTTTTCATGCGGTGTGAAAACTATTGGTGGTAGAGTAAAGTAATGTACTAGGGGTTTGTTCTTTCACTTATGGATAGATTAATTCAGTGTGAGTGCCATAGGCTATATGAGATTTTGAAAAAAAATGGGGATCCGTAAGAAAACTGCAATATTGTGAACCAAGGTGTTACATAATATAATTACCATATTCATAAATTTGCGTGCGCTGTGAAATGCATTGATGGTAGAATAATATAATGTACTAGGGGTTTGTAGTACTTATCAATACCTACAAAACAGTATACATAGATTATATCCATCTTTTTTGGTTTAGTCACAATAATCGAAAAAGTGATTATTTTTCATGCGGTGTGAAAACTATTGGTGGTAGAGTAAAGTAATGTACTAAGGGTTTGTAGTACTTATCAATACCTACAAAACAGTATACATAGATTATATCCATCTTTTTTGGTTTAGTCACAATAATCGAAAAAGTGATTATTTTTCATGCGGTGTGAAAACTATTGGTGGTAGAGTAAAGTAATGTACTAGGGGTTTGTAGTACTTATCAATACCTACAAAACAGTATACACAGATTATATCCATCTTTTTTGGTTTAGTCACAATAATCGAAAAAATGATTATTTTTCATGCGGTGTGAAAACTATTGGTGGTAGAGTAAAGTAATGTAGTTGGGGTTTGTAGTACTTATCAATACCTACAAAACAGTATACATTGATTCTATCCATCTTTTTTGGTTTAGTCACAATAATCGAAAAAGTGATTATTTTTCATGCGGTGTGAAAACTATTGGTGGTAGAGTAAAGTAATGTACTAGGGGTTTGTAGTACTTATCAATACCTACAAAACAGTATACATAGATTATATCCATCTTTTTTGGTTTAGTCACAATAATCGAAAAAGTGATTATTTTTCATGCGGTGTGAAAACTATTGGTGGTAGAGTAAAATAATGTACTAGGGGTTTGTAGTACTCATCAATATCTTCAAAATAGCCCACGATAAATTATAACATGTGTTAAGGTTTGGTCATTGTAACAGAAATAGTCATTAATTTGCGTGCGCTGCGTAAACCATTAGGGTTATATTTATTAAAATACAATGTATCACGAATTTACTCCTGATAAACGTCCACTATACCTACTTCTGCTACCCGTGCGAAGCCGGGGCGGGTCGCTAGTGAAATTAATAAGTTTAATTTCTCACAATCGTAGTAAAAAGTAGTGTATAGCTCGACAGAAAAGAGTAGAAAATAATGGGGGCGCCACTGTCTTTGTCAATAATAAAAACAATTGAATCAACACTAATAACTTAAATTAAGTAGTTCCGTTTCTACTCTTTTCTGTCGAGCTATAACACACGGCGCTGAAATTTATTAAGCTCGGGAGTAAAACTACCTCGTGTACAATGGGTCTCTTTAGCCCCTCGAGTAACAATCTACTATTTCACTCCACTTGCTTAAAAAGTCCGTCATTGTTGAGTACCAGAGCTGGGATAAAGCATTTTTAAACTCTAATAAGAAGTTTTTTTTGTCTTTAACCAGCGAGATTATAATATTTCTCCGGTGTCTATTATTATTATAATAATAAATCTTATTAGATATTTAATAAATTATTATGTAAATTGTAGAACATTATTTTAAAAATGTTTACTGACGCTAATAAACTACTTATTTATTGAAAGAGTCGCGAGTATATTAATACCGTAATCAAAATAATTTGTCAGTTAAAAAAATTACAATGACCAGTTCAGTTTTTCCTCCTGGCGCAACAAGGCTCACAGAATCCAACAAAAATATAAAAACGAACCCTTGGGGTGCAATTAAATCATTTGTACGAACCTCGTTAACAAATATAACTAACCAGCTCCAAATAAGCCAGTTATGTTTACGACCTCTTTTTAATTATGTGTTGTAAAAATGGGTTGGATCAGGCGTGTTACGAGTGAAGCCATATTTATGTTTTTATGAAAAACATGTTTCGATCTTTTAATCGAATCTGAATATCAATGTGGAAATGTCATCGGGAAAGATTTCCCCTCTGCTTATATTATTCTTAATATACACACGTACATATTATATACGTTGTCAAAAAGTATTTCACGGAAAACCGCTTACATATGGCATTTGTTTGCATAATTTTGTATATGTTTGTTAGCATGTTAACTTCAACCCACTCTCAAAACTTAATAGAACAAAATGCGTAAGTATTTACTTAGTAATTTTAAAGTTAGTCATTAAAAGTCGGCGCACAGTAGTAAATATTGTAGCGATTTTTTTGCACGCTATGGTATTAACCCTCTTTGCAGTTAACCTATATTTTACCAATGCAAATACATTTTTTTCAACTGGCAATACAAACGTAACCTCATTTTGTAATTCCGGGAATTTTCGAACGATTTACAACTGAGGTCAGTTTACCGATCGGCTGAATAATTAGATATTTACTGCACTTTATAATTGGTTTAGTGGCACCTTGTTACCGATCGGGAGCCTTGTTTGGACAGGGCTGAGTTTACACCGAAACGCGCTCCGACACAAAAAAACAAAATGCGCTATAAAAACTTTCACCTACCAAGCTACCGTGTTTCGGATGGCACGTTAAACTGTAGGTCCCGGCTGTTTCCTATAAAATTAATTTGACAAATAAATACCTACCCTACCAATAGCTGTGCACTTTTATAAATACGAAAGATAGTGAGGATAGATGCATTGATATAAATAAAAGGGGAGATATTGATATAAATAGGGTAAGTTCTCCCAGAGCTTACTCAACAAATCATTTGTTCCTAATGGTATCTAATTTGAGCTTGCCATTTTCGAGAAGCCAGAACCTCATCTCCTCTTTTCATTATATCAATGGATAGATGGATGGATGGACGTTTGTTACTAGATAGATAGATCATAATTTCGGCTTTCGCATCGCTTAACTCTGTTTCAATCTCATATACTGTTTAATGTAAGTGCATAATCGAATTCCATAATTTCACCTAAATATGTCGCACCACCAACGTAACACCATAAGATTCCAAGCTTTTGACAAGTTCAATGAGCAATTTGCATAATAATCAACCCTCGGAGTATAAAAAGGAAGAAAATTCTGAATTTCACCACACTACGTCTAGCACCGTTAAAACAATCAAAACAAGTATTAAAAACATCATTAAAAATGATGAAAATCACGCTTATCACCGTTTTTATCATCGCTTTATCATCGGCGACTCAAGAATACGATCGTCAGTATTTCTGTGGCAGGAAATTGGCGGAGGCAATCGCCGTAATGTGTGACACCAATCAGGAGAAAAGAGCCAATGAAATAGAGTATACCAACCCTGCTGCCCAGGGTTGGGTTCGAGCCACAAGAGCTATGGAGATGAGTAAGAGAGGAATTGTTGAAGAATGCTGCCTTCAACCTTGTTCTATGGAATACCTTTTGAACTATTGCTAGAAGAACGAAGAATCGTACGTGAAACCGAAATGTACCTATCGATAATCTGTAAAGAAGGGGGGTTAGTTAGCTAATCAAAGAAGTAAGCCTACATTTAATTTCCAAAAGTGTTGTATAAACATTTATCTATGTATTAAAAAATTCGCTTCCTGTCTGTACGCTTATATCTTTTAAACTTCGCAACGGATTTTATTGCGGTTTTCATCAGTAGACAGAGTGATTCAAGAGAAATATTAATATGTATAATAGCACCCGGGGTGAAGCGGGGGCGGGCCGCTAGTATGCAGTAAACTGAAGTCATATTTTATTAAAAGGCGAAATTGAATTGTCAAGTCGGTAGAAGTCGTTCTTTTCTTGAACAAGTTGGTAATGTCCTAAGAAAAGGTCAGGTCAAAATACCTATAACCGACGAGTATGTATGAAGAAAGTGATTAGTGTAAGAAGCTAAAGTCTTACGTCAGGATCGTAGCAAATGGAGAGAAATAGTCTCTGCTTTCTCCAACGGGAACAAGGCGTGACTGGATGTATAACCTATGTAGTTTATTGTTTATTGCATCAATGTTAAATTTAATTTATAAATAGATCCTACCAACAGTTTTTTGTTAAATTCAATGTAGGTGCACTAAGCCTCCCTTGACACTTGTTTAAATAATGTATATAAATGTCTATAACTCGTATTAATCATGTTTATATTATCATAATCATTATTATTATAAACTTTGCTGCAACTATATTATATTGTGTTATTTTAACATGAAGATACGCCTTCTATTATTATGACGTGTTCAGATATTATGCGCGGCAAACCCTCGAACATCGCCGTGTGCGGCAGCCCGAACAACGGACTCGAGCGGTAGACGGATCGTTGGTCTTTGCAGGAAAGGTGACTTCTTAGCAGTTTGACACAATCCAATGGAAAATTCACGAAATCGATATTTTGTATTCCCCTGTTTGCGATGTTTGTAAACCTATTTGATATATTTCTATCTATCAAATCTATTGTTATCTATTGTTTTATTTTTGTTTATAAACTCTTTATTTTTTGTAGTGAACGTCTAACTGAGCGAGTATAACGCAAATTTTTTAGAGTATCGTTATGGAATTTGCCGAATTTGCCGCTGGATTGGACACAGCTTTAGTTTGACATAATTTTATGAAAAAATTACCAAATCGATCATGATTCGTACTCCACTGTTTCCTCCGAATTGTTTAAAACAACAACAAATATTTGAAAAAAAAAAGATAGAAACATTATATTATATTACTTCACGACAAAGATATCGAGTCACACACAAATCCAATCTCTGTTACAGAAAAATCAGATTCGTTTGGTGTGACCCTTAGGTTCCTACCGTATTTCCTATTTTCAGCACATTTCTAGACAGGTTTCATCATCATCAACATCTCAGCCGTTATAGGGGGGGGGGGGGGGGTTTGCCAATACTCGCCATGCCTGGCACTTGATAGGCAGGTTGGCGTATCTGATAACATGTGTATCTGATAACACTTAGCCGGCTTCTTCCAAGTTCATTTTAATACCAGCTGTGCCCTGTGGTTTCACCCGCGTAGTTTTCGTTCCCGTGGGAATATTGGGAAAAAGTACCCTATGTGTTTCCAGGGTCTAAGCTACCTGTATAAAAAATTTCAGCCCAATCTGTTCAGTAGTTTTGGCGTGAAAGAGTAACAAACATCCATCCATCAAGAGACTAGCGCCTACGACATGGGGTATCCTAGTGTGAGGGCTAGTGGTCACACATAGCCTAAGGAGTTAAATAATCATAATGTCTTGTTTGGTAACCATTCGGGCTGTATGTCACAAACACAGCTAAGAATTAGCTGGCTAGTTAACCATAGATCTTCTACCGGAAACGTACCACATTAAACCACATTATCGTTGTTCAAACAACACTCTTTGTCTATGACCTATTCGATATCGATATTATTGATTGACTCGTGACTTGATTCTTGGGAAATGGGTTTTTGCAGGCCTAGTACTTAAGGGGCAAAGTATTCATTTGGAGCTTTCTCTATATTCATTTCTGAAACAGCGATAATGAATCGTCTGTTTCTTATGGTTCACGTCACGGAGCCTTTTCTATGAGAAATAGCACACTGTCTCGCCAATTATACTTGGTATGTGTGATTAAGGCTTTACTCTAAGATTTAAGCAATAAATATTTTGTCACTTTTTTTGCTTAAAAAGTCCGTCATCGTTGCGTACCAGGGGCGGTCTAAAATCAATTTTTAACCCCTAGGGGATTATAGTAAATTTCCTTATATTTTTTGTCTTTTACCAATTTACCAACGAGATTATATTTTTTTGGTGTCGCGCGTCTAGGATATAAGCCAAAATGTTTTAATCTATACTAATATTATAAAGAGAGAAACTTTGTTTTTTTGTTTTTTTGTTTGTAACGAATAGGCTCCGAAACTACTGGACCGATTTTAAAAATTCTTTCACTTATGGATAGCTTAATTCAGTGTGAGTGCCATAGGCTATATGAGATTTTGAAAAAAAATGGGGATCCGTAAGAAAACTGCAATATTGTGAACCAAGGTGTTACATAATATAATTACCATATTCATAAATTTGCGTGCGCTGTGAAATGCATTGATGGTAGAATAATATAATGTACTAGGGGTTTGTAGTACTTATCAATACCTACAAAACAGTATACATAGATTATATCCATCTTTTTTGGTTTAGTCACAATAATCGAAAAAGTGATTATTTTAATGCGGTGTGAAAACTATTGGTGGTAGAGTAAAGTAATGTACTAGGGGTTTGTAGTACTTATCAATACCTACAAAACAGTATACATAGATTATATCCATCTTTTTTGGTTTAGTCACAATAATCGAAAAAGTGATTATTTTTCATGCGGTGTGAAAACTATTGGTGGTAGAGTAAAGTAATGTACTAGGGGTTTGTAGTACTTATCAATACCTACAAAACAGTATACATAGATTATATCCATCTTTTTTGGTTTAGTCACAATAATCGAAAAAGTGATTATTTTTCATGCGGTGTGAAAACTATTGGTGGTAGAGTAAAGTAATGTACTAGGGGTTTGTAGTACTTCTCAATACCTACAAAACAGTATACATAGATGATATCCAACTTTTTTGGTTTAGTCACAATAATCGAAAAAGTGATTATTTTTCATGCGGTGTGAAAACTATTGGTGGTAGAGTAAAGTAATGTACTAGGGGTTTGTAGTACTTATTAATACCTACAAAACAGTATTCATAGATTCTATCCATCTTTTTTGGTTTAGTCACAATAATCGAAAAAGTGATTATTTTTCATGCGGTGTGAAAACTATTGGTGGTAGAGTAAAGTAATGTACTAGGGGTTTGTTCTTTCACTTATGGATAGCTTAATTCAGTGTGAGTGCCATAGGCTATATGAGATTTTGAAAAAAAATGGGGATCCGTAAGAAAACTGCAATATTGTGAACCAAGGTGTTACATAATATAATTACCATATTCATAAATTTGCGTGCGCTGTGAAATGCATTGATGGTAGAATAATATAATGTACTAGGGGTTTGTAGTACTTATCAATACCTACAAAACAGTATACATAGATTATATCCATCTTTTTTGGTTTAGTCACAATAATCGAAAAAGTGATTATTTTTCATGCGGTGTGAAAACTATTGGTGGTAGAGTAAAGTAATGTACTAGGGGTTTGTAGTACTTATCAATACCTACAAAACAGTATACATAGATTATATCCATCTTTTTTGGTTTAGTCACAATAATCGAAAAAGTGATTATTTTTCATGCGGTGTGAAAACTATTGGTGGTAGAGTAAAGTAATGTACTAGGGGTTTGTAGTACTTATCAATACCTACAAAACAGTATACACAGATTATATCCATCTTTTTTGGTTTAGTCACAATAATCGAAAAAATGATTATTTTTCATGCGGTGTGAAAACTATTGGTGGTAGAGTAAAGTAATGTAGTTGGGGTTTGTAGTACTTATCAATACCTACAAAACAGTATACATTGATTCTATCCATCTTTTTTGGTTTAGTCACAATAATCGAAAAAGTGATTATTTTTCATGCGGTGTGAAAACTATTGGTGGTAGAGTAAAGTAATGTACTAGGGGTTTGTAGTACTTATCAATACCTACAAAACAGTATACATAGATTATATCCATCTTTTTTGGTTTAGTCACAATAATCGAAAAAGTGATTATTTTTCATGCGGTGTGAAAACTATTGGTGGTAGAGTAAAATAATGTACTAGGGGTTTGTAGTACTCATCAATATCTTCAAAATAGCCCACGATAAATTATAACATGTGTTAAGGTTTGGTCATTGTAACAGAAATAGTCATTAATTTGCGTGCGCTGCGTAAACCATTAGGGTTATATTTATTAAAATACAATGTATCACGAATTTACTCCTGATAAACGTCCACTATACCTACTTCTGCTACCCGTGCGAAGCCGGGGCGGGTCGCTAGTGAAATTAATAAGTTTAATTTCTCACAATCGTAGTAAAAAGTAGTGTATAGCTCGACAGAAAAGAGTAGAAAATAATGGGGGCGCCACTGTCTTTGTCAATAATAAAAACAATTGAATCAACACTAATAACTTAAATTAAGTAGTTCCGTTTCTACTCTTTTCTGTCGAGCTATAACACACGGCGCTGAAATTTATTAAGCTCGGGAGTAAAACTACCTCGTGTACAATGGGTCTCTTTAGCCCCTCGAGTAACAATCTACTATTTCACTCCACTTGCTTAAAAAGTCCGTCATTGTTGAGTACCAGAGCTGGGATAAAGCATTTTTAAACTCTAATAAGAAGTTTTTTTTGTCTTTAACCAGCGAGATTATAATATTTCTCCGGTGTCTATTATTATTATAATAATAAATCTTATTAGATATTTAATAAATTATTATGTAAATTGTAGAACATTATTTTAAAAATGTTTACTGACGCTAATAAACTACTTATTTATTGAAAGAGTCGCGAGTATATTAATACCGTAATCAAAATAATTTGTCAGTTAAAAAAATTACAATGACCAGTTCAGTTTTTCCTCCTGGCGCAACAAGGCTCACAGAATCCAACAAAAATATAAAAACGAACCCTTGGGGTGCAATTAAATCATTTGTACGAACCTCGTTAACAAATATAACTAACCAGCTCCAAATAAGCCAGTTATGTTTACGACCTCTTTTTAATTATGTGTTGTAAAAATGGGTTGGATCAGGCGTGTTACGAGTGAAGCCATATTTATGTTTTTATGAAAAACATGTTTCGATCTTTTAATCGAATCTGAATATCAATGTGGAAATGTCATCGGGAAAGATTTCCCCTCTGCTTATATTATTCTTAATATACACACGTACATATTATATACGTTGTCAAAAAGTATTTCACGGAAAACCGCTTACATATGGCATTTGTTTGCATAATTTTGTATATGTTTGTTAGCATGTTAACTTCAACCCACTCTCAAAACTTAATAGAACAAAATGCGTAAGTATTTACTTAGTAATTTTAAAGTTAGTCATTAAAAGTCGGCGCACAGTAGTAAATATTGTAGCGATTTTTTTGCACGCTATGGTATTAACCCTCTTTGCAGTTAACCTATATTTTACCAATGCAAATACATTTTTTTCAACTGGCAATACAAACGTAACCTCATTTTGTAATTCCGGGAATTTTCGAACGATTTACAACTGAGGTCAGTTTACCGATCGGCTGAATAATTAGATATTTACTGCACTTTATAATTGGTTTAGTGGCACCTTGTTACCGATCGGGAGCCTTGTTTGGACAGGGCTGAGTTTACACCGAAACGCGCTCCGACACAAAAAAACAAAATGCGCTATAAAAACTTTCACCTACCAAGCTACCGTGTTTCGGATGGCACGTTAAACTGTAGGTCCCGGCTGTTTCCTATAAAATTAATTTGACAAATAAATACCTACCCTACCAATAGCTGTGCACTTTTATAAATACGAAAGATAGTGAGGATAGATGCATTGATATAAATAAAAGGGGAGATATTGATATAAATAGGGTAAGTTCTCCCAGAGCTTACTCAACAAATCATTTGTTCCTAATGGTATCTAATTTGAGCTTGCCATTTTCGAGAAGCCAGAACCTCATCTCCTCTTTTCATTATATCAATGGATAGATGGATGGATGGACGTTTGTTACTAGATAGATAGATCATAATTTCGGCTTTCGCATCGCTTAACTCTGTTTCAATCTCATATACTGTTTAATGTAAGTGCATAATCGAATTCCATAATTTCACCTAAATATGTCGCACCACCAACGTAACACCATAAGATTCCAAGCTTTTGACAAGTTCAATGAGCAATTTGCATAATAATCAACCCTCGGAGTATAAAAAGGAAGAAAATTCTGAATTTCACCACACTACGTCTAGCACCGTTAAAACAATCAAAACAAGTATTAAAAACATCATTAAAAATGATGAAAATCACGCTTATCACCGTTTTTATCATCGCTTTATCATCGGCGACTCAAGAATACGATCGTCAGTATTTCTGTGGCAGGAAATTGGCGGAGGCAATCGCCGTAATGTGTGACACCAATCAGGAGAAAAGAGCCAATGAAATAGAGTATACCAACCCTGCTGCCCAGGGTTGGGTTCGAGCCACAAGAGCTATGGAGATGAGTAAGAGAGGAATTGTTGAAGAATGCTGCCTTCAACCTTGTTCTATGGAATACCTTTTGAACTATTGCTAGAAGAACGAAGAATCGTACGTGAAACCGAAATGTACCTATCGATAATCTGTAAAGAAGGGGGGTTAGTTAGCTAATCAAAGAAGTAAGCCTACATTTAATTTCCAAAAGTGTTGTATAAACATTTATCTATGTATTAAAAAATTCGCTTCCTGTCTGTACGCTTATATCTTTTAAACTTCGCAACGGATTTTATTGCGGTTTTCATCAGTAGACAGAGTGATTCAAGAGAAATATTAATATGTATAATAGCACCCGGGGTGAAGCGGGGGCGGGCCGCTAGTATGCAGTAAACTGAAGTCATATTTTATTAAAAGGCGAAATTGAATTGTCAAGTCGGTAGAAGTCGTTCTTTTCTTGAACAAGTTGGTAATGTCCTAAGAAAAGGTCAGGTCAAAATACCTATAACCGACGAGTATGTATGAAGAAAGTGATTAGTGTAAGAAGCTAAAGTCTTACGTCAGGATCGTAGCAAATGGAGAGAAATAGTCTCTGCTTTCTCCAACGGGAACAAGGCGTGACTGGATGTATAACCTATGTAGTTTATTGTTTATTGCATCAATGTTAAATTTAATTTATAAATAGATCCTACCAACAGTTTTTTGTTAAATTCAATGTAGGTGCACTAAGCCTCCCTTGACACTTGTTTAAATAATGTATATAAATGTCTATAACTCGTATTAATCATGTTTATATTATCATAATCATTATTATTATAAACTTTGCTGCAACTATATTATATTGTGTTATTTTAACATGAAGATACGCCTTCTATTATTATGACGTGTTCAGATATTATGCGCGGCAAACCCTCGAACATCGCCGTGTGCGGCAGCCCGAACAACGGACTCGAGCGGTAGACGGATCGTTGGTCTTTGCAGGAAAGGTGACTTCTTAGCAGTTTGACACAATCCAATGGAAAATTCACGAAATCGATATTTTGTATTCCCCTGTTTGCGATGTTTGTAAACCTATTTGATATATTTCTATCTATCAAATCTATTGTTATCTATTGTTTTATTTTTGTTTATAAACTCTTTATTTTTTGTAGTGAACGTCTAACTGAGCGAGTATAACGCAAATTTTTTAGAGTATCGTTATGGAATTTGCCGAATTTGCCGCTGGATTGGACACAGCTTTAGTTTGACATAATTTTATGAAAAAATTACCAAATCGATCATGATTCGTACTCCACTGTTTCCTCCGAATTGTTTAAAACAACAACAAATATTTGAAAAAAAAAAGATAGAAACATTATATTATATTACTTCACGACAAAGATATCGAGTCACACACAAATCCAATCTCTGTTACAGAAAAATCAGATTCGTTTGGTGTGACCCTTAGGTTCCTACCGTATTTCCTATTTTCAGCACATTTCTAGACAGGTTTCATCATCATCAACATCTCAGCCGTTATAGGGGGGGGGGGGGGGGTTTGCCAATACTCGCCATGCCTGGCACTTGATAGGCAGGTTGGCGTATCTGATAACATGTGTATCTGATAACACTTAGCCGGCTTCTTCCAAGTTCATTTTAATACCAGCTGTGCCCTGTGGTTTCACCCGCGTAGTTTTCGTTCCCGTGGGAATATTGGGAAAAAGTACCCTATGTGTTTCCAGGGTCTAAGCTACCTGTATAAAAAATTTCAGCCCAATCTGTTCAGTAGTTTTGGCGTGAAAGAGTAACAAACATCCATCCATCAAGAGACTAGCGCCTACGACATGGGGTATCCTAGTGTGAGGGCTAGTGGTCACACATAGCCTAAGGAGTTAAATAATCATAATGTCTTGTTTGGTAACCATTCGGGCTGTATGTCACAAACACAGCTAAGAATTAGCTGGCTAGTTAACCATAGATCTTCTACCGGAAACGTACCACATTAAACCACATTATCGTTGTTCAAACAACACTCTTTGTCTATGACCTATTCGATATCGATATTATTGATTGACTCGTGACTTGATTCTTGGGAAATGGGTTTTTGCAGGCCTAGTACTTAAGGGGCAAAGTATTCATTTGGAGCTTTCTCTATATTCATTTCTGAAACAGCGATAATGAATCGTCTGTTTCTTATGGTTCACGTCACGGAGCCTTTTCTATGAGAAATAGCACACTGTCTCGCCAATTATACTTGGTATGTGTGATTAAGGCTTTACTCTAAGATTTAAGCAATAAATATTTTGTCACTTTTTTTGCTTAAAAAGTCCGTCATCGTTGCGTACCAGGGGCGGTCTAAAATCAATTTTTAACCCCTAGGGGATTATAGTAAATTTCCTTATATTTTTTGTCTTTTACCAATTTACCAACGAGATTATATTTTTTTGGTGTCGCGCGTCTAGGATATAAGCCAAAATGTTTTAATCTATACTAATATTATAAAGAGAGAAACTTTGTTTTTTTGTTTTTTTGTTTGTAACGAATAGGCTCCGAAACTACTGGACCGATTTTAAAAATTCTTTCACTTATGGATAGCTTAATTCAGTGTGAGTGCCATAGGCTATATGAGATTTTGAAAAAAAATGGGGATCCGTAAGAAAACTGCAATATTGTGAACCAAGGTGTTACATAATATAATTACCATATTCATAAATTTGCGTGCGCTGTGAAATGCATTGATGGTAGAATAATATAATGTACTAGGGGTTTGTAGTACTTATCAATACCTACAAAACAGTATACATAGATTATATCCATCTTTTTTGGTTTAGTCACAATAATCGAAAAAGTGATTATTTTAATGCGGTGTGAAAACTATTGGTGGTAGAGTAAAGTAATGTACTAGGGGTTTGTAGTACTTATCAATACCTACAAAACAGTATACATAGATTATATCCATCTTTTTTGGTTTAGTCACAATAATCGAAAAAGTGATTATTTTTCATGCGGTGTGAAAACTATTGGTGGTAGAGTAAAGTAATGTACTAGGGGTTTGTAGTACTTATCAATACCTACAAAACAGTATACATAGATTATATCCATCTTTTTTGGTTTAGTCACAATAATCGAAAAAGTGATTATTTTTCATGCGGTGTGAAAACTATTGGTGGTAGAGTAAAGTAATGTACTAGGGGTTTGTAGTACTTCTCAATACCTACAAAACAGTATACATAGATGATATCCAACTTTTTTGGTTTAGTCACAATAATCGAAAAAGTGATTATTTTTCATGCGGTGTGAAAACTATTGGTGGTAGAGTAAAGTAATGTACTAGGGGTTTGTAGTACTTATTAATACCTACAAAACAGTATTCATAGATTCTATCCATCTTTTTTGGTTTAGTCACAATAATCGAAAAAGTGATTATTTTTCATGCGGTGTGAAAACTATTGGTGGTAGAGTAAAGTAATGTACTAGGGGTTTGTTCTTTCACTTATGGATAGCTTAATTCAGTGTGAGTGCCATAGGCTATATGAGATTTTGAAAAAAAATGGGGATCCGTAAGAAAACTGCAATATTGTGAACCAAGGTGTTACATAATATAATTACCATATTCATAAATTTGCGTGCGCTGTGAAATGCATTGATGGTAGAATAATATAATGTACTAGGGGTTTGTAGTACTTATCAATACCTACAAAACAGTATACATAGATTATATCCATCTTTTTTGGTTTAGTCACAATAATCGAAAAAGTGATTATTTTTCATGCGGTGTGAAAACTATTGGTGGTAGAGTAAAGTAATGTACTAGGGGTTTGTAGTACTTATCAATACCTACAAAACAGTATACATAGATTATATCCATCTTTTTTGGTTTAGTCACAATAATCGAAAAAGTGATTATTTTTCATGCGGTGTGAAAACTATTGGTGGTAGAGTAAAGTAATGTACTAGGGGTTTGTAGTACTTATCAATACCTACAAAACAGTATACACAGATTATATCCATCTTTTTTGGTTTAGTCACAATAATCGAAAAAATGATTATTTTTCATGCGGTGTGAAAACTATTGGTGGTAGAGTAAAGTAATGTAGTTGGGGTTTGTAGTACTTATCAATACCTACAAAACAGTATACATTGATTCTATCCATCTTTTTTGGTTTAGTCACAATAATCGAAAAAGTGATTATTTTTCATGCGGTGTGAAAACTATTGGTGGTAGAGTAAAGTAATGTACTAGGGGTTTGTAGTACTTATCAATACCTACAAAACAGTATACATAGATTATATCCATCTTTTTTGGTTTAGTCACAATAATCGAAAAAGTGATTATTTTTCATGCGGTGTGAAAACTATTGGTGGTAGAGTAAAATAATGTACTAGGGGTTTGTAGTACTCATCAATATCTTCAAAATAGCCCACGATAAATTATAACATGTGTTAAGGTTTGGTCATTGTAACAGAAATAGTCATTAATTTGCGTGCGCTGCGTAAACCATTAGGGTTATATTTATTAAAATACAATGTATCACGAATTTACTCCTGATAAACGTCCACTATACCTACTTCTGCTACCCGTGCGAAGCCGGGGCGGGTCGCTAGTGAAATTAATAAGTTTAATTTCTCACAATCGTAGTAAAAAGTAGTGTATAGCTCGACAGAAAAGAGTAGAAAATAATGGGGGCGCCACTGTCTTTGTCAATAATAAAAACAATTGAATCAACACTAATAACTTAAATTAAGTAGTTCCGTTTCTACTCTTTTCTGTCGAGCTATAACACACGGCGCTGAAATTTATTAAGCTCGGGAGTAAAACTACCTCGTGTACAATGGGTCTCTTTAGCCCCTCGAGTAACAATCTACTATTTCACTCCACTTGCTTAAAAAGTCCGTCATTGTTGAGTACCAGAGCTGGGATAAAGCATTTTTAAACTCTAATAAGAAGTTTTTTTTGTCTTTAACCAGCGAGATTATAATATTTCTCCGGTGTCTATTATTATTATAATAATAAATCTTATTAGATATTTAATAAATTATTATGTAAATTGTAGAACATTATTTTAAAAATGTTTACTGACGCTAATAAACTACTTATTTATTGAAAGAGTCGCGAGTATATTAATACCGTAATCAAAATAATTTGTCAGTTAAAAAAATTACAATGACCAGTTCAGTTTTTCCTCCTGGCGCAACAAGGCTCACAGAATCCAACAAAAATATAAAAACGAACCCTTGGGGTGCAATTAAATCATTTGTACGAACCTCGTTAACAAATATAACTAACCAGCTCCAAATAAGCCAGTTATGTTTACGACCTCTTTTTAATTATGTGTTGTAAAAATGGGTTGGATCAGGCGTGTTACGAGTGAAGCCATATTTATGTTTTTATGAAAAACATGTTTCGATCTTTTAATCGAATCTGAATATCAATGTGGAAATGTCATCGGGAAAGATTTCCCCTCTGCTTATATTATTCTTAATATACACACGTACATATTATATACGTTGTCAAAAAGTATTTCACGGAAAACCGCTTACATATGGCATTTGTTTGCATAATTTTGTATATGTTTGTTAGCATGTTAACTTCAACCCACTCTCAAAACTTAATAGAACAAAATGCGTAAGTATTTACTTAGTAATTTTAAAGTTAGTCATTAAAAGTCGGCGCACAGTAGTAAATATTGTAGCGATTTTTTTGCACGCTATGGTATTAACCCTCTTTGCAGTTAACCTATATTTTACCAATGCAAATACATTTTTTTCAACTGGCAATACAAACGTAACCTCATTTTGTAATTCCGGGAATTTTCGAACGATTTACAACTGAGGTCAGTTTACCGATCGGCTGAATAATTAGATATTTACTGCACTTTATAATTGGTTTAGTGGCACCTTGTTACCGATCGGGAGCCTTGTTTGGACAGGGCTGAGTTTACACCGAAACGCGCTCCGACACAAAAAAACAAAATGCGCTATAAAAACTTTCACCTACCAAGCTACCGTGTTTCGGATGGCACGTTAAACTGTAGGTCCCGGCTGTTTCCTATAAGAGATGTAGGGGACAGTCATTAGGTCATGTCGGAGGCCTTGTAAGAATCTTGTCAAAACTGACAATATTAGTTGTCCACATAATCCATATGAATTGACTCGAGCAGTGTAATTGGGGTAACCCGTTCTGTTAGAGTAAACATTCAAATTATTATTATTAATTATTATTTCAACTTATTTGAGACACTATTAACTTTGTCCTCCCATCTTTTTTTTCTATCGCCTGAGAGCTAATCCGCACATAATTGACACGTGGACGTCACACACTACGTGTATCCCGTTCTTTTTTGGCCGCATACGTGCAAACTGTGGAATGATCTCCCTGCTGCGGTCTTCCCGTTGAGTTACAATATGGGGCAAATAGACTTTTGAAGGGTAAAGAACTGGCAATACGCCTGGTGTTACAGGTATCCATAGGAGGGGTAACCGCAAACCATCAGGCACACCGTCTGCTTGTTTGCCACCTACGTAGATATAAAAAATAGAAAAAGCTTTTTGTTAGTTTCTCGTCCACAGTTGCCGTTTGGGTTATCAGACCTAGAGGACGGACAGCAGCATCCTCTTTAAATACAATCGAACTGCGCTCGCCTCACCTCGCCTCACCGCCTGCCAAGTGTGGCAAGCATTTGAAAAACCACTTCTAATGGGGTGGCCTATTATCAGCAGGGTTTTCCAACTGCTGAGATGATGATAAACATTTTGAAAATTTGCGTTAAAAAAGTATGGTTGAATGGATATTTGTTACGCTTTCACGCAAAAATTACTAAACCGATTGAGCTGAAATTTGGTATGTAGATAGTTTAGACTCTGGAATAACATATAAGGTACTTTATATCCCGATATTCCCACGGGAACGAAGACTACACGGGTGAAACTACGAGGCACAGCTAGTCTATCATAAATGTACAAGTCCAATGATGATAATGGCCAATATGTATTTTGATCGAATTTTTATTACAGATCGGTGCAAATGCGCCCAAAAGTAAAATAAGTAAGTAGTCCGTATTAATATATTGATTACAATCATCCTTAACAACACCATAAACCTTACTAGGAACTTATTAGACACCTTTAAAACTATTATAATCAATAAATACAAAATGGGGGTAATTTCTCGTATGGCAACACAATTACAAGCGTTAAAAGAGAGTTATTGCCATGTAATAAAAATTGGATTGCACTCATTAAAGGTAATGTTTTTGATGTTGCCAATATTTCGGTGATAAAATAATAAATTGATCGAGTCTTTTTATTGAGTTCATTAAATTAGTTAATTAAGCAAACTGTTTGGGTTAAGAGTAGGTATGAAGTCAGTATTATTGAGAACTAATGTCTAATAAAACGAAGCTATTCGTTCCCGTGGGAATTTTAAGAATTATATCATTGTTCCGTGTTCCTAAATCGTAACGAAAATCTATCAAACTCAAACTCTAACATTCAAAATAATTTTTTTTAATTGGTTGACTTTTGCTCTCACCAGATGAGAAAGGGATGGCCCTATTATAATACTACCTAGCTGTGTCCCGCGGCTTCACCCGCGTTGTCATCGTTCCCATGGGAATATCTGGAAATAAAGTAGCCATGTGTTATTCCAGGATCTAAGCTACCTACATACATAAATTTCAGCCTAATCGATTCAGAAGTTTTGGCGGAAAGAGTAACAAACATCCATCCATCCATCCATCCTCACAAACTTTCGCATTTATAATATTAGTAGGATAGCCGGGAACCACACGGCAAATATTATGATATTATGTTTAAAACCTTTGTAAAATCTAATTCGAGTGTTATAAACTCCCAATTTTGCCGGCACCATTTTCTTTTTGCGTCTTTTTCCTTAGCAATTAATAAAAAGTACACAAAAATCTTAACTTCGTTGGTATATACACTGATACATAAATAATAAATACACTTTTTCACCCAGAATTCGAATAAAATTAATATACAAGAAGTATCAGATAATAATCTAGTCCAAATATCTGAATGCGAGGTGTTAAAAATTAAAACGATTGGCCGAATAAGAATAACTGGAAATAAGTTATTGAAACTACTAGGGTAGCCACTATTTAAATGTTCATAGGACAATTTACTTTTTAACTATTTAGCACAGTGTTGCTTGTAACCGTACAAATAAGTTTTATTCTTGAATAAGGGTGTGTAAACGTAGTATTATTACCTGTTCTGTGATCTGGGTTCTGTGTAGATGGGCCAAAGACAATAGTAATCATCATCATCTCAGCCATAGGACGTCCACTGCTTAACATAGGCCTCCTGATAAATACGTTGTAAGTTGGGGATGCAAATAAACGACCGTCTTAATCCAGAACTGGTTTATTACTGTTTAACAAGTACTGCGCCCGTTCGCAGCGATGGTGCGCGTTTATACACTTCACCTCGCCTTAGATTCCCATCCAGTCCTGCATCTTGCATCCAGGGTGTTCCTGCCGTCCTTAGCAGATCGTCTGTCCACCTTGTGGGTGGACATCCTACGCTGCGCTTGCAGTGTCCATCCATGGTCTCCATTGTCTCCATTCGAGTTCGTGGTCCATTTGAGAACTTTACAGCCAGATCAGGCAGTTCTACGTGCGTGCTAAGGTGCCCTGCCCATTGCCACTTCAACTTGCTAATCCGCTGGGCTGGTCTAGTATGTACCTATAAAAGTTTCCAATAGGTAACATTTGATATACACCCTACACAGTCTAACTGGAACAAAAAATCTTTGGACAATCTTACGGGATCTTAATTGGGCAGAGAAGAATCTCAGGAATGCCTGTCGCCTTCGAACAGCGACGCACTTTCGATGCTTTTGTCTTTTTCTGCATCGATTTATATTCTTAGCTGTTTATTGAATTGAATTTGTAGTGTTTTGTTACAAATTAAAAGGCGAGTTTCAGAAAGTATAATATGTAACTAAGGGCCTTTTGTACCATCCTCGAGTAAAGTGCCCAGTAAGCTACTCGTCTATTAAGAATAGAATACTCTTACTTCTTTTTATTCTCAGCCGTAACAAGTCTTCTGCTGAACATAGGCCTCCCTCATAAAGAGGGGGGGGGATTTCAATACTTGCTACGCTTGGCAGGCGGGTTAGCGAGCGCAGATTGGTGAATTTTACGTAGAGGACGCTGCTGCCCATCCTCTGGATCTGACCACCCTTAGCCGACTCTTACGGCAACCATGAGGATGAGGTACTAATCTATAGCCCGCCGTGGGTAGAAACTCGGAAAAAACACGGAAGAATACTCTTTAATTATCAAAAAACAATAGCACACTACCCAATTCACTTAACACATAAAAAACATAATTGTTATTGGTCGTTGGAATTTAAATAAAAATACATAAGTTTATTGTTTGGAAGGAACGGGGATGATAATCTCTCTCTCTTGTAATAAATATAATAGGATCTCATTGGTCATCACCTTTTCTGAAACCCTCAGTTAATCTATAATCTCTAATTAAATCGTATCAAAGGGGCCGCTGTGAACTAAAGTTTTTAAACACACGCTTTTAACGCGCAGTTTTCGGATCTTTTTGCATTATTTTGAAACATCGAACCTTTTTTCTTCTTGCATTATTTTGTCCCGCAGTTCGTCACCGTCAATCTGCAGTCACGCCGTCTGTCGCCACTTTTAAATAAAAAAAAACTTTTAACTTTTTAAATCACATTGTCTCGGCGTGTAACGGAACGAAGGTGGTGGAATTTGTGAATCAACCTTTTTGGTGTAACTGTTTGCTAATGTTGCCAATTTAAAAAAAGAATATAGGTATAGATAGCACAGATTAAGATAATAATTTTAAAACAGTTCCACCTTGTAAAATTGATTGACCTTGATGCCTGACTGCTGAACAAAAATCTATTTCTTAGCCATATTTCCGTAAGTAAATTAAGTTCACGTATCAAGCTATATATAAAGACTCTGAGTTTAAAACAACAGTAATAGTAAAAATATATATAACTTTAGTAAAGTTCGCAAATAAATGTACCTATGTAGGTACTACAATTTTAGTAAAAAAATAATTTAAGTTATGTAGGTACCTACTTAAGATTTAAATATTTCTTTATCGACACATATTTTCACGACGTGATATCTAAATAAATGTTTTCACAATATTAGATAATAATATTAACTCTACTCGTACCTATTCAAATAAAAATCCAATTTTAATAAATTAAATAAAATTGGGTCATTAGACCTATTACTATCATACGTATTATAAATAAAAGCTTTTAAAAAATAACGAAATCGATTTATCCAGTTCTGTTCCGCAGCACCTTAAATTATTTTCTATTAATAGTTAAAGATTATTAATTATAGTTAACAAGAGAAAGCTTCTAACTATAAAGACGACTTCCACAAACACTAAATATTAATAATTGAAATCAGTCTGTCCGTCTGATTTAACACTTACAGCGAGAAAACAAAATGGTGCCCTTATAGATAATTAAAAGTAATAAATATTAACAAGAGTTCCTGAGTTAATTATTAATTACCTTCCTACGCATTCATTGTCATATTCAAGTGAAAATGATTTGTTTATAAAATAATATTAAAATTTATTAAGTAGACGGTTTTGTAAACTTTTTGGGTTCCGTACCTCAAAAGGAAATATTAAGGGATCACTTTGTTGTCCGTCTGTCTGTCTGTCAAGAATACTTTTTAACTTTTTTTACGGGCCCGCCTGGGGAAGTACCACACCTTTGCCAGTTATTCATCCGCCAAGCAATAATGTGCAAACATTACTGTGTTCCGGTCTAAAGGTCAATGTTACCAGCGAAATTACTGGGCTTGACGAGTTTCAACAACTAATATCTCAGGGTGACAGGCGCAGTGCAGTGCCGCGTAGAATTTTTATTTTTAAAAGACTGGGTAGCACTGTATCAGATATGGGCAATCATGCATCATCCTACCACTACAATGATGATAAATGACTTACTTTAATACTTCATTATTAAACAGTTTTTAAACCCTTTA
The DNA here is from genome assembly GCA_947063395.1 of Hemistola chrysoprasaria. Lineage (NCBI taxonomy): Eukaryota > Metazoa > Arthropoda > Insecta > Lepidoptera > Geometridae > Hemistola > Hemistola chrysoprasaria. Next base: position 9,674,841 of record OX346730.1, read on the forward strand.
TTTGATTTGGTTTTATTCGCATGTCATCGCAAATAAAACTCCATCTGTCGCATCGCTCATTATCACAATAAATTAAATTAAAAAAGCATTAAGTGGAATTTTAAATCTGTACAATAAATGCAGTATTCAAACTTGAGACGTTGAAAAAATTTTATAAGTAGTTATGTTCAGGATTGAACTGAGTGGCGAGTCATAAAAAAATAAATTGTTAAGGCATACGTATTTATGCATAGTGTAGGGTTCCAAACCTAGATACCAAGAACATACAGCGCCATCTATTAGTTTCTTGCGCAAAGTATTGAAATATGCAGTAAAATGGCCATAACTTTTGATTGCGTTATCTTATTAGTATGATTATTTTACAGCCACAAGAGACCGCAGATCTGAGTAGTTGATATCAATTTCAACTTGATACTTCCACGCGTTCCCGTTATAAAGTGTCTTGGACGGACGGACAGACAGACAGAATGACGGACAGCAAAATAATCTTATAAGGGTTCTTTTTGTCTGTTTGAGGTACGGATTACGAAACCCAAAAAAATCTGCATCATCAGTGAGTAAAGATATTTTCTGAGAATTAAAGTCGATGTCAAGAGTTGAAAACTTTGGACGCGACTTACTTTGTGATTTTAGAGTTTATAAATAACACATGTCACAAAAAGGTATATGGTAAAGGTTTAAAGGGGTGTTTAGGTCAGAAAATGTGTCATTGAATATTTCCTTTAGGAATTATCTCTCTATACACAGACACCAGCCTGAGGTCTGCAATTGTGCCCGATAGATGGCAATAGGCTCGCCCCTTATAACATATGCCAATAACATACTGGCGAAATATGGGTGTACCTATTATGGGATTGAGTCCTGGGTACACCTCTACCTACTCCTACCCTTTCGATAAAAAGGCGTGATTATATGTTAAGTTGATTTTTAAGTAGCACACACACTCATATTTTTTTCATTATACATAATTCATAAATGAGTTTTGTATGAAGTTATGTTACTGCTTCACAATAAAAAGTACGAATCGTGCAAAACTGTCCATTTATGCGAACAGACAAGCTGTGAAATTAATTATATAGTTATTGGCCACTGATCCTCTCATTTGGATGTATTATAGTATACGCGTGCGAACTGGGAACTTTATTGGCGTACCTACGCTTAGTAAACTTACGTCGGGACTTCGTTGGTGCCGGCGTCCCATCAACGTTGAACCGAACGGATTGTTGCGGGACGATGGCTGAGGCCCGTTTGGGCTAGAAACCTTGGGTTCACGGGAGTCAGCAATTCTGGAGCTGTAAAAACAGCGCTACGGAGGTGGTGCCTATGCTAGGGAAACGGAAACAAATGAATATTCCTGTGTACGAACAGTCCAATGGTGAATCGGTCTTAGGAGAAAAAATCCCACAGCCGTTTTTTTGTATTCGTACATCAGACATCTCCAAACAAGAGCGTTTGGACCTTTTTTACATAAATAATTGCATTATTAGGCGTTTTTATTGGGCTAACAGACTATCCCAGAGACGTCAATTAGAGGCCTTTAATTAAGGTCCCTTATACAGTGTAGTGATAGGCCTTTATGCTACTATCCGTAGGAACCCGCCCGGTTATAACGAAATTGCAATCGCGTAGCGTGCAAAATGACGTTTGACAGCAATGATTTGATTACGTAATTTTAGTGTTGTTGCTACGCGATTGCAAGTACGTAATAGCCGGGCGGGGCAGGTCGCTAGTAAACAAATAAACCTACCACAGAATAAATAATAGTACCTTTTCATAAAATACGCTAAACTGTTATTACAACGTTCGGAAGTTATTTCCAATAAAAACAAGCCAACTCTTTCGGCTTCGCGGTTGATCGCAAATTGATAGGTTGACACACAGGAAGTGCGGGTCGCGGGTTTGACTCCCGGCTCCCGTCAATATTAGGTATGCACTTGAAGAACTTTTATAAACAACTTAATTATGAATGGTGGCTTGAGAAATGTCAACTTAGGTGTTTTGGGACCTTCTTTACCTATTTAAAAATACCAATTTAGAAATTATATCGACTTAGTTGGCATATATCTGAATCAAATAAGTAATGGGGAGGAAAACTAACTTTTTATCACGATAGATGGCGTATGATCGACTGTACCTTGCCTTGACATTACAACTGTCAAATCATATAGAATTTTTAAAAAGTTATTGTTGTTTTGAGTTTTATAGATCTAAATGCCGCAGTGTTCTGCTATTAATTGTAATAATAAGGGCGTACATTTGTTACCTAAGGATCCCAAACGCAAAAAACAATGGGAGTCTGCTTTACGGATTCAAAACTTCAAATCAAGTGCTTCTGCACGATTGTCAGTGCATTTCAAAGAAGATTATTTGATAAAAGTGCTTATAATTTGATAGAGAAATAAATTAATTGACTATAAAATTGTTGATATACATTCTATTTAAAGATTTAATGATGTAATGTAATAAGAGTGATGAATGATTGTAGATTTTAGAAAATTTGTGATGAATTTGTTGAATTGATGTTACAATTGCTGATTTTTATAATTGAGATATTTAGATAATATATACAGGTAAATTAGTACAGCTAGTATGCCTATTCTCCACTTTCTTAGTCATTCTTGGCGCTCATAACATCCTTATCTATTATTTATATATGAACCACTTGCAAGGTTTCTCAGAAAGACAGCTGTACCATCGATATTCTCTTTTACTAAGGTAAAACCTGAAACTCCGGCTGCTCGAGAACGACAACATCGTTTTGAGAAAAGAAGTCAGAGGAAAATATATATAAAAATAAAAATAACCTTGAATTTTTGATATCGTCACCTTTCTATCAAATCGGCCTTTTTCCCAGCAACTGATGCATTCTTTCCTCGAAGCGTTCGTTCTTAGTTGAGTCACAGTCATAAGTGAATACACAATTTATATTATCATAGAATATCGCAGAAAATCGCAAACGCTCTACTAACACCCAAATGTAAACAAAGTACAGTCGATTAGAGCGCCATCTGCAAACATCTTTGCGTGTGGCTCCCCATTGCTTCGGTGGTGTAGAGGGCGCATGCTCGATTGCCAATCAAGAGGTCCCGGGTTCGATCCCCAGGTCAGGAAGTGTTGAATATTGGATTTTTCCATTAGGAATTATCTAAATAACTGCCTGGAGTCTGTAACTGTGCCCGGAAGATGGCAATAGGCGCGCCCCCTATTACATAGAACTTAAAGACATAACTGGGTTTTGTAAGGCTGGGTCCTAGAGTCCAGGATTACACCTTTGCCCCTTCGAAAACAAGGCGTTACGATATGGTATGTTTAATAAAGATAATAATATTTTTGTAGAGATTTTTTTATTTTGCGAAACTGAAAAATAAAATTTGTTTTATAGTGGTAGGCCTCTTTTCCAGGGGGCCGCCTGGGGAAGTACCACACCCTTGCCAGTTATTCATCCGCCAAGCAGTAATGTGCAAACATTACATCACAGGGTGACAGGCGCAGTGCAGTGCCACGCAGAATTTTGAACTGTAAAACACTGGGTGGCACTGTGTCTGATATGGGCATTCATCATGCTTACCATCAGGCATCTGATTTGCTCGTCTTGTCACTCACTATCATAAAAAAAAGCGACATTAAAAAACTAACGGCCTGCCAATTTGGTAACAATAACAATATTATAACTCAGTTTTAAGCCAAACCGTAATTTTAAACCATCAACTAAATTATCATTAAAAATCATACATAATTGTATGGCGCCATAACTTTACAACTTAACGATTGGCAAGTACAAAACTCGTGCGAAGTAAGCGGTGCTTAAAAATAACAATGGATTTGCTACTCCAGCAGGAAAATGGGATGTTTCGACGCCAAATAGAAGTAAAATAAACTGGTCAAATGCGGATGGGACTCGCATATAATGGGTTCCTACCCACTATGTGTAAGTATATAAAAACATAGTAAATAAAAATTCTATAACCATTATTCTTAATATTATTCTTATTGCAGTAATAGTTTTAAATGACTAGCTTTGCCCCACGGTTTCAACTGCGTAGACTTCATTCCCTTGGAAATATCAGGATAAAAAGTTAGTGTACTTTTGTCCCGATATATGCACGGGTGTTATTTCAAAGTCTTAACTATCTACATATTGAATTTCAGTCCAATCAGTTCAATAGTTTTGTCGTGAAAGAGTAACAAACATCCATGCATCCATCCTCACAAACATTCGCATTCATAATATTAGTAGAAAGTAGGACACTCATATTCAAGAACAATACTTATTTAAGGTACTGTGCTAAGTAAGGAATTTCTCACTGCGTTCACGGCAGGCAATTGTTTTAAATTGGGTGTACTGACCCTATGCGTTCGGGACATCATGGTATTGTTCTTGAATACTTTAAAAAAACACGTTGTTTTGTATGGAGAGCACCTTATCTAATAAGAGCACCTTTAATTTTGAACATTTTCATTGTTGTAGTTGTATTTTTGTTGTTTGTTGTTGTAGGGGCAACACGAATACACATATTTTGTGAATATTACAAGTATCTAGGTATTACTGTTTATGAGATCGTGCCCTATGACAGACGGACGGATGGATGGACAGCGGAGGACTACCAATAGGTTTCGGGATTAACATCGGGATCTGTGCTCGACATAGGATATTCTGAAAATCGGCGCTGAAAATTGATGAGACACCTCGCACAGCACAAAGAGTATTCTAAATTATAACATATGTATTTGTTATTATTTTAACATACATTCACGCCTTTTTCCCGAAGGGGTAGGCAGAGGTGTACCCAGGACTCAGTCCCATAGTAGATACATCCACATTTCGTCAGTATGTTATTGGTCCCATGTAATAGGGGGCGAGCCTATTGCCATCTACCGGGCACAGTTCCAGACTCCAGGCAGTTATTGAGATCATTCCTAATGGAAAAATCCAATATTTAATTAACACTGCCTGACCTGGGGATCGAACCCTGGACCTCTTGATTGGCAGTCGAGCATACGCCCTCTACGCCACCGAGGCACCGAGTTTTTTGTGTAAATGTATTCCATTTTTTGTTTTATTTTATAGCAATCACATTTTTATTTATTCTTTCTTATTCTTCTTATTTTTATTCCTTCAGCACCCTTTGGATAGAGAACCCTAAAAAATTAAGTTATCGTGTATTGAACGTTTTAATAATGTTTACTGAGATAAAGTCCTGTTACTAGTAATAAGTTAGCATCCTTTTTCACTATGGAGACTAATATTATGTAGATATGTAGGTTTTTTGTGTATATTCCAAGAATAACTCCTTAGACTTTCTGAGGCTTGTACAATTTGACTGAGTCTTAACATAAACGTAACATAACATACATTCACGCCTTTTACCCGAAGGGGTAGGCAGAGGTCAACCCAGGACTCAGTCCCATAGTAGATACATCCACATTTCGTCAGTATGTTATTGGTCCCATGTAATAGGGGGCGAGCCTATTGCCATCTACCGGGCACAGTTCCAGACTCCAGGCAATTGCTAACGGAAAAATCCAATATTTAACACTATGCCTGACCTGGGGATTGAACCCGGGACCTCTTGATTGGCAGTCGAGCATGCGCCCACCACGCCACCGAGGCAGTCCAAATAAATAATAATAAAATATATAATAGTAATAATATTTCGATAAACCTAACTTTTCCTACTTTACTATTTATTTAGATTCATTACTTTACATTCAGAATATTCACAATAGTAACATTTTTTCATCATCATCATCTCAGCCTCAGGACGTCCACTGCTGAACATAGGCCTCCCCCATAGATTTCCATTCAGTCCGGTCGCAAGCGGCCCGCCTCCATCGTGTTCCTGCCGCCTTTATCAGATCGTCTGTCCACCTTGTGGGTGGACGTCCTACGCTGCGCTTGCCGGTTCGTGGTCTCCATTCGAGAACTTTGCAGCCCCATCGGCCATTACGTGCTATGTGCCCTGCCCATTGCCACTTCAACTTACTAATCCGCTGGGCTATGTCGGTAACTTTCGTTCGTCTACGGATCTCCTCATTTCTGATTCGATCTCGCAGAGAGATTCCGAGCATAGCCCTCTCCATAGCTCGTTGCGCTATTTTGAGCCTGCTGATAAGGCCCACAGTCAGAGACCACGTTTCAGATCCGTAAGTCATCACTGGTAACACACACTGGTCAAAGACCTTCGACTTGAGGCACTGAGGTATTTTGGACGAGAAGACATTGCGTAGGTTTCCGAACGCTGCCCAGCCTAGTTGGATTCGACGATTGACCTCTTTCTCGAAGTTGGACTTACCGAGTTGGACTGCTTGTCCTAGGTAAACGTATGAGTCTCCCAAGGCCAGCTGCCGCCGCCTCTACATGGGGGTGGTGCGGTCGATGGCCCTGTATGGGGCCCCCGTATGGGTAGATGCCCTGACGGAGCAAACCATCGCCCACCTGAGGAAACCTCAGAGGGTGATGGCCGTCGGGGTAATACGGGGATACCGCACCGTCTCCTATGAGGCGGCATGCCTGTTGGCTGGTTCCCCTCCCTGGGACTTGGAGGCGGAGCTGTGCGCCGCTCGGTACGAGTGGCGCACTGCACTCCGTCTCCGTGGGGAATTCCCTGCCCCTAGGGAGGTGAACCAGTGGAAGGAGGCGGCCAACGAGGCATTGCTCAAGAGGTGGAGGACGCGCCTGGCCCACCCTCGAGCAGGCAGCTGGACAGTGGTGGCAGTCCGTCCACTACTCCAGGAGTGGACGGAAAGGCAGCACGGGTCGCTTACCTACCGGCTTGTGCAGGTGCTTACGGGGCACGGATGCTTCGGCAAGTACCTGCACCACATAGCCGGTAGGGAACCGACCCCCGCTTGCCACCACTGTGGATGTGACGTGGATACGGCGCAGCACACACTGGAGGAGTGCCCAGCATGGGCCAGTGAGCGTCGTACCCTCGTCACAGTTATGGGGGCCGAGCTCTCGTTAGCAACCATGGTTCGAACCATGGTTGAGAGCGAGACCTCGTGGAGGGCAGCGGTCGAATTCTGCGAGACTGTCATCTCGCAGAAGGAGACCGCGGAGCGTGATCGCGAGGCCACTACCGACCTCGCGATGCGCGCCCGGAGACCAGGGCGTCGAAGAAGGCTCTTCCACGCCCTTCTCCATCCCCCATAACACGGGTCTAGGCGGTGAGTGCGGGGGCACCCACTGCCGAATAGATTAGACCCGCGAGGTGGCGCGCGCGGTATCCCGCGCGCCCCTTTTGTGTCGGGGGCGAGAACTTCTCCTCGCCCCCCGCGGTGGGGTCCTCTACGGAGGACCGAACGCCGTCCGGGCTGCGGACGAGTGCTTCGGCGTACCCGTGGTCCGGACACATGGCGTCCCGCTGGATAACCCCCAGGTTTTTTAGTGGGTAAACCCCGCCGTTACATCTTGGCGGGGGAGTCCCACATACCGCCCTGCCGCCCCCCGGTGCAGGGTGACGATGCGTAAAGCATTTTTCCTGGGAAAAAAAAAAAAAAAAAAAAAAAAAAGGTAAACGTATGAGTCAACAACTTCTAGAATCGAGTTCCCAACCGATACTGTATATACCATTTTTGTACCATTTTTTATGTAAAAGAAATGGCGGGAAAATTAATTTGAATAAATAAATATTTTTTTCACAAAAATGGTTTTGCTCAATTTAGGTACATGGTAAAGAGTGTTTGTGTGCGCGTCAGAGTACGAGTAGTGTCGGCCTTAAATTGGCTTCCACTCGCCCTCGAGCGAGCCCGCTAATAGGCGGAGCTGATATAGGGCTGTCACGTGTAAGTTATTATTACAACAAGCTTATAAGTTTAGTATACATTATATCACGTCCTTTACCAATTGAGAGGTGTACCCAGGAGTCAGTCCTACAATAGGAACATATTTCGCCAGTTATGATTATCATTATTAAAACAAGTTATATAGTATACCTACTTATAATAAATATATGGAACTGAGTCCAGTTCTGTGTATGTCTACCTACCCCTTTGGAAAAAATGCATGTATAATAATAGGTCGTGTCAACTTAGGCGTACTTTTATGACCAAATAGATGTCTTAAGAGAGAACAGTCCAAAAATACCCACAACCGATGAGCACAGTATGAAGAATGTGATGAAAACGGAAGAAGCACAAGTATTAAGTCAGAATCGTACCAAATGATAGTGAGGATAAGGCCCGGCGCATACTGACAGCACGGCTCGGTAGTTCTCTGCTCTCATTCTCATTCTCTGCCAGAATGTGTGAGGTATGTGTGAATGTGTTGTGCAACTCTGTTAATCCTATTTTTGTCAAATTTAAGTAAAGGCAATCGATTTGATATCTTATTACTATATCAATATTATTGCAACGACAAGTTGTGTGAGTTACGTCTATATCAAAGTTCTTCAAACTCAAACTCAAACTCAAACAGATTTATTCAAATAGGTCATAATCTGACACTTTGCACGTCAATGAAGATAAACAGTACTGAGTCTACCGTGCGTTCGGAAAGATACCCTACAAGAAGAACGCACAAGAAACTTGTAAGACTTAATTTTTTCAACAGATAGTTTCACAATATTTGGTTTGGTTACATTCGTTTTCTTTGAAGGTGCCGCGAGGCGGCTATGCAGAAGTATCCAGAAGCATCTTTGTCCTCTATGTACTGGTTGACTTGATAACAGGCCTTCTTTAGTAAAGTAGATTTTATATAGGTTTTGAATTTACCTTCTGAGAGCCCAGTTATCTCTTTTGGGATTTTATTATAGAAACGTACACTATTTCCTAAGAATGTCTTTTTATTTGTTTTAGATACTCTCAAAACTTGAAAAAACGTCAATCGGTAGGTATTTCTTTGGTTTATGTATTTTTTTTATGATAGTGAGTGACAAACAAGCAAATCAGGTGCCTGATGGTAAGCATCATAATTGCCCATATCAGACACAGTGCCACCCAGTGTTTTAAAATTCAAAATTCTGCGCGGCACTGCACTGCGCCTGTCACCCTGAGATATGAGTTGCTGAATCTCGTCATGCCCAGTAATTTCGCTGGTAACATTGCCCTTCAGACCGGAACACAGTAATGTTTGCACATTACTGCTTGGCGGATAAAAACATTGTAAATAATTAAATCCGTTATGTACCCGGCTGTAATATTAGTACGAAAAAATGTTATCTAATATTATGAGCTGTGGATTTTGTATTAACCAATGATATAAATAAATAATGGTGGCTAGTGTCTGATGATGGAGCAGAAAGAAGAGAATGTTTTTATCATCTTAATTTACGCTTGTAAATGGTATTTATTTTTGAAAAGTGGCGAGTGACATCCCTGTTTATCTGAACTAAAGCCCATCAATATAACAATTTAACAAGAACGTTTCAACGGCTATAAATTAAACGAGTTAACAGACCTACAAATACACAACCTGCTTTCGAGTAACCACTGAGCTTTAGATCTTAGTCAGTTTTGACACTGATCTTCTATTGGCAATTGCACTAATCGTGCAGCGCCTTAACAAAAAAAAGGTCGCAGGGTAAGAAGAAAGAAAAGGGATTTTGGGGGGAAGCCGAAGAGTATAGTTTGGCTCCCGTATCTTTATTAATTATCGGTGCATTTTCGAGTGTTTAACGTGTTATAATGGTGGAATATTACGTATTGAGTGTTTTCGAAGAATTACAAGTCTCTTGGCAAGTGATGCGAGAGTTGAAATGTGATTTTTCGTGTTCCTACCAAAATTCCGGCAGTTTTTTGTAAAGACCACCAATTTACTAGAGCTGTGACTTGACTGGGCTTTCTCTGACTCTGAATTGACTAATTGACCATATTAACTTGAAAATTTATATAACTTGACACTGGCACATTCGTGTGGGTCCGTAAAAGAAGAAAAATCAAAACTAAGTTTTCTTGAATATATTATAAATGGTATGATTAAAAAACACAACTTATGATTTTTGGAAATTCTGTGCATATATGTACCTTAAACTTGCAATGTGCGAGCGAGAGGGAAGTTTGACTCCTCCATAGGCGCCTTAAGTCAAAGGCTATGAATATTTTTTTTTTATGATAGTGAGTGACAAGACGAGCAAATCAGGTGCCTGATGGTAAGCATCATGATTGCCCATATCAGACACAGTGTTTTAAAATTCAAAATTCTGCGCGGCTTTGCACTGCACCTGTCACCCTGAGATATGAGTTGTTGAATCTCATCATGCCCAGTAATTTCTCTGATGTGTCCTAACTACCAAGTCAGTGTGGTTATTGAGCAAAATTATGTAGGTACTTTGGCATCGATTCAGTCGATAATTTGATATTGAGTAAATAGCTTGATAATTTGAAGCTCTAAAGTAACTAACTTGAGACCCATGTGTTGTCAAATCAGACTCAGATTATTTATTATATTGATAAAACAAACATCCTTAGCACGTACTTAACCTGACTTTGATAAGAAGAGGGCTGTGTTTGGGAATATTATTGCGAACAATTATAGGACAGATGGTGTAATGTTTTCTGGGCCCAGCTTACTTGGATTACGAGCCCGTTTCATTTTTGTGTCCTAGAAGGCATGAAGGTTCAATTTAGAATTTCTTAATTATTGCGAAAAGGAGAATATTGGCTCTTGATCTGGCCTTTATTTGCGTCAAACTATATTTGGTTAAAGAAAACCTTAGAGTTTTTTCATATTTCTAAAATTGTTAAAAAATAATAGAAAACGAACCAACAAATAGATTGCGGTCGCATCCCCTAGGACACTTATTCCACATCAGTTTTAAGTTTGATCTTGGATTTGTACTGACTTATTATTATTCGTAGTTTTTTATTTATTTATATTTTTTTACACCATGGACACTGCTCCATGCCATTTGTTTTAATTATTACTTATAACATATATGATACAGCGAGTGTGACAGGAATGCCAGACCGCTCTGACGAACTTTTGCTTAAATTATACAATATTATGTTACATATTTATATATATTAATCCTAATCCTATCCTATCCTAATCCTAATCCTAATATACTATTATAAAGGCGAAAGTTTGTAAGTATGGATGTATGTATGGATGTTTGTTACTCTTTCACGCCAAAACTACTGAACCGATTGGGCTGAAATTTGGTACGTAAGTAGCTTAGACCCTGGAATAACACATAGGGTACTTTTTATCCCGATATTCCCACGGGAACGAAGACTACGCGGGTGAAACCGCGGGTCACAGCTATGTAGTTATATAAATAGTTATTATGAAGGAGCAAAAAGGGAACGCTGTTAAAGTTCTTTAATGATCCCCAACAGTGACAACACCACGGCCTCATTTCTGCTGACTATAGCCATTTTTAAATTAAACTTTGTCTTAAATTATAGCTAGTAGTACAAACTACAAATAATATGCGTGCGCGTACGCGAATTATTCGTAGTTTGTACTAATGAAATTCTCACAAACTTACGATAATGTAGTCGCATTCTATTAGGACGTCTAACAGTAATTTTGGCACTATTCCAATATACAAACACCAAAAAAATCTAAAACTTAACACAAGTTACAAATCGCTCGGGGCCAATCATTAGATCATTATTTTATGGATCTCATATTTGGCTCATAAAGGGTATTATTTGGGCCAATATCGACTAAATATAGTCCAATTATGGCCCTTCTCAGAACGATGGTGATTTGTTACGTCCATCTTTTTTCTTTTAATTTCTTTTTTTTTTCATCTTTTTGTTTCGGGTGCGGTGGCTGGTAATAGGTAGGTATCCCTATTTCAGTAATTAAATGGATGAATAAGAGGTTATAAGGGATTCGTTACAGTTACGTGTAATATAACGTGACCGCGCGTGAGCTCCGAGGCATCGACCTTGTGCTATTTTATTTTATATCTTTTTTATACAAAATTAATTATTTTGTAGTGGTAGGCTTCTTTTGCAGGGGGCCGCCTGGCCACACCACACCTTTGTCAGTTATTCATCCGCCAAGCAGTAATGTGCAAATATTACTCATATCTCAGGGTGACAGGCGCAGTGCAGTGCCGCGCAGAATTTTGAACTTTAAAACATTGAACTTTAAAACAGTGGTACTGTGTCTGATATGGGCAATCGTGATCCTTACTATCAGGCACCTGTTTTGCTCGTATTGCTCGCGTGATTGTATGTTATATCATTATCATCATTACAGCCGTAGAATTTACACTGCTCAACATACGTATTATTACATAGGCTTGCATTGCATCGAAGGGCTTGCATCCTGCGTGTTCCTGCGGTATTGTCGTTACATAGTCGACTTGGTCAAGATCGGAAAAGTATTAATTATTTTATTCAATATCGATAGTAGGACATCACTAGCTCGAGTCGACTAGGGCGTGTCCCGCCTGAGGAGAACGTTCCCGCCGATTACCGCCTGCATTAACAAATATTTAACAACCATCGATAACGGCTCATACGTCGTGCGTGCGAAGCCTTCGCGGCTTTTTTAATTGCAAAAAAAAACTTTTTCTCTTTAAATTGCCCAATAAAACCTTCGTGATTGTTATAAGTTTTTTAATTATTTTTTTATTAATTCGAAGTGACTTATTAGCGTAACACATATTTTGTATTGTTTTTCTGTTTAATTGCGACTAGGTTGTGCGTTGTTAATATTTATTGAATATGGTTATATACAAAAAGTATAGGTCATTTTTATTAATGAATTAGATTTAATTAGTCATAAATAACATTTTCAGTTTGAGTTTGAAAGGTGGTACTAATATTTATAGGGTAACAGGTACTTAGTTAGTATCCTCTTCTAGGGTCATTGAACTCATCATTTGGAACACAATGGAGCCAACTCTGAAATCGAGAAAATCAGGTTTGTCATAAAAAATATCTACAATAAAACATCATGTTTCTTTGATATTTTTTGATAACCAATCAAACTCATATTAACGCTATCTAATAAAAATCTTATTAATAAACGAGGAATTCATAAAAGTGTTTCGACAGTGCCCAATACAAAATAAAGGTACGCATAATTGGCCCGAACAAATTTCCATTGATATTCGTGCTGGGAAAAGAAAAAATAACGAAATTGTCGATGAGATGTGTACGGGGTCGATATTCCTTGCTACCGACCATTGACGATTAAACACAGGATGAGTGGCGGCTTGAGAAGTTATTTCGCTAAAAATTACAATAAGGATTGCTTCGAAAGACGATTCTAATCAGGATTTATGTAAATACGATTATTAGATGTTAAGAGCTCCTAAGATTTCCGATTCTAAGATTGATTGATATAAATAAATAAAAAATTAATAATTTTACTTTCAGACATTACGTTCATAGATCATAAATTAATTTTAAGTGATCATAAATAATCATTGAAATTAAAATGAAATTACAAAAAATCAAATTAATAAAATCAAATAAAAAATTTGAATAATTTAAATAAATAAAAAATACAATATTATAAAACCAACTAATGAAAATGATATTATAAAATAAAAGAAAAAAAGAGTGAAATTATGAAATTTAAAGAAGTAAATAGTGTCGAGAGTTGGGCGCATTGGAAGCACCGCACATCTGTTGTGTACGGGTATTGATGTGTTGGTGTCGATGTATTGGTGTTGGTGTTGATATAGGGCTTGATTAATAAAATCTTGATAACCTGGAACTCCAACATTAAGGCTAGATATAAGTTGATCATAAAACTCTAAATGGTTTAAGTCGACCAGTGTTATTGACCAAACCCATCCTGTGACATGATAGATTTGGCAGCAACATCTCTGTGATCAAGGCTACTCCTCTAACTTGAAACCTTCACGTTCGTGAGTATAATGGGCCACTTAAGACCAACGCAAATTGTCGAGAGCTGCAACGGGTTAAACAAGGTGTCAATTTGGCGAGTTATGAAAGTTCGTTTCTCGGAACTATTTGTTTTAAAGTTTTGTAGCTCGGACGGTGCGCTTTATTTGCGAGATCCTATCGATGGGCGTGTTTCGAGTTGTTTTATTGAAACGGATATCGATAAACATAAATGTGTTCGATGTATTTACTATTTCAAATGAAACTAAAACGGGTTCGTTTTGCTTCAGATTTAATGGAGAAAATGCAGAAATATCGATAACAAAATATAAGATTTAATAACTAATTAATACTATTTATGTTTAATATTTCCTTATTATGTTCATTTGAACTTATTAGGTTAATGAAAGAGTAATATTGTATTAACGATTTGCAACTAAGGATAGCAAATTGATTGTAATATAATATTATATCCAAGTAACTAGACTAAATGCCATGCCACCTGCGACACAGGGAATCCTAGTGCAGATTATTGAGTGTGTACCTAAACGTTATTATATTTATTTATTAAAAAAATTGTAGATTACTTAATAATATGTAACTACTTATACTTATTCATAGTTTATTGTATCTGAAATTCGGCAAACTCTCAAACTGAATAAAAACCAATTATATAGCGAGGGGTAGGTAATTATTATAAGCTTTTTAATTTTAATTTGCAATTGGATTTTTTATTTCGAATTAAAGTCATAGGTAGATTATAAGATTTCGTCGACACTTATATCAAATATCTTTAGTATTATATCGATAAATTTTATCGACTGTTGCCCCTCCCTACAAAACAGAACGAGATTTATATCACGTCATTATGCATAAAATATTTCTTTTAAAGGTATAATTAGATGATATTAATATTATAAATTATACTTTCTGACCGCCTTCGGGCAAGTGATGATATTTCGAAGTATTTGACTAATATTTAGTGATAATATTATGATTTGGTGCTATAATTTGATAGAATTGATCACTTATTCAGTTTTTATCAAATGCGACTATTAGTGTCTTATAATTTTATTTTATGACGTAAAACAGAGTAGGTATTTTACGTGTGACTGTGAGGAATAGTTTTTATGCAAATTTTTGTTAGTTTACTAAAGCAGTTTAAAAAAGTTAGGTAAGCATCATGATTGCCCATATCAGACAAAGTGCCACCCAGTGTTTTAAAAGTTATACCTAATTCTGCCCGGCACCTCACTGCGCCTGTCCCTGAGATATTAGTTATTGAAACTCGTCATGCTCAGTAATTTCGCTGGCAACATTGCCCTTCAGACCGGAACACAGTAATGTTTGCACATTACTGCTTGGCTGATGAATAACTGGCAAAGGTGTGGCACTTCCCCAGTTGGCCCCCTGCAAGAGAGGTCTACCACTACAAAAATAACGTGTACAAAACGAGTATGGTACCTATTGCTTCTTAGACTTTTCGACCTAATGACTTGACGCGGACAAAAGCCATGTGGTTTTCAGCTGTTTAATAGGGCCACTCCTTTCTCATCTGGTGAGAGCCGTGAGACCCGGCAGAGTGACATATTCAGAGAGTGTGCAGCAGAGCTCTCCGGTACCAAGTGTTCCAACTGCTGCGATCACCAAGCCGCACAACAAGCGTGCTGATTACGGCAAAATCGCCCAATATAGCTTATGGCGTTGTATGTGGGCCTATGTTCAGCAGTGGACGTCTTCTACTGATGATGATGATATGGATTAAAATAATTTAATTATAGTTAGCTACTTACTTATTAATTAATATTTATAAAAATAACTGGCGATGAAAAATTGTAAAAATACAGCAATTTTACTTTTTTTTTATAAAATATTTTCTTTTGTATAAAATATTTTGAAAAAAGGGGGGGGCTACTGTAGGGACACAGATTGTATAATAGTTATCGATACAGTTGCAACGAATTATATCAAGCAGTCGCACTCGGCCCCCCGCGTAGGCAGGTGCATTTACATTTACTATTGCGAATAAACGGAGATTAAATAATACGGTGTTGTGTCTTACCCCTGTGTTAATTAAAGGACATTATTATAGGCAGGACACACTGGACAATAGACTATCTATATCATATTAGTGAGTGACCATCCATCTACACATACACATCTATACACCTATTCTATATATTCTATTTATAAACCGTATATTAATGCTTATTATTTTTGAGAATGTGTTTGTGTCAAATATGTGTGTAAGTACGGGCTTTACTGCCTCGTTGACTGCCTGGTAGCATATAACATAAATATACATTCACGCCTTTTTCCCGAAGGGGTAGGCAGAGGTGTACCCAGGACTCAGTCCTATAGTAGATACACCCACATTTCGCCAGTATGTTATTGGTCCCATGTAATAGGGGGCGAGCCTATTGCCATCTACCGGGCACAGTTCCAGACTCCAGGCAGTTATTGAGATAATTCCTAATGGAAAAATCCAATATTTAACACTTGCCTGACCAGGGGATCGAACCCGGGACCTCTTGATTGGCAGTCGAGCATGCGCCCTCTACGCCACCGAGGCAGTCAAGTACCTGGTAGCAGGCGACGTCAATTGGCGGGGGAGGTGAGTGTCGCTCCTTGACGTAGTAATAGTTAGTATTCTTTGCTTGGATATGCCTCTGACTACCCCTTCGGGAAAAGGGAGTGATGTTATGCTATGTTTTTTTTTATTAAGTACCTTTCCAAGTTTATTGTGATACAAAAAAAATCACAGACAATTTCTTAAGTTATGATTACGCCCTAATTCCCTCATACGTTATAAGAAGTTATTTTTGTGAATTTTTTGGTTTAATACCATAATATAATAAATCTTTCCATTTATGTGAAATGAAAATAACACTACCCACATTACCACGGCAATCTTTATATCTTTATACCAAAATAATATCTTTTATCTTTCCAAAATTATTTACAGAATGCTCATTAAATCTTACACAGAATACATTAATATACCCCGAAATCTTCACCAATTACCCATCATTTCGGCAATTTGCGATATACTGCCAACACTGACCAGTATTGCCATATAACATCCTCATAATCTCCCATGTTCACACTAAAACCAACTTAAGGTGATACGAATTTTGCGTTACTTTTCGGAAGTCCAGTTCTTGTTCCAGAAGTCCTTTTTTAAGGCAAAATACACAAGCCGTGCGTTGTTACATAAACAAAAAACTAAGCTCTACAAGTCTCTTTTGCGTTTTTCTTGTAGAGGCATCTTTGCGTACGCACATTAGATTACTTAATGTCTTCAATTGGAAATAAATTATTTAAACAATTAAACCTAGACTTTGCATATACTGTATTCAATCTACAAATCGATTTTTATAAAGAATAAAACTAGTAAGTAAAAACCAGTTATGTTGTTCACTGTACAAGTAGAAAGAAAGATATTTGAAGTTAAGGCTTTCCGGGGCTGTAGCTCTCCGGGGCGAACGAAAAATGAATGAAATCATAACAAAAAGGTCGATAAATTCATAATATTTAGATCAATTAATTTTCCGTCACGTTTTAATAAAATCACAAAAATTCCAAACACAAAATCTTACTAAAAATATCTTACATGACGAGAAACGCAGAACCTTAACTACACTTACAAAGGTAATTTCCTTTTTATTTGTTCGGTGCCAAAATACTCGCAATTATCAAGGTATTTTAACCCTTACAGTGTTAAAAATAAGGTGGTTATTTGTACAATATTTATCGTACATCAGTAAACATTACGTGAGCTGCTATTATTGAATTTACTTTATATAATAATGGTTAATCACTCCAAACCATCGTTCGATGCTGCCTTGTTACTGAGAGGTAGTGATGGCCATTCACTTTGACATAAATATCGATACTTAATATCGACTATCGACATAATAGACGCTATAGTACCCCACCTTCGTTACCCGTGGTTGCCGTAAGAGCTGGCTAATGGTTATCAGACCCAGTGGACGGGCAGCAGCGTGCTTTGCGTGAAACCATCCGAACTGCGCTCGCTAACCCTTATTCAGCTCAATATCCACGCGGTGGGCGTTCTAACAATTGAGCTACCGAATTTTGAAGTACTAGTGCCGCTATTGAAGTACTAGTCATCGGCGAAATTTTTCTATCCCACCTACTACCGCCTATAGGGGATGTGTGTGTTTATCTATAAGTGATGCATTTCGCATTCTACTCAACGACAAGTCTAATGTTACAATTAGAATTCATATCGAAATTGATAACACAACCTTTTTTCATAAAATTATATATTAATAGACTAACACTAAGACTCATTGTATTTTAATAGACTAAGCGGTTTAATTGAATATAAAAATATAAATATTCAATTAAAGGTAACTGTTACTTTCGACAAATAATGGTGATGTTGATCATAATCGGCATCTCAGCCGTCGGATGTCCATTGCTGGACATAGACCTCCCACATAGATTTCCATCTATTATCATCTTTAGTCCGGTTGTAAGCGGTTTCAGCACAATTACTTAAGAAATTTTGAGATGAAGAACTTAAGAACTTACAAAGGTATATACATAAAATATTTGGCATTTTTATTATTATTCAGAATAATTATATAAAATTATGTATATTATAACTTAACAAGAGACCGTGCGAAGAGCAGAAAGAAAAGTCGCAGAACAGACGCTGGCTATAGCCAGGTTAA
The DNA here is from genome assembly GCA_947063395.1 of Hemistola chrysoprasaria. Taxonomy (NCBI): domain Eukaryota; kingdom Metazoa; phylum Arthropoda; class Insecta; order Lepidoptera; family Geometridae; genus Hemistola; species Hemistola chrysoprasaria. The sequence goes on from OX346730.1 coordinate 9,693,299, forward strand.
TTGCTAAGAAGAAAAATATATAACTAAAACACCGATAAAACTATCGACACATTCCCATCCCTAGAGCCCGAGGCGCGCGGGCGCAAGGCGTACCTTCATTTCAAGCAATAATTTATACTCGGCTCGTTAAATAATCGACTACGAATACCACCACTTTACCATGCCATAAACACGTACCTACATATTTTAATTATTGGTTTTAACTGATGCTCTATGGATATTCTCTATTGGATTGGTGTTACTTTCCAAATTAATTAATGGGCATTATTATTCGAGGCCCTATTATGGAATTTAATTATTCTTTAGTGTAGTGTAGATAATTTGTTTATTGCTTTATTGTATAAGTAGATATTAAGCAGTTAAGTTAGTTGGCCGTGTGGTTGCTGGCTTTATAAAACCACCCCTTTCTCATCACGTGGGTCCCATCGTAAGACCCGGTAGATGGATTCGGAGAGAGGGCAGCAGCAGTCTCCGGCACCAAGTATTAACTTACTGCGATCACGCACACCGCATAACAACCGTGCTGATTAGGTACGACAAAATCCCCCCAAATGAATATGACTTTCTATGTCGCCGGAAGTCCACTGCAAGATATAGGCAAAGAATACTAACTATATTGTATAATATATATTATTATGTATTTATTAGACCAAACAGGCGTTTGATCACAATCTCATCACCTGCTGGAGTGATGATGCGGCCTAAGTTGGAGCACGCTTGTTCAGTAAAAACTTGTTCACTTTTGATTATATTTTTCTTGATTTTAAAACACTACTGCCTACGTAAAGAAGCGACATTCACTTCTTTCTTTCTTCTTTTGCATTTCCAATATTTTGCTAGCTTTGTCTCGTTGATTCACCGGAATCATTCCCGTGGGAATGCCGGAATTAAAAGTAAAAAGGAGTTAGGCCGTCTTCTTAGACATAACTAGGTTCCTTCTTCCATCTAAAGTTTTGAGTACCTAGAGTACCTAGAGTACCTAGAGTACCTACAGACTACTACTACTGTTACTAACTGTAAATATTTAGTCAAATAGATCACAATCTGACACTTTTGCACGTCAATGAAGTAAACAGTATAATGAATCAACCGTGCGGTCGGAAAGATACTTTTACAAGAAGAACGCACAAGAAACTTGTAGGGCTTAATTTCTTCAACTGATAGTTTTACAATATTTGGTTTGGTTACATTCGTTTGTTTGAAAGGTGCCGCGTGATGGCTATGCAGAAGTTTCCAGGCATCTTTTTCCTCTATTAATGTACTGATTGACTGTATACCTAATAAGTAGCAAAATAGTTTTAGGTATATAGGTTTTGAATTTGCCCTCTGAGAGCCTCGATCGTTATCTCTTATAGGAGTTTATTATAGTTTATTATACTAGCGGCTCGCCCCGGCTTCGCACGGTAGCAGAAGTAGGTATAGTGAACGTTTAACAGTAGTAAATTCGTGATACATTGTATTTTAATAGATATAACCCTAATGGTTTACGCAGCGCAGGCAAATTAATGACTATTTCTGTTACAATGACCAAACCTTAACACGACATGTATAAATTTATCGTGGGCTATTTTGAAGATATTGATAAGTACTACAAACCCCTAGTACATTACTCGTACTTTAATCTACCACCAATAGTTTTCACACCGCATGAAAAATAATCACTGCTTCGATATTGTGACTAAACCAGAAAAGATGGATATAAACTATGTATACTGTTTTGTAGGTATTGATAAGTACTACAATCCCCTAGTACATTAATTTACTCTACCACCAATAGTTTTCACACCACATGAAAAATAATCACTGCTTCGATTATTGTGACTAAACCAGAAAAGATGGATATAATCTATGTATACTGTTTTGTAGGTATTGATAAGTACTACAAACCCCTAGTACATTACTTTGCTCTACCACCAATAGTTTTTTCACCGCATGAAAAATAATCACTGCTTCGATTATTGTAACTAAACCAATAAAGATGGATATAATCTATGTATACTGTTTTGTAGGTATTGATAAGTACTACAAACCCCTAGTACATTTCTTTACTCTACCACCAATAGTTTTCACACCGCATGAAAAATAATCACTGCTTCGATGATTTTGACTAAATCAAAAAAGATGGATATAATCTATGTATACTGTTTTGTAGGCATTGATAATTACTACAAACCCCTAGTACATTACTTTATTCTACCACGAATACTTTTCACAGCGCATGCATATAATGTCTTTTTCGATTATTGTGACTAAACACAAATAGATGGATAAAATTTCCTTGGACTATTTTGTAGATATTGATAAGTACTACAAACCCCTAGTACATTATATTATTCTACCATCAATGGATTTCACAGCGCACGCAAATTTATGAATATGGTAATTATATTATGTGACACCTTGGTTCACAATATTGCAGTTTTATTACCAATCCCTATTTTTTTTCAAAATCTCATATAGCCTATGTCACTCACACTGAATTAAGCTATCCATAAGTGAAAGAATTTTTAAAATCGGTCCAGTAGTTTCGGAGCCTATTCGTTACAAACAAAAAAACAAATAAACAAAAAAACAAAGTTTCTCTCTTTATAATATTATTATTATATTATTATATATTATATTATATTATTATATTATATATTATATTATATTATATTATATTATATTATATTATATTATATTATATTATATTATATTATATTATATTATATTATATTATATTATATTATATTATATTATATTATATTATATTATATTATATTATATTATATTATATTATATTATATTATATTATATTATATTATATTATATTATATTATATATATATATATATATATATATATATATATATATTATATAAGTATAGATAGTATAGATAAACGTCCGCAGTTTTCTAAGAATTACTTTTTATTTGCTTTAGATAATATAAAGCTAGATATAACTATTTTCAGAGCCTCAAAAATAGTTGCTTAAAAAACAAGAAGTGCTGTGCGTCAAAAATTGTGTTGTACGCAGATTTCGGCGTAGTTTTAGCTGCCGCATCTGACAAGTATGACAGCTGTATCTTATCGGAGCGCGCGCGGGGACCACTTAATAATCTAAGCTATACAGAGTTATTTCTCTAAAACTAATATGTCAGTCCTAAACACCCACCGAGTTATATCAGATGCATTTAAATGAGATGGTATACAAATTGGTCTCATTCAAATGAGCCGTGCGCGTAATTGCGAGCCATTCATTCGTTCACCCGTTCAACAGGGACTGATTCAGGAGGCCTGAAGCTTTAAGCGCCCTATTTTCAGAATGCTAAATTAGCAAGCATACTAATTCGGCATAATATGATGTAAAGACAGTTAGGCCGCAATCCATACATCTCGCGCTGCAGTTTTTGGACAATATATTGTCCTTGTTGTGTTGAGTGTGGTTTGTGGACAAATGAATAGTAATAATTACAAATCAAAATTCATTCTTCGGAAATAAATAGTGTACGTTTCTATATTAAAATCAATAAAGAGAAAACGGGCTCTCAGAGGGTAAATTCAAAACGTATATAAAGTCTACTTTACTAAAGAAGGCTTATTATAAAGTCAATTAGTACATAGATGACAAAGATGCTTGGAAACTTCTGCATAGCCACCACGCGGAACCGACACAAACAAATTAATGTAACCAAACTAAATATGAATTGTAAAACTATCAGTTGAATAAATTAAACGCTACAAGTTTCTTGTGCGTTCTTCTTGTAAGAGGTTCTTGTAAGATCTTTCCAAACGCACGGTAGACTCATTACCGTTTATCTTCATTGACGTGCAAAGGTATCAAATTCTGACTTAATTTAATAAATCTTTTTGAGTTTGAGTTTGAGATTAGTAGGGGACGGTCATTAGCTCTCATCGGGTCTCATCTTGGCTATCATTAGGTCATAGGGTTTGTAGGAATCTTGGCGACCTGAAACTCCTTCGTACCTAAAACGATATTTGGAGTTATGGGTTGAACACAAAACACAAAATGGTTTGACTTAAGCTCTGTTATTGGGGGAGCCAGTCCTGTTGACAAGAGGAGCTTAACATGAGTCTCTTGACAAAAATGCCTGCGCAGCTTTAAAACCAATATAAACCCATTCCTTAATGCGTCCCTGCAAAATCCACACAGAACAAATTATTTAACTAACGAGCTCCTTAGCCACGGCTTAATTCGTTTTAGCTTTGAATAATTAACTTTTTAAATGGCCTTAAAGTATTTAAGTAGGATAGCTTAATTGGTTTGCTTTGTTGTTAAGCTAAATCATTTTTGGTGTTGATGACTATATCTTTGTGAGTTTGGACGTCAAAGTTTTCTTTCTAAAGATGTGCTGTTTGCATAGTGACCAAACGAAGTCCCAGGTTTTTTTTTATAACTGAATAGCCAAGCACTTGACTGCAGTCTCACCTGAGATCACCAGAGATTTGACATTTAGTAAATTTAAGACTAATTTGACGCGGTGGTTAGCTGAGAAATGTTTTTATAGTTTAAATGAATTTTTTGACTATAAAATATAATTTGACATTTAATTTAATAATAATTAATTTTTTGACATATAACTTATTTTACGTATAAATCTAATTTAAATATTAGATATTATTATGATGTATTATATTCAAACGTCTGAAAAGATAGATTTCGGCAGGACTTAATTCGTAACCTGAAATCGTTGAATAAAGATAATCTGAATCTGATGGTAAGTGACAACGCGGTCGACGATGCTGCGTGCTTGCTTAGAAAATACCTAGATAGAACAGAGAGGTGGTTAGAACGGGACAGTGGATATGCAATGTTCGGACGCAAAAGACAAAAAAAAGCATACCTACTCGTACCTTGGTAAGTATGTCTATTGTAGGGTTCCCATAAATGAACAAAAGGCTACCGTGTTCTAAGAACATACAGCGTCATCTAGTAGGAAACTACTGCAAACATATTAGTTACCTACACAATTTCTTTGTAAATTTTTCTGTTTTGGGATTTTTTTTTTCTTGTGATATACTGATCAACTGGACACAATACCAGACACTGATATTCTAATGAAAAATCTAAAAACACTTTTATACCTATAGGAATTGGACTCAGGATCTCAAGTTCCACTAGATGGATCCACTAGATCATAAAGACTATTAAACTTACTAATGTTAACATTGGCAAATATGCACAATCTGTGGCGCCTCCATTACGATTACGAACCTCATTAGACACAACCTACTTCCAGCCCATTTTATAAAAAGAGAAAGCTATATACACTCGTGCAATGTGCGCAAGAGACGGAATAATATTGTAGGCAAAGTACTGACCATAAAACTGTGTGATTGGTCGAGTACCAGTTTTCAGGCGGTCAAGTACTTGAAATTGTTCATTTTCATTGATTTTCAGTTTAAGACTTTAGTAGTTGGATATAAAGTTGAATTTTGAAAATGTCGATTGTGATTGTAAAATAATTGTTTTATTGTATTTTAATAACGAAAACTGCCAGTGTTTTAAAACAGTATGGACTCTTTAACAATTTATAGGAAGCTATAGTCCCACTGCCAAATATGAGGCCCTCGGGTTCGAATTCCAGATCAGGCAAAAAGTGATTTTTTCACTCCTCATCCTCAAAAGTCAATCATACCAGAGCGGAGCTAAAATAACTTTTCAACACTAAGGGATAAAGTAAACTCTTTTTAAATTTTTGTCTTATTGTCTGTTGCATTCATTATTCATCCTTTTTATATTCATATTATAAAGATTTTTGTAGTGGTAGACCTCTTTGGCAGGGGGCCGCCTGGGGAAGTACCACACCTTTGCCATTTATTCATCCGCCAAACAGTAATGTGCAACATTACTGTGTTCCGGTCTGAAGGGCAATGTTACAAACCAGCGAAATTACTGGGCATGACGAGTTTCAACAACTTGTATCTCGGGGTGACAGGCGCAGTGCAGTGCCACGCAGAATTTTGAATTTTAAAACACTGGCTGGCACTGTGTCTGATATGGGCAATCACGATGCTTACCATCAGACAACTGATTTGCTCGTCTTTTTACTCACTATCATAAAAAAAAATGTGGTTGCAAATCCTACTGCCGAACATGAGGTCCTCGGGTTCGAATTCCAGATCAGGCAAAAAGTTCACTCCTCTTCCTCAAAAGTCAATCATACTAGAGCGGAGCTAAAATAACTTTTCAACCACTAAGGGATAAAGTAAATTCTTTTTAAATTTTTGTCTTTTTGTCTGTTATTACATTCATTCTTTTATATATTCATATTGTAAAGATCACCAACCTACGTTTCTACTTGTTTTAGTATTTCATTTCATTTCATTTATTTAATTCATTAACAATCAGTATTGTATTTGAAATTACATAATAATATAAATATAAACAAATTAGACAAAATAATAGACTAAATAATTAAAAATTAACTTAAAAATAAAACATTCAATAATATTACTTAATAATTAATCAATATAAATGTCAAAATTCGAATACCTATTAAAAATGTCACAATTCATTCAAAAAATAATAATCATTAATATGTCACACCTATTTAAAAAAAAGTAAAGTACATGATTAATATTAAAACGGCGTAGAGCCTTACTTGAATAAAAAAATAAGTAGATAACGTATAAAAAGTTAATGGATGAATAAACGAGCATTATCATTGAAGCTATAATTTAACATTTAAGTAGTTTATTTTGATCTATTTATAATGATATTTCATTATGTTATTAAGGCTGTTTTCAAGCAAATGTAGAGCGTACGCGGCCTTCGATGAATTTGACACAATCCTATGAAAAATTTCCCAAATCGATGTTTTGTATTCCCCTGTTTCCTCCGAATATAAGTAACTCATTCTATAAATTTATATCCTTATGTTTTTATAGTGAAGTGACCTATGTCTCTATCATTTTAGTTTCTCTTATAAACCCTTGGTTTTTTTAATGGTGAACTTCCAAAAGTCCCAGTTTGACTCGCGTGTTTGGACGTTCAATACAAAAAATGTAAAGTTTATAAACTGAAATAAAATGATAGGGACATACTTTACTTCATCTTTAAAATATCAGGATATAAATATATCAAATAGGTTTACTGTATTCGGAGGAAACAGGGGAATACAAAACATCGGTTTAGTAAATTTCCCATAGCATTGTGTTCAACTGCTAAATCATAGGTTTTTTTCGAATATATTTAACCCATCCTAAAAACTTATTATCATCCTGTTATTTATAAAAACATACATTCACGCCTTTTTTCCCGAAGGGCTAGGCAGAGGTGTACCCAGGACTCAGTCCCATAGTAGATACACCCACATTTCGCCAGTATGTTATTGGTCCCATGTAATAGGGGGCGAGCCTATTGCTATCTACCGAGCACAGTTATAGTTTCAGTATGTCATTTATAACATCAAATAAGCCTCTATCATTATAATATAATTTCTAATGCCTTGTTTATACTGACAAAAGTTTACAATTAGAAAGAAAATGACCTCTATGACCTGAACATCGCACATCAAGCCCGACCCTAAGGTCGAGTCCATCAGAATCGATACTGCAGCATAATCGATAGTATATCGATATTGGAATATAATCGATAGTCGGACAGTGAGAAATGCTACCGTCAGGATGAAGGTAACAACATAATTAGCTCAAACGCTTATGAAAGCAAATAGGTGAGCTTATACCTTATTATCATAGGGTGGACATAATTTGGGAATCATATTAGGATATTTTTTATAAAATTTTATATTCATTAATTATTATATGACGTTACAGAAATAAAGACATCAGAAACATTTTGGATTCTACTTATTATAGTGCAAGATGAACTGTGCAGGGAGAGGAGAGAACCGTTTTAAACATTTGGTCGGTGGTGTTACAGAGATAGAATCATAAAGGTGACTAAAATACATACTTAGTATATATATCGTAGGTATTTACCTACGGTATTTAAATACCGTAGGTATTTACGGTATTTAAATACCTATACCTTAAATACCGTACCTCTTATATTAGACTTATCAAATTCAAGCAAATTCACTGAAGCGTTTTAGTGGTTAGATCTGAAAGCGTCAAAATCATAGCCCCAATATGTATCCCAGGGGTTTTTGCCAATACTCGCCAAGGTTGACTGGCGGGTTGTCGAGCTTAGTTCAATGGTTTTTACGCAGAGGACGCTGCTGCCCGGGCTCTGGATCTGACAACCGTCAGCCAGCTCTCGCGGCAACCACAGTTAGGGTTATATAAATATTTTCTCCAAATTATCCCCCAAAACTCCCTCCACATGGTCACCTCACCAAAACCGCTTGAATAAACATCGTTAACAGTGATAGATAGGGGTGCTTATGAAAATAAACCAAAAGATAACCGACTAACGAGTCGACCCAACCAGAATCTACCTTTATTCGACCGTTCATGGTAGTACCGCGTACATTGACGGTTTTATCACGGTAATAATATCAATTTATGCCCGCGGTTTCACCCGCGTTGTTATCGTTCCCGTAGGAATACCGAAAAAATGTACCGCATGTGTTATTCCAGAGTCCGAGCTACTTACATACCAAATTTCAGCCTGATCGGTTCAGTAGTTTTGACGTGAAAGAGTAACAAACATCCATCCATCCATCCTTACAAACTTTCGCATTTATAATATTAGTAGAATTAGTAAGATTTTTTTTTTCTTTTATAGACCCACACGAACGTATAGCCAGTGTCAAGTTAATATGGTTAATTAGTCAATTCAGTCAGGGCAAGCCCAGTCAAGTCACAGCTTTAGTAAAGTAGTGGTTTACAAGAAGCTGCCGAAATTTTGGCGGGAACACGAAAAATCACATTTCAACTCTCGCATCACTTGCCAATAGACTTATGTATCTTCGAAAACACTCAACACGTAATATTCCACCATTATTACACGTTAAACACTCGAAAATGCACCGATAATTGATAAAGATACGGGAGCCAAACTGTATTCTTCGGTCTCCCGCCAAAACTCCGAATTAGTAAGATAAGACACCCAGACACAGATCAAACAGGCATGCTCATGCGCTTGGGACATATAACCCAGCAGTGGTTAACATACAAACAATATTATCATAAATACAGATGATAGAGTATGATAAGGTAGTGAGAAAGGAAGATGCCCCGCTGTGACGTAATAATTCTAACTTTATCCTTTTCATATCAATTGAAAATATATTATGTTTGTCTCTTTTTCACGTTGATAAACCGTTTAGCGGCCGTGATTGCATATAGGTTAAGATATTTTAGATATGGCATGAAAAAAAAACAATAAAAATGAAATAAATAGACTGCGTAGGTGGCACAGTGGACTCAAGCTCGACTGCCGATCTTGAGGTCCCAAGTTCGAGCTCCAGGTAAGTCAATCTGTTATTAGATTTTTCTATTAGGAATTACTTCAATGACAGGCTGGAAACTGTGTCCGGTAGATGGCAATAGGCTCGCCCCCTATTTCATGGGACCCATAATATTCTGACGAAATGTGAGCGCACCTTCTTGGGAATGAGTCCTTAGTTACAACCTATGCCTACCCTTTAGAGATAAAGGCGTGATTGTATGTTTATGTTATGTTATCAAAATAAAAAAGGAATTCTTTTTTTAATCCCAGCCCGCCTAGCATGGCACGGGGATAACCAGTTTTCCCCGTCTTATCTCTCTTTCGCGTCCAAAAAATTCGTATCTGCTGTCTCGTTCTATCCCCCTGGGACTTCGTTTTCCCTGCTCACTGTGCTACCGGGGCAGGAACCATGTTTCTTTTGCATTTTGGAAAAAAATCATAACAATTGTTTTGGTCGATGGACTAACAAACTACTCAAAAAATTTCACAACAAATTCATGTTACACAGGTTTCTGTGGTCTATTTTAATTTTTTTTTTTAATCCGAGTTAACTATTTTTATGCCAGTTCTAAACTGTACTAAAGTCTAAATCTGTTATGATCATCGAACGTTTGCGTGTGAAGTACCAAGCGTTATGAATTAATTACTTATCACGGTACTAACGAACGATTACCTTCGATTAAACGCCTTTATTGTACTACACTTTATTGTACTACACTTTATTGTACTACACTTTATTGTACTACACTTTATTGTACTACACTTTATTGTACTACACTTTATTGTACTACACTTTTGATCATTAATAACATTGAAGATGATAGTTTAAGCGTTGACTGGAATAGTTTTAAAACTTGTACTCGCTTTGACTTGACTAAAAACATGAAAATTCTATTTATTACAAATTACCACGCGGGATGTGGGTAAGCGAAGTAAAGTTGAAAAGAAAAGATGTCACTTTTCTAACCTTTTTGCTTGTTGCTAAAATAAAATTGTGCGGCGGCGAATGAATAATTAAAAAACGAAACAAATTCTAATTCTCATACTTATTTAAGTACATATCATTATTCATAAGTTACTTAATAGTAAAAATAAACCCTATTACCTAATAATAATCACAGGTCATCTGTATGTTTAGATCTGCCTTAGTTTAATAACTATTAGTAGTTAGTATTGCTGCTCGATTGATGGTGTTTGTGTAAACAACATTAGTTACGCAGACGACATGGTCCTGCTGAGCCCATAATCTATCGGAGCCTTGCGAAGACTCATTTTGATCTGCAAGCGTTATGCGGTGACTCATGGGCTCAAATATAATGCCATAAAAAGTGAGCTGATGGTATTTAAAGCTGGCTCAAAAAGCTACGAGACTATACCACCAGTAGTACTGGATGGCAGCGTCCTCAAGAGAGTCTCGCAATTTAAGTATTTCGGTCACTGGATCACCGAGACGCTTGTAGACAATGTTGACATGGAGAGGGAGCGCAGGGCGTTGTCCATACGTGCCAATATGCTGGCCCGGAGGTTCGCAAGGTGCACTGAGCAGGTCAAGATCACATTATTCAGATCGTACTGTCAGTCATTTTACACCTGTGGCCTTTGGGTCAAGCACACAAAAAAGGACTTCGACACTCTGCGCGTGCAATATAATAACGCCTTTAGAGCTCTGATGCGTCTGCCGCGCTACTGCAGCGCATCGGGGATGTTTGTGAACGCCCAGTTGGACGGTTTCACTACAATCCTATGCAAGCGAGTGGCATCCCTGATGCGGCGTGTGCGAGGCAGCTCTAACACCTTTGTACAGTTGTATGCTATGTGTGCTAAGGACAAAGTCTGCAATAAATGAATTTAATTTAATTAATTAGTATTAGTAGTTAGTAACTACTAACTACTTAGGTGTTTTAGATAATATTAAGTAAGTATAATATTACTATACTTTCATAATACATAATATTATTGTACTTATTATTATGTATTTAATAAAAACTTATTGTTTTTATTTTAGATACATACTATTTGATTTGTTTTTAATTTGTTCCCTTAGATAAAGTAAATAAACATAAATAATATTCGAGATTAAATAACTACAAGTGAAATTGTGTGCCCGAGTCCTAAGATGGTAAAACCAAGATGGCGTCTGCGATAATCGCGCGAAACGACTCAATTTATTAAAATTAAATTATATTATGCGATGTGGCTGGATTACATTACTGTATTGTAAAAGGGTTTATTGCAATAATTCACACTGATATGCTTATTATCTAATAATAAAAACATTTATATTTCGTAGAAAAGCCTTTTTAATGTCAACATTGAATGAAAAATGTTGTGACGTCATTAGCCATTACGATATCCCACTGCTGCTGATGTTTTAAATACGAATGTTTGCATGTTTGAATGTTTGTTATCTCTTCATGCCTAAACTGAACCGATTGGGCTGAAATTACACACAGTTTATAAAGAAGACCCGCGGTTTCACCCGCTTAGTTTTCGTTTCCGTGGGAATATCAGTAAAAAGACCCAATGTGTCATTCCAAGATCTAAGCCATCTTCTCTCATACCAAAACCATTATCTACATACCAAACGGTTGAGTAGTTTGAGCGTGAAGGGAACATATAACTTACACACAAAAAAAGAGCACTAGATGGCGCTGGGAGTAGAGTTACAACTAGCTAGCGTTTTTTACCTGTTACATAGGTAGCTTTATTACATTGTACTGAGATTTATATTTATTATAATATTAGGATATTGTCAATATCAATAAATGTTATAAATCAACGTCTAATCTTACCAATATTATAAATCTCAAATATCAGTGTAATTAGTAAAGTAATTAGTAGAAAAGTTACGTTAAAGTTGTAACAGGTGAATAAAACGCTTGTGAGTTCTTACTCGATTCCAGCGCCATCTAGCGCGGTTTTGGTTAGATTGATGGATGTATTGCGGTTTTCACGCTAAAACTACTGAACCGATTGAGCTGAAAATTGCTATGTAGATAGCTTAGAGCCTGGAAATAACACATAGGGGTTTTTATCCCAATATCTCTACGGGAACAAAGACTACGCGGGTGAAACCGCGGGCCACAGCTAGTACCTAAATTATAATTTCTCACAGTGGCTTATTAAAAAGGTATTAAATATTACTAATTTAGAAAAGTTCCCAGACTTCTATGAACATAAAAATTATCATTTTGAAATAAAAACTTTATAATGTCCAAGCAAACCCCGGTGATACCATAGTGAATCAAGCCATTAAATGGTAGCTTACTCCTTCCAGCTTTGATAGCACAACATGGGATGAGTTACTTCTCAGACAATTTTTCGCCAAAAACAGAAATAGGTAACTTGAAGGGTTAGATAGAGGTTGGTACAATAAAAACGCATTAGCGAATAATGGCGTGTTATATGATTGAAGTGTGCGAAAAAAATAATTCGGCATTTAACATTAGGTGGGTAACACTGGAAGTTTTAGAATCGGGACAGTTAGAATAGCAGCCGATGAAAATGTTATGTAAATTTTGAATTAGGAACTCTTTGGGAATCTGTAATGTAGTAAAAATGGATAATTTTCTCGACGCTCGACAGATACTTTTTTGTAAAAACAAATGACATATATGAATTAAATAAATACACATTATGAATTCCCAAAGAGTACCTAATTCGAAATTTAAATACATTTTTCATCGGCTGCTTTTCTTACTGGCCTATTCTAAAAACTTTCAGTGTGGTATATGATGCCATATTATTGTATTTGACGTTAAATGCCATATGCATGGAGCTTCTACACACACATGCATCCGCCACCACCTCATCCTCAGTTTTTGGAAGTGTACTGCTGGACTCTGGACATAGGCCTCCCCTATTACGAGCGGTTTAACCAATACTACGCAAGAAGTTTATATACAACATTGGAGATCAACGACACTTTGAAGCAAGAAAATGTGGCATATACATATCGCACACTTTAAGGATACTCTTTAAATTGTGTTCTCTATGGGTCCCAGAATCGTATCTTCCCAACGGGGGGCCATTGTACGACAGATAAATGAACCTCCTTGCTATGTTCAACTTTTTTTTATAAATGTTTAATATTATAATTTGATATTTTAAAAAGGATAAAGATATTAAAAGTCACGCTTTCCAAGTGTTTATTTAGCGCTTTCTTGAACGCTGTTGATATATTAAGTTGTTGGGAACGGATTAAAAAGAAAATAAGTTTTAACGTTCAACTTTTATTGGTTGAATGTGATTAGTTTTTGAGGTCGATGGTCGCGGTGGCGGGAATTTTGACAGGTGATTTGTGTGCCGTGTGACGTCATAATTTATTGTTAGAGTAAACATTTTCACGGTCATAAATATTTGATACTTGATACTGGCAAATTACTAACATGGACTCAGGACTCAGGAAAAACGTTACGAGTATTTATATATAGCTAATCATCATTATCTCAGGCGTTTGACGTCCACTACTAGGTATAGTCTTCCTCCATAGATTCTTTTCTAGTCCGGTTGTAAGCAGCTTGCATCCAGCGTGTTCCTGCAGTCTTAACTTCCACTTAATTATTTAAGTATTAAGTAATTCTGTTCTGGCGCTTCGCCGGCCGCAGCCGCTGCTACTCTAACAACGTACAGAGATTTTTAATACGTATGTATAATACTTACATTTACGAAGAATAGGTTACACCAAATTACGCCGAAAATAAATATTAAAACAGCCTTTTTTTTTTCAGTCGTGACGCACACATAAAGCAAACATTTGCGAACCTAATGAAGAATGACCACAAAGTATCGAGTCATGGTCTCAACCTCGTTGGTCCGATAAGATCTAGGCCCGATGATTGACGACACATATCGCCCGGTAATGATTGCTAATGATTATAATGATTCTGTGTTTGTTTGTTTGCCTTGAGAATTAGGGTTCTGCAGTATTATTCGTAGTTAATTGAATTCTGATTGAGAGTTAAAGCACTATTAATTATTATGTAATTTGGGATCTGTCCTCTTCAGAGCAGTGTAATTATTGGTCCAAACAGATTTCATCAATATTGACAATGTTCTTATGTGGATGTGGTTATGGTTGTGGTTGTGGTCTGAGTTATGTGGTCAACTCATAGCCTATTTTTAGAGCTAAAGATATTCTAAAACTGTTTTGCCTTGTTTTATGTGCAAACATTACTGTGGTCCGGTCTGAAGGGCAATGTTACCAGCGAAATTACTGGGCGTGATGAATTTCATCAACTAATATATCAGGGTGACAGGCGCAGTGCAGTGCCGCGCAGAATTTTGAATTTTAAAACACTGGGTGGCACTGTGTCTGATATGGGCAATCATGATTATGCTTACCATCAGACACCTGATATGCTCGTCCTGTCACTCACTATCATAAAAAAAATACGAATATACTGAACTCTCAACCAACATTTGCTGAACGCACTTACCACAATAGATTGGTCGAAATGAGTCAGCATTTCCGATTCTTCTCCAATCGTTATTGACGCTAATGATTAATCATCTTTAATTGTGCCATGACGGTAGCACTGGTTACTGGTTGATTAACTATTGTTTAAATATCAACTGTCGAGTGTCGAGTTTTCGGACTTTAACGAACCGTTTAAAAAGTGGAAGTGTTTTATTAATTTTAATCAGGATTAATTTTAACCGCTGCCAACCATCCGCCGCCCATTGTCGACCAATAATTTGAATTATTTGAAAATTATTAGAAAAGGTCGACAACAATGTCAACCTTAGACTTTCAAGGAGAAATACGACGAAACTAAAAAACTCAAATAAAATGACCATAATAGTATATAACAAGATTCCAAAAAACATAAGGGAGCTCCCATACAAGTATTTAAATCTAAACTGCATAAGTGGCTAAACGATAATTGTTTTTATGACTTAAATGAATCTAACATGATAAACAGCGCTGTGCACGGTTAGCCGAGCGCAGCACATGCTGAGCACAAGCCGATTGCCACAACCACTGTCTAAATATATGTTCTAGCAGATTGTAATAACGTGTTTGTAATATTTGTAAGGTTGGGTAATAAACGCATTATTCTTTCTTCTTCTGTCTCTCTTCACTTTTGGTCACGTGTTGCAACTGACCTCGGTGGCGCAAGCTGCACCGCCGATCTTGAGGTCCAGAATTTGATCCTCAGGTCAAGCAGAGTGTTAAATTTTGGAATTTTCCATTAGAAATGATCTTAATAACTGTCTGGAGTCCGGATATTAATTATTTAGCTACTTAAGTACCTATTCGCATTTTACAGTAGGGTAATGTACCTAATCCTCGGCAGTTAGAAACCAACGAATAAATCTCACGAAATTACCCAAGTAATTTATCGCACACCAAAATTACTCCTAATTTTAAGCACAGAAGCCTTAAAATCTGCAATTAAACAAAATTCATTCGCATATAAAATGATAAAAATCGAGATAACCGTATTATTATCATAACGTCAACTTTATCTTAGAAAGGAACATTTTTAATTTTAACAAAGTATATTTAATATGTAGTTAAAAACCTAACAACGAAATTCATGTCCTCAGCATATTATTCCCTAATGCAACTTTCTCCATGATAATGATTGCGCATATCTTAAGTATTTATCAAAATTGGTTAAGTAGTTTAGGCGCTAATATGGCCGAAAGACCCTAACAGAAACGACCAGCGGCTAGAAAGTTTCGAGATGTGGGTAGAATTCTGAAAATATCGTGGACGGATTATAGTATCCAATGAAATGGTATTGCAGAGACTTGGCAAAAAAGTAGAGGTGCTAACCACCGTTAAGACGAGAAAATTGCAATATTTTGGGCACATTACAAGCACGAAACACGGAACTTATTGTTCAAAATAACACTAGGTCCTTGTTTCATGATCGCACGATAAGAAGGAGAAGTGGCCGAAAGGTGGATTCATATGGTGGTACCCTAGTAACGTAAGCTCCAGGAGAGTCGCTTGAGATGGTATGGCCATGTCTTGCGTAGACCAGCCAAGTATGTGGGGAACAGGTGCCTAGACCTCATATTCACAGTAGCAAGACCTCACGGTATGCCAAAGAGACGCTGGCTTGACGTAGTAAGGGATGACATGAGTGCCAATGAACTCTCCATGCACAAGACCGAGCGAAGTGGAGGAGAAATAGCCGGAAAGCAGACCCTGGCTATAGCCGGGACAATTGCTAGGGAGAAGAAGGAGTAACTCGTAATGAGGAGTAAGGCGTAAGGCGGTAATGAGAAAGTGTCACCGAGCTCAAACTCAACTCAAAACTCAAAACAGCTTTATTCAAATAGGTCATAATCTGACACTTTTGTACGTCAATGAAGATAAACAGTACTGAGTCTACCGTGCGTTCGGAAAGATACCTCTACAAGAAGAACGCACAAGAAACTTGTAGGGCTTAATTTTTACAACAGATAGTTTCACAATATTTGGTTTGCTTACATTCGTTTTCTTTGAAGGTGCCGCGAGGCGGCTATGCAGAAGTTTCCAAGCATCTTTGTCCTCTATGGTTGACTTTATAATAAGCCTTCTTTAGCTCTCAGAGAAACTAAGCTCTGCAGCTTACGCGGTTTATAAAATTAGGCAACTAACAGATATAGCCACGGCGAGATTAGTGTACTTTGCATATTTCCATAGCTTGATGTCTTATGGGATTCTGTTGTGGGGGTCAGCCGCAGATATAGAAACTATCTTTATACTTCAAAAACGTGCGATTCGTGCCATCTATGAGATGCGTCCACGCGAATCCCTGAGGGAATTATTTAAAGAAATAAACATACTGACCCTACCATCCTTATACATGTATGAGAACATCATGTATGTGCGTAAATATTTACATAAATTTAAATTAAATAGTGACCTCCATAATTTTAATACTAGGAATAAAGACAAAATAGCTGTACCTAGCTTTAGATTATCTAAAACAAATAAAAAGACATTCTTAGGAAATAGTGTACGTTTCTATAATAAAATCCCAAAAGAGATAACTGGGCTTTCAGAGGGTAAATTCAAAACCTATATAAAATCTACTTTACGAAAGGCTTATTATAAAGTCAACCAGTACATAGAGGACAAACTATTAAGATGCCTGGAAACTTCTGCATAGCCGCCTCGCGGCACCTTCAAAGAAAACGAATGTACCAAACCAAATATTGTGAAACTATCTGTTGAAAAAATTAAGCCCTACAAGTTTCTTGTGTGTTCTTCTTGTAGAGGTATCTTTCCGAACGCACGGTAGACTCAGTACTGTTTATCTTCATTGACGTGCAAAAGTGTCAGATTATGACCTATTTGAATAAATCTGTTTGAGTTTGAGTTTGAGTTTGTGTCAGAAAGGAATATTAAAAATAAATAGAGATGTAAGTAGGTACATATCTACATACATGTTCTTCCAAACTGTTGAATGATCTCCCTGCTGCGGTTTTCATAATTCATGCAGGCTTTTCATAAGGAGAGTGAATAAAGTGTTAGTCGGGTCGACAACATACTGGCAATACCCCGCGTGTAGCAGGTATCCATAGGCGGCGGTAACCGCGAGCTATCAGGCACCGTCTGCTTGTGCCACCTCTGGCATAAAAAACAAAAATGATCTATCCTTTTCAGTTTGTCGTAGTCAGGTAAAAAACTTAAGGATTGATTGTGCTACCAACCATCAGGAGTTTCATAAAATGTCTAGTCATTAAGTAACTATTGATCATAGATTTAGGCTACCATTTTAAAATTGTTTTGTTTGAACCGTCTAATGGAAGCTGACAATGATTTTCATAAATTGTATCATTCATCATTAACATCATAAAATAATAAAACAAGCATAGTTATGTTAGGATTTTGTATTTTTTAAGGATAATAATAAACATGGTTACTAGATAGAATTACAGTTAGAATTTAAAATCCTCTTATATTAATAATAATAATAATATGGGACAACTTCCACACACGGTCATCAGGGGGGCTATTGGCGTTCTTGGTGACTATCACTTTAGTGACTATTAACTTGATTTGACATTAACTACAAATGTCAAAGTCCGGTTACTAACCAAAGACATTATGATAAACTTACTAAGTAGACTGTGCACTGTGTCGGTGCCGAGTGAGAACCACTCGCAGTGTCTATCTTTTTCCTCTTCTCTCCTCCAAATTTGACAGTAAAGTCTTGTTAGAAAGGTAAAACGTCTTTGTAACTAACTCAAACCACCAGACCAGATGACTGATATACATACTTATAATATAATGCTTATAACACCCAGACACAGATCAAACAGACATGTTCATGCACACAAATGTTTGACCTGGCCGGAGATCGAACTCGGGGCCTGCAGCACAGAAAGCAGAGTTACTACTGGCTGAGCTGAGGCTGTCAACATATTGTTACTCTGCCACATCATTTTAAGCAATTTTCACCATGATCTATCATCTATTTAATTAAATATTATCAATTTAATCAGCTATTTAATTTAAAAACTAATTAATTTTAAGACTTTTTAATTTAAAGACTGCCTCGGTGGCGTAGAGGGCGCATGCTCGACTGCCAATCAAGAGGTCCCGGGTTCGATCCCCAGGTCAGGCAAAGTGTTAACTATTGGATTTTTTCATTAGGAATTATCTCAATAACTTCCTAG
Organism: Hemistola chrysoprasaria; assembly: GCA_947063395.1. Classification (NCBI taxonomy): domain Eukaryota; kingdom Metazoa; phylum Arthropoda; class Insecta; order Lepidoptera; family Geometridae; genus Hemistola; species Hemistola chrysoprasaria. The sequence goes on from OX346730.1 coordinate 9,712,280, forward strand.
AGTCTGGAACTGTGCCCGGTAGATGGCAATAGGCTCGCCCCCTATTACATGGGACCAATAACATACTGGCGAAATGTGGGTGTATCTACTATGGGACCTGAGTCCTGGGTACACCTCTGCCTACCCCTTCGGGAAAAGGCGTGAATGTATATGTTTTAATTTAAAAAAATAGTTAAAATACTCCTAAGTAAATACCATGACCCTAAAGAACACTATCTTTTATACCTATGCATAAAGTGAGTGACTTTGTATGAAAGCTCATAAGATACTAACTGATGTTCAGTAACCCTGTAAATATAGGTAGGTATTAAATTTACTCTATTGTAAGCGGCCTCAAATAATAATCACTATATATATGTTATAAAATCCTTAATGACTGACATGCAACGCAGAGCCCAAACCACTGATGTTAGAGACTTGAAACTTGAAATATAAGTTGTTTTCGTTGTCTGGACGTGTGCTAAAAAAGGATTATTGAAAATTCACGTTCTAAGAGGTCCTAAAAGGGCGTCAAAGTTTTGGTATAAAACTCCCATATTTCAATATTGCGAGCGGGCAAAGCCGCTATTCTTACACTAGTATATAATATAATAAAAACTCGTACATGTATAATAATAATGTAATTTATTTATATACACGCAAGTACGAAAAAAATAATAATTAGAATTCGAAGCGAACAAAAACTGAAGAATCACCACGACCATAAGCAAATAAGATACATTATGACTAATTAACATATCTGTCATGTTGTCCGTCTGTATGTCAGGTGCGTATGACAGCTCTGTTAGTTCTTTATTAATCTGCGAGGTAATTGAATGCTCAGAGAGGCGTCCCCCGCGGTGATGGCTCATTTATGGACGAGCATTGGTACGTTCACCCTACATTGTTTTTAAAGAAACTTAATGTTGTTTCGTAATTTTTTTAGAGAATATTTTCAAAAAATTGTTCTTATTTCTTAGCTGCGGGGCCCACCCGCTGAAATGTGCGCTCTGTATATGTAATTTAAGTTACTCTAGGGTAGGTATTATCCTCAGATGTATCAGTCTCAGTCTTCTCTGGCGCTCTGACCACATTCTAATCTTACTAATCCCATCCTACTATCTAAAAATATTATAAATCTCAAATTGAGGTACAATGTAAAAAAGTTAAGTTTGTAACAGGTAATAAAAACGCCGTGTAGTTCCCGCCTATATAATAGGGCCACCCTTTTATCATCTGGTGGGAGCCGTGAGACCCGGCAGAGGGACATATTCGGAGAGTGTGCAGCAGCGCTCTCCAACACCAAGTATTCCAACTACTGCGATCACCAAGCCGCACAACAAGCGTGCTGATTACGGCAAAATTCCACATATGAATTGTTTATGCGATTCTATATGAGGGAGGCTTATGTTCAGCAGTGAATGTCTTCCGGCTGATGATGATGAAACAAAACGCTAGCGTGTTCTAGCTCCACTCCAGCGACATCTAGATAGCACATAAAAAAACAGCGCGAGTTGTTATTTTGTGTGTTTATTTGTTCCGTTTTCACGATAATACTACATAACCAATTGGGCTGAAATTCGGTATGTACATAACTTAGACCTTGAAATAACACATAGGGTACTTTTCAGCCCGATATTCCCACGGGAACGAAGAATACGCGGTGAAACTGCGGGCACAACTATTGTTAATAATATGTATGCTCTGACTAGATGAAGCCCTACAACAGCTCCAAAAATTCGGTTTCACCTGGGTAGTTTTCATTCCAGATTCTAAACTATCTACATATCGAATTTCAGCCCAAAAGGTTTAGCAGTTTTAGCGTGAAGGAGTAACAAACATCCATCCATCCATCTTCATGGATTTTCACACCTCCTTTATCTAAGCTTTCACATTTATAATATTAGTTGGAAGTACGTAAGTGAGCTTTCAGACGAGCGACGCCAAAGTGTATATTCTACTGTTCGTTTTCATACAAATTAGCGCCCGACCACAGCGCCGCGTTGACGTTGATGTTACGCCGGCGTTCGTCTGAAAGCTAGCCGACGTTCACCTGAAAGCTCGCTCAGATTAGTAGGCTTCTTTGTCGTTTAATCCCACAGGTTCGGCCCTAAGAAGGATGATATCTGTGCTATTTAGACCTTATAAAATAGGTTACCTACTTTCCAACGAATGAAAACATAAAACACAGCTAGCATATTATAACCCAAACACAAAATAATAACGCAATAAATAATTGTTAATTAAAAAACGTCGTGTTAATGATCCATTAAGATGAGACAGATTTTAATGACCGTCTTAATGAGGGCATCAAGATGTGCCTAAACGTTGAATGTGTCATTTGGGTCTTTAAAGTTTTTGAGTATGGCAATTAAGTTTTACTTTTGATTATCTTAATGTTGACAGCCGTCAAAAATAAGGTAAGTAAGTACCTACCTTAGTTCTCTTTGGCAAGGAACGCAGTTTTCGGAGTGTTTAATTCCGACGTAAAAGCTCTGTTATAACTATGAGGTCTCAAAACTTATATAAAATCTACTTTATTACAAGTTTCTTGTGCGTACTTCTAGTAGAGGTAGGTATCTTTCTGAACGCACGGAAAGTTTACTTATTAGCTTCCTCAAAAGAGTGTTCTTGACTAACTGTGGGGTTCGTCTAGCATCTAGACGAACGCTACGCTAGCGTCTAGCGTCGACGCTAGCGTCTCAGCGCCTGAGCATCGGCGACGAGGTAGGCCCAGAAGGAGACGAGGACTGAGTAAATTCAACATCAATTGGCAAGATCTAGCTCAAAAACGTGTTGAGTGGAAAGATTGCGTGTTGGCCTTTGCCCGGCACATTCCACTTTGAACAGTAAGGGCTATAAACAGGGTTTCTATTAGACAAAGTTTGATAACGTTTTGGCAAAGTTAAATAACTAAGTTAAATAACTTTTTTGTAGTGGTAGGCCTCTTTTGCAGGGGGCCGTCTGGGAAAGTACCACACCTTTGCCAGTTATTCATCCGCCAAGCAGTAATGTGAAGTAAAGATTCAACAACTCATATCTCAGGTTGACAGGCGCAGTGCAGTGCCGCGCAGAATTTTGAATTAAAACACTGGGTGACACTGTGTCTGATATGGGCAATCATGATGCTTACCATCAGGCACCTGATTTGCTCGTCTTATCACTCACTATCATAAAAAAAAAAACTAAAAAATATTGATTGATTGATTGATTTATTAGTTCTGTGTATTAGTTCTGTATTAGTATATTGTAATTAACTTCTTCTGAGTTGGACCAGCTAATTTTAAAATTACCTAAAGCTTATCCGACCCCCCTATTTCTGTCTATAATAATATTACGCGTTGCAAGTTAATGTTAAAAAGTTATTATTAGAGTTACCCATGATAACATTTGCTTAGATGGTACCACGTCTAATATTAATCTACTTAACCCAGAGATATGTTTCGGGCAACTCTCAATAAAACTTAAGAAATGATTTTGCTGTATGTATAATTTCTAGATGATTGGTGACCGGGCTATTCCTAGAGACTCCAGCACCTGCCACTTTCGTCTCCTAGGGAAATTTTACGGCAGGCGATGACTCGCCGCTCACTAAAGGGACCCCCATAAAGGCCGCCCTCCACAAGGGAATAAAGTCGACGAGAGGAGCAACGTTGGTGTAAGGGGCAATGACGGCTAAGGGTAGGAGAGGTGTCTCTGGACTTTAAACGGCATTCACTTGCGTTACTCGGAAGTCGCATCACACTCGCCCACTCACTACATATGCTCCACATTCTCCCTCGAGCACGTGGCTCTCGTGACTCCACTCTGGCCGGTCTGTGAAGGCAAGCCAGAGGTGGGAGACTATTCCTCGTCAGTGTTCACTCCGACCGGCCGATAAACACAATCGACGAACAGAGCCCTCCCCCGGGAGCATTTGGGTCCGTGAAGTCGCTACTCCCCGCAACATCTCATCATAATCTGCCCTGCGGCCTTATAGCGGGAATTATTATTATTAATATACCTTGTACCCGTACCACAGAATAAATAATAGTACTAACGTACCCGTATACGTAACGTAACGTACGCTTTTTTTTAATTCTTGTTTCTGATTGATGTTATTATTTTATGGATTTATTTTTTATTGTAACTTTATTTTTTTAATTTTATGCTTTACTAAGTAGGTTTTAGTGCTTTTTTTTAATATCCAACAGAATTGTACTGATTGTTATTGAATAATTATATGAAAAATGAATGAATGAACCCGTACTATGTTCATAACATGCTTTTTTCGACGGTACGAGTAAACTTCTTATTGACCTATAATCACAGTGAACCTAATGGAACCGATCTTTAATGATTCACTCAGATGGTGTAATTAATGAAGACGTTTGAGATCTGATCGTCGGATGCCGATTGTATGTTTTGTTGCGCCTGCGCACCGTCGATAAATACTTGACGGCGTGGCGCGTTTGGGTAGATTTTTGAGTATAGCATCTAATAAAATTGGCTTATTACACAAATCCCCCGAGATGACCTCCTGCTCGGGGGATTTATGGACTTGCTTTATACATCCCGGGTAGGGATTTTTTTTTGTTGTACTTTTGGGTTTTGTTTATAAATAATATTCAAAAAATGCTTGTTAGATAATCAGTTTTTATTTATTTGTTATAATTTCTTTCAATAACTTTTATCAGTATTTATAAAGCGTGGTACAAAAAGAAGAAGTAGTACTAAAAGGGGCACTCTCTTCTAAGTATTATTACACCTCTTTCTATTTTATCTTCGGGTGTACATTTATTTTTCCGTTTTTGACTGCCTTTTAGGTCCAGTTGTTTCATGGAATCATATTGTCAATAGATAGAAAGATGAACTCTTTATTAAATAAAATATATAATAATAAAATTTAAAAAACTTAAAACTTAAAAGTAACAATAGGTATATATCTAGAGTAACGATTGGCGGTCTTATCGCTAAAATCTCTTCCAAAAAACAATAGTAGCCTGGAGTCTGCATTTGTGCCCGATCGATAGCAATAGGCTCGCCTTCTATTACATCTTAATTAAGTTTTAGCGTACCTATTACCTACTTTGTGGACTCTTTCTAACTTAATTCGGACAAAAGGCTTTGTGTGTGTTCACACACATACACACAGACGAAAAACTGGTTTAATTAAAGTACATTCCAAAACCGCGCCTTACAAAATCCACCCAATATAATAAAACGTGTGTTTATTTATACAAAATGAAGATAAGTCGAATGTATAGGTGGTGTTCGAGCATTCCTCCACCAATTAGTTTATTGGGAGACATTTGTCCTTCCCAGAATAGAGATAAGATCGTAAGGTGTCGGGCACACTGTCGCACGGTCTTTACTTCGTTCGGTCATTCGTTCTTATGTTCTTTTTTAGTTATGATTATCTACGACTTATTGAGTTGTTTTATTTCTTTTTTAGGTTGAAACATAAGCACGCGATTTTCGCTCAGATCAGCAGTCAAGCTTGCGCCCATTGCGCCACCGAGGCGAGAGTTATTTTAGCAGATTTGAATAGAGACGGGCCATATAATGGCTCGCGGTTCCCGCCGCCTATGGACACTGGATACCTACAACAACAGGGGTATTGCCAGTATGTTGCCGACCCCACCAACACTCTATTCACTATCCTTGTGAAGAGCCCCATGTTGTAGCTCAACGGGAAGACCGCAGCAGGTGATCATTCCACAGTTTGCACGTATACGGCAGAAAAGAACATAGTTTTATATATTTTTATGTGAGAATAACTAAATGCTTTTATGCACGAAACAAAACTTTGAATATAATATGAAGCTTGTATACTAAGTTGTGAGTATTTTACAATAAAATGATAAATGGAATAAAATAAATTAATAAAACTTAATTTAAAATTTTTTACATGTAGCAAACGGTTATTTATTGTATACCAACCATTATTAATTTATTTATAAAACTGTTTATGTAAAATTATCTGGAATCCAGTGATTATAAAGATCATAAACATATCATCGAATTATACCCAGCTAGGTAGTTAAGTACCAAACATCCGCAAACTAAGCTCAAACTTGTTTAATATCCTATAAAAACTTTAAGAATATTATATAAGTATACTTCTTTATAATTACAAGGTGATTAACATTAATTTTATTGACATAATCATCAATTTATTATCTAATTGACTTTATAATGCGATTATTGAGTAATTTGAATTTAAAAGTTAATCGGTTTGTATCATTCATCACTATTGGCCGTGATAAATTGTATTAACATGTTATCGAACATAATAATTATAGATTACTAGCTGCGCCCTGCGGACTGTCTCGGTGGCGTAGAGGGCGCATGCTCAAATTTTCTTTCCATACATAATGACTGATCGGGCAGTCGATTTTCACAATTATTTTTAACAGAACGGGCTACCCCAATTACACTGCTCGAGTCAATTAATATGGGTTATGTGGACAACATATTTGTCAGAGTTTCAGATCCCCAAGATTCTTACGGTTTGCCGTGGAGTTACCGGCTTTAGAATAGTGCTCTACCCCTACCCGTGGTTGCCGTAAGAGCCGGCTAAGGGTTAACAGATCCAGAGGACGGGCAGCAGCGTCCTCTGCAAAAAACCATCGAACTGCGCTCGAAACCCTCGACAACCCGCACAACAAGCGTGTCGAGTATTGGCAAAACCCCCCTTTATGGGGGAGGCCTATGTTCAGTAGTGGATTACTAACAGCTGAAATGAATGAAGATTCCTACAAGGCCTCCGACATGACCTAACGACTGCCCCCTACATAAATATCTTATAGTAAACAGCCGGGACCTTTAAAACATGGAAGCGCTGAGGTGAAAAAGCCACACGGTGAGATCAGATCCAGGCACTCCAGATTCAAAGCCGGGATATTTCCGCTAGGCCACGGACGCTACATTATGATTTTTAGTTTGTTGGATAGATTTCCCTATTCAGTATTACTATATCTTTTTGTACCTTTATAATACTTCGTATGTTAATGTGTTTTTTTGTTTGTTCGACCTTATAATGTTGAAATGATTTATGTACCTACCTATAATATTATGATAATTATGTAACCTAATATATTTTATGCATAAATATATTATTATAATATAGGTAGATACTTAGGTATAAGTAGATAACTTATTGCGTTTCAAGCTTAAAACGTAACCTTATTTAAGATTTTTTTTTCTTTTTCTGTTTATCAATACACGGCTCATGTATTTTGTTACTAGTATACTCGTATGTCAAAATTTTTAACGCGAAAAAAGAACGTAAGTTCGAATATATATAAAAAGAATCAAGGATCAGGAGAATAAGAATACTAAATTATTGTCATTATACCATTGAGTTAAAGAAAAGGGGATAGGGTACGTTCTCCCAGCGCTTACTCAACAACTGGCACGTGCAATCGGCTCAGCGTGCAGTTTGCACAGTGCAACAACGATAGAAAGACGTACCTACCGAGACAACAATATTAGTCGCTAATACAACCCCACTTTACTGACGTACGTGGACCTAATGGGACCTAATTTTAGCTTTCCATTGAGAAGTCAGTACTTCGTCTCTCCTTTACTACTAGTTACTGCTTGCTCGAATTTTAAAATACATATATTTAAAACTGCAAATATTGTGCCAAACTTGTTCATTCGTTTCGTTCCTTTAGTGTGCAACTGACCTAATTCAAATCGACCTGTCGCGTATTGTAATGAATCTTTAAATCTCGTATAAAAAATTCCAATCAAAGTAATACCCAATTATAATAAGAAATAATAAATAATTATTGTAATCATAAGTTCATATCATATTATTATATATATTATTATAATAATAACCATAGTGTATAAGATACAACTTACTAATCTCATAGATCATTGTTATCTTTAAATAAAGAATTTGAAAATAACAAAATAACAAAAACCGGAATAACAAAAACCGGCTTCTAGATTCTAGACCATTCTAGACCTACCTATCTACATAATACCTATAGGCCCACATATAGATAGGAGTTTAAGCCACAGAATAAATAATAGTACTAACTTTTGCTATATTTTTGTTGATATTTTTCATAATGTGATAAATCAGCAATCAGCAGTAATGTGCAAACATTACTGTGTTCCGGTCTGAAGAGCAATGATACCAGCGAAATTACTGGACATGACGAGTTTCAACAACTTATATCTCAGGGTGACAGGCGCAGTGTAATGCCGCGCAAAATTTTGAATTTTAAAGCACTGGGTGGCACTGTGTCTGATATGGGCAATCATGATGCTTACCATCAGGCACCTGATTTGCTCGTCTTGTCACTCACTATTATAAAAAAAAAACAATTTGGATCAAATTCACAATAACAGTATACCTATTTACCAATCACCTCTGAAGTATGACCTACCAAACATAAAAATAATCATTAAAATCTATTCATAATTGGCGAAGTAATCGCGTAACTAACAAAAAAACAACAGTATAACATTTTAATTAAGAACCTTCTATATTCTTATTAACCTCGGTTAAAATTAGGGATGTATTTAATAATAAAACTTAATGTTTTGTTAAACATCTAAATTAGGATTCGGATCAAAAAAGAGCTTGTTAAGGTTCTTGTAGGTAAGGTTCATGGTATATTTATTTTGACAGGGCCGTAAATCGGGCCCTTTTGTGACTTGTTAAGATTAATATCCTGTAAATTATACGGCTCATTTTTAATATAATATAATTATAATAAGCTCAGGCTTTTTGGGATCATCGTGTTTAGAAGGTTTGTGATCGTGAAACGATTTTATGAAATTACTAGCTGTGCCCCGCGGTTTCACCCGCGTAGTCTTCGTTCCCGTGGGAATATCGGGATAAAAAGTACCCTATGTGTTATTTTAGGATCTAAACTATCTATATACCGAATTTCAGCCCAATCGGTTCAGTAGTTTTGGCGTGAAAGAGTAATAAACGTCAATCCGTCATCACAAACTTTCGCATTAATAATATTAGTGGGATTACACATATATTTTAATTAATGAATTAATTATTAATTAATAGTTTATTTCGACCAACAAGGATCATAGATCGGTACACAATATTAATTATTAAATTAATTAAATAATATTAAATTTAATTTATCCAAAACCCTAATCTTCTTTTCTTCTTAAAGCTACCTTGAGTAACTTCTCAAGTAAGTGAAAATTTGACATGGTGAGATTCGATCCAGGGACTCCGGATTTAAAGCCGGCCATACTTGAATTTGTGAAACTATCTGTTGAAAAAATTAAGCCCTACAAGTTTCTAGTGCGTTCTTCTTGTAGAGGTATCTTTCCGAACGCACGGTAGACTCAGTACTGTTTATCTTCATTGACGTGCAAAAGTGTCAGATTATGACCTATTTGAATAAATCTATTTGAGTTTGAGTTTCCGCTGGGCCACAGACGCTACAATACAACAACATAACATAACATACATTCACGCCTTTTTCCCGAAGGGGTAGGCAGAGGTGTACCCAGGACTCAGTCCCATAGTAGATACACCCACATTTCGCCAGTATGTTATTGGTCCCATGTAATAGGGGGCGAGCCTATTGCCATATACCGGGCACAGTTCCAGACTCCAGGCAGTTATTGAGATAATTCCTAATGGAAAAATCCAATATTTAGCACTATGCCTGACCTAGGGATCGAACCCGGGACCTCTTGATTGGCAGTCGAGCATGCGCCCACTACGCCACCGAGGCAGTCAAACCGAGGCTACAATACAAAACATAACCTAATTGTTTTTCCACAGACAGCTGGTAAAAGACCGTATATTATTAATTTAAATAATACGTAGAACCGATGATATCAATCTAAAGAATGGACCGAGGTTCGAATAACTTACATGGGACATTTTTTGTGATGCTTGACAGATTTTAATGATATCTAAACACATGGGTAGACCATCTCTCTTTCAGATTAATTGGGATTTAGTGAGAAGTGTTTTAATTAGTTTTATTGATTTATCGGCATTGAAAATCTTTTTGTATCTGATTTGTAACAAAGATTTTTTTTATTGCATAACTAGTATAAGAACAGCGGCTTTGCCTGCTAGCAATTATAAATTTGGGAGTTTTATACCAAAACTTTGACACCCTTAAGAATGTGAATTTTTTAAAATTTTTTAAAAACGTCCAGACGAAAAATACCTACTGTACAAGTTTCAAGTCTCTAGGATCAGTGGCTTAGGCTCTGCGTTGCATGTCAGTCAGTGAGTCACTTAGGATTTTATAATAAATTATAGTGATAAATGTTTTAAAGACCTTTACAGGTGGACACAAAGTTTTTATGTCTCTCTTAGGTATATCTACTTACTTACAATTAATTTATTTAGGCTTTGCACTTACTACGAATTAAAACGCTGCGATATACAAAATACAATAAAATCGCAAATTTCTTTGCTAAAGGAAACGGACTCGTAATCCAGGGAATCTGGACCCAGTAAACTTTACACTATCTATCTTATTTACAAATTACAAATTATTTTATTGTGATAAAAAATATATACTGCCGAGAAGAGAATGTTATTCGCAATAATATTCCCAAACATAGTATCCATCTTATTATCGACGTTTAATTTATAATTTGATTTAAATAAAGTGAGGTTAAGTACTAAGTTTTTTTTATGGCGACGCACGTTCTAATTTTAGTAGAACATTTGCTTAATTCATCGTCACTTAAAAATATCATATAAGCACATTTGAGAGTCTTATTATTATGCCTATTAAATAAAATCAAAATTATAATGTAAGGTCGAAGTGCCCAGAAACCAACAACTCCTTTCTTTTTGTTCACAGATTTGCGACTTTTATTCGCACCAACTAAAATTCGTTGAATGCGTTGAATTGTCCTTTATTATAAAACTTACAGTAGAAAAAATGAAGCCCTAAATGTTGAGATGATTCTTGAGAGTATCTTTCCAAACTAAAACCTGTATGTGAAACCGAAATACATACATGTTTGCGTTTCTCTTGTCTACTAAGTAGGTCCTTACACAAAACGCTTTAAGTAATATAATCTATGATAAATGATAATACAGATTGGAAAAATCACTAAGTTTCCCTAAAATGGTTCTCATTATACCATCGGCCATCGACAGAACTTCAAAAAACGTTCCATAACTTAGAATTAACTTGAAACAAGAACTAGTGATGCTATCACTTAGCAAATGACGTCATAAATTAAACATGGAGGTTGCAGAAAAAAGTTCGCGTTGCGGCGACATAAATCGATTCTTGTAGCCATCCTCTTTGGTTGTTACCTCGTTGTTTTGGCATAAGCGAACAAATGTCCTGTATGTAACGTTCCGTTTCACGGCTTTTTCTGAGTTCCGAGCGCTTGTCTTTCATCTAAGGGTTGGGTGTAAGCTATAGGCGGTAGCGGTTGTGACCATATAACGCTGGGTCAACGATGGAAATGAGTTTCATCATAAAACGCGACGACACGAGCATCGCATTATTAATTAATGGTCTATTAGTCGCGCGATCACATCTTGCGAATGACAATTAGAACACCTTTCGACGTCATTATGTTTGAATGCAGATTGGTACAAGCAAAGTTCGCGCAAACATGCGATAATCTTATACATGTACTCTATGAGGACCAAGCCTTATTCGGAATTATACGTTACTGTATAAGCGCACGTCGTTAGCGCCGTAAAAATGTGCCTTGTGCGACAGAGAGTAAGAGGACAGAGAGTTCTCAAATTCAAGGAAGGGGATAATCTGCTGTATGATAACATATTTGTACATTTAACATATGGAAAAAATACCCGACCCTCGTGAAACTCTATATTCGCGTTCAAAGGCCTGAAACAGATAATTTAATACTTACACATAACACAACATAATACAATCACGCCTTTTTCCCGAAGTGGTAGGCAGAGGTGTTCCCAGGACTCAATCCCTTAGAAGATACCACCCACATTTCGTCAGTATGTTATTGGTCCCATGTAATAGGGAGCGAGCCTATTACCATCTACCGCGAGCACAGTTCCAGACTCCAGATAGTTATTGTGATAATTCCTAATGGAAAATCCAATATTTAACACTTTGCCTGACCTGGGGATTGAACCAGGGACCTCATGATTGGCAATCGAGCAGTCACATTTACACACTGACAAAATAAACATAATGTATTCATTCACTTAAAGCGATAAGTTCGTCCATTGTCGACCAATAAATCAAACTTTTGTGAGTATATTTTTTACTGATATTTGAAGATCTAATTAGTGTAAGCGAGTTCGCAGTTTAAGGCCATGTACTAGTAGGTAATAGTTTTCAGATTACTTAAAACCACTTCCTCTATTAACTTGTACCACACCCCGCGATATGTATTTATTTATGAGCGTCGCGTTTCGATGTCCGCGCGGACGCGTTTTTGTCGCGCGTGTATAATGAGCCTTAGCCGAGATTTGTTCGCGCATCGCATACGTGGACGCACCCTTACATGGCGAGAATTTAACCATTTATTTTTGTTATTGTGTTATAATAGGTGTTAACTGCGGTTTGACATAACATAACATACGTTCACGCCTTTTTCCCGAAGGGGCAGGCAGAGGTGTACCCAGGACTCAGTCCCATAGTAGATACACCCACATTTCGCCAGTATGTTATTGGTCCCATGTAATAGGGGGCGAGCCTATTGCCATCTACCGGGCACAGTTCCAGACTCCAGGCAGTTATTGAGATAATTCCTCATCAGGAAAAATCCAATATTTAACATTTTGCCTGACCTGGGGATCGAACCCGGGACCTCTTGATTGGCAGTCGAGCATGCGCCCTCTACGCCACCGAGGCAGTCACTGCGGTTTGGATTATACTTACTTATAAAAAAAATTATCTACTCGTATTTGAATCTTTGTACCTACTATAAATTAATTAAATTCTATAAGCCTTGTCTTTCGAGTTTTTTGTGGCAATATTATCCTCAAGACTTGTAACATTAAAATCATCATTATCATCTCAGCCGTTTGTAATCCACTACTGAACATAGGCCTCCCCCATAAAGGGGGGTTTTGCTAATACTCGACACGCTTGACAGGCGGTTTGTCGAGCGCAGTTCGATAGTTTTTTGCAGAGGACGCTGCTGCCCGTCCTCTGGATCTGTTAATCCTTAGCCTAGCCGGTAACTCCACTGAATATTAAAATTTGAACTGTTAATACCACTAGTTCATTGACTAATAATAGTCGCATTCATGCGAAATCTTAAAAATGATATTAAGATATTGATTATATTGATATTGAGATATTGATATTGATATTAAGATAATGATATTAGGTATACTTACATAAATAAGTACCTACTTAATATGACTGTTTGTTGTTCCTTCAATCCAAAAATATTTAACCGATTGATCTGAAATGTGTAGGTAGGTATATATAGGTACCTTCCCTTGATAAACCTAGGTGCTAATTTAAAGCAAGCTTATGATGTTTTGCTCACTTTGCTTGCTCGGTCAGTTAGATTTTTGGGAACTATTATTGGACTGTGTCCAGAGTACACACCTTTGTGCAAAAAGGTGTGATGTTATGTAGGAAGCGACCCAAATTAAATCTTGGCCATCTGTCATCACAAGCTTGGTTGGTTGAATGCAGTGACTTAGTTTTAAGATGAACAACCTTTGTAATTGTGCATTCTGGCAAATAAACATTTGATTTGATTTGATTTGATTTGTCAAGTGCACTGATCAAGTTTCATGTCTGCACAAGATCGTAGACAGGAATTCATTTAGGGGGGGTCGCGCTCTAGACCAGAACCTAATCTAGGGCTGGGTTTTTGATTCCTGGTTAAGTCGACTAATGAATAAAAATTTAGACAAATAGTTAAGTATGTCAGCTAGTTGCGAGCGCGACGAAAATTTTTATGATTCTAATAATAGAGACGCGAGAAGTGAGCTGTGAGTTGCGAGTGCGACGAAAATTTTATAGTTATAACAACGAAGGCTCGAGCAGATTGATGCAACGTTTTTTTTTTTATTTTATTTACATAGTGTAGGGTTGATGTCTAGGACGATTTAGTTAATTCGTTCAAGGTTGATGTTATTTTGTGACGCGCATGCTGCGGATTCTGTGAACATTTTGGTGGTTTTATGGATAGTATTAATGGCAACGTGTGGTTTCACGAAGATCTGTGGCATGTGCGAGGGCGCGATGGCAACACGGGGAGGTGGATGCCAGCGCGACAGATGATTGCAGAGCGAGATTGAAGATGGTGGGCTTGGAATAAATCATTTAAAATATGCTGAAGTGTTCGAGTATTATTTAATGGAAAAGGCACGGCCACAATAGCTACTAGTTATTTTGGAGGGGCGGAGGGGTTGAACCCCCAAAACCCACCCCCTGCCTACGGCCATGTGTCTCCAAGATTCCCTATAGGTACAATGTCTCGAACATGACCAAACGACTGCTCTTTGCACATAATGCTATAGAAGACAACAGACGACCATAGGACTTTAGTTATCGAATGTTTTAGAAAACAGAGTCCAATTGTCTCTGAATCACGGCCGCACTTTTTGCGATGAAATTCCCGTCTCGTGTGAATCACTTCATTAAATGTTTTTGCCGGACAGACAGACACACTGCCTTTATTATGTTGTCAGTTGTAACGGTGGTTTAATTAGAGAATTGTTTGTTTCACATGTTTGAGGACAAAAACTGGATTTTTGAAGGACTTTTACTGAGATTCTGTTACAAAGGAAGGCTGAGAAGCCATTATGTAGATGGCTTTACATAACGTCAAGTTTTGTTTTTCCGATGGTTTAGGCCGATACCCAGGACCCAGTCCCACAATCATGGGTACAATGAGTACATGTAATTGGGAGCGAGCTTGTTGCCATCGACCAGGCACTAATTTAGGCTGTTATTAAGAAATTATTAATGGTAGAAGAACGAAAGTTACCGACAAAGCCCAGAGCATTAGCAAGTTGAAGTGGCAATGGCCGGCTCATAGCACGAAGAACTGTTGGCCGATGGGGCTGTAAAGTTCTCAATTGAAGATCAAGGACCAGCAATCGCAGCGTACTACGTCCACCCGTGCAGTGAACAGACGATCTTATAAAGACAGCAGGAATACGTTGGATGCAGGCCGATTGCAACCGGACTGGATGGAAATCTATTTGGGAGGCCTATGCAGTGGACGTCCTGTGGCTGAGATGATAATAACGCTTCTTTACGCCCTATAAGTTTCTTGTGCGTTCTTCTTGTAGAGGTATCTTTCCGAACGCACGGTAGACTCAGTACTGTTAATCTTCATTGACGTGCAAAAGTGTCAGATTATGACCTATTTGAATAAATCTGTTTGAGTTTGAGTTTACGTAGTAAAATTTAGTACCTATTCTTTACTATTCTTTACTAGTGATAAGTTAAAGGTAAGGACCCTTAATGCAAAAAAAAGTAGTTCAGTAGTTATACTTTTAGTAGTATCAAACATCCGAACCTTAACAGTACTATTATTTATTCTGTGCCTTTACATAGTTTAGGGAATTCTTAAAAAAATTTCCTTTCAACAGGGGTTAAAACAACACAAAAATAGCTTGTCACTATATTGTTTTTAAATTTAAAACCACTTACAGGCACCCCATAAAACCACCCTTGGCAATAAAAATCATGGCAACCCTATAATCAAACGGTTCCTACAAGTATCCGTGTAAATCGATGGGGTGCGAGGGTGGAGTTATGTAACCCTAGGGGAGGGATAAGGAATAAGGGTTTTAAGGGAGTCTGGCAGGTAGTTTGTGTAGGGGTTGAGATGAATCTGCATGGTGCAAAAATTAAGTTAAACAACATCATATTACACACACATATTCGAAACCCTCGACAACCCGCCTGTCAAGCGTGTCGAGTATTGGCAAAACCCCTCTTTATGGGGGAGGCCTATATTCAGTAGTGGATTACCAACGGCTGAGATGATGATGATGATTCGAGACCCTAGATCATCTACTTTATTAACAGGAAAGGGGACCTCTTAGCAGTTTGACACAATCCTATGGAAAATTTGCCAAATCGATGTCATGTATTACCCTGTTGACTCTGAATATAGTAAACCTATTTGATATATTTAACAAACATTCACGCCTTTTTCCCGAAGGGGTAGGCAGAGATGTACCCAGGACTCAGTCTCCCATAGTAGGCACACCCACATTTCGCCAGTATGTTATTGGTCCCATGTAATAGGGGGCGAGCCTATTGCCATCTACCGGGCACAGTTCCAGACTCCAGGCAGTTATATTTATATCCTGATATTTTGAAGACGAAGTAAAAGTAAAGTATGTCCCTATCGTTTTATTTTTGTTTATAAAATGTTACTTTTTTGTTGTGAAAGTCTAATCACGCGAGTAAAACTGGAGTATTTAGAAGTTCATTATGAAAAATCCGAGTGTTTATAAAATTAACTAAAATGACAGGGACATCGTTTATACTTCACTATAAAATATCAGGATATAAATTTACACAATGGGTTAATAAAATTCGGAGGAAACAGCAGAATACACAACATCGATTTGGTCCATTTTTCATAGGATTGTGTCAAATGTCTCGTTGTTAGGATACGCTCTGTCATCCAAAGAGGGCATAAAATAAAGTTAACGAATCATCATCTTCATCATATCAACTATTTGAAGTCCTCTGCTGGACATAGGCCGCCTCCATAACGGGGGATTTTGCCAATACTCGCCATGGGCAGGCGGTGAGGTGAGCGCAGTCGATTGCTTTACACAGAAGACACTGCTGCCCTTCCTCTGGATCTGATAGCCCTTAGACTCTTACAGCGACTACGGGTAGAAAGTTAAAGTTAACCAATACGACATCGATATATTCTTTCAAAACTTGCAAAAATAAGTAGGTGCATCCCTCATATTTTATTTGTGATGTATTCCAGAACAATTATGTAAAAATATTGTAAAATATACTGGGCAGCGTTGTGAGCGGCACCGTCAATCACTGCGGACTGGCGGCGATTGTTTTCAAATGTCCCACTGTGTTTACAGATGTATAATCCGCCTTCTGAGGTTAGGGTGGGTGTACACTGAGAGATTTTATTCTTACATACAAACTTACAGTGCCTTGTTCCCGTTGGAGTAGACAGAGACTATTTCCCTCCACTTGCTACGATCCTGACATCATACAGCTTTCGCTTCGTTCACTTTCATGACATTCTTCATACATGCTCGTCGGTTGTAGGTACTTTTGACTTGGCTTCACCTAAGAACAACGTCCATTTGTTCATGAAAAGTACGCCTAGGTTGACCCCTATTGACTTGACTACTCTATTTTTAACTTTGTCACTACATCTTCTAACACGCCACAGCGTTCCCTTATCACAATGTCATTAAAAATAAATTTAAAGCCTCCACCACCAAACAATCAATAATCAAATGTTTATTTGCCAGAATGCATAATATTACAAAGGTTGTTCGGTATCTTAAAACTGTCCTGGCATTCAGCCTGCAAGCAGACGTACAAATATTATTTAAAATTTGAAATCTCCACGAAAGTCTAAAAATTTCTTAATGCTATAAAAGCAGTTTGCATAGCCAGTCACATAATTTTTTATTAAATATATTGCCTTATAAAATTTTTAAACATACAAACATACATACATTCACGCCTTTTTCCCGAAGGGGTAGGCAGAGATGTACCCAGGATTCAGTCCCATAGTAGATACACCCACATTTCGCCAGTATGTTAATGGTCCCATGTAATAGGGGGCGAGCCTATTGCCATTTACCGGGCACAGTTCCAGACTCCAGGCAGTTATTGAGATAATTCCTAATGGAAAAATCCAATATTTAACACTGCCTGACCTGGGGATCGAACCCGGGACCTCTCGATTGGCAGTCGAGCATGCGCCCTCCACGCCACCGAGGCAGTCAAAATTTTTATGCACACAAATATTAATAAAGATACTTTTATGTAAAATTATAACAATTATAAATTTCTCTGCTCTCGTTACATCTCTACCTCAACCAGTAAATTCACATTTTAACCAAATCCCATGTTGTTTTTCATCGATATGGAGCGGTAGTGTCGAGTGTGAGTACGTCCAGTATTTGCGAGTCTAATCTACTGATAGCCATGTACTATTGACAGGTGACGAGTGGAAACATACGGGTGGAAATGTAAGGCAAAATGCTTGATACGACTTCGTAGCTAAGGGCCGGTTTTTCGATCGTTACTTACGGTTAAGTTAACCATTTGTCAAACTAACATATTTGTTAAATTTCTAACGAATGGTTAAAATAGTTAACCAGGGATGAAAAAACGAATTTTGTCGAATTTTAACTATATGTCAAAAAATTTAACTATTGGTCGACTTAACCAGTGATCAAAAAACCCAGCCTAAGTTAGTAGTTTAACACTGAAAGTTCTTAGAGTATGCCAGTAAGAAAAGCAGTCGGTGAAATAAGAAACCTTTATTGCCGGGTAGATAATGTTATTCGCAATAATAATCCCAAACATAGTAGCCCTCTTATTCATCATCATCATCTCAGCCGTTGGTAATCCACTACTGAACATAGGCCACCCCCATAAAGCGGGGTTTTGCTAATACTCGACACGCTTGGCAGGCGAGTTGTCGAGCGCAGTTCGATGGTTTATTGCAGAGGACGCTGCTGCCCGTCCTCTGGATCTATTAACCCTTAGCCGGCTCTTACGGCAACCACGGGTAGAGAGGGTGGAGCACTATTCTAAAGCCGGTAACTCCATGACGAGCCCTCTTATTATCCCTCATTAATAGGTTATGTTCTAAGTATTTTAATGGCGACGCACGTTCTCATTTTTGTAGAACATAATTTGCTTAATTCAGAATAATTCATGGCGATACTAAAATGTATTATTTACGCCCCGGTGGCGTAGAGGGCACATGCTCGACTGCCAATCAAGAGGTCCCGGGTTCGATCCCCAGGTCAGGCAAGTGTTAAATATTGGATTTTTCCATTAGGAATTATCTCAATAACTGCCTGGAGTGTGGAACTGTGCCCGGTAGATGGCAATAGGCTCGCCCCTTATTACATGGGGCCAATAACATACTGGCTAAATGTGGGTGTATCTACTATGGGACTGAGTCCTGGGTACACCTCTGCCTACCCCTTCGGGAAAAAGGCGTGAATGTATGTATATATGTTTATTATTTACGCATATTTGAGAATCTTATTAATAGGCCATCAAATAAAATAACAATTATAATATTTTTTTTATGATTTTATATGAGTGACAAGACGAACAAATTAGGTGCCTGATGGTAAGCTTCATAAGCTTCATGATTGCCCATATCAGACACAGTGCCACCCAGTGTTTTAAAATTCAAAATTCTGCGCGACACTGCACTGCGCCTGTCACCCTGAGATACTCGTATTAGTTGTTGAAACTCGTCATGCTCAGCTCGCTGGTAACATTGCCCTTCAGACCGGAACACAGTAATGTTTGCATATTACTGCTTGGCGGATGAATAACTGGCAAAGGTGTGGTACTTCCCCAGGCGGCCCCCTGCTAAAGACGCCTACCACCACAAAATAATGTAAGGTTGACATGGCCCAGAATCCAATGACTCCTTTGCTGCGTACGGGGGATAGTTCGCCCGTTCAATATTGTACTCCGTATGTTTCCAGCCATTATAGTCGATAGGTCCATGTTAGGCGCGTCTCCTTTTGGAAGCTGTAACGACCTGGGAATTTGTTACCATCATCCTGATTACCAGTTAGGACTCCAGATAAATGTATGAGCTTTATAACAAATACCAATAGCATCTGTAGGCACTGGAACTTAGGTAGAGCTACCTATATAATCTTCTCTTCTAGAGTCAGTCTATGGTGAAACGTATCCCCTGACCATGAAATGGTACTTTTTGGGGTTCCGTACCTCAAAAGGAAAATATATCACTTTGTTGTCCGTCTGTCAAGACACTTTTTAACGGGAACGCGTGGAGGTATCTAGTTGAAATTTATTTCAACTACTCAGATTTGCGGTCTCTTGTGGTTGTAAAAAAATCATACTTCTAAGTTAGGGCAATCAAAAGTTATGGCCTTTTTACTGCATATTTCCATGCTTTGCGCAAAGAAGTAATAGATGGCGCTGTTTGTTCTTAGTTCACGTGTATGGAACCCTACACTATGCATACACACGTATGCCTTAACAATTTTTTATAGTATGAATTTTATAAAAAAAATCATACTATACTATACTATACTCACGGCTCCCACGGGATGAGAAAGGGGAGGCCCTATTATATACCAGGGAAGCAAACAGCCAAACCACGGATTAAGTATAGGAACACGTTATGTAACTGTCTAATTTATAATAATAATCTTCTATATACTATTATATAAAGAGAGAAAGTCTACAGAAACTGACTGACTGACTCATCAACCCAGAGCCAAAACTACTGGACCGATGATGATGAAATTTTGACAATAGATTATTTTTACAGTCTAGACAAGTAATAAGAAAGGATTTTTCAAAATTTTACCCCTAAGTGTATTAAATAGGGGTTGAAAGTTTGTATGGAGTAGACTTCATTTTTCAGCCGATTAATTTCAAATTTTGTAGAAACTATCTAAAATGAAAATAATTAAACACGTGTTTCAGAGTTTTCAAAAATTTTAGCCCTTTTGTGGAAAAATACAGTTTTAAAGTTTCTTATGTATATTTTAGTTCCAACAATGCTTACTAGATGGCGCTACAGAAAAATTTCAATATTTTCTTGCAAGACATAACTACCCTAAAGCAACATTTTTAGGTAATTTAGTTCCAACATTGCATAATAGATGGCGTTCTGTAAATAATTAAAACGCGCTTATGACTAAAAAAAAACATAACAAAAACATACATTCACGCCCTTTTTCCCGAAGGGGTAGGCAGATGTGTACCCAGGACTCAGTCCCACAGTAGATACACCCACATTTCGCCAGTATGTTATTGGTCCCATGTAATAGGAGGCGAGCCTATTGCCATCTACCGGGCACAGTTCCAGACTCCAGGCAGTTATTGAGATAATTCCTCATGGAAAAATTCAATATTTATCACTTTGCCTGACCTGGGTTTCGAACCCGGGACCTCTTGATTGGCAATCGAGCTTGCGCCCTCTACGCCATAGAGGCAGTCGCTTATGATTTCGCTTCTCTTTATCATAGCTCTATTAAACTGGGTTGCAACAACATCGAATTATGAATGCTCTTCTTACTGTTTTCACTGTTTCCGTAATTCGTATATGTTTCCAGATTATTCAATCTATTACCAATACCAATATCATAGTATAAAGTGAGAAACTTTGTTTTTTATTTGCAACGAATAGGTTCCGAAACTACTGGACTGATTTAAAAAATCTTTTACTTATGGAGAGCTTAATTCAGTGTGAGTGAAATAGGCTATATTACGAGGTTTTGAAAAATATTAGGGATCCGCAAGAAATCTGCAATATTGTGAACTAAGGTGTCACATAATTACCAAATATATTCATTAACTTGCGTGCGCTGTGAAATCTATTAATGGTAGAATAATTTAATGTACTAGGGGTTTGTAGTACTTACTAATATTTACAAAATAGTCCACGGACATTATATCCATCTATTTTGGTTTAGTCACAATAATCGAAACAGTCATTATATGCATGCGCTGTGAAAAGTATTGGTGGTAGAATAAAGTAATGTAACTAGGCTTTGCATTACTTACCAATATGTACAAAATAGTGAACGGACATTATATCCATCTATTTTGGTTTAGTCACAATAATCGAAGCAGTCATTATTTTTCATGCAGTGTGAAAACTATTGGTGGTAGATTAAAGTAATGTACTAGGGGTTTGTAGGACTTATCAATATCTACAAAATAGTCTACGGAAATTATATCCCTCTATTTTGGTTTAGTCACAATAATCGAAGCAGTCATTAACTTTCATGCGCCGGGAAATCTATTTGTGGTAGAATAAAGTAATGTTCTAGGGCTAGGGGTTTGTAGTAATTATCACTATCTACAAAAAATAGTCCACGCACATTATATCAGTCTGTTTTGGTTTAGTCACAATAATCGAAGAAGTCATTATTTTTATGCGGTTTGAAAATTAATGGTGGTAGAAACAATGTACTAGGGGTTTGTAGTAGTACTTATATATCATCAAAATAGGCTTCGGAAATTGTTTCCATCTGTTAAGGTTTGGTCACTGTAACAGAAATAGTCATTAATTTGCGTGCGCTGCGTAAACCATTAGGGTTATACCTATAAAAATACAATGTATCACGAATTTACTCCTGTTAAAACGTTCACTTCTACTTTTCCCGTGCGAAGCCGGGGCGGGCCACTAGTTACTATATATTTTTAAATCCTAAATGACTCACTAACTGACATGCAACGCAGAGCCCAAACCACTGATCCTAGAGACTTGAAACTTGGAATGTAAGTTGATTTCGTTATCTGGACGTGTGCTAAGAAAGGATTTTTGAAAAGTTCACATTTTAAAGGGTCCAAAAAGGGCGCCAAAGTTTTGGTATAAAACTCCGTTCTTACGTTCTTACACTAATAATAAAATAATTGAGATAATAGTTGCCTATCAGTAACAGGAAATCGGACTAAAAGCAGATCATGAAATTAAATCATTCCCTACTTAGTTAACCCCCACAATGCCGTAACAAATGTGACTCCCCGCTGAGAGGCCGTGGCATGAGGGTGGTTTGACACATGACACAATTAATTCATCTGACATACACTTAGCCATGAGAATTGTGATGATATAAGCATCAGCGCGATACGTATCTAACCAACGCCATCAAGCAACACATTATGAGCGCTTGCTTTGCGGACACAACTTCTTCCTTCAAACAGCGCCAGGGGGCGCTGGCGTTCCGGATATGACTCGACTCCCGACACATACAAACGAATTACATCAAAAAATATTATAGGTACATATCATCAATGCTATTGTGATTACAGGCAAAGACAACATTCATTAAGGCAATAGCAAATATGTAAGTAATTAATTAAAAATAATTAATAATTATATTTTTCATAAAATCGAATAATGTTATCTATAATAATCATGAAAAAATGTAAAATAGTAATAATATTGAGTAGGTAGGTTGTGAAACATGAACAGGTCTTTTTGGTGATTATTCTGGGTTGTTAAATGTAATATCAGTCTTCTGTCCAAAGTAGAAGCTTTCCTTTCGGCAGCTATCGTAACACAAACCTGAAAAACATTATTATAATATGGGACAACTTCCACACACAGTCATCTGGTCCCAAACTAGGCTAGAAGCCTGCACTATGGTAACCAGATGACTGATATACATACTTATTTAAGCTTATGACACCCAGATACAGATCAAACATACATGTTCATGCACACAAATGTTTGACCTGGCCGAGGATTGAACCCGGGGCCTGCGGCACAGAAAGCATAGTTACTATCGTCTGAGCCAACAAGGCTGTCAATGTCGTCTTGCTTCGTAACCAAGTAACAAACGAAGACTTTTCAATGTGTTCGTAATTTTTTAGTAAAAACGGTATTTTCTTACCGATTACCTAAGAAACTGTTCTCATCTTGTAACTAGTTACATACAGACAGACAGATGTACAAAGAAGTGATCAAATTATAAAGGTTTCCTTTTCGAGGTACAGCCTGCCTAGCATGGCACGGGGATCACTAATTTTCCTCGTTTTTTTGACCCTTTCGCGCCTAAACATTGCATATCTGCTGTCACGTTCTAACCCCTTGAGACTTCGTTTTCCCTGGTCACTGTGCTACCGGGGCAGGACCCTAAAAACAAAATCAACACATGAACCACGCGTCAAATCTCCGAAACCGTGTAATAAACGAATAGAACTAATGGCGACAAACCCCATGGGGTTGCAACAGGGGAGAAATCATTGCACAATTAACTTATCTGTCTATGGGACCCCATCGTTTAGCTATTATCTATGGCTGTTACTTTAATAGTGTAGAAAATACTGGCACTCTGTACTATTTTATTAATGTCTCTTTGGCGTACCTACTTATATTTGTAAGATATAGTTAAGTAATAATAATAATTTGAATTTATACTCTAACAGAACGGGTTACCCCAATTACACTGCTCGAGTCAATTCATATGGGTTATGTGGACAATCCATATTGTCAGTTTCAGGTTGCCAAGATTCCTACGCAGCCTCCGACATGAGCTAACGACTGCCCCCTGCATATCTTATAGGAAACTATCTATCATGCATATCTTATAAGACCTACAGTTTAACGTGCCATCAGAAACACGGTAGCGCCCAGGCAAGTCCACATGGTGAGATTCGATCCTAGAGAAATGATCGTGAGGGCCTCTAGATTCAAAGCCGGGTATATTCCCGCTGGACCACGGACGACGTAATATAGTAAGTATAGCAGTAAGGAATAGCCCAATTTTTGCGGCGGGTGAGTTAAAACTCGCAAGCGTTTTGTTCACCTGTTAAAAACCAAGTTTTTTAAGTTTTTTTAAGTTTATTATCTCAATAGCTGCCTGGAGTCTGGAACTGTTTCCGGTAGATGGCAATAGGCTCGCCCCCTATTACATGGGACCAATAACATACTGGCGAAATGTGGGTGTATCTACTATGGAACTGAGTCCTGGGTACACCTCTGCCTACCCCTTCGGGAAAAGGCGTGAATGTTATGTATGTTTATTACATTGTACTGAAATTTGAGATTTATAATATTAGTAGGATATGGCTACTGCTGAGCTGCACACCATGTTATTTTGCCAACAGAGAGACCACGGTCTTATACTCTGATGTCTAGCAACTACAGTAATGGCGGTGCATTAGCAGTTAGTTGCGGCTGCAAGAGGCGTGATGATGGAAACATTTGCTGTGCAATGAAGACAGGATAGCATTCAAGCATTCTGTCTCTTTTGACGTGACAACGTCTTATAATTCGATAGAGCCGGCTGCACGCACGAAAAAACATTACTCATGCGGCGTTACCTCGCTCTGAGGCGTTCCATGTAAGGCTTGAAGTGCAAGCGAGAGCGCGGAACGAGCGACAAAGAAGCACAATCGGCCTTTGCGTTCGGCAGCGTTCGACATCCGTCTCTCTCCTACTTGAGTGAGCGCACGTTCAACTATCGTCAGTAAACCGACTTTACAGACAACCAATTTTTTCTATCGACCCTATCGATAGCAACGACGTACAGCAACGTTGACGCTAACTATATTTATATGACATGTTCGTACTTATATGCTACAACTGAAATTCAGTTTCGTTGAGACCATGAGAGGGACAATCCTTGGGATGACATTTCTATAGAGCTGTAATATTCAAAGGCTGTGCAAGAGCTGGGTTTGATTCCCAGGTCAGGCATAAAGTTGAATTTTTGCATTAGGATTTTTCTCAATAGCAGGCTGGAGTCCGGATTTGTGCTCGCTTGATGGCAATAGGCCCGCCTCTTATTACTTAAGAACATAAATGACGAAATGTGGATGTACCCACAATGGGACTATGAGTCTTGGGTACACCTCTGGAGGGAAAAAGTTAGTAGTTAACTTAAATGTAGGTAACTTTTGTAACATACTTAAAAAGAACCTTCTACGTATTTCCTTTGCCTTTTCCACATCTTTTCAGAGTTCATCGTCCTCGAAGCCTTAAATCTCTCCTAACACTCGATATCGCCTTGCAAATGGCTGTATGCAGATTTCCTCTCCCAGAAAATCAATAAAGCCACGCGCGAAAGAGACACCTATATTTATAAACATGTTGGAATGAGATAGATAGCTATCCTCGCTCTGAAAATTTACGCTATGATTCTGTAAAATGTTACCATTGGACTTTCGACTTTAAATTACAGTGATAATGTTGTTTTTGCTTTGCTTGTTATATTTAAGGCGATGGCGTGCGTAAAGAAAATTGTACCGTGAAATTGTCATGATAGAGCGTACTTTTGCAGTGTTCTTTAGTAAATGAATTTTCTTTTAATTGTTAGCGATTTCATAATGGTGATAAATGGCGAGTAATAGGTTTAATTCCGTTGTACCGTAATCAAGTCCTAAGTGTTTGGTTTATTAATAAGATTTACGATTAAACCAATAATTTTAACGATTTTAAATTTTATATCATTAATTGGTTATTGTTTTGTTCAGTTTTTTTTTTATGATAGTGAGTAACAAGGCGATTTAATTTAATTGCTGGAAGTGGGGTTTTTTTAATAAGCAATACCGACATATTTAACGATGAAACGATGACGAAAGGTACCGTTAAGTTAAAAGCCTTACATTAAACCATCGCTGCTCTCAACGATCTCTTGGACATGAGACCCGAATTTGATGTATTTGCGGATGGCTGGAAGACGATCTTGTCAGTATGCCTGGAGTTCTGTGAGGCGAATGTGTGAAAGATTTTTTTTTTTTTTTTTTGAATGATAATATATTTATGCAAGTATTCACTTTTGTTACATAGGATAAGATAAATAATATATAAGAAGATATTTAAGATATTTTACAGTGTTCTTCGAAATTATTGTAACTTCGGTAGTGTTATTGGGCAACCGTTCTGTCGAAGTATAAATAAATAAATAAATAAATTAATGATAGCCCAGTGAATTAGCAAGTTGGAGTAGCTTATCAGTAAGCTCAAAATAGCGTAACGAGCTATGGAGAGGGCTATGCTCGGGATTTCTTTCAGAGATCGAATCAGAAATGAGGAGATCCGTAGACGAACGAAAGTTACAGACATAGACCAGAGGATTAGCAAGTTGAAGTGGCAATGGGCAGGGTACATAGCACCTATAACTGATGGCCGATGGGGCTGTATAGTTCTCGAATGGAGACCACGGACCAGTAAGCGTAGCGTATGACTCACTCCCACAAGGTGGACAAACTATCTTATTTAAGAGACAGCAGGAATACGCTAGATGTACTTAAGCTTAACCGGACTACATAGAAATTTATGGAGGACGCCTATGTTCAGCTGTGGGCGTCTTACGGCTGAGATAATGATGATGAATACCGACTTTATCTGGGAGCATAGCAGTGCCCCCGCCAAGTCGAGCAAAAGAGCGGCACGGCCGTACCATCCTTTTCTCGAAGCAGTTCAGGCCATTTTCGACCCCCTATAACTTCGTTGTGGATAAAACTAGAAGCCTGAATTTTCAGAAACCAAGCAGGCATTGTATAAACACGGTATATTCCAAATTTCGTTTTTATTTACTTTACCTATATTATGCAGATATGTCTTAGGTTTCATGCTATCTGTTAAAGTTCAGGATCTAAGTTTCTACATACTTACCCAAAAGACACTTTAATAGATTCCGAATGATTGGGGGCCGTCCATTGATCACGTGGTGTTTTTTTAGCATTTATAACCCCCCCGCCCCCTTCCCCTTGGTGATACGTGGTGAGATTTAAGATTTAAAAAAAATCACGTGTAACTTTCAGTAACTACAAAGAATCTTAAAATTTTTAGAATATTATCTTTAAATACAGGTGTAAAGTTTAATCTAATTTTATTCTAGAACATTAAGGACCATGATAAAAATGTCTAGACAAAAAGGATGCTGTACATTGTCCTCGGACCACGGATTAGCAAGACTTTCTTCAACACTAACAACTGGATAAATATCTTGCAAGTCAGTTGTCTGCTGTGCTTTGTTGAAGATCAACTTCGGTTTCATCGAAAAAAATAAATACATGTAATATCTTACTACACCCCCCTCCCTCTTTGAGATATTTCGTGATTTTTGCCGACCCCTTTCGAGCCTCACATGATTAATGGACGGCCCCTTGGCATTAAGAAACAAAGGTCCTCAATGTACATCTTACAAATAATCCAAATCCAGACTACTATTATAGACAAGTTTGTAACTCTGTCACTCTATCTTCTGTCTGTGTGCTTAACTTTATAATCTTTATACTGTCATAATAACATGTCTATCTTTATACCTACCAACATTATTTGTGTTTGTTAACTTAGTAATTCTATGTCACTGTAATCAGTGGAGTGGGGTAGGTATTGCTTTCCTTCTGGTTGTCTGGAAGAAATCGCTTTAAGCAATAAGACCGTCACTTGTACTAGCCTAAGATTATTTCAAATGTTATGGTATACAATAAAGTGTTTATCTATCTATCTATCTGTATCACAGGTTTTTCTAAGCTTATTATAGAATAGTTTTAATTATGTAGACAAGACATAATATGAACGGAATCCCTAAAATTTCTTCAACAACGTTGCCGTGAGAATTTCGACCGAGTTCGTTAGTCTGTCATAATAGGCATTATAATAAAACCTAGAATAAACCTGCCAGCTACCATAATTCGCCTGTTAAATCCACTACAGGAATAAACACCACCTTCAACACTCATAAAACGTAACCAATAAACTAAAACCTCCCCTTAACCGCGAAACTTGTACAATTAAGCCAAGCTTAGCCCCCGAAGCGGTCGTTCGCAATTTCTCCAATTATATTAAAATAACAGCATTAAACTTTAATTGAGTATAAAGTTGGCTCCCCCTTAACAGGGACGCGCTATTCGTCGCACGCACACATTGAAACTCGCGCTGTGATTGGTTGGACGGTCGCGCACATATTTGAGCCATTTCTCCTATGCAGATGTGATGTACAGGGGGTTGAGAATGGAATATGATTGCAAATATGAATTGGAAATAGTTTTGTTTGAATATTGTTATTTTGAAGGTAGATAGAACTGTTGGATAATCGAAATTCACTTTTAACCCCCGACTGAACAGGGAAGGGTGTTGCAAGTGTGACGTGTTTGTGTATAGTGGGTACCACATAAATGTATAGACCGTTTTTGCTGTGTTTTTTAGGATTCCGTACCACAAAAGGAAAAAAGGAACCCAAAAAGGATCATTTCGTTGCCCGTCTGTCAAAACCCTTTTTCTCGAGAACGCGTTGACATATAAAGTTAAAACTCATATCAACAGCTTAGTTACACGGTTCCTTGCTGCTGCATAAAAATAGTTTATAGCGTTCTATGAGGGAGGCCTATGTTTAGCAGTGGAGCTGATGATGATGACGTTGAGTGTAATAATAATTGGCGGTATTAAGCCCGTCACACACGTAGCTATAATATATATTTCTATGACGTCACCAACATATACCGTAATATATATTATTGCATATTAATATAAACTACTGTATCAATGAAATGAAGGCTAAAATATATATTATTATAGCATCGTCTCCGTGTGTGGTAGCTTGCTATAATATATATTATAGGACGGTATAGTAATATATATTATAGCTACGTGTGTGACGGGTTTTGTCGCTAAGAGCCTACTTTTAGATTTAACGGACTATAAATTATGTCTCTTGAAACACCCTTTATCTACAGCCCTCAACTTAGTAATGAGAATGTTTAGCGAGAGGGGGAGAAAGGGGAGATCTTGAAACTGCGAAGGAATATTCTAGAATATATGAGTAATATTCAATAGTTCTTAGGCGTCTATTAACACGATAGGTTTTTCTGACAGTTTTTACTATAATCGAGGCTGTAATTGATCGTTAACTCTTCGTATAATCATTAGACGTTTAGATTAGATTAAAATTTTGAAATGCTTTTCAAAAGCACACCGTTATAAATTTTGACGAGCTAATCAGGTGCCTGATGGTAAGCATCATGATTGCCCATATCAGACACAGTGCCACCCAGTGTTTTGAAATTCAAAATTCTTCGCGGCACTGCACTGCGCCTGTCACCCTGAGATACGAGTTGATGAATCTCATCATGCCCAGTAATTTCGCTAAATGCGTTAATACGACTTTTTTTTATGATAGTGAGTGACAAGACGAGCAAATCAGGTGCCTGATGGTAAGCATCATGATTGCCCATATCAGACACAGTGCCACCTAGTGTTTTAAAATTCAAAATTCTGCGCGACACTGCGCCTGAGATATTAGTTGTTGAAACTCGTCATGCCCGGTAATTTCGCTGGTAACATTGCCCTTCAGACCGGAACACAGTAATGTTTGCTTATTACTGCTTGGCGGATGAATAACTGGCAAAGGTGTGGTACTTCCCCAGGCGGGCCCACTGTAAAAGATGCCTACTACTACAAAAATTACTTTTCTTACAATACTTAACTATACTATAATTATGTATTAATGTATGAAATATTGTATACGAAGGAAACAGGGGAATACAAAACATCGATTCAGTAAAATTTTCATAGGATTGTGTCTAATTTCTCAATCTAAAGAAACACATAAAAATTGATACTCGTATGATATACCTACAGACTTTCGTTCATTCGAAGAATATTCCTTATTGTAGGTAGGTACAATTTCCCTCTTTAGAAGGGTGGAAATGGGGTGGGAGGGGATGTATTTAAGTAAACGGTATCGAGGATTATTGCTTGCTCGCTCACGCCAGTTGGTATCTCTTTCTAACGTCATTATTCAGTTTATAAAGATCGTTTTGATGGTGTATGAATTAAATTAC
This sequence comes from Hemistola chrysoprasaria, assembly GCA_947063395.1. Classification (NCBI taxonomy): domain Eukaryota; kingdom Metazoa; phylum Arthropoda; class Insecta; order Lepidoptera; family Geometridae; genus Hemistola; species Hemistola chrysoprasaria. Next base: position 9,742,672 of record OX346730.1, read on the forward strand.
GTACCTAACAATTAATTTGGTATAATAATATAATTGGGCTCGTACATAATAATGAAATTAGCGAATAAATAAAAAACCCTTTTTTTAACGAAATTATAATATATTTATTCAATCGAACTATATGTACCAATATTTGCCACTCGCCATTTTATGGGTAGGTATGAGGTACCTAGTTCATTGAAACCATTGCTGAAAAAAATCAATAAAATCTTTGAAAGCGGTTTGGACTGCCTCATCGGAACTGATTTGTTTTCCTTGCAAGAAATTGTACATACATACATTCACGCCTTTTTTCCGAAGGGGTAGGCAGAGGTGTACCCAGGACTCAGTCCCATAGTAGGTACACCCACATTTCGCCAGTATGTTATTGGTCCCATGTAATAGGGGACGAGCCTATTGCCATCTACCGGGTACAGTTCCAGACTCCAGGCAGTTATTGAGATAATTCCTAATGGAAAAATCCAATATTTAACACTGCCTGACCTGGGGATCGAACCCGGGACCTCTTGATTGGCAGTCGAGCATGCGCCCTCTAAGCCACCGAGGCAGTCGATAAAATTACACAGTACAACATAATAACTTAAAAACAAAGCTTTAACTAACAAGTGTTTGGTCAACAAAGGGCGGCCTTATCGCTTTAAGCGATCTCTTCCAGGCAACCAGTCTTTGGACGGAAAGGTGTATGATAGGAAGAGTAGGGGTGGGATCGGGTACAAAATTATTATACATATTTATTTATACTATACTATATCCCTTATTAGTATTCTGTGGTTATACATAAATATTATTAATATACTGCATACATCCATAATATAATATAAATATACATTATACATACATTTATACATATATTATAAATATTAGACACAGTATTAGGAGATTTTTCATTTAAATGTGGGCTGGTCTCAATTATTGTTTTAAAGTTTTATGCCAAAAAAAATAATTGAATATCGCGCATTTAGAAAAAGTAAAAGATATGACGTGAGTCTACGTGTGTCGAGATTCGAACTCAGTGCTCGGGGTTCAAAGTCGGACATTCCCAGCCAAAGAAAATAATTGAATATCGCGCATTTAGAAAAAGTAAAAGATATGACGTGACTCTACGTGTGTCGAGATTCGAACTCAGTGCTCGGGGTTCAAAGTCGGACATTCCCAGCCAAAGAAAATAATTGAATATCGCGCATTTAGGAAAAGTAAAAGATATGACGTGACTCTACGTGTGTCGAGATTCGAACTCAGTGCTCGGGGTTCAAAGTCGGACATTCCCAGCCAAAGAAAATAATTGAATATCGCGCATTTAGAAAAAGTAAAAGATATGACGTGACTCTACGTGTGTCGAGATTCGAACTCAGTGCTCGGGGTTCAAAGTCGGACATTCCCAGCCAAAGAAAATAATTGAATATCGCGCATTTAGAAAAAGTAAAAGATATGACGTGACTCTACGTGTGTCGAGATTCGAACTCAGTGCTCGGGATTCAAACGCGGACATATTCCCACTGCGCCACGGCTACTTCAAATAAACAACATAGATATGTCACATGGCTGTAATTGCCTGAAATTCTAGCCCAATCGCCACTGTGGGGTGTACAGTTACATTTTGATAGTTTTCGTGGAAGTAGATTATGATAGAATGTCTTACAAGTTTCATCTGCGTGGTGGGTTTTTGGACGAAAGTTACCTACATTTTCAAAGTAGTTATATACCTTTATACTTAACTGTAAGGACACAGAGTCGCAGTAGGGAGACAAGTGCAGTCGTAATTCATTACGACTAATACATGTGCACTCTTAATACTTCAGTTTATTAACCACATATGAGATTTTTTTAATTGACATTTTTATATTATATGGTAGGCCTTTTATGCAGGGGGCCGCCTGGGGAAGTGCCACACCTTTGCCAGTTATTCATCTGCCAAGCAGTAAATGTGCTAACATTACTGAGTTCCGGTCTGAAGGGCAATGTTACCAGCGAAATTACTGGGCATGATGAGATTCAACAACTAATATCAGTGTGACAGGCGCAGTGCAGTGCCACGCAGAATTTTGAATATTAAAACACTGGGTGGCACTGTGTCTGATATAAGGAAATCATGATGCTTACCATCAGGCACCTGATTTGCTCGTCTCGTCACTCAATATCAAAAAAAAAAAAACTATGTTTTCAGAGTAGATTTTTTCCTCACTGATTACCTTTCTATTCCTCGGTTACCCTGCACAAAATTTTTGATTTGTTTATTCTACTTATTTGGTACCATGTATCTAGTGAAAATATATTAAAAAATATATATAATTATCATCTGGCCATTCTACTCCAACCATAACAGAAGGCTAGTGTGAACACTGAACATAAACAAGGTAACGCGATGCTTCCAATCAGGGTTTATAGCCGCGCGACACTTTCGGCTCTTGCCATCCATCTCGCTGGCGTCCTCGCGGGTATGAGCCGCTTGGCACTTCTGTTTTTTTTTTAATAATAATGGCCATTCTATGTAGGTTATAATTTTTGATAGAAATAAGATAGAATTACTTAACAAGCTTAAAGTTAGCTATATTACTAGATATAAAAACGAACTGGCGAAATGTGGGTGTATCTACTATGGGACTGAGTCCTGGGTACACCTCTACCTACCCCTTCGGGAAAAAGGCGTGAATGTATGTTTATGTATGTATTATAAAAATGAAAGTCCCGACTGACTGACTGACTGACTGACGCACTCACTCATCAAGGCCCAGCCCAACCTTTGGATTTAGAGAGCTGTTTTTTTTCTTATAGGTTTCCAGAATAGTACTCTACTCTCTATCTGTGAGGACAGCAGCGTCCTCTGCGTAAAAAATAATAAAATTTGCCCGCCAACCCGCCTGATAAAATATGGGGGATTTTTACCTATGTCCAGCAGTGAACTTTCAGCAGCTGAGATGATGAAGGACTATTAAACATTGATGTAAAGAAAAGGGGAGATGATGTATTAGCTTCTCGAAAATAGCAAGCTCAAATTAGGTCCCATTAGGTCCACCTACGTCAGTAAAGTAAGGAGCGAATAATATTGTTGTCTCGGTCGCACTATGGTCTTAGGTACGTCTTTCTATATTTTTTCTTCATTATATGACATTGTGCAAACTTCACACTGAGCAAATTGCACGTGCAATTTATTGAGTAAATGCTAGGAGAATGTACCCTATCTCCCCTTTTCTTTATGTCAATGCTATTAAAGAATATTTCTGATATTCCCACGGGAACGTTAACTACGTGGGTAAAACCGCAGCCTCCCCATAAGGGTGTTTTGGCAGTACTCGCCACGCTTGGCAAGCGGGTTGACATTGGCATGATATAGGCATCTGCTAAACCGGAAAATCTATTCTGCGTAGGGAACTAAAAATTGTATACGAAATAAAAGTCCCAAGTGTATGCTACCATACCGCCAATTCTATTCAATATGTTGCCAGACGTAAAAATAAAATGGACTAGAGAGGAACACATAAAAATTCGATAGCCAACCAACTGTTTATAGTTTATAGTAATATTGCCATGTTAGGGATTACTATTTATTTGTTTTCTTATATTTTTACGCTGTTACTAACGAAAAATATGACACTGGAAAATGTGCAAGGCATGTGACCAAAAAGGACATGGATTTTTTACGAGAAGGTTGCCCCAGGTAAACGTCAATCTCCCCTCTAATTATCTTCGTATAATTTGTAACAAATTCTATTTGACTTCTTCTTTAATTCTTTATATGGTAGGTACCTATACTTTATGCTTAATTTTAGTAGAACGCTTGCCTATTAATACATTAAATTAATGGCGTTTATAAATAAAATATTATGTATTTATACCTTTGAAAATGTAATAATTGAACTCATTGTTTAGATTATGATTTTAATATAAAGTTTATTTACATAATAATATCTTGAATATACGCTACGCATAAACAATAAGTGCTCAAATTAGTAAATAATCTTTCATGTAAGTGAAATTGGTATTTTTTATAGGAAATAAAGATGCTTTAACCTGAAATAATACTTTAAACTTTTTAAACTTTAGGCTTTTTTAAACCACCTCATAATAATGATGTTGTGAGGTTGACTGCGATGAATATGAAATCACATTTTGTTCACTTAAAAGTATTATAATTTAAAAAGTAGTTGTCCACCCACATTGCCCTATCTTTAAAAATAGGTCATCTGTAAGTAATTTACCTACCAAAGTACCAATAACATTACAGTCTAGTTTATTCCGTATCAAAAATAAACACACTCCGACGTTTTAAGGGGTAATAAATATTTATCTGCATTTACTAAATGGAGGCCAAGATGGCGGGTGAATAAAGCTGTCATCGACGTGTCGATTCGCGCCATTTCTTCATAATCATTTGTGAACGAAATCAGTGCGAACGCCCGGCTAAAGAGCTGGCGATGACAGATGTACTGGCGCGCACAAAAGTAATATGATTTTTAATCGAGTTTTAATTGTTTTTTTAAGGATTGCATAATTTAATGTAATGGCATTTACAAAGAAATGAAAACTGAAAACATGCAAACTGTGGAATGATGTCCCCGCTGGGGTCTTCCCGTTGAGCTACAATATTGGGCTTTTCAAACTGAGAGTGAATAGAGTGTTGAAAGTCGGCAACATACTGGCAATACCCCTGTATTGCCAGGTGTTGCAGGTATCCATTGGCGGCGGTTACCGCTCACCATCAGGCACACCGTCTGCTTGTGCGACTATGCCATATAAAAATATAGTCTAATTATTATATTACTATTATATATTGGCCTTAGCGTCTCTGGCAGACGATTCAAACAATTTAAGTCTGTATAGAGCATTTTTTCTTATGACTATATAATCTGATTCGGGAACGGAATGCCCGACCACATCGTCGGCTCAATACCTTTCATATGTGTAGCCTCCGAAATATCCTAGGTATTTCGTGGTCGGACAGAGTCACTAATGAGAGGGTTCTTGAAATTGCCAATTTCCCTAGCTTCACTGCCATGCTCAAGCAAAGGCGACTAAAGTGGCTGGGTCATGTACACCGCATGGAATCCTCTCGCTTACCTAGGCAAGTTTTGCTCGGTGTGGTTGCTGACACCAAGAGACTTGTCGGACGTCCCCTGCTCCGTTTTAAGGATTGCGCTAAGCGCGATATGACCACCTTCAACATCGATCCTAAGAGTTGGGAAGAACTTGCTGAGGACAGAGTAGAGTGGAGAAAATCTTTAAAGGATGGACAGAAATGCCACGACGAGACCTGGTTTGGGATTCTGGCGAATAATAGAGCTAAGAGGCACACTAGTGACCAAAATCCACCTGTCACAACACATTACTATTAATCCTTCTAATATTATAAATGTGAAAGTTTGTGAGGATGGATGGATGGATTTTTATTACTCTTTCACGCCAAAACTACTGTACCAATTGGGCTAAAATTTGGTAAATAGGTCGCTTAAACCCTGGAATAACACATAGGGTACTTTATTTCCCGATATTCTGACGGGAGCGAAGACTACGCGAGTGAAACCGCATGGTGCAGTTAGTAACTAATAATATTACCTAATTAACATGGACTAGATCCATAGAGATCTAGGTGCACCTCGGCCTACCCCTTCGGGAAGAGGCGTGAAGTTATTTTGTATAGGTACCTATTCAGTACTTACATGAATAACATACTTTATTTTTTTAGTGAAGTCCATCAAGCAAAAGAAAATAATAAATCGTTATTTTGCTGAGTGAATTAAAAAGATTTACGAGTAAGTAATTTTGGTGTCACTCACCAAAATTACTTACCTACTTATTATTATCCATAAAAAAAATTTTAACACTATAAGACTTTTAAAGACAACCTTACAACACTGACTAATAAACTAATGCATTTAATTTTAGTTTCTGTTACACGTTTATTGCTTTTTTATAATCATATTTTAGCGTTTTACCGATGATTCACTGTGTATCCATTAAATAAGTGCTTTCAGATTATTTGAAATATGATTTGATGTACTCACCTTGTAAATATTTAGGTATTGGGAAATGTTATCGATTTAAGAAGTCATTACGTACAATGCAAAGAAGAATTTCCAATCACGGCAATTTATGAAAAATATAATTATGTTTACCGAAAAATCTGTCTTTTCTTCAAAAGATTTAATTTGGCATGTAATATTTTTGTAGCCAGCCTCAAGATAAAAATATTAAAAAAAAAAAAATTATAATATTTGTAATATCCGCTTTTCCTTTTGACTACGATTAAAGGAGTTTTTATACAATACTTTTAATATTTTTTTTATATAATATGTCTATATGGAGTTTGATGAAAAAAGGTTTTTTGAATTGGTATATCATCGAAGAACTGACAACCTTTTTTTGCTCTTATTTAATTTACTTTTACAATAAACATAATAAATTAAAAACTACGCGGCTATAGATAGATGATTATTTTACATTACAAAAAATAATACAACAACATACAATCACGCCTTTTTCCCAAAGGGGTAGGCAGAGATGTACCCAGGACTCAGTGTCCCATAGTAGGCACACCCACATTTCGCCAGTATGTTATTAGTCCCATGTCATAGGGGCCGAGCCTATTGCCATTTACCGGACACAGTTCCAGACTCCAAGCAGTTATTAAGATATAATTTATAGGAACAAATCCAATATTTAACACTTTACCTGATCTGGGGATCGAACCCAGGACCTCCTAATCGGCAATCGAGCTTGCGCCCACTTTGCAAAATTAAACCCAAAAAAGTTAATTGATCATTCCCTTGAATAGGATTTCTCAGATTTATACATTGTTTTGGCTAAAGACGATAGAACTTACCTACCTAGCTACCTATACCTATTCATTTTTATTATACCTATAATATTAGTAATTTTAGTGACATTTTCTTATGGGATTTGGTGACTTGATGGAGAAGCCAATTAAAAATAAATTCCCCAAATTCATAAATAGAACAAACAAAAAACTAAACGTGCAACTTAACAATCATCGTCGGTTCTTTTTTTGAAATCCATTTGCCGCGCATCAATTTATCAGGTTAGTTTTGGTTGGGTTCTGTCATTTAAACAATTATTAAGGCCCGTTATCATGCTGTCAACGAAAACCCGGATTTTTAGAAACTCGAATAGATTTACCAAAAACACAGATTTTAAGGGTAATTTTATTAATGAGGTGACACATTTAGAGCGTTTTTCGGATTAAGAACGTTAACTTTTGTCGTTTTTAAATTCCATGGTTGAATTGAATTTTATTATTGCTCGGTATGCCATACCTACCTAATAACCTCAATTTTTATTTAAGTACCCAACCATCTTATATTTTACTCTACCAATTTTTGCATTAATGATTGTAACACGTGACACACATCTACTTCTACCCTATTAATATTTGGCACCCCTAAGACACTAAGAACCCATTTGTTATCCAAACTCTTTGGATTAAGTGGGATCTAATGGGGCGAGACCACCCGCGCAAAATTTGACAGCTGTCACAAAAATGACAAAAAAGAGGTTGATAAAAAGAAAATCGTTATCCTAGCTATTTTTTTTATTTTGTTGAGAAGCTCCATTCTCTTTTATTTTTTTACTAGAGAACCCCAATAGAGAACATAACATCCCATTTTGCAATCACGTCATTTTCCCCGAGGGCACATTTCGCTAGATATGTTTTGTTAACAGGAGGCGAGCCCGCCATCTACTTGGCACAGGTTCAAGGCCCCGGCTGTCATTGAAATAATTAATTCCTAATGGAAAAATCCAATAACACCTTGCATGAACTGGGGATCCAATCCGGGACCTTAAAGGCCGTTGACCACTACAGCACTGCGCCGAGGCAGCTCAAATAGTCGATGGGCTGCCGATTAAATGAGTTGTTGGTTTTAAGGCCTATATTTATTTAAGGCTTATATTATAATTGATTTCAATTGAGAGCTCCTAGAACAAGAATATTTAGTTTTTAGTTCCGATTTCCAAAAACTAAATATTACTAAATATTGTCTAAAAACTAAATATTCTTGTTCTAGGAGTTTACAATGGAGTTCCGAAAAGTAACGCCAAATTCAATCAATTATCTTCAATTGAGAGGCCTATTATTTAAGATTTTCAAATGTGCCTAAATAATATGTTTTAGTATTCCCAATAATTACTTATAATAAATTAGGCAATAAATGTTCTACTAAAATTAGAACGCACGTCGCCAAAAAAAAAACCTAGTTTCAGTACTAAGGTGTTTTTTTTCCTCACACTTAATTCAAATCTTGTTATAAATTAATCAGCGATACATAATACTAGTATTATTACTTTTATTATTTCTCTTATTATTAACATAAGCCTGGAAATCTATGGGGAAAGCCTATATGTTCAGCAGTGGACGTCCTATGGCTAAGATGATGATGATGATGTAGAATAAGATGGATATTATGTTTGGAAATATTATTGTGAATAAAATTAATTACCCGGTAATATAGGATAAATTTAATAGTGTAAGGTTTTCTGGGCCCAGCTTCTTTGGATTCCGAGCCCGTTTCCATCATTAAAATTTCTCCACATAAAATATCTTCTTCAGTTTGACACAATCCTATGGAAAATTTACCAAATCGATGTTATGTATTCCCCTGTTTCCTCCAAATATAGAAAACCTATTTGATATATTTATAGATAGATATTTTGAAGATGAAGTAAGCTAAGTCTCGATTATTTTATTTTTGTTTATAATCTTAATTTTTTAGTAGTGAACGTCCAATCAAGCGAGTAAAACTGGGATTTTAAGAAGTTGATTATGAATAAACCGAGAGTTTATAAGAGAAACTAAAATGACAGGGACATGGTTTACTTCACTATAAAAATATCAGGATATCAATTTATAGAATGGGTGAATAATATTCGGATGAAACACGGGAATACAAAACCTCGATTCTATAAATTTTTCATAGGATTGTGTCAAATTCGTAAAATGCCGCGTACGCTCTTATAATAGAGCCATAACAATAAAAAAATACAAAATAAAATAGGTATATATTCCCAATACAATACACGGTGAAAGGGTAAAGGTAATAGGATCTTTTCATGAGATGAGAGGACAACAACCCTCTTTTTTCCTTCGAAAGTAACCACCGATATTTTCATGTCTCAAACTGAAATAGGTCCCCGCTGATCTGTACGAACCAACAAAAGATTGTATAAAAAAATTTAACCAACCAACAAAACCTCTCAGGCACAACAAAAACTTAGAAATGTAAGTTCAAACAAAAATGGTTTCGTTTTAATACAGTATTGTTTTTGCAATCGGTACGGGACAGATTGAAATTTGTTTTGCGACATTTTGCGTTTATTTTATTTGATCGGTTCGGCAAATATAGGCGCGATTGGGTGCGATGTTAGCGCCCGATTCAATTGTTAGCTTTATTTTCCAATCTGGAAAAATTCGAAACCCTTTTCGGTGCGATTGTATTTTGGCGCGCGGAGTTCGTTTTTGTTAGGAGAATAATAATTGATTATTTTTTTAGTTGGTAAGTTATACTTACTTAATACTGTTAATACTGTTAATACTAAGAACATAATGACTAGATAGGTACCTAAGTACCTACTTAAGTACTTTACTTTATAAGTATTTTATTGTATTGTAGTGGTAAGCCTCTTTAGCAAGGGGGCCGCCTGGGGAAGTACCACACCTTTGCCAGTTATTCATTCGCCAAGCAGTAATGTGCAAACATTACTGTGTTCCGATATGAAGGACAATATTACCTACCAGCGAAATTACTGGGCATGATGAGATTCATCAACTCATATCTCAGAGTGACAGGCGCAGTGCAGTGCCGCGCAAAATTTTGAATTTTAAAACACTGGGTGGCACTGTGTCTGATATGCGGGCAATCATGATGCTTACCATCAAGCACCTGATTGCTCGTCTTGTCACTCACTATCATAAAAAAAGTAGTTTCGCGTAAAAGAGTAACAAACATCCATCCTCTCAAACTTTCGCCATTATAATATTATTGTTCACTAATACTCACTAGTACAGGATAATAATAGGAAGGAAGTAGGATTAGTGATATAGTATGAAGGATGATTGTTCTTATCAAAAACAATAATTGATAAGGTAATATTTCTGTTCTAACATAAGGGTACACTTAAGGGCTACGATACATGCCCTTCGAGCATAGGTAAATGGTTAAAGTTCGAAGTACTAAGTACATTAAGGTATGCCTGTAAAACTAAGGCTAAGTGCGCACTACGATAAAAAATCGTTGCGAATAAATTAGCGAATCTGTGAACAATACGAAAGTGCGCGCGCACTGCAAAAATGAATTTACTAAAGAAATTTGCGATTGTTTATCGCATTTAGCAAATCGCAGCGATTTTATATCGTAGTGCGCGCTTAGCTAGCGCATGCATGTTACTATTTATAGTAAGTAGCATGCATACTCGGCACACACAAGTATGGTGAAAGAGGCAATAAGTCATGCGTACCTAATATTTACAATTCACAAGCGTCACAGGCATCATCCTACAGCGAACAGTGTAACTGTTAGGTAAGCCTAACTACGACTAATTATTATTATTATTGAATTGATGCATAGGTACTTACTACTCGTAATATAACGTCGTATTTATTATTTTGGACTACGGCCTGTAATCATTTTAGAGAAAAGAAGAATATTATTAGAAATAGTAATTATTATAAATTTTTTCTGTACGTACTTGCACTAGACTTTCATAAATTGTCACACTATATTCTAAGATTGTTGGTAAACACTTATTATAGGTACAACAGTAATTATGAATGCACTAATTTGTTGGGAAAATTATACTTCTCTGAATTTAATTAAGAACCTATATTTATTCTCATGAAAACTGAAATAGAGACATGGAATGAAGAGTAAGAAAACAAGTATTATGAAAATAATAACATTTATTTATTCGTGATTTAAACACTTATTACGCCATCTCTGATAATATTAAGTAGATGGACATGGTAAACTATTTAGCATGAGGAGCCATCTATGCAATTTATAAAGAACTACGTGCATACTCTCTACCTCACCTTGTTAGAGTTTTCTATTATATAGAATAGATGGCGGAATAATAAATGTTGAATTCAATTTTAAACCTAGCAACATTAAATACGTTCCGTTCAACGTTGTATTCGACATTGTAACAATATCTGCTTACAATAATATAAGTAAATACACGATAATTTACCATTGATCTAAACAAAAGGGGAGAAGAGGTACTGGGTTCTTAAAAATGGAAAGCTCAAATTAGGTCCCATTAGGTCCTCGTACGTCAGTAAAGTTAGGTCATACGAGCGACTAATATTGTAGTTTCCGTCGCCCTTGGGTGTCAGGTACATCTTTTTATCTTTGTTGTTCATTATATTGCAATCTAAAACTTCACACTGAGTAAATAACACGTGCCCGTAGTTGAGTAAGCGCTGGGAGAACGCATCCTATCCCCCTTTTTCTTTGAATCAATGTAAATAACACGATTTTTATAAATGGAACGTAATATTATATTTTGATTTTACCTTAGGATTTATTAACTATTACCACTTGTTACTGCTGTAAAACAATTAAATATGATATTATTATTTTATGGCGTTGTTTCAAAAATTATTTCTAATAAATATATTATTAATGACAAAGAGAAGAGAGAAATGAAACGTAATTCTCTGCAGTGCTGCCATAAAAATAAAATGACATTTCAGAAATAACTTGTACTTTTTCCGAATCCACCATTTTCCCTTTGTAACTAACCGGTGTCCAAAACACGTGCGTACGATCAAATTACATGGAAAACTTAAGTGATCGCGCCCAGTAATTATTACCAAACGTTGCTAAAAAGTGCGTCGTGTTTCTGTGAACAGGTGACGTGGATTCATCGACACAATGAACACCGAAAAGCTAAAAAAACTGCAATCGCAGGTCCGTATCGGCGGCAAGGGCACACCGAGGCGCAAGAAGAAGGTGGTTCACGTTACCGCGGCGACAGACGACAAGAAACTGCAGTCGTCTTTGAAAAAGCTGTCAGTGAACACAATTCCGGGCATCGAGGAGGTGAATATGATAAAGGATGACGGGACAGTGATACATTTTAATAATCCGAAGGCGCAGGCTTCGCTCGCGGCGAACACTTTCGCTATTACCGGTCATGGGGAGAATAAACAGATCGCGGAGATGCTGCCAGGGATCCTCAGCCAGTTGGGACCGGAAGGTTTGAATCAATTAAAGAGGCTTGCGTCGAGCGTGGCCGCGCCGAAACCACTGGAGGAAGATGACGAGGTTCCTAACCTAGTTGGCAACTTCGACGAGGCTTCCAAGCAGGAGGCCAAGGAGGTCAAGGCAGAGGAAAAGGAAAACAAGGAGGCCGAGAAAAAACCAGACTCAGAAACCAAAGCAGACAAAAAGACCGACTAAAGCCCTCTCACATCTAGTTCATTTTGGATTTCTGAAGTCAGAAGTGTCTCAAAACTGTTATTTTAAGCTGTGTTCCTAATAAATGTATTCCGAATTTGACATTGCATTTATAGTAAAATGTGTTTTCAGCAGGATGCAAAGGATTGGTTTTTTTTTTACTGACTTTGGAAATCGATTTATGCTTCAATACAGCCAATTTTAGTTTTTAATGTACTGCATAATGGGATAATGAAGTGAATTCTCTATAGGGTCCTTTGTAAGTGTTAAAATAGCCTTTTAGTTCCATACGTCTGTATGTAAAAGTTGCAAATTTTGACAGCACTAAAATTATAGGTTTAAATTATGTATAGAAGGGCAGCAATGCCCTATAATATTTTTAAATAGTATTTTTAAAAATTGTTAATTCATGTCCGGACGAAAGATAAGCTTTCTCATTAAAAAAAGTTTAAAGAACATAGGTTATATTACATTAGTCACTGGTAGCTCTTGATTGAGCTAAAATATTGTATAAAAAAAAATAAAAATTGTAAAATGCAAAAGATTGAAGTTTTGTGTGTTTCTAACATTGAATAAACTTTGATCGGTGAAGTTTGGTTTTTATTTAGCACCTGAGTTGCCTAACCTGACCTAAATAGGTAGGCTTTGAGATCTAACTAAATTAGGAAGCTTGTTTTACCATATACAGCTTGATATGGACAGCTGAACAAAAATCAATTTTTTTGTCATATATCCATAAATTAGGTACATAATGGTATCATAAAGGTAGGTAATATAGAAATCAAATGACTAATGCATGGAATTATGACTAAAAACTTGATTTTTCTTCAGCTGTCTGGTATGGTATAGTTTTTCATGTTGGCAATATTATTGATTCTAAATTGAGCATTGCTGCAGTGTAACAGTTCAGATTTGAGCATAAAATTTAGTCTGAATTTCTAAATCAATTTATAACTGCATCAATACAATTTATTATAATTTGTCACCTACTTGGTGTGTTCACCTCTGTCTAACCCTTCGGTGAGAAAGGTGTGATGTCATGTATACTGTATCTAGGTACCTACTAAATCACTAATATACTATCATACACCTAAGTGAATAAGCCATGATAATTTATTTTTTATAAAATTAAGGTTTTTGATGAATCATAGGCTTATCTGATATGTTTATTTCGTAATTCATAAGATAATATAAAAATTATATGAGGGTTAGGTGGGGCAATTAAAGGATGGTGGTTAATGTAATAGGTGGCTACAATTTCTTATTCCAGAAATCCTTATATAACCGTTTATCCGTATAGGGGAGTTATTTAATTTTTCCATAGATCACTTTAAGTAGGTACGTGGTTATAGTTATTATTCTTAGCTTTAAGTAAATGAATACATTACCAGAGGGGACTTTCGAAGTAATAAACCATCCTTCATTTACCCCACCTGACCCATTGATTTAAAGAAAAGGGGAGATATGGTATTGGCTTATGATGAGGATTTAGCTCAAATTAGGTCCCATTAGGTCAACATACGTCAGTAAAGTTAATTGTTGTCTCGTTCGCACTTCGGTCTTAGGTACGTTTTTCTATCTTTGTTGTTCATTATTAATATCAAATACTAAGAGTATGTCACTGTGCAAACTTCACACTGAGCAAATTGCACGTGCCTTCATTTACTGAGGTATGTAGACCTAATGGGACCTAATTTGGGCTTGCAATTTTCGAGAAGCCAGTACCTCATCTCCCCTTTTCTAAATCAATTACCTGACCTAATAAATATACATACCTATTATTATTGTTATGGATTCATTTTATAATTTTAAAGTGCCTAGCTTTTCATGTAACTCATACTATCTAATTATTATGCCTATGTTCTTCTTATCTACAGGTAAATGTGGTTTGCTCGGTAGATAGTGTACTTCCGATGAAGTCCAAATCCCACGAGATTTTTTATAAAACGCTGCCATGACGGGCGTGGCGTAGAAATAAAATAAAATATTAAATTAGCAAATCTGCCATGACGGGCGTGGCGTGGAAATAAAATAAAATAATAAATTAGCAATTAAGTAATTGTTTTTGAACGAATCTTTTAACGTCACTATTTAGTGCTGCAAGTCATTTTTTCCCAATTTGTATAGTTCATATTTATGATTTTTTTTATGGTGTTTATAATATTTATTTTATGTAATGGAATCTAAAAAATACAAAGGATACTCCATTAATAATACTCTATCACAGGAATATTCCTTATATAATCACATCAGCGGCTCTAGCACACCGAGCAAGGGAGTATAGTCCCATGGGGTTCAAAAAGGCTGTAGGACGTCGGGACGTCCACTGTTGGTCATAGTCCCCTTTTAATTAATTTGATTACCCAATCAAATTAATTAAAAGGGGTAAATTTAATTACCCAACTGATATCAGTTCCAATAACCAGTTTGACTGGTTATTTGAACTAATTGTTAATCAGTTGGACGTAATTTTGGTGTTATATTAATTAATAAAATTCTAAAGCGGGGATATATTTAAAAAATACTGGTAACTGGCAGCACCTATTTTTTGAAATGTCCTCTCTGTTCTGTGGTCACAAGTCAAAACATAAAACATTGTCAATATGTCAAAAATATTATTGTGAAAAGTGGTGGGTTATTTTTACGAAATTCAAAGTTATTACAGTGATTTGTTGCTGTAGTTGGATAATTTCCAGTACTTATATAACAATGATCGCAAGGCCTTGGACAGACGATCTTCCAAAATGCAGGAATACGTGTGTCGCTTCGTATTTCTCTCGTCTTGGCGGCAGCACAAACAACACCGATGATTATCTCTGTTTTTATTGCCAAACTGAGGACAATTTGTGAGTAAAATGTTTTCTTACAGCAAATTAAACAATTCTTTACACTTGTTATCACTTTATTAGTTTAATTGTAATGAAACACCACAATACGCACCTTGTAATCATGAACGTCTTCTAGATGATGCTTAATTTTCAGAATAAACCTACTTTATCTATTGATATAAAGAAAAGGGGAGATAGGGCGTACCCTATCTCCCCCTGAGTAAGCGCTGGAAGAACGTATTCTTCCAGCGCTTACTGGACGTCCACTGCTGAACATAGGCCACTCCCATAGATTTTCGTCTATTCTAGTTGTAAGCAGCCCGCCTCCGTGTGTTCCTGCTGTCTTTATCAGATCGTCTGTCCACCTTGTGAGTGGATATCCTATGCTGCTCTTGCCGGTCTGTGGTGTCCATTCCAGAACTTGTTACTGTGTCTGTGTTGTTTGTGGTTGTTATCTTATACTTATTATCATTATACAAGGCTAATGGCATTCCTCCGGAGCTGTCAACTAAATAACATCTATGGTTATAAAAAGTACAATTTACAGTTGTTTATATGGAGTGTTTGAACCACACAATGGTCTGGACGCAGCGAGGTTCATCATGCAACGGATGGCAGTTGAAATACTCTTCCCTCCACCTTCGGCCAACTCTGATGAAGAGATTAGAGATAGACTGAGGTATTTATGGTTTCACCTTCTTGGTTTGTCACAAAGTTTAGATTCATTACTCTTTGTCTTCATTGACTGGCAAAATTTGAATGCCACAGATTTTCTAATTTGAGAAAAGAACTATATTTATGAATAGCACATGTAAATTTTAAGCCTAAGGTTTCTGTTGAGGACAGTACCTGATTTAGATTTTGAAGGAGGCGGAATTAAAATTATACCTACTATAAAATTTGGAGGTCATAGGAATTGTTTTTTGGAGGAAACGGAATAACCCCTTCAAATATCATTGACATGTGAACTTTTTAAGAACAAAGATAATTTACGATATTTAATGAATGTTTCAGGAATGCATTTGTGTCAGTAGAGAAGGCATACATAGAGAACTACGATGGTATGATAGCTGAGAGGACGAGCTTGCAGTACCAGTTCCAAACACTTACCGAAACACAGGTTAACATTTATTGCTACACATTTAAAGAAATTTTAAAAAATCTTTTTAATATAATTTTTTAATTTAAACGCAGACCTAAGTATTAAATATATAAAAAAAAATTCATGACAATAAAAAAATCATAAGTTTGCTAAACTACCGGCCATTTTGTTTTCATACTAAAAGGAGTTGGGCCATGTCGAGCTTATATTATAATTTCGATTTTATTTGATAGGCCTAATGATAAGATTTACAAATGAATACATAAATAATAATTTTAGTATGGCCATTAATTATCGTAGTGGTAGGCCTCTTTAGCAGGGGGCCGCCTGGGGAAGTACCACACCTTTGCCAGTTATTCATCCGCCAAGCAGTAATGTGCAAACATTACTGTGTTCCGGTCTGAAGGGCAATGTTAACAGCGAAATTACTGGGCATGACGAGTTTCAACCACTAATATCTCAGGGTGACAGGCGCAGTGCAGTGCCGCGCAGAATTTTGAATTTTAAAACACTGGTTGGCACTGTCTGATATGGGCAATCATGATGCTTACCATCAGGCACCTGATTTGCTCGTCTTGTTACTTACTATCATAAAAAAAAAGCTAGTATGTTTGGGAATATTAATGCGAATAACATTCCCTACCCGGCAATATATGATAAACAGAAAGGTTTTCTGGGCCCAGATTTCTTGGATTCCGAGCCCACTTCCTTTATGCAAACTGTTAGGTTTTGTATGTGGTTTTACATTTCACAGCAGCTTATGTCTGCATTTCTCATCAGCATAAATACAATCTGAAGTAATCTCTTTCAGAAAGCCAACAGCGACATTCTCGCCCGTCTGAAGGAAATAGATCAACACCTCTCCGGCGGCGCCACAGTCGTTATAGCTCTGGTACATAATAATAAACTGTTTGTGGCCAACGTTGGAGAACCACGCGCTTTACTGTGCAAGTAAGATAATAATATATGCATAATCAGTAGCTGTAGGCATTTTTGCAGGGGGCCTGGGCAAGTACCACACCTTTGCCAGTTATTCATCCGCCAAGCAGTAATCATCAGGTATAAAGGGCTATGTCACCAGCGAAATTACTGGGCATGACGAGTTTCAACAACTATTTTAGTTTAAAACTCCCATATTAATAAATAGTCTATATATAGTTCATAATGTATATATTTCATAAAAAATAGTTGTAAAATAGTCTGGTATGATTGTTTTCAGGACAGATGACAACTCAGTATTGAGAGTGGTTCAACTAACGGTGGATCATAGTTTGAACAACGAGGATGAGTTGTTGAGGCTGGCTCAGTTGGGGCTCGATGTCAATAAACTTAGGAATTGTAAGTATGTTTACATGATTGTATTTAGTTTTTAATTATTTAAGAGCGTACATTGCCTTCTAGGAATTTGACACAATCCTGTGAAAAATTTACCAAATCGATGTTTTGTATTCCCCTGTTTCCTCCGAATATAATTAACCCAATCTATAAATTTAGATCCTGATATTTTTATAGTGAAGTAACCTATGTCCGTGTCATTTTAATTTTTCTTATAAACCCCTGGCTTTTTCATAGTGAACTTCCAAAAATCGCAGTTTTACTCGCGTGATTGAACGTTCACTACAAAAAAATGTAGTTTATAAACAAAAATAAAATGATAGGGACATACTTTACTTCAACTTTAAAATATCAGGATATAAATATATCAAATAGGTTTGCTATATTCGGAGGAAACAGGGGAATACAAAACATAAATTTAGTAATTTTCCATAGGATTATGTCAAACTGATAAGAGGTCCTGTATCCTGTTAATAAGCAATAGGTACTTTTTACATACGTACTAGTACCAGAAGCGACACTATCACCACACTCCGGACACTCGACTCAATCCCATACAAAAGTCGCGCTATAACTACCTACTACACAGACACTGCACATGCGGAGTTCTGTACACGTGCAAGAGTGTGCGTGAGGTGATTCCCGATAGAAGCGGGGCTCGTGGAGAGCTCAATCTCGCTCGCGGTGTGAGGAAGGCCCTATTGGTGGGCGGATGACAGTGTCCATTCTATACGTATTATTATTATCTGTTCTGTGCTATCGGTTAGTTTTGGTTCGAATTCTTATAATTCTAGGGTCAATGACCGTTTTTCTCTCATCATTTGGCATGGTTTTTATAAAACAGCATTTTCTGCCTATCTCTTCTATAATATTTATGATGATATGTGTTATTTTTATCAGCACAATACTTAGGCAACCAGTCAGGCACCCGGTGCCTAGGGAACTACTTAGTGAAGGGACTGCACAAGGCCTTCCCTTCTATAAGTGCGGCGCACAGTGAGCCTGTGGTCTCTGCGCCCGAGATACATGGACCTATACTGCTTGATCATAGTTGCAGGTACGTTGTTTCAATAAATAAAACAGACAGACCCTAAAATGGGATCTCCCCAGTTTAGGATTTGAACATTTTAGGTTTTCCAGATAAGTGTATCTGGATTATGGAACGGTAGGAAGGGACACTTATGGGGAGATCCCAGTTTGGAGTTATTCTAAAATGAGCAGATTTTAGATAAAGAAGATCTTAGACTAAGTAGATCCCATAATTGACATATCTCAGATTGGAGAAATATACAAATGAAGATCTCCGTTTGGAGATAAGATTGAGGCGATGCATAATGGGAGATCCCAGATTGAGAAGATCCTTAATTGGGGAGACTAAAATGGTTAATGGGCATAACACAAAACAGTTAGA
The DNA here is from genome assembly GCA_947063395.1 of Hemistola chrysoprasaria. Lineage (NCBI taxonomy): Eukaryota > Metazoa > Arthropoda > Insecta > Lepidoptera > Geometridae > Hemistola > Hemistola chrysoprasaria. Next base: position 9,761,755 of record OX346730.1, read on the forward strand.
TCCCTGGTGGAATTTAAGATCATGGTGAGGAATTCCTAAATTGAAGAGATCCCAGATTGGCATGTTTTCACGTTCTGCTCGAAAATAAATTATAAAATCTTTCTTTTTCCAGGTTTCTTATACTAGTTAGCGCCGGCGTATACAAACGCATACAAGAAGTGAAAGGAAGCAGCGAACAAACAAACAAACAGCTCGCACAAATCATTGTAGAAAACTTTAGAAAGGAGACAGATTTCAAAAAAGTCAGCCAATCTGTCCTCGAAGAAATCGAAAACGAATTCGTACATTATTGCGTAAAAAATAATTTAAGCCCTCGACCAAACACCCACATGTCTTTATTAATAAGAAATTTTAATTTTCTCGATCCAATTATTTCTGAAAATCCTCAAGGGATCGTCAAAAACTCTTCTGTAAGGTTCAACCCGATAGTGCAATCCAAATCGAATACGCTGCTTAATGAAATCGATTCGGAGATTTATACGAATACGAATGATTCGATTGTCGATACGAATCGATCGATAGAATCTAACTCGGATATTTATCCGAATGTGAGGCAGGATAGGGATCAAAAAATAAAAGGTTATGTAGATTTTTCTTGTTATTACGAAAATGTCGCTAAAGCGAGGCGAAACGGTACTTTGCCTGATTTTATCGAATAGACTCGATAATCAGATACAGATTCTTTATTGATAACACAAGTTATATCGATTTATTTGAAATGTTTTGCGCATCACGCACTTAATTTCCGATTTTAATTTTTTTATATATTTGTAAATACTATAAGTACTTATCAATGTGCCTTCTTGTCATTAGAAATAAGTTATTAAATAAATAAATTTGTTTTCAAAAAAGGGTTTTATTTCATTCTCAATTAGGGTTATAATTTATAATCATTATTTTTATATAAACCCTTTACCACCCCTAAACCCAGCAGTGGGATACAAAGAGTTAATTGCCTAGTTTGGGACTCGCTATGCTTATGTTTTGGAAAATATATTTTATTCTATTCTATAATAGAAAATAGCTTCCTTCTATGTTTAAAAATAAATCTTTTTAGTTTCCGCTCTCCTAGTACCTAATTCGTAAAACAGTAAAAGAAAAAACCATTCGTTTAAAAAAAAGGTTTAATTTCTATAGAACATACACATTAAAATTAGTAAATAATTGAAAAAATGCGGACATTGAATCAGTTCATACAAAAAAGGCAAAATATTATATGTATGTGACTTGATTCGACCATCGAGATCGAATTTACTAAGTCCGAAACGAATCCGTTATTCGGAAGACTAACTGAATTCGGTTATTGCTTTTCGCACTCGGTCCTGATGCATGTTTTTATACAAATAAAACTATGTCTATTTCGGTCCGTCAATATCGTCTCCGAAATTAAGATTCACGGATGACGGAAATCGTATCTAGTGGGCCCTTCTAGGAATTTGACACAATGCTATGAAAAATTTACCAAATCAATGTTTTGTATTCCCCTGTTTCCTCCGAATATTATTAACCCATTCTATAAATTTATATCCTGATATTTTTATAGTGAAGTAACCTGTGTCCCTGTTATTTTTATTTTTCTTATAAACCCTTGGTTTTTTCATAGTGAACTTCCAAAAATAGCAGTTTACTCGCGTGATTGGACGTTCACTACAAAGAAATTTAGTTTATAAACAAAAATAAAATGATAGGGACATACTTTATTTCATCTTTAAAATATCAGGATATAAATATATCAAATAGGTTTACTGTACTCGGAGGAAACAGGGGAATACTGAATACAAAACATCGATTTAGTAAATTTTCCATAGGATTGTGTCAAACTGCTAAGATGTCCTGTATCCTGTTAAATTCCATGGAAATAGTTCTACGACTACTTCGGACCGTTTTTCACGATTCGTATCGGATGAGTTTCGGACGTAGTGCGTAACCTTAGATCTGACAAAGAACCAATTCAATAGTATTAATTTAGACAGGTTTATAGTCCAGCTTGCTCTCAAGTTTCTTGTTGTCTGCTACTTTACGGACTGCCTTCATAAGATCCTCCTGAAGACAATAATAAATATTAGTGACTAGGTGATCTAACAGATTTTGTCCTAGATTGTAATGAAGTATTTATATATATATATATCTATAATTTAGTATTTGAACAAAAATAAAAGGATTTTTAAATTTATTTTGAAAGTTTAATGAAAATTTGTATCATGCGATTCAAAAATCACTTAAAAAAATATTTTTATATTAATTATAAGCAATTCAAAATTGATTACTAATAGTCGAAATGAGACTAGTTATCTAGACTATGCTAGTTATCTAACTAGTGTCTCATTCCGAATAACGTCATTAAATTATTTTTTGACTTATTTTTATACATTTTTTGATTTATTCAAACGATTATTACGTTTGTAATTTTAATTTATTTGAATATTTTTATTATTATTATGATTTTTAAGTATTGATGTAATATCTGAAAATAAAACATTTTTATTTATTTATAGGGAATTCTCTGGTCATCGCCATGTAATAGTCAAAGTTACCTGTACGATATATTCTCTCTCAGCCCTGATAGCGAAGAGTCCGGCTTCAGTACAAACATTCCTCAGGTCGGCTCCGTTGAATGTGTCCGACAGTTTGACGACCGCTTCATAATCCATCTCGCCGTGTTTGGCTATCGGCGCCGCGTGGATCTTTAGGATCTCCAATCTGGACACGATTTGCAGAAATTAAACATACATACATTCACGTCTTTTTCCCGAAGGGGTAGGCAGAGGTGCACCCAGGACTCAGTCCCATAGTAGATACACCCACATTTCGCCAGTATGTTATTGGTCCCATGTAATAGGGGGCGAGCCTATTGCCATCTACCGGGCACAGTTCCAGACTCCAGGCAGTTATTGAGATAATTCCTAATGGAAAAATCCAATATTTAACACTTTGCCTGACCTGAGGATCGAACCTGGGACCTCGGAGGCAGTCTGCAGAAATTTAATAGCTTTATTAATGTTCAAAAGTGTCACAGTACCTGTGCAAAAAGAGACTTGTAGACAAAATTGTTTGTAATTTGGCTTTCAATCTTCCTATCATCCCGTGTCGAGTGTGTGGGTCGGTTGGTCGCCATTATGATCTTGATTTGACCGAGGGAGTTTAAGTTAGGCGTGGGTAACTCAGCTCTGAACCGGCTCAAATATACAGATCATGTATGTTTGAATCATTGAGTCACAGCTCAACTATAAACTAAACAGCTCATTGGTGGCTTGCGGCTCACGTACTCATCACTGTCATTCCAAAGAAAACAACCTTGTCACCTATATTGAGAGTCGAAAATCTAACGCGAGTCGCACAAAAGATTTATTTATTTATTTATTAAGGGCAACCAACAAATAAACAACTATCACATATACAAAAATAGTTACATAATTAAACAAATTCAAGATACTTATCCAATTATAGGTAGCCACAACATTCAAGCGTATGATTGACGGCTTATAAAATAAAAAAGAATTCTAATAATTATTAGTAAAAACAGAAATAAATTAATAACATAAATTTACGGACGATGTTTCGTTCCATGAAGTCCAATGGTCTTTTTGAACCGTAACATTAGTCACAAAAATGATGAGCCGATTATTATGTGTTGTGCAAGTCAGGTTTACTCTGTATTCGCTAGATGGCTCTCATTTGAATCATGAACCATAAATCATGAACATGCATTTAGTTTCGAGATGTCGTTTTGTGAGCTGATCTGTGAGTCGGTTCACGGTTACGTGTCAAGTGGATGAGCTGTGAGTTGAGCCGTGACTCATAAAGATCTGCTGAGTTACCTGTGGCTAGTTAAAGTTTATAAACTCACCTAGCCTGTTCATTAGGCAAGGGTATTTCAATCTTCCGATCCAACCTGCCGGGTCGCAGTAGAGCGGGGTCGAGTGTGTCGGGTCGGTTGGTGGCCATTATGATCTTGACTTGACCGAGGGAGTCGAACCCGTCCATTTGGTTGAGAAGCTCCATTAATGTTCGTTGGATTTCTCTGTCGGCTGATGTGCCTTCGGAGAAACGACGCCCGCCTGGAATGGAAATTATTATTATTTATTATTATTATTATTATTTAATAATGCACTAGCAGCATAATATGCTGATGCATGCATATCACCTTTTGTAGTGGTTATTTTTTGTAGTGGGCTTCTTTTATAGTGGTAGGCTTCTTTTATAGGGGACCGCCTGGGGAAGTACCACACCTTTGCCAGTTATTCATCCGCCAAGCAGTAATATGCAAACATTACTGTGATCCAGTCTGAAGGGCAATGTTACCAGCGAAATTACTGGGCATGACGAGTTTCAACAACTAATAACTCAGGCTGACAGGTGCAGTGCAGTGTCGCGCAGAATTTTGTATTTAAAACACTGGGTGGCACTGTGTCCGATATGGGCAATCATGATGGTTACCATCGGGCACCTGATTTGCTCGTCTTGTCACTCTATCATATCTCTATGTCTCACCATCATAAAAAAATATATTGAAAAAAACAGTATTTGTGCCATCTAGACGCACGATGGCCTACTACAGGGAGGAACAGGAACTACTGAGTCGGAGCCTCAAACAACACCAACAATCACAACGAATCCGCTTATAGTGAGAAACTAATCGCGGATACCACCAAACAAAGGAAAAAGATCTAGATGGCGCTGGAGTCGAATTAGAACTCGCTAGCACTAGCTAGCTTTATGTTTTTTTTACATACAACTTTTTTACATCTTACTATTATTATAAATGCGAGTACGTGAGGATTGATGGATGGATGTTTGTTACTCTTTGACGGCTGTAATTCGGTATGTAGATAAGCTTAGACTCTGGAATAACACATGGGGTACTTTTTCCCCGATGATTCCACGGGAATGATGACTACATGGGTGAAACCGCGGGGCACCACTAGTTGTCATAATATTAGGAGTATTTACCAATAGCATCGATCTCGTCCATGAATATGATGCAAGGCTGATGGTCCCGAGCGTAGTTGAACATCTCTCGGATGAGTCGAGCCGACTCTCCTATGTACTTGTCTACTATGGCCGATGATACCACCTGGAAAGGAAAATGGGCTGAAGTGGTCCAAGTTATGTCTGCTGATTAAACTTACACCTGCTCATACTATGATGGCCCAAAAGCATAGTGCCAGTAAATCCAATAGGAATCAATGGCCTGCCGTGACGAACACGGTGAGAAATTCTTTACGTAGCACAGTACCTTACATAAGTATTGTTCTTGAATACGGGTGTTAGTCTATGTTGTAGTTTGTGAACATAGGATATTTTTTCATTATAGACACCACAAAATCTGTCCATGGAGAAAAAATTTATACAATCCAGTAAAATGGGTATTCCAACAGTCTAGGTAACAGTTATTGAAAAAATATTATAACTAAGGTATTATTATACTTAAGGAATGATGACGATAATGTGTTACCTTAAGGACAGATGATAATGATGTGTTGTTACCTTAAGTAAAGATGACGATATTACCTTAAGGTATGATAACGATAATATGTTACCTTAAGGAAGTTAGCATCGAGCTGCGAAGCCACAGCTCGGGCCAACAGAGTCTTGCCGGTGCCCGGGGGCCCGTACAGAAGACAGCCCTTAGGTGGAGTTATACCAACTCTCACAAATAACTCGGGGTTCATTAGGGGCAGCTCAATTACCTGTGAATAATTACATAATTATTACGATTAAAATAAAAATAAAATAAATAAAAATCTTTTATTTCAGATCATTCAGATCCATAGCGTGTTAAAGCCATCTAAGACCATGTACCATAACAAGCATGTATACAGAATGTGATGAAAGAGTAAGAAGCGGTCATGTGTCAGGACCATGGCAAGTGGAGAGAAATAGTCACTGCCACAATCAGAACATACCTGAGCTGTATGTATGTAAAGCCATCTATAGCCAACTATAACTGAACGTTATAGATTATACGTACTTCATACGTAGAACCATATGCCGCAAAAATATATTGTTTGTATTGAAATGTATAAGACAATGCCCATTAGACTGTATCATATGTTCTATGAGAACAGCTTTGATAATATGTTAAAATCCGATCGTCAAAAGTGGTTGGACAAAGGAGAATTAAAAAAGTGCATATTTACTTAATTAGTATATTATTTGACTAGTGTAGTTGACAATATGTTAGATATTGTCAACTTCCCTATTGATTATTGATGTTTGGTTTAGGATTTAGGATTAAAAGGGATAAATAATCTCATCATACTAATATTATTAATCTCAAATCTAAGTGCAAGTAAAAAGGTAGCATTCCTAACAGGTAAACAAAACGCTAGCGTGTTCAAACTCATGTCCCAGCGCCATAGTGTTGTTTTTTATGTGTATATTTGTAACTCATTCAGGTCAAAACTACTGAATGGATTGAGCTGAAATTTGTTATGTAGATAGGTTAGAAACATAACATACATTCACGCCTTTTTCCCGAAGGGGTAGGCAGAGGTGTACCCAGGACTCAGTCCCATAGTAGATACACCCACATTTCGCCAGTATGTTATTGGTCCCATGTAATAGGGGGCGAGCCTATTGCCTAGATAGGTTAGACCCTGGAATAACACATAGGGTACTTTTTATCTCGATATTCGCACGGGAACGAAGACTGTGGTTGAAACCTGGGCATTGCTATTAAATATATTAAATAATAAACAAACTTACTTCACGTAATTGTCTGATCTGTTCCTGCAACCCTCCAATAGCAGAGTATGTGACGTCTCCAGGGTCTTCATGGCTCATGTTGTACACTAGAGGATCAACCTGAAACACACCATTATCTATATTGATATATTTAAATATGTATTAAACCTACTTATGTATATTGGCAAGTGGGAACCCTTGCGTTTGTCTCCAAATCGGATTCGAGTTAGCAGTGCTCAGCGGAATTTGAATGCTCACGTTACAAGATTAGGTTTAAATTCGTGTGCCACAGCAGAATGAGTAGTAATATTCTTATACTTAAAAAGGTGATTTCTTCGAGAGTGATATTTCTGTATGTTAGTACTATTATAGCTTCATCAAAAGCTCCTGTTGAAACGGATGCTACCCATTGCAACCGAAAGACAACTTATACCATCACATCAATTTGGATTTCGTAAAAGCCATTCAACCATCGAACAAGTTCATCGATTGGTAGAAAAGATCCGCGATGATATGGAAAGCAAAAAGTACTGCTCAGCTGTATTTTTAGATGTGACTCAGGCTTTTGACAAAGTATGGCACGATGGCCTATTATACAAAATTAAAACAACATTACCGACCAACTTCTACACTGTCATTAAATCTTACCTTACTGAAAGATTCTTTACCGTAAGACAAGGAGAAGACACAACTAACATCAATGTCATAAAGTCAGGAGTACCACAGGGAAGCGTGTTAGGGCCTGTGCTGTATACACTGTACACTGCTGATATACCCATTAATAAGACCTCAACAGTGGCCACATATGCAGATGACACTGCTATTCTTACATCACATATGGATCCCATCGTCGCGTCGCAATTGCTACAGACTGATTTAAACTCAGTGGAAAACTGGCTAAAAATATGGCGCATCAAAGTTAATGAATCTAAGTCAGCCCATGTCACATTCACGCTGCGACGCGATACATGTCCAACTGTGCAGATGAATGGAAATCCAATACCCCAGTGTGATGACACAAAGTACCTTGGACTACACCTTGATAGAAGACTAACATGGCAGAAGCACATATTCTCAAAAAGAAAACAACTAAGTCTAAAGCTACGCCAGTATGAATGGTTGATTGGAAACCAGTCAAAACTAAGTTTAGAAAATAAGCTCCTCATCTACAAAGCTATTCTTAAACCAGTATGGATTTATGGTATACAACTCTGGGGAACAGCAGCAAAAACAAATCTCAGTATTCTGCAGCGTTTCCAATCAAAAGTACTACGAATGATCGCCAATGCTCCTTGGTATATAAAAAATGAGACACTGCACAAGGACCTTAAAATACCCACTGTGGAGGAAGAAATAAAACAAAACGCTATCAAATACCAAAATAGACTACAGCGTCATCCAAACGATCTGGCAAAAACTTTGATGACAAGAGAACCATTTAGAAGGCTTAAAAGAAAAATACCCCAAGACCTAACAAAATAGAAGTATAGGAAGAAGGATGTATCATTGGACACATTCCTTGCATGACATGCCATGAAGCAAATACCAAAAATAAAGCTCATTGTCTGCAAGAGACAGATCGCTTTAAACAGGGGGATAAAAAAAAAAAAAGTACTATTATAGCTTCATCAATGACATAACACACAATCACGCCGTTTCCCCCAACTCACTACCTGGAGTTGTACTCAGTCCCATAGTAGGGAAACCAATATTTCGCCAGTATGTTATTGGTTCCATGTAATGGGGGGGTGGGGAGGAGGATATTGCCATCTTTAGGGCGCAGTTCCAGACTACAGGCTGTTATTTATACAAATACTAACAGAATGAGTTTCACAATAATACTGCTTGAGTTAAACCACTATTGGTTGTCACACATAGCATAAATATCCTAATTTTAAGTCGGAAATATGCCTAAAGGCTTTAGTATAGTATTTTTTTTTTCTTTTTGTAGTCTGCTTCTTGGCAATCTGTCTGGGCAACAGGCAACAATAATCCAAGTTGCTGTTTGATAATCTCAGAGTTTCATGTCGTGTTCATCAGGACATTTGTCTATTGAGTCATCTCACATTCTTTGTGCATGAATTTTGCTGCTAGTCTGTGTATGTTATGTCGTTTCAGCCGGGAGAATATGAGACTCCCTGGACCTTGCAGTTGAGCAGCAAGTTCGTTTCTGTGTCTCAGAAGTTGACTTTGGTAGCCTCTGCTGTATGGTTATAATAATTATACCTCTCTCATATCATACCTACATCATTTTATTATTACAGTTTATAATATACCTCTCTAGGCAGATGTCTCATGATAGTGAGTGTGGTCATATCTAACGCCACTCTCGTGCCTCCCTTCAGCTTGTTCTTGTCCAGTTGACGACGGCATCCAACCACGTATCGGGGACCATTCGTTGCTTTTACGATGACTGGAAATTAAAGATAAATTTTAATGATTAGAGCCCGCAGAGCAGCAAAGATTGACATGTGTCTGAGTCGGGTTCAAAATGATTATTTAAAAAAATAGTAATTTTTTATACATTACATTAATATACCCTGAAATGCACAATATATGCATTTGCCTAAAAGCTGGTTGACAGATGACTCAGGATTTAAAAGTTTAAAGGTTTATATTCTAGATTCTATGTTCACGCATTCTCAGTTTGGGCGAACTTATACTTAATACCTATCAATTTTTTTTTATGTACCTAATAAAATTGGCTGAGTCTATTAATACGGTTACCGTACGAACAATTTATTATTATTCGTACAGAAGTCGTACGAATAATTTTATTTTATCAATAAGAGTGCGAAAAAAAAAAAATAAAAAAAAAAAACCTTAAACCTAACCTACAGAAGTCGGTTTGCTGTGTATTATATTACATGGCCGCCTTTAAAATGAGCATTCATTTTGTCTATATATTAACTTAGTATTAATTTACAAAAAACTTTAATCCAATAAAAGTACTTATTACTTATGTTGTCATACATTATATATATAAATCAGAAATAGAGGCTCTATCTCTAATTTGTATATTCCAATCTAAATTTTAATGTGATTTTATTTTCTATTTATTATTAAGCTAATCATCCAATAAATGTACGAATAAATATAATTTATTCGTCCAGTACCCGTACAAATAGTCACTTCGAATAAAATTAGGCACTATGGTATGTTTGACAGGATCCTTATTAAACTCACATTTCTCTTCTGTAAGCTGCTTGAGCACTTCACCAACGATCTGGCCGACGCTCTGCAGAGCTTTGAGGTCATTTTCACTCTTATCATACTGTTTGGTAAGATCTTTGAGCTGTTCTCGCACTGAAATAACATAGTGGCATTTTATGGTTATAAACAGATATTATGAGTTAGTATTTTGAAATTTGAGTAAATTAAGTCAATGAAACAAGCAGAATGGTCAGCCGGCACGTTAATATTACATTGTTACAGAATTTTGTATGAAATACAACAAAAATGTAGGTGATGATTCGGCAAAAATCGATAGGTGACTTCGATAACTTACTGTCTTTCAGTCTGGATTCCACTTCCTTGTGTTCCATTAGCTTCTTCCTGTAATCCTGGAACGCCTTCTCTCTTAATGCATCCATTGGTATAGCTCCCGCAGGAGGCATAATGTATCAATAAAAATTATTTCCAAAACCACAACAGCCACAATGAACATCCAATTTGTTTGACACAGTTTGTTTGACAGAACAGGTGCACAGATTCGAATACAGAGGTGATTGACAGGACAGCAACCAAATAGTGCATAGAAGTCACAGATCACAGAATACAAGATGACAAATTTATATGACAGTTGACAGTTATTTTTAATGGACCCACACCAAAGTATTGCCAGTGTTATGTTGTATGAATTTTCGAGTATTTTATGTTTATGACAAATAAACATTAACGTAAACTTTATTTTAATAGACGATATAGTATATATTTGGCAGTGTCTTGTATCTTGCCATAGATAATACATATAAACTGGTATCTTGCGTTATCAACCATTTATTTTATTGGCTAAACGAGCATAATTAAATTAGTAGTAAAGTAAGTAGTCATAGTCCTGTATCTACTGTGTACTAAGGCTTGTCAAGACTTAGTTCAGACCCCTAATTTTTATTTATTTATTTATTATTATTAACTAGAACGGCATCATAGCCAATTACACTAATTAATCAATTAAATATAATACAATACAATGTCTTACAATTACTACTATACTTAGCTACATTAACATTAATAATTAAATATGATAATTTTAAACTAATATTATATACATGTCATTAAGGAAAACATTAAAATAATAAAACAGTTGTCAAAATAGATCAGCTTAGAAAATAGCCCGCGTCCAATAAAAGTATTAAATTTATAAATAATAATAATCATAAAACCCCTTTCACCCTATCGTCTCACAGTACTTCAGACATTCCGACATTATCACCTTCCAGTCATCTGCAAACACATCTAGTTCCGGGCTAGCGTGCAGGAGCGCATTGAGTGCTAATGTAGTGATCAAAGATCTGCTGAGCATAGGTAGCGAAAAAAAGTCTATGTCTATGTTATGTTAATGATGCAAACTACCTATTAAAAGTTTGAAGAGAATTGGCGGAAAACAAAGATCATATAATTTTATGAAATAAATTTTCCATGAAATAAATATTCTATTAAACTTCTTATTTCTCTATTAAAATTATTTATATATTGAATCAATAAATTATCTGAGCCAACAATTTATGATGGACTTCTTTCTAAAATGGATACTATGAGGTAACAGTAATCAGATGGCGGGAAAAACTAACCATTCTGGGCGATTGAAGTGTGCGGACGAAATAGTTATTAAGTACAAATCTAAGTAAAAAACCGAGATTGTATCTTTGCATTAAATGTAGGTATTTAATTATTCAGATAGATCGTTGTGTTTGATTTCTAATTACCGTCGGTGCGAGCAGTAATATATAATTTAATAATTTTATTTGTAAAATTTAATTTAATTAATATTAATATTGTGATAATAATAATTTTAATGATAATTAATTGTGTGAAATGTTTTTATGGGCTTATGCAACCTGCAATTATTAATGAATTTTAAATTTATTTTTTAATTATAAGGATCTTTTACATTATGTTAATATTAAAAGATCCATAAAATTAAAAACCTGAAAAAACCCAAGTTAGCAAAATAAATACTTTTTATTTTTGAGAAATAAACTATTTATTATAAAATACAAGGTGAAAATATGTCCTTGATTTTCCTGCCAATAAATTCGGTAAAGTTCGGGTCTACTTTACCAAACCTTACACGAGACTCCCTTGGCAACGCTCCGCTTGTAAAACAGTATGTAAGGCAGTAAGCATTGATATAAAGAAAAGGGGAGATGAGGTACGGCTTTTCGGAAATTGACTGCCTCGGTGGCGTAGTGGGCGCATGCTCGACTGCCAATCAAGAGGTCTCGGGTTCGATCCCCAGGTCAGGCAGTGTTAAATATTGGATGTTTCCATTATTAATTATCTCAATAACTGCTTGGAGTCTGGAACTATGCCCGGTAGATGGCAATAGGCTCGCCCCCTATTACATGGGACCAATAACATACTGGCGAAATGTGGGTGTATCTACTATGGGACTGAGTCCTGGGTACAACTCTGCCTACCCCTTCGGGGAAAAGGCGTGAATGTATGTTCTCGGAATTTGCAAGCTCAAATTAGGTTTACGTCCGTACCTCAGTAAAGTAAGGTGCGAATAATATTGTTGTCTCGGTCGCACTTCGTTATTAAGTAAGTAGGCACTTCTTTCTATCTTTGTTATTCATTATACGACACTGTGCAAACTTCACACTAAGCAAATTACCTACACGTGCCATTTGTTGAGTAAGCGCTGGGAGAACGTACCATATTTTCCCTTTTTTTTAATATATTTTAATATATTGTTTCATTTTCTAAACACTAATTCACACTCACGAAGAGTCAACGGTTAACGATCCACTATTAATACATCCGCTAATACATCCTCGTTCTAAGTATGTTTTAATTTCTGAGACCGAAACCAAACCACAACCGCTCACAAGCCCCTTACGAAGAGAATTATTATTATTATTAGCCTTCATTGCTGATACTAAACAATGATTTTACACACAGTAGCAAATTGTTTTTACTAAAATCTAATAATACATCGTGTTTCCCGGTTCAGTGGTCAGCATGTCCAGTGACACATAGGCCTCTTCCAGCTGCTTCCATTCTTCTCTATTGGTAGCTTTTCTAGACCAGATTGTACCAGAAAATGCCTATTACACCACGCTAAATCAGGGCCCCTAATTATGGGCCCCTTAACTAACAATTACGGGATTTTTCTGCCTATAAAGGCTACACTACACTAAAACAGGGTCCCTAAGGGCGCCCTAACTAACCGCTATGGGATTTTTCTACCTTAATGTTATTATACCACATTTATTAGTGGATTAGGGGCATTGGTATAAAGAAAAGGGGATGAGATGCTGGCTTCTCGAAAATGGCAAGCTCAAATTAGGTCCCATTAGGTCCACGTACGTCAACTTAAATTTTATTAAAATAGGTAATACAATCGGCCCAAACTAAAATCGATCAAATGCTAAAAGCAAAAAAAAATTGTCATACTGTCAACACTGACATGTGGTATCACTATCTCTATTTCTCTCATGATGATAATGTGTGCTCGATTTATTGGTTTCGCTCGCCAAAATTCCCACGCTTCGTTGGTCTTTTGAGCATAGCGAAAATAATGGTTTGACAGTTTTTATATTGGCTTGTTTAAGGCAATTTGAATTTAAATTTAGTGATTAACGATTGTTTACATCTTGTGATACAATTCATTTCGAATGGGTTATTGAAATTGGGTAAGTTACGGTTATGCAAAGAATTGGTTGGTTTAAGGCCACGTCGATAACAAGATTTTCAAATGTGCATAAATAATATAGTATCGCCTATAATATCTTAGTATCGCCATTAATTATATAAATTAAGCAAATGTTCTACTAAATTGGAACGCGCGTCGCCATTAAAAAATTTTTAGTACTTATCCTCACTCTATTCAATTTAAATTATTAATTAATCGGCGATAATAAGAGCGCTACTATGTTTGGAAATATTATTGCTAATAACGTTATCTACCCGGCAATATAGGATAAACGGTGTAATGTTTTCTGGGACTGCCTCGGTGGCGTAGAGGGCGCATGCTCGACTGCCAATCAAGAGGTCCCGGGTCCGATCCCCAGGTCAGGCAGTGTTAAATATTGGATTTTTCCATTAGGAATTATCTCAATAACTGCCTGGAGTCTGGAACTGTGCCCGGTAGATGGCAATAGGCTCGCCCCCTATAACATGGGACCAATAACATACTGGCGAAATGTGGGTGTATCTACTATGGGACTTAGTCCTGGGTACACCTCTGCCTTTTTCCCTGTATCCCGAAGGGGTAAAAGGCGTGAATGTATGTTGTTGTTGTTTTCTGGGTCAGTTTCCTTGGATTCCGAGTCCGTTTCCGTTGATAGACTATCTAGAAATCGATCAAGAAGTTTTCAACAATAAAGATCGAATGATATCTGCGCTTTTTCTCATACCTTTGTTTGGAAAGGGAACGATTTGGGCTCGAAGGACCAAAAATAATATTATTTTACAATACCTACTCTAAGACCATAAGGGTAGGGTTTTTTTATAATAAAAAAATTGGTGCTTATGGCAATTTACTGGTATCAAAAATTATTTACTTACACGGGTCTGACTGCGAACCCAAATAAACAAGAATTTGCTAGTAAGTATTTTTTGTAAATATGAAAGTCCGTACGGCCAAAAATATTATCGGCGGAGAGTGAAAAGCACTTTTGTTCTCAGGTAGGTGTTCAGTATTCAGTCAAGACACGAACGTTTTCAAATAACACACAAACCCGACGGTTAATAAATAAAACCCCAAACTCTAGCGAATTTCCCCCGTCGCACTTATTTTGACAATAAAAATTTTCCACCTTCCACAGGTTGTGTTGCCATGGATTTTAATATTTCATTAAATTAGGCAAACGTAGGTACAGAATACCTGTTTTTAGAATTCTGTAGGTACCTCAAAAGGAACCCATAAAAGATCATTTCTTTGTCCGTCCGTCTGTATGTCTGTCAAGCCGTCTGTCATGACACTTTTTTTCGGGAACGCGTTGAAGTATCAAGTTAAAACTCATATCAACTTAGGTGACTGCCTCGGTGGCGTAGAGGGCGCATGCTCGACTGCCAATCAAGAGGTCCCGGGTTCGATCCCCAGGTCAGGCAAAGTGTTAAATATTGGATATTTCCATTAGGAATTATCTCAATAACTGCCTGGAGTCCGGAACTGTGCCCGGTAGATCACAGTACACCCGGTACATCCCCAATAGGCTCGCCCCCTATTACATGGGACCAATAACATACTGGCGAAATGTGGGTGTATCTACTATGGGACTGAGTCCTGGGTACACCTCTGCCTATACCTTCAGGAAAAAGGCGTGAATGTATGTTATGTTTTGTTTTTCAACTTAGGTCTACGGTCCCTTGCTGCTCTAAAAAAATCTAACTTAGAAGTTTGACTTATGACAACTTAATGAAATGAATGAAAATGAAAGCTTAATATAGCCATATTACCGTGCATTTCGATACTTTGCGCAACGGGCTAAAAACCTCCGGGCTGGGTACTTCTTGTAAGCCTAGCATCATGAAATTACTAATGGGGTAATATTACCAGGAAAATTATTATACTATTATACGTGAACTTAAACATGTTTAAAAAACCTATCTTCTACTTATTGGTAATAACCAAAATCATTGTCGAATATCACTTTATATAAATATCACATCCAATAAATCCAAAACAAGGAAAACTGTGGTAAAAACCTGGCAGCACAGTGGCACAGTCGCAACGTCGACGCAAGTCGCAACTACCTAAACCACGTGCGCCATTTTCGCCTTCCCGCCAAAATATAATATTGTTGGCGCACGTGTGTTATTTTAGCGGTACGTGACGCTCTGGTCCCACCCGGCTCATTTATTTCACCAGTATAATGCCGGGATTTGAAATTGGTATAAATTCTGCCGATAGAATGGACGAAATTGTAACTAAATGTTAAAGGGAAATTGTGTTGGCGTAATTTTGTTATAACTTACTCTGTTAAGCTTTGAATTGTGAAATATTTTTGGTAATTTCAATGTTAAATCAGTAAGTACATTTATTTTATAATATTATGTTGTATATTTATAATATTATGTTATACTACTGAGTACATTACTATTAACTTACATCTCTACATTTCGTTAAATTGTTAGTGGTAGGTAATAAGCGGGTTTACACGGTTTGAATTGATTTATCAACTTATGTTAAGCAAAAAAAAATTTAAAACAAATTTGATTTTTGTTCGTGGTATTGAAAGAAAAATTATATTGAAAGTCTGTTCTGACGGTTCGAATCGAATGCGATGTGCATTTGCGATGCAGATAAACAACTAAAAATCGAACCATGTAACCTCACTAAGATACCCACAAAATATACTTGGAACAACCCGTACCCATTTTAAGGATGCAAAATTAATTATTTAAAATTATTAGTAATTAGCTGTGCCCCGCGGTTCCACCCGCGTAGTCTTCGTTCCCGTAGGAATATTGGAATAAAAAGTACCCTATGTGTTATTCAAGGGTTTAATCTATCTATACTTAAAATTTCAGCTGAATCGGTTTTAGGGTTAAAACGAAACAAACATACCCACAAAAAACAGCACTGTTTTTAGTGCCATCCATCTAGATGGCGCTGGAGTCGAGTTAGACCTCGCTAGCGTTTTGTTTGCCTCTTACAAACCTATCTGTCTTACATTGTACCTACTGAGTTTTAGATTATTAATATTAGTAAGATAGTAAGAAGTTATAGATTTTAAAAGAAATAATAGCTTTATTATATTTAACAAACCATGCCTTATACCTATTAATTTAGAAAGCAAAAAATAATAGCTATCATCTTATATCCCGGAGGTTTGAGCTGGCACCGCACAGGATCTTTATTATCCAATCCGCTTAGTTCCTGTCTCGCGGCATAGATTAGCGAAGCCGCTGAATGGGCGCATTTGAATTTTTAAAATTCAATCATGGAGATATTCGATATTTCAGATTCGACGCGGATTTTCTTAAGCGGACATCTGATTTTTTTTTTTGAATAGGTAGTAGGTAAATATTTTTTATGTACTTTTTTACTTATTGTGAATTTTAAGCGGCACATTATTAATTACAAAAATTGGTTGTCTGTAAAGTCGGTTTACTGACGATAGTTGAACGTGACGCGCTCACTCAAGTAGGAGTGAGACGGACGTCGAACGCTGCCGAACGCAAAGGCCGATTGTGCTTCTTTGTCGCTCGTTCCGCGCTCTCGCTTGCACTTCAAGCCTTACATGGAACGCCTCAGAGCGAGGTAACGCCGCATGAGTCATATTTTTCGTGCGTGCAGCCGGCTCTATCGAATTATAAGACGTTGTCACGCCAAAAACATTTATAAGGCGAGTGTGAATGGTCAAGTCGGTATGGGTCGACCGCGGGCGTACTTTTAATGAACAAATTGATGTTGTTCTCTTAGGAAAGGCCAAGTCAAAAGTACCTACAACCGACGAGCATGTATGAAAAATGAAATGAAAGTGAACGAAGCGAAAGTTGTATGTCAGGATCGTAGCAATTGGAGGGAAACATTCTCTGCCTACCACACCGGGAACAAGGCTTGACTGTTTGTATGTATTATTTACATTATTAATTATTTATTACTAATTATATACATAATAAAGACATGAAACGTAACGGTAACGGTAACTAGTGAGGTAACTTTGTTTTTCAGTAAAAATGGCCGATTGCAGAAAATTATGCTTTTATAATATTGATAGCTTATTAGTTTTGTGAGTCGTTGTTATTATTGATTTATTTTGCTCTTTATTTTATTTAAATCGATTTTAATCTGATTAGTTATTAATCGATTTAAGTTATGTCACAGATAATATCACCATCACTTTTGCACTAGGTGCATTGGTAGTTTTACTTGTCTGTGGTTATTTTATTTACTACTACCGGCATTCTCTGACAAAAAGCGATACTGGCGGTTGAGATACGGTGTGGTGAGCACAGAACACATATGTGGTGAGCGTTATCTATAAGATTTTACGGAATAATTGTTATAAATGGTTGTTTTGGTGATACAATAGAAAAATTATATTGGTCTCTGCCTCTAATTCTGGTCTCCCGAAGGTAAATTCTAACAATATGTATTATTGAATAATATCTAAATAATTTTAATGTTAATATTAAAATTGGCTATTTTTCAGATCCTTACAGCAGAGATTTTGTGTATTAAGACTAAAACCATTTAATTTATTCATCGATTCTCTATCAAATTTTGTCCATGAGTAATTTCTAATGGGATAATCCAATAATACTTCAAATCTTTAAAAAAATGTTACTCTTATAGAAAGAACCTTAGAATTATCGAATCAAAATCTAAGTACCTAAATAGTAGATTGTTACACAAGATTCTAAATAAACCGAGTTATAATGGGTTATAGCGCTGTGCGATCCAATCCACTTTTCACTACGATTGCATCGAAAATAAAATTGTTATATCATTAAATCCAATACGTGCGACACCAAAAAATCTCATTGGTAACATACAAAAAATTAACAAGAAATTAAGTTATATCTAGACTAGGTTATAATATAACTATATAAAAAAGTTTTGGCGGGAAGCTGAAGAGTACAGTTTGGCTCCCGTATCTTTATCAATTATCGGTGCATTTTCGAGTGTTTAATGTGTAATAGTGGTAGAATATTACGTGTTGAGTATTTTCGAAGATACAAAAGTCTCTTGGCAAGTTATGCGAGAGTTGAAATGTGATTTTTCGTGTTCCCACCAAAATTCCGGCAGCTTCTTGTAAAAAACCACCACTTTACTACTGTTACAGCTGTGACTATACTGGGCTTGCTTGGACTCTGAATTGACTAATTTGATCGTATTAACTTGAAAATTTATATAACTTGACACTGGCAATACATTCGTGTGGGTCCATAAAAGAAGAAAAAAAAAGTTATTAATAAAAATAGAATATCCCGCTCACCGCTCTGGTACGCAACAATGGCGGACATTTTGAGCAAGAAGAGTGAAGACATAATTTTTAATGTAAGGTAGGTGCCTATTCTCGAGTACAATAGTTAGCAATAAAGGCAACATTACCCGCGGTAGCAATTTGCAGTGAAAATTTTAAGGCCATTTTAAATTAATCTTGGTTTATGTGGTATTTTACTGTTGACTATGTTTCGGAAAACGAATGGACGCGAATGTTAGACGCGACATTCTAAATAGGTTCTTCTCTTCGGTTTACTGACCATTCTGAATTATTGTTAAAAGTAGGTAGTTAAGTTTGGTTAGATTTATTATAGTGGTAGGCCTCTTTTGCAAGGGGCCGCCTGGGGAAGTGCCACACCCTTGCCAGTTATTCATCCACCAAGCAGTGCTTAATGTGCAAAAATTACTGTGTTCCTGTCTGAAGGGAAATGTTACCAACGAAATTACTGGGCATGAAGAGTTTCAACAACTAATACCTCAGGGTGACCGGCGTAGTGCAGTGCCGCGCAGAATTTTGAATTTTACTGGCTAAGTTTTATAGGTGGCACTGTGTTTGATATGGGCATATGGGCTTCTTCTCTGCTGCTTCTCTTTCTATCACGTATCTCTCTATCTTTTCTCTCTGTCTATCCTCCCTCTCTCCATAGAAATTGTCCCGTCAAGACGGGCGCCTCGGCTACTTGTAGCATCAGCCGAGTGTCCTAGGCCTGCTACTGCAGCATGAAATCTACACACAAACACATATAAAGCTGTATGTACACAAACACATATAAACATATAAACCTGCCAAGCGTGTCGAGTATTGGCAAAACCCCCCTTTATGGGGGAGGCCTATGTTCAGTAGTGGATTACTAACGGCTGAGATGATGATGATGATGATAGAGAAAGCGTTCATGTACCTTGGCAAAGAGGGTCTACGCTTAATAATTTCCGTTCTGTATTCTCTAAGTTAAAAAACCTTCGAAACAAAGAGGGGAACCTACAAAAAGTTAAAAAAACCAGTTTGTCTCAGTATAACTCCAATAGCCCCAACCCGAGATATGCCGCAATTCTCGAACTTTCGATAAAAAACTTCTCTGTTTACCGACTTTTTCGAGTACGCGAAACTGTACTTATCAATTTAGGGTTAAACATAAATAAAGGAAAAACGGTTCAATTTTACTGTCGTTTTTTAGTTTACAGTTTTGTTCTTAAGGTTAATAAACTAAGTAATAGAAAGTGTATTCCGCCAATTAGAGCATATAAAATTTTCATTTATTGTGTGTGCACGTAAGTTGTGGTAGGCACATTTGTGTTCTGGAGGAGTGCCCAGCATGGGCCAGTGAGCGTCGTACCCTCGTCACAGTTATGGGGGCCGAGCTCTCGCTAGCAACCATGGTTCGAACCATGGTTGAGAGCGAGACCTCGTGGAGGGCAGCGGTCGAATTCTGCGAGACTGTCATCTCGCAGAAGGAGACCGCGGAGCGTGATCGCGAGGCCACTACCGACCTCGCGATGCGCGCCCGGAGACCAGGGCGTCGAAGAAGGCTCTTCCACGCCCTTCTCCATCCCCCATAACACGGGTCTAGGCGGTGAGTGCGGGGGCACCCACTGCCGAATAGATTAGACCCGCGAGGTGGCGCGCGCGGTATCCCGCGCGCCCCTTTTGTGTCGGGGGCGAGAACTTCTCCTCGCCCCCCGCGGTGGGGTCCTCTACGGAGGACCGAACGCCGTCCGGGCTGCGGACGAGTGCTTCGGCGTACCCGTGGTCCGGACACATGGCGTCCCGCTGGATAACCCCCAGGTTTTTTAGTGGGTAAACCCCGCCGTTACATCTTGGCGGGGGAGTCCCACATACCGCCCTGCCGCCCCCCGGCGCAGGGTGACGATGCGTAAAGCATTTTTCCTGGGATAAAAAAAAAAAAAAAAAAAAAAAAAAAAAAAAAGGCGCATTTGTGTTGTTATTTGAGACTCGGAGACTCGGTGAATCGGTACAAAGCTAGCCGCTAGCGGATGTGGTCGCCCACGGCTACCGTTTAGTGGAAATTAGGCCTTAATAGCATACTTGCTGCTAATTCCCACAATCGCGGCTAGTCGCGAGCAACCGGCGATTCCTTTTATTCAGATAGTCTTGAACTAATTTCCATTGCGCGGCCGCGACTCAGCAGTCGCCGCGGCAGCAAAACAACACGCGTCTTAGGGCTAATTTCCACTAAGCGGCTATTGCGGGCGACCGCGCAGTATATCTGCCGCGGTGGCGTAGTGGGCTGAAAACTTGACTGCCGATCAAAAGGTCCCGGGTCCGATCCCCAGGTCACGCAGTGTTATATATTGGATTTTTCTTATTAGGAATTATCTCATTAACTGCGTGGAGTCTAGAACTGTACCCGGTAGATGGCAATAGGCTCGCCCCTTATTACATGTGACAAATAACATACTGGCGAAATGTGGGTGTGCCTTTACTATGGGACTCAGTCCCATACAACTCTGCCTACCCCTTCGGGAAAAACGCGTGATTGTATGTTATGTTACGCCATATCATGGCGGCATCCGTTTTGAATATTTTAGAGATATTTTAATATTATCCTCATTATATAATAATAGGTTAAATAAAGTCGTCGTTTAAAGTCCAGGGACACCTCTTGTACTCTAAGCAGCTCACACCAACGTTGCCCCTCTCGTCGCTTTTATTCCCTTGTGGAGGACGGCCTCTATGGGGGGTCCGTTTAGTAAGCGGCGAGTCATCGCCTGCCGTAATATTTCACCATGAGGCGAAGTGGCAGGTGCCGGAGTCTCTTGCAATAACCCGGTTACCATCCATTTAGAAATCACACCTATATAGACCAATCAAGTAGTTTCCATCCATTCAAAATAGTCCTTAGCGGGGCTATAACCTAGCGGAGTTGTCTGAGCTCATCATCTGTAGATGATTTCAGAGATGGAACCCGATAGGTGCTATCCATTGCTATCCATCCAAAGCTCAAAGCCTCTGCACGTTGGACTTAAAAAATTGTCTCCATGTGTGTCAAAAGACACAGTGTGTTTTTTGTAGTGGTAGGCCTCTTTTGCAGGGGGCCGCCTGGGGAAGTACCACACCTTTGCCAGTTATTCATCCGCCAAGCAGTAATGTGCAAACATTACTGTGTTCCGGTATGAAGGGAAATGTTACCAGCGAAATTACTGGGCATGATGAGATTCAACAACTCATATCTCAGGGTGACAGGCGCAGTGCAGTGCCGCGCAGAATTTTGAATTTTAAAACACTGGGTGGCACTGTCTGATATGGGCAATCATGATGCTTACCATTAGGCACCTGATTTGCTCGTCTTGTCACTCGCTATCATAAAAAAAAAAAAAAAAAGACCGGGACCAAAAGGCCATACAGACCGTGTTTTATAATACGAGCGAAACACTATAGTTAAATAATAATATTATTTAACTCGTACACTTACTGATATTTTAGAAGTACTCACCTTAATTCCGACGGGAAAATTTAATAAATAATTTGTTATGTACGGAACCACAATAGTAGTTCCGTACATAATAACATAGTAACGTATCCTACGTTACTTACCAACCGTATAAAAGCCAGATAGATTAGTCGAGTGTGACATATAGGCGGGCTTATCGCTGGCTGTGAGTTTTTAAGATGTTTGGATACCCTAGAAAGGAATGGGTGTCGCGTTTGGTAACTTTTTGTTTTTGGTAACTTTGGGATGGACGTTTACCAGATATGCGTAAGAAGTAGGAATACCTACTATGGTACCCATAGTGGGTACCATACCTACATAGTTTACCTACATTATGTCTATTAAAAAAATACTCAAATTAAAAGATAATTTAATTTTATAAGTCTTAAAAAGACATTTTAAAACTTCTATATTACTATATGGTACCTCTATCTAATTGACCTGAAAATGCGGCAAATAAAACTACGCTGATATAGGCGTACCAGAGCCTGTACACCACTTTATTTTTCATATTCTAACATCCCGTACAAACTGCTTTACGCACACTAGCATTATGTTACGCACACTACAATTTGAAAGTTAGCGTATTTTTGAAGCTTTTGTCTTTAGGTATAATATGAAGTTCGAGAGCGCGTGCATGCTTATCAATAATCATAGAATGAAAAACAAACAAAAACCTCTTTACGTGTCTCGTTCTGAATGTTTACATCCATATTCAAAAACAATACTTTTGTAAGGTACTGTTCTAAGTAAGGAATTTTTCACCGCGTTCATCATGATCATAGGTACAACAGAATTATCTTTTATCACTACATCTCTCCGCTGTGCTTTTTTTGTGTTCTAAGTTCTTACCGCTGTTCTATGTGTTTTGGTACTCTATTAAAATAATATTATGCAATATTATTACATTTACTAACCATCTATCTATGTCGATAATATCGTTAACCATTATCTGCAACGTGTAAGTTAGTCGAACTATAAATGAGTTTTGTTCAGTTAATGCAACTGCATTACAAGTTTGCTGCGATTTCAGATAAGCGGTAAGAGGCTCTCATCGCGCCGCCGTTTCAGGATATTCTTGATAAGGATTTGACACCTGAGAATTAATCAATAAGATTTTTTTTTTTTATGATAGTAAGTAACAAGACGAGCAAATCAGGTGCCTGATGGTAAGCATCATGATTGCCCATATCAGACAGTGCCACCCAGTGTTTTAAAATTTAAAATTCTGCGCGGCACTGCACTGCGCCTGTCACCCTGAGATAGGAGTTGTTGAATCTCATCATGCCCAGTAATTTCGCTGGTAACATTGCCCTTCATACCGGAACACAGTAATGTTTGCACATTACTGCTTGGCGGATGAATAACTGGCAAAGGTGTGGTACTTCCCCAGGCGGCCCCTTGCAAAAGAGGCCTACCACTACAATAAATGAATTCAATCAAAAAAGGTAAAACGTCCATACATCTTCTGGTCCCAAATTTGCTGCTTGAATGCTGGGTAAAGATGCCCATAAGTTAATGTTAAGATTCCGTACCACAAAAGAAAATAAAGAACCAACCCTTATAGGATTACTTCGTTGTCCGTCTGACTGTGTGTCTGTCCGTCTGTCAAGACTCATATTCTCGGGAACGCTATGAGGTACCAAATTGAAACTCATATCAACAACTCAAGTCGACAGTCCCTTGCTGCTGTAAAATAATAAATCTTCAAGTCAACGCAACGAGCCTATCGCCAGGCCCCCATCACTCCATACAATCGGCAGCGCGCAATAGCCTACCACTACTACGTAGAAAACATAACGTGTGTACACACTGCGAGCAGTTAACCTTTCGGACGTCAACTGTCACAATGGTGGTCATGTCAAGATGGCGCACAAAATACGCGCTCTGCGCCGGCGCGGCCGCTCTGGGGTTAATTTCACAAAAACTTGAATTTCCGTCAGTATTCGACTGGGAAACTATTATATGTCTTAAAACATTATGAAATAATCTTTACTCTTAGATATATTACATAATATCGTTATATATGCGAAAAATTGCACAGTTTAGACTTTAAACTTTAAAATAAGCTGAGCAAGCGTTTCTTGAATATCATCTGAAAAAATGTAATCAACACATTACTTGAGGATGGTGAAAGAGGCCTTTAGTCTAGTATTCTTTGCTATTGCCATCCGGCCCTGGTACAAACTTGTTAAAACACAATGTTTCATCCACCTCTCTACCACGTTCACATGTAAACTCGAAGCGGTTATCATGTTAAACTTCGCAACACTACATCATGTTTAACGACTCGCACACTTTTACGACTAAACTTTCATAGCCTGTCTTTAAAATTTCATCGTCGCGTCGGTGTTGTACTTAAAATGTTCCTGTAAAAATGTATCAAGTTTACATTTTTAGTGTTCCGTACTCAAAAGGAATAATGGAACCCCTATAAGATTACTTCGTTGTCCGTCTGTCTGTCTCTCTGTCGGTCTGTGTGCCTGTCAAGACCCTTTTCCTCGGGAACGTGTTGAGGTAACAAATTGAAACTTATATCAACTACTCAAATCTACAGTCCCTGCCTGCTGTAAAAAAATGAAATAACTAAGTCAACGTAATCAAAAGATACGGCTATTTTATTGTACATTTTCATAATTTGCGCAACGAGCTCTAAAAACCTCTACGGTACTTTCCGTTGGCCCAGTATCATGGAATTTGGCAAGAAGCCAGATCTTATATCACAAGTAAAGGGAAAAAACCCAAAATCGTAAAATTTTACAAAAAAAAAATGTTATTACTAATATGTTTGCAGTAAGAGAATCTAGGTATGGAACCCTACACTAAGCATACTCACCAGGGTATGCCTTAACAATTTATTTTTCTAAAGAAGCGATCTGTTTTTAGTTTTTGTCATTAGTAATATTATTTTTATTTATTATGAAAATGAGAAGAATAATATCACCCAGGAGCGGGACATAAACCTGCACCTTCCACACCAGTCCACGTGGTGGTCACTCTACAATTGAAGTACCTTGGAAGTACTTGACATGATACTCGCAAATTTTTCTTCCCATTTTTATATTGTATTTCAAGCTCATAGACCAGTTAGTCTATGAAAATATAAAAATATTATAATTTATTCTGTGGTCCAATAATAATAATCATTTGAATTTATACTTTAACAGAATGGGTTACCCCAATTACATTGCTTCAGTCAATACATATGGGTTATGTAGACAACCCATATTGTCAGAGTTTCAGGTCGCCGAGATTCCTACGCAGCCTCCGACATGACCTAACGACTGTCCCCTACATACTCGTATCTTATAGGAAACAGCCGGGACCTACAGTTTAACGTGCCATCCGAAACACGGTACAAGTGGAGTTTAAAATTAAAGGCAGAGGTGTTGCCTGCTTAGCAAGCGCTACTGCCGATTATGAAGTCCCGGGTTCGATTCCCAGGTCAGGTAAAAATCTTATTGGATTTTCCCTTTAAGACTTTTCTCAATGATAGCCTGGATTCTGGAACCGTGCCCGGTAGAAGGCAATAGGCTCGCGTTCCTATTACATGGGACTTCATCCCATAACTGGCAAGTGTGGGTGTACCTACTATGCGAATGACTCCTGGGTTCATCTTAGCCTATCCCTTCGGAAAAAAGCGTAACTATGTATGTTTTATGTAACTTTATTAACCCGCGCATTCACTTGAAGAAGCCTCTGATCGAGCTGCTGTCTTGTTGCCTCAAAAGATAGGCACGCAGTTTTAGAAACCTAAGTTTAATCATCATCATCAACCCAATAGAGTATTTGAATTTTTTTTGGCATAAATGGAAAGATCATATATAAGTTTCCTAACAAAACTATTTTTAGTTTTTTTTCGCTATAATTACAAAGTTATATCAAATTAAAAAATCATTTTTAATCCATTACCGAAAACTCGCCGATAGTACCCGAACGAGCTCGTGCCCTCTAGTGACGTCACAATTTTATAAAGTACCCTACATAATTATAACATAATGACGTCACAATCATGGCGTCCACTCGTATATTGACACCATAAATTTGCATCAATTCCATTTGTGAGCGACTTGCACCCATGTTCCGGCTGCCTTCGTTAGATCGTCTGGCTGTCTTGTATGTGGACATCTTATGCTGCGCTTGCCGATCCGTATCGTCTCGAGGTATTTGAGAACCTTACAGCCCCATCCATCAGTTCTACGAGCTATATGCACTGCTCATTGCCACTTTAATTTGCTAATATGCTCAGCTAGATTTGTCGCTAAATTTAACGGTTAGCTGTAAATAAAGACCGATTTTATAATTCAAATGTCTTCATTGTTTTCATCAGTATCAGTACAGCATTTACACGTAATCACGGCAGGACATATTACAGGATAACAAGCTGTTAAAGTCATTAATATTACTGGAAAGAAAGGAACACAACATGGCGGAATAAAGCACATGGAAAAATAATTTCAGCGCTTTGGTTGTTAAGAAACACAGTACTCTTTTAATATTTGAGCTTGGTATATTTTTTAGTATCAAGCTTAGTTTTGCACTGAGCTTAGTATTTATCTGGAGTATTTTGAAGTTGGTTTGGAGAATGATATGCGCTTGAATATAGCTCTTTTTATGATTTTTCTACTTTCTACTTCTTTCCACCACTTCGTCACAATTTCCGAAGAGCAGTATATCACCTTGCTTAGAATCTTCTTGAGTACTTTTGACCTATAATTTGAAGAAAAAAATAATAACTTGTACGCAACAGTTTTAAAGATTATGTGTCTATTCCGCTTGTTCACAATTTCCTCAGCTTAGTTTGTCACCGTACTTTGTGTCTTTCTTGAGTACTTTGAAGAATAATAGGTTTTCACTAAGCACAAATGTGTATATAAGATAATATTTCAATTCCACCACGTCTTAACAATTTCCGTAGCTTAGTATTCTTAGTAACCAAATTGAGCTTGGTTTTTATCTAGCCATCCTGGATTTCTTTCTCCTTTTTATCGGGAACAACACAATTCATACAACAATCACAACACGGTATGCAAGACACAAATGGACTGACGAGTAACGGAAAAAGAACTACTGAAAAACACATGAAGACTGTTCATTGCACTTTCAAAAGTTTTTACCCTCGAAGTCACTTTGTTTTTAAAAAGAGAGCTTTGTGCTTTCTTTAATTAGGTTGGTGTTAATTTAGTGACTAATAAATAAGGGAGAAGCTTTTAGATAGTCTGTATAGAAAGTTGCATTTAGTGTATTAGCAAAATTGCAAGATTTTTTTATCACAAAAGTGTGATAAACTATTGCAGGAAATTTTTGATAGTGTCAGCTGCTGTCAAGCTTGAAATCGTAGAGTGAGGATACCATAGACATATAATATAGATCAAGCCTGGAGAAGTAACGAAAAGTAGAATTATTATAAAAGCATTGGCTTGACCTTTCTTACATACGTGAAACTCAATGTACTAAAAGAGACGGACATAATATCTCACTTCGACTATCTTGAAATGCACTGAAGCTGTTTTGTTTTTTTCAATGACTACCGAGTGATTTTTCAGTCTGGAGACCATCGCATGTAATTTAGCGTAATTTTGAAATAACAACGGCTACATGTGGATTTGAATGCAAAGTCGATTACAGCGTGTCGTCTCTTTCTATTGCACTACTAAGTACATTTGATGAAGGAGTGCGACTACTTAGAAAACGTTCAATTCAATGCTCGCTTTCCAGGGCAGATAATTGCTCTGAGGATTGTAGATAACTTGAAATATCCAAATCCCAAGCATAGACAATATAGCGAACCAAAGAAGAATAGGTAAAGGTTTTCTTTAGTCATAGATTGTCTCTAGAACCTTTCTCATACTGGGCAGACTGTGCAGGCAGAGTAGTAATAAGTAGTATTATTATTATAAATAGATATTTATGTTTTCGTGGCTTATTATGCTGAATGCTGAACCACAGTGACTGCTGTGCAAAGATCTTCCCAAAGGTCTTTCTTACGTTGCGAGTTAATTTTCAAGGACCTGTTCATTTTTAAGTGATCTTTGCAGGAGGCAAAGTCAATATACCGAATACTCTGAAGAAGAATCGAAAGTCGTGTCAAGTGGATAGAAATAGATACAAAAAAATAACATTTTATATTAATCGTAATACCATTTATATTATTCACTTACACAGTTGTTATTTTAATTAAAAGTTACTTTTTATTTCGGGTCTTATGTTTGTGTTTGCTTATCAGTTACATTTACAATACTAGGTCGCGTTTTTTCCTCGCTCTCTGTTGTCTCCTCGTCGGCATTTCCAAATTTTATAATGGAACATTGACAACATTTTAAACCTGAAATTTTTCAAAATGCTTACATAAAACACTAAGACTAAGTGGTCTATTCGCTTGGAATACCTACTAAATTAAATTAAAAAATTAAAAATACAAAATATTATGAAAAAAGGAAGAAGTGTTTATCAATTTCGATATGAATTACAATTGTAACATTAGACTCGGTAGAATGCGAAATGCATCATCTATAGATAAACACACACGCTCTATAGGCGTTATGTAGATGGGATAGCACAATTTCGCCGACGACTAGTGCCTCCACGGTAGCTCAACTGGTAGAGACTCGCCATAAAATATCCATACATACATACAGACTTTCGTGTTGATAATGTGTAATGTGATAATGTAAAAAAAATGTTTGTCCCAAAGGGGTAGGCCATCTCTGCCCTATATATTCAAAAATACGTTTCGTTCGTCGCATTCGGCTTGAATAGATGTGCGTCCACTGTAGGTCCCGCCAGGCTGTTGGATATATCCTCAAAAACCATTGTTTAAAGAAAAGGGGAGATGAGGTACTGGCTTCTCGGAAATGGAATGCTCACATTAGGTTTGCACGTGCCGGTTGTGGAGTAAGCGCTGGGAGAACGTACCCTATCTCCCCTATTCTTTAATACAATTTATGAAACGTTGCTATAAAATATATAGGAGGCAGTCGTTAGCACATGTCGGAGGCCTTGCAGGAATCTTGGCGACCTGAAACTCTGAACAGTGTAAGTGAACCCGTTCTGCTAGAGTGTACATTCAAATTATTATTATTATAACAGCACGCGTTGTTTCCCCGAAGGATAAGGCAGAGGTGTACCCATACCCATAGAAGGTACACCAACAAATTTACCTTTAACACACAAAGGCAGCCAAGATAAGCACGGGCACATTACCGAAGGATAGAGACAAAACTGTGGTAGGCACATGCAAAAACACATCAAATATTAAACTAACTTCTCTGCTTACATCAATGAAAACGCTCATATCTACATAATTAATTAGCTTTTTCGATGTATAACATTTTATATAGCGTATCGATAATCTCTGTCATTTTTAGTTTACTTTTTCTGTGCGAGTGATTTTGGGTTGTAGTAGTAGTCTATCGATAGTATTACCACGTCGCGATTCTATCGATAAACTCGTTTGAGTCTTCAAACGAGTATCGATAGTCTTATCGATACTATCGATGATACTATCGATATGAGCAATAATGCAAGTATGATTGCAATTTTAGCTTTCGTTAAATAAATAACGTTAACTCAAACTCATCGAAAATGTATTTGTATAACTCTTAAAAAGTGAATTTTAAACGTCAATTATTATTATAAAAATAAAATTTTCGGAAAATATACCTCTACAAGAAGAACACACAAGAAACTATATATAGGGTTTAATTTTTTCACTGCGAGTTTTACAATATTTGGTTAGTACACTCATATCCCTGCACTAGAATTCCATGTGTCTCCGACGGCATGGACACATACAAGAACAAACCACACGTTCACATGACAGCCTCGTTGGCTCAGATGGTAGTAACTCTGCTTTCTGTGCCGCAGGGCCCGGGTTCGATCCCCGGCTAGATCAAACATTTATGTCCATGAACATGTCTGTTTGATCTATGTCTGGGTATTATAAGCGTATATAAGTATGTATATCAGTCATCTGGTTACCATAGTACAGGCTTCTAGCCTAGTTTGGAACTAGATGACGTAGTCAGAGCTTCGGGTCGCCAAGATTCCTACAAGGCCTCAGACATGAGATGACTAATCTGATAGGAAACAGCCAGGACCTACAGTTTAACGTGCCATCCGAAGCATGGTAGCGCCTGGGCGAAAAGTCCACATTTTGTGAAATTCAAGGCCAGATAATCCTGATTTAAAACGCAATATTCATAATATAATCGATAGTTTCAGTAATTTTTTATAATACTATTGATAGTGTAACAAATTTTCGATAGGTACAACCATCAATAGTTCGCAACACTAAAGTTATTTGTAACTATGACTACAATCTTTAAGGAATGCGGCATATAATGGTACTAACATTTCGCAATAAGGTGTAACTGTAAAAACCTCATAGTGAATGGACCTTAGCGACCTTGCTGACATTTATATTAATTGATAAAGATGTATAATCTTTGGTGGATAGAATGCTTATGATTCTGTACCATAGATAATAAATACATTTGACAGAAGAAATAAACTTAACCCTCTTTCAAATATTGAACATAGTACGCCCAAATACCCTGATTTAAAGAAAAGGGGAGATTGGGTACGTTCTCCCAGCGCTTACTCAACAACTGGCACGGGCAATTTGCTTAGTGTGCAGTTTGAACAGTGAAACAAAGATAGAAAGACGTACCCAAGACAGAAGTGCGACCAAGACAAAAATATTAGTCGCTAGTACAATCCGACTTTACTGACCTAAGTGAACCTAATGGGACCTAATTTGAACTCTATCATCAGTAATTATGATTATATTGTTTATGTGTTAACCACTGCTGGCTGCTGGGTTATATGTCCCAAGCGCATAGCATGTCTGTTTGATCTGTGTCTGGGTGTTATAAGCTTATATAAGTATGTATATCAGTCGTCTGGTTACTATAGTACAGGCTTCTAGCCTAGTTTGGGACCAGATGACCGTGCGTGGAAGTTGTCCTATATTATATTATTATTATAAACCATTTGCTGAAAACCTTGTGTATATAAGTAATAGACAATAGATCCATTAAGACTAGAACGTCTGATGAACCAATACAGCGTGCAAACGTTTTAAAACAAATACAAAGAGAATTAGGCGGGTGACACACGTGGGTGTAATATAGGAATATAAATTTATAAATACAAAATCTGCAATGACAAGGTACCTAAATTATGTCATACAAAACATACAAAAATATGTCAGTAATATAAATTATTAGATTTATAATGAAGTTACATAGTTCAAATATCATTGCAAATATATAATTGCTAATAATATAAAATCTCAATACAACGTAATAAGTTACGTTTGTAACAGTTAAACAAAATGTTTAAGAGTTCTAACTCGACTCCAGCGCCATCTAGATAGAACAAAAGAAAACAGCGCTAGCGCGGTTTTTTGTGCGTGTTTGTTCCGTTTACACGCTAAAACTACTGAACTGATTAAGCTGAAATTTGGTATGTAGATAGCTTAGCCCTTGGTATAAGACATACTTTCCATCCCGATATTCCCACGGGAACGAAGACTACCTTGGCCAGACCGCGCGACACAGCTAGTGTAATATATCATATCTTTTAAATGTATCATCAGCGTCATCTCAGCCATAGGACGTTCACTCCTGAACATAGGCCTCCCTATAGATTTCCATCCAGTCCGGTTGTAAGCTGCCAGCCTCCAGCGTGTTCCTGCCGTCCTTATCAGATCTCCACCTTGTGGGAGGACGTTCTACGCTGCGTTTGCCGGTCCGAGGTCTCCATTCGATAACTTTACAGCCCCCTCGGCCATCAGTTCTACGTGCTATGTGCCCTGCCCATTGCCACTTCAACTTGCTAATCCGCTGGGCTATGTCGCTGACTTTCATTCGTCTACGGATCTCCTCATTTCTGATTCGATCTCGCAGAGAAATCCCGAGCATAGCCCTCTCCATAGCTCGTTGCTCTACTTTGAGTCTGCTGATAAGGCCCACAGTCAAAGACTACGTTTCAGATCCATGAGTCTACTTTATATAATGTATAACATATAAAGAAAAAAAACCGTAATTTAGAATTTTAAAACATTTGGGTGGCACTGTCTGATATGGGCAGTCATGATGCTTACTAACAGGCACTTGATTTGCTCGTCTTGTCACTCACTTTCATAAAAAAAATTGCAATATTTTTCCAATATGTCTCCACCCTAAATCAAACAGTCGGAAACTTGGCAATCGAGTTAAAAGACAAGCCGAAGCCCTAAGAGAAAAGACAGAGACAATCCGCGACAATTCGAAACAAGAGACTTAATAACTCGACAAATCAACTTTAAACTCGCAATTTTAATTAAATTTAACACTGGTTTCAATTTAAATAGCGCTTTAAGATGCTAAACTTTGTTTATGGCAAGTTAAGTAACTAAACTAAGGAGATATACATTAGGGATTTTGTTTTGAATGTTAATCCATTACTAACTGTTACAGTTATTGTCAGAATACCTTGGGATTTCTCTGCGAGATCGAAGCAGAAATGAGGAGATCCGTAGACGAACGAAAATTACCAACATAGCTCAGCGGATGAGCAAGTTGGACACCAACAAGGTGGACAGATGATTTGATAAGGACGGTAGGAACACGCTGGATGCACGCCGCTTACAACCGGACTGCATGGAAATCTATGGGATGGGATGTGTTGTAGTATAAGGTAGGACGACTGCTAACATCACACATCATCAGTCGGAAGACGTTCACTGCTGAACATAGGCCTCCCCCACAGAACGCCATAAACTAGTCATCTGGGGGGATTCTGCCGTAATCAGCACGCTTGTTGTGCGGCTTGATAATCGCAGTAGTTGGAATACTTGGTGCCGGAGAGCGCTGCTGCACACTCTCCGAATATGTCCCTCTGCCGGGTCTCACGGCTCCCACCAGATGAGAAAGGGGTGGCCCTATTATACGATTAGTATAACATATTATCCCAATACTTCATAATTCACCCGCCAAGCAGTAATGTGCAAACATTACTGTGTTCCGGTCTGAAGGGCAATGCTATTGTCTCAGGGTAACAGGCGCAGTGTCGCGCAGAATTTTGAATTTTAATACACTGGTTTGCACTGTGTCTGATATGGGCAATCATGATGCTTACCATCAGGCACCTGATTTGCTCGTCTTGTCACTCACTAACATAAACAATAGCAACAAAAAGTCAGAAAATAATATTCGTAGCACTGTCTACGGTTGCTACGTTCGTAGCAGTCCTACGTTCGTAGTAGTGCTACGAAGCTACGATCGAACTATGCATGGTGACTAAAAATATTTCAGCCTCGGTCCGGTAGTTTTCACATGATTAGGTAACAAACATTCCCACACAAACTTTTGCATATAATTTATGTGTATAGAAAAGAATATGTTTATTGAAATAATGCGTACACACAACCATAATAGAATTATTCTAAGTATAAAGTTTAAATATCAATAGCTATGTGAGACACATCATTCGCGTCATTAATTTTTGATAAGAAAAATGTAATACGTACATAATTAATTATTAATATTCAATAAAATATAAAAAGCTGTAAAGAGGCTTAAGATACAATTAGTAGGCATGTCTAGACCTCTGGCATAAATTTTTGAGTACTATAATCATTTTCCAAGTATTATTTTAATGGTGTAGAGCGTAATATTGGTAAGTAATTGTTTCACACAGTGAAAAACTGTGTGTCCTTTGTTATTTATTTAATGGATTCTGGTAAGTACCTTTGCCAGTTATTCATCCGCCAAGCAGACATTACTGCTTAGCGGATAGGTGCCTGATGGTAAGTATCATGATAGCCCATATTAGACATAGTGCCGCCTAGTGTTTTAAAATTCAAAATTCTGCGCGGCACTGCACTGCGTCTGTCACTATCACCCTGAGATATGAGTTGTCGAATCTTAGTGGATGAATAACTGGCAAAGGTGTGGTACTTCCAGGCGGCCCCCTGCAAAAGAAGCCTACCACTACAAATATTCATAAGGCACTTTTTAGTGAGTAAAACCGCAGGGCACAGCTACTTTACCTTTTGTTTATTACTTGTATAAATTCAAAATCGTATTTTCAATTACAGTACACGGCACATGTCCCAAGTGGCGGGGTTATAACTGGGAACAGACTTGGGACACACTGGTCATAAAGTTAGCAAGATCATTCATGTTAACCCTGACGTTTAAAAAATTTAACATAAAATACATTCACGCCTTTTTCCCGAAGGGGTAGGCAGAGGTATACCCAGGACTCAGTCCCATAGTAGATACACCCACATTTCGCCAGTATGATGGTCCCATGTAATAGGGGGCGAACCTATTGCCATCTTCCGGGCACAGTTCTTCACTCCAGGCAGTAATTGAGATAATTTCAAATGGAAAACTCCAATATTTAACACTGCCTGACCTGGGGTTCGAATCCGGGACCTCTTGATTGGCAGTCGAGCATGCGCCCTCTACGCCACCGAGGCAGTCTTAGTACTGACGTTTAAAGCGCTGAATAATATTGTAAATACAACATCAGGCCTTTTCCCCGGAAGGGTAGACAGAGGACCTAGAACTCAGTTCCATAATAAGTACACTTGAATATTATATCATAATATTAATAACAATTTACGCATGCCAGCGTATGGCGAGCTGTTGGGGAGTAGCCACCCCTCAGATTTGAGTGCTCCCGGGGAAGGTCTCGATACCTCATCTCCGGCTTGCCTTCACCGGCCAGTCGAAGTGAACACTTACGAGGAACATCCTCCCCAACTCTCTGGTTTGCCTTCACTGGCCGGCCAGAGTGAAGTTGCGGAGGCCTCGTGCTCGAGTGTGAAGCATAAGTGGCGAGTGGGCGAGCGTGTTGCGACCCGAGGGTAACGCAAGTGTGAGCCGGTTATAGTCCTGAGACACCTCACCTACTCCTTAGCCACTTACACCAACGTTGCCCCTCTCGTCGCCTTTATTCCCTTGAGGAGGGCAGCCTTTATGGGTGGTCCGTTTAGTGAGCGGCTGCCGTAATATTTCAACATGAGACGGAAGCGGCAGGTGCCGGAGACTCTAACAATAACCCGGTTACCTTTCATCTAGAGATCACATCTATAGCCAAATCAAGAAGTTTCCATCCATTCTCAATAAATAGTCCTTGCTGTCTTTGAGCTCATTTTCTGTAGATGGTTTCAGAGATGGACCCCGGTAGGTGCTATGCATTACCTTCACATTAAAAGCTCAAAGGGGCCTATGCATGTTGGACTAAATATTGTCTTCGTGTACGCCTATCAAAAGACCAGGTATAAGCCTGCGGTTTTGAGCGACATAATCTATACACTATTTTGTTTTATAGAATCCTAAATGACATACTGACTGGCATGCAACGCAAATTATTTTCGTTATTTAGACGTGTACTTAGAAATGATTTTTGAAAATTCACATTCTAAGGGATCCAAAGAGGTTGAAATAGTTTTGGTATAAAACTAACTACAATAATATTTCCAAATTTCGAGCGGGCAAAGGCGCTGGATTTACATTTGTAATATTGTATTGACAGCCTCGTTAGCTCAGATGGTATTCTGCTCTCTGTGCAGCAGGCTCCGGGTTCAATCCCTGGCCACGTCAAACATTTGTGTGCATGAACATGTCTTTTTGATCTGTGTGTTAAAAGCGTATATAAAGTATGTATATCAGTCATCTGGTTACCATAGTACAGGCTTCTATTATTATTTTTATTATATTATTCGTATGTTAGTAGTGACAGGAAAGGTGGCGACAATAGTTTTGTATATCTAGTTACTTTGTCATTTCTTATAGTCATTTCTTCCTTCGAGTTCTGATGGTACAGTGGGGAGGGGACTCCGCTCTCTGTAGTCATAGGTAACTCAGCAGATCTTTATGAGTCACGACTCAGCTCACAGCTCATCCACTTGAGCCGTTACCGTGAACCGACACACAGATTAGCTCACAAATAAATTCATCACATCTCGAAACTAAATGCATGTATTGAACTGTACTATTCAGATAAAATATCCAAAATTATTCTAATAAGATCCATCTAGGGAATACAGAGTAAACCTTGATTTGTCATCAGCTCATAATTTTTTTAACTAATGTTATGGGTCAAAGAGATCATGCGACTTCATTTTGTTTCGTTCGTAAATCTCAGGTACAACTGACGTTAGATTTTTGAATCTCAAGATGCGTGACAAGGTTGTTTTCTTTGGAATGATAGTGATAAGTACATGAGCCGCAAGCCACCAATGAGCTGTTTAGTTTATAGTTGAGCTGTGACTCATGACTCAAACATACATGATCTGTATTTTTGAGCCGGTTCAGATCTGAGTTACCCACGCCTATCTGTCTGTCATACCGCGCCCCATCGTTGCTCCGTCTAGACGCTCAGTTGAACTACTAGTAGGTAAAGTTATACGTATGGTATAGCTAAGTAGGTGAATAATTAAAACAAATATGGTATAGCTAAGTAGGTGAATAATTAAAACAAAGAAACAAAGATTAAAATTTGTATATTTGGTACTTCATATATTTTTTAATTTACATTTGAGTCGATAAGAATTAGTAATCGTATAATCTTAGTAGCTTATTTATTAATTTTCACAAAGAACAATACAAACGTAACATATCTGAGTTAAAAATTATAAATTTAACAAATTTTATATAGTTTATAGTATTACTATAATAGGTAAGTTATAAATAGTAATTTTAGAACATTTTTTTTATTGAACAAGTCCTATTATGTTATACATAGTAAGTACATATTAGCCTATAAGGTATCATATTTTTAAATTTTAAAAACTTTCTATATAGGTAAAGATATTATTATATTAAGGTACATATTCGCTAAAATAAGGAGCAGGCGAAGATTTTTTTAAAATTTAAAATGTACAATCTTGGATTAAACTTCAAATAAAATTATATGCACGAAATAAATATAAAAATTTTATTCGTTATAATAAATATCACAAAACAATTAATCTATTTACAAAATGTATTATAATGGAAGGTGTTTCTTATTATTACTATTAATCGTTTCTGTAATATTTTATAAAAAATATTACAAAAACAATTTTAATGCTGAATGAATATAAATAGAACTTTCACAAGAAGCAAGGGCTCTATGCTAACTTGTGAGGTCCTATTTAGAAAAAAAAAATTGTTACTCCGCATTAATATTATATAATTAATATATATAATAAACAAAACACTATAATAATATAGTTAGCACCACAATCGGTGCGAATTTAATAACGAAATAATATTTACTATAAAAACGAAAAAACGAAATAATACTAGGCATTAAGGCAGAAATTTAATATAAATTTAGAATTTAAATATCACAAAACTACAGAAAACCAGTTATCTATCATTATTCACACACACACATTGGAAGACTATGAGAAATATTAGAGGAAGTAACTAAATATATATTTTACAGTAAAAACGGGACTTAACGCGCTAAAACATAAATTTTATGTACCTTGTCTTTTGGCTACGTTGCTTTAACCATTTATAAAAGACCACAAACAAAAAAGATAACAAATTTACAAAATACGTGCAGTAATAGAACTAATTTTGGAAGCTTATTAAATAAAAGAATGCCACAACATTCGCAGAACAATAATTTTGTTAAAATAACAATTTATTCCAATGTTACAAAATATTCTGAAATGAAGAGTAAAGTGCGATTGTACTATTTTTAACACTTTAAAACCGTAAATAATAATTATTTCCGTCCAGAAGGTGGACAGACGATCTAATAAGACAGTAGAAACACGCTGAATGCAGGCCGCTTACAACCGGACTGTATAGAAATATATGAGATAGGCCTATGTTCAGTGGACGTCCTATGGCTGAGATGATGATGATGATGAATAATTATTTACATTATTTCTATTTATTTTATTTGGCGAAACATCGACGTAAATAAAAAAATACAAACTTATTTTTTTAGCGCATTAAGTCCAGTATTATTTTCGTAAAATATTATTTTAATAATATTTTCGAATCGCTGAAGGTTTAAAAAATACTAAATATAAATTAAATGTGCTCTCGTTATCTATTGCTCATGATTTCAGTTCAATAATTATAATATTATATTAAATTTTATAATTATCCTAAAATTCTACAATTAAACTTTAACGGCTGTGGTGTTTCATTATTATTATTTAATTATTAATCTTAATAATTTAAAATGTCACTAGCACAAGAATCTAAATATACATCGATTTAGAATTAAATTGTCGTTGTGTTTTTTTTAACGATAGATTATATTTCACTAGAAAGATACAATATTTACATTATGAATGATGAAAAAGATTTTAAAAACTATTATCAGTCATAGTAGGTATAGTTGATATAATATATAAACCAATTAAAACAAAATTTTGTAAGCTTTAATCTAATCATAAGTTTGGTTTTATAATAAACTAGTGAGATTTTTAACTGAACAAATCTGACGAACTTTGTACAATATTTATTTATATTAAGTATATTATACAAAATTATATACAATTCACTTAAAATAAAACCGTTACGTATACATACAATTTTATGAATTATTATATTAATATTCATAAGATTAGAAATGTACAGAAAGTATTTGGTGTTCTTTTTTGGTATTAATTTAGAATTAATACTAATTATACTTATTACTTATTTACATACGAAAAAAAAGCGACCAGCGCTAAGTTTGTAAAATAAATTTCTAATACATTTAAAATGGCTATCATGCAAGCGACGACTTATTTAATAAATAATTGTTAATTATAATTATTATAATAATACAATTTTACAATATTTACAAATAAAAGTGCATTTTTATTGTTGTGTAGTGCTCAGATAGGCACAGAGGCACAGTCGTTTTTATTTATATAAAAAAGATTTATATATTCTACTTTATTTGACCAATTGTGTTATTATTGTGATTAAATTCAAATTAATACTGGTCTTAAATAAGGTTAGAAATTAAATATTTATTATAATAATATAATGAAGATACAAGCAATTTAACTATTATGTTATGTATTTTAAAAGAGGCTATTTGAACTACGTAATTACATTTGAAAATAAATCACAATAATTACAAACATTGTCCATATTTTATAATTCCGCATCTTTACAATGATAATTTAATGAATAAGTGCATTTCTAATGTTTTGTGAGGTTTTTAGTTTTTAGATGAAATTTATTCATTATAAAAAATCAATCCAATTACAATTTTATTTATTGCAATCTAATTGATTTTTGTATATTTGTTAAATAATTATTTATTGTTTGTTATTTGTACTTAACTTTTTGGTAAATCGTAGACATGTAAAAGAGGTATGTATGTACTATGTACCTATAGATAAATAAAAATTCTACAATAATAATAAAGCATGAATTTTTTTTTAAATAAAATTATTGTAATGGCAACTATTTTACTAAAAAAACGCTAGACAATTCACGATATATTAAAGCTATAGAAATTCCTTTTTTTATATGGTACATAAAGGAATATTTTTTTAATTAACTATTAATTTTCAAATCCATTAGTGTTTGCAGTTTTTTATTAATATTAAACTATAACTATTGATCGCTACTTATTTTCAAAATTCTAGGAAAAAATAGTATAAGGTATTTTACAATTCCAATTTTAGCAAATAATTGGGTAGAGATCACTTCATATATATAACGTGATAATAAAATTTGATATATTGATGTTAAAATTATTTAATAGTTTTAATATAACAATTAATTGTTACTAAATTGTTTTGTTATAATTTAATACTATTAGAAAAAATAATTAGGTAAATAAATTATGCTGATTTCAAATTTGTGTATTATAATAATTTTAAAATTAATAAAACAATAAAATACAATTAAAATTTACAATATGAATATGGATATTGAATATGGATGGATAGCTAGTAATGGTCAAGTCGGTAGCGGTCGACCTAGGCGTACTTTTCATGAACAAGTTGACGTTGTTCTTAGGAAAGGCCAAGTCACCTACAACCTACAACCAGTACCTACAACCGACGAGCATGTATGAAGAATGTCATGAAAGTGAACGAAGCGAAAGTTGTATGTCAGGATCGTAGCAAGTGGAGGGAAATAGTCTCTGCCTACCCCCCCGGGAACAAGGCGTGACTGTATGTATGTGTGTATAGAAAAGTTTCACCCGGATTTTTTTGGATATTCATGTTCTATTTCATGTGAATAAGATCGCTGTAATATTTAAATACATAATAAAATCAATTGTAACATTCAGATAAAATATTAAGTGTAGTTAGTGGTCGCCTTTATTGTGTTTTTCAAATTATTATATAAAAAAAGAGTTTAGAGATTAAAATAATGACAATTAATTTTCAAGTTTCTTAGAGGATATCAATGAAGTGATCTCTATTACACTAGTTATTATTTATTTATAAAGCCTAAAATTAAAATTGCTTATTATGTAGGTAGGTACGTAGATCAAATAGGTATTTTATTATGATTTAATAATTATTGTTATCTACGAAATCACTTTTTACGAAATTGTCCACCAGAATTCTCATTTTCACTAACAGTATCGTGTTTATAGATGTTAAAACTGACAAATGAATGAATTTAGCCAAAAGTAAACAAAATTAACCAAAAGTAAACATATTCGACCAAATATGATGAGCGAATTCAACCTGATGTTAACAAATTCAACTAAAGATGAAAAAGTTCAACCAGAGGTGAACAAGATCAACCAAAGGTGATCAAAATCAGCTAATAGGTAATCAATTTATTCTAAGATGAACAAGTTCAACTAAAGGTAATCAAATTCAACTAAATGAATATGATAAAATGAAATAGTTCGATCATGATTGGATTGGCCGTATTGAACAAATTCAACCAAAAGTGAAAAAAATCAAGTAAAACCCAACAAGGTCCACCAAAGGTGATTAAGATCAGTCAAAACATAATAATATTAAATATGAAGATGAATAAATTTAATTAAAGATGAACAGAATCGACACAGGGTGAAAAAGATTGATCCTTTGGATATGAACACATTTGAACATGAACATCTTTATGAACAAATTTAACAAGAAGTGAACACATTTAAACAAAGATTAATTTTAAACTCCTAGCACAAGAATATTTAGTTTTTAGTTTAAATATTCTTGTTCTAAGAGTTTGCAATGGAGTTCCGAAAAGTAACGCCAAATTCAATCAACAAAGATTAATTTTAATAAAATTTCATAGAAATTAACTTTTTGTAGTTTCTTTGTTGAAATGTGGGATTTCAAGGAAAATCTAATAGTGGAACAGATCAACTTCAGATGATAAAGATCAGCAAATAGTGAACAAATTCAACCAACGATGAACAAGATCAACCAAAGGTGATAATGTTACTGTAATAATGATATGATTAACGCACATTGTAAAGACCCGGCGCGGCGCGGCGTTGCGCCAACAGAATTCTGTTCGCAACGCAGCGGTAGCAGCACAGGTAAGCTAAACATCACTTAAACAGTATCCTCCTGAACGCTCTCCTAAAATCCTTATTAAATATCGTATAGATAACGGGATTTAACACCGAGTTCATGTAACCAAGCCAGAACGCTATCGCGAAAGCGCTGCCGTGGATTTCACAATTTCTGCAGGCAGCTTTCAAAATGTACAGGAAGAAGAAAGGCAGCCAGCAAGCTATAAAACTGCCCATGATTAATCCTAAAATTAACGTCGCTCTCTTTTCCTTCTTTCGAGCGAGCCTCTTCTTTTCTCTTTCTGGATCTCTTGGTTTGTGCGGCTTTGGTAAAGCGGGCTCTAATTCTGACTTACTAGGCTGACTTTTCTCTTGTCTTCTTTCTTTTTTGAATATCCTAAGTTTTAAAGGTTTGACGCCTCCGCATCGACTGACGACACCACTGTCAGAGGATGAAGGTTCTAATTCTGAGACCATATCGGCGTCTATGGCGACGCTTGGTGCTCTACCCCTGTTTTGTTGGAGTGCTAATTCTCCGTTCACTGAAAGAGTTGAACTCCTGAGTGGACAGGATGCGAGAGGGTTCTTTTGAACTTGTGCTGATGTTATCACCTGTAATAAAAGGAGCGGTTTTAGTTGATTTATGCCATATTCGTTTCCAAAGAAATTGGGCCCATATAAAAAAATCTGCTTTCGTCCATTGATAAGAAAAAGGGAGATGAGGTACTGGCTTCTCGAATATGGCAAGCTCAAATTAGGTGCCATTAGGTCCACATACGTCAGTAAAGTTAGGTCGTACGAGCGTATAATATTGTTGTCTCGGTCGTCTTTCTTTAGGTACGTCTTTCTAACTTTGATGTTTATTACATATAATATGTCTCTGTGCAAACTTCACACTGAGCAAATTGCACGTGCCATTTGTTGAGTAAGCGCTGAGAGAAAATGTCCTATCTCCCCTTTTCTTTATATCAATGCCTTCGTCCCTCATTGTATAAT
This sequence comes from Hemistola chrysoprasaria, assembly GCA_947063395.1. Classification (NCBI taxonomy): domain Eukaryota; kingdom Metazoa; phylum Arthropoda; class Insecta; order Lepidoptera; family Geometridae; genus Hemistola; species Hemistola chrysoprasaria. The sequence goes on from OX346730.1 coordinate 9,804,448, forward strand.
GTCCACACGCGGCATGTTAAACTGCAGATCCGGGCCGTTTGCTATAAGATAATATGTAGGGTCCCTTGTTGGAATCAGTTATGTTGTCTATATTATAGTAGTTTCATTATAGTCTTAGCGGTTGCTAAGTTATAAAAGCCCTGCCCCGGGTTCGATTCCCAATCAGGTCCAAACAAAAACCAAATATTGTAAAACTATGTCAGGTTATGACCTAATATAATAATAACAATGTTGAGTTTACACAACACAACACAACTCATATCTCAAGGTGACAGGCGCAGTGCAGTGCCGCGCATAATTTTGAATTTTAAAACACTGGGTGGCACTGTGTCTGATATGGGCAATCATGATGCTTACCATCAGGCACCTGATTAGCTAGTCTTGTCACTCACTATCATAAAAAAAAAAGAGGTCATCGGAATCGGATAGGCAATCGGAATATCGGAATAAAAGTACTCTATTCTGAGGTCTGAACTATTTCTATATCAATTTTCAGCCCAATCGATTCAGTAGTTTTGTCATGAAGGAGTAACAAACATAGGATGGATGTTCCATTCTCACAAACCTTCGCATTTATAATATTATTAGGATTATAAGTAGGTACTAGAAGCTACGTGGAAAAAGGCGTGGTGGAATGTCATAGAAACATATTGCAGTGTTGGTAATATCACATAATATTTGGTGTTATAATCCGTTAATAGTTGTATAATATAACATATAACACATAATAACGCCATTTTCCCGAAGGGGTAGGCAGTCGAGCTTACTCGAGTGTAACCCAGGACTCAGTCCAGGGTCTCAGTGTAGTAGGGGGGCGAGCCTATTGCCATATACCAGGCACAGTTTCAGGCTCCAGACAGTTAATGAGATAATTCCTATTGGAATAATTTCCTGACCTAGGGATCGAACCCGGCACCTCACGATCGGCAGTCGAGCTTATGCCTACTAAGCTACAGAGGCAGTAAATAATTCATCACCATCATTAACCGAAAGGCGTCCATTGCTGAACATAGGCCTCCCACATAGAACGCCATAAACTATTCATATTGGAACATTTAACCTAGTTCACCACGCTTGTTGTGCAGCTTGGTGCTCGCAGTAGTTGGAATACTTGGTGCCGGAGAGCGCTGCTGCCCACTCTCCGAATATGTCTCTCTGTCGGGTGTCAAGGCTCCCACGGTATGAGAAAGGAGTGGCCCCATTATATAGCCCGGAACCACGCGGACAATAATTTAGAGTAGGTAATAATTATATTATACCTTTAGTGTGTCTTTCCTCTCGTCAAGTGGGGGTGGACAAGTGTCCCCCGCCTCACTGGTGGAGATATCGGAGGCCAGCTCGCACGTCACTGTCGGAATCTGCACTTGATGAGTTTCTATCGTTGATATTTGGCTTTCACTGGAATTACAGAACAGGGTTTTAACAGGAAAGACGAACTGTTAGCAATTTGACACAATCCTATGAAAAATTCACCGAATCGATGATTTGTATATATTTCCTCCAAATATAGTAAACCTATTTGATACACTTATATCTTGATATTTAGAAGTTGAAGTAAACTATGTCCCTATCATTTTATTTTAGTTTATAAACTCTCAATTTTTTTTGTAGTGAACGTCTAATCACACGAGTGAAACTGGGATATTTAAAAATTCACTAGCATAAAACTGAGAGTTTATAAGAGAAACTAAAATAGCAGGGCCATAGTTTACTTTACCATAAAAGTATCACGATATAAATTTAACATCGATGTGGTAAAATTTCCAAAGGATTGTGTGTTCAGATAAGATAGATAAGAAAGGTAGATTGGCGAGAATTTTGACACTTTTTTGAAAAACGGGCCAAATCGATTCCTACACAGAATCAATCGCTCCTGTGTCCTCCGAAAATAGTTCATCAAGAATTCATCTGTTTGAGATTGAATTAATAAATATAATAAAAAAATAAAAAAGCCTTTAATTTCTTGCATAATTGTAAAAAGACATGGTTTTCTTATACTATAATAATTTTTATATTAAAATTTATTAATCATTTTTATTTTGTTCCTCTCCTGCAGAAACCCCAGATTGTGTGAAGGCCTCCTCTAAATATGCCTATCTTTCTAGGTCTTGTGCGATTTCGCTCCATTTTGAGCCTGCCTCTTTATTTCGTCTTCCCATCGCGTCAGTGGTCTTACTCTGTTTCTCTTTCCTTGCGGCCCTCGCGAAAAGGTTGCTTTTGCTTTTATGGTCCATCTCTTGTCTATAAGCGCTCGCGCTCGCGCTCGCTATATGTCCGGCCTATTTCCATTCGTTTATGTGGATAGTTCAGTGCATTTGTGGCTTTTTTTTATCTTATTTTTGAGTGTCTTATTTTGTATAATCTTGAACATACTTCGTTCTATTCCTCTCTGGCAGGTGGTAATTGTGTGTTTGACTTTGACCGTAAAATTTCACGTCTGGCAGAGATTGAAGTTAATCATAAATTTTTCAAATAGTAGTAGCATTAGTAATATTGTGTAAAATGCAATATCTGCTATTTTATTAACACCACTGTCCTATCGAAATCGAAATTATTATTGGACACCGTTGAACTGTGCATTGAAGTTACAGAATCCAGGCCCCAATCTGTGGCGTCGTGTAAACAGACTCTCTGTTGCTTAGAAACGGAAACTAGCAAACATTCATATCAAGCAGGCGTTTGAACGTGTCTTAACATAATATTATTCCACTCAACACACGCCACGTTTGTGTTATGATTGACCTAAACAAATATGGCTAATGAGAATGAAGTATATTACTGAACTATCGGATCCAAGGGCGTTTGTTTATGTTTTTTTAAAGGAATTTTCATACCTAAAATACGTTAAGACATACATACATTAAATTACATTAATCATAAAATACATTAAGATGTATTTTAGGTTTTGGGTACATAACATACAATTTGATACAATCATGTCTTTTTCCCGAAAGGGTAGGCAGAGGTCTGCCCAGGACTTAGTCCCATCCTACTAATATTATAAATGCGAAAGTCTGTTAGATGTATGGATGGATGTTTGTTACTCTTTTACGCCAAAACTTCTGAACCGATTGGGTTGAAATTTGGTATGTAGATAGTTTAGAACCGGGAATAACACATAGGGTACTTTTTATCTCTATATCCCCACGGGAACGAAGACAACGTGGGTGAAACCGCGGGGCGCAGCTAATATTTTATAAATCTTAAAATCTCAGTACAATTCCCTTATTAGTAGTATTCTGTGGTACAATGTAAAAAAGTTACATTTGTAACAGGTAAACAAAACGCAAGTGAGTTCTAACTCGACTCCAGTGCCATCTAGAAGGCACGAAAAAAACAGCGCGAGCACTGTTTTTTGTGTGTATATTCGTTTCGTTTTCAAGCTTTTTAGCTTTAGCTACCCAACCGATTGAGCTGAAATTAATTATATAGATAGTTTAGACCCTTAAATAACATAACACATACTTTTTATTCCGATATTCCCACAGGAACGAAGACTACGCGGGTGAAACCGCGGGGCACAGCTATTCTAAAATAGTATCTATTTTGTTCTCTGCTTATAAAAAGTAGGTGCGTAGCCTTATAGATTATACTAAGGCTAACCCCCTAACGAGTATTGTTATGCATTCATCAAACAAACCCCAAATATACCTTTTGTCGTAACATTTTTATAATCCCTTAAAGAATATGGCCTTTTGATGGCAAACATAAACGTAATATCGACGCAGACCGGCAACAGAATGATTGAATGGACGTTTTCGCCGGAACACGAAAATTATGTTGCTTTTGATCCTTACATCGGTGTTCCACTACCGGTGAAAGGATATTTAATAAATTAATCTGTTCGTTATCCAATAATAAATATGTAACAAATCACTATATATTATAAAATCCTAAATAAATAACTCACTGACGGACATGTAACGCAGAGCCCAAACCACTTGAAACTGACACTTGACTTGAAACTTGTAATATAGGTTCTTTTCGTTGCATAGACATGTGTTAAGAAAGGATTTTTGAGACATTCACATTCTAAGGAGTCCAAAAAGGGCGTCAAAGGTTTTGTATAAAATTTGCATATTTGATAATCGCGAACGGGCAAAGCCGCTCAGCCTTATACTGGTTATATAATATTTTCTTTGATCATGAAACGTATAATATTAATTAAGCATATTCTTTTCAACACGTCACAATGCAGAGGTGTACCAGGTGTACCCAGGACTCAATCCCATAGTAGGTACAACTACATTTCGCCAGTATGTTATTGGTGCCATGTAATAGGGGCGAGTATTGTCATCTATCGGGCACAGTTCCAGACTCCAGGCTGTCAATGAGATAATTCCTATTGGAAAAATCTAAATAATAATAGTTTGCCTGACCTGGGGATCGAACCCAGGATCTCATGATAGGCAGTCGAGCTTGCGCTCACTACGCTACCGAGGCATTATTACTCTATTTATGTCTTTAACTCACGCGGTAGATACATCCTATTTTACATTTCTTGAGTTATAGAATCGCATAATGCTCATCGCTGTCAGTAGGCCACATCCCTTTCGTTTTTGATCCATAGGTATTCGGAACTCTCAGCATTTTTGTGACCGACAGACAGCCAAAAGATAGAGGAATGTGGAAAAAATTGTGTAATATTTGTTGTAAATATTACTTTTTTTGTGGAAAGATCCCCTTTGTTGCCAGTCTAGCGTGGATAACGTAATATTGTTCGCTGGAACTTGGAACCAAACTTTATTGATTTCTTTTTTGTCAAAACGGTTATATATTAATTATACGGTTATTATTTCCGATACAGAACAACCTTTACTATAATCTAATCATTACCTTTAATGTGTTTATTCAGGATGTTCATATTGTTTTTGTAAATTATTTGTACAAATAAAATTCCAAGCGGGACCTTTTCTAATACGTATAACATTTTCAGCTTATTTTTCGAGGACAATCTTAAACTCTTTATAATTTGTTCAATTCATAACATAACGTTTTTATTCTATCTATGAGAGTTTTGGCTTGCTTGCTTGGGATTGCTTGTGTAGGTGTTCTTTACACCAATCGACATTGCAATCATTATGTCAGACAATTTTAACTACGGAACCAACTCTGTGATCGCGTAAACAAAACAGTTGACCTTTGACAAAATGTATGGAACAGCGGAATTTTTCGCGATTTCAGAGTTTTAGTTTCATAGTGAAAGTTGTTTCGAAGGATGAGTAATTACAATTACCCTTTAAGAAGATTAATTACCAGCAACTCTAAATTAATTAAGTTAATAGATTATATAAGTTTAGATTTAAGGTCCGTGGATTTTGGGAAATAAATAAAAAAAAAACTCTGTAAAGGTGTGTAAGAAATTCAAACTTATGGTAGGTACTATTTATTTAATTTAAAGATATTCCTAAAAGGCATACAACTTCATTGGGGAATTTTTGACGGAAAAGATTGTAAATTGACATGTTTTTATTTTAATATTAAATTTTTTTTTTTAATGTAATAAATTAATTCCTTTAAAGCATTGATTTAAAGAAAAGAGTAGATAAGGCTTTTCAAAAATTGGAAGCTCAAATTAGGTCTCATTAGGTCCACATATGTCAGTAAAGTTGAAATTGTTGTCTCATTCGCACTTCGGTCTTAGGTACGTCTTTCTATCTTTGTTGTTACAAATTTCACATGCCAGTTGTTGAGTTAGCGCTGAGAAAACATAAGCTATCTCCCTTTTTCTTTAGAACAGATGCATTCTACCAGATGGTTCTGGTAGGATGTATCAGCTCATAATATTATTTATCATAACATCACTGTTATATACCTACTTACGTTCTGCAAATAAATGATTATGATATTGAAGGAGTAGTTAATAATTATATAATAATAGGAGTTCTTACCCATTATTATTAGTACTAAGATGTCCAGAAGGCATGGGATGCGTGGCAGGCATCGGCCGCGTACCCTTCGGAGGATTACTAAAGCTGGTCTGCTGTTCATTCTACAACAAAATATTTATTCAATCAATCATTTAACAGCATATGAAACACACATCTATAATAATAATAATATACAATAATATGGGACAACTTCCACACACGGTCATCTGGTCCCAAAGTTGGCTAGAAGCCTGTACTGTGGTAACCAAGTGACTGATATACATACTTATATAAGCTTATAACACCCACAGATCAAACAGACATGTTCATGCACACAAATGTTTGACCTGGCCGGGGATCGAACCCGGCGCCTGCGGCACAGAAAGCAGAGTTACTACCATCTGAGCCATCGAGGCTGTCGACGAATGACTACTACGTAGATCAAAAAGATGTCAAAAAGACTCAAGCAGCGTTAACGCAGGCCTCGTGTTTGTAAAATCGAGTAACCTCTCCACGTACGCTGCATCACCTGGACCTATGACTAGTTTAAGTAGTACAGCATCATCATCATCTCAGCCGTTGGTAATCCACTACTGAACATAGGCCTCCCCATAAAGGGGAGTTTGCTAATACTCGACACGCTTGGCAGGCGTGTTGCCGAGCGCAGTTCGATGGTTTTTGGAGAGGACGCTGCTGCCCATCCTCTGGATCTGTTAACCCTTAGCCGACAACCACGGGTAGAGAGGGTGGAGCACTATTCTAAAGCCGGTAACTCCACGGCATGTCGTGCATGCGTGTACTGAACCTTCACTAGCCTTTTGACCTAACCGGCGAAAGTCACAGAAATGACTAGTCAATACGTGTGGTGCCGGGTTGGTTGCAGGTCATCAGATAGGTAAACTTCGCTAGAATAGAAGTAGAACTGATTACTTTCAAACGGCTGAACCAATTTTCATGAGATATAGAGCTGAGAACACTCTTGATCACTTCAGATAAAAAAAAACATATCTTATTTGGTCCTTTCATTTAGGAGCTGCGATGTCGCAGAAAAATAACACAGATACATATTTACAAACTCCGTCTTGATTTCAAGAAATCGCTTTGGTCGTTTTATAATAAATTAAATATTTGGTCTTCCCGTTGAGCTACAACATGGGGCTCTTCAAAAGAAGAGTAAATATAATATGTTGGTCGGGTCGGCAACATACTGGCAATACAGGGGTGTTGCAGGTATCCATAGGCGGCGGTTACCGCTCACCATCAGGCACATCGTCCGCTTATTTGCCACCTATTCCATAAAAGAAAAGCTTGTAAAAAGTAGCAAACTCACAGGTCTGGGTCTAGGGTTCTTCCTAATGCCCCGTCTGGCTCTCGCCTTGGCCGCGAAGTATATCCTAATGTAGACGAACACCATGATGCACGAGGGGATGTAGAAGCTGCCCAACGCTGAGTATACCACGTAACCTATATCGTCTGACACCTGCGGATGGAAACATATTGATTTATTATTTATGCTATAAATATTTGAATTTATAGGTACTGCAATATGTGGACGACCCATATTGACAGAGTTTCAGGTCGCCAAGATTCCTACAAGGCCTCCAACATGACCTAACGACTGCCTCCTACATGTCTTATAGGAAACAGCCGGGACCTACAGTTTAACGTGCCATCCGAAACACGGTAGCGCCCAGGCGAACAGTCCACATGGTGAGATTAGATCCAGGGACTCCAGATTTAAAACCGGGCATATTCTCGCTGGACCACGGACGGTACACGGATGCTATAGCATCCGCAGGGTTATTAAATAGTTTTTGCAACAGCGCCAAAGGCCTCCAGGTCGCCCTAAGGTCTTCTGAAATTACCGATATGACTTATTGCCAGCACATCCGGCTAGTCACATCGCTAATATAGTAACTTAATAAATTAGGTAGGTATATGTTGTAAAATCCTTCACGAATTGGCCACTGAGTTAAGGCGAAGGCCCACTTTTCATACGCGGCATTATCTTGCGGGTATTAGGCCCATTGTGAGCGAACAAAGAAGGGAGATTAAATTCTTTGAAAGAACGTTTCTAAAATAAGAATTAGATGGTTCAAGTTATGAGAGTTAAGTATCTTTTACTATGACGCGTTTCGATTATAGTCTTTATTCAAAAAAGCCCTAGCATACTAAAAGATACCTCTACAGGAAGAACGCACAAGAAACTTGTAGAGATATGCTTTCTATTGATAAACAGTATTTGGTGTTGTTAAATTTATGATTATAATTTGTGAAAATTATTAATATTTATTATTAATTATTTTATCTGTAAGTGTTAAGTGCGACTGAGAAAATAATATTATTCGCTAGTACGACCTTACTTTACTGACGTACGTGATAGATTCACGTACGGGACCTAATTTAAGCTTTTCATTTTCGAAAAACCAGTACCTTATCTTCTCTTTTCTTTGAATCAATGTGTATATCATAATATTTTTTAGGAAATTATAATAATATAAAAATTTTTAGGATATTAATTTTTAGCGAAATTACTGGGCATGACGAGATTCAAAATTTTTTGATGTCGATAACTTGTACCAACCACCCTGCATTACTTGGAAAGGGAAATTTCCAATCAGTTCGACGACGGAGGTGAATCGAGCAGACAGACCGACAGGTGAATAATGTATTGTTACGCCGGATTAACATATCCGAAGCCTTCGCCTTAATTGATTGCCGCCGTTTTATTCTTACACCTCCTTTGACGGGTTCTATTTATTAAGACTTAGTATCACTGACTACTCAACCTAAGGACGAGGAAGATAATATGTAGAGCAACAGAGAGCATTTGATCACAATATAACAAGTTTAAAGAAGTCAAGTTCATGTATTTACCTCACTTTTAATACCTACGTTCGGCGGTCGCCCTAGGGTTGTCAATTCTTTGAGCCAAAAAAAAAAACCATGGTTCGAGCCATGGTTGAGAGCGAGAGTTCGTGGAGGGCCGCGGTTGAATTCTGCGAGGTTACAATCTCGTAGAAGAAGACCGCAGAGCGCGATCGGTAGGCCACTAACGACCTCCCGATGCGCGCATGGAGGCCAGGGCGTCGGAGGAGAATCTTCGACGCTCTCCTTCATACCCCATTGCACGGGTCTTGGTGATAAGTGCGGGAGAATTCACCGCCGAATAGATGAGACCTACGATGTGCGACGCGCCCCTTATGACATGGCGTCCCGCAGGATAATCCAGGGTTAAATCTTAAATTTTTCGTCCCTCAAGTTTCCGTTTAAAACCGGATACCGACATATAAGTAATATAAAACCACAGAACACAGGCTTAAGCAGATTTTGGTTTTAAATTCCTATTCTAGGGTTGGCTCGCGATTCGAGTGACCGTGAGTTAGAAATAAATTATGTAATAAATTTTAAAATTAGGTATTATGTACAGTTATTATTTGTGTCGGGTTCAATCCACGGAACAGGCAAAGTGGTATTAGATTTTTTTATTAGGAATTATCTCAATGACAGCTTCAAATCTGGAACTGTGCCCGGTAGTCATTTGCAAGTTCAAATCCGCAACCTCTGGGTTCAAATGTTATTTGTATGTGAACTTTTTGCACGGTAATGCCTTTTATCTAATCAAAATTCCCTGTAAATTGTTCGTCTCTACGCGTACGTGTCTGCATTTTATTAAACCTCTCTTCTGTTAATCTGTGTTCTGTGCCACCGCAATTTCACTTAGAACACTGTCGCAATACCTTCGAAACTTCTTAATGTAATTACAAAGAAAATTTAACCTTTTCTTTAAAAGATTAAAGTTGAAATTCGTGTCGTGGGCTGTAAGAGTATCTATTCTCTGTAATAGAAGGTCTTCCGTTTTGAAACGAGTTTTTGTCTCCGCACGAATGATGAAAATAGGGATGTGATGTCGGAATTTCCTTAAACGGATCATATCGATTCCGGGTATTTCCGGACTGCAGAAAAAGATTTGATATTTTTCAATCATAATTAATTGTAACACTCAATTTAATACCTACCCGGTGGCGTAGTAAACGCAAGCTCGACTGTCAATCATGAGGGCCTGGGTTCGATCCCCAGGTCAGGCAATGTGGATAATATTGGACTATTTCATCAGGAATTATCTCAATAACTACTTGGAGTCTAGAAAAGTGCCCGGTAGATGTCAATAGACTCGCTCCCTATTACATAGGACCAATAACATGCTGGTGAAATGTGGGTGTACTTACTATGGGACTGAGTCCTGAGTACACCTCTGCCTACCCTTTCGGGAAAAAGGCGTGATTATATGTTATTTTACGTTTTAATACCTTGTCGTTATACTTATTTACGTTTCTTTTACACACAAATGTTTATCAATGTTCGTTCATTTCTTATTATATATAGGACCATATTAGGTATTATATAGTATTTTTAACTATATTATAGGTATAAATACTAATACGTAAAAAAATGTTTTTATTCCTAATGCGGATTACTTTACTTATAATTAGATTATGTATTTTGAATAATTTAAATTCAGATTAGCGTAGCGCGGTGGATCGAAAAAAAAAATTCTACAAAATTAAAATATTAATCGTAAACATCCGTAACTCCCATCTCTAAAAATGTTAATGAGGCCGTCCATTTAGTAATTTGCAATTTAGAGAAAAAATATCCTATAATATTTAATTAAATTTTCTTTCGATCCGTTATCAGAAAACGTAATATTTGACGTCCAATTTTGGAAAATATCACATTTTTAGCGCCTCCATTTTTTTCTTTGAACTTGTGCCCTTTTTCATTAAAGCTTTAAAGGTCAAATGAAGTCCTTTGGGTGTATGTTTGTATCTTATATTTAAAGTATTTTCTTTGATATTTTATCGTAAAATGTTTTCAGTTACCGTCCAATAGGTCAAGAACATTTATTTTGAAGTGACAACGTCTTATAATTCGATAGAGCCGGCTGCACGCACGAAAAAACATGACTCATGCGGCGTTACCTCGCTCTGAGGCGTTCCATGTAAGGCTAGAAGTGCAAGCGAGAGCGCGGAACGAGCGACAAAGAAGCACAATCGGCCTTTGCGTTCGGCAGCGTTCGACATCCGTCTCTCTCCTACTTGAGTGAGCGCGTTGTCACGTTCAACTATCGTCAGTAAACCGACTTTACAGACAACCAATTTTTTAAATTCAAGTGAAGTCAAACATGAATCGTTTGCCAATAGATCATCTTGTAATAGGGTATCTTTCTGATCGCACGGTAGATTAATTACTACAGTCTATCAAATCTAAGAGGTACAGTTTGACAACATTTTTGTTTCGCCTTGTTTGAAGGATTTGAATTTAAATTTAGTGATTAAGAATTGTAAATGTTGTTATAATGTTAAAAAATTCATAAATCCATGGTTTTACGGCGAAAGTTATTGAAATTGTGTGAGTAATGCAAAGTTGAAAGTATGAAACGTCAAACGGTAATATTCAGATTTTGCGGACTATAATTATTAGCATATTCTAGCTTATTCGGCTATGCTAGCCGGCTATCCTAGCATATTCGGAGAGTGTGCAGCAGCGCTCTCCGGCACCAAGTATTCCAACTACTGCGATCACCAAGCCGCACAAGCGTGGTGATTACGGCTAAATCCCCCCCATATGAATAGTTTATGGCGTTCTACGGGGAAGGCCTATGTTCAGCAGTGAACGTCTTCCGGCTGATGATGTGATAATTAGCTTCATTGCAATGCCAGAGGGTCATATTGTGACCAAATTGAAAAAAAAAATTATTTGACTTTTAATAGGTACTCGTACCTAGAATATACCTATATAGAAGAAATAATTTTAGCACAGAACAGATAATACTACGTATAGAATGGACACTGTCATCCGCCCACCAATCAGGCCTTCCTCACACCGCGAGCGAGATTGAGCTCTCGACGAGCCCCTTTGCGCACTCCTTTGCGAGTGTACAAAACTCCATGTGTGCAGTGTCTGTGTAGTAGGTAGTTATATCGTAACTTTTGTATGAGAATTGAGTCGAGTGTCCAGGGTGTGGTTTTAGTTATGTTTAGTTTAATATTATGTTTAGTTGTTATTAATCTTGTTTCTGTCGTATATTGGGGTAGGACCAATAAAGAGACATTAATTCATTTTTTTTTTATAATATGGGACAACTTCCACACACGATCATCTGGTCTCAAACTAGGCTAGAAGCCTGTGTACTATGGTAACCAGATGACTGATATACAAACTAATATTATAAGCTTATAACACCCAGACACAGATCAAACAGACATGTTCATGCACACAAATGTTTGACCTGGCCGGGGATCAAACCCGGGGCCTGCGGCACAGAAAGCAGAGTCACTACCTGAGTCAACGAGGCTGTCAAAAATATTCATAAACACTAAATTTAATTTCAAATCCTTCAATGAAGGCAAAATATAAACTGTCAAACGTACTCCTTAGATTTGATAGACTGAGTTATCGTTTGTTTTTCGTACTTAAATCCATTTATCTTAAACTGAGAGAAACGCTGGCAGCGTCCCAGACATGATGTCAGGAAGTGAAATCTGTTTCACTTCTTTAAACTTTTACAATCAAACTTTGTCGTAAGTTCTCATAGTTTTGCGAGATCTTCAGTTTTGGAACTGAGTGATTTACTTTGTGTTAGCTTTAAGTTATTGTCATTAATTAATTTAGCGAATAATTAATTAATAAGCAATTTAGCGAAAAGCGCTCTTATTTCCGCTATAAACAAATCGCAATTCTGGTCGCCTTGATTCTTGGAAAATATATCTTGATATATGCGGTGTGGTGGCCGGCGGTCTTCGAATGCATTCCGCAGACCCTCCTTTGCTTCCGACCAGGTAAGCGTCTGGGCGCGCACGCCTTGCCACCATACGAGTGACGTCACGGACGACCTTACGACTATACACGCTCGCGCTGCGTCACGAACTAAATAATACTAAACTGTCGAGTTTATCTGCAAAAGTAGTGTCGGTGTGTGCATCTCGATAATACGGATCTGTGATAGTGTTTGTGTGCCCTAGTGTGCGTGCCATTGACTATAAAGAGCCTATAAAGATATTATCAATTATTAAGATTTGTTATTGTGGGTAATACGAAACAAAAATATTATTTCTTATTACTGCTATCGATTCATTTTGCGCCATCTAGCGGAGAATCTTTGGATTACAACAACTCACTTTAGTCGACCTTGTTTTACGACTGCGCAAACTTTAGACTAGATAATATACTTAAGTGATGGCCAAGTGCTCGGCTTGCGGAAAATTTTTAAAGCCGGCAGGTGCCGTTGCGTGCGGAAAATGCCCCTGCACGTATCATAAAGCATGTGTGGGAGTATTAGACAATGAAGATGTAGATAAGGGGTGGGTATGCCCTGAATGTAAGAGAGGACAGCCGAAGGGCGATAATACCAATACCCCAGTAAAAGGTGCGACTTGTTCCCACGCGCCACCGCTTCCCTGTGAGATGTCCACTGGAAGCTCTTCAGTCGCCGATTTCATCCCCCCTACTACGACATGCGATCCTCCGGGCGACGAATCTAATCGAGAAATTAGGTTAATGCGTCGTGATCTCGCCGAGTATATGAAGGAGCTCCGGGAGTTTAGAGAGGAGTTTCGGAGTTACCGGTCCAGCATAGGGCAGAGGATGGACGGTCTCGAGCAGAGGCTGACAGCTGTAGAGGAGCGGGAGGCGGCACCTGCTCGGGAGGAGGTCGCCGAGCTGCAGATGACGGTGGCCCTCCTGAAGACGGAGCTGAACGACCGCGACCAGGACCTTTTGCTGTCCGACCGATTTTAATGCACAATAGATTACAGATATAGGTAAATACTATAGTCCATAAATTACGTTTTATAAAAATATTAAAGATCCTCCTACCTCTTACTTACTTATTAAACTACTTACTATTATTACTTATTACTATTATTACTTACTACTATTACTTATTAAAATTAGGAAAATGGGCACTTGTGAATTTTATGAATTATTGTATTGTAAGGGTAAAAATAAAATTATCTTCATATTATTTAATATAGATAGTACATGTAAGAATTGTCCGTGATGCCACTGGGAAAAGGTACTAACGGAAGACCAGCGCAGGTTGTTCTGCAACCTGCATTATGCTGAGTTAGTACTTTTCGCCGCATACTCGTTACTCGATGTTAGTATATGATAAATTTATTTAGGCTAACAATCTGTTGTGTGCGGCGAATAAATAATTTTTCTTTCTTTCTTTCTTTCTTTCATACTGCGGCTGTTTTAGTGAGCAGCATGGACAAACCTTTTATTATGTTTGCGTCCCCGACATGGTAACAATCTATGTAACTGTCGACAGCGTCGATATAGGTCGTCACCGATCCGGTGCCATCAAACGAAGCCTTGCATCGCACCATCGTGGCGGTGTCGAATTGAGGGGTCGGTGAATCACGGCGAATGGACTCCATGAGTTCTCGCAGAGCCTCTGTCTGGGATTTTTGCAGAGCCGTGACTATATTGAGTACTGCGTCCTGTGTAAACGTCTGCGACGCTTGGCTCGGCGTAGACGTCGCTGCGGCGGCCAAGGGAACAGGAATACGCTCGGGGCTATCGCGGCGCCGGAGCGTTACTTCTTCGTCGCGAGCGGAAACATCGTCGTCGGTGCCGGGGAATGTGGACTGGACAGGCGGGTCGGCACTTGCCGGGAGGAACTCGTCGTCCTGTCGCACACGGCTGCGACTTCGAGTGTTCATTTTCACAAGATTCCTAATGACGCAAAGAAAGAAAAAAAAAGAAAATCGTAACACGCGGGCACTTTATACACGTTGGGGCGCCATATATGAGGTGGGGTGCACTCATATAAAAATAAACAGGAGAGATCTTATCAGGTGTTTAATAATATCTTCACAATTTGAAATAAAAAGAATTTACAATCGTGGAATTCGGGCACACGCGAGTTACGCCATTTTCCTACCACAGATAATCTAATCTAAAAGACGAGCGGGAGGACGGCCGCGAGTGGTGCGCGGTGGCAACACCGAACGGTTTACTTGTTAGTATTTTTCAGTATAATTCCGAATAACTTTTTTTTATAGTGAGTGACAAGACGAGCAAATCAGGTGCCTGATGGTAAGCATCATGATTGCCCATATCGGACACAGTGGCACCCAGTGTTTTAAAATTCAAAATACTGCGCGACACTGAACTGCGCCTGTCACCCTGAGACATTAGTTGTTGAAACTAGTCATGCCCAGTAATTTTGCTGGTAACATCGCCCTTTACACCGAAACACAGTAATGTTTGCACATTACTGCTTGGCGGATGAATAACTGGCAAGGTGTGGTACTTCGCCAGGTGGCCCCCTGCTGAAGAGGCCGCTACCACAACAAATACTTAAGACTACAATAAGATATGTATATTGCAAGCTTCACAAAAATCTTCCCCTTTATTTTGCCGATCAGCCGATTTATTTTTTTCGGCATGGAAAGGGCATGGAATAATAAGTTAGTTGCAATAGTATTAAAACGATCCCCAAAATCTATCCACCTTCTGTCCCCAACTAATATCGACTTCATTTACAATTTAATTTTAAAGCAACATACAACGATGTCACTCAAAATTAAACTCTAAATTCTATCATTATAAGGCTCAGCTTAGCCCGAACTAAAATTGCATGGAGGTTTTATCAAAGGATTTAAGAATTTCTGGATACGGCAATCGGGAAATGTATGTCATTGTTTTGTTTAAAGAGATTAACACGCCATCTGTTTGCCAATTTATATGGATAGTTTCGATACGCTGATAATATATTCAAATATACCAGACATCATATTATTATTGGTTTTATTAGTAACTTGAAATCGATTTTAATTTTGCAAGCCCTGCTTTCCTTTGGATCGATTTTTTGATTATATTTGATGGCCCTGCGCTAATTTCTGTACTCATTTTGTTCTGCTAATTTTTGCCTGGTTTGAAATGAAATGATATTTATTTGCAACATGGTGATAATACAAGGGATAAACAGGAACAAACATTGAGATACAGGTACAGCAGCACACATTTACATAATCACTCATATAAATGCAGAAAACTTATGCATCTCTTTGTACGCATACGTAAGTAAAAGCTCCACACAAAAACAAAACCAGCATACATAATATAATTAATGATGTACCAGGCCACAGCCTTGTTGATTTCATCAATCTCTAGTAAGTCCTTATTTAATCTAAAGTACCTAAGTGAACTGGTATTGACGGTCTGTCACCGTGCCCTGGTTAGCTGGTTCCCGAACTAAACGTGAACGTTCACGATTAGTTCAGGAACCAGCCTTGTTTGACGTAACGTAAGTTTTTCATCCCTTTCTTTCTTTAGAGTTATAGAAAGAGATGAAAAAAAAAACGTTACGTCATTCAAGGTCACATTTCCTTGCTTCAACGTGTTGTTCGCAATGCAATCTTCAGTGTTGTAGTATAAGCTTCTTGGTCTAACCTTCATTTGACAGTTTAGCTACTACGAAGCTGGTCACATAATATGGCCGATTAGGCACTTACCTGCAACTGTCATTTCGTTGTATGTAATTGTATGTGCCTTCTCCTCATATTCCTTCCTCCAAGGCTTTTTCTGATAATTAATTTGACGTTTTTTTTCATACTGTAATGGTCAAAGAGTAGCTCCATCAATTTTTTTGCGAATTACTAAGTCAAGTCAAGTCAAAAAGATTTATTCAAATAGGTCACAATCTGACACGTCAATGAAGATAAACAGTAATGAGTCTACCACGCGTTCGGAATGATACATCTACAAGAAGAACGCACAAGAAACTTGTAGGGCTTAATTATTTCAACTGATTGTTTTACAATATTTGGTTTAGTTACATTCGTTTGTTTGGAAGGTGCCGCGAGGTAGCTATGCAGAGGTTTCCAGGCATCGCTATCGTCATGTACTGATTGACTTTATAATAAGCCTTCTTTACTAAACGTCTTTGAAGCACCTTATATAACACGCAGAAGTCTGACGAATCAGATAAATTACACAACTAATAGTTATATCGTCTCTCACGTTCAATATGCCCTAGGCTTATTTGTTATTCGAAAATTCACGGGAATTGTGCGCGAAAAATATTAACATTCTTTGTCCCAGATTATTGAATTTATGTCGTGTCGGATTAATTTTTGAAAGGCTAGTTTTGTCGCATATTTAAATAATCAATTCAATATTTTATTTTTGAGCAATTTGTACGATATTTTATTCCTTTTTTGCTGTCTTTTCACAGAAAATTGGAGAGCGTTTTTGTTGAGCTCACAAATAGGAAAAAAATCTTTAAAATTGTAATAGCCTATTTGAGCGTTGATCTTTTCCGTAAAAATGAAGTATAACTTGTAATAATATTATAAACACTGTATTTAGGGCACCGTTTTGTAGTGGTAGGCCTCTTTTGCAGGGGGCCGCCTGGGGAAGTACCACACCTTTGCCAGTTATTCATCCGCCAAGCAGTAATGTGCAAACATTACTGTGTTCCCGTATGAAGGGCAAAGTTTCCAGCGAAATTACTGTGACAGGCGCAGTGCAGTGCCGCGCAGAATTTTGACTTTTAAAATACTGGGTGCCACTGTGATTGATTTGGGCAATCATGATGCTTACCATCAGGCACCTGATTTGCTGGTCTTGTCACTCACTATCATAAAAAAATATTTTTTTGTCTTTGCATGTTTGTCTGGAAAATATCGCTCTGAGCGATAAGGCCGCTAATTCATAATCATAATCATTTTATTTGTAGGAATTTTATGTACAAACAGGTCTTAAATTAATTTTAATTAGTCCAATAATTACTACCTTCTTGAGGCGTGCATATTACAATTAAAAATAAAATTAAACAAGATTAATTAGGTAACAATATCAATGTCAAAAATAATTAAAATCTAAATTTCCATACAAAATTTATTTATTATTAATTATTAGATCAAGACTGCCTCGGTGGCGTAGAGGGCGCATGCTCGACTGCCAATCAAGAGGTCCCGGGTTCGATCCCCAGGTCAGGCAAGTGTTAAATATTGGATTTTCCATTAGGAATTATCTCAATAACTGCCTGGAGTCTGGAACTGTGCCCGGTAGATGGCAATAGGCTCGCCCCCATGTAATAACATGGGACCAATAACATACTGGCGAAATGTGGGTGTATCTACTATGGGACTGAGTCCTGGGTACACCTCTGCCTACCCCTTCGGGAAAAAGGCGTGAATGTATGTTATGTTATGTTATTAGATCAAGCAGTCAATCTAAACTTTATAATTCAACGTCAAAATCAATTGTCACACTGTTTCTAATTTGTATTATTTGTATTGTCGTATTTATATTCTTGTATTGTCGTTTCAATAAATAGGATGACACTATAATAATATCACAATACAAATACAATAATAATAATAATATTGGGACAACTTCGACACACGGTCATCTGGTCCCAAACTAGGCTAGAAGCCTGTACTATGGTAACCAGATGACTGATATACATACTTATATAAGCTTATAACACTCAGACACAGATCAAACAGACATGTTCATGCACACAAATGTTTAACCTGACCGGGGATCGAACCCGGGCCCTGCGGCACAGAAAGCAGAGTTACTTCTATCTGAGCCATCGAGGCTGTCAATAATCAATAATCTAATCTAAATCTAATCTAATGAATAACTAGGTGTGCTCTTCCCGTGGGAATATTGGGAATAAAAGGTTTTTTATGGTCCCCATGTGTTATCCAGGGTCTAAGCTAGCTACATTCCAAATTTCAGCCCAATCGGTTCAGCACTTTTGTCGTGAAAGAGTAACAAACATCCATCCCTACATTCTCACAAACTTTCACATTTCTATAAAATTATTAGTTAGTAGGATATTCAATTATAAATATAATAAATGCGAAAGTTTGTCGGTATGTGTTTGTCTGTGTATGTTTGTTACCTCGTTACCGAAAGGCAGATAGATAGACATAAAAAGAACACGCGAAGTATCGAATTTACGGACCAAGTAAATCAAATCCATTGCTGGAGCGTTTTTTGAATTTGGAACCTTATAACTCTCCAGCAATGTTGTATGAAACGGCGTGCTGGAGTTATTAAATACTCTTTGATTGGATCTCTTTTATCAATCTTGGCATACCAAAGTAAGTCTCTTTGCTTAGTACAAATTGCGTTCACGTGGCTGTATAGACATAAATGCGTTTGTCTTTCGGCACAGATGATAAATAGCAAATTGGCGGCAAAGCTGAAAATTCGTCTTGATATTTACATACTTACTTTATATAAATTAAACAATTTAAATGAGTTCAGAGGGTGAAATGGTGATTGATTGTACTCCACCAGATTTAAGATAACCAGCTTCCAGCGAAGTCAAAAGAAAGTATGTTTTATTTCCCTGCATTCTTTTGAGAAAAGCTTCAGCGGAAATGATTATTGTCTGTCTCGCATTAGTGAAGTCCTCGCCTCGTCCTGCAATTGCCTATTTCGCGACCTTTGCAATAATGTACTATTTTTTATGATTGTGCGCGTCATATCTTTTTGAGTGCACTACTTTGAGTATTATTACACCATTTTGTAACATCTTGCAGATAAAATTACAACAGTAAATATTCAGAGATTTACAGATTTAAGCTCTTTCCGATTTCTTGCGACAAAAAGTATGATATCCAAAAAGGTCACCGCCTGCGATAGGCCTATCCAGCTAATCTTATTCTAAGTGCTACCAAAAAGCAATTTTCAAATGAAACGGTCGTTAGTGGCCCAATGGGCAGATGTACGTACCCCTACCATGGAATAACAATCCCATTGAACGGTACTCAGTCGGTAGAAGTCGAGGTTTTCGTGACCAATTTTGGTTGGCTGTTTTGAAGAAAGGCCAGGTTGAAAGTACCCACAACCGACACGCGACGGGTATCACTATATATTATAAAATCCTAAATGACTCACTGACATGCAACGCGGAGCCCAAACCACTGATCCTAAAGACTTGAAACTTGGAATGTCGATTCTTTTCGTTGTCTGGACGTGTGCTAAGAAAGGATTTTTAAATATTCACGTTCTAAGGGTCCAAAAACGACGTGAGTTTTGGTACAAAACTCCAATATTTCATAATAGCGAGCGGGCAAAGCCGCTGTACATACACTAGTGTATTATAAAAGTGATGAAAGTAAAGAGGTGAAAGTCGTGTGTCAGGATTTTAGTAATAGAGATAATGTTCTGACATAGGGTTTTGTGATTGATTGACATAATAAAATCACAAAAAGCCAATCAAAGAAGTTCTTGTTGGCCCAGTGTCCGTTTTTGTTTTGCACCAAATCTAGAGTTCCTAGGTTCAAATTTCATGTCGTGTAATTTTCCCCTTGGCGCTACCGTATTTCGGTTGGCACCTAAAACTGTGGGTCCCGATTGTCTCGTATAAAATATGTAGGAGGCAGTCGTTGTGTCATGTTATGACTTTGTTAAGAATCTTGCCAACCTGAAACTCTGACATATTCACATCCGGCATGTTAATTCCTGTTGACTCGAACAGTATAATAGGTAATTGTCGAGACCCACTCTGTTAACTGTAAATTACATTCTTCACTCATTCAATCATATCCGCTGTCAGTGCAAACTTACTCCGATATTTCACCCGAAGGGAAGTTGTGTCATAAGTCAAGCAGTTCAGTGGTCTATGATACCTACCTAGTATTTATTTGCGCGTTGGGTGCTGGCTGAGGACAACTCTCAGGGACATTGATATGTGAACTTTTTCATTGCTTATATAGAAATAAATCTATATACATTAGCCTTTAACCAAAGGACTGCCTCGGTGGCGTAGTAGGCGCATGCTCGACTGCCAAGCAAGAGGTCTCGGGTTCGATCCCCAGGTCAGGCATAGTGTTTAATATTGGATTTTCCATTAGGAATTATCTCAATAACTGCCTGGAGTCTGGAACTGTGCCCGGTAGATGGCAATAGGCTCGCCCCCTATTACATGGGACCAATAACATACTGGCGAAATGTGGGTGTATCTACTATGGGACTGAGTCCTGGGTTCACCTCTGCCTACCCCTTCGGGAAAAAGGCGTGAATGTATGTTATGTTGTTTAACCAAAGGAGTAGTCTATTTGAGTTTACTAGTACTCAGTAAATATCCAGCTTCGTTCCCCTGTTCATCATCATCATCTCAGCCATAGGACGTCCACTGCTGAACTTAGGCCTCCCCCATAGATTTCCATCTAGACCGATTGTAAGTGGCCTGCATCCAGCGTGATCCTGCTGTCTCTATCAGATCGTCTGTCCACCTTGTGGGTGTGAGCCGGTCCGTGCCGGTCCGTGGTCTCCATTCAAGAACTTTAGAGCCCCATAGCCTATCGGCCGTCAGTTCTACGTGCTATGAGCCGCCCATTGCCACTTCAACTTGCTAATTCTCTGGGCTATGTCGGTAACTTTCGTTCGTCTACGGATCTCCTCATTAAGTAACTCCCCAAAGATTATCAACCCAACAAAAATAGCTTAATAGTGTCTCAATCCGAATGACGTCATTAAATGTTGGAAAGATGTTTTGATTTAAAAAATTTTTTTAAACAGTTTTATAAAAATAACTTTATAAAAACAACATCAGGCAATGTTACCAGCGAAATTACTGGGCATGATGAGATTCAAGAACTCATATCTCAGGGTGACAGGCGCAGTGCAATGCCGCGCAGAATTTTGAATTTTAAAACACTAGGTGGCACTGTGTCTGATATGGGCAATCATGATGCTTACCATCAGGCACCTGATTTGCTCGTCTTGTTACTTACTATCATACTTACTAACCAACATTGGCCCACTCCGAGCAAACATTTGCCGAAGTTTAGACCAACGTTAAACATTCAGTGTAGTTGTAACTTGTCGAAGCGAGTCGCATCAAATATTCAAACTGTGCTCACCGGACGTAATGTTGACGTGTTTCGATTGGCTTTATTTTGTTAAAACCTTCATTCAATGACAATTGTATAGGAAGGCAGACGGGTGACGTTCTAACATTACAATTGAAAAACTTGGACGTACATTTTTGTAGCAGATATTATTTTGTCATTTTATTTTACCAATTGTTTTATTTCTGAATTAAAATTAACATAATATTATGTACGTCGAACTACAACATGGGGCTCTTCAAAAGGAGAGTGAATAGAGTCATGAAGGGTCGCCAACATGTTGGCAATACCCCTGAAGTTGCAGGATTCCATAGGCGGCAGTAACCGCGAGCCATCAGGCACACCGTCTACTTGTTTACCATCTATGGCATAAAAAATTCAACAAACTTAAATATACGAGGTTATGCTAGGTTATGGGGATGAGACTTATTTTTCTTCCGAGAGTTATTAAACACTTTAACTAAATACACAACAGGTAGATATACAATACTGCCTCGATGGCTTAGTGGGCGTAAGCTCGACTGCCAATCAAGACGTCCCGGGTTCCCCAGGATAGACAAAGTGTTAAATATTGGATTTTTCCGTTAGGAATTATCTCAATAACTGCCTGGAGTCTGGTACTGTGCCAGGTAGATGGCAATAGGCTCGCCCCCTATTACATGGGACCAATGACATACTGGCGAAATGTGGGTATGCCTACTATGAGTCCTGGGTGTACCCAGGACTCAGTCAGAGGTGTATCTCTGCCTTCGAGAAAGGGCGTGATGTTTATATGTTTATATTATATATATTATATGTATTATATTTATTATAAGTATTATATATATATTATATAATATATGTTTTTATACAAGCAGGTATGATGATTATCTGGAGAACAAAATAATTGACACGGATACAGGCTTTCACGACATATTTTCCGTGGCGAATACAGTCAATTTATATGAATGTTAACGAGGCGTCAACATTTAGTAGGCTCAAACAATAAAAGGGAGTCATTCGTCGTTTGCTTTATCAATCAATGGTTAAAAGTTCCCAATAGTTTGACGTTTGTAGCTGTAAAAAAGTAATGTGGATCCAACCAACAACATAGAGCCGGGAAGCGTCAATACTATTTTATGTACTTATTGTGAAAATCAGCAAACATATTAATGTTTGCTGATTTTCACGGGCGGTGAATGATGAATGATGTATTCGTTACTAATAAAAATAAAAGTTAAGTTTGTACCTAAATTTAAATTGAAATGAAATAGGTAAAGCTTAATTATTTATTCACTGAAAACCATTGAGGTTTTAAATTGAGTTTTGGGGACTCGACACCCCAAAGTACTTAAAGCTACTCAAATTTTACCCAGAATGTGTGACCAGCTTCACCACAAGTTTGCCCTAAAAAGTATCTGCTAATCAACATAATTTTCGGCCTGTATTTGCATAATATAACCTCTTTAAACAAGCCTGCTTTTGAGCCCTTCACCTCTTATGACAATGCCAGTGTCAAAAAAGGTTACACCACAGACAATTTTAAAACTTAATTTGTTATCGTTAAAGTCTTTAATCCTCCAGCAAAGTTTTCGTCTTAATGACATTTTTATTAAAGAGTTTGGGTGTATTATCCTTCATAATTCAAAAAGGAGGTCAATTACAAAGGTCGAAAAACACAACCGTGTTTAAACAACTCAGATATGCACGACATGTTTTTATAATGTTGGGACTATTACGTGGTTAGATTTTAACGGATCTTAATTAATTTAAGAGTTCCTGAATATCATGAATTTTTTAATGAAAAATACAGGAAAGTAAACAAATTTAAGTATATCCATCATAGTAGAGCTACATCATAGTAGAGCTATAGAGCCATATTTTATTTTTAAACATAGAATTTTTTAGACTTCTGGAACAAGAAAATCTAAATATTCTTGTTCCAGAAGTCTGCAATGGTGTTCCGATAAGTAACGCCAAATTCAATCAATTATTGAATTTTTTGTCAATTATATGTAATTTAGAGTTTTATTTTACAAAAAATACAATTAAATTTATTCAATGAAAATATTAACATTGTGTCTGAATGATATAACATTAATAAATTGCATAAAATACGAAATTAATGTTTATTATCCTTATTCTTAACTAATTACAATAAAGTAACTAGCAACTCATGCCCATTGATACAAATAAAAGGGGAGATGAGGTACTGGCTTCTCTTGTTGTTCTGAATTGTACTATGCACACTGCACTGAACAAATTGCACGTGCCAGTTGTTGAGTAAGCGCTGGGAGAACATACCCTACCTCCCCTTTTCTTTATATCAATGTTACAAGTATACGAAATAAACGAATTAATTATTATTATTATTATTTTGGAAGCTTTTGGAAAACTGTATTTACAAAGGTGCAGACACACCATCTGTAATAGAAGTCCATTTTTTTTTTCATATTTGCTCATTGATGATTCGAATTCGATACAATTGCGATTGTCAAAAAATGAATACTAGGCCCATTCGTAGGTGAAATACGATGCTCGTTTAATTTATTTACATGTGAAACACACCCGGATCGACAGTGTAAACAGGACTTTAGCTTATCTATCACGTTTCCACGTTACGTTACAAGGACAACGTTAAAAATTATGCTCATACATCACGCTACAGCGGTAAGCTTTTTAAGAGGAATTTTTTAGTGATGGGGTAAAATAAGTGTCGATATAATACTAATAATCCATAACGATGTTATTCTGTATTACATTTTTTTTTTATGATAGTGCAATACGAGCAAATCAGGTGCCTGATGGTAAGCATCATGATTGCCCATGTCAGAAACAGTGCCACCCAGTGTTTTAAACTCAAAAATCTGCGCGGCACTGCACTGCGCCTGTCACCCTGAGATATTAGTTGTTGAAACTCATCATGCCCAGTAATTAAACATTGCCCTTCAGACCGAAGCACAGTAATGTTTGCTCATTGTTGCTTGGCTGATGAATAACTGCCAAAGGTGTGGTACTTCCCCAGACGGCCCCCTGCAAAAGAGGCTTACCACTACAAAAAAATTATTGTAATATTAGTTAGGTCTGCGTTTGACCCCTATCTCACCTCATGGGAAGTGAAGATGAGGCCTAAGATGGAGCACGCTTTCCTAGAAGATATATATTATTCACTCTTCTCTTGAAGATCCCAAGATCGTATTCAGGTGGGAAGACGTACCCTGGTAGAGAATTCCATTCCTTAGCGGTCCTCGTGATGAAAGTAGCCGCGTGGCGTTTGTTACGATTGAGTGGAATATCGACCATGCAAGGATGGCGCCTTGTCGTTTCCCTGGATGTTTGGTTACATAACGGACATTAAAGAACTAATTCATGTAGTCCCAATGCACACGGGTAATGTAGTCATGTAGTTCAAGTGTACATAATTACATAAATATTTAACATTACAGTCGACCTTACGCCTACTACGCTACGCTTCTCAGTAGAGACAGTCATCAGTAACTCACAATAAGCTTTTTCCCTCAAAGGGTTAGGCCAAGGAACCCACGTACATCACAGACTGTTTAAAGAAAATCCTTAAAAAAAATTAACTTTTGTCTGCACTGGAAATCAACACCAGAACTTCATATCAGCAGTAGCGCCTGAGAAGTACACCAAGTACATCTTAAACCAGTCGAGAGTTATAGATTATTTGATATTTTTGCCCAGCGGATTAGCAAGTTGAAGTGGCAATGGGCAGGTCACATACCACGTAGAACTGATGGCCGTTGGGCTGTAAGGTTCTCAAATGGCTACCACAAACCGGCGCAGCGTTTGATGTCCATATTGGATGCAAGCCACTTATTACCGGACTAGATGCAAATCTATGCGAAAGGCTCATAACATGACAATGATATTTTTAAATCGATATCGATAAAAACAGTACCCCATCCCTAAACACGTCTATAACAATTTATTTAACAAATGCGTGCGTGCCACAAAGATACTGGGAAACAGTTTTTTTGTCCCATAGATTAACGAGAGAGCTTCGTAATGTGGGCTATTAATTCCGAAGATGTATACAAATGTACCCATAATGCGTAAATGTATGAAATGGGTTATATTACATATTTAATCCATTACTTTTCCTCTTGTTTTTTTATTACAAAATCGTGCTAGCTGGGCTCTCAGAGGCAAAGTCAAAGTCAAAAAGGTTTATTCAAATAGGTCACAATCTGACACTTTTGCACGTCAATGAAGATAAACAGTAATGAGTCTATCGTGCTGTTATAAGGGACTTAGATTATATCTTTTTAAAAAAAAATGATTTGAATTTAAAAGTTTTAATTTGAAATAGAAAAGAAAACAATAATAAAATTATGGGCAAGTACTCGATGAGAGTGCTGAAGGGAGACTGACTGCCCTCCGCAGCCAGCTAGAGTACCTCCTACTCATAATGCTGATGCTGCGGCTTAGCAAGCAGATCTTCCTTTAGGAGAGGGGTATAACAACCCCCTCGTTAAGAGGAAACTTATGGAGGAAATATAAGTTTCCCTGAATCTTATTCGATTCGCAAACGCGGTTCTGACTCGTTATCATCAGATATAGTTACTGTTGTAGTTATAGGTAGTGTCCTCAAGTATTTGCCCTTACAAAAGTAAAATATAATGAAACTAAATATTATAACTAAGGAAACAATGGTTAAAATTGGGAAACTGATATGAGTAGCTAAATTGTTTGAGTTTTTAACATTTTCGAGATCGGTTATTATCTGATCGGAGAGAATTTTTACTGACTTAAGTTTATCTAAATTAATGTTCTTTAAATTAAACATTGGAAGGTTAATTTTCCCAAATTTATGTAGATTGCAGCAATTATCATTAACTATGTTAAAATCCGAAGTAACAATAGGTATATTTATTCTAGGGAGTTTTTCTCTTAGTATTTTATTATTCTTATAATAAGCAACACATTTTACAGGCAAATCAAGTATGTTTGTACCAGATATTACAATTTCTTTCACATCGTGATTTTCACATTCAATAGAGATTTTGGTAGGCTGAGATTGGATAAATATCCATTTGTCGTTATTAAGTTTATGGTATATGTCAATATCACCATAGAGAAATCTATAATTACAAGTTTCGGGTAATGAGGATATGGCTTTAGTCATAATTTCTATTTCACAAGATGGATTACCAGGAATGTTATAAATATCATTAACTTTGCAAAGGTAAGTCTTTCCAAGTATACTTTTACAAGAGTTTAGGTCTTTAAGATATGTAAAAGTGGTTTTATCTTTGCTTATGGCTACATATTCTCCAGAAGGTAATATTAATGCAAATGATTTTAGGCCATTGGTTATGTTATGAGGGGTTGGCATAGGTATATTCTTATACAAATCGTATTCTAAAACACTAACTAAAGGTATTTTAATTACAAAGACTAACTTATTATCGAGATAGTAACAAATTATATTAGCGACACTAAGTAGTGAATGTATGTTATTTAATTCTAAGCTTATAGGAAAGTCTTTGTACTTAGGGACTAACTTAAGATTACCGATGATATCATTATATAATTGAGTAGGCGTTAATACAGATGGATGTAGTATATTAGCTTTTACAAATAGAATAGAATTGAGCATATCTTCAATCTTAAAAGAAAGCGTCAGAAGGTTTGTTTGCAAAATATTTACAATTGAATTAAGAGTTGCTTGAAAGGTGTTGTTATGAACAGATTCATATATATTGTTCACAGCTGAAGATATTCCGTCAATAGCATGATTTAATTTGGCTTCATTCCTATTAATTTCGTATAAGGATTGATTTATATTAGAGATAGCTGTTTGAGATACCATAATATTTTTCTTTAATGAGTCTATTATGGCTTTATCATTGTTATAAAGATTTTGAATTGCCTGACTATAGGATATAGCATCATCTTCATCCATGGTGCCGAAAATATGTTTGAATACAACGCCTACACCGGCAAACCATGCAGATCGTTTAGAAACGTTGTTAGAGATTATATGAGAAATAGAATTGAAATCACGTAAAATATCTTTATATAATGAATCTAAGGGTTGAAGCATATTAAGGCATTTTGAATGATCTATTTCTTTACTTTCGCGACACTGAAATAGGATGATATTGAATGTATTATGGATGTTTTCAATATAATATTTATATGGGGAGACATCTATAGGGATTACTACGTGAAATTTGTCGTCGGTAATTTTTAGGACGCCGACAGGGTCAAAGAATATTCCAGGACTCTCAGTGATCGGTTCCACAAATCGGTCAGTTGTCAGGGCTGCGCTACTGTGAGCGAAGATGATTCTGTAAATATGAGTAATATTATTAAGGTATCCCAAAACCACGCAAATTTTAACTGGAGGTTGGTAGTTCCTGGATATCGACATGCTTAACTTCATCGAAGTGATGTTTGACATGCCGTCTGTTGATCAGCAGTGTTAGCGAGTGGTTGTTATGAACTTTAATGACCTTGTATGGGCCTTTCCATACGGGAGATAAGGCTTTACGCAGTCTTAGGTGGTTTTTTAGAAGGACATAGTCGCCTACCTTATATGAAACTGGTCGAGTGCGGGAATCATAGTATGCTTTTGAAGTAAGTTTTGATTTTTCGATAAATTCTAGAGCTTTCTCGCGAGACAACTTCAATCGGTGTTGTAACATTTTAATATATTCAGGATAGGTGTTATTAATAGATGAATCATTGTAAATAGAGTCGGGTATGCGAGGCTTATGACCAAATAGCAGTTCGAATGGGGTAAATCGTGTAGTCGAGTGTACTGCGGTATTGTAAGCTAACATAGCTGTGTACACATATTTGGGCCAGTTGTCATGGTTTGCATTTATATAGGGTCTTAGATACTCTTTGAGGGTTGAATGTGACCTTTCGAGAGCGCCTTGAGTTTGTGGGTGGTAGGGACTGGACCATAAGTTTTTAATTTTCAGAAATTCGCAAGTCCTTTTAAATAGGTCAGCCGTGAAGTTTGTGCCTTGGTCGGTGAGTATATATTTTGGAATACCAAATAATGATATGAAATGGAGGAGACATTCACACGATTCTTCGGCAGTGATACTACGAATAGGATAGGCTAACGAAAATTTTGTGAGATCATCTTGCATGGTTAGAATAAATTTGAGTTTAGCTGTGCCAGCTTCCGGCAGAGGACCTACAATGTCAATGGAAACCCTTTCAAATGGAGATGTTGATGTCGATGTTATTATCATTGGAGCTTTGTTCGTCTTGCGGTAAGCTTTATTGGTTTGGCAAGATGAGCATTTTTTGATATAATTTTCAATGTCGCTGCGCATGTTTTTCCAGAAATAACGTTCTTTAATTCTGTCATACATTCTGTTTGAACCTAAGTGACCAGCGATGGGAATATCATGGTTTTCTTTTAATATCTTAGCTATTTCAGTTGGGACAGGATATATGATTGTGTTATGGTGTATATTGACGGTAATATTAGTATTGTTAAATAGGTAAGTAAGTATTGCGTAGATTTTTGTAAAGGATATTTGTTCAAATGGATTTTTGAAATCGGATATTGCTATTTCGTTGATGTCGCCAGTAAGTAATATATCGTCTCTAGCGGATTTTAAGGATTTGAAAATTTCAGCATAGGAACATGTATCAAAATGGTATACTTTTGTAAAGAGGAAATAGTAGGTTTTATTTTTTATTGTGAGTTTCTTAAATGAATGTAGTTCGCGTTCACCATCATGAATCGAGGCATCTGCTGCCGAAACTATATCTTCAAGGTAAGGATTTGATTCGTCAAAATCAATCGATACTGGGACGAGTATTGTCTTTGCGCTGCTTTTTAAGAGGCTTTGGTTATGTTCCTTAATGTAAGTATTATATGTTTCGTTTTTGTTATTAAATGATTTTAAAAATTCAGAATAGTCTTTATTAGCATTCGAGGGTGTTTCATTAATTTGTTTGTTTGTTTCAGGTAAAAGGTCCGGTGGAAGAAATGGAGTTGAAGGAGACACGGGATGTGGCGGAGAAGGAGAGTCCAATAGGGACGGTGGAAACAGTGGAGAGAGTTCTGTGTTTGAATCGAGTGGACTAATACCGATATCGGCTAGATCAAATAGATCGTCGAGAATATCTGAAGGTATTCCTGTATTATCAGTGGGACAATCTTTTGTTGGGCCAGAGGTCGAAGGTTGTGGAACTTCATTGTCTTCTACAACTGGGTTAACAGGAAATCGAGACAGTGCGTCGGCGTTGCTGTTAATTTTGCCTTTTTTATATTCGATTTCGTAATCAAACTCTTCAAGTTTAAGCCTCCATCTGATAAGTTTCGAGCCAGGGTCTTTGCAGTTAAATAGCCACTTCAGGGGTCTGTGGTCGGTCACTATGGTGAAGCGTCGACCATATAAGTATGGCCTAAATGTTTTTGTACCAAAAATAATTGCTAAGCACTCTTTTTCTGTGATGCTATAGTTGCATTCAGCTTTATTAAGGGTTCGCGATGCATAGGCGATAGGACGGTCGTTGCCTATTGGACCTTGGGACAGGATGGCTGAAATTGCGTAATTGGATGCGTCACAGGTTAAGATGAAAGGTTTTGTAAAATCAGGATATGCCAGTATAGGGGCTGAGATTAAAGCATTTTTCAAGGTTTCGAAAGCTAGTTGATGTTCGTTTTGCCAATTAAATGGAATATTTTTCTTTAAAAGATTAGTTAGTGGTTTCGCAATTTTGGACAGATCTGGTATGAATCGGCGATAATAGGACACTAGACCCATGAAGGATTTTATATCTTTGGGACATGTCGGGCGTGGAAAATTCTCTACAGCCGCAGTTTTGTCCGGATTCGGTTTAACACCTTTATCAGTGATTATATGACCAAGGTAAGAAACTTCCTTGTGTAGGAATTCGCACTTGTCTGGCTGTAGCTTTAGGTTGAAATGGCGTAGTCTGTCAAAGATGTTCGAAAGGTTCTTCATATGGGTTTCGAGGTCAAAAGAGTGTATTACCACATCGTCAAGGTACACGAAACATTGGAATCCTTGTAAACCAGAGAGGACAGAGTTCATTAATCGTTGGAAGGTCGCCGGGGCGTTTTTGAGCCCAAAAGGCATTCTAGTAAATTCAAAGTGGCCTTCCGGTACTGAGAAAGCGGTCTTAGGTGCGTCTTTCTCGGACATTTTTATTTGGTGAAAACCGGAAGCAAGGTCGAGGGTGCTAAAGTATTTACATTTTCCCAGCTGATCTAAAATTTCGGATATATTAGGTAAAGGATAGGAATCTCCAATGGTTATATCATTTAACTTGCGATAGTCTATTACTACACGCCATTTTCGTTGCCCAGAGGCATCGATTTTTTTGGGGACTACCCAAATTGGAGACGACCATGGAGAGGTCGAATGTTTAATTATCCCTTCATCAAGCATTTTATTTATTTGAGATCGAACTTCTTGTTTGTGAATGTCAGGGAATCTGTAAGATTTAGTATTGATTGGAATAGAAGAGGTAGTGGTGATTTCATGTTCGATAGAATCAGTGGTTGTCAAATGGTCGTTTGGAAGATGAAATATATCTGAGTAAGTGGAGCAAAGGTCGTAGATTGCGTCTGTTTCTTCCGAATTCAGATGAGATACTCGCAACAATTTTATTACTTCTTCAGTCCTATTTGTCGCGTTGTTTTGTTTTGTATCAAAACAAGGTGTATGAAAAACCTTGTGGTCGGTTTTTATTAGAGGCTCAATTTTTAATTTCAGATTTGAGTTTATTCTAATAGGGGATTCAGAGGTGTTTACGACAGAAATATTTATTCTGGCATTGGGTTTAACTTTCACAATGCAGTTAGCTATCAATAGGTGTTCTATGATGTTATTATCTACAACAAGACCTTCTTTTATTTCGGGATTCGTTACAGAGCACTCTATGACTGCTTCAGTTCGAGGCGGGATGGTATATACAGGTTCAGTAAATCTCATGGATAGTTTTGTGTTATTGATTGTCAGTATATTTTGAATATAGTCAATTTTGGAATTACCGGTGGTTAGTAGATCGTTTCCTATTATTCCATCATATGGGAAGTCTATGTCGGGTATAATATGAAATGGATGGCAGATGGAATTAAAATTCAGTGATATGTGACCCAATGAATGTATAGGTTTATCTTTTGTACCTATGCCGCTAATAGCGATAATGTGTTGTGAAATCTCGGGAGATTTTTCAATTGTGTTTAATTTTATAAGACAGACAGATGCACCGCTATCAACGAGAAGTTTCAAAGGTTTGCGAGAGACAGATGTTTGGACTTCGACAAATGGTAAGTACTTCTTTGTTGGATTTGTAGTTATATTATACGTTTTTAATGTGTTCTTATTTGTTTCAGATACTGAGCGAGATGGATACGATTTAGAAGTAGGCTTGGCGGTTCGATTACTGAATAAAGTTCGTGATTGTATAGATTTCAGATTTGGAAAATGATTGTAATCGGTTTCCGGTGTGGATGGGGAATTGGAAATAGCAGCGGTTGTATGAGAACTCGATTGATCGGCAATTGAATTTGAAATAGTAATAGAAGGGTTACTTCGAGTTTGGAACTGGTGTTCGACCCGTTTTATAGCAGCTTTGGATGATGCAACAACATTGCTGTAAGTTCGGCGCTGATAACCTTGTGTGTTAGTGGTCTTGGGTGTAGCAGCAACGCTGCTATAAGTTTTGGGTTGATTACCCTGTCTCATGGTCGGGCTAGAAATATTGCGATTCGGTGGTGGTATAATAGATTTAGTGGATTTAGTAGATTCAGTGGGTTTAGTTGATTTAGTAGATTCAGTGGATTTGGTAGATTTAGTGAATTTAGTAGATTTGATAGATTCTGTGTATTTAGTAGGTTCAGTGGATTTAGCAGGTTCAGTGGATTTAGTAGATTTAGTGGATTTAGCAGATTCAGTGGATTTAGTAGATTCAGTGGATTTAGTAGATTCAGTGGATTTAGTAGATTCAGTGGATTTAGTAGATTCAGTGGATTTAGTAGATTCAGTGGATTTAGTAGATTTAGGGAATTTAGCAGATTCAGTGGATTTAGTAGATTTGGTATCGGCTTTAAGTCTGAGATTTCCTGTGCGACACCTCTCAGGAAATTTTATTCGTTTAAAGTAGTATCAACAGTGTCATATCCATTGTTATCGTTCTGTCGGGTGCATTCGTCACAGGTGGTCTCCGAATGATCATGATAGATATTATGGATTGCGGGTTTAGAATTATAGTTAGATGAGTTGCCACCATTCTTAAAATTTGCGTTATTATTCTGGGCGCGGCGATTGTTATTGTATTGCCGTTTACGACAATTTTCAATAGTATGACCGATGTTTTTGCAGTACCTACACACAGGAGCCTGCGAATTGTAAGATTGACCTTGACCCTGAGGTCTGGTTGGACGAGAAATTTGACCTTGAGGTCGAGAAAAAGATGAATTGAAATTCGATCTCTGTGAATTATTTGGCTGGGACGCGGTCAAGGAGTTTCCTTTGTATGTGACGCCTAAGATTTTCTCTTCGGCTGTGGCGAAGTTAATGGCTTCGTTCAGTGTGGACGGATCGCGACATCTAACTACTGTTGCCAGTCTAGGATCGAGGCCCATCATGAATCTATTTAACGCTAGATCTTGCATTGTGGCTACTCGCCCAGATAATTCGTCTTTCTTTTTAGTTGGTATAGTGATGTTGATTTCTGTAAGCAATTTTGAAAGACATGTCTCTATTCTCAACGAGTATTGGTTGACATCCTCATTTGGGTATTGTTTGCAACTTTGCAAGTCGGCGAGTAGGTGGGCGTAATGTTTCTTGTCACCGAATTGTGTTTTAAGAAAATCTTCGAGCTGTGACCATTTTGTAAATTCTTTAATGGCACACACTGATTCCGCTTTTCCGGTTAATCGGCTTTGGATATATTTAAAAAGTATATCTTGTTGTGAAGTCGATGCTAAATTAATTGCATTGCGGCAATTATTAAGGAATGGAATCAATGTGTCTCTGGAACCATCGAAAGTACCAATAAACTTAATTAACACGTTCATATCGATTTCTGACATTTTTACTATGACTCGTGATTCTTCTTCCTTAGATTCTATAGTTTCTTTAGGTTCTTTAGGCTTGGTCATTCCAAAATGTCAAAACCCAATATGATTAATCAAGGTTACCTACTTAACTTATAAAATAATCTAATAGAGGCACAGTGACTCGGTTGAGAGACGGCGTTATCAGTTCTTAGAAAGCGATGCGTGGGCGATGAGCGGCTGGTCGATGTTATGATCTTATTGTTTTGACTATAGTTTGTAGTTTAGATTTCAAATGTTAGTTGTCACGGAAACTTCACGAAATCACTCAAGTCACAATGATTAATGTTTACGACTCACAGAAATAACCGGAACATTGCAGCTCAAAGGGTGCAGCAGGAATTAGGAGGAGAGTCAGGGGGGTCTACGGACTCCGGACTCTTGTTGATGCTAGCTTCAGCGGTGCTCGCCAATTTAGTATGGCGGTAAGGCACTACAGTGCCAACGGGAAAGCGACACGGCGATACAGCGACATAGAAACAGCGTAGTGGCACAATAGGAAATACCACTAGATTTGGAAAATATATTCACTTTTTCACTTTTCCACACTTTTCTGCACTTTTCCGCACTTTTCCGCACTTTGTGGCGCAAAATGAGGCGTACCGAGGATTTTAAAAATCCCACCGCTGCCACCAATTGTTATAAGGGACTTAGATTATATCTTTTTAAAAAAAAATGATTTGAATTTAAAAGTTTTAATTTGAAATAGAAAAGAAAACAATAATAAAATTATGGGCAAGTACTCGATGAGAGTGCTGAAGGGAGACTGACTGCCCTCCGCAGCCAGCTAGAGTACCTCCTACTCATAATGCTGATGCTGCGGCTTAGCAAGCAGATCTTCCTTTAGGAGAGGGGTATAACAGTGCGTTCGGAAATATACCTTTACAAGAAGAACGCACAAGAAACTTGTAGGGCTTAATTTTGTTTTACAATATTTGGTTTGGTTACATTCGTTTGCTTTGAAGGTGCCGCGAGGCGGCTATGCAGAAGTTTCCAGGCATCTTTGTCCTCTATGTACTGATTGACTTTATAATAAGCCTTCTTTAGTAAAGTAGATTTTATAAAGGCTTTGAATTTATCCTCCGAGAGTGAGTCTGAGAGGCTCGTTATCTTTTGGGATTTTATTATAAAAACGTACGCAGTTCCTAAGAAAGACTTTTCAAATGTTTTAGATAATCTAAAGCTAGGTACAGCTATTTTTGTCTATATTCCTAGTATTAAAATTATACCGGTCACTATTTATTGTATTATGTTTCATCACGTATAATCACGTATATAACGTGAACGTACGTGATGAAATTATTGTTGAAGTAGTTAATTAATGAAATAAAATGATGCAAAATATTTTTCTTAGTAGAATTTGTAAGTAAAATAAACAGTAGTACAACATTAAAATGTATGTAATTCTATAACTAAAAGACCTATTCTGAAAAATCAATGGAGACTCCGTCGGATAACGACCAAAAATCAATGACAGAATCCAAAAGACGTCGTAAAGTAGAGTAAAGGCAAAAACCTTCGATAATGTTACGATTTGCATAAAAAGTAATTGCTCTAATGGATTCGAGGAGCATCTTCCCCAAACCCTTTCTCGAAGCGTATCCTGACCCGAAATTGTCACAATCATGTCACTTACGTGGCGCAATTGTAAACATACTTGGATCAATACATAATACATAATAATACATATATAGTACAAATGGCAGAAGACTTTTAGAAGTTCCTTGTGCGGTGTTACCTTTCGGAACTGAAATATTCATAAATTATACCTATGATGTAGCATAAAATCACGCCTTTTTCCCGAAGGGGTAGGCAGTGGTATACTCCTGCCTAATTTTCAGAGCCTTTTGCAGATTTTTTTTCTTTGTGCAGGTTTTTATACATGAAAACTCGTTTGGATTAAATTGGACTTGTTACTGAATCTTTGTATTGTTATTTTCTAGTTCCTAGTTGTCTTTTACGTAATTACATGTAGTATTTTTTATATCTTCAAAAATGTGGGTACGTGTGAGCGAGAGGGTGAAATAGCTTAGCATCTGCCCTCCTTGTGGGGACGTCCTACGCTGCGCTTGTCGCTCCGTGGTCTCCATTCGAGTACACTACAGCTCCATCGACCATCAGTTCTACGTGCTGTCTCTTGCCCATTGCCAGTTCATTACTTTCTTTACCTTAGTAGAATTTCAATTTCGTCTAAGTCGGAACACATTTGAGACAAACAATAAAAGGTACGCCAAAGGCAGTGCGGATAGAAAACTAACACTTCGAGTGGGCTATGGAAATTGCTCCTTAATACTCCATATTGACCTTTGTGTAATATATACCTTTATACGGGTTGATACTTGGAGCATAGAACTCTGGAACTGTCGAACGCTACTTCCAGCAATGGCAGCATTTTGAGAATTATTAGTGAGAAAGAGCGAGCAGATGCTGTTTGTTTGGGTGTGAAAGAGAAACAAATAGTGAAAGAAACATGCCAAACTTGCTGATTTCTTTCTGCCAGTTATCGCGGCGTGAGGTTAACAGCTACAGCACACATTTACATAATGACGCTAATCAATGACAATTTTGTAGGGAGGTAGGCGGATGACGTTGAACATTGAAATTTAAAATACTGGGCTTTAGTTTTTGCATAATATTCTGTTTCTAAACTAAAACTTACATAATTTCACGTCAAAAGTATTCCTGCGAGACTTCCATTTCATGCCGAAGTGATTAAAACACTAGCAGAGGTACGATAATTTTGTTGGACACGAAACATATGCATGCACGCACTCACGACATAATATTTTTCAATAGCTACTGAATTAAATTATGTGAATGTTGTCGGGAAACAACATTTAGTAGGGCCTACAAATAGAACTGAGTCGCATGTCTTTTAATTTAAGTCGATGAAACTAATGCAGAAAATAAAACGTCAATACAAGAAATGCAAGCTGCACACAAATATAAATCGAGCACAAAAATACTGATACATGAACTAAATACTCATAATCATTGTTCATATACCTCGGTATGCGTTCAGTACAACAACTCCCCTTCTGAATGCTCTTAGGGTAAAATATACCAACTTGAATAGGGTAGATGGGTAAAATTGGCACTTGAGACGTGTAGCCCTTATTTACTTAGAGAAATAAGTTTATCGGGTTTGTTTGGAAATGTGTCATTTTTTTGGTCAAGCCTTTATAATTTATTTGTTATATAAATACAATTGATACTTGGATATTTATTTAAGGTGCTGTTCAAAGCAAATTCGCCCACTCGCTCACACGTACCCACATTTCGGAAGATCTAAAAAATACTTCGAGGCGACGCGTGATCAAAATGCTGGCGTTTATCTGGCTCAACGTATAAGCATTGCTATTCAACGTGGCAATGCCGCCAGTATCTTGGGTACGCTGCCATCTGACAGTGGTTTAGAGCACTTGGATTTTCTATAGGCTGGCATGTCGGCCTGTGGATTTTCGAAGCGTTCTATGGTATAGTGTATTTAGTTAGGGTAGGTAGTAAGTAGGTAGCCCTATTGTTTAGTCTTTTTTCAATAAAGGCACTCTGCCAATATTAAAAAAAAAAAATACTACATGTAATTACGTAAAATAAAGACAACATGTAATTACGTAAAATAAAGACAACTAGGTTCTAGAAAATAACAATACAAATATTCAAACATTTAATCAAAACAAGTTTTCAGTGCCTTTTTATTTTTCTCAGGTTTTTTTAAGGACAGTAAGGGATCGTCACCGTATTGCCTTCGCCTCGTCGTTAACCAGGCGTCAACCTTTCTCCAAGAGTCGACTTGGCTACGGTCAGGCGACGCTGCGCTTACGGCTCGCCGACCGCTGGGAGCTAGGCGCCATCAGGCCACGGGAGGAGACGAAGAGACGTAAGCTCAAGTACTGAGAGACGAAAGCGCGGCTACGGAGAGACGTAAGCGCGTGAACTGCAAGTTGACCGCGCACCGTATGCTATGCGGTTCTTGAGCTTGTCACTCACCCAGTTCTGCGCGGCACCGCTCTGCGCCTGTCACTCTGAGTTATTAGTTGTTGAAACTCGTCATGCCCAGTAATTTCGCTGGTAACATTCATTGCCCGTCATACCGGAACACAATAATGTTTGCACATTACTGCTTGGCGGATGAATAACTGGCAAAGGTGTGGTACTTCCCCAGGCGGCCCACTGCAAAAGAAGCCTACCACTATAAAAAGTAATACCTATTACAACTGATTTTTTATTTCTATAGAAAATCTAATGACATACAACGAAATCAGACATTTAAAGATCATATAAGTTCTCTTCTGCCAGTTGGTTAAAACAAGTTGGTTGGACATAGAACTCGTATTTACAAATACATTGTTATTTCAAACAAAGTACGTCTGTTTGTCAAGATATAAATCAATATGCGAATAGAATGACAAGTGTCCATACAAGTAAGTGCTCTGTGTTCGGAATATGTGCAAACAATTATATAGACTAGTGTTTACTCGTGGCTTTGCCTTGTTATTTGGATGGTTTATGGCTATGAGCTTTCATACAAATAGAGACGTTATTTTAAAAACAGCTCTTAAACGTGGCAAAATTCTGTTATATCCATTTGTGTAGATTATATGCAGTTATTTTTCTATCACGTATTAAAGTAAAAGATAGCAGATGTATTATATTATAAAACTCAGTTGTCAGAAAGAGATAAACACAAGTTCACAACTACGTGAGCAGCAAACCTTATACGTGTAACATCGGCGCAAGACAATGTGCGAATGACATGACTCAAGCCAATTTAGCTTGACTTGAGTTCGCTACGCAAAGCAGGCTTACTTTGCGTTTTTACCGTTTGACAGTTTTAATTTTGCCTCGTTTGAAGGGGTCATTCCCGCTGGAGATCTGGGAATTTTTAAAATGTTATCCCAATTGTCACCAGTGAGGACGATTTATTATTAAACAACAGCTGTGCAAACAATTTCCGCTCGCCTACAAAAAGTCCATGGAAACCACCTCTATAATATCTACCGATAAACCACCAACATAACTGAGAATCGTCACAACTGGGATTTTAAAAAAAGGATTTGAATTTAAATTTAGTGATTAAGAATTGTACAACTTATGATAAAATAATATAATAATAATAATTATGGGACAACTTCCACACATGGTCATCTGGTCCCAAACTAGTTTAGAAGCCTTTACTATGGTAACCAGATGACTGATATACACATACTTATATACGCTTATAACACCCAGACACAGATCAAACAGACATGATCATGCACACAAATGTTTGACCCGGCCGGGAATCGAACCCGTGGCCTGCGGCACAGAAAGCAGAGTTTCTAGACTACCATCTGAGCCAACGAGGTTGTCCTTTGTCTGGCTGTTAATAATTTCATGTCCTAACGGCTATTGAAATTGTATAAGTCACGCTTATGCAAAGTTATTTCTGCTTAAAAACATGAAAAGTCAAACAGTACTTCTTTAATTTGATAGTCTGTATTCACTATTTTTTTATCTATGGTTTAATGACAAACCGACCAACTTCCTCCACACTTATTGCTATATAGCAATATAATATTAATGTTGCGTTGGATCCCGCGGATGCGCCCGCCGAGCCGTGGATTTGCGACGAATACTGATGCGCTTCAAACCGGATTTTTCCGGTTGGCGTCGGTTTATTTCGGTTTGTTTTTTTCCACACCGATGATGCGATGTGGATGGGGTGGCGGAATAAATTGTTGCGAGAGGTATTTTTGGTTGATACTGTATTTAAACTTGTCTACTTATGCTCGTCTGTTGTAGGTACCCTTGACCTGGCCTTTCCTAAGACAACGTTAATTTGTTCATGAAAAGTACGAGTAAGACTAAATATAATATAATAGACTAAATATAATATAAGACTTGTTTTCTGTGTCTTTTGTAATATTGTTTCTTTTTTGTTGTTTTGTCAATATGGTAATATTTTATTATAATTTTTTTTATCTCCATAGAATTTTTCTCATGAAAAAAACTTTCGGTCTTCCACACAAAATGCATCGGCTGATCCGCAAATATGTTCTTTATTATGCCATGATACGTAGGTGGCAAACAAGCAGACGGTGTGTCTGATGGCTCGCGGTTACCGCCGCCTATGGATACCTGCAACACGCGGGTTATTGCCAGTATGTTGCCGACCCGACCAACACTATATTCACTCTCCTTTTGAAGTATTTGAATGTATTTGTTTGTCAAGTCGATTTTATTTTGCGAATTTGGCAATATTATTTTACTAAGTATTCTTTTTTGTAAAACGTTATTAAACACAGAGCCTCTTCTTTTTTGAAATCTGGTTATGTTGTTGTTTTATCTGTGCTTAAAATGTGGAAATATTTAATGATGTATGTGTAAGTCCGTTGGAGCAGTACAAAACATTTGTAACCTTATAAATGCCTGAGGTATTTTGTATACAAAGGACACACCATTTATATTATGAAGTAACTAGCTGATACCCGTGACATCGTCCGCGTGGAATTTTTAAGCTTTTCACGCAATTTTCCCGTTCTTTTCTGCCGCATACGTGCAAACTGTAGAATGATCTCCTGCTGCGGTCTTCCCGTTGAGCTACAATATGGGGCTCTTCAAAAGGAGAGCGAAAAGAGTGTTGAAGGGTCGACAACATACTGGCTAAGTGACTAACCACACTTATTCAGCTCTGTTCAGCTTGTCCATTCAGCGGAACGGAGCTCAACGCATCTCATACAAAATCGTGGTTTTCAATGGACAAAAGCTGAACAGAGGTAAATAAATATGGTTAGTCCCTATACCCCTGGTGTTGCAGGTATCCATAGACGATGGAAACCGCGAGTCTTCAGGCACATAGACTGCTTGTCCCGCCACCTAAGACATGAAAAAAAAAACAAAATCTACATTGTTTTTTTTTTTAAATATATAGGTACATGTTGTGGAATGCTAAATAAATAAGGTGCCTACTCCTTATTTAGAGGTGAAACCCAGAACCCGGTCCTATCTCCTATTGCCATCTACCGAGCACAGTTCCAAATTCCAGACTCTCTCAATAAGAAAATTTCTAATGGAAAAAATAAATCACACCCTTTGCCTGACCTGGGTGGTTAATTCGTTCAAGTGGGGATAGAATCCAAGACGTCATGATCGGTACGAGCTAGCGAACCGCTACGTCACCGAGGCAGACGCAACTTTTATACAGTTACTCGTATAATCTATACTTCTATACTAATATTATAAAGAGATAATCTTTGTTTTTTTGTTTGTAACGAATAGGCTCCGAAACTACTGGACCGATTTTAAAAATTCTTTCACCTATGGATAGCTTAATTCAGTGTGAGTGACATAGTCTATATGAGATTTTGAAAAATATTAGGGATCCGTAAGAAAACTGCAATATTGTGAACCAAGGTGTCACATATATTCATTAATTTGCGTGCGCTGGGAAATCTATTGATGGTAGAATAAAATAATGTACTAGGGGTTTGTAGTACTTACTAATATCTACAAAATAGTCCACGGATATTTCATCCATCTATTTTGGTTTAGTCACAATAATCGAAAAAGACATAATATGAATGTTCTGTAATAAGTATTGGAGGTAGAATAAAGTAATGCACTAGGGGTTTGTAGTACTTATCAATACCTACAAAACAGTATACATAGATTATATCCATCTTTTTTGGTTTAGTCACAATAATCGAAAAAGTGATTATTTTTCATGCGGTGTGAAAACTATTGGTGGTAGAGTAAAGTAATGTACTAGGGGTTTGTAGTACTTATCAATACCTACGAAACAGTATACATAGATTATATCCATCTTTTTTGGTTTAGTCACAATAATCGAAGAAGTGATTATTTTTCATGCGGTGAGAAAACTATCGGTGGTAGATTAAAGTAATGTACTAGGGGTTTGTAGTAATTATTAATACCTACAAAACAGTATACATAGATTATATCCATCTTTTTTGGTTTAGTCACAATAATCGAAGCAGTGATTATTTTTCATGCGGTGTGAAAACTATTGGTGGTAGAGTAAAGTAATGTACTAGGGGTTTATAGTACTTATCAATACCTACAAAACAGTATACATAGATTATATCCATCTTTTTTGGTTTAGTCACAATAATCGAAGCAGTGATTATTTTTCATGCGGTGTGAAAACTATATTGGTGGTAGAGTAAAGTAATGTACTAGGGGTTTGTAGTACTTATTAATACCTACAAAACAGTATACATAGATTATATCCATCTTTTTTGGTTTAGTCACAATAATCAAAGCAGTAATTATTTTTCATGCAGTGTGAAAACTATCGGTGGTAGATTAAAGTAATGTACTAGGGGTTTGTAGTACTTATCAATACCTACAAAACAGTATACATAGATTATATCAATCTTTTTTGGTTTAGTCACAATAATAGAAGCAGTGATTATTTTTCATGCGGTGTGAAAACTATCGGTGGTAGATTAAAGTAATGTACTAGGGGTTTGTAGTAATTATTAACACCTACAAAACAGTATACATAGATTTTATCAATCTTTTTTGGTTTAGTCACAATAATAGAAGCAGTTATTATTTTTCATGCGGTGTGAAAACTATCGGTGGTAGATTAAAGTAATGTACTAGGGGTTTGTAGTAATTATTAATACC
This sequence comes from Hemistola chrysoprasaria, assembly GCA_947063395.1. Taxonomy (NCBI): domain Eukaryota; kingdom Metazoa; phylum Arthropoda; class Insecta; order Lepidoptera; family Geometridae; genus Hemistola; species Hemistola chrysoprasaria. Next base: position 9,846,912 of record OX346730.1, read on the forward strand.
TACAAAACAGTATACATAGATTATATCCATCTTTTTTGGTTTAGTCACAATAATCGAAGCAGTGATTATTTTTCATGCGGTGTGAAAACTATCGGTGGTAGATTAAAGTAATGTACTAGGGGATTATAGTAATTATCAATACCTACAAAACAGTATACATATCCATCTTTTCTGGTTTAGTCACAATAATCGAAGCAGTGATTATTTTTCATGCGGTGTGAAAACTATTGGTGATAGATTAAAGTAATGTACTAGGGGTTTGTAGTATTTACCAATATCTACACAATAGTCTACGGACATTATATCCATCTATTTTGGTTTAGTCAAAATAATCAAAAGTCATTATATGCATGCGATGTGAAAAGTATTGGTGGTAGAATAAAGGAATGTACTAGGGGTTTGTAGTACTTATCAATATCTTCAAAATAGCCTACGATAAATTTATACATGTGTTAAGGTTTGGTCATTGTAACAGAAATAGTCATTAAATTTCGTGCGCTGCATAAACCATTAGGGTTATATCTATTAAAATACAATGTATCACGAATTTACTCCTGTTAAACGTTCACTATACCTACTTCTGCTACCCGTGCGAAGCCGGGGCGGGTCGCTAGTATAATATAAAGTCAACAATCACAATACATTTTATATTTTTATAGACTAAGCGGTCTTATCGCTTGAAATTATAAAATTAACGCCAATATAGGTGATAGAAGAATTTCGCTAATGACTAGTCCCTCCACGATAGCTCAAGTGGTAGAGTGCCCACCTCGCGGAATGCGGAAGGTGCGGTGGTTGAAATCCCGCCCCGTGGTTGAAATATTTCTTCCCATTTCATATTGTGAATCTCGATATGCTCCGTAACTAACATATTGTCATAACTTTTGCTTTCATTACAAAACTCTTAACAGAACCTTCTGCTTGTATTGTTTGGTTCCTATCGTTACAGGAATAAAGTTGAATATCGCGCAGCAAAAATAAGTTTTGAAGACAATAGTCAAAAGTTATCAAGTGGGCCGGAACGAAAGAGGGCATTGTAGGGTGTGTATGATCACTGAAAATGTGGGAGAAGTCTTAGGTATTTTTTTCATTATTAACTTAACATACCATACAATCATAACATAATCATAACATAACATACAATCACGCTTTTTTCTCGAAGGGGCAGGCAGAGGTGTACCCAAGGCTCAGTCCTATAATAGGTACTTTTTTCTTTATAGATAGCTTTTATTGATACTAAAAAAACATATACAGAGTAAATGGAAGAAAAACCATAATTATAGGTATTATAATGCATTGTTATCCTACTATATCCTATAACTAATAGTATAAATGCGAAAGTTTGTGAGGATGGATGGATGGATACATGGAAATTTTGTGAGATCAATGATAAGGTTGTGTCGTCTATTAGTTATAATTAAACTAAAACATATTGCTTATAATTTCATTATGTGTAATTTTTTTTTTTCTGATATTGTTTTTGATTATTACTTATTTTTTTATTGTTTGACTTTTCTTATAATTTAATGATGAATTTTAAAATCATGTATGTACTAATTTTTAATTGTTTATATTTATGTATATTAATTAGAGAAATTGGATTAATTATTTAAATAATAGAAAAAATGGATAGATGTTTGTTACTCTTTCACGCCAAAACTACTAAACCGATTGGGCTGAAATTCGGTATGTAGATAGTTTAAACCCTGGAATAACACATAGAGTACTTTTTCACCCGATATTCCCGCAGGAACGAAGACAACGCGGGTAAAACCGCGGGGCACAGCTAGTGAAAAATACAATTGAGATTTTCCATAGAAAAATTTACTGTTGGCGACCACATCAAGCGGAAATTTTGTTTGTTTGTAACTAGACGAGTTTCATTTCCTACAAACAGAGGTCAGAAATATATAATAAAAGGTACAATTTGATGAATATTCACTGTAATTCACGCCGAGGTCATTTTAAGTGAAAATAATGGCCAAAGTTGAATGGGGATGTCTTCGTTGATAAGAAATGTAGCTACTTGATAAAGTAAAGTTTTTTGTAGTGGTAGACCTCTTTAGCAGGGGGCCGCCTGGGGAAGTACCACACCATTGCCAGTTATTCATCCGCCAAGCAGTAATGTACAAGCATTACTATGTTCCGGTCTGAAGGGCAATGTTACCAGCGAAATTACTGGGCATAACGAGTTTCAACAACTAATATCTCAGGGTGACAGGCGCAGTGCAGTGCCGCGCAGAATTTAGAATTTTAAAACACTGGGTGGCACTGTGTCTGATATGGGCAATCATGATGCTTACCATCAGGCACCTGATTTGCTCGTCTTGTTACTCACTATCATAAAAAAAAAATATATAACGATTTAGTCAAATTTTGTTGCCCACATCATGAAATGCAACCATTTCATGAAATGATCGAACATTTCATGATCTGGACAATTCTAGAATCGGGCCACGACATATACATCCACATACACACAGACAGACTAACTGATACTCACGAGTAACAAAAACACCTTTGATCGGTGCAAATACGGAGTTAAAAGCAATTTAGCAATGCTAGTTTTCAATTAACCCACGCGCTAAAAGATCCTTGTCTCACTATAAACATTGCTACACAAACAAAATACGGCAAATCTAATTAAAACTAAACTGGCGTGTTTAACCTGGACAAGAGCCTGCATACTGAATGCTTACATAAACATAATATTATTATTACAGTTGAATCTAAACATAGTTATTTGTGCAATTTAATTGTTTAACGTTGTGTGAGTATACGGCATAAGAGACAGCGGAAATTTAAAGAAGATACCTTTTTTATGCCATAGGTGGCAGCACAAGCAGGTGTGCCTAATGGCTCGCGGTAATTGCCGCCTATGGATACCTGCAACACCAGGGTATTGCCAGTATGTTGCCGACCCGACCAACACTCTATTCACTCTCCTTTTGAAAAGCCCCATGTTGTAGCTCAACGGGAAGACCGCAGCAGAGAGATCATTTCACACCTAAGTAAATAGTTCGCATTTTTTTAAAAACGAATACAGAGACTGAGTCAATAAAAATAGCAAAAATAGGCTCCACCAGCTTTATAATAAAAAAAAAACTCATAAATTCCGGATTAAAAATAGCGATTTTCAAAATTTTAATGCTATAAGGCCAATTTCTGAGGTTTTCATTGACGGGCCTTCCATTAAGGGACCACTGAAATGCCATTAAAGCTTTATTGATACCCCATTAAAATTACAGAATCGAGGTCCTGGCATATAATTAATTAAGTGCCCTATATACTTATTTTCGCCATAATCAAAAAATAAAATTTTTATAATATAAGAGATCCGCCACAATATGGCATTTGAAATTAAATCTCAAATCGGGTCCGGCCTATTCCGGTACGCATATAGTCGTCACGCACACACCAACCAGAGCAATTTTTTTGTAAGGGACAGAGATGACCTTAAAATTCGCTTCGCTTTACAACATAACCTCTATCTCTCAGACGTGCAAATTGTTTTTAACTTTAAAACAAATGAAAGCAAACAATTTTAGCGTTTTCTGTAATATTCATAAAAGAAGCCGTGCAGAATAAAAGGAAATTAACGTTTTAAGTTTTTTAACAAATATCTAGACATTCATACAAATTTTCGCGTTTGTAATATTACTAACACTAGTTGTGCCCCGCAGTTTCACCTGTGCACACAAATGTTTGACCTGACCGGGGATCGACCCGGGGCCTGAGGCACAGAAAGCAGAGTTACTACCATCTGAGCCAACGAGGCTGTCCGAAATACCCGAATGATTGGCTGGAATGACCGAATTAAGAAATTAAATTAAATAAATTATATTGAACCGCTTTAAGTAAGCCAAATTCAGTTGATAAAAAAGAGGACTAGTAAGTGACCTGCTTCATGTTCACAAATTAAAAGCCAAAGAAATTGTTATAATAATTATTTTTTTTATATTAAATACAAGTAATACTTCATAAAATATTCGTTTACAACTTGCTACGCCCAAACGGGTATCATGATTATGTACTACCATCTATTATTATATCATGAATTATGCAATAAAGAAATAAAAAAATAAAAAATTAAGTGACTAAGCTGTTGATTATGAAATGTAAATGTGTAAATGTTTATATTATCGTTATATTGTTATCATTTAAAAATGTCATAATAACAACAAATAAAAATAACAAACAAATTATGATATTACGTAAGTAGTTTATTGTTAGGTAGTATTGTTGCAGTTACGGAAGAGATCTCAGCCTGAATAATCGTGATATTGAATAGTTGAACTAAAATAGCATTGAAATACATAATAAAATATAAAATTATATTATGTAACAAGGTATGTGTTTGTTTACGCAAATTTGACTGCAAAAACCTTTCAACTTGTGAATTGGTATCTTTGTTGAATATTATATATACACACAGTCAAGATAGGGTCAGATGCACACACTTACATAATCACGTAAACAAATGCGGTAAATCTTATGCCAGTTATATTTTTTACTGGTAAAAAAAAGCAGTAAAAAGATCTGTAATATTACATTGGCGCTACAAATAATAATAAAATAATCAACTAAAGTAATATAATATACTGGTATACGTACTTAACTAAAATATATTATAAAAATATACTAAATAGAAAATAAAAAGTCAGTATCGAAAACCAATAAAGTGAAGACACAAATCAAACCAGCAAAAAAAATCTCTATTGCTATAAAAAGCCCACAAACTTTTTATTTATCAAAACAGTCAATAACTGCATCTATTCGAACAAAGTGCGCAAATCCACCACTCAATAAATTCTCCTTTTTACAGCGCTCTGCAAATGATTGGCAATAAAATGCTGTTTTTATTTGCCCTTATCTCGGGTACACTCGCCTCGGAGAGCAGGAATCGCATCGCTTGCGACGGTGTTATATTTCACAACGTTTATTTAGACAAGGAACTACTGTTCACCAACCGGGGACGACCTTACAACCTTGTCTTACACAAGTACTCTGGGACTCTGTTCTTCAGTCACACAGTACATAATGGTTCTCACGTTGATTTTGGTATCACTGCGTGTCATGTCGAAAGACGAAAGTGCAGGGATATAGACGGAGTGTCTGGAGGTTATGCAATAGCTTACGATGGAGGCAACGACGACATTTATTTTGGTGGTCACGACGGAATATACAAATACAACTTCATGACAAAACGCGCAGACTTTTTTGCCGAACAAGGGAAGTCTATTTGGGGTATTTTTGTAAAAAGACATTTCTACTACATAGAGTACCCAAGCCAAAAGCTATTCGTGTACCACGACGACAGTTTCGTTAAGGTAGCTGAAGCAGAGAACATAGAGGTCGATATTTTCTTCATTGCTAAACACAATGACATATACTTTTCGAACAAAACCGCGCTGTACAAGATTGAGAAAGGAGACAAATCAGTGATATGCTTGAACGACGAAGTTGTAGTCAGGCAAATAGTGGAGGATTCATATGGAGACGCATTTTTTCTGGTCAACGATGGTGTTTATATAGAAGAAAAACCATATCATAGAATAATAAAAATAGCTCACATAGATCAAGCTTTTGGGATGACTTTTACTGAGAACGATCACGTAATTTATTCTGATGAAAATTCGATTTATCTGTTGCAACCTAGTAACTATACAGATGTGTGTTACCATGCTGTTATGAGAGCAAAATCGGCGAAATATGTTGAGTTACCATAAAAAGAATAGACGGTAAGTTATATAATAATTCCAGTAACAACAATATTGAATGCTAATATGTGAATATAATTATGTCATCATCATCATTAGCCGGAAGACGTTCACTGCTAAACATAAGCCTCCCCCATAGAACGCCATAAAACAAGCTTGTTGTACGGCTTGGTGATCGCAGTAGTTGTAATACTTGGTGCCGCTGCTGCACACTCTCCGAATATGTCCCTCAGTCAGGTTCATGACCAGGCCAGGTCTCATGACTCTCAGGGGACGAGAAAGGGATCATCTATTATATTATAGTACCTTGTTAGTTTTGGTTTATATTTGAAACCACCGTCCTTTCAGTATATGTCTTTCCTAATTCCGAATGGTTGTCTGGAAGAGATCGCTCTAAGCGATAAGACCGTCAATTATAGTCACTCAAATTTCGTTTTTTAAGTTTAATTTTTTAGTACTTTTTCCACGATATTGGTGGAATGGTGTCTACGCGGGAAACCGCGAGTCGTAGTTAGTGAAAAATATTAAATCGTCCTAGGAAAAATATTTACTCAATTCAGACCTTAAGAGCGCACATGGCCTTCTATGAATTTGACACAATCCTATGAAAAATTTATCAAATCGATGTTTTGTATTCCCCTGTTTCCTCCGAATGTTATGAACCTATTCTATAAATTTATATCCTGATATTTTTATAGTGAAGTAACGTATGTCCCTGTAATTTTTTTTCTTTTATAAACCCTTGGTTTTTTCATAGTGAACTTCCAAAAATCCCAGTTTTACTCCCGTGATTGGACGTGCACTACAAAAAAAAATGGAGTTTATAAACAAAATTAAAACGATAGGGACATACTTTAATTCAACTTTAAAATATCAGGATACAAATACATCAAATAGGTTTACTGTATTTGGAGGAAACAGGAGAATTGATTGATTTAGTAAGTCTTTCATAGGATAATGTCAAACTTCTGAGATATCCTCTTTCCCGTTAATAATGTAACAATGGTTAAATTTCAATGGTTAAAATGACGTATCAATAATATTATTATTATGGATAAAAAATATAATATGTAAACACAGTCCGGTTGAGAATGTATAATGTCATTGTGAAGGCTCATTTCGTGTGGTACTAATGTGTAACGTTCATTTAAAATGAATAAGTAATTAATTTTGTGACTCATTAAGGACTGATTTTGGTAATGATAAAATAATAATAATATTATTATGATTATTAATGCACATTGTTAGATTTAAAACGGTGGAAAAACTACTTAATTACTTATTAAAAATAATTTATTACGGGTATGTAACGACCTTGGTGACGTTGTGCTGCGCGAGTAAAACTGGGTGTTTTTAGAAGTTAATAATTGAGTTTACTTCACCATAAAAATGTCAGGAGATAAATTAATAGGATGGGATAATTATTTTCGGAGGAAACAGATGAATGCAAAACATCGATTTGGTAAATTTTTCATACGATTGAGTGAAATTCTCGTAGGTAGGATACCATCTTAAGAAAAAAATTCAATCAAATTAAGTTATTACCTACTGAATATTTTGATTTATATTAGAAGTTCCTATTAATTGAACCATATTTTAGATTTCATGATGGTTAATTTAGTTGTACTTAGCTCTAGATTATCTAAAGCTAATCAAAATCTAAATCTAAATCTAAAGCTAATAATAAGTCGTAGGTATTTTTTGGCAATTAAGCCCTATTTTTTAGTTTGGCTTCATTTCGCGCTTTCGCACAGTTGATTAATTAGTCAACAGCACTTTCAAAGAAGTCATTTATTTATTTGAATATGATTAGTTTTTCATTTAATTTTCAGAGACATGGAACTACTGTTCCTAATATTAATAATGTCAGCGGAAAGTGTACCAGACACGAAATGCAACCGTCTGAGGATCGGCGACCAATTCTACGCCAGAGAAGTTTTATGGTTGAACCTGGGCCGTCCGTACAATTTAAACGTTTACAAACCAACTAACACGCTATTCTTCAGTTATTCATTACCAGAGACTTATTCTGATGTTGATTTCCAACTAGCTTACTACAATATAGATAGTAAAGATTATCAAACCATTGCTGGGATCAGAGGAGGATGTACAGTCGCAATAGATTCTGGAAACGATGAAATATACATGGGAGGAAGCGATGGAATCTACAAATACAACATGCTCACGAAAATAGCTGACTTTTATAAAGAAAAAGGCAAGAATATCTGGTCGCTTTTCCACAAAAACAATCTGTTTTACATAAGCTATCCAGATCAGAAACTGTACATAGAAATTGATGGGAAATTCGCCACCGTGAAAGAATTCGAACGTTTCGAAATAGATCATTTCTATATATGCAATAATGGCAACATTATATTTGCCAATAAAACTGGTTTGTATAAATTTGACAGTGATGCTTTAAAAGTGGTGACGTTGAACGAATTGATAACTGTGAGACAAATAGTTGAAGATAATGACGGGAATTTATATGTTTGTACAAACTTCGGTATACTTTTAGATGATAAATATGAGGGGTTTAAAAAAATATTAGATTTTAAAAATATACATGGATTAGCGTTTGATAAAGATAATAATTTTATAATATCAGACGAGCATAGTATTATAAGGTTGAAGCCAAGTGTGGAGGGTTGTGCGGATAAAGATTATCATTGGTGATTAAAGATATTACAAACTTTTGTTTTGTTTTCAAAGGTTTGTCCACCCATCTCATATTAACATAGATAAACACTTTATTGTACACCTTACAGCGAACATAATATTATGACAATAAAGTAGGTACAGTTAGTCTTAGGCTAGTACAAGTGGCGGTCTTATCGCTTAAAGCGATTTCTCCCAGACAACCGAACGGAAAGGAGTAGGATTATAAATATTTCTGATCGGCAGTGTACTCATTGTTGTTTAAAAAAAAAAAAAAATACATAATATAATAATAATATACACATTATACACACATACTAAATTAATTTAATATATAATACTATAAACATACATACATAATACACATATTATAAACTTATAGTATATTATATTTATATATTATAAATATTATGAATAGATAAGTATAAATAATTTTACATGAGATTAATATAGACAAATTGACCAGTAATACTTGTTGACTTTACTTTTAAATGCGTGTAGCTATCGAGACTGACGTATTTCTAAAGGTAAGTTGTATAACACAGAATACATTGTAAGGACTTTAGGTTTAAGAAATAGATAAAATCCTAAATGGCTCACTGACTGACATGCAGTGCAGAGCCCAAACCACTGAACTTAGAGACTTGAAACTTAGAATGTAAGTTTTTTTCGTTGTTTCTACGTGTGCTAAAAAAGGATTTTTGTAAATTCATGTTCTAAGGGGTCCAAAAGAGCGTCAAAGTTATGGTATAAAACTCCCATGTTGCATAATTGCGAGCAAGCAAAGCCGCTGTTCTTACATTAGTTTATAATAAAATCACCGAGTGATTACACATTCTTATTTATATATTTCGACGAAAAGACGAGTAGGTAATTATCTTTACTCATTACAATATTATAACAAATAATAGGTTGAATTGCCTCCCCCTTATTATTATTAATTATTGTAATCTACCTTCTCCAAAGTTCAAGAAATAGCATAACATACATTCACGCCTTTTTCCCGAAGGGGTAGGCAGAGGTGTACCCAGGACTCAGTCCCATAGTAGATACACCCACATTTCGCCAGTATGTTATTGGTCCCATGTAATAGGGGGCGAGCCTATTGCCATCTATTGGGCACAGTTCCAGACTCCAGGCAGTTATTGAGATAATTCCTAATGGAAAAATCCAATATTTAACACTGCCTGACCTGGGGATCGAACCCGGGACCTTTCAAGAAATACTCTTCAGGGAATTTGACTTAAGGTTACTTATATTACTTATATTTTATCTACAAGGTAAACGTTTTCGTATAATCAAAGTAACAAGATCGAAAACTGATAGCATGATGTAAAAATAAATTCCCCGCATCTCCGGATTGCGGTTTACACGCATTTCCCTGTTCAACGCTCGAGGTTGTACCGACACACAGATTAAATATATTGAAACAGTAAAATTGTAAATTCAACCACAATTAAAGTGAACAACTGTTTTAAGTGCTACTCTGTGCATTTTATGAAAAATATTCTGATACATGGAAATTCAATAACTATTTATACTGATGAATTAATATTTATTAAGGTTTATAATGTTACGAAAATCAAAACGTTTGGCTGATTATAAATGTAGCTTACATGACGTTATCTATTTGTAGTTTCTGCGCGAACGTGTCAATCCTCAAAGAACTTAATGTTAAAGCACGTCTCTCAACAATCTGCAGTCAGATAGTCCTCAAATTCTTTCATTACACAGTTAGGAGGGACCCTGACAATCTGGAAAGGCTGATAATCGTTGACTGTGAAATGGGAGGGAGTAGACCGATAACCGCTGGGGTATAAGAGTTCTCGAGTGGAGACCGCGAGTAGGCAAACGTAGGGTAGGAAGCGCTGCGACCAGGTGGAGTGACTACCTGCGAAGGATAGCCGGTGTTTGTGTTATTTTTAAGTTTCCCGGTAGGTTATTTGTTTTATACAAAATTTTTCCTTTGTCTGCACCCCACCCGATGTATGTAACATTTTCTCCAGTATCGAGGATAACTGGTAGAAAAAGCTATTTTAGCATTAAGTTAGTCCTAGCGTTGTGCTGAATTATAAATAAATAAATAGTAACTGGATGAGCTAAGGACTGGGCTCAGTGGCGCAAATTAGGAGAGACCTATGTTATCTGTGGACTAACACAAAGAAATAAATATAGACGTAGCCATATATTACATCGATTTGTAACACAGTTAGGCATAATGTAAGGTCTGAAAATGACTGGACATTAGAGACTAAAGTAGTTTAAGTCTAACAATAATTAACCAAAATAGATATTAAGCGACATACTGTAATGGTGCGTCCCTTTTAAATGGGCCATAACAACGTATTTACAATGTAAGATTAGCTTTACTCTAGTAGACGAGTAAATTAAGGAATTTTGGTCAATTTGTGACGCTTTTAACAATATTTAATTAATGTTAGATAGATAAACTGTTTATTATTACAACAAGTAAACTTAAAACTAAAAAGTAACAACACATACTAACAATAATGTTCAACTTATTATCGCATTTATTTTGAACTAGCTGTGACCCGCGGTTTCACCCGCGTAGTCTTCGTTCCCGTGGGAATATCGGGATAAAAAGTACCCTATGTGTTATTCCAGGGTCTAAGCTACTTACGTACCAAATTTCAGCCCAATCGGTTCAGTAGTTTTGGCGTGAAAGAGTAACAAACATCCATACATACATCCATACTTACAAACTTTCGCCTTTATAATAGTATATATATTAGGATTAGGATTAGGATAAGCTTATTTATTAAATTGAAGTGGCTTGTCCTTTAGACAGCTTTGGCTCGTGACTGTTCAAGTGTTTATTGGATAATTGCTTATGTTGATAAAACAAAAGGGAAATAAGTGATATAAACACACGCAGCATCGCATATCGTAGTTGAAACGTAGTAGTTGAAACGTAGTAGTTGAAACGTAGTAGTTGAAACGTAGTAGTTGAAACGTAGTAGTTGAAACGTAGTAGTTGAAACGTAGTAGTTGAAACGTAGTTGAAATCAAACCTTACAAATTTCTTGTGCGTTCTTTTGTAGAGGTATATTTCCGAACGCGCGGTAGATTCTTAACTAGTTAGATTCTTTACTTGTTTGATATTATAGATTGACGTTTAAAAATGTCTTTTTAAGGGTTATTTAAATAAACTGTCTTGGAGTTTAATAAACACAAAAAAATACAAACAGTAGCTAACTCACTATGGCAAGATGTATATGTAATAATCTACCACCCGCGGTTAAAGGAACATGGTCTTAAAATACGGGATGACTCATAGTATTGCTCCTGGATGACAACATGCAGGAACGGCGATGACGTAAGCAAGAGTCAGTCACGTGACCATTTGTATCTCGGAGTACCACACCTGGTGAATTATAATATAATTATACCATGCTACCGTCCTAGGACATGCATTCTATGAACACTAATACACACACCCCCTTACACGCACACCCCCTTTCACACACACACACACACACACACACACACTATAGGTATTGTTGTGATCACTGGTGTATGGTATATATGGCATCACTTGGATACGAATTCTAATTTAAAATAATAAGTATTGTATGTAATCCCGCTTATAAACTCTTTTTTTCAACTCGACTAACATCTGTGCTCGAGCATGGGGTATGCTGAAAACCAGCGCTGCGCAGGGACACCTCGCGCAGCACAAAGCTGAGCATATCCCAATTGCTAGTAAATTAATGTTATTATTGTTTCTTTTTATTACTAGTAGTTCGCCTCGAACTGAGACCTCGCAAACCTCAATTTCCTGTAACTTCTAGACCTCTTATGGTCTAGAAGGGTAAAGTCTAAGGTCTTTAGGTATAATTGAGGTATATGAGGTAATTAGTTTATAAGATTAGCTCTGAAATTCTAATTAGGGATGTGAAAAAATAGTCGATTATTAAAAAAAATATCGATTATTATTCCTAAAAAATCGAATTTATTTGAACGATTATTACGTTAAAAAAACGATTATTTATTAATCGATTTTTTATTATATGTGTAATATCAAGTAATATGTTTTCGATTGACTGCCTCGGTGGCGTAGTGGGCGCATGCTCGACTGCCAATCAAGAGGTCCCGGGTTCGATCCCCGGGTCAGGCAAAGTGTTAAATATTGGATTTTTCCATTAGGAATTATCTCAATAACTGCCTGGAGTCTGGAACTGTGCCCGGTAGATGGCAATAGGCTCGCCCCCTATTACATGGGACCAATAACATACTGGCGAAATGTGGGTGTATCTACTATGGGACTGAGTCCTGGGTACACCTCTGCCGTCCCCTTCGGGAAAAAGGCGTGAATGTGTGAATGTATGTATGTCCCATGTAATAGGGGGCAGGCCTATTGCCATCTACCGGGCACATTTCCAGACTCCAGGCAGTTATTGAGATAATTCCTATGGAAAAATCCAATATTTAACACTTTGCCTGACCTGGGGATCGAACCCGGGACCTCTTGATTGGCAGTCGAGCAAGCAGTAATATGCAAATATTACTGTGTTCCGGTCTGAAGGGCAATGTTACCAGCGCAATTATTGGGCATGACGAGTTGCAACAACTAATATATCAGGGTGAAAGGCGCAGTGCAGTGCCGCGCAGAATTTTGAATTTTAAAACACTGGGTGGCACTGTGTTTGATATGGGCCATCATGATGCTTACCATCAGGCACCAGATTTACTCGTCTTTATTACTCATTAACATAAGAAAAAAAATTCAAAAAAAAGTTCTAAGAGGGTATTTATTGATTGACGCTCTCCACGCTCCACGCGTTCGTCGTGGCTCTCCACGGTAGCTCAAGCACAGGGTAGAGTGCCCCAGTGCCCACTAAGCGGAATAGTGCGGAGGGTGCGTGGATCGAATCCCACCCGTGGATGAAATTTTTCATTTTTAAGCTTTGCTTGGGCAAAGTTCGTACATTAGCTAGGTATAATTATTATTACTGCCTCGGTGGCGTATTGGGCGCATGCTCGACTGCCAACCAAGAGGTCCCGGGTTCGATCCCCAAGTCAGGCATAGTGTTAAATATTGGATTTTTCCATTAGGAATTATCTCAATAGCTGCCTGGAGTCTGGAACTGTGCCCGGTATATGGCAATAGGCTCGCCCCCTATTACATGGGACCAATAACATACTGGCGAAATGTGGGTGTATCTACTATGGGACTGAGTCCTGGGTACACCTCTGCCTACCCCTTCGGGAAAAAGGCGTGAATGTATGTATGTATGTATGTATAATTATTATTGACAAAAAGCTGATTTCTTTTGTTAGGATTTTTTTTAAATCAATTTATTTAAAAGAAAAGTCGATTATTATTCCATTAAAAATCGATTTTTCATTAATCGATTTTGAATCGATCGAATAAAAATCGATTATTAATTAATCTTTTTTTTTATGATAATGAATGGCAAGACGAACAAATGATGGTAAGCATCACGATTGCCCATATCAGACACAGTGCCACCCAGTGTTTCAAAATTCAAAACTCTGCGCGGCACTGCACTGCGCCTGTCACCCTGAGATATGAGTTGTTGAATCTCATCATGCCCAGTAATTTTGCTGGTAACATTGCCCTTCATTCCGGAACACAGTAATGTTTGCACATTACTGCTTGGCGGATGAATAACTGACAAAGGTGTGGTACTTCCACAGGCGGCACCCTGCTAAAGAGGCCTTCCACTACAAAAATCCATTTTTTTTACTGTTTAGTCACATCCCTAAGCAAATGTTGTTCTAAACTCTTCACTAATATCAGTTATAATCTATTCAACAATACGATAGTGCGACTGCTGTGCGACTTAACTACATCCAGCGCGCCATCTAGTTGTTTTGAGCGGAGATGGAATTTTATCCCTTGAGAATCGGGGTATCTTTTATAACTTGACAACACCTTAACTGATCAATCTGAAACTGGATATTATAAACAATATAAGCCTATCCTACGTACATATTTAATTTCATGTAAATCGAATTAATAATTTTCAAGTTATAATCGAAAAATATTGAGATCTTGTAATCCCTATATCTCTAGAACCCCAAAACCGATTTAGCTCATGTTCGAACTTGAAAATTCTTTTTTTTTATACTACCTGTCTGCAAAGTTTCATCAAGATCGGATCATCGGCTTTCGAGTAATCGCAAGACAAACATACATACACACATACATACATACAAACTTTGGCTAATATTTTTATGCAAGTCCTAAACTATGTGTCTAAATTTGAAAAAAAAAAATCGGACCATCGGTTTCGAAATTATCGTCAGACCTTTCATAAATACCTTGTGACTCTTATATATCCGGAACCCCTGGGCCGATTTTGCTCATTATCTAACGTAAAAAATTTTATCAATTTAAACTACATGTCTGCAAAGTTTCATCAAAATCGGACCAACAGTTCTCAATTTATCGTCGATCAAACTTACATGCCAGAGGTCAACCCTTAAGCTGGTACAAGTGCAGGTTTTTCCCACTTGTCGACTCTAAGACCTCGCTTCGCTCGGTCGATTATATAAATATATATCTAGGTTTTTTTTGTTGATAACATGATTTTGTATGTAATTTTCTTGTATGTACTGGCAATAAATATTTCTTTATCTTTATCTTCTTTATTCTAACTTCAGTGGTAGATGTCTACGGCTGAGATGATTCTACCGCCTATTTATATATTAAATCTATTTTACACCACATTCGCAGTCCCATTGAAATTTTAGCCGACACGCGTCACACAATAAAATTCAATAAACCTTAAAATATTCCACCAAATATTGAAACCGCGCGGTCGCAATTATGCAAAACGTGACATGGCTCGCGGCAAAAAAAAACCCCTGTGGAAAGTGGTAGAATTGCCAGAGAAAATCAAATTAAACAATCGCGGGTGGCATGTGAAAAACACCGCCGAGTTTCTTTAGTCGTTTTTACATGGCAACTTTCGGGAAAAGCTGGTATAAGCTAGCTACTTTTAACTGCGGACGATGAAATATTATAATGAGAAGTTCCGAAATGAATGCAGTATTTTACATGTATACGGTTGCCATTCGCAAATGAAATAGCTTTTTATAGAATTTATAAATAACCATGTTATTAGCATACCGCCTTGTTTCCCCGGATATATTTTTTAATAAATAATAAGTGCGAAAAATTAAATTTTATACCTTAATGTTTAAAGTAGTAGGTAATGGCAGTTTTCACTGTGATAACAGGAAAACACACGCAACTTATCGTCACGTAAACAACTACAAGGCATATTTTAACAACGTAATTAAGGTGATAAGCAAAACAGAAAGACTATCAGTAAGACGTGATAGATAAAAATCATCATGAGCACGGATCTCGCTTGGAGCTACACCTCGGGAGGTGGCGCCGTAATCTATGTTGTCTAAATCCAAGTTATTCTTGTAAAGAATAAAGAATTCGTCATAAAGCCAGCCTCTGGGTGTTGATTTGTCTCTTCACCACATTGCGGCCGAGCCATTATAAGCCACCAAAATTGAAATCCCAACCGGTCACACTGTAACTCGTTGGAATCCTTTTAAAAAAAAATGTTGCAACGGGTAACAGTGTGACACGATGGGAAAAAAAAATGTTGCAACGAGTAACACTGTTATGCGATGGGAACTTATTTTTAAAAAAAGGTTGCTACGAGTAACAGTGTAACTCGATGGGAAAAAAGTCCCAACGTGTCACAGTGTGACACGTTTAGTGTCGATGGGAACCCACCGCCATAGCGGTAGATGCTGGCCGCAGTGATTATGCCGACAGACCGTTACTCTCACCATCATCTGACCTGAAGGTAACAGTCCGTATATTAATAATAATAAATTTATTTATTTTAAAACAAAATTATGGTAATACTATTATCATTTAAGCACATTACATTGATTACACAGATTGATATAACATAACATACATTCACGCCTTTTTCCCGAAGGGGTAGGCAGAGGTGTACCCAGGACTCAGTCCCATAGTAGATACACCCACATTTCGCCAGTATGTTATTGGTCCCATGTTATAGGGGGCGAGCCTATTGCCATCTACCGGGCACAGTTCCAGACTCCAGGCAGTTATTGTGATATTTCCTTATGGGAAAATCCAATATTTAAAACACTGCTTGACCTGGGGATCGAACTCGGGACCTCTTGATTGGCAGTCGAGCATGTGCCCTCTACGCCACCGAGGCAGTCATAATGATAGTCATTGATACGTATAATGTTATAACAATTAATAAAAATAGCAGGTATTGTATAATAATAATGAAAGCAAGAATGACGATACATTTTGTGACACTAGTTATCGCGGTAGGATTCCCCTGTGTTGTAACTAATTTATGGTCCTTCGAGCTGGATCTAACCGGATTTAGCTTTGTTGCGTCTGTACTCTTTCATGAAGGCTTTAATAAGATGATCCAATCTTCCATACTATAATTTGATGTAACTGTATTGCATTTTCACGTTTAAGCCTCTGGTCCAAATTTGTTGAACTTTGGTATAAAACAATGACGAGTATATGCTATTTTCACGCTTCGTTACAAGCTTTTTCATACTAGTGGTTCAGTCTGAAAATAAATGGATGTTATGTGACAAAGGTGGCCGAATATTTGTTTGTTTGTTTATGTGCTCACTTTGAAAGGCTTTTAAAAACCTTCTTGTTATGTTTTTATAGCGTTGCACAAAGACTGGATAGATGCCATTATCTCACTCTCTCCCAAACCTCTAAAATTATTAAGATAAAAGCATCACATAGGATCACAGCCTCTTTCTCTTCTCTTATGAGTGCCTCGGTAGCATAGTGGCCGCAAACTTGACTGTCGATCATGACGTCTCGGGTTCGATCCCCAGGTCAAGTGAAGTGTTGTTGGATTTTTCCATTAAGAATTATCTCAATGACAGCCTGGAGCATAGAACTGTGCCCAGTAGATGGCAATAGGCTCGGTCTCTATTACATGGGACCAATAACATATTAGCGAAATGTACCTGCTATGGGACTGACTTCTGGGTACATCTCTGCCTACATAACATAACATAACATACAATCACGCCTTTTTACCGAAGGGGTAGGCAGAGATGTACACAGTACACAGGACGCAGTCATATTATAGTAGGTACACCCACATTTCGCCAGTATGGTATTGGTCCAATGTAATAGAGGGCGAGCCTAATGCCATCTACCGGGCACAGTTCTAGACTCCAGGCAGTTATTGAGATAATTCCTAATGGAAAAATCCAATATTTAACACTTTGCTTAACCTGGGGATTGAACCCGGGACCCCATTACACCACCGATCCATAGTAACAGATCTATAGGTATAGTTACGTAAGTATTCTCTTACAAGTTATACTGTCTCCCTGCACATTACCTGTAACAAACACAATACTGATTAATAGATTGGAAAAGTACACGAGCTAATGTATTGTATTTATTGCTAGCAATATCTTTCAGACTGTTGTTCTACTGGTGATAAGCAATGGGATAACATTATTACTAGCTATGCCCCGCGGTTTTACCCGCGTAGTTATCATCATCATCATCATCAGAGCCGTTGGTAATCCACTACTGAACATAGGCCTCCCCCTTAAAGGGGGTTTTGCGAATACTCGACACGCTTGGCAGGCGGATTGTCGAGCGCAGTTCGATGGTTTGTTGCAGAGAACGCTGCTGCCCGTCCTGTATCTGTTAACCCTTAGCCGGCTCTTACGGCAACCACGGGGAGAGAGGGTGGAGCACTATTCTAAAGCCGGTAACTCCACGGCGTAGTCATCGTTAACGTGGAAATATCGGATTTAAAAGCACCCTATTATAACACATTCCGTGGTCTATCTAAACTATCTATATACCGAATTTCAGCCCAATCGGATTAGTAGTTTTAAAGTGAAGAAGTAACAAACATCCATCCATCCTCATAAAATTTTCGCATTTATAGTATTAGTAGGAAGGACTTATTTTCAAGTTGTTAAAATACGTTTGCTCTGTTTGTTATTTAAGGTAGGATAAGAATTTGTCATTAAATTTGAAATAGGGGAATAGGTAGGTACAAAACATCGCTTTAAATTAGTATTTTTTATAAGGTAAACAATTCAACTAATGACTTAACATAAATTATAAATAAAAAATTAAGTATATATTATAAATAACAGTATTTTTTTAAATAAAATTGTGTCAAATTCCTGAAATGAATCGTATCCCCATTGCAAGTAAACAGCAGTGACGTGGGACAAATCCTAAAGAAATCCCAGTAGTTACCAATAGTGACCAAAGACGTGGAGACCAGCGGGAAGTACCCACAAAAACTCATAAGTGGAGCCATTAAACATCGTACTAGAAACTATTTCGTTATTGTCTTCACTTGGCAAGTAATGTTCGTCGTCACCCATGCAAATTAAAATACACAGATATGAAGATATAGGGAACCATTTTCCACTCTATTGTTTGTGGTTGGCTCTAGATCTGGCCTTTATTTGCGCAAAAACATATTTTGTTACAGCAAAACCGTATGTTTTTTTGCTATTTAAATAAAACATTAACATAACCTAAACCTACCTTTTTGTAGTGGTAGGCCTCTTTTGCAGGGGCCCGCCTGGGGAAGTACCACACCTTTTTTTTTTTTTTTTTTTAATATGGGACAACTTCCACACACGGTCATCTAGTCCCAAACTAAGCTAGAAGCCTGTACTATGGTAACCAGATGACTGATATACATACTTATATACGCTTATAACACCCAGACACAGATCAAACAGACATGTTCATGCACACAAATGTTTGAACTGGCCGGGGATCGAACCCGGGGCCTGCGGCACAGAAAGCAGAGTTACTACCATCTGTGCCAACGTGGCTGTCGTGGCCTTTGCCAGTTATTCATCCGCCAATCAGTAATGTGCAAAAATTACTGTGTTCCGGTCTGAAGGGCAATGTTACCAGCGAAATTACTGGGGTTGATGATTTTTGAATAAATAATAACACTTTATTGGTACCACAATAACACAGAAAATGAAAAAAAAAGAAAACTGAATACTAGAAAGAGTAACAACTGGCGGCCTTATCGCTCAGAGCGATCTCTTCCAGACAACCATGCAGAGAAAGGAAATACAGATACTGAAGGGACGGTGGTTTTTTTACTTTATATTTATATATTTTTTCCTTATTTTCTTATTTTTTGTTATAATATTAATTATCAAAGCTACAAGTATCAATTAAACTAAGTAAAATAACTTATTTATCCAAAACCGAGCCTCGTTTTAGAATTACATCCATGAATAATTTCACAAAACAAACTTATAAGTAGATTTATGCAATAACCTAACTTTACTTTATCCATTATTTTGTTAAAACTCTGCTTAGCTCGGATTATTCCCGGCGCCCTTTTTGAGTGTGGCATAATGACGTGTAGTTCGGGAGATGATGGCATTTTTAATCACTTATGGGAGTTGATAATGTTTCGCGAGACGCGCTTGTGGTAAGTAGGCAAGTTGTTCATGTAGCTGCTTAACTGTTGTAATTAAAATGTAGGCTTAGTTTAAAGTGGGAAGCTTAAGTTTGAGAATAATTTATTTCAAATGTAATGTGTGCGATGTAATTTGTTTCAACAGTATTTGCTCAAGTGTCTTGTCCAAAAAACGGTTGGTTCATAGTGGGAGCGTGTCGGAATAACAAATTTTTCAATGTGGGAGCGTCCCGGCCGGGAGCGCACCGGAATGGGACCATAACGGCCGGGCCCAATGTGTTTAACGTTCTTATAAAAAAAAAGTTATAAATATCAGATTTACCATTAGAAATTATCTCTATAACAGCCTGGAGTCTGGAACTGTGCCCGGTAGATAGCAAAATACTCGCCGCTTATTACATGTGACCATTAACATACTGGCGAAATGTGAGTGTACCTTCTATGGGACTGAGTCCTGGGTACACCTCTGCCTATCCCTTCGGGGAAAAGACGTGATTGTATATTATATCTATATATGTTATGTCTCTATCTGCTGTATTTTTATAATATTATATTTGTAACTCAATTATGCAAACACTACTGAACCGATTGGCCTTTACCCAACAGGTTCCCGATGATGATGAAAATGTACAGTACAATAATAACTGAATGTTGTTTAGTAACGGGGCTCTCAGAGAGTAAACTCAAAATCTATATGAAATCTATTTTACTAAAGAAGGCTTATTATAAAGTAAATCAGTATGTAGAGGACAAAGATGCTTGGGAACTTCCGCATAGCCACCACACGGCACCTTCCAAACAAACAAATGTAACCAAACCAAATATTGAAAACAATCAGATGAAAAAATTAAGCCTTACCAGTTTCTTGTGCGTTCTTCTCGTAAAGGTATCTTTCCGAACGCACGGTAGACTCATTACTGTTTATTTTATTGACGTACAAAAGTGTCCGATTGTTACCTATTTGAATAAATCATTTTTGACTTTGACATTGACATTGACTTTGAACATACCCGCAGATGTAAAGTACAATAATTGATAGAAATTCATACAGAGTCCATAAGTTGCTGGCAGTCGCGAAAAATGGAAAGAGGGGAGGGAGGCTCAGGTGTTATAACAAAGCTTAGTGGTAAAATACTTCGACATCATAAGTAATAATAAAATCCATTAGCCCCTCCACTCCTGTTTAGAGGAAATTAGCACAAATCGTATTTATTTTAATTAGAAAACACCGAGTTTTTGTTTTAGCGAATGTAATTACGTATTCTGTCGGGAGTCTGTTGAAGTAATTTTGTGTTTTTTGACGTAATTTTTCATGTTTTCAGTGATAAGTGACCCGTTACTTTGAAGGTAACGGACATCATAATTAAGCCGGCTATACTCACACATCCGCCGCAGGGGCTATTTAAAGTGAAGTTTTACTCGCGTGACTGGACGTTCACTACAAAAAAATGTAGAGTTTATATATAAAAAAAATATAGGGACATACTTTATTTTAAGTTTAATATATCAGGATATAAATATATCAAATAGGTTTACTGTATTCGGATGACTGCCTCGGTGGCGTAGTGGGCGCATGCTCGACTGCCAATCAAGAGGTCCCGGGTTCGATCCCCAGGTCAGGCATAGTGTTAAATATTGGATTTTTCCATTAGGAATTATCTCAATAACTGCCTGGAGTCTGGAACTGTGCCCGGTAGATGGCAATAGGCTCGCCCCCTATTACATGGGACCAATAACATACTGGCGAAATGTGGGTGTATCTACTATGGGACTGAGTCCTGGGTACAACTCTGCCTACCCCTTCGGGAAAAAGGCGTGAATGTATGTTTGTATTTGGAGGAAACAGGGCAATACAAAACATCGATTTAGTAAATTTTCCATAGGATTGTGTCGAATTGCTAAGAGGTCCTGTATCCTGTTAAGTGGATTTCTAATTTCGTAGCTTTGTATGTTTTCAATCCTTGAGATGCTAATTCGCTTGTTGTTATTGTTACAACAAAGTACAAAGAAAAAAGTCAAAAGTAGTTTTGACTGGCTCAAAACTTTTGAAGAAAAAAAAAACAACAATATAAAATTTTCCAAATAAATTGTGATTTTTTTATGACAGTGAGTGACAAGACGAGCAAATCAGGTGCCTGATGGTAAGCATCACGATTGCCCATATCAGACACAGTTCCAACCAGTGTTTTAAAATTCAAAATTCTGCGCGGCACTGCACTGTACCTGTCACAATGAGATATAATAAGTTGTTGAAACTCGTCCCAGTAACTTCGCTGGTAACATTGCCCTTCATACCGGAACACAGTAATGTTTGCACATTACTGCTTGGCGGATGAATAACTGGTAAAGGTGTGGTACTTCCCCAGGCGGCTCCCTGCCAAGGAGACCTACCACTACAAATTTACTATTAAGATATTACTAAGATATTTGCGGTATTTAGATATAGAACTCTCCACTAAGCATTATACTTATCAAGGTATGAATTAAATTTTTATTTAGTATCAAAATTGATGTAGTACCAAAGTTGATTCCACAATGTCTAACCGCCGCATGAACGTGGTTTATCCTAAAAAATTATGAATATTTTTACCATTAAACTATTTAAATACTCGTTAAATAACATCCGCGCTATTACCTTCTGCTAACAGCCTTGCTAATGGGAATTCATATTTAGCGAATAGCTGTTTCATTCGCGTTTTTTAAGATTTGTGGGTACTTATATGATGAGCGAGGGCAGTTTTTGAATTAACGAATTAAAGTACGCGATTTGAATGAATAAAATGTTTTTTTTTTTAAATTTTATGACAATTGGCACGTCGCTTACATCTTACATTATTTGGTGGAATTATGGTAGGCCTCTTTTGCAGGGGGCCGCCTGGGGAAGTGCCACACCTTTGCCAGTTATTCATCCGCCAAGCAGTAATGTGCAAGCATTACTGTGTATCGGAAATTACTGGGCATGACGAGTTTTAACAACTATTATCTCAGGATGACAAGCGCAGTGCAGTGCCGCGCAGAATTTTGAATTTTAAAACACTGGGTGACACGGTGTCTGATATAGCAGTCATGATGCTTACTATCAGGCACCTGATTTGCTCGTCTTATCACTCTCTATCATAAAAAAAATTACCGACAGCTTGTACGAAGCGATTTGCCTCATCATTTATCATGAGAACGGCGAAGCAATGAAACTCGCTACCGAAGTCCGTTTTCCCCGAAAATTGTAACGTGGGTTTGTTCAAGTCAAGAGTGAATAGGTTTTTACTCAACAAGCGTGCTTCATCATCCACCGCATCATCGCTGACCAGCTGGTGAGATTGCGGTCAAACGCCTGTTTAATCCACATAAAAAAAACTTACTGGGTTGACGCAAGAACCCAACGTGGGTTTTGGCCTTCTCCAGTTCAGCCAGTCCTGCCACTCTCCCGCCACTCTCCCACGCGGAATTGCTCAGGTCCTTCTCAACCTTATCGCTCCAGCGATACCTGGGTCGGCCCACTGGAAGACGCCCACTTGGCCGTCCCAGGTTCACACCACAATAATCTATTAATCAAATCAAATCAAATCAAATCATTTCCACGCGGCTAAGCCAACAAAGCCTGTTTGCTTTTGTCTCGTCGATGATATTGAGTCTTCTAAGTTTAAAGGTAAATAAATAAATATGTATCATGTTGATTATAATTATTGTAATCAAAAGTATTTTTTTTACACCCCGTAACACCAGATAGTATCCATCTTTTGTTTGCGCTACCGATGACGGGCATCTAAATAAAAGTTAGTAAAAATACCGATGTGTCCAATAAGACTACATCACAAATACCCGAGCATCGAACACAGAACACGCCAATCGGCCCGAAGCTATTTTTCACAGTTCACGAATTCGTACGAAAAAGACAAAAACAGAGAGAATGCCGGGAAATATCGGATTTCAAGTGTTGCCCATTCCAATGCTTTTTTTACCAATTTCCATGTCGATAGAACAAAATAACTAATGCCAAATTAATAAGTACAGAAAGAAGAAATCGCTTTAATCGATAAGATCGCCACATGTATTAGAGTGGAGGAGTGCCTTAGGCTGCGTTTCCACCAGAGATGTGCGATGGAAATGTGTCGTGCGAGGATGTCTAGCTGTGCTGTGAAAATGTGTGGGTGTTTCCACCAAAGCTGTGCGATGATAATGTGCCTACGAGGATGTGTAGCGGAGCTGTGAAAATGCGCATTAATGTGTGGCGCGAGGATGCGTTGCGAAGCTGTGAAATGTGTCGACGGGGGTGCGGTGTAGTGGGAGCGGAGTAACGCGAACGCCTGCCTGCCGCTCACCGCGCTGCGCTCACGTCTCACTTTGCTGTCGTAAGCGCTTGTAGTCGTACGCATGTCGTACGGTTGCGTGGCATAATGGACGAAAAATTAATTGATGCCGTTCAAAAGTTTCCGTGTTTGTGGAACACTTCTTTGTCATTTTACAAATGTAATGAAACTAAGGACGCTGCGTGGGAGGAAATAGTCAAAGAAATACAATATAAAGATGGTAAGTAATAATCATGTATTAAAATCAGGTATATTAAAATACAAGTTACAATATTTGGGTATTTATTGTGTGCGATGAATTCGTGACGAAATACGAGTATCTTGCCATGACACTTTTCCTTGATTATTGAAATAAGAGCAGTATTTCTCTCTTACATCATAACTATCACTTGACACGACGACGGAAATGCTAGGAACCGATACAAGAGTACTTGTATTTGTGTTATCAATGCAATCCAAATAATTACTTTGTCTTTCAATTAAAAAATTATGCATTACACATGTGGCTTTTACGATTTTGTCAACCGTTTCCACTCTGCATTCAAAGTCTTTACGATACACATACCACTTTCGTGCCAATACACCGAATGTAGCTTCTACAATGCGACGTGCCCTCGAAAGTCTATAGTTAAATATACGTTTCTGTTGGTCTAACTGGTCCCGCGGATATGGGCGCATGAAATTTTCCATCAAAGGAAAAGCCTCATCTCCAATGAATACAAATGGTACTGGTTCACCTCCTTCATATAATGGTTCAGGTTCTGGAAGATTCAATCTTTTTTCTTTCAAATATTTTCCAAAAACACTATCATCAAATATTCCAGCATCACTAAATCTTCCCATGGATCCCACATCAACCATTATAATCTTTCTCCTAGCGTCAGCTAAGCACATAAGCACTATAGAAAATCTTTGTTTGTAATTAAAAAAAGAGGACCCAGTGTTTGCAGGACACATTATATAAACATGTTTACCGTCTAGAGCCCCCAAACAATTTTTAAACTGCCATAGCTCTTGAAAATCCTTTGCTATTCGCTTCCAGTCGTCTTTGGTAGGTTTTGGAATAACAAGAGGTTGTAAAACAAGCCAAAGAGCATTACAAACTTCTGCCACAATTCTCGACACACTTGCTACTCCAATCCTAAAATTTTCTGCCAATCGTGTGAACGACGAGCCCGTGGATAAATACCTGCAAAAAAAGGAATGTTTATAATAATAGTAAGAAAAATAATTAACAAATAAAAAAGTACTCTTTATCTGTTACTGATTTTTTGCGATCTGTAAGACAACATGCTTGGTATAAAAATGTTATATTCCTAATCATAATTTTCTATTATTTCAGTGAAAAGCGCTAAGTATCGTTGGAAACAACTACGGGATAGCCATCGGGACGCGCTAAAGAGGCAGAAATCTAAAAAAAGCGGACAGGCTACAACCAAAACACGTGAATGGAAATACCAAAAATTGATGGAATTTCTTTTACCGTACATGGCCAACAGAGATAGAGAGTCAAGTTATAAAGAGGATATTTCGTCACCAAATAATGAAGATGACTCTTCGCAAAGCACTCAATATTCATTAAACCAAGATGACTCTTCGCAGAGCACTCAATATTCATTAAACCAAGATGACTCTTCGCAGAGCACTGAACATACACCAAATCAAGCTGACAATCCCAACAATCTTTACGAAATAGCCTCAACTTCAGGCATTTCAACAGATTCGGTCACCCCGTCATCATCAAAGAAGAAAAAAGGCGATGAATTATCAATTTTAATACAAAAACATATGAAAAATCAAGAAGATTTTCGAAAAGAAAGGCAAGAATTAAGAGAACTTTTAAAACCAACGGACTGCGATGATACTGATCATTTTTTTCTTTCAATGGCGAAAACATTTAAAAAATTACCAGATTACATGCAAGTTCCTTTAAAAAGGAAACTTTTTAATATGATTAGCGAAGCCGAAGAATCTTACGTGCTGTCGTGGTATAATCAAAATATTGGTTATTCTTCAAGCTCTGGTAGCAGTATAGCAGTAGGTAGTAATATAGCAGGCCAGATGGATTTGCCGCCTCAGCTGGATCCTGAACAACTTGGTTATTCTTCAAGCTCTGGTAGAAATACAAATAAAACAGTGGGCCAGATGGATTCATCTTTCCAACTGGAAGCTGTACAACCAGCATCTCCGGGAACACAATATTCAGACCTACAAACGCCAAATACTTCAAACAAAGTAGGAACAGAGCCTAATTTGCCATGAAAAAGAGGAACTTGTTGTCTACTTATTTTGCAGATTATGATTACTTTTCAATTAATATGTTTAATAAAGACAAAATTGATTCAAACTATTTTACTTACTTTAAACATACCGCCAATTTTTCCTTGGTGCTGATGCATTCTCTGTAGTGAGTGTCTTCTTTCTTGATAATGTTCTCAATCAAATTGTGTAACTCATAAAAGTTACTTCTAGATACTCGATAAGAATTTTCGAATATTTCATCATCAGCCGTATGAAAAAAGGTAAAGAATTCTCCATGTAATCGATGATATTTAATATGGTTACGTATCCAAAACCTGTGTGTTCTTGTATTGCTCAAAATTATAGAACTAATAAACTCCGTATCTTCTGCTTCCATTTCTTCATCACAAATTGTTAAATATAAAAGTATTTTCTTTTTCCAATTATCCATATTATTATCTATTTTGCGCACTTCTACTTCCAACAAACTCCGTCTATGGACTGGCTGGTACAGTATGCGCAAACCTCGCAACACATCTTTCTCAACACACATTCCTCGCACACTTCCCTCGTACACATCCCTCGCACACATCCCTCGCACACATCCCGCGCTTGTTTTGTATGCACAAAAATCTAGCTCCGCTGAGCCGTTTCCACCAGAGCTGTGCTGACCGAGGCAAGGTAAATGAAGCGATCCTATTGGTTCTTTACAAACACATCCCTCGCTATGCATCCTCGCACATCTCTGGTGGAAACGCAGCCTTAGAGTGGACTTAACTATAGGATAAGGTAACACTTCATTGATATCACAATACGGAAAATAAAGTCCCCAGTCAATAAACAAACTCACGTATGCACACAGACGCGTGCTGCTGCACAAGGAATCTCAGGCAAAACCACTAGACTCAGCAATCGCAAGAAAAGCTGGTATATTTTGCAAAATTTTAGACTAAAAAATATTCAGCTAAAGAGATCACCTCGAATGATCATGATATTATTAATGCCGATCTGCTGACGACCTTGCTCATAATATAATTGTATTTCTTATATTCATAATATTATTGTATTTCTTATATTTTGTACGCCAGAGAAACTGGCAAAACATGCTGTACTATATATATTGAAGTTTTTACAAGCTCTATCTACCATGTTTTACGCGAATAAATCATTTCATTTCATTTCATAGATTTCTATCTAGTCCAGTTGTAAGCGGCGTGTATGGTATAATATGTTCTACCAAGCTGCGCTTGCTGATCCGTGGTTTTCATTAGTGAATCTAATCGGCCCATCGCCCAACAGTTCTACGTCCTATGTGCTGCGTCCATTGCCCCTTCTACTTGCTAATCCACTGGGCTATGTTGGTAAAGTTCGTTCGTCTACGGTATTCCTCATTTCTGATTCAATTTTCTAAACCCAAGCATAGCCCTCACCGTAATAATATTAATTATACTTAAAACTTTACATGGAACAATAACATACTGGCAAAATGTGGGTGTACCTACTATGGGACTGAGGCCTGGGTGCACTTCTGCCTACCTCTTGGGGAAAAACGCGTGGTTGTATTTTTATTGTATGTTATAAACTTTAAAAGTCAGTTTCCACTTGAATATTTTCTGTGTTTCTCCAGTCGCGTAGCATGCCAGCGCAGTGCCAACCCTAGCGATCACTAAAGTACCTATTAATAGAGTGTAAGAATAACTTGCAAGGTTACCAGGAGCTAGTTTTTCTAGTGGATAATATAGCGTTCTTATTCCAGCGCGAAAGAATAAAAATCTGAGAAGTAGTGTAGGTATTTCCGTGTCATGATAGACCTGGCTGGCTTTCTTATCATTATCATCACCACAGCCGTAATATGCCCTGCTTGACATAGGCCTCCCTCATTACAGTAGGGTTTGCAAATACTCGCCATGCTAGGCAGGCGGATTGACTAACGCAGTCAGTTAGCCAGCTCTTACGGCAACCACGGGTAGAGGTGGGGCACTATTTTATAGCCGGTACCGCCACGGCTGGCCTTCTGTATTCTTTTATTTGGTGCTATTGCTCTGCGAGCCAAGTGATTTGATTAGGACTTCCTATGTTTTATGAACAACTCATATGTTACGAGTATTCAATATTCACTGAAAATGTCCAATACACAAGAATGGTCCATATTTCTTTTAGAAAGTCAATGATTGTTGTTTTTATTTTCATCATCTCAGCTGTTGGACGTCCATTGCTGGACATAGGCCTTCCCATAGATTTCTAGTCCGATTCTAAGCGGCTTGCATCCAGTGTCTTCCCGCTGTCTTTATTATATCGTCTCTCCAGCTTGTGGATCCTACGCTGCGATTACTGGTCTGTGGTCTCCATTTCCGATATTGTTTTTTTTTTGGTAAAATGCATTTATGCTTACTGTCTGTGTATAAGGTATAATTTTCCCACATTTCTTTAAAAATACCAGCGACTAAGGCAATATTTGCAGACGTTAAGCTTTTACTATTGACTCTAGGTATCTCGCTCGCAGCTGCACTTCTATTATAATAATATTTTAGGGCTTTTCTAAATGAGCTCAGTCTAGATTTTTAAGCTTTGGTTGTTATTTTTGTCTGTTGCGACCGATAAGTTGAAATAAATTTTTATATTAACGGTCTTCAGTGGATTTAGTAATTATTTTCAACCGAATGAAAGTAGAATTAATTCAATGCTAACTTAAATTTGAATCAATGATTTTCGAAATTATTCAAATCCTTTCATATTGATAGTCAAACTTTTAAGTTATTGATTTAGTTCTTATTGTCGTGTTTCAATCAACATAACATAACATCACGCCTTTTTCCCCAAGGGGTAGATGGAGATGTCCCCAAGACTGAGTCTCATAGGTACAGCCATATTTCGCCAATTACGTTTTTTAATAAATAATACATGGTATATTAGGTAGTGAGCCTATTTCTATCACCGGGCACAGTTCAAGACTCCGGGCTGTGATTGAGAAAATTCCTAGTGAAAAATTCCCACGACACTTTTTGCCTGACCTAGGGATCGAACCCGCGACCACATGATTGTACCGCTTGCGCACCACCGAAGAAATAAAAAAATCCTGTATTGATTAAATTCCTTAATTATTAAGTTCTTACTTTTCTTTTTATTTTATGATAGTGAGTGACAAGACGAGCAAATCAGGTGCCTGATGGTAAGCATCATGATTGCCCATATCAGATACATTGCCACCCAGTGTTTTAAAGTTCAAAATTCTGCGCGGCACTGCACTGCGCCTGTCACCCTGAGATATGAGTTCTTGAAGCTCGTCATGCCCGGTAATTTCGCTGGTAACATTGCCCTTCAGACCGGAACACAGTAATGTTTGCTCATTACTGCTTGGCGGATGAATAACTGGCAAAGGTGTGGTACTTCCCCAGGCGGCCCCCTGCAAAAGAGGCCTACCACTACAACTGTCGTGCTACTGTCGTGTTTTAAATAAAAGCCTTGCCTTTAAAACGGTTCCCTATTCATTCGCATACTATTATCAGCTATAATTTTACAACTCATAAAATTTTAAGCCATAATATATTATGTAATGGCTAATGATCACCAGTCATAACGGGGGTTTTAATAGTCATAAAGGGGTTTTATGATTATTATTAATTATAAATTTAATACTTTTATTGGACGCGGACTATTTTCTAAGCTGATCTATTTTGACTACTGTTTTATTATTTTAATGTTTTCCTTATTGACATGTATATAATATTAGTTTAAAATTATCATATTTAATTATTAATGTTAATGTAGCTAAGTGTAGTAGTAATTGTAAGACATTGTATTGTATTATATTTAATTGATTAATTAGTGTAATTGGCTATGATGCCGTTCTAGTTAATAATAATAATAAATTAATAAAAAATAAATAAATAACGTCAATACTCCTATTATAACTTGTTATAGTTTTAATTGTCCTAACATTTGAAACCTATAATATTCTATGTCCTAACTATTGATATCACTAAAATTATGTGCCATAATCATAATATATTGCTCCAATGTTAACTTTGTCATAATATAAATTAAACCTTACCTAACCAATAGAATTTTGAATGTTCTTAACTCATTAACGTAGTAAACATGTTTTCTATGTAGCAAACTGTTGATATATCACATTGCTATAAAAAAAATATTATAGTAAGGCGCTATTACTGATTATGAATAAAAATGAAGGTAGTTTCATTATTATTATAAAAATAACACAAAGTCTAATTTTAGTGTTAATATTTGGAACAAAGTGCTTAAACGAATTTTGAAATTATAATTACAATGAAAAACGAGTGCAAAATATTTACAACAGAAAGAGGAGCCAACAAATTAAATATCAGTGGATTTACACATGGAAATATGTACAATACCGATTATATATTTTATATTAAATAATCGGTTTATTCGGTTATATCGGTTATTATTACATTATATATTTTATATAATCGGTTATGAACAATGAAAATTAGAATATACACCATTATTAAGTATAAAATTATACATAACAAACATTATGACAACTAACAATAGGAATAAAAACTATTATCCAGAAAAATATTATTGCAATTAAATTTTAGGACAATTTATCAGTATTACCACAAAAAAATATGTATTTCCAATATTATGACTAGAGGAGGTTATGACAAATTATGATGTATGCGGAAAAAAAATATGACAAAAGACATTATGCGAATCAATAGGACACCCTTTAAAACATTTATATAACAATAGAAGATTGTTACACAAGGGGCTAAAAAGGCTCTTTTTACACGAGGTAGTTTAGTAAACAGAAACCGAGTTATAATGGGTTTTAGCGCCGTGTGTTACACTCTACTTTTCACTACGATTGTAAGAAAGTATAATTATACGTGTGACATCAAAAAAAAAGGATAATCTCGTTTTTTTTTAATTTACTTTATCCGCTAGAGCTTGTAAATTATTTTTTGCCCGGTTCACATTATTATATTATTTATTATGACTGCCTCGGTGGCGTAGTGGGCGCATACTCGACTGCCAATCAAGAGGTCTCGGGTTCGATCCCCAGGTCAGGCAAAGCGTTAAATATTGGATTTTTCCATTAGGAATTCTCTCAATAACTGCCTGGAGTCTGGAACTGTGCCCGGTAGATGGCAATAGGCTCGCCCCCTATTACATGGGACCGATAACATACTGGCGGAATGTGGGTGTATCTACTATGGGACTGAGTCCTGGGTACACCCCTGCCTACCCCTTCGGGAAAAAAGGCGTGATTGTATGTCACATTATTCCAGTCCAGCATTGAACTTGTCCAGTCTTGAACGAACAAGATTCCAGTCCAGCGAGAGGAATGCCACTGGAATAATGTCAACCGGCACTGGAACGCACTGAAATGTCCCCAGTGATCAATCCAGTTCAGTGAACTGGAATGACGGTCGATTTTTCAATCCAGCCACCAAATTTTGTACTAATTTATTTTAGTTGTATTGAATCACTGGTATAATTTGGACAATAGATCTAGACCAGCACTGGACTGGATTAACTCGCTGGATTAGCCCCGCTGCGGCACGCAACAATGACGGAAGAGCGAAAATATTTTTTATTGATGATTCACTTTTTGCATGAACTAAATTTGACATTTTGTGGATATCTTTAATTGTCACTAAAACTGTAATAAACTAAAAACTGTGATTAATACAATGACGTGGTATCGTTACTCTGAGGATTAATATAAATACAAAATCAACATATAATTTCAACAACTTATATAAGTTGTTGAAATTATATGTTGATTTTGTATTTATATTAATCCGCCTGCCACCCTGATATATATCAGGGTGGCAGGCGCAGTGCAGTGCCGCGCAGAATTTTGAATTTTAAAGCACTGGGTGGCACTGTGTTTGATATGGGCAATCATGATGCTTACCATCAGGCACCTGATTTGCTCGTCTTGTCACTCACTATCATAAAAAATATATGTATAATATGAGGTTTTTGCATTAGTGTTGTAACTGTTTTACTCATCACCAAAAAAAGAAGATCCATAAAAAATTAACAGCATAACATACATTCACGCCTTTTTCCCGAAGGGGTAGGCAGAGGTGTATCCAGGACTCAGTCCCATAGTAGATACACCCACATTTCGCCAGTATGTTATTGGTCCCATTTAATAGGGGGCGAGCCTATTGCCATATACCGGGCACAGTTCCAGACTCCAGGCAGCTATTGAGATAATTCCTAATGGAAAAATCCAATATTTAGCACTATGCCTGACCTGGGGATCGAACCCGGGACCTCTTGATTGGCAGTCGAGCTTGCGCCCACTACGCCACCGAGGCAGTCAAAATCAAATAAAAAATCAAAAAAAAGATTAGTATACATAAAAACCATAAAATATCAGTACTAGAAGAAGCGTTTGACATTTGCAGTGTATTAAGTCCTAAGGCTTTTGGGTACCTATTAAATATGATGTTACATAGATTTACCTATATATTGGTAGGAACAGTAGCTCCATAAATATATAATAAGCGGTCGCCCATCTCAATTATTCCCGAGCTGAAGTAACTTAACCTTCGTCAAAGAACTATCCGAGTTACCAAATACTAATAAAATTTAACTTCTAACCATCCGTAACAACTTACCAATAATATTATATTCACTTATAATTCGGTCTCTTTGAACATTAACCATAAACTTATCCTTCCTAATCCTAATATATATATATACTATTATAAAGGCGAAAGTTTGTAAGTATGGATGTATGTATGGATGTTTGTTACTCTTTCACGCCAAAACTACTGAACCGATTGGGCTGAAATTTGGTACGTAAGTAGCTTAGACCCTGGAATAACACATAGGGTACTTTTTATCCCGATATTCCCACGGGAACGAAGACTACGCGGGTGAAACCGCGGGTCACAGCTAGTAGTTAATATTATCAAGTAGGATGGTAGGAAGGGATGTCGAAAAATATATCGATATTATTTGTTGGCTATTTTATAATTAGATAGAGAGAGATAGATAGAGATGTAAGTTTTATCACCGCTATTCAAGAATAAAACGTACCTAAGGTAGCAAGCAGAGTTCCAGACTCCAAGCTGTTACTGAGAAAACTCTTATATTATGGTTACATTAATAATAGTTTTCTCCTGACCTGAGGATCGAACCTGGGTGTTGAAAAATCAGTATTTCTTTATAACTTTCACATCACTAATAAATTGATAATCGATCGGTTTATATAGACTAGGTTTCACATCACTAGTTAAAAAGAAAATATCCTAGTCTATTATTGATGTGCTTTTGTTGTTCAAGAAAAGTCAAGATGTCT
The DNA here is from genome assembly GCA_947063395.1 of Hemistola chrysoprasaria. Lineage (NCBI taxonomy): Eukaryota > Metazoa > Arthropoda > Insecta > Lepidoptera > Geometridae > Hemistola > Hemistola chrysoprasaria. Next base: position 9,880,615 of record OX346730.1, read on the forward strand.
ACTATGTAATTTGTGTTTTTTCGGATATATTATATTTTATTTATACCAAGAGTTCTTGCCGTTTGCATTTAACCAGTTGATCCACTCCGCTCTGCTCTTCAAATTACATCACTGGGCCTCATAATCGTCAGTCCCGCTTGCGGATACTCCGACTTTTTCGTCTGGGCGCTACCGTATTTCGGATGGCACGTTAAACTGTAGATCCCGCCTATAAGATATGTAGGGGGTAGTCGTTAGGTCATGTTGGAGGCCTTGTAGGAATCTTGGCGACCTGAAACTCTGACAATATGGGTTTCATACTTAAACTAAAACTTAATGATCAAACGGTCTTACCTGTACTTAAGTGAATTTCGATCCTTATAATATTATGTGAGCAGTTTTCTTTGATGCTATAATTTATTTATTGTATTTTATAATTTTTTACATTTTTATACATGAACCTAGAAAAAAAAGCGGACGGGGACTTTAAAAAAAAAAAATTAAGGACCATAGTAAGCCAGGTCGTACACTTGTTGTGGAGGTCCTTTGAGTGGACGGGAAAGACATGTACTAAAAGCTATTACCTATGTGCACGCCCATATTCATACCTGTTTTTCTAGGTTCATGGGTATGATGTTTGTGGGCGCTGAGATGTTGAAGGATGAAAATAAGAAGTCCAACGCCCACTTTTGAAGATATTATATTGGATTACAACAATTTGCTTGAATAGTTTGCTCCCGGCGTTCGAGTGCCGCGGAGCGCGGGCGCACGGTGTCCGCCGCTCCCCACTTCACCGCTCCTCCCGCTGGGTCGCAGCGTGGACATGTTATTTCATTCATAAGACTCTGTCCGCCTATTTTACTAAGTTCATGTTTTTACAGCGTGCTTTACAAAAAATATCGCTGATATTTCATCGAAAGTTTTTTAACATTTTCTCCATCCCTACGTCAAAGTTGGCGATGTACAGTTGGCCACAATAACTTGGTATCATCCGAACCGAACTAGTTCAGAACTCTGAAGTTTGAACATTTGCATTGCATTCAGATATTATATTGATTGGTATACGCTGTGTTCAATTAGGTTAACTTAATTTGATACTGATTTTGGCTTCAAAGATATCCTACTACCTACTTCCTACTAATAAATAATTCGTACTTTCTTACCAATATTGTAAATGCGAAAGTTTGTGAGGATGGATGGATGTTTGTTACTCGTTCCTGTGGGAATATCAGGATAAAAAGTACCCTGTGTATTATTCCAGGATCTAAACTATCTACATACCGAAGTTCAGCCTAATCGGTAGGGTAGTTTTGGAGTAAAAGAGTAACAAACATCCATCCATTCATCAATCCTCACAAACGTTCGCATTCATAATATTATCCGTAGGCAGTAGGATTAGTAGAAAATGATAACATTATTACTTTCGCTACTAAAATATTACTAGCTTTGCCCCGCGTTTTCACCCGCCGCAAGTACCAATAGTTATTTTAAGTTAAGCTAAGCCTAAGTGTAAGTCTAAGCTATGTGCACATACCAAACAGACTTTTTATTGGTCTAAAAATTTTGGCGTGGAGAGGTAACAAACACAGTTATACACAAACTTTGGCATTTATAGTATAAGCGGAAAAAATCCCATCACATAAATAAATTAATATGCATTATAGCATCTCATTATTCTTGCTTAAAAACTAACTAATCCACGATAGGGAAACTTCTGCAGCCGCTCGAAGCCACATTAGGGATGAGGTAAAACTAGACTTATAACAAGGCAAGACTAGAAGATAGAGAAATAGTCTTGGATATTCATATAACAATTAATGGTACTTTTATATTATATAATTATAATGTTTGGAGTGTTATACTATCAATCTTCTAAATTATAATCCACCCTCTACACGCAAGTCGTGATAAAACCTTTAATATTATTTTTTTAGTTTAATAGTAATTTCATATTCTTATCAACTAATTATTGAACAATGTATATGTGACATTTGATGTGACACTATTTGCAGTGTTCATGGTCACCGGAAGACTGGATAGACTTTTATCTAGTCTTCCTGTGTAAACAAAGATAATTATCCCTTAAAAAAGTGATACTAATTTTTCAAGAAATATCAAGACCAAGACTAATATAAATAGTGGATGTATATTTGAGCCGTTTGGGGTTGAGACTCTAGGACTCTGGGGGGAAAGCGCCCATAGGATAGGAAATAAATAAATAAATAAGGTCTTTAAAGAGTGCAGCCGGAGATTGGTAGAGCTGACACGTGACCAGAGGGCTGGCTCATATCTAGCACAGCGGATCAGCATTGCCATACAACGTGGCAATGCTGCCAGCATTCTGGGCACGCTACCAATCGAAAGCGATTTTGGTGAAATATTTTATTTATAGTTTGTTTTTAAGTCTAGTTTTTAATTTTAACATACATCAACATACATCACGCCTTTTTTCCGAAGGGGTAGGCAGAGGTGTACCCAGGACTGTCCCATAGTAGATACACCCACATTTCGCCAGTATATTATTGGTCCCATGTAATAGGGGGCGAGCCTATTGCCATCCAAATTTAACACTGCCTGACCTGGGGATCGAACCCGGGACCTCTTGATTGGCAGTCGAGCATGCGCCCTCTACGCCACCGAGGCAGTCAATTTAATTTTAGAGAGTTTTTAATTTTAGTTTTTAATATTTACTTTTTAGGTAGTTTAATTGTTTATTGTTATATATTTAAATTAATTTCTTTGAATAAAAAAGACCAAGACTGTTAAACAAAGTCACATCACTATTCAGAAACCCGGGGTTACATCAATTTTAATAACCCCCGTACCTACCTGTACGCGCTTTAGTAAGTAGCTTTATAAATATTTATAGAGTTGATGAAACCTTTGGCAATTTGGAATTTTCTATTGAAAGTGGGTCACGGTTTTGCAATTTTCTTGTTTACCTACCTATCTTTTGTTTACTGTGATATTCTTATTTTATGTTCGATCTACCGGTGTTGTAAAGGCGTAGCATTAACCGTGAAACTGAAAATGTTGCAGAACAAATAATTGGAAAAATTTGCAAAAAATATCTTTAAATTTAAATTTTAAATATCTTAAATTTTACCAGCGAAATTACTGGACATGACGAGTTTCAACAACTAATATCTCGGGGTGACAGGCGCAGTGCAGTGCCACGCAGAATTTTGAATATTAAAACACTGGGTGGCACTGTGTCTGATATGGGCAATCATGATGCTTACCATCAGGAACCTGATTTGCTCGTCCTGTTACTCACTATCATAAATATATATATATATTTTTTTTTTTTCAGCTGAAATTTTTTAATTTGGGATTGGGCGAAATTTATTAAGCGATTTTTTTTATTGTTGTAACCTACAACAATAAAAAAAATCGCTTAATAAATTTCGCCAAACAAACTTCCCGGCCGTAGTGTTGCTTTTGCTTTTCTTTTTTTAGGGCTCCGAACCCTAAAAGGGTGCCGAAGGAGCCCTATTACTAAGCCTCCGCTGTCCGTCCGTCCGTCCGTCCGTCCGTCTGTCACAGGGCTCTATCTCATAAACCGTTATAGCTAGGTACTTGTAATTTTCACAAAACATGTATCCCTAATGCCGCTACAACGACAAATAAAATTAAAAAAAAGTTTATAATTAAAGGTACTCTCCATACAAGCAACGTGTTTTTGCTCAAAATTTATTTCTCGATTTCGTTCGTGTATCGTGAAAACGGCATCAGCTAGGTATTTGATTTTTTCACGGAACGTTAATGATTATGATTGCTATAATATGAAATAATTATGACTAAATAAAATTAATAAATAACTGGAGCGTTCTTACAAATCACGATATTTTTTCAACGTTTCACGCTGTAACACCATAATGGCAATAGTTATCTACTTGAAAATCTTACACAATATGGGTAACTATAATAGCTATAACAACAAATACTAAAAATGAAATAAATTAAAAAATTCAAGGAATTTCCCATACAAGACACTTTTCCGACTCATTAAAATCAAATAAGACTAATTCTGACTAGAGTTTTCGAAGAAGATTTCGAACAATATTTGGCAATACACATATAACATTATCATGATTTACCATATATTATACGATACCGTATCCTGTGTAATATTTATAATCTAGATACCTATCTATTGCATATCATCATCAGTTTATCTGTATAAAAACTCCTTAATGTGATGAGACTGCCTGTTACTTACAGTCGTCCTTATTATTTCAAGTTTTAACAAAAATCATTGCCACCTACGTTCCCTTAACTAACAACCCTTAAAATACCATATCTCTAAATATTTTCAATACGTAAAATGTAGATAAACAAAGTATCTATTGAACAGCAGCAGTGGGGTTAACCTATTTAGGAACTGTTAAATAAATAGATAAAGAATACATAACATAATATTACATCTAAGCCACATATTGGTATTTTTGTAAAACGATCAGTTACCTCTTAAAAACAAAAATGAGTATAATAAAATCATGAAGTTAGTAAAATACTACAATATCTGTTCTTTGTTTTTTTTGGAAGCTGGTCATTAAGAAGACATCAAGTGGCACTTCAATGGACAGAAAAAAAATATACAAACAATGTGTGAAGATTGGTTTCAAGAGGAACAATAGAGTCCGAATAGCATAAGGAACGTGTTTTTCACTAAAAGTGGTAGACCCGCAGATTTTTTATGATACTTGCTTTAGAAATTGACTTTGAAAAGAATTTATTATGTGACTTACTTGACCGACAATTGTTTTTTTATTAATTTGCTGTGTAAGGTACATTAATTTGATGAGGAGATGCGTGATTTCTATAGCTATATCAGTACATACGGTGGAGAGTGAGGAGCCCTTCACATGCGCGTCCCAACACGCATTTGACAAGTTTATTTAAATTATGAGTGTTTTTAGTTTTTGTCTTTTGTGCAGTGTAATAAATGTACTTTCTCTCTTTTACTTCAAAAAAAGAGGACATTATCATTTCAGTTAGATGCGTGGTAAACATATAAAATAATGTAAGTTAAAACAGGCTCGTGAAATCTACAGCTCACTGAGTTGCAAATCTAAGAAGTAACCTTCGACGTTCCATCTTTTCAAGCTTTGAGAGAGATGACATTTATTTATTTATTAGTTTAATTAAAACGGACAAGTCCAATTACAATAATTAAAGATAAAAATAACAATTATTATTAAATTAGAATAAAACATGAAATGAACATACAATAAAGATTAAGTGACATTAAATAATATAAACAAATTAAATTAAAATAAAATAAATTAAATCATTACTAGTCTACCAATAAATCATTCCTTTCTTTCACAAAAACGCAAGCACTCAGACAATCTCCAGCCATCCATCCGCAAACAGATCACAACTTGGATTGGCACTCAGGAGAGCGTTGAGAGAAGATAGCGAGCGCGGTATAGGCGAGTTGGCTCGGGCTACAGTTCTACACGTCGGCACTGGAAATAAACCGTGTCTTCTAGCACGGACGTATTTATCTGGAACGAAGAATTACTAACGACATAACTTTACATAGGCGTAACTATGAAGTAATGAATTTTATCACGACAGGTATAATTCTTAATCACTAAATATAAATTCAAATCCCCAAAAAAGGAAAGAAAGAACTGCCAAACGATACTTCTTAGCTGTAGTTCATTTTCAAGATTCCAATTTATTTCACGGCTGTACCTACGTATAAGGGACAGTTATAAACAAAAGTGTTACGAAAGTATTCACCTGTATTACTGTTCCTGTAGGAGACAGACTTACAGATGGCTCGCGAGGAATTTTGATTGTACCACGCTGTTTCCACTTAAGTTTGTTTATGTGGAAGGAATTCGGGTTGACTGTTTGTAAGGAATATATGCATAGGGACTACCTGTGTAAGAAAATTAAATTATGGTGTTTTTAACCCACGCTTTTAATTCGTTTGACTGCCTCGGTCGCGTAGTAGGCGCATGGTCGACTGCTGATCATGAGATCCCGGGTTCCATCCTCAGGTTAGGCAGTGTCGTTGGATTTCTCCATTAGGAAATATCTCAATAACTGCCTGGAGCCTGGAGTGAACTGTGCTTGGTCCAGGACAATATTGTAGTGGTAGGCCTCTTTTGCAGGGGGCCGCCTGGGGAAGTACCACACCTTTGCCATTTATTCATCCGCCAAGCAGTAATGTGCAACATTACTGTATTCCGGTCCAGGCAATGTTACCAACGAAATTACTGGGCATAACGAGTTTCAACAACTAATATCTCAGGGTGACAGGCACAGTGCAGTGCCGCGCAGAATTTAGAACGTTAAAACACTGAGTAGCACTGTGTCTGATATGAGCACCTCCATCAGGTACCTGATTTGCTCGTCTTGGTCACTCAATATCAATTAAAAAAATGTTCTCCCCTATTACATGGGACAAATAACATACTGACGAAATATTGGTGTATCTACTATGATTACTTGGTATGATTACTTGGTAATATTATTATATTTATGTAGGTTTAATTAATGTACTTAAATGTGTATTTTTTTTATCTTTTTATATTTAGAGGCAATAAAGGATTTTCTTATCTTATCTTATTTTAATATAAAAATAATCCAAGAGAATTCGTGTGCAAAACTAACAATCTCCCGAGGAATTCCGTATCTAACTTGGCTGTCTCCCGTGTCACCGTTTCCTTTAACTTTAACGACGGGGGAGCTGTGTTTTACATACATACAGCCACATGTAGCTATTAATGTATACTAGCATCTCGCCCTGGCTTCGCTCGGATAGTAACAGAGCATATTCCTTGGAAAATATAGCTTGATACCTGACTGCTGAACAAAATTAAATTTCTTGGCCATCCTTCCGTAAATTCAAAAGGAGAGTGCATAGAGTGTTGATCGGGTCGGCAACATACTGGTAATACCCCGCGTGTTGCAGGTATCCATAGGCGGCGGTAACCGCGAGCCATTAGGCACACTGTCTGCTTGTTACCACTTAAGTATAGCATAAAAAAATGTTCTTTTTTATGCTATACTTAAGATTAATCAAATACCCTCTGTATTTGATTAATCTTTGAAATATAAACTTCCTGATCATTTATGTACATAATTTAAAGAAATATGAGCATAAAATTGATTTTTGTTCCACTGTCTCGTAATATATTTTACATCTCTCATATTCGGTAAGTAGGTCCTTATTACCCCCAAATGGGGCTTGTAAGTGACCAATTAGCGCTCTAGGGTAATAATGTAGCTAGAAAAGCCCTAGGGCGGTAAGTAATTTAAAAAAAACTTCACTCTTTCAAAAAGTTTGCGTACATCTAACCATCATACTGGCAATAGACATCATGCATTCAGGCCAATGACAAAAGAGGTCGCTTCGCTATTCCTTGTCTTCGTATGAGTATAATAGTCATCAATTTTAAATATCGAACTACGAAGCTCAATTTCGTTCTTGAAAAAAATAATTTAAAAAAGACATCTCTTTTTTAAATTATTTTTTTCAAGAACGAAATTGAGCTTCGTAGTTCGATATTTAAAATTGATGACTATTATACTCATCTCCTTATACTCATCGCCTTTTTTCATCAAAAAAGGCGGGAATAGAAAACTTTTACTTTAAAATGTTTTATTCTTGTAATGCCGGTGTTTTTCTACTTACCTCACAATCGAGATGTAAAGCAGAGTAGTTAGCTCGGGTGTAAGCATCAATTGCACCCTCGAAGTATAGGCGCCCTCGCTGCGCTCGTGCGCCTAAATATCTCGGGCTGCAATTGATGCCTTACAGCCCTTGGCTACTAATCTACTATTTATTACTGCCTCGTAATTATATAAAAAAAATCTGTATTTTCATCAAACTATTTTTCATTAACTGCCTCGGTGGCGTAGAGGGCGTATGCTCGACTCCCAATCAAAAGGTCCCGGGTTCGATCCCCAGGTCAGGCAGTGTTTAAATATTGGATTTTTCCATTAGGAATTATCTCAATAACAGCCTGGAGTCTGGAACTGTGCCTGGTAGATGGCAATAGGCTCGCCCCCTATTACATGGGACCAATAACATACTGGCGAAATGTGGGTGTATCTACTATGGGACTGAGTCCTGGGTACACCTCTACCTACCCCTTCGGGAAAAAGGCGTGAATGTATGTTATGTTATGTGTATACTTATTGTAATAATATCAACGCATTAAAGCAATAACACATAATTATCAATTAGATTAATGGTTTTGACACTATATCTTACTAATATTATATATTGCGAAACTTTCTGAGAATAAATAAATAAATATATTCATTTATTTCAGGCAATAGTACGTATAACAAATTATACGCACCAGAGGCCCATATTAATAAAAACCTTACAGACTAACATACATAAAAAAATAAGAAGATACAGAATGAATGGATGGATGTTTGTTACTCTTTCACGTCAAAACTACTGAACCGATTGAGCTGAAATTTGGTATGTAGATAGTTTAGACCCTGGAATCACACATAGGGTATTTTTTATTCCGATATTCCCACGGGAACGAAGACTACGGGGGTGTAACCGCGGGGCAAGGCTTGTAAAAATATAAAATACCCTTGTAAAGCCAGGGCTCTAATACTGCTTAAATGATATGTAGGGAATTTATACACGGTTGATCTGGAAGTTTTGGAAAGTTCTCAAAAGTTTTTGCCTGTTGCTAATGTATGCTTCAGTTTGCTCTTTTTTGCTTCATGACAGTTCAGTTTTAACTTCTAAATTGGAGTACGATTGTGAGTGAAATGGGTACAGTTTTTGAGTTTCTAATTGTTAGAGGTTTCCTCTATGGGTGATATGTTATTTATGTGAGGATTTTGGACGTTTATATGGGCTTTAAATACATAAATTAAGGTTTAATTTAGTTCATCCCATCCAATGTAAGAAGTACCGATTGAGAGTTCTTATTTTTGTAGGGACCATATATATAATAATAATAATAATATAATATGGGACAACTTCCACACACGGTCATCTGGTACCAAACTAGGCTAGAAGCCTGTACTATGGTAACCAGATGACTGATATACATACTTATATAAGCTTATAAAACCCAGACACAGATCGTACAGATATGTTCATGCACACAAATGTTTGACCTGGCCGGGGATCGAACCCGGGCCCTGCGGCAAAGAAAGCAGAGTTACTACCATCTGTGCCAACGAGGCTGTCGTATATATGAACGGTATTGTATGTCAGCGATTTTGTGTGCAAGCGAGATGCATGAATGAGGCACGCCAGTTACTGAGCACTGGCCGCGAAAGGGTTTTTACTCGGGGGGAATAAATTCAATTCAATAAATAAATAATTAATAAATTCAAAACAGAACACGCAATTCGGACTATTATTAATAGTGACGTAGTAACTCCCGATACACCCTGTACCCAAATTTTACCTCGTTTGAAAAAAAATGGACGTTCTGTTTATACTGCAACTGTTCTTTTATACCCTAATTTCACTGCTCGAGTCAATTCATATGAGTTATGTGGACAACCCATATTGTCAGAGTTTCAGGTCTCCAAGATTCCTACGCAGCCTCCGACATGAGCTAACGACTGCCCCCTACATATCTTATAGGAACAGCCGGGACCTACAGTTTAATGTGCCATCCGAAATATCAATATTCACAAGGGGGTTTTTGTAGTGGTAGGCCTATTTTGCAGGGGGCCGCTAGGGGAAGTACCACACCTTTGCCAGTTATTCATCCGCCAAGCAGTAATGTGCAAACTTACTGGAACTAGCGAAATTACTGGGCATGACGAGTTTAAACAACTAATATCTCAGGGTGACAGGCTCAGTGCCGTGCCACGCAGAATTTTTAATTTTAAAACACTGGGTGGCACTGTGTCTGATATGGGCAATCATGATGCTTACCATCAGGCACCTGATTTGCTCGTCTTGTTACTCACTATCATAAAAAAGGGAAGAACCTAATGATAAATGTGACAACCAAGGATAGAGTATCCTGGCGCCGCATTTCAAATTCAAAATATTCAAATTCAAATATTTTTACCTATTCATTCTAGATAACCACAATACATTTTTTATTATATTACGTATTATTATTATTAGGGGGGGGCCCGACCACAGATAAACTAGGAAGGTGACAGGAGAAAGAAAGAAGATTTCTTCTCTGCCACAAAAACTACACAGCGAAAAATGTGTAGTGTACACGTATTGCTGCCGTATACTAAAAGTAAAGACCTAAATATTTATGTTTCCTCTAAATAAACAAGGGGCAAGTCAAACAATGCGAGAATAAAATGGACGCGACAACAAACGTTGAGGAGACAGGTTCGGTAATAACTTGTACCGGAAGATGCGGGCACGGGAATGATGGCTGGTCTGAGGTGTAAACTTTTTTTTTTTTTTTTTTTTTTTATGTTAGTGAGTGACAAGACGAGCTCATCAGATGCCTGATGGTAAGCATCATGATTGCCCATATCAGACACAGTGCCACCCAGTATTTTAAAATTCAAAATTCTGCGCGACACTGCACTGCGCCTATCACCCTGAGATATGAGTTGTTGAATCTCATCATGCCCAGTAATTTCGCTGGTAACATTGCCCTTCATACCGGAACACAGTAATGTTTGGACATTACTGCTTGGCGGATGAATAACTGGCAAAGGTGTGGTACTTCCCCAGGTGGCCTCCTGCAAAAGAGGCCTACCACTACAAAAGAGGCCTACCACTACAGCACTACTAACAGCGATTTGTTAAAACGGTAAGACTGTAGAATAAGAAACATACATTTATTTGCCTCGGTGGCGTAGTGGGCGTAAGCAACTGCCAATCATGAGGTCACGGGTCGATCCCCAGGTCAGGCAAAGTGTTATTCCTAATGGAAAAATCTAATGATTTTCTATTAGGAATTATGTTTATGACAGTCTGGAGTCTGGAACTGTGCCCTGTAGGCTCGCCCCCAATCACATCAATCACATGGGACCAATTACATACTGGCGAAATGTGAGTGTACCTACTATAGGGCTGAGTTCTGGTTATGATTTAATAACAATTTTACTAAAATGTTTCATATGAGTCTTGCCACAACACTTGCAAATGCATGATTTAAAAACTTTCGTATCAGCTACATAGAATAAAATAGAATTATACTTTATTGCATTCTAAAATAAAATAAAAAACAATGTTTCAAAACAATAACAGTTAATACGGTAAACAACCGGCAGTCTTATCGCGTTAAGCAATTTCTTACAGACCACCTGGGGATGGAAATGGAGAGTAAAAACAATAAACGACAATGGTGTGCAATAGGGAATATCTTGATAATATGGGATTTGGCATTTTACTTATAATATACAATATTACCTACTCATATAGTATTATTGAAATTTATTTCTTCGGTGACTCAGTGGTTCTTAAGCATTTCTGCCAATCATGAGGTCCCGGGTTCGATCGCGGTCATGTAAAAATAAATATTGGATTTTTTATTAGAAATTTATCAAATACCAGCTTGGATGTCATTCGCCAATATTTTATAATATTTTAAAAATAATACACAGATTTTCATTTCATTCATTTATCGCTATCTCTTATACGCTGTACCAACGGTGAACGGAAGAAACTAATTCCTTAACACGGTTCGCTAAAAGTTTATTCGTTAAACTCTCGCCGTCAGTGGCGCGAGGCATCTCAGTCGCTACTATATTTTGTTATACTCGTATATTATACTAGCAAGCCGGCCCGACTTCGCACGGGTAGCAGACGATAGTTAAACATATCCGTAGTACATTGTTTTCACCACATTGCATTCAAAGATATTGTGTTAAGGGGATCACTTTTTTAGTAGTGGTAGGCCTCTTCAGCAGGGGGTCGCCTGAGGAAGTACCACACCTTTGCCAGTTATTCATCCGCCAAGCAGTAATGTGCAAACATTACTGTGTTCCGTTCTGAAGGGCAATGTTACCAGCGAAATTACTGGGCATGATGAGATTCAACAACTAATATGGTACTAATGGCCGTGGAGTGTGGGGTTACCGGCTTTAGAATAGTGATCCACCCTCTCTTCCTTCCTCTCCCGTGGTCGCCGTAAGAGACGGCTAAGGGTTAACAGATCCAGCGGACGGGCAGCAGCGTCTTCTGCGTGGCGAGTATTGGCAACAACCCCCCTTATGGGGGAGGCCTATGTTCAGCAGTGGACTTCCAACGGCTGGATGATGATGATGATGGTACTAATACAGGGTGACAGGCGCAGTGCAGTGCCGCGCAGAATTTTGAATTTTAAAACACTGGGTGGCACTGTGTCTGATATGGGCAATCATGATGCTTACCATTTGCTCGTCACTCACTTTCATAAAAAAAAACTTTCCCATACTAAATGAAATATCCCAAAGATGGAGAAGGAAAGGATAATAATATTCTTAGTATTGATTTCATTTGAGAATGTTAAGACAGTCCACTGCCCAGGGACTGCGAGACATTTGGAAATTTCCTTTCCATGACGACCGACCAGCGGTATTGTGGGTAAGGGTCGTAATATCATTATTTGAATTAATGTTACCAAATTTTAATGAGCCGTATAATTTTGTAAAGCGAAAATGCTTACCACATTCAGATAAGAGGTTTAATAATGTTTGTATACGATACTGGTAATAATATTATTATGTTTATTTTGTTTGTACAGATTATAATATCGGTTCGTTGTTTAATTGGGTTTACTTGTTATGTAGTTCAGGGCATAATTTAATTATGAAAAGGGCTTTCTACCCGTACAGTTAATAATAACATAATTTACACACTCAATAATTGCTCAGAAGAACATGACTTGTTACTTGTTATATCCACTCGACTCAATCCCATACAAAAGTCACGATATAATTACCTGCTACACAGACACTGCACATATGGAGTTTTGTACACGCGCAAGTTTTTTTGTTTATTTTTTTATGACAATGAGTGACAAGACGAGCTAATCAGGTGCCTGATGGTAAGCATCATGATTGCCCATATCAGACACAGTGCCACCCAGTGTTTCAAAATTCTGCGCGGCACTGCACTGCGCCTGTCACCCTGAGATATGAGTTGTTGAATCTCATCATGCCCAGTAATTTCGCTGGTAACATTGCCCTTCATACCGGAACACAGTTATGTTTGCACATTACTGCTTGGCGGATGAATAACTGGCAAAGGTGTGGTACTTCCCCAGGCGGCCCCCTGCAAAAGAGGCCTACCACTACAATAAAAGAGGCCTACCACTACAATAATACAATAAGAGTGTGCGTGAGGTGATTTCCCATTGAAGCGGGGCTCATCGAGAGTCGGTTAGGAAGGCCCGATTGGTGGGCGGATGACAGAGTCCATTCTATACGTAGTATTATTATCTGTTCTGTGGTATATCACTGAACCCAATTACTATATAGGTAATATATAGGTATATATAGGTAAATAATATACCTATTATTAGCTAGACTCATCGACTTTCCTTGCTGATTGTATACCACAATTACCTAGGAAAGAACAACTACCTACCTTGGGTGCGCCTACTATGGGACTGAGTCCTGGGTACACCTCTGCCTACCCCTTCGGGAAAAAGGCGAAAATGTATGATAGAAAAAAAAAACCTAAAGTTTTATATCTCGTGGGAACAAACGTATGAAAATTATTTTTACGAAAACAATAGACTTGGAATGGACACTGCCACACATATGCGTTGGCGAAGGTTATTGCTTATATACCACACTGGCAGAATATAATGATAATAAATTAATAAAAACACCGGTAACTACAGTGTAAAACTTACCAGTAGTTAACTAAAATACTTTGTACAAAGGTAGGGTGGAGTTATCTCATTTATTCGACCCCTAGGCACCGTCCTATCTCAACAGTTAGATATGATGAATTACTCTCGTGGTGAAATTATGTTTTATTCTATGTAGCTGAGGTAGTTTTATGGCGTTTAGGTTTGAAAATGTAACAAAAAGACAGAGGTACTTTCTCATTAAAATATGGAGATAATGTTTCTTGTGCGTTCATAAAAACATAACATAACATACATTCACGCCTTTTTCCCGAAGGGGTAGGCAGAGGTGTACCCAGGACTCAGTCCCATAGTAGGTACACCCACATTTCGCCAGTATGTTATTGGTCCCATGTAATAGGGGGCGAGCCTATTGCCATCTACCGGGCACAGTTCCAGACTCCAGGCAGTAATTGAGATAATTCCTAATGGAAAAATCCAATATTTAACACTGCCTGACCTGGGGATCGATCCCGGGACCTCTTGATTGCCAGTCGAGAATACGCCCTCTACGCCACTGAGGCAGTCAACATAAAATATACATAAAACATAAAATACATAAAATATAAAAAAACATAAAAAAGACATAAAATATAGCTACATATTATAAACTTAAAATACATTATAATGCCTATAACTAAAGTAGGTTGCCCTCTATGATAATCCTACTTCCTACTTATATTACAAAAATGCGAAAGTTTGTGAGGATGGATGGATGGATGGATGTTTGTTACTCTTTCACGCCAAAACTACTGAACCTATTGGGCTGAAATTCGATATGTAGATAGTTTACATCCCGGAATAACACATAGGGTACTTTTATCCCAATATTCCCACGGGAACGAAAACTACAGGGCACAGCTAGTCTAACATAATGTTAAGATTTAACAAAGTACAGTCAAAAACAAAATAAAACAAATCGCAATTTATTAAAACGGTCAAATCCTGTATTCCGCAGAAGTCGTATACAAGATTTATTGTTCGAAGTTTAAAATATGAAGTGGACTTGAGAAACGAAACTTCGGTTTACGTTTTGTTGGATAAATGAAAGACCCCGAATATAAAATGTATTGAATAGAAATTGGTTTTCATGAAAAGAAACTTATAAAAATAGTAGTACCCTGAGAAAAATCGGGTTTTTATCTTACAAATATTATAACATACATACATACATACATTCACGCCTTTTTCCCGAAGGGGTAGGCAGAGGTGTACCCAGGACTCAGTCCCATAGTAGATACACCCACATTTCGCCAGTATGTTATTGGTCCCATGTAATAGGGGGCGAGCCTATTGCCATCTACCGGGCACAGTTCCAGACTCCAGGCAGTTATTGAGATAATTCCTAATGGAAAAATCCAATATTTAACACTATGCCTGACCTGGGGATCGAACCCGGGACCTCTTGATTGGCAGTCGAGTATGCACCCTCTACGCCACCGAGGCAGTCAGAGGCGAAATATTATAAACCCGTGGGAATATCGGTATTGCATAAATAAAAGGTACCCTATTGTATTATTTTCCAGACTTAACTATCTCTTAGCTATAAGACCGCAAACTGTTACGCTGTTTTTTAATATGTTTTAATTTCCAGTTGTATTATTTGTGGTGTAGCACTAAAGTGTTTATCTATCTACGTACCGAATTCAGCCCAATCGGTTTAGTAGCTTTGGCATGAAAGAGTAACAAACATCCATCCATCCAACCTCACAATATTTCGCATGTATAAATGAGTATTTGAATTTTTTTTCGCATAAATGGAAAGATTATAATATTATTTAATATAAGATTCGTAATAAAATTATTTTTAGTGTTTTTTATTCGCTTTATTTACAAAGTTATATATAATTAAAAAATCATTTTTAATCCAGTACCGAAAACACGCCGATAATACCTGTAATGACGTCACAATAATAAAAAGTACTATACATAATTTATAATTAGAACATAATGATGTCACAATCATGGCGACCACTCGCAGCGCGTTCGTGATCAAATGACTCTTGTTGGAATTATATCAATTTTGAATTGCTTATAATTAATTAAAAAATATGTTTTTAAAGTGATTTTTGTATCGGATGCTACATAATTTATATTAAACTTTCAGAATATATTTAAAAATACGACATTTATTGTTTTCAAATACACAATTTTAGTGGGATGGGATTTTAAAATATACGTAAAATTCTACTCAATTCTTTTATCCTAAAGTTGAGGTCAAAAGCCACATATTCTATCTCGTATTGTACAAAGTCGAATAACCTCAATTCACTTTATATCTCAATGCACATACAATTTCGTCGCGAGTACGGATGAAACTATCAAAAATGTATAAAATTTGACAACCGTTGCCTGTCGTAGTTTACTCGTTCGTTGAGGATTCTACATGGGAGATGCCAATAGAATAGAATTATAATTTACTAGCTGTGTCCTGCGGTTTCACCCGCGTAAACATTATTTCCGTAGGAATATCGGAAAAAAAATTATATTCAGTAGTTTTGTTGTGAAAGAGTGACAAACATGCATCCATCCAAAAAAAAATATCCACGTGCGGGACTTGAACCTTTCACGACAATCCGCGTGATGGACATTACCAATTGAGCTACCGTGGAAGTTCTTTCCCTTTTTAAAGTATATTTCAAGCCAATAGACCGCTTAGTCTATAAAATATTGATAAATCACCATTGATATAAAGAAAGATAAGGTACTGCCTTCTCGAAAACGGCAAGCTCAAATTAGGTCCCATAAGTCCACGTACATAAAGTAAGGTCGTACGAGCGCATAATATTGTTGTCTCGGTCGCACTTCGGTCTTAGGTACGTCTTTCTATCTTTGTTGTTCATTATATGTCACTGTGCAAACTTCAAACTGAACAAATTGCACGTGCTATTTGTTGAGTAAGCGCTGGAAGAACGTATTATTTTTATATCAATGTCAATAACCAGTCACCAGTTTCTCATCTCTCAATACATACTCAAACAGTAACCTACAAAAGGCATCCCGTACGGCATCATAAAAATTCAATTTCGGTATTGCATCTGTCATATTGTTATGGAATCGCAGTGTCTCGTAAGGCTGCTGTATGAAAGCTGCATTATGGCAACTTTTGTGGCTTAATATTATTTTGGAATACAGTTTTGTTGGTGATGGTACTCCCAATATTTACTCTGTGTATTTTTGTGTCTGAGAGGGGGTGTGTGCGCGTGTGTATGTTATCTCTGTATGCAAAAATTGCCTCTGTGGCGTAGTGATTGCAAGCTCTACCACCGATAATAAGGTCCCGGGTTCGATCCCCAAGTCAAGCAAAGTGTTGTTGGATGTTTCCAATTGGATTTTTTTTTTTATGATATTGAGTAACAAGACGAGCTAATCAGGTGCCTGATGGTAAGCATCATGATTGCCCATAACAGACAGTGCCACCCAGTATTTTAAAATTCAAAATTCTGCGCGGCACTGCCCTGCGCCTGTCACCCTGAGATACGAGTTGTTGAATCTTATCATGCCCAGTAATTTCGCTGGTAACATTGCCCTTCATACCGGAACACAGTAACGTTTGCACATTACTGCTTGGCGGATGAATAACTGGCAAAGGTGTGGTACTTCCTCAGGCGGCCCCCTGCAAAAGAGGCCTACCACTACAAAAAAAAAAATCACAAAAAAATTATCACAATGACAGGCTGGAGTCTGGAACTGTGCCCGGTGACAATAGGCTCGCCCTTATTACATGAAATATAGCCTTTATAAATATTATGACACTGAGGGTCTTTGGTAACGTTCCGGTTAACCCTTCAGCAGTGAAAGGTTGATTTTTGTTCAAATGTCACGTATCATGCTGTCTTTTACAAGGTATATTGGCCACTAGTGGGTCAGCGCTGGCCCAAGTATAAAGTAGGTAGTATTTTATTCAAGTTATCGTTGTAGGGGCCGGCCGGGTTATGTTGGCATTACCGTGAGTGGTTTTAGGTAGTTGCTGTTAGTTTATGTAGCTACTGTTTTGTTTCTCTATTTTTAACCCCCGGCCGAAGACCTGAAGGAATGAATGAATGAATGAATAAAGGGGTGTTATAAGTTTGACGTGTCTTTGTGTATGTGTATCTATGTATCTGTGTAATGTAAGCAATTTACAGTGGTCTGATCGATTCGTTTGGTATCATCATCATCATCTCAGCCATAGGACGTTCTCTGCTGATGCAAGGGATACTAACTAGTACTACTTCAAGCCCCCCGCCTGATACCAAGCAGTCAACGAGGAAGTTACGCTCGTACGCTCATATGCGTAAGCACACATGCGCACGCGTGTACTCACGTTGTTTTCTATATAGGTAGAAGTAGTAGGCTATTGCGTGCGAGCGATTGCATGGAGTGACGGTGGTCTGGCTGAACATAGGCTCTCCTCAGATTTCTCTCCTCAGATTTCCATCTAGTCAAGTTGTAATCGGCTTGCATCCAGTGTTCCTGCTGTCTTTATTAGATCGTCTGTCCACCTTGGACCTCCACCTAAATCCTTCTCTGCGCTTGCCGGTCCGTGGTCTCTATTCGAGAACTTTACAGCCCCATCGGCCATCAGTTCTACTATATGTGCCCTGCCCATTGCTATTTCAACTTGCTAATCCGCTGGGCTATGTCGGTAACTTTCGTTCGTCTACGGACGAACGAACGGTATTTATTATTGATATCATAGGGCCCCCTCTTTCTCATCTCGTGGGAGCCGTGAGACCCAGCAGAGGGACATATTCGGAGAGTGTGCAGCAGCGCTCTCCGGCACCAAGTATTCCAACTACTGCGATCACCGAGCCGCACAACAAGCGTGCTGATTACGGTAAAATGCCCCCATATGAATAGTTTATGGCGTTCTATGGGGGAGGCCTATGTTCAGCAGTGGACGTCTTCCGCCTGATGATGATAATATTGGTATTATCAGTGATATAAGTCAGTTAAATTTTAGTTAATCTAAAAATTTGCTGGTGCAACTCGGCTATTGTGTGAACAAAAGTTCCATATAAGTTGAAATTCAACTATCTGACGCCAAAATCGACATAATTTTTCAGCAAAATCTTTCTGTATACAATTTCGTGATATTGTGAACATCATTTCATAAAGTTTGAAACACCTGCGATCTTACACTTCCTTCTAGAACGTGATATGTAGGAGAAATATGTCATTCAAAACACGACTTAAGGCATACGAGATAAGATGTAATATTGACTGTGGTTTAGATGAAATGGGGTGACAAAAGAGTGGAAGTGAAATTTGTTTTCGCGAAAGTGCTTTCTTTTATAAAATAACGGTACAGTACAGTCAGTGACAAAGTAAGGTGAACGAATTGGAACACAATAAATTATCAAACATAATAGCAGAAAAAGTCTGTGATATGTGAAAGATTTCTAATAAACTCTAATTTAAAACCTATATTATCATACTAGCTGTGCCCTGCGGTTTCACTCGTTCCCGTGGAAACATTTACCAAATTGATGTTTTGTATTCCCCTGTTTTCTCCGAATATAATAAACCCATTCTATAAATTTATATTCTGATATTTTTATAGTAAAGTAACCTATTTCCCTGTCATTATAATTTTTCTTATAAACCCTTAGTTTTTTCATAGTGAATCTCTAAAAATCTCAGTTTACTCGCGTGATTGGACGTTCACTACAAAAAAATGTAGAGTTTATAAACAAAAATAAAATAATAGCGACATACTTTACTTCATCTTTAAAATATCAGGATATTAATATATCAAATAGGTTTACTGTATTCGGAGGAAACAGGGGAATACAAAACATCACTTTAGTAAATTTTCCATAGGATTGTGTCCTCTTTCCTGTTAATGGTACCCGGAGCAAAGTTAAGGCGGGTAAAAAATTGCTAGTAAAGTACTTATTAATTTATGACTTTGCAATTGTAGCCTCTTTTAAAAGCCTAAATTGAATAACAAATTAAATTATTACCGTATGACGTACATATGTCATAGTATATTATACCTATGTATAAATGTCATAAAGTTTAAATTTATTGCCTATTTCATGGACGTCGCACACAGCGCGATTTTTCCCATTCTTTCCTGCTGCATAATATGTGCAAACTGTGGAAGGATCTCACTGCTGCGGTTATTTCTGTTGAGCTACAACATGGGCTCATCAAACTGAGAGTGAATAGAGTGTTGGTCGGGTCGGCAACATACTGGCAATACCCCTGGTGTTGCAGGTATCCATAGGCGGCGGGAACAGCTCACCATCAGGCATCTTTGGTCGCTATGTATAAAGTTACGAGCAGACAGTTTTTGTAGTTTTTGGCGAGTTTTTGTAGTGGTAGGCCTCTTTTGCAGGGGGCCGCCTGGGGAAGTACCACACCTTTCCCAGTTATTCATCCGCCAAGCAGTAATGTGCAAACATTACTGTGTTCCGGTCTGAAGGGCAATGTTACCAGCGAAATTACAGGGCTTGATGAGATTCAAAAACTCATATCTCAGGGCGACAGGCGCAGTGCAGTACCGCGCAGAATTATTGTATTTTAAAACACATTTCCAAACGCACGGTACATCGGCCCCCTTATGACGGACGCAACAGAAGTGTGGAAAGCGTATAAATTGCTTAATGTCAGCTGTCAAACGGCATACAAAAAATGACGTTTGGCGCAAAATTTACTGCTGTTGTTACGCGATTGCATGTTCGTAATACCACCACCGTTATTTATTAATTTCATTAACATGGAAAAGTGTCATATAAATATTTTGTAAGTATTTAAATTGAAACCAATTTTTTTTATTTTTTGACGTATTTTGCAGTCGACAGTACCCGTGAATGCTATCAATAGGTTTTTATCGTGCGTTTACTGATTGCCACCGTTTATGGGAGCATATTTCATAACTAAGTTACCGTGATGGATTTTTTGGTAAAAGCACTTTTAGGTAATTTTTGAAAGAATTCTGGGAAGTATTTTAAGATAGAGGTTTTAAAAAGACAAAATCGATTTCATCTTTCTCTAATATTTATAATACTTTCTCTAGAGGTGGTGATAAGGGGGTAACCCATTCGCGAGTAAAACCGTTGGAACGTCAACGAGCCGGAGAGCCAAAGGTATAACCCGTTAATGGAGCACCTACAAGACCGCGGTTTTATAGGTGCTCCATTAACGGTTTATAACATTTATTCTTAACGATTGTCAAATTTCTCGAATAGTGTGCCGTCATAAAACTCAAAAGATTGAA
Source organism: Hemistola chrysoprasaria (assembly GCA_947063395.1). Lineage (NCBI taxonomy): Eukaryota > Metazoa > Arthropoda > Insecta > Lepidoptera > Geometridae > Hemistola > Hemistola chrysoprasaria. Next base: position 9,901,576 of record OX346730.1, read on the forward strand.
GACGAAGAAGAAGAAGAATGAAAGTTTGTCCAATGTATGAGTGTTTGCTACTTTTTCACGCTTAATTTCGTATGTAGATAGCTTAGATTTTTTTTATGATAGTGAGTGACAAGACGAGCAAATCAGGTGCCTGATGGTAAGCATCATGATTGCCCATATCAGACGCAGTGCCACCCAGTGTTTTAAAATTCAAAATTCTGCGCGGCACTGCACTGCGCCTGTCACCCTGAGATATTAGTTGTTGAAACTCGCTATGCCCAGTAATTTCGCAACATTGCCCTTCAGACCGGAACACAGTAATGTTTGCACATTACTGCTTGGCGGATGAATAACTGGCAAAGGTGTGGTACTTCCCCAGGCGGGCCCCTGCTAAAGAGGCCTATCACTACAAAAACTGCTTAGATCTTGAAATAACAAATAAAGTATATTTTTTTTCTGATATTTCCACGATAACTATGTCTACGAGTGTGAAATCGCGGGACACAGCTAGTGATAATATTATACATAACATAACATAACATATATTCACGCCTTTGTCCCGAAGGGGTAGGCAGAGGTGTACCCAGGACTCAGTCCCATAGTAGATACACCCACATTTCGCCAGTATGTTATTGGTCCCATGTAATAGGGGGCGAGTCTATTGCCATCTACCGGGCACAGTTCCAGACTAAGGCACTTATTGAGATAAATCCTAATGGAAAAATCCAATATTTAACACTGCCTGACCTGGGGATCGAACCCGGGACCTCTTGATTGGCAGTCGAGCATGCGCCCTCTACGCCACCGAGGCAGTCACTATAATATACATTTAATTGATAATATACATTTTACCCAAATCTAAAATTATACTTTTCGCCTGAACTCTACCGTGTTTCGGATGGCACGTTAAACTGTAGGTCCCGGCTGTTTCCTATAAGACATGTGGGGGCAGTCGTCGGAAGCTGCGTAGGAATCTCGGCGACCTGAAACTCTGACAATATGGGTTGTCCACATAACCCATATGAATTGACTCGAGCAGTGTAATTGGGGTAACCCGTTCTGTTAGAATATAAATTCAAATTATTTATTTTTTTATTTAATACTTTTCTACTAAAGCTGTCTCACAAAATTATGTCTATAGTACCGTATATTTTGCCGTTTTAGTCCAGACCCGTCTAGACTTAGAAATCTAGCCTTTCGCTTACCTTTCGTTAAATTTGCATTGCTCTCGTTGGGGTAAATATTATTTTTATACAAAAGCCTTCAGAAATAGGGTTGACCGTAACTCTTTCCTAATTTTATGTTACACCAACATAGCAGAGCCCCGCGGTTTCACCTTAAGAGGTTACATGAGGGGTGACTTTTCTATACAAACGTATTCCCGTGTTCTCCCTAGATAACTGCGTCAGAGCAATGGTTTCTTTTGATAAAATCTAGGTGAGTGAGCATGTCCCTGTCATTTTTCATTTTTCTACAAACTCATTATTAAATGAAGTATGACTCTATAAAAACATGAAAAACTGTCCCAGTTTTACTCGTGTAATTAGACGTTCACTAGAAATAAATGAAGAGTTAAGGAACAAAAATAAAATAACAGGGACATAGCCTAATTAATCTTCTAATTTTCAAGATAAGTATAAATTTATGGATAAAATCAATTTTTCTCGGAGGAAACACGGGAATACAAAACATCGATTTCGTAAATTTTCCATAGGATTGTGTCAAACTGCTAAGAGGTCCTGTATCCTGTTATGGGGGTCCTTTGTTGGACGAGGGACCGCCTTAAATTATCCTGTTTTTAAACGTCACGACTTTTTCCCGGTTTTTTTTTATTTAATGCCGTCATGGTTGTAAACATCGAAAGACGTCGAATCATGGTAATATAATTATTATTATCGCCTAAAAAGTGATCCTAATCTCACTGAATAAATTCCTAATGCGAGAATTTTGTCTGACCTGATTGGAGATCGAACCCACCATCTACCAAACTTTCTGTTTCAAAATGCTAACCAATCCACATGCCAAACGGTATCATGGCAAAGCGTAGCAGCCTAATCAGTTCAGTAGTTTTACGCGTGAAGAGGTAGCAAACACGCATAATGTTTCTTCATCATTATCATTTCAGCTATTGGAAGTCCACTGCTGGAAATAGACCTCCCACAAAGGGGGTTATGCCAATCGCTACGCTTGGCAGGCGGGTTGGTTGGCGAGCGGAGTTCTATGATTTTACGCAAACGACGCTACTGCCCGTCCTCTGGATCTGTTAACCCTTAGCCGGCTCTTACGGCAACCACGGGTAGAGAGAGTGGAGCACTATTCTAATGTCGTCAAATTATTCTTAATCTAATCTCAACCTTAGTTCCAACTAAATACCTTAACCAAAATACAAACTTTTTAGAATTCGAAGCTAACAACAATTTCCCATCTATTAAAAAGGGCAATTGCCCAACAAATTCTAATCTTGCCCAATTTGTCTCCATTCTCCATATATGGGCGTCACGTGCCTCACATTTACAACTACAAGTATGGGTGGTGGTCTACAAATGACTTCTGAAGGTCCTTGTCCATTATACCGTTCCTATCGCTCCTATCCTACCTTCGGTCTGAAGGGCAATGTTACCAGCGAAATTACTGGGCATGACGACTTTCTACAACTAATATCTCGGGGTGATAGCCTGGGTGCAGTGCCGCGCAGAATTTTTAATATTATAACACTGGGTGGCACTGTGTGTGATATGGGCAATCATGATGCTTAATACCATCAGGCACCTGATTTGCTCGTCTTGTTACTTAATATCATTTAAAAAAACTTACCTCGATACGGGCTAGCCCTAGCACGGAGCCCGTTAAAAAACTGGTATTATTTCTTATGAGCTACAAGAAATTTGACACAATCCAATGAAAAAATTACCAAATCGATGTTTTGTTATTACCCTATTTCCTCCGTATTCTCATTCCATAAATTTATATACAGAATTTTTTATAATGAAATAAACTACGTTCCTGTCATTATAGTTTTTATTATAAAATATCGGTTTTTTCAAAGTGGTGTTCTTAAAATCCCAGTTATACTCGCGTGATTGGACGTTCACTACAAAATAAATTGTGATATAATATATGCATAGTGTAGGGTTCCATACCTAGATACCAAGAACATACACCGCCATCTATTAGTTCTTTGCTCAAAGTTTGGAAATATGCAGTAAAATGGCCATAAATTTTGATTGCGTTAACTTAGAAATATGATTTTTTACAGCCACAAGGGACCGCAGATATGAGTAGCTGATATCAATTTCAACTCGATACCTCCACGCGTTCCCGTGTGACAGATAGACAGACAGAGAGAGACAGAGAGAGACAGAGAGAGACAGACAGAGACAGACAGAGAGAGACAGAGAGAGACAGACAGAGACAGACAGAGAGAGACAGACGGACAACAAAGTGATCCTCTTTTCCTTTTGAGGTACGGAACCTTTAAAAGGAAGAGTTTATAAACGAAAATAAAATAAACATAACTGGTGAAGTGATCGTGTACCTACTATGGGATCTGTCTACTTTAAGGGTGGACGTCCTACGCGCCAGTCCATAGTTTCCATTCCTTACAGCCCCATCGGCACATAATTCATAATCAAATCCTATAAGAAAATCATTAATGTTCCTTATATGGTCCGATGCAGTGGACGAGAACCTTAATGTGAGGCCTGAACTGACTCGGGAACTCTTTATTGGGCCATAAATGACTCGTAAATTATACGCACATAATGAACATATTGATGCGTTTAATGTACGGCACTGTAAAGGAGAGCATTTTGTAGGGAAATACAGGAGCCGGCGTGGAAACGAGAATTTTAGGTTTTTTTTTAAGATTTGAGCAAGTCAGGGCCTGATGGTAAGCATCATGATTGCCCATATCAGACACAGTGCCACCCAGTGTTTTAAAATTCAAAATTCTGCGCGACACTGCACTGCGCCTGTCACCCTGAGATATGAGTTGTTGAATCTCATAATGTCCAGTAATTTCGCTGGTAACATTGCCCTTCATACCGGAACACAGTAATGTTTGCACATTACTGCTTGGCGGATGAATAACTGGCAAAGGTGTGGTACTTCCCCAGGCGGCCCCCTGCAAAAGAGGCCTATCACTACAAAAATACCACCACCACTAGAAAATAACAATACAAAGATTCAGTAAAAAATCAAATTTAATCCAGACGAGTTTTCATGTATAAAAACATGTACAAAGAAAAAAAATCTCAGAAAATAAAAAGGCACTTAAAACTTGTTTGGAATAAATTTGATTTTTTACTGAATATTTGTATTGTTATTTTCTAGAACCTAGTTGTCTTTATTTTACGTAATTACATGTAGTATTTTTTTTGATTTTTTACTGAATATTTGTATTGTTATTTTCTAGAACCTAGTTGTCTTTATTTTACGTAATTACATGTAGTATTTTTTATATTTTCAAAAATGTGGGTACGTGTGAGCGAGAGGGCGAATTTGCTTAGCACCCTGCCTCAATGATTTTAAAAGTGCTGCTTTTGCCGACCTAAGAGATACATGAAACTTAATATATCATTAGGCGGAATGTGGGTGTATTTGGGAATTGGTAATGGCCTTACCCTTCGGGAAATAGGCGATCTCATAATGTTATGTGCTGTACAAACACTGACAACTCTTAAATGTCCTTGTATATATATAAATAATTTATTGAATATTAATAATCAATTATGTATTACATTTTTTTATGAAAAATGAATGACGCGAATTATGTGTCTCAAACTCAAACAGATTTATTCAAACAGCTTATAATCTGACACTTTTGCACGTCAATGAAGATTAACAGTACTGAGTCTACCGTGCGTTCGGAAAGATACCTCTACAAGAAGAACGCACAAGAAACTTGTAGGGCTTAATAGCTATTATACTTGGTATAATAATATTATGGTTGTGTGTACGCATTATTTCAATAAACATATTCTATTCTATTCTATTCTATTCTATAAATATATTATGAAATGACATGTCTCTGTGGTCGCATGTCAGAAGGACATTGAACAAAACATAAATGTTACGAAGTACCAAAGTAGAGTGGAACGACCTTGACTTAGATTTATAAAGTTAAGTTGAGACTATCGCAAAGTTGTCCATTTTGTAGAGGGTTACTAGTATTATTCGAAACATGTATAAATCGACTTTATTAAAGAAAGCTTATTGTATAGTTAACTTTGTGTATTGTAGAGGACAAAGATGCCTGGAAACTTCTGCATAGCATACCATACAAGAAAACAAGTGTAACCCATTGATATAAAGAAAACGGGAGATAGGGTAAGTTCTCAAAGCGCTTACTCAACAACTGGCACGTGCAATTTGCTCAGTGTGAAGTTTGCACAGTGACATATAATGAACAACAAAGATTAGAAAGACGTACCTAAGACCGAAGTGCGACCGAGACAACAATATTATTCACTTCCACGACCTTACTTTACTAACGTATGAGGACCTAATGGGACTTAATTTGAGCTTGCTATTTTCGAGAAGCCACTACCTCATCTCCCCTTTTCTTTATATCAATGGTGTAAAATATTTTAACCCTATTAGTTTCTTATGCGTTCTTCTTGTAGAGGTATATTTCCAAACCCACAGTAGATTCATTACTAATTATTGATATTATTTATTGACGTTCAAAAATGTCTTTTTAATACTGTAGTGGTAGGCCTCTTTTGCAGGAGGCTGCCTGGGGAAGTACCACACCTTTGCCAGTTATTCATCCGCCAAGCAGTAATGTGCAAACATTACTGTGTTCCGGTATGAAGGGCAATGTTACCAGCGAAATTAGTGGGCATGATGAGATTCAGCAACTCATATCTCAGGGTGACAGGCGCAGTGCAGAATTTTGAATTTTTAAACAGTGGGTGGCACTGCGTCTGATATGGGCAATCATGATGCTTACCATCAGGCACCTGATTTGCTCGTCTTGTTACTCACTATCATAAAAAAAAAGATTTAACTTCGTTAAGGTGGTTCGATTTCCACACAGCATAAAATTACACATACGAGTATATGAAGAAAGAGAGAACAATTTTCTACTCAATTGTTTGTAGTTGCTGGCTCTTGATCTGGCCTTTATTTGCGATAAAACATATTTGGTTAAAGAAAACCGTATGGTTTTCCTTTCATATTTATAAAAACAATATTAAAATAACCTTTAAAATAATTTTATAACAATTTTCATACATATGAAAAAACCGTAAGGTTTTCTTTAAACAAATATTTTACCGCAAATAAATACCAAAGTCAGAGCCAACCACAAATAATTGAGTAAAAAGTTATGCTTTCTTTCTTCATATTTGTGAAATTTCATTTTATACAGAAATCGAACGCCCATATTGATCATTGTACTCATTTGAATCAACTTTCAATGTAGAACCAACCCTGAAATAGCGAAATAGACAGTTTCATAGATAATGCTCCTTGTGCAATTATTTCTTCGACAAGTTGCAAATATTTCTTCAGTAAGTGTGATATGTTTTGCGGCTTTCTAGTGCTTTTCCAAATCGATGTTTTGTACTCCCCTGTTTCCTCCGAATATAATAAACCCATTCTACAAAATATCCTTTTTCTATAGTGAAGTATACAAGGTCCCTGTCATTTTAATTTTTCTTACAAACCCTTGGTTTTTTCATGGTGATTTTCCAATAATTCCAGTTTTACTCGTGTGATTGGACGTTCACTACAAAAATATGTAGAGTTCATAAAAAAAAACATAAGGATATGGACATTGGACATACTTTACTTCATCTTTAAAATATCAGGATATAAATATATCAAATATCGATCAAAAATCGATTTAGTAAATTTTCCACAGGATTGTGTCAAACTGCTAAAAGGTCCTGTATCCTGTTAAGTATTACCACATCTTTTTGAAACAACTTTGATATAGACACGGGAACTGAAAACATTTTGAAATTACGAGCGACGGCTCCACACGTATCGACAAAACAAATAGTGGTTTTATTCATGAACAGTATCGCTCCAAATAAATGCTGGTGTATAATTCAACTTGGGGCAGATAGAGGAGCTTCCACATTTACATACACCGTAACGCAGCGTAACAGAACGGTCATAAACTAGATTATTTAACGAAGAAGAAACAGTAAGTGGTAGGTCTCTTTTGCAGGGGGCCGCCTGGGGAAGTACCAAACCTTTGCCAGTTATTCATCCGCCAAGCTGTAATGTGCAAACATTACTGTGTTCCAGTCTGAAGGGCAATGTTACCAGTGAAATTACTGGGCTGGACAACTTTCAATAACTAATATCTTAGGGTGACGGGCGCAGTGCAGTGCCGCGCGCAGAATTTTCAATTTAAAACACTGGGTGGCACTGTGTCTGATATGGGCAATCATGATGCTTACCATCAGGCACCTTATTTGCTCGTCTTGTCACTCACTATCACAAAAAAAAATAAGTTATCAAATTAGAAGAGATGCATTCACCAATTAGACTGAATGACTTGTAATAGAAAAATCAAGATAAGCAAAAAAAAAAAAACGTATTTTCTTTTAGTATAATTATTATTAGAAGCGAGGCCTTGATCGCTTAATTTTTACTGAAAGTATATAATTATCTAGAAAATCATTTTATCAAGTAAGAAGTTATTAAGATTAATATGTGTACTTTTTTATAGGTTATAATTTTGGTAAGTAATATATCTTATGAATTCGAACTCAGGGCTGTCGATTCAAAGACGAATACTTTCCCGCTCGGCCACCAACGCTACGACTTTGTCTAAAATACTAATGAATTATTAGAAGTGGTCACGCAACGTGGCGGTAGATATGAAAACTCCTTTATTCCACAGTCCAGTGGATCTCAACGTTGCTCCCAAGGGGCTCGTTTCTACCGGTGCGAGTCTTACAATGACGTCAGCTTGATAATAAAATCTTACGCCTAGCTGCTTTCCGACTTAAACTCCATACATACTTTTACAGCAATTTGCACAATACACAAACAAACAATATAAAACTAACCTAATAAGTATTATTATTGATTCTGGAGCATCGGAAGCATATGGCATTAAAAAAAATTGCAAACTGGGTTGTCCACAAAGCGTTTAAATTGCTAAATGTCTGCTGTCAAACGGCATACAAAAAATGACGTTTGACAGCAAAATTTACTGCTGTTGTTACGCGATTGCATGTTCGTAATACCACAGAAGTGTGGAAAGCGTTTAAATTGCTAAATGTGTGCTGTCAAACGGCATACAAAAAATGACGTTTAACAGCAAAATTTACTGCTTTTGATTCGCGATTGCATGTTCGTAATACCACCCCCGTGTGAATTAACTCCAGCAGTGTAAATGGGGTAACCCATTCTGTTAGAGTATAAATTCAAATTATTATTGTTATCAAAATCTATGCATTATTGGCGGAATTATCGCGTAACAAATATACAAAAACCCGACTCCTGCACCTTACCACAACGTTACTAACAAACGAATGTTATCACTTCAAATATTGTAAATCTCACAGTTGAAAAAAAGAGGCTTACAAGTTTTTTGTATATTCTTCTTGTAGATCTTTCCGAACTCGCAGTTGATTAATTACTTATTAGCTTAATAATGGAAATACTAAAGCGCGAATAAATTTAAACAAACTATTTCGAGTTTGAATTTAGGAAATAATTAATATAATATTACATATTATATTCAACTAGCTGTGCCCTGCCGTATAACCCGCGTAGTCTTCGTTCCCGTGGGAATATCGAGATATAAAGTAATTTTTAATATGTTAAACTTTAAGCACCACAGACATAGTTTATCTTTCAATGTAACGATGTCAATGGAAGGTGAAAGAATTTGCGGTGCCATAAGTATGTATTATATTAGGCAGTATCTATTATATACGATAATATATAAAGAACTTGTATAATGATATATATATATATATATACCTATACATTTTATACACGTAGAGACAGTAAGGAAATATCGATTTTAACCCGACTACTAAGAAAATATGGTAATTATTAATACAAAAATATTTAGAAGTATATTTTAAACGCGAATATTAGTGTGTTTATGTTTGTTTGTCAAACTACCTCGAAATGAGAAATTCGCAAAAAACTGTTTTTTTTTACATTGATTATCTTACGATGCAGAGACGAGCAACATTTAGAATGGCAAAATGAAGTTTTAAAACAAAAAATCAGCTCAAGGGGGTCACTCGTCGATACAAAAATCTGACCATTATTGGCGCCAAAATAGGTGTTTTTCATATTTACAAAAAACAATTTATTCACTCATAATATTTTTATGAATATGAAAAATAATAGGTTTTCTTCAACCAAATATATGTAGGTGTAAATAAAGGACAGATCAAAAAGCAACAACAAACAATTGAGTGGACAATTGTTTTCTTTCTCCATATTTGGGAAATTTAATTTTGTATGGAAGAGCAACTAAATATATCTCATTCCGAGGTTGAGTGAGATCTAAAATCACTGGGCCAGAAAAGGATAGAAGTATATGGTCAAAGCTTTCCGGCTGGCATTTTAATAGATATAATTTTCTATATTCCCTTACTGGTTTTACTTGGTTTTCTTATCAGTTAGTAAGAATAAAAAATTACGGCACTCTAGCTTTAATAAATAACTGGTTCTAGATAAAACCATATTTACTGTGATAGCTCTCTAAACTAAGACCTCTTTTACTATCCCCGAGTAAAAAGTTTTTTTTTATGATAGTGAGTGACAAGACGAGCAAATCAGGTAAGCAACATGATTGCCCATATCAGACACAGTGCTACCCAGTGTTTAAAAAATCCAAATTCTGCGCAGCACTGCACTGCGCCTGTCACCCTGAGATATTAGAATAGAATAGAAATGAATAGAATTCATTTATTTCATATGTTTCGGGTACAATAGGTCATACAACTATTTTAATCCAACCTCCACCTGCCTATTCTAGCGTAAGAAATGAAATATTATTATGTATTCTTATATTCTATACAATGTCGTGCCATATTCTGTATTAGTTGTTGAATTAATTTAATTAGTTGTTGAAACTCGTCATGCCCAGTGATTTCGCTAGTAACCTATCATTGTGCTGAATTAAAAATAAATAAATGTTTAAATATGATCAAAGTCAATAAATCATGTACAAAGTCTCTATTATGTAAAATTATTCCAAACAGTTGCCAGCAATAAATTGATACTCTACGCCGGTTCACATTTGCGCCAACAAATTGGCCCCAACCCAACCTACACCCCACAGGTGGTCGATTTCAAACAAATCCATACAAATGTTATGCACATAATTGCAAGTTGTTACTATAGGTGGGATCTGTCTGAAGATTGTGCTGTTTTATATTGACTATTTTAACCTATGATCGATAAAGGAAGAGGTTTTTTTATGATAGTGAGTGACAAGACGAGCAAATCAGGTGCCTGATGGTAAGCATCACGATTGCCCATATCAGACACAGTGCCACCCAGTGTTTCAAAATTCAAAATTCTGCGCGGCACTGCACTGCGCCTGTCACTCTGTGGTATTAGTTCTTAAAATTCGTCATGCCCAGTAATTTCGCTGGTTTGCCCTTCAGACCGGAACACAGTAATGTTTGCACATTACTGCTTGGCGGATGAATAACTGGCAAAGGTGTGGTACTAGGCGGCCCCCTGCAAAAAAGGTCTACTACTAGTATAGATATATATTAGTATAGATAATATCTAAGCAGCAAGTTGCTAGTTGCCTGTCAACTTTAAGTTGCTCTGTATGCGGGGCGCCTTAAATATAACATGAGAGAATAAAAATAAACACATAAAACTCCCTTGTTAAGCCATAAAGTTCCATTCACACCATACTCAAGACGACCACAATAAATATACTAGAATTTTATATACGTACCTACGTTTTATATTGCGTTTATATCTCGTAGGTGTTAACGTAGCCCTGCTACGAGTCTACGAGCTGTCGTAGCAAGTGCTACGATCATAAGCTTCGTAGAGGTCAAATTACTTGACTAGAGTAAATTTTCAACTTAGTAACGATATGGTTAAGGTTTCTTTTAGCTTGGCTTTAAAATGGGTTAAGGGTAGACTCATGTTGGCGTATAAAATTGAATTATGGTTTTGAGTTTAGAGTTACATTGAAATGTTAACGATATCAGTTCTAAAATGACATATTACAGGAGATTAATGGTTATTTAGTTTTATTTTATTAAATTTAATACATTTAAAGTGTTGATTGTAATTTAATAAAACTTACCGATGGAATTATGGAAATTCTGGTTCTTACCTGTAAATAAAAAAAAATTAGCTAACATATTATTTATTTCGTAATTTTACTCATCAAACTCAAACTCAAAAAGATTTATTCAAATAAGTCATAATCTGACACTCTCACTGCACGTCAATGAACATAAACAGTACTGAGTCTACCGTTCGTTCGGAAAGATACCTCTACAAGACAAACGCACAAGAAGTTTGTAGGGCATAATATATATGATAGGACGTCCACTGCTGAGTCCCTTATATTTCCATCAAGTCCGGTTGTAAGCGGTCTGCATCTAGCGTACTCCCGCTGTCCTTATCAGATCGTCTGTCCACCTTGTGAGTGGATGTCCTACGCTGCGCTTGCCGGTCCCATCGGCCAATAGTTCTACGTGGTATGTGTAATTATACTCAATTATATTATTTATTATGTCGCTTCATTTTATATGATTATTTTTGTTTGGGAATTTGTACATTAATTTAGTAATTTTGATGATTGTGTACCGATACTTGTTGATTGAAATGTATTATTAACAACATATAAACATAGCACCGCGTCTTTATTTCTAAAGGGTTAAGCAGGCGAAGGGATTTTTAAGACCCATGTTATTATATAGCCTTGCCATCTACCGAGCACAGTTCCAAACTCCTGCTGTCATTGAGAAAATTCCTAGTGGAAAAAATCTAATAAAATTCTTCGCCTGACCTGGGGATCGAACCTGGGACCATGCTCTGTAGTACAACTCGAAAATCACTACGCCACCGAGGCAGTATCAATCAAGTAACATAATAATTAATAATAAATAGAATATGAATAAAATAAACTCAATTTGCGAAGTAGTTCAGACAAATCAAATAAAATTAAATATTGAACAAACAATTATTAAAACTACTAGCTGCACCCCGCGGTTTCACCCGCGTAGACATATTTTCCGAGGGAGTATCGGCATAAAATCTAGGTACCCTATGTTTTATTCCAGGGTTTAGACGACGTTCTGAACCTACATACCCAGTTTCAGTTGAATCGGTTCAGTAGTTTATATAATAATATAATAATATGGGACAACTTCCACACACGGTCATCTGGTCCCAAACTAGGCTAGAAGCCTGTACTATGGTAACCAGATGACTGATATACATACTTATATAAGCTTATAACACCCAGACACAGATCAAACAGACATGTTCATGCACACAAATGTTTGATCTGGCCGGGGATCGAACCCGGGACCTGCGGCACAGAAAGCAGAGTTACTACCATTTGTGCCAACCAGGCTGTCTTTTGTTTTGGTTTTGGCGTGAAGGAGTAACAAACATCTATTCATCCTCACTTTTCACATTTATAATTTTACTAGCAGTGCCTCGCGGTTTCACTTATAGCGCGCTTTTGTATGGGATAGAGTTGAGTGTCCGGGGTGTGACTGTAGGTATGAGACAAATGTCTTAGCACACAATTTCAAATCAGTATCGGCAGGCGGTCTACCGAGGGAATATAACCTCAGATTCAATCTCCATTAAAGTCTGAATTATTAATAGAGCCTCTATCGAACCATTCCATTTGTTTTTTACAATTTACACTGAGATTCCGATTTATTATGATTAATTGTAATTCTCAACTAGAAGCATTTTACTTTAGATATTTTTATACTTCAAGATATAAGACTCTGGAATAGTAGTCGCAAGCTTGACATCCGATAAGGGTTCAATCCCCAGGTCAGGCAGTGTTAATGGATTATCTTAAATAATATAATATTTTAACATGGGACAACTTCCTCACCAACCAGACTGTAACCAGATGACTGATACTTATATAACATCCAGGCACAGATCAAGCAGACATGTTCATGCACACAAATGTTTGACCTGGCGAGGAATCGAACCCGGGGCCTGCGGCACAGAAACATAGTTACTACCATCTGAGCCAACGAGGCTGTCAGGCTTAAAGTCAGCCTGGATACTGGAAATGTTCCGGGTAGATGACTATAGGCTCGCTCCCTATTACATGGAACCCACTGCGTACACCCTACCCTTCGGGAAAAAGGCGTGATTGTATGTTGTGGTACGTTAAATTATAATAAGCCTACTAATATTATAAATGCGAAAGTTTGAGAGGATGGATGGATGGATGTTTGTTGCTCTTTCACGCCAAAACTAGTAGATAGTTTAGATCCTGGAATAACATAAAATATCTTTTTATTCCGATATTCCCATGGGAACGAAGACTACGCGCGTGAAACCGTAGGGCACAGCTAGTATTTAATATATTATGATCGAAGTATTATATAATAATATTACTTCTTTCGTTTCCAGAGTCAGTTTGTCTGAAAAAATCTCTTAATCAGTAAAAAAACCAAATTGCATATTAATCTAAGATTATCAGAACCTAAACTATAGTACTTATAGTCTAAGCTATCTACATACCAAATTTCAGCACAATCGGTTCAGTGGTTTTGGCGTAAAAGAGTTACAAACATGCACACCTACCGTCAAACTTTCGCGTTTATAAAATTATCAAGATTTATGTGGTAAGTTCCTATTCCAAGATAACCAAACCAAACTTGTAATACACAATTTGTTATCACAAGTTCGACACTGGCGCCTAAACAAGCGGCAATCAACAATAAACTTAGTTAGTTAACTTGAAGTTAACTTACAACTTGACACTTGACTGTTTGATTGATGTCCGGAACTTTAACTTAAACAATATATATTATACGGGGCTACACAGGCATATTAGTTATAAATACCATTATAGTTTGTAAAATATAGCTGACAAAGAACAAACTTATTTTGGTGATATTTTCCACTCCCCCTTCTGACATCCCCGTTTCAGAAGGGAAGTGCGAAGGCATTTACCCCCTTAAAAAGAAAGTACATAACAGGATACAAGACCTCTTAGCAGTTTGACACAATCCTATGGAAAATTTACTAAATTGATGTTTTGTATTCCCCTGTTTCCTCCAAATGCAGTAAACCTATTTGATATATTTATATCCTGATATTTTAAAGATGAAGGAAAGTATGTTCATTTATGTAGTGGTAGGCCTCTTTGCAGGGGTCCGCCTGGAGAAGTACCACACCTTTGCCAGTTATTCATCCGCCAAGCAGTCAAAGTACAAACATTACTTACTGTGTTCCGGTCTGAAGGCCAATGTTACCAGCGAAATGGATGGGTGTGACGAGTTTCATCAACTAATATCTCAGAGTGACAGGCGCAGTGCAGTGCCACGTAGAATTTTGATTTTTAAAACACTGAATGGAACTGTGTCTGATATGGGCAATCATGATGCTTACCATCAGGGACCTGATTTGCTCGTCTTGTCACTTTGATTTACTATCATAAAAAAAGATAGTTTGAGCCCCGGGTAATGACATAGAATAGTTTTTATTCCAGAAATCATCCCTTAGGGGGTGAAATTTGTTATGTAGATAGCATAGACCCTACCCATGATACGTACTCTCACGAGAACGAAGGCTTCGTGAAACTGCGGAGCACAGCTAGTATTTTATAAGACAACCTACAATTTAACGTGACATCCGAAACACGGTAGCTTCCATAACAAAGAAAACAGAAAAAAGCGAGGTTATCGAAAATTTCCTTGTAATATTTTCTCGGCAATTTCACTCTTGAACACCGAAACGCGTTTTTCGATAGGTCACGGATTCTATTATCGGAATTAGCATATTTCATTAACCCTTCAATGCTATGCTCCCTTGAATGGGGTCATTTGACACGGGTTGGACTTTTTTGACCTGATGTTATCTGATATATTATGTGCCTCCTTTAATCTGATTTACCTACTTAAAGAGGTTTGTTGTTACATTTCAAAATGATTACCGTTGTTTTTACATGACTGCGAAGAAAGACAGTTATGTTTTTCAAAATGTAGTTCGAAAGCATTAGACATAAATTAACTGACTTTTGAAAATTATTAACAGTCAGATTACAGATGGGTTACATAAGTAATTCTAATATAAAATAAAATAAATAAAAAGTTGTTTATTGCCTCCGTTGACAAACAGGAAAAAAGAAATTAACACCAAGTAAGAAACAATCTAACAAACAATTAAATATTACCAAATACCCGTAACAATCGTGTGTGTCTAAGTACTAAACAATGATCAAAAATAATAATCTTACTTATCTACTAATAGGTATATTATTAACTATCTAACTTTGTATAAAAATAAATTCTAACTTATATTATTCATACTCGTACAAGAAAGTCGCGTTTGCGCGACTAACCGTAGGTATTAAAAAAAATTACTTATTATTAAAGTAATATATTGAAATATTAAATATAGAGGCAAAAGGAGTGCATTCAGCATATGCCGGGTGAACAATGCTCACCTAGCGCTGGTTTTCAATGCATCCCTTTCGGTCGGCTGTTGTTATTATGTACTTATGTGTATACGAACGCGTGCCTTGTGTACTTATGTGTGTATTAACAGTTATCCCAAACGCCTGTTGTGTTTGCTGCGTGCTCAAGTGTGTATGTGTGTATGAAAGAATTACTATTTTATACATTACAACCTTTAACAATGTTATTTAACTATTTTAAAAGCTATTTCAAAATTATGCTTCTGCTTTTGCAACATTACTTGCTTTAGTCTTGATTTGAAGGTATTTATGCTTAATTTGCTTCTTAAAGGCGGCGGAAGGTTGTTCCAAATTTTCAAAGCACTATGTTTGAAACAGCCTCTAAAACCTGCAACTTTGCTTATAGGAACATCTAAATGTTATATGTTATATAATATGTTATAATATTTACCTTAGGCGGGTGATTGAATGTTTCGCACTAGCAAAATCTCGAATAAATTCGAAACGTTCCTTTTGAAATTCACCTATGGGATGAATGGCAAAAAGTGGGGCCCGAAAAAGTGTCGACTGCACCGTTAGGTGACCGGGTATCATACATTACAAGAAAATAAAATTAATATTTTTTTTGTAAGACCACAATTTTCAGAACGCGACTTTACGGAACGCAGCGGACCTTGGCTACCTCCGCCAATGACTGCATGGCATTTCAGCCAAACAGAGAGCTTCACTCTCCGACGAAATAGTTCAATGGCTGCAATATTGTAATTTTTCCATGTTTCGCTTTGTGTTTTTAGTGATAAAACTTTTTTGGGTTTTTATTTCTTTTTAATCAAATTACTGCAGTACTTTAGTAATTTGAACGTCTATTTCGCCAAAAAAGCTATATAATACCTACGTGCAAACCAAATATTGTAAAACAATAAAATAGGGCAATGTTACCAGCGAAATTACTGGGCATGACAAGTTTCAACAATTGATATCTCAGGGAGACAGGCGCAGTGCAGTGCCGCGCAGGATTTTGAAATTTAAAACACTGAGCGGCACTTTGTCTGATATGGGCAATCATGATGCTTACCATCAGGCACCTGATTTGTTCGTCTTGTCACTATCATAAAAAAAAACTAGATTTTTTTTTATATTTTGAGTTTGAGAGTTAGCTTACTCATAAAGGTATAGCTCGACACAAAAGAGTAGAAACGGAACTAATTTAAAGTGTATGTGTTGATTAAATTGTTTTTACTCTAGTAAGAGACAGTGGCGACCCCATTATTTTCTACTCTTTTGTGTCGAACTATAGCATCGTTTAGGGCATCTGCAGATATCCAGAAGATGGATTTATAGTAAAAGTTGTTTGAAAGGCTGAGAAAAATGGCCCTTTACCTAAACGATGCTAAGTGATTACCAGTAACTTTCATGTACAAGAATAAAAAATGTTTAAATCAGCCCTCAAAATATTAAAGCTGTTTTAAATATACCTATTAAAGGGTTACGATCTCTTTCAGGTAACAGATTCAATTAATAAAACACCCATCTATTTAACTCTTTCACACCGAGCATTTGAAACGGCGACGGGTCAAATTGACCCTTTTTTCGACCCAACGAAAACGGGTGCGGGTCAAACCAAGAACAAAAGGTCTTTTGTGATCAATTCGTGAGGAAAGATTTTACCGGTTATGAACACGGCTACTAATCTATGACTGGTTCAAAATATGAGTCGGCATGGCTCATACAAATATTGACGATAACTGAACTGCAAGTTGCCTTCGCCAGAAGGTTTTTATACTGAGAATTTTTCGTTGCGTTGCAGTTACGTCTTAGCGGCGGGAATGTCAGAACGCCGGAACCTCACAACCTTTTTGTAGTGGTAGGCCTCTTTTGCAGGTGGCCGCCTGGGGAAGTACCACACCTTTGCCAGTTATTCGTCCGCCAAGCAGTAATGTGCAAACATTACTGTGTTCCGGTATGAAGGGCAATGTTACCAGCGAAATTACTGGGCATGATGAGATTTAACAACTCATATCTCAGGGCGCAGTGCAGTGCAGTGCCGCGCAGAATCTGAATTTTAAAACACTGGGTGGCACTGAGTCTAAAATGGGCAATCTCATGATGCTTACCATCAGGCACCTGATTAGCTCGTCTTGTCACTCACTATCATAAAAAAAAAAACCTAGTGTCTCCAATGATAGAATAGAATAGAAGAATAGAATAATACTTTATTGCATACCAAAAAAAAAGAAACAATTTCACAAAAAGACAATTCAAGAGACATGGTAAACAACCGGCGGTCTTATCGCGTAAAGCAATTTCTCACAGACAACCTGGGGATGGAAAAGGACAGTAAACATTTAACGACGGTGGTGTGCAATATATAGGTATTTACATAGATAATATAGCTACTTACATATTATATAAACATACTATATAAAACTATTTAATTTAAAAAATATAAATACTTATAATATAAATATTAACATATACACGTACAATAATATGATAATAATATAATACATAATAATATACTTAGATATTATAATAATAATAGGTAATATATACGCATACAAATTAAATACATGCATACATTGAGCCGCAGAACTGTCTATGAAAATGAAGATAAGTAGTGTTCTTTTACAAGTGTTTTGAAAATATGGATGGATTTAGCATACCTAATGGACACAGGAAGAGCATTCCACAATGATTTTTTTTTTTTTTTTTTTTTTTTTTATCATAGTTAGTAACAAGACGAGCAAATCAGGTGCCTGATGGTAAGCATCATGATTGCCCATATCAGACACAGTGCCACCCAGTGTTTTAAAATTCAAAATACTGCGCGGCACTGCACTGCGCCTGTCACCCTGAGATATTAGTTGTTGAATCTCATCAAGCCCAGTAATTTCGCTGGTAACATTGCCCTTCATACCGGAACACAGTAATGTTAGCACATTACTGCTTGGCGGATGAATAACTGGCAAAGGTGTGGTACTTCCCCAGGCGGCCCCCTGCAAAAGAGGCCTACCACTACAACAATATTATATATATATATTATATATATTATATTATATTATTTGATATATGATATTATTATACAGGACGCCAAGAAATAACAATGTGATAGATATAAGATTATTATGTAGCAAGTGGAAAGAAATAGTCTGTACCTACCCTAACAGGAACAAGGTATGACTGTATATATGTATGTATGTATTGTAGGGTTGATCGCTCGGCTTACAGGAACTTCAATTGAAGTTGAAGAGACTTTCTACTTTCTGTTAGATACTAACTTTTGTGACGCTCTTTTTGGACCCCTTAGAATGTGAATTTTCAAAAATCTTTTCTTAGCACACGTCCAGACAACGAAAACCACCTACATTCCAAGTTTCAAGTCTCTAGAATCAGTGGTTTAGGCTCTGCGTTGCATGTCAGTTAGTGAGTCATTTAGGATTTTATAATATATGGTGATTATTTCTATATATTATTCATTTTTCTTTGATGTCATTGGGATGAAAAACGACGAATGAAGGATATGCTTTCATATAGAAAATTATTCGGTTGATTTCAGAAGGTTTTTATTGATCAATATTAAATATGTAATTCAGTGAATTTGGAAAGATGCTTTTCAACCCTAAAATGGTTGAGCTCATCTTTAAAGGAAGGGTTTGCTTTGATCTATAAATAAAAATAAATATTATTGTAATAATTTATTAATATCATTACGTTGAAAGTCTGAAAGAGAGAGGAAATCATCATCCTTGCATTTGACATCTATGAAAGACTAGCTGTGTCCCGCGGTTCCACCCGTATAGTCTTCGTTCCCGTGGGAATATTGGGATCAAAATTACACTATGAGTTATTCTGAGTCTAAACTATCTACATATCTTTCAGCCCAATCGATTCAGTTGTTATTGCGTGAAAGAGTAACAAACATCCATTCATCCATCCTATAGTGGTAGGTACTGGTAATGAGTTTATATTTTTGTAGTGGTAGGCCTCTTTAGCAGGGGGCCACACCTTTGCCACCTTGTTCCGGTCTGAAGGGCAATGTTACCAGCGAAATCACTGAGCATGACGAGTTTCAACAACTAATATCTCGGGGTGACAGGCGCAGTGCAGAGCCGCGCAGAATTTTGAAAATTAAAACACTGGGTGTCACTGGGTCTGATATGAGCAATCATGATGCTTACCATCAGGCACCTGATTTGCTCGTCTTGTTACTTACTGTCATAATAAAAATAATAAATTAGTATCCTATTATTAGGGCGTGTCCAGATCAGGGGAATGCGCCCCTTTCGAAATTACACGCAATAAATTAGGCAGCCTCGTTAGCTCAGATGGTAGTAACTCTGCTTTCTGTGCCGCAGGCCCCGGGTTCGATCACCGGCCAGGTCAAACATTTGTGTGCATGAACATGTCTGTTTGATCTGTGTCTGGGTGTTATAAGCTTATATAAGTATGTATATCAGTCATCTGGTTACTATAGTTACAGGCTTATAGCCTAGTTTGGGACCAGATGACCGTGTGTGGAAGTTGACCCATATTATTATTGTTATTATTATTCGCGAGCTGCGCATTTGCCAGATCTGGACTTCTTGGATTTTCCTTCTAAAGACATGTACAAGTTACCTAAGCTAGGCATTCCGTTGTCAACTAGGTTCCACCTACGACTTGAAATGGGCCAGTTGAACCATTTCAAGTATTTCATTAAATAGGTTTCACTTAGGAACCCGGCATTCCCTGGACGGTAAAACTTTCTACCCACTCGATAAAATAAAAGGTATTAAATCCTTATTTATTAATGACTGCCTCGGTGGCGTAGTGGGCGCTAGTTCGATTGCCGATGGGGTCCTGGGCTCGATCCCCAGGTCAGGCCAAGTTGTAACAGTATTGCTGTGCCTCGCGGTTTCACCCGCGCAGTCATCGTTCCCGTAGAAATATCGGAAAAAAAAGTACCACATGTGTTATTCCAGGGCCTAAGCTACCTACATACCAATTTTCAGGCTAATCGGTTCAGTAGTTTTGGCATCAAAGAGTAACAAACATCCATCCGTCCATACATCCATCCTCACAAACTTTCGCATTTATATTACGGAGTAGGATTAATATTTATCCTCTATTCCGTAGGACATTGAATTGCTTTCTTACCTCTATTCACTAAAAAAAAACGAGTACGAACAACCGACGAGCATGCATCTTCATGCATGCTCGTGAATGTGAATGAAAGAATGTGATGAAAGTGGAAGAAGCGAAAGTTGTATGTCAGGATCGTAACAAGTGGAAAGAAATAGTCTCTGCCTACCCCAACGGGAACAAGGCGTGACTGTATGTATGTATGTATTCACTAAAAATGAACGTTCCATGGTGAAAGACTGTAACTGAAACTCAATTAGTCTGTTTGTATCTACATTTATTACATTCATACGATGGAAGCTCAGAGCGAGTGAAAAATCACTGTGAAAACTACCAAAAAGTAAAATTATATACATTATTTTGTTAATTTTTGTTTGATGTGTTTTTTTTATGGTAATGAGTGACAAGACGAGCAAATCAGGTGCCTGATGGTAAGCATCATGATTGCCCATATCAGACACAGTAACACCCGGTGTTTTAAAATTCGAAATTCTGCGTGGCACTGCACTGCGCCTGTCACCCTGAGATATGAGTTGTTGAATCTCATCATACCCAGTAATTACGCTGGTTACATTGCCCTTCATACCGGAACCCAGTAATGTTTGCACATTACTGCTTTGCGGAAGAATAACTGGCAAAGGTGTGGTACTTCCCCAGGCGGCCCCCTACAAAAGAGGCCTACCACTACAATGTTTTACCAATATTAAGTTAAGATTACTTTTTACAGGTAAATTACCATGATTAGACGTTTTTCGAAAACATAACATACAATCACGCCTTTTTCCCGAGGGGGTAGGCAGAGGTGTACCCAGGACTAAGTCCCATAGTAGATACACCCACATTTCGCCAGTATGTTATTAGTCCCATGTAATAGGGGGCGAGCCTATTGCCATCTACCGGGCACAGTTCCAGACTCCAGGCAGCTATTGAGATAAATTCCTAATGGAAAAATCCAATATTTTTAACACTTAGCCTGACCTGGGGATCGAACCCGGGACCTCTTGTTTGGCAGTCGAGCATGCGCCCTCTACGTCACCGAGGCAGTCACTATATTATAAAATCCTTAATGACTCACTGACTGCAATGCAATGCAGAGCCCAAACCACTGATCCTAGAGACTTGAAACTTGGAATTCAGATTGTTTTCCTTGTCTGAACGTATGCTAAGAAAGGATTTTTGAAAATTCACATTCTAAGGGGTTCAAAATGGGCGTCGAAGTTTTGGTATAAAACTCCCATATTTCATAATAGCCAGCGGGAAAAGCCGCTTTTCT
This sequence comes from Hemistola chrysoprasaria, assembly GCA_947063395.1. NCBI lineage: Eukaryota > Metazoa > Arthropoda > Insecta > Lepidoptera > Geometridae > Hemistola > Hemistola chrysoprasaria. The sequence goes on from OX346730.1 coordinate 9,923,541, forward strand.
TACACTAGGATAATATAATATTCTGTATCTGTATGCGAGTAATATTGTAGCTATTGGTGGTTATATATCAAGTGTATAGCCATCGTATAACGAGCAACCGTGACAAAGCTACTGCGGCGTGGATAGCTGTTATTACATCTCTTTAGCATCCCTTTCTGACAAACTTTACGTGACGGGAGTGCAATTATGTATGTACAGTGTACAGAGGAAATGCAACGTGTTAACTGCATACTGAATGCTCAAAGTGTATGTTCATCGGTACTTAAGATGTTAATAATTTAGGAATTTGACGATATACTACGAAAAATTTATCAAGTTGATCTATTTCCTTGTTTCCTCTAAATATTACTACTAATTACTACGTTCTACTAATCTTTATACTTTTTATTAAGGATTTCTTAAGGAAATTGAACCTAAAATTAATATAAATTATATTTTCATCATCATCATCAGCCGAAAGACGTCCACTGCTGAACATAGGCCTCACCCATAGAACGCCATAAACTGTTCATATGAGGGGATTATGCCGTAATCACCACGATTGTTGTGCGGCTTGGTGATTGCAGTAGTTGGAATACTTGGTGCCGGAGAGCTCTGCTGCACACTCTCCGAATATGTGTCTCTGCCGGGTCTCACGGCTCCCACGGGATGAGAAAGGCCCCCATTAAATAGATATTTACTTTATTTTCATCGATTTAGAAAGCATGCTGAAACAAGAGTTGTCTCTTGTTCCAGTGTTCAGCGAGGTAACATCTCGAGGAGCGGCGTCGAACTACCATTCGTCGCCCTTACAGCGGGGTCAGAGTCTAGTTCCTGATGATGCGTCGTGTAGATGTGAAACACGTGTCAATATATGAATGGTGTCACTAACAAAAATTTTGCGGGTGGGGTGGCGGTGCACTTGTGCCTGTTATCTTTGACACTAAAAATGGGAACTAAAAACTAAAGATTCTTATTCTAGAAGTTTTAAATTGTGCTCTAGTTTCAGTCAATTTATTGATTGATTTTTTAATAATTTCAGGTTAATTTACAATACTATACAATAAACAAATCCATAACTCTTGAACGAATTAACAATCGTCCTAGCCATAACTGCATTGGTGTGAATTTAGACCATTCACATCTTGTAGGTATATATAGGTAAAATATATATATATATTCTTATAAGTTTAGTAAAAATGAGATCTAAGCCGGTTTCGTACCAATGCAAGTGGCAAACCCACAAAACGTCAAAGCCAATACATCATGTATTTTCACAAACGATAAATCTAAAGAAAACGTAACAAAAGTATATTTCTAAATAAATTACTTGCGCCAACCGTTGGCGACCTCTGGCGTCATAATTCAGAGGCAGGGGCGCGGAACCTTTTTGTGAATTTATTAACATGTGACGTTAGGGGCGGACGGGCAAGCTGTCTCGACACTTTTAATTGAGCATGAATATTTTGGGTTTAGGACGTTTGGAGATAAACGGAAAGCTTGATTTGGGTGCGTTTCTGACACACCATTTGTTATGTGGCAAACTACAACGGTCGCATTTATGAAATGTATCTCATTACAATGTGGACTTTTCGCCTGGAGACTACCGTGTTTCGGAAAAAGAGGGTGGGGTATTAATATAAAGCCGGTAACCCCACGAATTCACTCAATCAGTTTAATTGGAGAAGACCGTTTTGATAGAGTATAAAATAACATATAAACATACATACATTCACGCCTTTTTCCCGAAGGGGTAGGCAGAGGTACCCAGGACTCAGTCCCATAGTAGATACACCCACATTTCGCCAGTATGTTATTGGTCCCATGTAATAAGGGGCGAGCCTATTGCCATCTACCGGGCACAGTTCCAGACTCGAGACAGTTATTGAGATAAATCCTAATGGAAAAATCCAATATTTAACACTGCCTGACCTGGGTCTGGATCGAATCCGGGACCTCTTGATTGGCAGTCGAGCATACGCCCTCTACGCCACCGAGGCAGTCCTCATCCATCAGATAAAATTAAATTAATATTATTGTGTTATGTCACGAGACGTAGAATCAAGACAAACTTTCAGTCCGTTGTTAAGAACTTTGCGTTAGTTACAAAACAGTACTTAGATTATGAGGGACTAAGGAGATCCATTAATTGTATAGCTCGGTAGTTTTTTTTAGTAAATAGAAACCGAGTTATAATGAGTTTTAGTGTCGTTATACTCGACTTTCCACTACGATTGTGAGAATATAAAATTATTAATTACATTAAAACTTATCCTACACGTGCGACAACAAAAAATATAAACTCGTTGACAACAAACATAAATTAAAAAGTGCACTTTATTTCCTAAAGATTGAAAAGTTATTTTAACCCCGCTCTGGTACTAGATAGATAGATAGATAAACACTTTATTGGTACACCACAACAAGAAGTTCTTAAATCTAATAACAATTAATAATAACTAGTGTAACAATGGGCGGTCTTATCGCTAAGAGCGATCTCTTCCAGACAACCGTGCAGGGAGAGGGGACTCAGGTAAGAGGAGTGAAAAACCCTTTTTAAGTTCATGTGAATTTAAGCTTAAGTTAAGAAACGTAAGAAAACTCGAGCGTTCATAAGGCGTGAACAGGCAGTAATATTATGTCGTATCTATATTATATTATTAGTGTGTATGTCTGTTCGTACGGTTTTTCCGGCGTTCCGGCGAGAGGTCTTATTGCATTCCACTTTGTGAGTACGGCCGGGTGCGGTTGGGGCCATAAAACACGCGACATGAAAATATTATAGTTATAAAAAAAAACAATAATACCTTTACAGGTTTGGAGTACATAAATACAAAAGTATTTACAACATAGAACAGTCGAATTGAGAACCTACTCCTTTTTAAGTCGGTTAAAAATTAACAAATCCTATATTATTATTATTATTAATAATAGGTACATAGTTAATACAATTTATATTATAGTAGCTGTGCCACGCGGTTTCATCCGCAGTCTTCGTTCCCGTGGGAATATCGCGATAAAAAGTACCCTTTGTGTTATTTCAGGGTCTAAATATATCGAATTACAGCCCAATCGGTTAGTTTGTTTTTGCGTGAAAGAGTTACAAACACCCATCCATCCATCCTCACAAACTTTCGCATATATTATAAATTTTGTTCGGTGAAGAGCAATGGAATCAAATATGGACAATTTACTTATAAGAAAACAATAGACGTGGAGCGGAGTGGCATAACCCTTATTAGTCTTTGACTGAAATAAACGTTTTTATTTTATTTTAATTTTTTTGTAGGAAGTAGGATTAATTAATAAATAATTAGCAGAATATTAAAAAATGACTCGACCAACTAGATGAAATTACGTTAAAAAAATGTTTATTTTTTCGGTCGCCGTATTTAGTAGATATTATTTATATAAACCATCAGATTTACTGGCCCCAACTTATAATACGTATGTAGTATTGATTCATTATACGTTACAGCCCAGCACACACACATGTAAGCATAAGAGCTGACAGTTCTCTGTCGTATTTTCTTAATGAATAAGCTTCATTTAAAAGCCAGCCTTTTTTAGGGACGAATGAGTTTTGGATTACTTTTACTTTTTACGTGGTCGATAAAAAATGTTATTATAAGATTTTGTGTCATAAAATTATATAAAAATTACTACAACGTGTTACTAATGGGAAATTTTGTGAGGATGGATGGATGGACAGATAGAGGACAAAGATGCTTGGAAAACATACATACACATAAACATAGATTCACGCCTTTTTCCCGAAGGGGTAGGCAGAGGTGTACCCAGGACTCAGTCCCATAGTAGATACACCCACATTTCGCCAGTATGTTATTGGTCCCATGTAATAGGGGGCGAGCCTATTGCCATCTACCGGGCTCAGTTCCAGACTCCAGGCAGCTATTGAGATAATTCCTAATGGAAAAATCCAATATTTAGCACTATGCCTGACCTGGGGATCGAACCCGGGACCTCTTGATTGGCAGTCGAGCATGCGCCCACTACGCCACCGAGGCAGGATGCTTGGAAACTTCTGCATAGCCGCCTCGCGGCACCTTCAAAGAAAATGAATGTAACCAAACCAAATATTGTGAAACTATCTGTTGAAAAAATTAAGCCCTACAAGTTTCTTGTGCGTTCTTCTTGTAGAGGTATCTTTCCGAACGCACGGTAGACTCAGTACTGTATAACTTAATTGACGTACAAAAGTGTCAGATTATGACCTATTTGAATAAAGCTGTTTTGAGTTTGAGTTTGAGATGTTTGTTACTCTTTCATGCCAAAACTACTCTGAACCAATTAGGCTTAAATTCGGTATGTATCGAGGATCGATAGATGGATGGATGTTTGTTACTCTTTCACGCCAAAACTACTGAAGCGATTGGGCTGAAATTTAGATTAGATTAGATTAGATTACTCTTTATTCTGACCATTTTCATAAAAATACACAGTACAACATAATAACTTAAAAATAAAGCTATAACTAACAAGTGTTTGGTCAACAAAGGGCGGCCTTATCGCTTTAAGCGATCTCTTCCAGGCAACCAGTCTTTGGACGGAAAGGTGTATGATAGGAAGAGTAGGGGTGGGATCGGGTACAAAATTATTATACATATATAATTATATAATTTAGTATGTAGGTAGCTGAGATTCTGAAATAACACATAGGCTACTTTATATCTCGATATTTCCACGGAAATGAATACATATTATTTATGAAAACAATAATAAGACTAATTTAACAACCGAGAACAGACCTCACAGTTGAAGAGTCTACAACAGAGGGTGCCAACTCCTAATGAGGCACTGACTGTCACACTCTAATAGGGACTATTTTTAAACCATAAGATACCTACTAACTTTCATAACCTTGTTCGTATTATTGTACTCTTCTACAAGATCGTCACTATATATTATATAATCTTTAATGACTCACTGACTGACATGTGAAAGGTTTCAATTATCTGAGCTAACAATTTATGATGGCAACATCAACTATTCTTACCATAGAGGTTTTACATTTAACGGGTAACTTCTTTTTAATGGTAACTCTGTGGGAACAGTGATCAGACTTGTCAATTGGCAGAGCGATGGCGGGAAAAACTTACCATTCTGGGCGATTGAAGTGTGCGGACGAAATACTTCTAGTCTAAGTCAAAAGCTGAGATTGTATCTTTGGATTAAATGTATTTAAATATTCAGACAGATCGTTGTGTTTGATTTATAATTACCGTCGGTGCGAGCAATAATATAAGGATCTTTTACACATGCAACGCAGAGCTTAAATTACTGATCCTAGAGACTTGAAACTTTAAAAAATAACTTTAGAAACTTTAAAAACAGGATTTTTAAAAAATCACATACTAAGAGATCCAAAAAGGGCGTCAAAGTTTTGGTATAAAACCGGCATATTTTACAATTGAAAGCGGGCAAAGCCGCCGTTCTTACACTAGTCATTCATACAATTATTAAATACTTAACTTTATATCACGATAATCTACAAAACAATGAATATATATTGTATCAAGCATACAATTTTCATTCATTATTCGTTTTAAGACGAAGTTCTATGCGTTGGTACCCGTGTAAAGCCGGGGCTGGTCGTATAATAGTCGTCATAATATTATAGTTTGTCCATTTTAATTGCATTGACCACTAAAATAAGTGGGGTAACCTGTCGGGGTTATGACAAACTTTGCGATAGCAATACGACCGCAATCAATTTCGCAAAAACTATTTTTATTGACAAAATTCATTTTTAGTTTTAAGTAGTTCAGGTAGAAGCAGAATTTTTCAGCTATCACGCTGCTAGGGTCGTTACAGATTTAGCATCCATTCAGACGAACGTCGGCTCACGCGGCGGCGAAATTTGTATGAAAAATGCTACAGAATACACACAGACCGCAACACCGGGCGTAATTGGACAATTTCTTCTATCAAACTCTTTTTGCTAAGTTTAACGCGTTGTCAAGAGGCAGCGGTAATTGATCAACTTACACCTGTCGCATTACTATCGCAAATTTTGTAATACCCGTCTGTTTGTAGCAGTTGGATAAACTCCAGTTTATTTATTTATTAGATTACTTGTAGTTCCAAATAAACTCTGTCAAATCCCCGACCCAGTTCTCAAAATTCCCGCCACAGCTCTTTGAAACAACTAATAAATCATTCACGAAAACAATCTGCAAGCATAACAATCGATTAACCAATTCTAGTTCTCGCTTTACAAAACAGACTTATTTTCTCGGGTAATTAGTCGAGGCGTGCTGATTTAGATTGATACGAGTTAGTGGAGCGAGTGGCTGGACTGAACGAGACAAATGGGCCGCGTTGGGGTGAGAGCTCGCGTTTGGCCGTTTCAGTCAAGTGGAAAGGACTGTGATTTAATAGTAATAGAGTGTGGAAGGAAGTTGTTTCGGTGAAATTTTTGACGCGTTCTATTATAGTGATGTTTTAATGGTATAGTAAGAAGGTAGCTGTAGTTTAGTTTTTCAAAGCTATTATATAATATTTTATGTGTGTACTAGCTGTGCCCCTGTATTATAATCTGTAATTCTCACAACTATAATAGTTATTTTCAACCGATTCTTAGTGTATTAATTGATTTTATTGGTAATCTTTTTAGCTGGTTCGATATTTATATAAGTAGTTTTTTTTTACGATTCAGTTTTTGGAAATTATTCATAATTGATGAGCCATGACGGTTAAGGCCGTACAACTAAAAGAATTAAAAATTTCCTACGTTTCATCAAAACCCGCGAGGTCTACAACTCATAGAGCCACTGGTTTATTCATCATAAGATTAGCCAAGCGAGTAACTTACTAGACGTAAACTCTCAAAATTCTGACGCATCGTTTAGTTTTGCAAACACAGTTGAAATAATTTACGGCGGCCCGATTGGTTCCAAGCAAAATATTGTTGTTATTTTAACCGGTATTTATAAATAAGAGTTACCCATTTATGTATAAACTGCTTCATTTATTTAATCCATTAATTAATTAATTGGGCCTTTCTGAAATGATTGGTCAAGAACTCTACAGCTGGGATCATACTCTTATTGTTCTGATCACGGTTGTATCACCATACTAGCCGCCATCGCCTGAGAGCTCTTCCACACATAATCGATACGTCGAATTCGCACACTGTGCGATTTTCCCGTTCTTTTCTGCCGCATACGTGCAAACTGTGGAATGATCTCCTGCTGCGGTCTTCCCGTAGAGCGACAACATGAGGCTTTCACAAAGGAGAGTGAATGGAGTGTTGATGGGTAGGCAACATACTGGCAATACCTCTGGTGTTGCAGGTATCCATAGGCGGCGGGAACAGCTCACCATCAGCCACACCGTCTGTTTGTTTGCCACCTATGGCATAAAAAAAGAACCGTGTGGATCTATATACTATATATTTATTTTCTCGGGTACTAAAACAGCCTTGGTCCACCTGTTTTAGACCTAGTCAAGACTGGACGAGATGAAAAAAGGGAGATTAGACGAGTTGGGCTCTACTTTAACCTAGCTATTCGAATACCAACGTCTTTTCTCTTAATACGACGGCGAATTTCTATATTTGGGACACGATCTATCAGAGAAATAAACCGAATAGGTGAAACTACTTGTATTTTATGAAAAAGAGTTCTAATACCCACAGTATTCTATTAATTAAACAGAAAACCGCTCCCCAAGACCTTTATCCCTTTACAAATGAAGTCACATACATGGATTACGTTGACTCTAATACATACTGAACATTAACTAATGGCTCATTAAAATACAAATGCACGACTGCGGACCCATTTGGCAAACTAATTAGCAGTAGTGAGCGACAAATAAGGTGCTAAGTCACAATCGTTTACTGAAATATTTTAGTATATTACGACTATGATGACATCGCTAGCTCTTGGCAAAATTTAAAGCTTACGTAAACCAATAAATACGGCTGAAGTAAACAGGAAACGATTTGCCACAGGTTTAAAAGTTTGTTGGTAATAAAAAAATTGCAGATTTGAAGTAACTGTTGGGAAGCAAAGATGCTAAACTCATAGCCAACAAAATTGCGATAGTCGGTGGCTGATTTACAGCAAACCGAATAAATATCGGTTTGCTGTCACCCCTTCTCATCCCGCGGGAGCCGTGAGACCCGGCATAGGGACAGTTTTCGGAGATTGGGCAGCAGCGCTCTCCGTTTATTTTCGACGTATTTTCAACTACTGCGATCACCAAGCCGCCTGCCAAGCGTGGTGATTATGGCAAAATCCCCCCAAATGAATAGAACCACACAGCCCAGGCCCCCAGTACCCGGCAGCTCCACCATCACCAGTGGTCAAGGTAGCGGCCATGGTGACGGAGCAGGGGGTGCTAAGAATCTCCGGCAGAGATACGGCTACCAGCAATATAACCGACGACTTGACCTGGCAACATATAACCCTCGGACTCTTAGGGCTGATGAAAAGATTGTTGAGCTGGAAGAAGAGTTAACAAAGTTGCGCTGGGATATTTTAGGATTATCAGAAGTTCGAAGACAGGGACAGGACACGATAATCCTCAATTCCGGCAACTTGTTCTTCTACCGGGAGGGAGACCAACTATCCCAGGGTGGTGTCGGATTTCTGGTCCGCAAGTCACTCGTTAACAACGTGGTAGAAGTTGACAGTGTGTCGAGTAGGGTGGCATACCTTATACTCAGAATCACTGAAAGGTATTCGCTGAAGGTAATACAGGTTTACGCGCCGACCTCGACACACCCCGACGACGAAGTAGAGGCAATGTATGAGGAGATTTCTCAAGCCATGCATACCTCCAAGTCGCACTTCACCGTTGTTATGGGAGATTTCAATGCTAAGCTAGGCACAAGGAAGAGCGGTGAGCTGAGAGTTGGGCCATTTGGATATGGGCAGCGGAACCCGAGGGGGCAAAGGCTGGCCGACTTCATGGAGAAGGAGGAACTCTTTATGATGAACTCCTTCTACGAGAAGCGACCAGCCAGAAAGTGGACGTGGATAAGCCCCAACGGTTCCACTACTAACGAGATAGACTTCATCATGACGACGAAGAAGCGAATATTCACTGATGTCTCTGTGATCGGAAAGCTGAAAACTGGTAGTGATCACCGTATTGTTAGAGGCACAGTGAATATCGATGTCAAGCTTGAGAGGATACGTATGGTGAAGTCTACGCTCCGTCCTGAGTATGCCCAAATTCAAAACCCCGAGAGTTTTCAGCTAGAATTGCACAACCGTTTCGAGTGCCTAGCCGAATGCGATGATGTGGACGAGTTAAACAACGGGTTGGTGGAAACTGTACAAGCGGTTGGGTTCAAGTACTTTAAAACCCGCCGCCGAACTAAAGACCAGAAACTCTCGGACAAAACCATCAAACTGATGGAAGGCAGGAACGAAATGAAACTGCAGTCTTCTTGCGATATGTCGGCCTACGGTGAGCTCAATAGACGAATTTCAAAATCTTTGCGACGTGACTTGCGCTCCTATAATACATCTCGTATTAAGGACGCAATTGAACGCAACAAAGGCACAAAAGTGTTCGCAAAACATTCGTCTATTGGGCAAAGCCAGATGACGAAGCTGAAGACCGAAAATGGCAGTATTGTTTCGTCCAAGCCAGAGATTCTGAGAGAGATCGAGAAGTTCTACGGACAGTTGTACACCTCGGTACATGAACCCGTGTCCCAAGTGGCTCAAGACTCCAGAGCCAAATTAACCCGGCATTACACTGAAGACATCCCGGACATCAGCCTGTACGAAATTAGAATGGCTCTCAAACAGCTTAAGAACAACAAGGCACCAGGGGAAGACGGAATTACGACAGAATTACTGAGGACAGGTGGTAAACCAGTATTAATAGTCCTTCAGAAGTTATTTAACTCCGTCATCTCCTCAGGAACAACGCCGGAAGCATGGCACAGAAGTGTCGTGGTGCTTTTCTTCAAAAAAGGTGACAAAACCTTATTGAAGAATTATAGGCCCATTTCACTCCTGTCCCATGTCTACAAGCTTTTTTCGAGGGTCATTACTAATCGTCTAGCACGCAGGTTTGATGACTTCCAGCCTCCCGAACAAGCCGGGTTCCGAAAAGGCTTCAGCACCATAGACCACATACATACGCTACGCCAGATTATACAGAAGACTGAAGAGTATAATCGGCCACTTTGTCTAGCGTTTGTGGACTATGAGAAAGCCTTTGATTCAGTCGAGACCTGGGCGGTACTGCAGTCCCTACAGCGATGCCAAATAGACTATAGGTATATCGAAGTGCTGGGAAATTTGTATAGGAAAGCCACTATGTCCGTCCGTCTCCAGGACCAGAGTACGGGACTGATTCCATTGCAGCGAGGTGTGAGACAGGGAGACGTTATCTCTCCGAAACTGTTCACAAATACAATGGAGGACGTTTTCAAACTCTTGGCCTGGGAACGACAGGGCATCAATATTAATGGCGAGTACATCACCCACCTTCGTTTTGCCGATGATATAGGCATCATGGCGGAGTCGCTGGAGAAACTCAGTACTATGCTCAGCGACCTAAGTATAGTCTCCCAACAGGTGGGTCTTAAAATGAACATGGACAAGACGAAGATCATGTCTAATGTCCATGTTGCACCCGTACCGGTAATTGTGGGAGGCGATACTCTCGAAGTTGTGGACGAGTATATTTACCTGGGACATACAGTCCAGTTAGGTAGATCCAACTTCGACAAAGAGGTCGCACGACGAATCCAACTCGGATGGGCAGCATTCGGGAAACTGCGTGACATCTTTTCGTCCAAAATACCCCAGAGTCTGAAGACTAAGGTGTTCGACCAATGTGTGTTGCCAGTGATGACATATGGCACCGAGACGTGGTCCCTTACTGTTGGCCTCATGAATAAGCTCAGAGTCGCTCAACGAGCTATGGAGCGAGCTATGCTCGGGGTTTCTTTGCGAGATAAAATCCGGAATGAGGAGATCCGCAGAGAAACGGGAGTTACCGACATAGCTCGCAGAGTAAGCAAGTTGAAGTGGCAATGGGCAGGCCACATCGCTCGCAGAACCGATAACCGTTGGGGAAGAAAGGTTCTCGAGTGGAGACCACGGACCGGAAGACGAAGCGTAGGCCGACCCCTAACGCGGTGGACCGACGACCTGGTCAGGATCGCAGGCTCGCGGTGGATGCGTACGGCGAGCAACCGCGCAGAGTGGCATTCTATGGGGGAGGCCTATGTTCAGCAGTGGACGTCTTCCGGCTGATGATGATGATGATGATGATGAATAAATATCATATAACTATAGGATCGACCCAGTAATAGGATGCATAGGTTGTGGATGATAGAGTCACTTATTAAAAAAGCTTAACAATTTGCCAAGTGGGACCGCAACCTCAAGGTAGAGCAAGAAACTGGAATTACAAAGATTATGAAGGTAATTACCTAAAACGGGCTCAGGATCTTGCCATGGTATTGTAGGTTTAATATTTTAAGCGTGTACTTTAGATATTTTGGGTCTGCGTGTTTTGAATATTTTATAGTGTTTTAGAGTTATTTTTGAGGTTTCACTCGTTTTATATTTTAAATGTAAAGTTTGTGAAGGCAGTCTTTTTTGTGCAATAATAATTAATTGTGGCAAGATATTTGCTTAACATAACATCACGCCTATTTCCCAATGGGGTAAGCTGTGGTATACCCAGGACTGGATCCCAGAGTAGGTACACCCACACCTGGTAGGTATTGTTTTTAGGTTCCATGTAATAGGAATCGAGCCTGTTGCCATCTACATGTGACCTGTTCCAGACTCCAAGCTGTCATTGAGAAAATCCAATAACACTTCGCCTGACCTGAGGAACGAACCCAGGACCTCATGATCGGCAGTAAAGCTTGCTACCACTACGCCACCAAGCAGGCATCTTTCCTTAGCAATTCGGTGTAAGAGGTTACCCTGGTAATTAGTGTTTAAGTAAGTAACCTATACTTTCATGCCGCTAGTTTCGCAATTCGGCAAGTGGGCAAGGTACACCGTTCCGTACCTACCCCTCGCCTGGTCGGAAACGTTCATGTAACTTAGGTATAATGAGCATACAGATTTAAACTTAAAAGTGCCTCTATAATTCGTCAGCCCACCTGACGACGGTCGTTAGAAGTGTAAATGTAGTAATGTGTTCAAAACAAGCATTGTTATGCCTACGTGATTTATGAGATGAGCACGCGACGGGATTGTCTAACTGTTTGCGCCCGTGATTAATTGGTGTTTTGAAGATTTTGTCTTTAGAAATAGCTGGAGGCTGGGCTAATCGCGAATTTTTGACTGACGTAATCGTATCAAGCATTTTTGTTAACCGACTACAAAAAGGAACAATCGTTTACGTACTTCTCGTATTGGGTCGTATGTTTTATAATGCATATTGTATTCAACGACTGTCTCGGTAACGTAGCGATTCGCTAGCGCTATTACCAATTGTGAGGTCCCGGGTTCGATCTCCAGGTCAGGCAAACTGTTATTGGATTTTTCCATTGGTAATGACAGCCTGGAGTCTAAAACTGTGCCCGGTAGATTAGATGCTACCACCCAGCTTGAAAGCACCTGCGCGCTGAGCACCTAAGCTATTCCACATTGAGCACCTGACAATATTTTCGGAATCAGAACATTGGCTCAGAGTGGAATAAGTATTTATAATAATGCCACAAATCTGTGTAAATATTAATTTCATGACGCCTCATCACTTGCACTATCAGTCACGCTTAGTTCTAACGGTAACCCCCAGGATAAGGGTGGTTGTCTTAAAAAACTAATTACGCCCCGCTGCCTTATCTCGGTGATAAACGACCGGTGGATTTGTCTCGCTCTATCGTTACAGTGGCGTCACATCTGTGGCTTCTTAGATTTACCTGACGAAGATTGTAGAAAACGTTTCGTCTTGATTACGAAAAAGTACATAGCTTCTAGATAAACTTTTCGTAAGGAATTATTAGTTAATCTGTGCTTTTACTGTCATATGAATAAATTCAAAACTAAGGGCCTCTTGCACCATCCTCGAATAATGTGCCGAATAAGCTACTCGTCTATTCAAGTGGTGAGTAAAGCACAGAACTCATATCATAATGACCGGTTCATAAACTGGCATTTTTTTGTGAAACTGTCAAAGTTACTTGGGACTTCTACTTGCCGAGTAGCAACTAATACTAATAATGATAATTGTCACGCACTAATAGGCGAGTAGTTAATTAACACTTTTTTTATGATAGTGAGTGTCAAGACGAGCAAATCAGGTGCCTGATGGTAAGCATCATGAATGCCCATATCAGACGCAGTGCCACCCAGTGTTTTATAATTCAAAAATCTGCGCGGCACTGCACTGCGCCTGTCACCCTGAGTTATTAGGTTTTGAAACTCGTCATGCCCAATAATTTCGTTGGTAACATTGCCCTTCAGTCCGAAACACAGTAATGTTTGCACATTACTGCTTGGCGGATGAATAACTGGCAAAGGTGTGGTCTCCCCAGGCGGCTCCCTGCTAAAAAGGCCTACCACTACTAAAACCACTAAGTATCACTACTTAACCCTAGGATGGTGAATGAGGCCCTAATTTGAATAAAAGCAATAAGAATTTTATTTGGTACGTGAGTAAAGGTGATACCTATATTATATAAATGGCATAAATAATGTGAGTCCCATTCGAAATTACCAGTTTCTTGCACTCACGTATATCATAAACCACCTACCAACCGACTCGAATAGAATGACGTTTTATAATCACTCGACTTGTTCAAAGGTTCCAACTAAAGGGATGTAGTCAAGTTCGCTCACTCGTGAGCTGTTTCATACGCTGTGACGCTTCCTAAATTATGGTGCGTTCAGATTACTTTCATTTCATTATATTTTATATTTATATAGACTTAAAGAGATTTATAAGGTTAGTGTGAATAGTCACGTCGGTAGTGGTCGACCTAGGCGTACTTTTCATCCCCCCGATGGGTTCCCGCCTTCTCGCGGCAGTGGGGGTCAATAGCTTGGTACGGATCCCACGGTGAAGCGAAAAGGAGCCCGAGGTGGTCGGCCGCTTCACTTTCCTCCAGGCAGGTGTGAGCGGCCGAGTAGGTTGCCGGTTCGTCCTATAGGACGCAACGCAACTGAGGCGGGCCGCGATGCGTCACGTAGCGCATCGCGGCTGAATGGTTGGGCCGCGTCGGGGGAGAAGTGCCGGTATTGCGGTGCGCCGCTCTTCCTGCCTTCCGCGGCCCAAACGGGGTCGCCACGGTTAGATGGCGAAGGCGGTGGGGTCGCAGGGGAAGAGGAGTGTCGGTATTACGATGCGCCGCTCTCCCTATCCTCTGCGACCGAATCGGGGCGGAAAGCCGTCGGCTTGCCGCGGTGTGGGTTGCGCCTCCGCGTGTCCCTATGAAGTCAGCATAGGGCACAGTGGATGGCGCAGGCGGGGCTCACTTGAGCCCTGCGGTGGTGGAGGGTGGAAATGGGTCTTCCGTGTCCTCTCGCACGTTCGGTAGGCGTTCGAGAGGGCACGGAACACCCTTCCAAGCCCTTAGAGTGAGGAGGGCTCTCTGCTTTCCCCTGTGCAGATCTAACCCTGCACTGGGGCAACCAGAGAAAGAGCCTCCTGCGCTATTTGCGCGTGGTGGTGGGCTGGGATGGGCCTTCCGTGTCCTCTCGCACGTTCGATAGGCGTTCGAGAGGGCACGGAACGCCCTTCCAAGCCCAAGATGTGGGGCCCGGGCAACGGATGCGGGGGTATCCGTTGCCCACCTATAGGGCCTGCGAGGAGGCGCGCGCGTGTTTCCGCGTGCCCCTTGGGAGGGTTGGGGTGAAGGATTACCCTCACCCCACCGTGGCGGGGTCCTCCATGGAGGACCAAACGCCGTCGATGCCGTGGAAGAGTGCTTCGGCGTGCCCGCAGCCCCGACACATGGCGGCGCGAAGGAACACCCCGGGGTTTTTTAGTGGGTGGGCCCGGCGGCGCAGCAACTTACCTTTGATGCTGCGTCGGGGGGGAGTCCCACATAACCATTCTGCGCTCCCCCGGGTGCGGGTGGTATGCGTCACGCATTTTAACCCGGGCAAAAAAAAAAAAGGCGTACTTTTCATGAACAAGTTGACGTTGTGGAAAGGCTAAATCAAAAGTACTACAACCGACGAGCATGTATGAAAAATTTCATGAAAGTGAAAGAAGCGAAAGTTGTATGTCAGGATCGTAGCAAGTGGAGGGAAATAGTCTCTGTCTACCGGGAACTAGACGTGACTGTATGTATGTATATGTATGTATATATACTTAGCAGTCTATTCGCTTGAAATACAATATAATATTGGAAGAAAAATATATTAATACCTTATATAGGCGTTATAGGCTATAGGCGTTAGATAGATGGGATAGAAAAATTTCGCCGATGACTTGAACCTCCACGGTAGCTCTAATGGTAGAGTGCCCACCACGCGGGTTAGTGCGGAAGGTGCGAGTTCATATCCTGGTTGTGATTTTTCTTCCCATCTTGTTGTATTTCGTTTCATTGTCGAACAGGAAATCTCTTAGCAGTTCGACACAATCCTATGGAAAAGTTACCAAATCGATGTTTTGTATTCCCCTGTTTCCTCCGAATACAGTAAACCTCTTTGATATATTTATATCCTGATATTTTGTAGATGAAGTTAACTAAGTATGTATCTTTAAAATTTTAATTTTATAAACTCTTTTATAACATTTTGTTGTGATCTGGACGACGAACAACTAAGTCGTTCCTGAGGAATTCCATAGTTCTGACAAATACCCATTTGCAGTTTTAAAACGAATTTTTTGCAGTATATAACTAGATAAACGCCACTTCATAAGAAAGAAATGTTTATTTGCCAAAAGATGTAAAACACAGGAAACTTTAATGTTAATATTAGTATATTATAATGTTAAAGTGAAGATAAGCATAATATGGTAGGGACGAAATAATTATCATTATGTACCTGCCCAACATTATCACGAGGATTCGTGGTCCCACACTGGGCTTCGTAACATATAATATATCCGCTCATAAGTAATTAATGTTTAAAATAAAACACTTATAAAGAAATTATGTCTTCTCTCATAGTCATTGGTTCCTCAAAGTTTGTATGGGATATTATGATGTCGAACTTATTAATGAAGGTAACAAAACGATCCATATTCATAGAACTAATAACTTCATAGAACTAAACAAAAAATAACAAAACCCACGGCCGATCGCACAAAATGTATGACAAATCTTTAGATAATTGAGAAGTGTCCACCCGCTACGACCAGATAACATACCACTTAAAAACAAAGGCTTCGAAATGGCGGCAACTTATAAATGGTGGTGTGTGTAACACAATGCTAGTGTGTGTAAGAGCAGTTTCGAAGGAGTGCTAGTGGGCGTGAAAATTTGGGTTGAACAGGCTCGGGTACGCCAATGGCGATGCTGTTTTAGTTGCCGCATTTGACAAGTATGACCGCTGTCATACGACCGCTCGCTCCAACTACAAACCGCTGTATCTAGTTGGAGCGCGTGCGAATACCTCTCAAAAGTCAAAGGACAAATCACTACGCGTGCATGTATGAGCAATGACAGGACTAGATTAGAAATTGCGAAGCTTTTAAAAAACGTTTCAAAAAGTAAATTGCCATTTGTAAAAATAAATGTTGTCAGTAAATAAATTGCTATGAATCGAATCGTACATAATTTAGATCAAACTGTTGTTTGTTGAAACATTAAATGAGCCATATATTTTCACCAGCTTTAAAGTACCATATGTGTCCAAGTTCTTAGTTTGGGATCCATAATTATTAGCATAATGTTTTATTGCATAATGATACTTAATTATAATAGGTTTTGGCATAATACTTCCGTAATTTCTCATTCTAATGTTACTAGTCATATATTTTTAGGTATAACACTTGTTACGCGTATTATGCTAATTACGCATACTGTTTTTTCTCATACTCATATTATAAGGCATAAGTTTCAAAACGGATGATAACGTTTATACTTACTATATAAAAAGTTATGTCAAAAAAATTATGCCAAAAAATATTATATTAAAGTAAAAGTTAAAATAATAATTAGGCTTTGTGATGATTATGCCTTGTATTATGATTAGTTATTATCTTAAGCCTCTATGATTTTATGCCTTAGCACGTTTTGCCTTTATAATAATATTATGCCTTACTTTGGTTTGACTTTTAAATGTTATGCTTTAGTAGTATTTTATATTTATGTGAACAACTAATAAAATTATAGTTAAAAAGTTTATGCGAAATGATTATTATGTGTTATTATTATTATGCTAACAAAGTTATGCCCATGTCATATTATGCCTTTCGATTTTGTGCTAATGAATAGAGAACCGTGTTCAAAATCTAAGTTATCCTGCGTACAAAATTTCAGCCCATTCTGTTTAGTTTTTTGGGGTGAAGAAGAACTTATGTGTTCTGGTAACCACTAGAGCTTGAAAACAAATATCTGTTTCGGATATCGGTTTTGTTCATAGCAAGATTTATAAAATACTTCCTGTGGTTTAGTACAAATAAAGGCATTCGCTCAACGTTGAACACGCTATGTTA
This sequence comes from Hemistola chrysoprasaria, assembly GCA_947063395.1. Classification (NCBI taxonomy): domain Eukaryota; kingdom Metazoa; phylum Arthropoda; class Insecta; order Lepidoptera; family Geometridae; genus Hemistola; species Hemistola chrysoprasaria. The sequence continues at coordinate 9,941,094 of OX346730.1, forward strand.
ACCAGATAGTTAGATAAACGCAAATACTCGACTTGGTGGCTTATTGCAAATATGCAGATCTAGTTTAAGGTGTGGTACAAGGGATAGGATGTCGGATGTTAGAGGCATTTATCTTTCTGTTATCCCATCTCATAATGACAGCCTCGTTCTCTGCTTTCTGTGCCGCAGGCCCCGGGTTCGATCCCCGGCCAGATCAAACATTTGTGTGCATGAAAATGTCTGTTTGATCTGTGTCTGGGTGTTATAAGCATATATAGGTATGTATATCAGTCATTTGGTTACCATAGTGCAGGCTGCTAGCCTAGTTTGGGACCAGGTGACTGTGTGTGGAAGTTGTCCCTTAATATTATTATTAATAGCAAAAAATACTAACTATTACTACGTAAAGACGCGGCAGTCACCTCCCCCCGCACACTTTTTAACGGGAATGCGTGGAAGTATCAAGTTGAAATTGATATCAATTTTTTGGGATTGGAAGCGTTTTGTTCGTATAAGTATGCCTTAACAAATTATTTTTATATATGCAAAAAATTGTGACAAAAGAGTATAAAACGATCCCAGAGAATGCTAACTTTCCAGTCATCATAGATCAGATTATCAGTGAGATTAGATTAGAAAACAATGTATTAATACCACAATACGAATAGAGATCGCTGTTAGCGATAAGACCGCGCATTGTTACACTAGTTATTATTAATTGTTATTATTTTAAGGTTTTCTTGTTTGTGGTGTACCAAAAAAGTGTTTATCTATCTACAAAATGTTACCAGCGAAATTACTGGGCATGACGATTTTCAAAAACTAATATCTCAGGGTGACAGGCACAGTACAGTGCCGTACAGGATTTAGAATTTTAAAACACTGGGTGGCACTGTGTCTGATATTGGCAGTCATGATGCTTACCATCAGGCACCTGATTTGCTCGTCTGTCACTCACTATCATAAAAAAAGGAAAATGAAAAACAGAGAAACCATTGGTGGCCTTGTTTGCACAGAGCGATCTTCATATTACTGATCGCTTACGCTAATGTCTTGAGCCACAAATCCGTGCACTTAGTTGGAAGTTGCCGCATACTTGTGTATTGTGTTAATATCGAGACGGCTCGTATCGACAGCTTACTAACACAACTATTGAGCTTTAATCTAACTTGTTAAGCTCTTAACTATGCTATTACTATCTACGCTATAGTCACGAAATAAAGCAGCAAAACAAATGTATTTTGATGCACTCTAAAACTCTTACTAAGGCGAAGTGGAATCGTGGTTGCGTGACTCATTGCCAGTGATGGCCGGCCCGCGCGCAATTCCCCTGGATGTTGTTAATAAATGTATTTTTTGCTACAAAATAATACATTTTTGCAATAAAATAAAACCGTAATCGTCTAAAATATTTATCATGGAACACGTAACCGAAATATCATTGAAATATGTTAAATAACTAGCAAATGAAACTGCTTATTCCGTAAAGTATCTCTCTAAAAATGAAAATAAATGAATATTTAGAGGAAACTTCGCCATTTTTTTGTATCGAGACAAAATTAGTCAATCGTGTTTCGGCTCCCATAGCTTACTGAGTAGAATCGTAAACTTTTGATTGTCATTAAAGAAAAATTCGATGTTTTGTTGCCTTAAAATTTATTTGCCGTGCAGTGAAAGGATGGGTGACTGCCTCGGTGGCGTAGTGGGCACATGCTCGACTGCCAATCAAGAGGTCCCGGGTTCGATCCCCAGGTCAGGCATAGTGTTAAGAATTGGATTTTTCCATTAGGAATTATCTCAATAACTGCCTGGAGTCTGGAACTGTGCCCGGTAGATGGCAATAGGCTCGCCCCCTATTACATGGGACCAATAACATACTGGCGAAATGTGGGTGTATCTACTATGGGACTGAGTCCTGGGTACACCTCTGCCTACCCCTTCGGGAAAAAGGCGTGAATGTATGCAATGTATGCATGAAAGGGTGGGTTTTGGGACTTACTTCACCTTATTAATAAACGTTGACTAAGAAATTTACTACGCGCATACGTGCAAAGTGCAAACTTTGGAATGATCTCCTGCTGCGGTCTTCCCGTTGAGCTACAACATGGGGCTCTTCCAACTGAGAGTGAATAGAGTGATGATCGGGTCGGCAACATACTGGCAACTGGCAACACCCCTGGTGTTGCAGGTATCTATTATAAGCGGCGGTATACGCTCACCATGAGGCACACCGTTCGATATGCCAACTATGGCATAAAATAAAATTCTGAGCATTAAATTCATTCTACTCTATATCTTGGTATTTTATAGTGAAGTAAACTATGTCCCTGACATTTTAGTTTCTCTTATAAACTCTCGGTCTTTTCAAAGTGAATTTCTTCTAAAATTATAATATTTGTAGTTTCAAAAAGCCTAGTTTTAGTCACGATGTTTACAAAAAAAATATAAAGAGGTTATAAACAAAAATAAAATGATTAGGCCAAAGATTAGATTAGGCTTCATCTCCAAAATATCAGTGTCAAATTGCTAAGAGGTCTGCTAAGAGATTACAAGCTTTCTTGTTAATTATAATAATTCTCATCGTGTAAGTATCTTGACACTTTTGTTGGCTACCTAATTCATGCAAATACAATACAATCCCTATTCATAATAATGAATGTTCAAATTATCACTAAAACTAGAATCAACAAGTCCTTGAGCGCAGTGGTTGGCCCCGGAAGTGGTTCGAGCCACCGGCGCCGGTGTCCCGACGGTCAGCCGGCTTTTACTTGTTCTTGTGTTTAGTATATACTGGAAACTTGGGACTATTTTGAATAACTACGGAAGACCTTTGAGGTGGGGTCCACTAATATGACAAATTCGTTAGGGAGATAGATAGATAAACACTTTATTGTGCACCTTACAGCGAACATAATATTATGAAAATAAAATAGGTACGTAGTTAGTCTTAGGCTAGTACAAGTAGCGGTCTTATCGCTTAAAGCAATTTCTTCCAGACAATCGAACGGAAAGGAGATAGAATTATAAATATTTCTGGTCGGCAGTGTACTCATTTTTGTTTAAAAAAATAGATACATAATACATAAAATAATATTAATAAATACACATTGTAGTAGTAAAATACATTCTGTAGTGGTAGACCTATTTTGCAGGGGGCCGCCTGGGGAAGTACCACACCTTAAAGTAGAGAGTAGAAGAAGTATTCATCCGCCAAGCAGTAATGTGCAAACATTACTGTGTTCCGGTATGAAGGGCAATGTTACCAGCGAAATTACTGGGCATGATGAGATTCAACAACTCATATCTCAGGGTGACAGGCGTAGTGCAGTGCCGCGCAGAATTTTGAATTTTAAAACACTGGGTGGCACTGTGTCTGATATGGGCAATCATGATGCTTAACATCAGGCACCTGATTTGCTCGTCTTGTCACTCACTATCATAAAAAGAAAACACATTATAACCACATACTAAATAATAGTCAGTACATAAATAATACTTTTAAATACTTAATTAATTAAATATATTGTTAAGGCATATCTTGGTATGCATGCAGTGTTAATAGTTAAGCATGAATAGGGTTCCATACGTAGATAAATAAATTAAATAAATAAATAATATGGGACAACTTCCACACACGGTCATTTAGTCCCAAATTAGGCTAGAAGCCTGCACTATGGTAACCATATGACTGATATACATACTTATATAAGCTTATAACACCCAGATCAAACAGACATGTTCATGCACACAAATGTTTGACCTGGCCGGGGATCGAACCCGGGACCTGCGGCACAGAAAGCAGAGTTACTACCATCTGAGCCAACGAGGCTGTCAAATCAATATCACAAACATGTCTGTAATCAACTTATTTTAACTGAAAAGATGATGTGATGAAGAAGAAGAAGAAGAAGAAGAAGAAGAAGAAGAAGAAGAAGAAGGTTGGTCTGTGCCATGTGTTCTGTGGTGTAATAGATCTATATGTATATAATATGTACAAGTATTGTAATTACATATTTATATATTTATATTATAATAAAATAAAATAAAAATATTACGTTATGGACTCCCTCAAGATAGTCTAAGCTAGTCCAATACACCTAATAATGCAATTAATTTTGTAAAAAAAGGTCCAAACGCTCTTGTTTGCAGATGTCTAATGTACAAATAAAAAAAACTGTAAAGATGCGCCACCGTCTTTCTGCTGTAAATAAATCCTCTCCATCCATCGGTTGTCCGGAAGAAATCGCTTATTAGCGATAAGACCGCCGCTTGTACATTTAAGTTTAGTTTCTGTGTCCTGTAATGTTTCATTGTGTGTGGTGTACAATAAAGTATTATCTGTCTATCTATTATCGACCGAGCGAAGCGAGGTCTTAGAGTCGACAAGTGGGAAAAACCTGCGCTTGTACCAGCTTAAGGGTTGACCTCTGGCATGTAAGTTTGATCGACGATAAATTGAAAACTGTTGGTCCGATTTTGATGAAACTTTGCAGACATGTAGTTTAAAGTGATAAAATTTTTTACTTTAGATAATGACGGCCGAGGGGTTCCGGATATATCCGTCCAGACTGGTGGCCTGGAAGAGATCGCTTAAAGCGATCATCATCATCATCATCTCAGCCACAGGACGTCCACTGCTGAACATAGGCCTCCCCCTTAGATTTCCATCTAGTCCGGTTGTAAGCGGCCTGCATCCAGCGTGCTCCTGCCGTACTTATCAGATCGTCTGTCCACCTTGTGGGAGGACGTCCTACGCTGCGCTTACCAATCCGTGGTCTCCATTCAAGAACTTTACGGCCCCATCGGCCATCAGTTCTACGTGCTATGTGCCCTGCCCTCCTCCTCCCCCTGTGTGCCCTGTCCTCTGCAACAAACCATCGAACTGCGCTCGACAACCCGCCTGCCAAGCGTGTCGAGTATTGGCAAAACCCCTCTTTATGGGGGAGGCCTATGTTCAGTAGTGGATTACCAACGGCTGAGATGATGATGATGATGACAATTGTATGCGAAGATTTAAAAAAAGTGGACTTCCCTTCATTCATACCCACAAGCAAGCAAAACAATCTCTTTCTTTAAGGTATTTATTTAAAAGTATATTCTTACCGAAATCAATCCTGTTTATAAAATATAAGCCTATACAAAACAACGAAGTGTAAATTATTCCTAAAACGAAACGAGCAAAAAGAGTATTTACAGATTTATTCCAAATAAATTTTATTTCTCTTTACCGAGTAACTTTTGTAAAACCATTCTTTCAATAAGCGGTTCAAATTTATGTTTATAATTGTTTTACTTATTGAAGGATCACTTCATTTAAAAACGGAGAATTTTATGATAATAATTAATTATTATTCTCTTATCTTGTATGGGTGGGTGGGATAGAAAAATTTTGCCTATGACTAGGACCTCCACGGTAGCTCAATAGGTAGAGTGCCACCACGCGGATTGGTGCGGAAGGTGCGAGTTTAAGTCCCGCTCGTGAGTGTTTTTTTTTTTGCCATATTCATATTGTCTGTGTGTCTAGTTAGTTAAATTAGAAACAGTGTCAGTTATTATTTTGTTATTTGGCCACGCTAAGTTCTTGAAATAAAATTTCAATGTCCAGATAGTGAATTTGTTTTTTTTTAATATGGGTCAATTTCCACACACGGTCATCTGGTCCCAAACTAGGCTAGAAGCCTGTACTATGGTATCCAGATGACTGATATACATACTTATATAAGCTTAAAACACCCAGACACAGATCAAACAGACATGTTCATGCACACAAATGTTTGACCTGGCCGGGGATCGAACCCGGGCCCTGCGGCACAGAAAGCAGAGTTACTACCATCTGAGCCATCGAGGCTGTCATTTTGAAATAAAACAATTTTATGTTATTCCTGGGCGCGGACAAATTTCATGGATTAGGCACGGATTTCATCCCTGCAATCCAAATCGACGTCTAGTATTCCCCTGGTCCTTCAAAAATTAAAAACAAAAAACTTTCAACAGTTACTCAATTTTGCACAAGTAGGTAAACAATTTAAGGGAAACAAAATATTTGCACTTAATTAAATTAAAAACACAATTAGCGTCGCAACAGGACTTAACATGAACTGTGCCAATTATAAATTAAAACTCCGTTAATTCAGAAATGAGGGTGTGCACTCAGAAATCAGTAATAATACGGTTAGGCTGCGGACCCAATAGGCTTACAATTTACAGTTAATTGTAGTGACCGATAAATTGACAGGAAACTCCGTGGGAAACTCAGATAAACTATTTAGTGTACACTTTACACTGGACACAACTTTTGGCTAATACAAGTTGCGGTCCTGTCGCTTAAAGTAATCAATGCATAACATTCATAACATACATTCACGCCTTTTTCCCGAAGGGGTAGGCAGAGGTGTACCCAGGACTCAGTCCCATAGTAGATACACCCACATTTCGCCAGTATGTTATTGGTCCCATGTAATAGGGATGTAGTAATCAATGCAATATTATCAAGATAATTATTTTAATAATAAGCAAGCTATGTTAGCTGTTTTATGTTATAGCAACCATTTACTGTAAATCTATTTTTAATGGCAAGCAAAATGCTTTGCGGAGTTGTTTATTGGCTATAAATTTTCGACATAAAAATTTGCTTCCGCTGAGTGGCCACAGTTAAAATAAATAAATTTTGTTAACGCAGCGTTCACTCCATTTAGACTTCACCTTGCATCGACTGCTTGCTTCTCAGTCAGCGCCTAATAAATTACCCAAGTGGGTCCACAGCCAAACGCAAACATTCCCAAGTATCGTAAAATTTAATTTCTCTCAGAGAAAGTTAGTATTAATTGAGTCAGTAATTGCTGGATCGATTTTAATAATGTTTGATTGAACGATTCATCGACTATATAAAGAGTTAATTTCTAAAGCCTGTGAATGGCTAATTATAATAATTTATTTGTTTATACAAATTAATATAACATCTTCTTCTGACTATAATCGCAGGCTCTACTGCAGACTTTGACACAATCCTATGGAAAATTTACTAAATCGATGTTTTGTATTCCCCTGTTTCCTCCGAATACAGTAAACCTATTTGATATATTTATATCCTGATATTTTAAAGATGAAGTAAAGTATGTCCCTATCATTTTATTTTGTTTATATAAACTCTAAATTTTCACGCGAGTAAAACTGGAATTTTTGAAAGTTCACTATAAAAGAACCAAAGGTTTAAAAGAAAAATTAAAATGACACGGACATTGGTTACTTCTCTATAAAAATATCATGATATAAATTTATAGAATGGGTTAATTATATTCGGAGGAAACAGGGGAATACAAAACATCGATTTGGTAAATTTTTCATAGGATTGTGTCAAATTCCTAGAAGGCCGCTTACGCTCTAAGGAAAACCTTGCCAGTTAAATAAAAGCTTGTAAAAGTCACTAGGTCATTGTAGCAATATACCCAACTTATCCAAAGAAGTAAATGTTAAATATTTATGATATTCTAATACATATCCGACGCCGTTATGATTCCGGAGAGAGAATACACACGTAGTTCTATGTAAACATTAGGGATGGCTGCAGTTTGTCGATAATAATAGATAAAATATCGATAAAAGTTCAATATGGGAAAATTTAAGGGCAGTATAGTTCTGTTAATGTTCGATTTTGAAAACTACCGTGAGTGGTATTGGATTTATTACATGGGACCGCGAATCGGATACAACAAGCGCAGTGTGCCTACAGCCTTATACAGCGAACATTAGTAGTGACTCGAGTGACGACACGACCGAGGCCCCGCCACCGCGATCGCAGCGAGCGATGCGGGCGGAGGCTCGCGCGCGGGCCGCGGGCCGGCAGTCCGTCGCGAGTTGCGATCCCGCACACGCGTGAGCTCCTGATGCAGGACACCGGAGTTGTCCGAAACCTAGGTCGAGCGATTTCGACTTTAAACGTGAGTTAAGTCGTTATATTATAACATAATAAATGTGTTAATGTTGTATTAATAATATAATAATTATTGAAATATTTGAAACATTAACTATTTTATAGATTCATAATCAGCCGGAAGACGTCCACTGCAACATAGGCCTCCCCCATAGAATGCCATAAACTATTCATATGGGGGACATTTTTAATCAGCACGCTTGTTGTGCAGCTTGGTGATCGCAGTAGTTGGAATACTTGGTGCCGGAATGCGCTACCACACTCCGAATATATCCCTCTGCCGGGTCTCACGGCTCCCACGGGATGAGAAATGGCCCTATTATATGGCCGGGAACCACACGACCAATATAATATTTTATAGATCCCTATCCCACTTATATCACAAATGTGGAAGTTTGTATGTGAGTGTATGTACGTGTTTGTTACATTTTCAAGCCAAACGTCCTGTATGTACTAGATGGCCGGAAATTTTGTATGCACATTATTATGTACATACAAAATTTCCGTCAAAGGTCTGCCTAGCTATCTGTAGAAGCTAGCCTTGCATAAGGTGAAAATGCGGTCGGGGTTTCTTAGTTAATAAAACTGCAAATCTTTGTGCAATTTCAGAGTCAAGTCTTTGTTGAGACTGGTTTCAAAGGATAAAAACAATAATCCAATGATGCTAACTGATTACTAGAGTAACCTATTTCTTGCAATTTTCTTTAAAAACGATTGAAAAATATATCGACAACAAAAACTCTGTTTACTCCATCCCTATCTAATACAGTAAAACCCCTATGAATAGCAAACAGTGCACTCTATACGTACTCAGTCCCCACACTAGCTCAATTTACTGACACACTCGCATTTTATGAGGGTACTTTAGATTTTTGCTCAGACATTGTAACTTAGGATATAAAATTCTTTAGCTATCTTGACTTAGAGGATAAAATCCTACGTTATTTAAAATTTAGCATATGAGAAATAAATCTAGACTACAGTTTTCAAACCGTTCTTTTTACACGACTACAGTAAAACCGAAGAGGAAGGTTTATATTTTTGCAAATAGTGTACGAGTACAACGCGTTACAAAAAGATGTAGTAATCACGCTTGTCTGGGAGAGATCGCTTTTAGCGATAAGAACGCCCATTGTTACACTATTTATAATGTATTTTTATTTCTAAGGATTATTTTTTGTGGTGCTCGTTTAGTTTCATTAGGAATTATCTCAATAACAGCCTGGAGTCTGGAACTATGCCCGGTAGATGGCAATAGGCTCGCCCCCTATTACATGGGACTAATAACATACTGGCGAAATGTGGGTGTATCTACTATGGGACTGAGTCCTGGGTACACCTCTGCCTACCCCTTCGGGGAAAAGGCGTGAAAGTGTATGTAACAAGAATGGGACGAATCGTCGAACGAAAAATACATTGATTGTAAGTTTCGTCGATTCGTCCCAATGGAACGAACATGTTGTGAGACGAATCGACGAAGAAGCCGTAGGTACCAAATAAAATGTTTATCTACTTATCTATCTAATACACAAAGGGGTGTATCCTGTCAAGCTAAATAGGTAACTCTCAAAAGAAACAATGACAAAATTTGCAAAAAAATGTCGACTTCCCATACAATGGATTAGCTGATCGGCAAATTTATATGGAAAGTAGAATTTTTAACAGAATTTTATTTTTTATTTAACTCCATAACAAATTGTCGTCATGTTTCGTAATTGAGTATCATACGAAAACTTTTCAATCTGTGTTCGTAAATATTTGGTAACCGCGGTATTTTCTTACCGGTTACATATTTTATCAACAAATTCTCGTCACATCTCGTAACTAGTTAAAAAACCTAATATAAAATTAATTTTTGTAGTGGTAGGCCTCTTTTGCAAGGGGCCGCCTGGGGAAGTACCACACCTTTGCCAGTTATTCATCCGCCAAGCAGTAATGTGCAAACATTACTGTGTTCCGGTATGAAGGGCAATGTAACCAGCGAAATTACTGGGCATGATGAGATTCATCAACTCATATCTCAGGGTGACAGGCGCAGTGCAGTGCCGCGCAGAATTTTGAATTTCAAAACACTGGGTGGCACTGTGTCTGATATGGGCAATCATGATGCTTACCATCAGGCACCTGATTAGCTCGTCTTGTCACTCACTACCATAAAAAAAAATTATAAGACTTTAAACTACTGTTGAATAGTACCAGTACAGAAGAACATTAAGGAACTGTTCCCGAAAAAATTTAAATATTTAAAGCTAACCAAAGAAGAAGACAGAAAAAACGAAAAAATTATTACATATTATAGGTATCGGAAACTATTTTCAATTATAATGACCAGAAACGACCTAGGTACTACATCCCTAGTTCTTATTTTCATAAATTAATCATAAATTGCATAAATTAATGAAATAGTTCTTGCTTCACGTTTGGATACTGCCATCCTTCACGCGGTCAAACACTAATTTCTGGGATGAGTGAAGTGGCGTTTTTGCATAAAACGGACCATGCCTGGTCTTAAGTTGTAAGAGGTAAAAGGATTTTTCCTCGTTTACAAGGTAAATAGATAGATAATAAATTCATAATTTATATTAATCATTATCATTATCATCATCAGCCGAAAGACGTCCACTGCTGAACATAGGCCTCCTCCATAGAACGCCACTCATGGCGGTTGCTCGCCCTCCGCATCCACCGGCTGGCCTGCGATAATTAATTAAATAAATAAATCATTTCAATTTATACTCTAACAGAACGGGTTACCCCAACTGCTCAAATCAATTAATATGGGTCATGTGGACAACCCACATTGTCAGAGTTTCAGGTCGACAAGATTCCTACAAGGCATCCGATTTGACCTAACGACTGCCCCCTTCATATCTTATAGGAAACAGCCGGGACCTACAGTTTAATGTGCCGACGGTAGCTCCCAGGCGAAAAGTCCACATGGTGAGTTTCGATTCATGGACTCCGGATTTAAAGCCAGACCGCAGATTGACGTGATCCATGGCGTGAAGGGTCGGCCTACGCTTTGTCTTCCGGTCCGTGGTCTCCAATCGAAAACCTTTCGTCCCAAACGGTTATCGGTTCTGCGAGCGTTGTGGCCTGCCCATTGCCACTTCAACTTGCATATTCTGCCAGCTGTGTCGGATCTCCTCATTTTGGATTTCATCACGCAAAGAAAGCCCGAGCGTAGCTCGCTCCATAGCTCGTTGCTTATTATGAGGCCAACTATTTAAGAAATGCTAATTTATTTGGTAATTACCACAGCAATGGGTCCATAACGCTTGCACACCTAAAGAGCTGATCTTTTTTTTATGATAGTGAGTGACAAAACGAGCAAATTAGGTGCCTGATGGTAAGCATCATGATTACCCATATCATACAGTGCCATCCAGTGTTTTAAAAATTCAAAATTCTGCGCGGCACTGCACTGCACCTGTCACCCTGAGATATTAGCTGAGTAATGTTTGCACGTTACTGCTTGGTGGATGAAGAACAGCAAAAGAGGCTTACCACTACAATACCGATCCGATGAATTTCGGTAAAGAGCGGCCTATAGAAGAATAAAGGGTAACGTAGGTAAGGGGATATTCTAAGGGAACGTTGCCAAGTAAAGTTTAGCCACGGGTTATAGTATATTAATAGATTTAAGATTCGAAAGGAAGGCTTAGATCTAAACTTTTCTCGCAGCCGTCCGCTGTGACACACGAGGGTAATTTGCGTATTAGTACAAGTATTGAGGGTGGCTGCCGTATATGCATAATCTGCATAATAACTGCATAACTTGAATAATATATGTATGAAGTTTGTATGAAGCTACCTTTGTGAAACTGAAGCGGGTTACAAATAAATATAACATTACCAGGTGTGCCTCGCGGCTTCACCCGCGTAGTCTTCGTTCCCGTGGGAATATGGAGATAAAGAGTACAATATGTGTTATTTTAGGTTAGTTAACCTGCTACATACCGAACTTCAGCCCCATCTGTTTAGTAGTTTTGGCGTGAAAGAGTAACAAACATCCATCCATCCTCACAAAGTTTCGGAATTATAATATTAGTAGGAAGGAAAGTGGGGTATTAGGTATGTTAAAATATCTTTATTAATTTAATTGCTCACATCGCTTATTCCTTGCACCACAAATTAAACTAAAGGCTCGCGTAAATTATAACACTTCTCATATGAAGGTAATTAGTAATTAGGAGTCCTCTAACTCTTTGTTAATGAACCATACCCATTTAAACCTCCGTTTAATCTTAATGACGTAAAACTAACCTAATTTAATTACTCTTTGGAAAAGGGACTTTTTCTTTATCTAACTTCTTTTTGAAGTTTGGCGACGCAAGTCTTGGGCATTATAATGTTACTAAAAAAAAAACTATTTAATGTTACAGTCATAACACTGTCAACTGGCGTTTTTCCGAGTTCGGTACAGTCGTCATATCGACTCGAACAGCATAACACAAAAGCATTGAAAACAAATTTCAATACAAACCTAAAACATAACAGGTTCTGAAGAACCTTAAAAATTAGGAAAGGTCACAAGAGGCGTGAGTTTGCCAGGTAAATAAAGTTTAATACTGACTGTGGGCTATATCAGTAAGATCAAAATAGCGCAACGAGCTATGGGGAGGGCTATGCTCGGAATTTTTCTGCGAGTTCGAATCGGAAATAAGGAGATACGTAGACGAACGAAACTTACCGACCCAGCGGATACGCAAGTTGAGGTGGCAATGGGCAGGGTACATAGCACGTAGAACTGATGGCCGGTGTGGCTATCAAGTTCTCAAACGCGTAGCGTAGGTCGTCCACCCACAAGGTGGGCAAACGATCTGATGAAGACAGGAGAAGCACACTGGGTGCGGAGAGCTTACAACCGGACTGCATGGAAATCTATGGGGGAGGCCTATGCTCAGCAGCAGTGGACGTCCTATGGCAGAGATGATGATGATGATGAAAGTTTAATAAATCAATCCTACTATCCTACTATGGTGATAATATTACAATAATATTTTAATTAAGGAAACCTATAAACATAAATATTACCAAAATCGTAACTTAATCTATAACTAAATACGGTAAAAGAAGAAATAAAAACAGTTAAAAATGTTTTAATTCAATTAGTAACAATCGCGAAAACCTAAGAATGGATAATAAAAAGAAAAGAGTTAATAAAAACAACAGATAAAAAAAAGAATTTAGCCAATATTTATCAAATTATTAATAAGCATTCAAAAATGGCAAAATACACGCGCGTTGCCTTAAAAAAGTAGCTGTCAGGGTTGCCAATCACAAAGTTTTTTAAAACTCTCGCAATAAGCTTTTAAAAAAACACACTCGACCATCCATCAAAGTCCTCAGAGATTTTGTGAAACTAATTTAGGAGTAACTATGGCACAGTGTAATGGTTTACAGTAACTCACATTATAATATAGAAGGCAAAATTAAATCATTTTAAACAAGAAAGACACTTTTGCAAGTCAATGATGATAAAGAGTTACGACTCTACCGCGCGTTCGGCAGGATACATCTAATTGATAGAATTTGCACAGTGCACCGCCCTCCCGCCCGCAAAATTGCATGCAAAGAGGAAATGCTATTAAGTATTATTGTTGTTAGTGACACCATTCATATAACGACACGTCTTTCGCGTCTACACGACGCATCATCAGGAAATAGACTCTGACTCCGCTGTAAGGGCGACAAATGTTAGTACGACGCCGCTCCTCGAGATGTTACCTCGCTGAACGCTGAACCCAGAACACATGAACACACAACATCTACATTATGAACATGAAGAACGCACAAGAAACTTGTAAGGCTTAATTTTTTTTAACCGATAGTTTCTTTTTTCTTTTGATAGACTCACATTAGTGTATTGCCAGTGTCAAGTTATTAACTTTTGAGTTAATCGAAAGTTTAAACTAGTCAGGTCAAACTCATGACGAGTTTTACAGCTCGGCAGTCAAGTCATATATTCTTGGTAAAGCGGTGAAAACTTTACTTAAAGTGAGCGCAGGGCTGTACGTTTAAACATCACTTGCATTTTCAATAAGATACACATGATCGAGAACACTTAATTATTATGATCACTTTTTACGGGATAATTACCATGATTAGACGTTGTTTCAGTTTCCTGATGTACAACCAATGTTATGTTTACAACCATGATAATATATTCAAATCATATAACACTTAATTAGTAATATTTCAACCATATTGAGTACTAGCTGTGTCCCGCGGTTTCACCCGCGTAGTCTTCGTTCCCGCGGGAATATCGGGATAATAAGTACTTTTTATGTTATTCCAGGGTCTAAACTATCTATATACCGAATTTCGGCCGAATCGGTTAAGTAGTTATGGCGTGAAAAAGTAACAAACATCCATCCTCACAAAATTTCGCATTTATAACATTATTAGTAGAATTAAATATCATATTTTTCCATTAGGAATTATCTCAATGACTGCCTGGAGTCTGGAACTGTGCCCGTTAGATGGCAATAGGCTCGCCCCCTATTACATGGGACCACTAACATACTGGCGCTACTATGGAACTGAGTCCTGGGTACAACTCTGCCTACCCCTACTGGAAAATGACCCTATTTCACCTCCTTTCCGTTTGGTTGTCTGGAAGAAATCGCTTTAAGCGATAAGTCCGCCACTAGTACTAGCCTAAGACTAACTGTACCTACTTTATTTTTATATAATTATGTTCGCTGTAAGGTGTAGTAGAATAAAGTATTTATCTTGATTTGTTTTTAATGATTTTTCATTTGTTATAGATAATTAAAGGAAGATACAGCTATTCTTTGATCTTTATTTTCGATATGAAAGTGATGGCGGTAACCTTTTTAAGGTACAAGTTTAATAAAGCTTCAAGTTGACGGCGCCATTAACTTAACTAAGTTAAATCTTTGTATGAAACTAAAAGTTTAGTTTAAGTGAGAATATTATGGGGCCATACATATTTCCGAGACCCACTTCACTGTTGTTATGGGGGACTTTAATGCAAAGCTAGGCAAGAGAAGCGATGGCGAGCTGAGAGTGGGGCAATATGGATATGGGCAACGGAACCCTAGGGGACAGAGGCTGGCCGATTTCCTGGAGAAGGAGGGACTCTTTTTGATGAACTCTTTCTTTCAGAAGCCGCCTCATAGGAAATGGATCTGGTTGAGCCCCGATGGTTCCACGAGAAACGAGATAGACTTCATCTTGACCAACAAGAGACATATATTCAATGATGTTTCCGTGATCCACATGGTGAAAACCGGGAGTGATCACAGACTTGTAAGAGGCACATTGAATATTGACGTCAAACTTGAAAGGTCACGCCTGATGAAGTCCACGCTCCGACCTACTCGCGCCCATATACAAAACCCCGAAAGCTTTCAACTCGAACTATCTAATAGCTTCGCTTGCCTGGAGAATATCGATGCATCGGTGGACGAGATTAATAACAGGCTCGTAGAAACTGTCCAAACGGTGGGCTCTAAGTTCTATAAGCCCCGCCGTACAAATAGACCTCAGAAATTATCCGACCACACCCTAAACCTCATGGCTGAGCGACGCTCGTTACGACTGCAGTCTTCCAGTGATGCTAAGTCCTATAGGCAGCTCAATAGACGAATTTCCAAATCCTTGCGGCATGACATCCGTATCTTTAATA
Source organism: Hemistola chrysoprasaria (assembly GCA_947063395.1). NCBI lineage: Eukaryota > Metazoa > Arthropoda > Insecta > Lepidoptera > Geometridae > Hemistola > Hemistola chrysoprasaria. Next base: position 9,956,660 of record OX346730.1, read on the forward strand.
CTAATAATATTAAAGAGACGATAGAGCGGAAGAAAGGCTCCAAAGTGTTTGCAAGAGATATGTCTATTGGGCAAAGCCGGTTGACAAAGCTGAAGAGAGAAGATGGCAGTATGGCGTCGACAAAAGCGGAGGTGTTAGAGGAGATCGAGAGGTTCTATGGACAGCTATACGCCTCGGTCGCAAAGCCTGTTAGCAGCGCGGCCAAAGACCCAAGAGCCAAGCTGACCCGACACTATACCGAAGATATCCCAGACATCAGCCTGTACGAGATTAGAATGGCCCTGAAACAACTCAAAAACAACAAGGCGCCGGGTGATGACGGAATTACATCAGAGCTTCTGAGAGCGGGTGGAACACCGGTACTTAAAGTCCTCCAGAGGCTCTTTAACTCTGTCATATTCGAAGGTTTAACGCCAGAAGCATTGAACAGAAGCGTGGTGGTGCTATTCTTCAAAAAAGGTGATAACACCTTGTTGAAGAATTACAGACCCATCTCGCTTCTGAGCCATGTTTATAAGTTGTTTTCGAGGGTCATTACGAATCGTCTCAGTCGCAGGTTCGATGACTTCCAGCCGTCTGAGCAAGCAGGTTTCCGAAAGGGCTACAGCACCATAGACCACATCCACACGCTTCGCCAAATTATACAGAAGACCGAGGAGTATAATTTGCCATTATGTTTAGCGTTTGTGGACTACGAAAAGGCCTTTGATTCGATCGAGACATGGGCGGTGCTCGAGTCTCTCCAGCGATGCCATATTGACTATCGGTATATCGAAGTGTTGAAGTGCTTGTATAGTAACGCCACTATGTCGGTTCGAGTACAGGACCAGAGTTCGAAGGCGATCCCGTTGGATAGAGGCGTAAGACAGGGAGACGTTATATCTCCGAAACTGTTTACTGCCGCAATGGAGGACGCCTTCAAGCTTCTGGAATGGCAAAAACACGGCATCAATATTAATGGCGAATACATCACTCACCTTCGGTTTGCCGACGACATTGTAGTCATGGCAGAATCGATGGAAGATCTCAGCATAATGCTCGAAGACCTCAATCGTGTTTCTCAACGGGTCGGCCTTAAAATGAACATGGACAAGACGAAGGTGATGTCTAATGCCCATGTTGCGCCGACCCCAGTACCGGTTGGAAACGCGATTCTTGAAGCTGTTGACTCGTACGTCTACCTAGGACAAGTAGTCCAACTCGGTAGATCCAGCTTCGAGAAAGAGGTCAATCGTCGAATCCAACTAGGCTGGGCAGCTTTTGGAAATCTGCGCTATGTCTTCTCGTCCAAAATACCTCAGTGCCTCAAGTCGAAGGTCTTCGACCAGTGTGTGTTACCAGTGATGACTTACGGATCTGAAACGTGGTCCCTGACTGTGGGCCTTATAAGTAAGCTCAAAATAGCGCAACGAGCTATGGAGAGGGCTATGCTCGGGATTTCTCTGCGAGATCGAGTCAGAAATGAGGAGATCCGTAGACGAACGAAAGTTACCGACATAGCCCAGCGGATTAGCAAGTTGAAGTGGCAATGGGCAGGGCACATAGCACGTAGAACTGATGGCCGATGGGGCCGTGAAGTTCTTGAATGGAGACCACGGATTGGTAAGCGCAGCGTAGGACGTCCTCCCACAAGGTGGACAGACGATCTGATAAGTACGGCAGGAGCACGCTGGATGCAGGCCGCTTACAACCGGACTGGATGGAAATCTAAGGGGGAGGCCTATGTTCAGCAGTGGACGTCCTATGGCTGAAATGATGATGATGAGAATATTATGTTGATTGCTTAAAGTTTTACAGACAGCGCTTATTAGTGAAACAGATTTACTTTACGAACTTTAATTTATCTTTAGAAAGGAGTAGTTTGCTCCCCGCATATCATATACTGCACCTTTTTTTATGATAGTGAGTGACAAGACGAGCAAATCAGGTGCCTGATGGTAAGCATCATGATTGCACATAACAGACACAGTGCCTCCCAGTGTTTTAAAATTATAAATTCTGCGCGGCACTTCACTGCGCCTGTCACCCTGAGATATGAGTTGTTGAATCTCGTCATGCCCACTAATTTCGCAGGTGACATTGCCCTTCAGACCTGAACACAGTCATGTTTGCACATTTCTGCTTGGCGGATGAATAACTGTGTGGTACTTCCCCAGGCGGCTCCCTGCAAAAGAGGCCTACCACTACAAAGATCTGGTGTTGCAGGTATACATAGGCGGCGGGAACCGCGAGCAATCAGGCTCACCTTCTGCTTGTTAACCACCTATGGCATAAAAAAACACATCATGAGGTCCCGGGTTCGATCCCCAGATTAGGCGAAGTGTTATTGGATTTTTCTGTTTGGAATTATCTCAAAGACAGCCTGGCGTCTGAAACTGTGCCCGGTAGTTGGCAATAAGCCCGCTCCCTATTACATGGGGCCAATAACATACTGGTGAAATATGGGTGTACCTACTATTTTTATCTCTCTGTAAAATTTTGTAAATAACTTGTAAAGATACTACAAAGCTGTAGCCCAAGTGAAATGTGAAATCAGAGAATACCAGTAATTTCTGGCCCACATTGACACTTCTGAAATGATAAATTATAAATAAATAAACTTAACTATTGGACTGAGTTCTGGGTACACCTCTGCCTACCCCTTCGGGAAAAAGGCGTGCTAGTTAGTAGTTAGTTGTTTTAGTTAGTAGTAGTAGACGGTTGTCTGGAAGAGATCGCTCTTAGCGATAAGACCGCCCATTGTTACACTAGTTATTATTAATTGTTATTAGATTTAAGAACTTCTTGTTGTGGTGTACCAATAAAGTGTTTATCTATCTATCTATGTTAATTTGAACTGTGTGAATCCGTTTTATTAGTATTCCTAGTATAGTCGACGTTACAAATAAACTTACAAAACATCTAGTTCTACAAATCCCTGGCACACCATTATTTCTGATTGTCTACTGACCAGTTTTCTTTAATTTCCTCTGCCCTGGAAATTCCTTGTTTTGTTTTTCGATTACATTTTGTTTCGTCGTTAGTTCGGATGGACATTTCTTTCAATTGTCTCGGAATTGGCCATTGCTCGGATGATTACTTTTCAATTGTGTTTCTAATTTCCGAAACTAATCTGAGAATTAAATTGAGAATAGGTACTGAATGAGAATACCTACGTAAACTAAAAATGTCAAGTTGCTTATAACGATGACGACTATTACCCATTTGAAAGAAAAATAAAGTGTTCAAATGCGTCCCATTCGCTAAGGGTTAAACCCACCCTCCCACCCACCATGTACCTAAATATAGGTGACACCTTTCCTCACCTAGGTACCAAATAAGTCTTATTAGGTACTATTAGGGCCTCTTTCACCATCAGCAAGCAAACTGTCCTTATCCTTTCAGAGATTTCAGAGATTCTTATTCTAATTAGTATAAAAATTTATTCTAATTATTTCAGTATAAGTATTATATAACTTATTTTATGACTATATTTAACACGTTGTTTGTATGGAGAGCAGCTTTAATTATAAACTTTATTTTAGTTTTATTTTTAGTTGTTCCAGAAAATACATCATAAAAATAGTGTACCAATAGAAATACATAACATAACATAACATACATTCACGCCTTTTTCCCGAAGGGGTAGGCAGAGGTGTACCCAGGACTCAGTCCCATAGTAGATACACCCACATTTCGCCAGTATGTTATTGGTCCCATGTAATAGGGGGCGAGCCTATTGCCATATACCGGGCACAATTCCAGACTCCAGGCAGCTATTGAGATAATTCCTAATGGAAAAATCCAATATTTAACACTATGCCTGACCTGGGGATCGAACCCGGGACCTCTTGATTGGCAGTCGAGTTTGCGCCCACTACGCCACCGAGGCAGTCGAGTAGAAATACATATAATGTGAAAATTACAAGTATCTTGATTTATCGGTTTATGAGATAGAGCCCTGTGAGAGATGGACGGGCGGACGAACGGACGGTGGGTGGAGGCTAAGTATTAATAGGGTTCCTTCAGCACCCTTTAGGTAAGAAACCCTAAAAATGATTTTGTTTACCCGACTGCGAAGAAGGAGGGTTACTTTTTTGAGTGGAGTCTTTCCATGAAATTGTATTCCTTGTTTTATAAAACCAGTTTTTTTGTGTGTGTATGTTTGTTCTTTTCACGCTAAAACTGCTGAACCGATTAAGCTGAAATTTGGTAAATAGAAAGCTTACACCTTGGTATAACACATAGGGCACTTTTTATCTCTGGATTCTGTTGTGGGGGTCAGCCGCAGATATAGAAACTATCTTTATACTACAAAAACGTGCGATTCGTGCCATCTATGAGATGCGTCCACGCGAATCCCTGAGGGAATTATTTAAAGAAATAAACATACTGACCCTACCATCCTTATACATTTATGACAACATTATGTATGTGCGTAAAAATTTACATAAATTAAAATTTAATAGTGACCTTCATAATTTTAATACTAGGAATAAAGACAAAATAGCTGTACCTAGCTTTAGATTATCTAAAACAAATAAAAAGACATTCTTAGGAAATAGTGTACGTTTCTATAATAAAATCCCAAAAGAGATAACTGAGCTCTCAGAGGGTAAATTCAAAACCTATATAAAATCTACTTTACTAAGGAAGGCTTATTATAAAGTCAACCAGTACATAGAGGAAAAAGATGCCTGGAAGCTTCTGCATAGCCGCCTCGCGGCACCTTCAAAGAAAACGAATGTAACCAAACCAAATATTGTGAAACTATCTGTTGAAAAAATTAAGCCTTAAAGTTTCTTGTGCGTTCTTCTTGTAGAGGTATCTTTCCGAACGCACGGTAGACTCAGTACTGTTTATCTTCATTGACGTGCAAAAGTGTCAGATTATGACCTATTTGAATAAATCTGTTTGAGTTTGAGTTTATCCCAATATTCCTACAAAAACGACGACCGCGCGGGTAAAACCGCGGGACAAAGCTAGTATTATATAAATCCTTTAAACGTATCCCAACTGGATCCCGAGAGTGTCGCGGAGAATTACTTTGATTGATAAATGTACGATTCATATCATTTTATACGAAAACCTAATTTGGATTTATATTTGAAAGGATCTGATTGTGGAACCTGCTTGTTGAGAAACGACCCGGATTGCCGTCAGATATTATTATTGTTATTTTACTGGAGTTATGTAGTGGTAGGCCTTTTTTGCATTAGGCCGCCTGGAGAAGTACCACACCTTTACCAGTTATTCATCCGCCAAGCAGTAATGTGCAAACATTACTGTGTTCCGGTATGAAGGGCAATGTTACCAGCGAAATTACTAGGAATGACGAGTTTCAACAACTAATATCTCAAGGTGACAGGCGCAGTGCAGTGCCACGCTGAATTTAGAATGTTAAAACACTGGATGGCACTGTGTCTGATATGGGCAATCATGTTGCTTACCATCAGGCACCTGATTTCCTCGTCTTGTTACTAATCTTCTAAACTAATCGTTTTGTGCTCAACATATAACATAATAAGCATAATATGTGTTGGCATATTGAAATTTCAGTTTTGGGAGTTGGCTCCATAGTAATAGGTGTTTTTTTTTTTTATTCCATAGGTGTCAAACTACCCGCCTGATGGCTCGTGGTTACCGCCGCCTATGGATACCTGCAACACCAGGGGTACTGCCAGTATGTTGTCGACCCGACCAACACTCTATTCACTCTCCTTTTGAAGAGCCCTATGGTGTAGCTCAACGGGAAGACCGCAGCAGGAGATCATTCCACAGTTTGCACGTATGCGGCAGAAAAGAACGGGAAAATTGCAAAGTGTGCGATGTCCACGTATCGTTAAGTTGTTCCAAATTATATAATATAATATGGGACAACTTCCACACACGATTATCTGGTCCCAAACTAGGCGAGAAGCCTGTACTATGGCAACCAGATGACTGATATACTTATATAAGCTTATAACACCCAGATCAAACAGACATGTCCATGCACACAAATGTTTGACCTGGCCGGGGATCGTACCCTGGGCCTGCGACACAGAAAGCAGAGTTACTACATCTGAGCCAACGAGGCTGTCAATCGACAGCCAATGTCAAATGACAAATGACCTTTCAACAGGATGCTAACTTCCAGTAACTCTTTATAAGTAACCCTGTATAAGTTAATAGGTGTACGCATGTCGACATTTCCCTTGGGCACTTCCTAAGTTAGAACTTGTTCACTTAACGACATTTGAACAATCTTTGTTAAGTAATTAAGTTACTTCAGTTAAATACTTGCTGATTATAATGAAATTGTTAAGTTATTTGTTTCGTTGATTTAACTAAGTACTTTTGTTCTTTATTATGTCACAGAACAGATAATAACACTACGTATAGAATGGACACTGTCATCCGCCCACCAATCAGGCCTTCTTCCCGCGAGTGAGATTGAGCTCTCCACTAATATGAGATGATCTAATATGAGATCTAGGTACAACACTGCCTACCCGTTCGGGAAAAGTTAGGTTATCATCCATACTAACGGTTTACCCACGGCACTCACCCGCGGTTCCGATGGCTTTTTGTTCTCATTGAGAGGACCCACCTACAATACTTTTTTGCAGGGGGCCGCCTGGGGAAATACCACACCTTTGCCAGTTATTCATCCGCCAAGCAGTAATGTGCAAACATTACTGTGTTCCGGTCTGAAGGGCAATGTTACCAGCAAATACTGGGCATGTCGAGATTCAACAACTAATAATATCTCATGGTGACAGGCGCAGTGCAGTCCCGCGCAGAATTTTGAATACCATCGGGCACCTGATTTGCTCGTCTTGTCACTGTCATAAAAAAAAGATGATTCAAGCAGCGTTAACATAGACCTCCCCCGTAGATTTCCATCTAGTTCGGTTGTAAGCGGCTTGCATCCAGCGTGTTCCTGCTACCTTTATTAGATCGTCTGTCCACCTTGTGAGTGGACGTCCTCCGGTCCGTGGTCTCCATTCGAGAACTTAACAGCCCCATCGGCCATTACACATACATTACATTTAGTTGTAGTTCTACGTGCTTAATGTAATATAAAATTATAACTTCAATAGTTTCCCTCTTTAATGAATGAATATTTAATAATAAATAATGACGTTAAATTGCTTTTAATAAACTAAAAAATAAAATCATAATGTGTGATTTTATTTTTTAGTTTATTAAAAGCAATTTAACGTCATTATTTATTATTAAATATTCATTCATTAAAGAGGGAAACTATTGAAGTTATAATTTTATATTACATTTAGCACGTAGAACTATATAATATACAAAATTGAAGCTAAAACTAAACTATAGAATAATTAATTAATTTCATACAATAAAGTGAGTTATGTTTTGTTCGATTGGTTATACCCAAATAGTTCAAGACTTAGTCAATAGTATTATCGAATAACATTTACTTTGTCGCGAATAAGAACCTTTTCTAATCTAATGTTTGTATACTATATTAAGAATTATATATATGTTAGTATAAATAAGTATATATTAAATAGATATATGTTTATGTATGGTATATTATAGGTAATATTATGTGTATATAGGTAGACCAAGTATGTATTTTAGTCACCTTTATGATTATATATTTATTTATTTAGAAGTCGCTGTAACACCACCGACCAAATGTTTATTACGGTTCTATCCTCTCCCTCCCTGTCTGGAAGAGATCGCTCTTAGCGATAAGATCGCCCATTGTCGGCTGAACTGATGATGAAAAATGGGAAAGTTTGTGGGTCTACATCCCACGTGGTCAGTGATCGCGTCTTCAATCCTCACGATAGAACTGCAAAACCAATTAGGTTATAATTTGGTAAGTAAGTATGTAGATAAACTTTTCAGAGTAAAACCGTGAGCCGCAGCAAGTAACGTTATAAATCCCGACGAATTATCCAAATTGCGCCATAACTAGCAAAATAATTATATTAGTTTCAGAAGTCTAGCCAGAGATTACACAGTGATAATTATTTCTAACTTCTTTATACTTTAGTTTTGCTGCGCTGGTCTAGATTATTAGAAAAGATTTTCATTAGTTTGGGAAAGTTATACGGACAGTGTTTACAACGCACATGTTCGTAAAGTAACTCTTTATGGCAACGCATTTAGGTTCATAAGACAGTTCATTACGCATTCGTGTTTTTACATTACCGCATTATAGCCTATCAGATCTAAAAAGTACCGCTTAACGTTTCATCTTTTCAAGCAAGTTTCAAGCCGAAATAATTTAGGCGTAACGCACACAATTTCAACAACATTGCCATAAAACCGTGCGTATACATCTTACACTAGCTAAGTTATTACTATTCCTGCTTAATAAACTTTGTCAGAAAAAGTATAATACTTTGATAATTATAATACCTACATACATACATTCATGCCTTTTTCACGAAGGGGTAGGTAGAGGAGTACCCAGGACTCTGTCCCATAGTAGATACACCCACATTTCGCCAGTATGTTATTGGTCCCTTGTAATAGGGGGCGAGCCTATTGCCATCTACCGGGCACAGTTCCAGACTCCAGGCAGTTATTGAGATAATTCCTAATGGAAAAATCCAATGTTTAACACTGCCTGGCCGGGGATTGAACCCGTGGCCTGCGGCACAGAAAGCAGAGTTACTACCATCTGAGCCAACGGGGCTGTCAAATTGATAGATCTCTGATCAGATATCGCACTACCTAAAAACAAACAACTTTCTAACTGTGTGTGCGTTAAAAACAGTTGATAATGGTAGCGTGGTGTGAGTGAATAATTGTGTTGCACAGGCTCGGGTATGCCGATTTCGGCGTATTAGTTGCATTTGACAACTATTACGGCGGAATCGAGTAGAAGCACGCGCGAAAACTAAAGGTGGTGATAGACTTAAGCATTTCCGCGAACAAAACTTCGAGCATTTGCCGTTTTTCAATTTTATTGAACCTAACATCGAGCATAACGCTCGCTGTTTTGCTCACTAACCGTGAACATTTCGGCGATTTACATGAAAATGCTCAAATCTATCACTATTAAGATATGATGATATTTTCAGACCAAAACATCAAGAGAAGTATATAAACCACTTTCAAAAAAGTCTACCCAAAACCGTGTAAAATCAACTCCCTTTCAACCCTTTATAGGGCTCATAAGTTACCCCTAAATATGAGATCTTTCATAAAAATAGTTTTTCAGAGAACGAGCGAACATAAATAAAATTATTGCCCGAAACTCACGCAATTACCTACACTGGCAACCCTGACTTACTACATCACATTTTCAACGTTAACCTGAACATAATAAGGTTCAATTTGTAGTTATGAGTAGATTCAGAGGTGGGTAAAAAGGTAAATTATCTTATGTCATAAAGGTTTAGATTTATGGTGAGACTAGGAACTAGAAAGTTCGGTTACGGCTGTTATTACGCCTTCTTGTGAAGGTATCTTTATTGTGATAATAAATAGGTGGGTTTTTAACATGTAACATTAATGAAGCCGTGGGGTTACCAGCTCTAGAATAGTACCTTATAATCACTTTTGCACGGGCCCGCCTGGGGAAGTACCACACCTTTGCCAGTTATTCATCCGCCAAGCAGTAATGTGCATTACTGTGTTCCGGTATGAAGGGCAATGTTACCAGCGAAATTACTGGCCATGGTTTCAACAACTTATATCTCAGGGTGACAAGCGCAGTGCAGTACCGCGCAGAATTTAGAATTTTAAAACACTGGGTGGCACTGTGTCTGATATGGGCAATCATGATGCTTACCATCAGGCACTTGATATGCTCGTCTTGGTACTCATTATCATAAAAAAATATATATATAATATAATATGAAAGGGGTAGGCAGAGGTGTACCCAGGACTCGGTCCCATAGTACACACCCACATTTCGTTAGTATGTTATTAGTCCCATGTGATAGAGGGCGAGCATATTGCCATATACCGGGCACGGTTCCAAACTCAGTTATCCAATATTTTAACACTTCGCCTGACCTGGGGATTGAACCTGGGACCTCATGAATTCAGATCGTCATTTGAACTGAGTTTTAAGTCAAGTTAAGCGATACTCCCTTAATTTTAAAGTATTTACAATAAATTATAATAATAACAGAATCAACATAACATAACATACATTCACGCCTTTTTTCCCGAAGGGGTAGGCAGAGGTGAACCCAGGACTCAGTCCCTTAGTAGATACACCCACATTTCGCCAGTATGTTATTGGTCCCATGTAATAGGGGGCGAGCCTATTGCCATCTACCGGCACAGTTCCAGACTCCAGGCAGTTATTGAGATAATTCCTAATGGAAAAATCCAATATTTATCACTTTGCCTGACCTGGGGATCGAACCCGGGACCTCTTAATTGGCAGTCGAGCATGTGCCCACTACGCCACCGAGGCAGTCTCAGAATTAACCGTTATTTAAAAGGTAAATTTCGAAAAGCGGAAAATCAGTCATAAATCGAAAGTTCCAATAATTTATTGGCAATTAAAAAGCTAATTAATTTTGTTATTACGCGTAAAATATGACACAATACGTAATTATTTGTTGTAATCAATGATGTTTAATTGGAAATTTCCCATTAAACTGTCACATCGCACTTATTCGGACCCGTAGGAATTTTGAGAAACCCTCTCTTACGAGTATTTATTTCTAAAAGTAGGTACATCATTATGAAAAACTATATAATCATGTTATATTATAGTCAAAACACGGGTTGAGCTGGTTTAAGATCTCCACTCACCTGTGCCACCCGGAACCCGGGGTGGTATTACGAACATGCAATCGCGTAACAACAGCAGTAAATTTTGCTGTCAAAATTGATTTTTTTTTGTATACCGTTTGACAGCAAACATTATGCAATTAGACGCTTTCCACACTTCTACTGCTGTTCATAATAAGGGGGCCGTTATGACCTATCTCGCCTCACGCGGTTAGTAATTCTTTATATAAAATTGTACGGTGTCGTCCATTGACCGTAATAAGCTCACTGCATCAAATCCGATTGGGGCTATCCGGTGACGTTGCGGAGTTGGAGTAGTGAGCGTATATCCATAAAATTTCATTTTAAGAATACTAATAATCGTAGCGGTTCCGGCTTTAGAATAGTACCTCACCATCTTGGGAGTGCGATTTTATCCTTGAAACGGTGTGAACGTATTTGTGTATTCTCCAAAATTGGCTCCCGAGTTCATAGAAATCAAGTGCATAATTACTCAAATATTAGTGCCATAGTGGTGTGTATTAAATTTAAAATCAAATTAGCAAAAGTATTCAGTCTACTATTACACCAGCAACATACAGCGCTGAGGTAAGCTCTTCCTCACCTCGGCAAAACGGGACGGGTTGCGAACTTAAAAATAATTCGTCTCCATCGCACAACAGCTACGCGCACACTCCCGCCACCGTAGCAGTGCGAGGACTCGCGAACTTGTCCGACCGCACCCGATCGACGAGCAGTGCTACATGACCACGAGACTCGTGAGTGCCACAACCGGTTAGCTACGCTACGACCTACCTACTTGCTACGACACAAAATCTCAAACAAAATGGTCAATACCTGCGCCGCTTGCACTAAAACTATAAGATAGACCTCGCCGCAAATGAAATGCTCAGAATGCTCCAGTTATTTTCACTCTATGTGCGTGAATATTCCAGATAGTCGCAAATTAGCAGACGAATTGAAAAATAACTGGTTATGCCCAATGTGCCACAGCAAGGCACCTAAAAAAGATAACTCGAACACGCCCGTGCGGCCCGCAGCTCCCAGCGTTATTAACGAAATTGTAGCACCTTTGCTACGCGACGACCCACGTAAACTGCATACACCGCCTACCTTATCTAGCCCGATCATACCTATTACTGCAGAACCAGACGATAAAACACTAAAAGATCCGTTGACCAACGAAATTAAACTACTTAGAGGGGATGTTGGTGATATAAAATCACACATTGAAGCACTGACTGACTTACTGAAGAAATGTGTCTCGCGAATAGATGACCAGGAAACTCGCCTACAGCTACTGGAACTAAGAGAAAACAAAATAACGCAGTGCGAGCACACCATAGCCCAACTGCGAGCGGAATTAAATTCTAGGGCGCAGGCAGATCTTCGGTATGAGGTCGAAATTGCTGGAGCTATTGAGCACCCTGATGAGGATCCGATTCAAAGCGTTAGCGTTATAGCAGATAAAATCGGTGTTCCTCTCTCTAGTACCGATATAGACCATGTTTCTCGCGTCGGTCCCCGCGTCACACAGAGTGGATCAGGCACTGGCACCAAGCCCACTGCTAGCCCCAGCGTCCAGCCACCTCGCCCCCTGGTCGTGAGGTTTGTTCGAAGACGGAATCGGGACGAGTTCATTACCGCCGGAAAGAAGAAAAAACACCTCACTACTCCCGAAATTGGACTCTCTGGTCCCACCAGGAAGGTATATCTAAACGAACGCCTAACTCAAGAAAATCGCCGGTTATTTCGCACAGCACGACTGGAATCCAGAGCAGCCAACTACAAATTCTGTTGGGTCAAACACGGTACAGTCTACATCCGAAAACAAGAGGGAAACCCCGCCATTCCGATCAGGACCGAGAACGAACTCCTCATGGCAATCGGCCTCCCCTCATCAACTTAAGAGACTGTCAAACATAATCGCTACCGCTGCTACTCTCACAGCTGTTTCGTCGGCCTCAACACTAATGTTGTTAATATGTATCTTTGGTGTGATCACTCATTACATAATTTCTGTCAAAACTGCTCTTAATCAAACAATAATCTTGCACACACACAAAAAAATCACCCTTTCAAACACATACACAAAGCTTTATACACACACAACAAACAATAGACACCGTGCACTACTAACATATTATTTTAAACTCTTGTTACGGACGAGATGGTTTCAGTCTATTTACATAATTTTTGAATATAGTTTCTTGTATTATAAGAATGGCTTTACTTAATGTATCAGATGACCTAGACGAAACCATCTCAATAAAATGTCATAAGTATGAGTCTATTGAATCATGTAAGCATTTCTTTGACAACAACAAGGAATTTAATTTCAAAATTATTTCGCTTAATATAAGAAGCTTTCAGCGTAACTTCGACGACTTTACGGTAACTCTAAAACGTATTGGCATGGAATTTGAGGCAATCGTTCTCACAGAAGGCTGGCTGTCGGATGGTTGCATTTTAGATAGCTTACCGGGTTATAATGTTTTCCACACTCTTTCACAACAAAACAAGAACAGAGGAGTGGTAATATTTGTTAAGTCGATCTATAACTGCTGTATTGCCTTCGAACCTAATACTAAAGACTGCGACTCCCTTCTTGTTCATGTTGATAATAAAATAGCCATACTGGGAATTTATAGGTCTCCATCTTTTCTTAACATAGACAATTTCATTAATTCCCTAGACAACACCTTAACCTATGTCAAAGAGAAACCGGTTCTCTACCTTGCAGGAGACCTAAACATAGACCTGTGTAACACCTCGAACTCTCAAGTTGCTACATACCTGTGCTTGATGGCTACCCATGGTATGCTCCCTGCCATCACAAATCCATATTTTTGTAAAGTCTGCAACAAAATCAGTAGGCTTAATAAGTGCCTCTACAATCACCGACCATGATATCACTATAGTGGGCACTACACTGCAAATGCGATACAACAGAATGCTCCGCTTCAAAATGAGAACTGACTTCGATGCCGTAGCCCTAGAGCTCAATGCAACGGACTGGTCTTTTGTCACCGCCAATCCTTGTGTCAATTCTGCGTTCTCTTCTTTTCATGAAACAATAACGAATGCAATCATTAATCACACAACAAAAATCCGGATTGGTCGAAAAATGGTATGCATGAAACCCTGGATAACGCCTGGATTCCTGCGATGTATGCGCCATAGAGATAAACTACACCTGGACTCCCGCTCTAATCCTAACGATATGCTTAAACGTAAGGTTTATGCTAGGTATAGAAACTTTTGCAACAAACTTCTTAGAAAACTCAAAACTGAGTATCACAGAACTAAAATAGAAATGAATAGAGATAACCCAAAGAAGCTGTGGAAAACAATAAAGGGTATTTGCTACACAAATAGTAGTTGCAGCGCGGTCGCCGAGCTCCTGAGTTCGTCAACCGATCCTGAAAGTTCTCTCTCCAAATGTAACCCACCACTTTGTGTCTGCTGGCGAGAAACTAGCTGAGAACATCCTTAATAATATTGGTGAAACAGAACTATCACTAGCAGACTCATACAGACCCCCCAAATCAGTCGTGCACTCTCTGTTCCTCTTCCCCACTGATCCAATCGAAGTATCTAAATTTATAGCCAAGCTTAGAACAGATAGCGCCTCTGGACCGGATTCAGTCACAGTAGCACTAATAAAAAGAACACTTTCCTCCATTATTATTCCTTTGACGTATTTATTTAACCTCAGCATGGAGAGGGGAGTCTTTCCAGAAAGCTGGAAAGTAGCCGCCATCTCACCCATTCATAAAAATGGTCCAAAAAACTCTCCAGAAAACTATAGGCCCATAGCACTACTTTGTGTTGTATCTAAAATTCTTGAAAAAATCGTTAATCACAGACTAATGAACTACCTAGAGAAACATAACCTCATTTCGAACAGACAATTTGGCTTTCGTCGCAGTCGCTCTACGGAAGATGCAATCACGCTATTCACAGATTTGATAGGGAAACACACTGATTCAGGGGACAAATGTCTGGGGCTGTTTATTGACCTGGCCAAGGCATTTGACACGGTGTCCACTAAACTATTAATCCGTAAGCTAGAGTCGTTTGGGGTTAGAGGGGTGTCTCTGGACTGGTTCAAAAGTTATCTAACCAACCGTAACCAATACGTAAGTATCAATAACCAGTCCAGTAGCCCACTTCCCGTCAAATTTGGAGTCCCTCAGGGAAGCATACTGGGTCCGTCTCTGTTTGTGATTTACTTGGTTGATATTCTCAAATCTATCGCCAATCTTGAAAATACGGAAGTCGTAGCCTACGCCGATGACACAGCCGTCATATTCCACCACTAAACTTGGGCCCTGGCTTTCAGAGCTGCTGAGGAAGGGTTGAGCTCTATTGTAAGAACTATGAATAGAAATCTATTAACTTTAAATATAAAAAAAACGAAATATATCACCTTCACTAAAACCATTGTTAGTCAACCGCCTGCAGACTTATCTCTAAAAATTCATTCTTGTCACAGTTTTGCTGGTAGTCTTTTAGAAGAGTGCAGTTGCGCATCTGTAGAGCAAACTAGCACTATGAAATACCTCGGTGTTACAATAGATGAAAACCTCACATACAAAACTCACATCGCGGACCTTAGCGCTAGAGTGAGGAGGCTCATTCACGTAATGAAGAAATTGCGCGATTGTACTCCGACATCCATCCTTAAACAGGTATATCTGGCTCTTTGCCAATCTATCATAAAATACTGCATATCTGTTTGGGGTAGCGCGGGATCCAGCACTTTTATTAATTTAGAGAGAGCCCAACGAGCTCTCATAAAAGTAATGCTACGTAAGCCTTTCCGCTTCTCCACTGACCGTCTCTATGAAGAATTCCAGGTACTCAGGGTGCGCCAACTGTTCGTACACAACGCCCCCATTCTTACCCATAAAAACTAACCGAGAAGATTATGACTTAATCATGGGCAGACGCACATATAAAATTCCAGTACCTAGGGCCAAGTCTCTGTTGGCCAGGCGCTGTCCATCTTTTTCCCACCCCAACACGTATAATAAAAAAAAAATAACACACACACCCTCACACACCGCACACACACCCCACACCCTCACAAGCTCTCGCACTCAGACGACAATGCCATCACCTGTACGTGTAATAAAGTAGTAGAATAGTAATAATATTTTGAATCAATTGGAATCATTAGAAGTTAGTAACAATAATTACTAGCTCATAAATGTATGAATTGTATTGAATTAAATTTAATTTATGTGTTCTTATTAATGTAATTATGTATATAAATCAAGGTATTCTATTTTCAAGGTATTGTCTATCAGCACTAACTATCAGCCCTTCCCTTGCTTTTGTTAAATTAGAACGTTACACACCGCTATAAATAGAATAACTTGTGACTGACAGCATAAAGTTGTAAATCGCATCTCTGGGCCCTAAGATACAGGCTCTTGCCTAGTTTAGGGACCCACTGGAAATATAAATTAGATTAATATATATATTTATGCGCAAAATTTTTACGGATGTTTTTAGGTGTTTGTATAATTATTAGCATAAGTATTTTCGTGAAATAAATAAATTTATTATTATTATTATTATTATTTATCTCTAACTGTGTGGTTGCCGTAAGACAGGTAGTTGCGCGTCTTTTGCTTGAAACAATCAAACTGCGTTCGCATACTCGCCTGACAACCGTACAGTATTGGCAAAATCCCCCGTAATGGGGAAGGGCTTCCTACGGCTGAGTTCATGATGATGATAAATACTATCCGTGCGAGGTAAGGCGGTGCATGTCGGGTGCCGGATGGCTCAGGTGAGTGAAGACCTTAAAGCATAAAGCTCTTGCAGCTTTTTTTTGTATTAATTTAACTTCAAGCTCACTTGGATCTTTTCTGATTCTGTATTCAGTGGATAATTTTAGACTGAATGAATGAATGATAACTTTTTATTGGTACCACAATATGACAGAAACTAACAAAGAACAGCTTCATTGGCTCAGATGGTAGTAACTCTGCTTTCTGTGCCGCAGCCCCGGGGTTCAATCCCCGGCCAGGCCAAACATTTGTGTGCATGAACATGTCTGTTTGATCTGTGTCTGGGTGTTATAAGCTTATATATGTATATATATCAGTCATCTGGACTGCCTCGGTGGCGTAGAGGGCGCATGCTCGACTGCCAATCAAGAGGTCCCGGGTTCGATCCCCAGGTCAGGCAAAATGTTGATATTGGATTTTTCCTAATTAGGAATTATCTCAATAACTGCCTGGAGTCTGGAACTGTGCCCGGTAGATGGCAATAGGCTCGCCCCCTATTACATGGGACCAATAACATACTGGCGAAATGTGGGTGTATCTACTATGGGACTGAGTCCTGGGTACACCTCTGCCTACCCCTTAGGGAAAAAGGCGTGAACGTATGATGATCAGTCATCTGGTTCATCTGGAAGAGATCGCTCTGAGTGATAAAGCCGCCAATTGTTACACGTTTTCTAGTTTTAATTTTAATTTCTTGTTTCTTACTGTATTGTGATACAAATAAAGAGTTATCTACTTAGTTCTAAAAGTTAAAACTTGAAAGTAGTAACAACCGGCGGCCTTATCACTCAAAACGATCTCTTCCAGACAATTTAATTTTTACTTAGTTGAGCCATAGCGTTTTATGTTACAAGTCAATAAAAACATTTTTCATTTACAAAGTGATAGTTTCATATAGATCTTTCAGTTATGCTTGCTTATTTTTTCGGAGGTGACAACCCTACTTATTATATCCAACTCTTGTAGGTTATAATAAGTAGGGGTGTCACCTCGGAAGTAAACGCAAGCATAACGTCGGGACGAATTACCGACGAGTTCGCGCTTGACCGGCTTTTGTTCAGACACGTCGAACTGACGCGACGGGGGTAGATTTCTTTTATTATTTTATTTTATATATTTATAAGATACACAGAATGCTTACAGTATACAGTATACGCAAACTATGCTAGATATGGCCTTTAATTAATTATTAAACTGCTTAAACATGACTAGTACCCCCACGGTAGCTCAACTGGAAGAGTGCCGACCTCGCGGAATGGTGCGGAGGGTGCGTGGTTCAAATCTCGCCCGTATGTGTAATTTTCATGATCCATGTGTTCAAACTAGTTGGATCCCAATCGCTACTACCGATCATGAGGTCCTGAGGTCCTGGATTCAATTCCCAGGTCAGGCAGAAAATATGATTGAATATTTTTCAATGACAGTCTGAAGTCTGGGTCTGGGTCCGGTTGCAGAAGATAACAATAGGCTCGCCCCTATTACATGAGACTTAAATTCTTTTAAGTAACTGTCGTGACAGTGGGTGTACCTACTATAAGGCTGGCTCGTGGGGTGTACCTCTGCTTACCCCATCGAGAAAAAAGCGTGATTTTTTAATTATGATAGTGAGTGACAAGACGAGCCAATCAGGTGCCTGATGGTAAGCATCATGATTGCCCATATCAGACACAGTGCCACCCAGTGTTATAAAATACAAAATTCTGCCCGGCACTGCACTGCGCCTGTCACCCTGAGATATGAGTTGTTGAATCTCATCATGCCCAGTCTCATCATGTCTCATCATGTTATGCTATATAATGTATCTGGCGAAGTGTCAGTTCCTATGATGAGACTGATCCCATATTAGGCAAAATAAAATGCAAATAACAAAAACTTTTCGTCTGTCTGTTAAAATATTAAATCATATATTTTTGCACAAAAGAAATCTACCTTTCCCGTCAGCCATTCTTACAACTTCGAAAACTCTTTGCGTCAGCGTTTTCAACATTGTTCAAACGTACCCTAGATATTGAATGTTCAACTTTTAATAGGTTATTATTTTACGCGAGAGGTGGTAAAACTGCGGGTTCCGTACGATTTTATAACTTTGTGTTTTTGTGGATTGCAATAATATTAATTATTACAATGGTTTTAAGTTTTGAGTGTGGTTATAATTTTATACTTCTGTTTTAGTACTTCAATAAATTTTACTTACGTACATTTATAGTGATATAATGTTTTTGTTAACTGGTCTTGTTTGAATGAAAATATATTTTTTATGACAGTATTTTATGACAGACGGTAGATGGCAATAGGCTCGCCCCCTATTACATGGGACCAATAATATACTGGCGAAATGTGGGTGTATCTACTGTGGGACTGAGTCCTGGGTACACCTCTGCCTACCCCTTCGGGAAAAAGGCGTGAATGTATGTATTTATGCATGTATTAGTTCTGTATGATGTAACTGTGTGTGACCCTCAGATACTTGATTTATTTTGGTAGCATTATGTGCGGATCGATTGGAACGTGACTTACATCTAAGGTATAATTAATATTTATTTTTTAATGATAGTGAGTGACAAGACGAGCAAATCAGGTGCCTGATGGTACGAACTATGATTGTCCATGTCAGTCATAGTGCCACCCAGTGTTTTAAAATTCAAAATTCTGCGCAGCACTGCATTGCGCCTGTCACCCTGAGATATTAGTTGTTGAAACTCGTCATAGACTGCCTCGGTGGCGTAGAGGGCGCATGCTCGACTGCCAATCAAGCGATCCCGGGTTCTATCCCCAGATCAGGCAAGGTGTTAAAAATTGGATTTTTCCATTAGGAATTATCTCAATAACTGCCTGGAGTCTGGAACTGTGCCCGGTAGATGGCAATAGGCTCGCCCTCTATTACATGGGACCAATAACATACTGGCGAAATGTGGGTGTGCCTACTATGGGACTGAGTCCTGGGTACATCTCTTCCTACCCCCTCGGGACTAAAAGCGTATAAGCGAATATTTGTTATGTTTTGAAACTCGTCCCAGTAATTTCGCTGGTAACATTACCCTTCAGACTGGAACACAGTAATATTTGCACATATTACACATTTGCAAATACTGCCAGTACTGCATGGATATTGTTTAAATTTTAAAATACACAGAAAACACAAGACATTTTCTAAAAATTCCGTGTAAAAGTCATAAAATGTTCAATCTGTGAAGTCAATAAAAGCAAATGAGATGGAAGAGCCGTTCGCTCCCAGATTATAGGTAGGTCCTAATATACCTTTTCGCTTTGGACAGAGTCCAAGGTTTTAAAATGTTGAAAGAATAACTCTATTACTACTACTAGCTACTCGTAGTTTGTGTAATTGAGTGTAAAATTTTTAAGACCTTTGTTCAATCAACTATATTTTAAATGGAGTTCACGTAGTTTTTTTATAATGTCACACCTCGGACACTCGACTCAATTTTCATACAAAAGCCTCGCTATAACTACTTATTACACAGACACTGCACACATGGAGTTTTGTACACGTGCAAGAGTGTGCGTGAGATGATTTCCCTGCAAAGCGGGGCTCGTGCAGAGCTCAATCTCGCTCGCGGGGTGAGGAAGGCCCGATTGGTGGGCGGATGACAGTGTCCATTGTATACGTAGTATTATCATCTGTTCTGTGATAATGTGCTAATATATTTATAGTAAATTTTTTGTGTTGCGGCAACAGGCAACTAGCTGTTTACATAATATACAATAAAGAAACTGCCACGGTGGCGTAGTGGGCGCAAGCTCGACGTCGATCATGAGGTCCCGGGTTCGATTCCCATGTCAGGCAAAGTGGTATTGGATTTTCCATTAGGAATTATCTCTATGACAGCCTGGAGCCTGGAATTATATTGTGCCCGGTAGATAGCAATCGGCTCGCCCCCTATTACATGGGGCCAATAACATACTGGCGAAATGTGGGTGTGCCTATACTATGAGACTGAGTCCTGGGAACAACTCTACCTACCCCTTAGGGAAAAAGGCGTGTGTTTGTATGTTGTTTATTATTCCGGACTTTTGTTGGGGCCATAAATAAAATATTTACAATATTCGAGATTTGATAATATTATTACCAATTTTCATTTCATTCATTCATCTCAGCCGTTGGTAATTCACTACTGAACATAGGCCTCCCCCATAGAGGGGGGTTTTGCCAATACTCGACACGCTTGGCAGGCGGGTTGTCGAGCGCAGTTCGATGGTTTGTAGTAGAGGACGCTGCTGCCCGTGCTCTGGATCAGTTAACCCTTAGCCGGCTCTTACGACAACCACGGGGAGAGAGGGTGAGGTACTATTCTAAAGCCGGTAACTCCAGGGCATATTCAATTACCAATTTGTCTTTATTTAAATATAAACATGCCGAGCTGATAGTTAGAACTAACTCAAAATTTTAATATGAAAATATGAAGCTTAAAGATATTTTTAAGAATATCCGCGTTCATTTTTGAGGTTGACCAAGAATTTTCTTATTAAATTCGAACGATGCATTTTATGAACTATTTATTCCCTAGTTATTTATTAACTTTAAAATACTTAGCTTAAAGCATTTTTATTCAAAATTCCACAATACTCCACTACAAATACCAAACAAAATAAAAAATCTTTCAGGATATTACTATACTTAGCCATAATAATTTTTTTTTAATGATATTGAGTGACAAGACGAGCCAATCAGGTGCCTGATGGTAAGCATCATGATTGCCCATATCAGACATAGTGCCACTCAGTGTTTTATAATTCAAAATTCTACGCGGCACTGCACTGTGCCTGTCACCCTGAGATATTAGTTGTTGAAACCCATCATGCCCAGTAATTTCGCTGGTAACATTGCCCTTCAGACCGGAACACAGTAATGACTGCACATTACTGCTTGGCGGCTGAATAAAGGCAAAGGTGTGGTACTTCCCCAGGCGGCCCCCTGCAAAAGAGGCCTACCACTATTCAATGTAAACTCCTGGTGTGCTGTGGGTTCAGAAATATAACCACTACTAACAAGAAACTTGTAGGAAATTCTTAAAGAATTTGCTTATTAATTAGTATGTCTGTCAGTTACGGGCACCCATAGCTTCAGAATAATAAGGACTCCACGTAATAAGATGTACGCCCTGTTTTACAACTTTGCTTCTCAAAGGGCTCCACTTACAGCTCGAATAAGTTACGTGAGTATACTTATTTATTTATCCTATTTAACTTAACATAAGTTGTAACTTAGAATGATGTTTTGCATAAACCATATTCGAAAACGTGACCTAATTAGGTATAAAAGAAAACTTTTGATACAGGTCCTTTATGGGACGAAATGCTTTTTGAAACCTAATTTCTGGTTTGGAATTTCAGCGTAATCAAAAAAGTGTTGATAAAGATACTGAAACAAGTGTTTTTTTATTTATATTCTACTTATGGTTTTTTTTCACAAGGACAGAGGGCCTTTATTGAAAAAAGACTAAACAATAGAGCTACCTACTTACTATCTACCCTAAATAAATACACTATACCATAGAACAATTCGAAAATCCACAGGCCGACATGTCAGCCTATAGAAAATCCAAGTGGTCTAAACCACTGTCAGATGGCAGCGTATCCAAGATACTGGCGGCATTGCCACGTTGAATAGCAATGCTTACACGTTGAACTAGATAAACGCCAGCATTTTGATCACGCATCGTCTCAACCAAGCGGTTAAAAATATTAGCGAATTATATTTAAGTATTTTAACTATTTATTTCTGGGATAATGTTTATAGTAAACGGTGGTATCATCTGCATGGCTCACTGCAAAAGAGGCCTACCGCTACAAAAAGTCTTCGTTTTCGTGGTGATATCGGTAAAAAATTTCAGCTCAATCAGTTCAGTAGTTTTGGCGTAAAAGTCTTTCTTCGCAAACTTTCACATTTGTGATGTTAGTAAGATAGAAAGTAATAGATAGTAGGATAGGATATTATATATTTTTATAGCTCTAAAAATTGGTACGATTTATAAAAGTCACTTTTCAGAATATTTTTATTTTTATTTGACCATAATATTTTGTCCATTTTTTTATATGATAAGCACAATATAGTGAATAATACATAATAATACATAATAATATGGACACATTACATTGTTTCCCTCTTTTCCTTGACACGTTCCACATATCATACAGGATGGTTTCTCAAAATAATATTTAGGTGCAGAATTTATTATAAGTATTGCGATCAGGAAACAATCCGCACGCACGTAATTTTTTCAACATAAATGCATATAGGGAACTAAAGGAAACCAATTTTAAAGACAACCTTTTTGTAAAGCATCCCTGGGGTTGGTCGCTATTTGCAAAATTACCTATGTGTCTTATTGTATGATCTATTATTTAGATAATGTATGTCATCTTCGACTGCCTCGGTGGCGTAGTGATCGTCAGCGTTACTGCAGACTGACGTCTTAACTTTGAGCCTCAGTTCAGGCAAAAAGGAATAGGAATTGAAGATAGGAATTTTCTCAATGACAGCCTCGGGTCTAGAACTGTGCCCGTTAGATGGCAATAGGCTCGCCCCCATAACATGGAATCTCAAAACATAACGGGCGAAGTGTGGGGTGCATCTACTATTTTGGTTAGCAATCGTATCCTTCAGAGCGATCTCTTCCTAACAATCAAACTAAAAATTCAACCGTTGAACTATTGGGAGTGTTTTATTGCAGTCGTTCAACTGCGTGTGTATTTCTTTGGGAGTTGAACTACTGGGACAATATACGAGTAGTTGAACAAACATGAGCTGATTCAATATTTAAAACATGACGTTTGGAGAGAAAACATAATACCTACCGAAATAGTTTCGAATCACGTCAGAATAACAGATTAAATAATTTAAAATCTACAAAATCCGGCGCTTACAACTGTACCGAAGCGGTACGCCCGCCAATTGTGTCGATATGAGTGGTGTACCGAAGCGGGTCGATCAGCGGGTTTTTCATTTAAGGTTTATTTTTACTCAAACTCAAAAAAAAAAAATTAAATAAGTCTTAGAAAGACATTTGTAAACGTCAATAAATACTATCAATAACTAGTAATGAATCTACGATGCGTTCGGAAATATACCTAAAGAAGAACGCACAGAAACTAATAGGGTTACATTTTTCCACTACGACTTTTACAATATTTGGTTTAGTTACATATGTTTACGAGAAACATCCTGTATACTGCCAGAATCCTGGCACAGAATAAGGAGTTGGCTGCAAGCCAGCTCCTCCGGTCCTGCATTGCGTACACTACAGGCCATTCTTTCGACCCACTGACTTGCTTCCGGCATCGCTTTGCTATAAATTGCCAACATATAACATTCAACATTCAATACATCTACTACTGAATACAAGATGTAGCTATATGATATAAATATGTTACAGTCAAATCTCTAAGTCCAGGTTTGTTCCCTAGGGCAGGTAAAATGTGATACAGAAAAAAGAGCCTGGAGTCAGGAACTGTGTCTAGAGCCAAATAGGCTTGCCTCCTATACTTGCCTCTTATAACATGGCGCAAAAAATAGTTACATTATATTTATCTTGACGGTTCAGTTAACAGGATCCAGGACCTCTTAGCGGTTTGACACAATCCTATGGAAAATTTGTAGCAAACGTAGCGTAGGACGCACTGCTACCAGGTGGAGGGACGACCTGCGAAGAATATCCGGCAGCAACTGGATGTGTAAAGCTCAGGACCAGGCTCAGTGGCGCAAATTAGGAGAGGCCTATGTCCAGCAGTGGACTAACACAGGTTGATGATGATGATGATGATGAATAATATCATAGCTCAATCGTTTTGCTCGCTCTTATTGTCTCAACACAAAGCTTAACCAAAATAGATATAAAACACCGTAAACTGAATATTACCTTAAATAAATTAGATTATTCTTACATAATATACAGGTATACATAATATTATGTACATAATATACCTACAATCACGTTCGCCATAGGTTTTAGTAAGTACACACACACACAGACCTACACTCTCACTCACTAAAACCCCACACACCTTTCCAAATGAGCTCACAATCTGTAAAAAGTGTAACTCTTTCGTATCAAGTACTAGTAACGTACAAAGAGTGAGGATAATTTGAGAGGGCTATAAGGGCCACCTCGTACGTATTCGAAGGGCATGCCGCCCCTCGGGACCAATGGACGGGCTTAAAGTCTACGTGGTGCTGCGTTTGAACGGGATAGTTACTTGCATCGTTTGTTTGTCTCTTTGCCTTTTCTGATTCACTTGAATGATTTGAATTTGTTTATAATTAAAATTATCAAAAAATGTAGATTAATATTATTTTTATTGCTTTTCTGTATGCCGACAATGTTCCCGCCCCAACAGACTATTACAACTATTAGCAATTGAACTTAACGTGTGGCACAACTTCGCGAGCGTAAAATCTATAAATCTAAGTGACAGTGACATGACACTGAGGTCTGTGTCTTGCCGGTCTTTTTGTCACTTATTTCTACGACGCGAGCAAGTCGACATCACATTTGAAAACTAAAGTGCAAATAAACTATAATAATAATAATAATATGGGACAACTTCCACACACGGTCATCTGGTCCCAAACTAGGCTAGAAGCCTGTACTATAGTAACCAGATGACTGATATACATACTTATATAAGCTTATACACCCAGACACAGATCAAACAGACATGTTCATGCACACAAATGTTTGACCTGGCCGGGGATCGAACCCGGGCCCTGCGGCACAGAGAGCAGAGTTACTACCATCTGAGCCAACGAGGCTATTAAAATACAAAAATTAAGTATACAATAATCGTCAAAAATACAACGACAAATGGACAATCCACCATTATCTCCGCCAAAGAGTAGTGGGATATAAGATCTTAATTTTTTTGACTTAAAAAACATAAGTGGCAAAATGTGGTCGTACCTATTATGGAAATTGCTATATTTTTGCCTATCCTTCGAGGAAAGCAAGGCTTGATGCTAGCTGGTCCAAAGCCTCAAATCAAAACCTATATAAAATGTATTTTCTATTGACAAATTGCTTGGAAACTTCTGCATAGCCACCACGCGGCATCTTCCAAATAAACAAATGTAACCAAACCAAATATTAATGTAAAACTGTCAGTTGAAAAAATTAAGCCCTACCTACACGTTTCATGTGCGTTCTTCCTGTATAGATACGTATCTCTACGATCGCACAGTAGACTCCTTACTGTTTATCTTCATTGACGTGCAGTGTGATTGTGATCTAACTCAATAAATATTTTTTAATTTGAGCTTGAACAAAGAGATTTTGTTTAAGATTAATCATAATTTAATCATAATCATAAATGCTTTAATCCACGTATACAAAGATGCACACCAATAATTCTAATGTTTGCTTAAAAATAAATCATATTTAATATCTTAACAAAATGTGAAACAAATTGAACCGCGCCTCCCATCGAAACTTTCGCGCCGTAAATATTTCACGGAAATTGATTTCCGCGGTTGCGATTTCGCGGTCTTGAATTATTAGAATTTTAATGTCGACTTGGAGAAGATTTATTTGTTTTATTTTTGTTTTTAGTTGCGATTTAAAATGCTTTGTGTTTTTGCATGAAAAAAAATGACAGAATTAATAAAAGTTAATTAAAATTAAGATAAATAGGTAAAGTAGAAACGTTTAATAATACTAGTATTTACAAAACAGTGTTGTCCTTTTCCGCCACTCCCGTCTATATCTGTCATCTCCATACTCACTCCCCTTTCACTTATATCTTCTTAAACAGTAACTATAATCAAACGCCCTTACTATGGCGGATGGCGTCTTCTTAGACGACTACACTCAGCGTGCTTGCCCATACTCATTTTGATTGTAGACAGATAGCTATGTTATTTATGTAACTATGTTTAGGTGTGCATGATGTGGCCCCCAGCAAATGCGGGAACACACTGACGTAATTCCATTTTAATACTTCAAACTATGTACGTATATCTAAGTGTATCCCCAGTTGGGAGTCCTAAATGAATAAACTATTCCAGCTACTATCCCCAACTAAACACACTCCATTATCGACAGGTATATACACCGATTTGTAAGAAGGCAGCGCGTGACAATCATACTACTTCGAAACGAAGCTTAATGGACTCCATATGACCCCTTTACTATTGGACGAGGTCTTCGGAACCTTTGCGAATGGCTTTGGAAACTTGAGACTAATTCAATACGTTGTAAGAGGCTGTTTTGTAAATCAGTGAAATGGAGGCGAGTGTTGGGATCTTCTATCTTCTTTTTTATAGAGAAATGTGTTATTCCAGGGTCTTATATATCTACACACCAATCAGCCCAATCGCTTCAGTAGTTTTGGCGTGAAAGAGTAACAAACATCCATGCATCAGCACGAACGTTCGCATTGGTAATATTAGTAGAATAGGATGATAATAAACTACTGAATACTTATTAACTGAGATTTATAATGAATATAAGAAATGTTACCAAAATGGTGATTTGTATTTCCTTAAAACTGCCTCGGTGGCGTAGTGGGCGCATGCTCGACTGCCAATCAAGAGGTCCCGGGTTCGATCCCCAGGTCAGGCATAGTGCTAAATATTGGATTTATCCATTAGGAATTATCTCAATAGCTGCCTGGAGTCTGGAACTGTGCCCGGTATATGGCAATAGGCTCGCCCCCTATTACATGGGACCAATAACATACTGGCGAAATGTGGGTGTATCTACTATGGGACTGAGTCCTGGGTACACCTCTGCCTACCCTTTCGGGAAAAAGGCGTGAATGTATGTTATGTATGTTATGTTATGTATTTCCTTGTTTCCTCCGAACATATTTTATGTATGTTTTCGATAAAGGCTTATGTTCACTTATTAGGAGTCTTCGGCCACGAATGTTAATAAAATAACACTGCTTAACCGGTAATATTATAATGATTTGTATTGTAATGTTTTGTAGTGGTAGGCCTCTTTTGCAGGGGGCCACCTGGGGAAGTACCACACCTTTGCCAGTTATTCATCCGCCAAGCAGTAATATACAAACATTCCTGTGTTCCGGTCTGAAGGGCAATGTTACCAGCGAAATTACTGAGCATGACGAGTTTCAACAACTAACATCTCGGGGTGACAGGCACAGTGCAGTGCCTCGCAGAATTTTGAATTTTAAAACACTGGGTGGCACTGTGTCTGATATAGGCAATCATGTTCATAATTGTTAGATTAAGTAGATATGTCAAGTAGTCAATCTAAAAATTATAATGTCAAAATAATCAAAATTATGCAATCATCAAAATTAATATTAAAATTATATACCTATATAATATACCTAATTGGTTTTTATACCTTATGGTCTATATACTCTAACAGTGTAAAAATATTTTTCCAGTAACCATCTTGTCAATTTTCGTTTAAAAACATTTACGGATAGATCTACATCTTTATACTCTTTTGGTCGAAAATCTAAATAGCCTGATAATATTATGTATTGCGTTTTACTATAGCTAGAAGACATGGAGGCGCATAAAGTCTGTTCTTGTGTCTTGTTAGCCTCGTCAGTACATCCGAATGTTTTTTGAAATAATCCGGATTATTGCTTTACAAATCATTCAAGGAAAAATAAGAACTATCACCAAACAGAAGCGCTGGGCTGTAATTACCAGTATGTATCGCAGTAACTAATAACTCAGTAGAAGTGAAAGCTTCTTTATTTCATGTACGACAAAAACAAATTGTTGGCAAGGATGTTATAAATGAGGGAAATATCATAAAAAATGTTCCTTACAGAATTAGTTGCGTGTAACATTACGTGATAATGAAACCTTTAATTTATTAAGGTGACGTAGTAGTTTGCAAGGGCTTCTGCCGATCGTGAGGTCCTGGGTTCGATCCCCAGGTCAGGCAAAAGTATTATTGGATTTTTTCAATAGATATTTTCTCAATGGAGCCAGGAACTGTGCCCGTTAGATTAATAAGCTCGCCTTCTATTACTAATATTTTTATAGAATTTTTGTGATAGAGGATTTTGTTCAAAAAGGAAATTAACCATAACGATCTGGCCCTTTTTCATTCACCTAAATTTTATCCTGATGCAGGGATTGTGAATGTGAGGGCTGCGTTTGTTTATTGAGCATTTATTTATTAAATTCATGATAACAATTCGTTATTATCTTCATTAATGTGTAAAAGTTAAGTATCATTTTGATCTGATTTGATTTTGAGTTTTTAAGTATAGAACACGATAAATCTTGAAAACTTGAAACTAGAAATAAAAATGAAGCTATTTTATAATGAGCCAACTGACAAGTTTATAATAAAAATATCGGATAATAATTTTGCAGTCGTTTTGGCGTGAAGGACTCACAAACATCCATCTATTCATCTATCTAACCAAAACCGCACTAGATGGCGCTGAAAGTAAGTTAGAACTCGCAAACGCTTTGTTCACTTGTTAAAAACGTAAGTTTTTTTACATTGTACTGTTTGAGATTTATAATATTAATAGGATTCATCCCACTAATTTATGTTGCGAATGTTTAGATGTTGAAGTGTTTGTTACTCGATAAAACTATAACATCGATTAGGCTGGAATAGCACATAGCTACTTTTCAGCGTACCCCGAGGCGTACCTACTATTTTTTAATAACTAACTAATTGTTTGTTGTAACTTTGACAGCCTCGATGGCTCAGATAGTAGTAACTCTGCTTTCTGTGCCGCAGGGCCCGGGTTCGATCCCCGGTCAGGTCAAACATTTGTGTGCATGAACATGTCTGTTTGATCTGTGTCTGGGTGTTATAAGCTTATATAAGTATGTATATCAGTCATCTGGTTACCATAGTACAGGCTTCTAGCCTAGTTTGGGACCAGATGACCGTGTGTGGAAGTTGTCCCATAAAAAAAAAAAAAAAAAAAAAAACTAGTTTATCATAATAAAAAATCTGGTAAATTAAAATTACTCCAGCGGGCCGAAGAATACTCTAAGCATACCTGTCCTAAGTATTGCACCGCTGATTAATTCTTTGCAAATTAATCTCCTTCATTTAGGATTAAAATATTGAGATTAGACAGTTAAAGCCGACTTTAGGTATTTTTTCTCAGTTTGTTTTGGTCGACGGCTATTTATTTAAATTTTGAAGGGTTCTGTTATGAGAACCGTCTTAAGCTTTCTCTTCGATGTTTTTTGTAGTAATCCATGAGTTTTCAGGAGAATTTTGGAGGAAAATTTATTGTACGTACACAAAATAAGTTTTCGGCGATTTTAAGTACCTACACTATTTATTGATAAATGAATAACTCAGGGTGACGGGCGCAGTGCAGTGCCGCGCAGAATTTTGAATTTTAAAACACTAGGTGGCACTGTGTCTGATATGGGCAATCTTGATGCTTACCATCAGGTACCTGATTTGCTTGTCTTGTCACTCACTATCATAAAAAAAAGATGCAACCCCTCAAGAATTACTTTTTGTTACACGTTCTATATAAGTACCATTACAGCAAAAATAGGAATTATTGTTAATAAAAAATTGTAACCCTAAGCAATACTGGAATGTGTGCAAATTATTCAATTCGCCAACCCTAGTGACCATTGCCTTACGCCTTACACAAACCGAGCGATATATCACTCTAATTCTCAATTCATTCCCACTTGGGGATGGCAACTACAAAATACGTTGCCTGCGAGCTGAGTGCATTTTAGTGTTGAAGACGTAGTGTAATTGTCGCCTCAGGGCAATTCTCACAGTTTTGGTGGAACAATTAATGAGAAAACAGCGGCTAATGACAGCCTCGTTGGTTCAGATGGTAGTGACTCTGCTTTCTGAGCTGCACACCCCGGGTTCGATTCCCGGCCAGGTTTTGACCTGGCCGGGAATTTGTGTGGTGAACATGTCTGTTTGATCTGTGTCTGTGTGTTATAAGCGTATATAAGTATGTACATCAGTCCTCTGGTTACCATAGTACAGGCTTCTAGCCTAGTTTGGGACCAGATGATATTATATTATTATTATTATAATACAATTGTATAGAAATTTGCTATATCAAGCCACTAAATTTAATGCACAGGTAAATAGCATTCCTGCTCAGAATGCAGCTAAAACAGCATGATCTATGTTTACCACTAGTTTTTAATTTAACCACCGGTCGAGAAACGGAAAGAGATGTTTACTGATACAGAAAATGAAGCGTTTTGATATCCAAAATGAAAGCTGCATACAACACGAGCAAACAATAAGTTACACTATGAACAAAATGTTCATGTACTTCGACGAAGGAGGGAGCGTAGGACAAAGGTGGGGTGTAGGGTAAACAATTCCTATTCTGAATGGTCTAAGAATATGAACCAACAATAGTTTTATTGTTGTTGTGGGCATAAAGCATTCACACGCTTTCTGCTCTCACTTGGACCATACTCGGAAATAATGTATGGTGAAACTTAGTATTAGTTAAGATTGTTACTAACTAACAAGACCGTAACGTGGGTTAGATCTTACTGATACTTACTAAACTTTTGGTAGTTTAGTTTTAATGCCCGTCTAACTTAAAACATGGACAGCTGACCGTAATGCTTATGTTGATGTTAAGTGGAACGGGCATAGTAACATTGATTACTTGTATTTTGAAATTCGCACACAAAAATGTTGACTTCCCTTACAAAATGGATCAGATGATCAGTAAAATTATTGTACGGGAGGTCAACATTATTTTTTATATAATGCTCAATACTTTGCAAATGAAGATTCAGATATGAAATAGGCGACAACAGTACAGGTGGATTTTTGAAAATAATTTATTTTTAACAGATGCACTATATATTTGCTATATATTTATATTTTTGCGAGAACTAATATATCTTTTGTTTGTTGTGTTTTCCTAATTACAGCTCAGCTAAAAACAACTCTTTGCAAAGACGTTACAAAGAACCTTTATGTAATAAGTACTTACAAAGACTTTTTAAAGGTCAAAATTTTTGCCTTACCAATTTAACTTTTCTTACCTGAAACAGAGAAAACATATTTTATTTATCATAATCATTCTATGTTAAACTAAATTAACATGTAGCTCGAAAACACGGGTTATCCTGAACTGGCAATCGCGGAGAAACAGCAGTAAAGTTACGTAATTTTTGCTGTCAGACGTTCTTTTTTGTAAACTTTCGGAGCGGTCTTTTGATAGGTGTATACGGAGACCATTTTAGTCCAAGATGCAGAGGCCCCTTGGAACAAAGGTAATGGATAGCACCTATCCATCTATCGAAGACACCTGTCGGGGTCCATCCGGGGGAAGTTGATGAAAAATTAGTTTTTACAAATTGGTAGTATAATTTAAAAAGTGTCTTCTCGTCAAAATGGATTATTTTCTTTAGTCAGTTGTATTTTGACAGTCGACAGACTCGTTTTAAATTGCTGCAAAGGAAACAGACTCGTAATCCAAGGAAGCTGGGCCCAGATAACGTTACACTGTCTATCCTATATTGCCTGGTACAGAATGATATTCGCAATAATATTCCCAAGCAATAATATTCCATGGAAATATTTCGGCAGGCGATGACGGACACTCCATAAAAACCACCTTCCTCCCTCCATATATGAATAAGGGCGGCGAGAGAGGCAACGTTGGTGCAATTCGCTCCGTTTTCGGTACTGGTGTCGGATACCAGATCCACCAACTCACAAAATCACAACACCGACCTCGCCGGCGAGGTCGAAGATCTCTCAGATCCTTCAGATCGGTTAGTTTCTCTCCAAATAATCAAACAGATGAAACCATTGATAGGGCCTTAGGACACTCCCCTTCTGGGGTGCCAGGGCAAGTCTGACCACTTATGCTGGCGATGCCGAAGCTGAGGTTCGCACCGTCTAGGTGCACTTGTGCTAGTCGCACTTAAAATTTGGGTCGAGCGCCTCCTGCGCTCTGTAGAGGCTATCTGAAAAACGTTTGTGCAAGCGCTCAAGGTTAGGAAATTTATCCCTGGACTTTAAATAATATTACTATTGCAAATTAGTATATCGTGTATACGGAATTTGCCATGTGCAAAAGCTCCGATAATTCAATGAACGATTTACTTGGTAGAAACACGTCCGATCACATTAGTTAATGTCAGATTAATATTCGCTAATCGTGTAACAAATTAAACTTCCATTGGACACCGGAGTCATGCGAGCTGGTTCCACGATCTACTTGAATTAGGGCTGTGCGATCAATGCGAAATGTGGAAAAGAAACAAAAAGTGAAGACCATAGTAAGCCAGCTAACTTGTTTGGGGAGGTCTAACTTGAGTGGACGGTAAGGATTTTTGTACTAAAAGCTCGTTCAGTAACAGATTATATTTATATGCATATAAATCTGATAATTTACACTGGCGTAGTAGTTTGTAAGCGCTTCTGCCGATCATGAGTCCTTTGACTCGATTCCCAGGTCAGGTAAAAAGTGTTAAGCATTGGATTTTTCCCTCACAAATTTTCTCTATCAAAGTCTGGAGTCTAGTAGATAGCAATAGGCTAGGCCCAATTACATGGGACTTACAAATAGCTATGGCGAAGTGTTATAATGGGATTGGGCTGACACTGCCGGACGCATGCGAATGCTGGTCCAAAATTTCCACTGAGTGCCTCCCACGACATCGGAAACGGCGTCACGGCAGACCTAGAAAAAGATGGCGAGACCATATTGATAGACACCTCGAAGGATGGTCCTCAATAGCACCAGACAGAAATAAGTGGAGAGAGAGGAGGGAGGCTTTTGCCCTGCAGTGGGACCATAAGTCCATACTCATAATAAATAATATTAATGGAGAGATGTCTATCTATTTGGGCTGTTATTGACTATACTACTATGTAGACTTCTGAAACAAGAATCTTTAGTTTTTAGTTCCGACTTTTTAGTGTCAAAAACAACATGCTCACTCTTGTTTCAGCGTTCAGCGAGGTGACATCTCGAGGAGCGGCTTCGTACTAACATTTGTCGTCCTTTAGGGTATTTATTGTGTTCTGTGGCGGGGTCAGTCTAATTCCTGATGATGCGTCGTGTAGACGCGAAACACGTGTCGATATATGAATGGTGTCACAACAAAAATAATACCTAATAGCATTTCCTCTTTGCATGCAATTTTGCGGGCCGGAGGGCGGTGCACTGTGCATGTTTTTGATACTAAAAAATCAGAACTAAATACTAAAGATTCTTGTTCCAGCTACAATGGAGTTCCGAAAAGTAACGCCAAAGTAAATCAATTAGACTACTCTGTATATTAAGTAATGGACAATTTAATATACAATAGACTGAGTTATAGGTTCTAGGTACACTGTACACCTTTGCCTTACCCCTTTGTGAAAAACGCGTGATGTTATTTATTTACAATTCAGCACAACGCTACGACTAACTTAATGCTTGTAATGGATTGTAGTGGTAGGCCTCTTTTGCAGGGGGCCGCCTGGGGAAGTACCACACCTTTGCCAGTTATTCATCCGCCAAGCAGTAATGTGGTAACATTACTGTGTTCCGGTATGAAGGGCAATGTTACCAGCAAAATTACTGGGCATGATGAGATTCAACAACTCAGGGTGACAGGCGCAGTGCAGTGCCGCGCAGTATTTTGAATTTTAAAACACTGGGTGGCACTGTGTCTGATATGGGCAATCATGATGCTTACCATCAGGCACCTGATTTGCTCGTCTTGTTACTTACTATCATAAAAAAAAATGCTTCAGTAGCATTTTCTACAAGTTATCCTAAAACTAAAGAAAATATTACAGAATTTGGGTGTTATGTTTAAATAATTTCCAAAATTGGTAACCCTATAAATAATTGAAGCCATTAGTTGCTAATCTCAGTGATCCAACGCTAATCGTTTTCCGATAGTGCACGGTTAATTTGTTTATTCGATTGCTAATGTACCTATATCCTTGAGGAACTCCGTTCGGATTGCTTCACTTCGGGGAATTTAATGTTCGATATTATTTGAAATTATATATATTTGATATTATTTGAGGCCGTGGAGTTACCGGCTTTAGAATAATTGTGCTCCACCCTCTCTCCCCGTGGTTGCCGTAAGAGCCGGCTAAGGGTTAAAAGATCCAGTGGACGGGCAGCAGCGTCCTCTACATAAAACCATCGCACTGCGCTCGACAACCCGCTTGCCAAGCGAGTCGACTATTGGCGAACCCATAAAGGAGTTATGGGAGAGGCCTATGTTCAGTAGTGGATTACCAACGGCTGAGATGATGATTATTTGAAATGTTACCTTGAAATGGCACCGTAAGATTGTAAGAACCATTAGTTTATAACTAATCTAGTGAAATTATAAACTGTCAATAGATGAACGGACACTAAAGTTAACAACTTAACGTTTACATTTTTGTAAGTTTATAAACTGACCATGTCCAGCCGTCAAATTGTGATTTTGTTTGTGAAGAATCGCGAGGTGCGCGCTGTTTGGTCGAACAAATCTTCCCGTCAAGAGAACATTAGTTTCCGGGGGGGTTGCAAAGCAGGTGATTCGTCTCGATCAATCAGCGCGGCCCTCGTGATTTGTCACACATTACATTACAATTGGACGGCTGGAAATGGTCAATTTATAAACTTACGAAAATATAAGCGTTATATCGTAAATTTTAGTGTCCGTTCACAATCTTTCGGTTAACGATTCTTGCAATCTTACGATGACAAATGTACAAATAACAAAAGAGAGTAACATCCCAGTTACTTCCACGAAAAAAATAGCATGACAATGCATGTAAGCGTGACGGCTACACGCATTGCCAATTAGAAAAAATGAGAAGAAATAATGTGATATACGAGACTTCGTTCACGATGATATATGACTAGTTTAGTTGTTTTAACCTCGTTTTGTGATTTTCGCACATTTTGATCGTGCGACCCGGCATTTTTAACAAAAAAACAGTACTGATTAAATATCAAACACGTTTTTTTCTACGTGTTTCTTCTGCTTCAGCCTCTATTTATGATATCTATGATAATAAGGTACCTCTGTATATATATAATATATAAGTCTTGCATTCACATCGCGTCGCATATTAACCCCTGGCTCCGTGACGGCATGACCAATAAGTATTCCAAGCCACAATACTGACGCAAACTATACTAAAAACTCAGTACATAAAGTTACGTACACGACCGTGGCATTACCGGCAATAGGATCGTAACTCACCCTCTCTACCCGTGGTTGCTGTAAGAGCCGGCTATTAGTTATCAGATCCAGATGACGGGCAGCAACGTCCTCTATGTAAAAGCCATCATACTTTGCTTTCTGTGCCGCAGGCCCCGGGTTCGATCCCCGGCCAGGTCAAACATTTGTGTGCATGAACATGTCTGTTTGATCTGTGTCTGGGTGTTATAAGCGTATATAAGTATGTTTATCAGTCATCTGGTTACCATAGTACAGGCTTCTAGCCTAGTTTGGGACCAGATGACCGTGTGTGGAAGTTGTCCCATATTATTATTATTTTTTTTCATACTGTGCTTGCCAACCCGACTGCCAAGCGTGGCGAGTATTGGCAAAATCCCCCGTTATGGGGGCTTATGTTCAGCTTCTCATTTCTCCTGTTTACTTCCAACGCCTGCCATAAAGATGATGATGATGATGATGACACGAAGTTACACGTTTCAAATATCTGAGATATACCAGCTACAAGATTTGCAAGATTTACAAGATTGCAATAAGATGCTACAATTAGAGAGGGAGAAAAGTTGGACAGATACGCGATAGAAATATTATATATATTTCTATAAAGACAAACAGGCAAGTTGAAGGTCAACATTTTGGAAACTGTAGGTGGTTATTAGCGTTGTTGCGAGCTGAATTGCACCTTATTGCATCGCAGCTAGTGTCTCTATTTGTTGATATAAATTTCAGGAGTGTCCTTTCTGTGCCTTTGGGTCTTTATTCTGTGATTGTACTCAAAATCGTAGTTATTTTTTTCGTTAAAGTGAATTTTAGTTATAACATACATATTTGATGCATATATTTCACTATGGTATTTAGTTTTCCCATTATTAACTTTCTATGAACTAACTAAACAGATGGCGCAAAAAGACAAAAAGCACTGAGATTGTCCATGTCATACCGGCAAAAATAATGGTTGTCCAATTAATAGTCATTTTGGGGTAAGAATTTCTCAGTCGTAAAAACTTCTAAATTGCTTCTAAACTTTTAATTGCGTTTTTCTCAAAATCAACTCAGTACGATAGTCCCCGTTCTTTGTTCATTTACCGTTCAATTTTAATCAGCCCATTTTTACGTTTAAGATGGGCCAACCTTGTATACTGTAAAATATTGTCAATTTAGTCCACTGCTGACGTCAGACACGTTTCGCAAAATCGTTCCTTCGGTGCGAAATTATACGACAAAAATAGACGAGAACGCTAATTTCACTTTAACGATGGATACAGGGAGTTTTTTTTATGTATGTTTGGAATAAACAAGCGTTTGATCGCAATCTCACCGGATGATATGTGATGATGCGGCCTAAGTTGGGGCACGTGTGTATTATAAAATATATTATTTTTATAATAGGAACGTGTGAATCACAAAAATATAATAATAATCATCATCATCATCTCAGCCACAGGACGTCCACTGCTGAACATAGGCCTCCCCCATAGATTTCCATTCAGTCCGGTTGTAAGCGGTCCCCGCCTCCATCGTGTTCCTGCCGTCTTTATCAGATCGTCTGTCCACCTTGTGGGTGGACGTCCCACGCTGCGCTTGCCGGTCCGTGGTCTCAATTCGAAAACTTTGTAGCCCCAACGGCCATCAGTTTGCCATCTGTTGTATATACTTATGTAGATTATCCGCAGCTTTGTTTCCATTAAAGTAAAAGATAGCAGAGATATATAAAACCCGGTTGTCAGAAAGAGATAAACACAGGTTCACAGCTACATGAACAGCAAACCTTATACGTGTAACATCGGCGCAAGACAAGCAGACAAGGTGCAACTCACTTGAATCAAGCCAACTAGCTTGACTTGGGTTCGCCACACACCCCCCGATGGGTTCCCGCCTTCTCGCGGCGGAGGGGGTCAGTAACCGTGGTACGGGTCCCACGGTGAAGCGAAGAGGAGCCCGAGGTGGTCGGCCGCTGCACTTTCCTCCAGGCAGGTGTGAGCGGCCGAGTAGGTTGCGGTGCGTCCCATAGGACGTAACGCAACTGAGGCGGGCCGCGATGCGTCACATAGCGCATCGCGGTCGAATGGTTGGGCCGCGGCGGGAGAGAAGTGCCGGTATTGCGGTGCGCCGCTCTTCCTGCCTTCCGCGGCCCAAACGGGGTCGCCACCATTAGATGGCGAAGGCGGTGGGGTCGCAGGGGAAGAGGATTGTCGGTATTACGATGCGCCGCTCTCCCTATCCTCTGCGACCGAATCGGGGCGGAAAGCCGTCGGCTTGCCGCGGTGTGGGTTGCGCCTCCGCGTGTCCCTATGAAGTCAGCATAGGGCACAGTGGATGGCGCAGGCGGGGCTCACTTGAGCCCTGTCGTGGTGGTGGGCGGGAATGGGTCTTCCGTGTCGTCTCGCATGGAATCTATTGCGTTCGAGAGGGCACGGAACACCCTTCCAAGCCTTAGAGAGAAGAAGGCTCTCTGCTTCCCCCTGTGCAGATCTACTCCTGCACCGGGGCAACCAGAGAGCGTCCTGCGCTATATGCGCGTGGTGGTGGGCGGGAATGGGCCTTCCGTGTCCTCTCGCACGTTCGGTAGGCGTTCGAGAGGGCACGGAACGCCCTTCCGAGCCCTTAGAGACGTGGAGGATGATTCTCCGCTCGTCCCCATGCAGAACTCCTTCTGTGCGGTGGCGACCGGAGAATCTGAATCCTGGGGCCTGGGCAACGAATGCGGGGGTATCCGTTGCCCACCTAAAGGGCCTGCGAGGAGGTGCGCGCGTGTTTCCGCGCGCCCCTTGGGAGGGTTGGGGTGAAGGATTACCTTCACCCCACCGTGGCGGGGTCCATGAAGGACCAAACGCCGTCGGGGCCGCGGATGAGTGCTTCGGCGTGCCCGCAGCCGCGACACATGGCGTCGTGAAGGAACACCCCGGAGTTTTTTAGTGGGTATACCCGCCGGCACAGCAAAAAAAAAAAAAAATGGGTTCGCCACACAAAGCAGGGTAAAACGCATCTATATGAAAAATTAAACCGATTTATTTTCAAAAATTCTATCCAATTATTCCCATTATACAGGATTTAACCCCTACCTATAGTTTTTTTAATGAATAATATTTACACAAAATTATTATTAACAACATTTTCATCGATATGGGAATTCGACGTGCCGGGATCTTTCTATCGTTATAAGTATTTATAATAAATTCCTTTATAAGTATAAAAAATCTCAATATTTCAAAGCCAATTCTGGGGCGCGTAAAGAAAACCGTTCAAAAGAAGATTAATCTGTTTTAGACAATAAAATGAATAATATAATAGATTACAACAATGGTTTATTCAAATTTGATTATTTATTACTAGGTAAAGCGCTCGATTCATTTTACATAGTGAATTATGAGAATCACCCCGTATAATAGGATATTGACGGTTGGGGGTCGAAAACTGTCGATTCATCAATGTTTTTTACTTTTCTGTCGCGAAAAACTACCTACTTGTACATTGCTATTTTTTTTCCTGTCGACCGAAAAACGAAGGAGTGAAATGTAATGTTTATTTGTCTTGAGTACCTATTGATACAGAATCAGGTAATATATAAATTATGTAACGTGTTAAAAAAAGTGTAGTAATATTAAGGGGCTCTGTTGGGGTGACTGCCTCGGTGACGTAGAGGGCGCATGCTCGACTGCCAATCAAGAGGTCCCGGGTTCGATCCCCAGGACAGGCAAGGTGTTAAATATTGGATTTTGCCATTAGGAATTATCTCAATAACTGCCTGGAGTCTGGAACTGTGCCCGGTAGATGGCAATAGGCTCGCCCCCTATTACATGGGACCAATAACATACTGGCGAAATGTGGGTGTATCTACTATGGGACTGAGTCTTGGGTACACCTCTGCCTACCCCTTCGGGAAAAAGGCGTGAATATATGTTATGTTATGTTTATGTTGGGGTGTCTGGTTGCAGCTCTGTGACAGTAACATTAACATTTACAACTGTAATTGACGTTTAGTTTTATGAAAGTTAACAGGATACAGGAACTCTTAGCAGTTTGACACAATCCTATGGAAAATTTACGAAATCGATGATTTGTATTCCCGTGTTTCCACCGAGAATAATTGATTTTATCCATAAATTTATATCTTGAAAATTAGAAGATGAGATAGGCTATGTCCCTGTTATTTTATTTTTGTTCCTTAACTCTTCATTTATTTCTAGTGAACGTCTAATTATGCGAGTAAAACTGGGACAGTTTTTCATGTTTTTAAAGGGTCATACTTCATTTAACAATGAGTTTGTAGAAAAATTAAAATAACAGGGACATGCTCACTGAAGACTTAGATTTTATTAAAAAAAAACCATTGGTCTCACGCAGTTATCTAGGGAGGAAACACGGGAATACGTTTGGATGGAAAAATCACCCCTCATGTAACCTTTTAATAACATACATTCACGCCTTTTTTCCCGAAGGGGTAGGCAGAGGTGTACCCAGGACTCAGTCCCATAGTAGATACACCCACATTTCGCCAGTATGTTATTGGTCCCATGTAATAGGGGGCGAGCCTATTGCCATCTACCGGGCACAGTTCCAGACTCCAGGCAGTTATTGAGATAATTCCTAATGGAAAAATCCAATATTTAACACTTTGCCTGAAAGTAGACTGTAGACTTCTGTAGATAGATACATACTTATCAAAGCTTATGTACATATAATAAGTGTAGGCTCTACGCTCCGTTTACCAAAAACCTTATTAGCATTATTATACCACCGCGCTCGCAAAAGGAGGGCGATGTTTTTATTCTAATTCTAAACGTAAGGGATATGACAGTAACTGAATATTTTCTTTTTCAAATGGCTTTAAAATTAAATAGATTATCAACATCATCATCAGTCGGAAGACGTCCACAGCTGACACATAGGCCTCCTCCTTAGAACACCATAAACCATTCATATGGGGGATTTTACCGTAATCAGCACGCTTGTTGTGCGGCTAGGTGATCGCAGTAGTTGGAATACTTGAAAACTTACTTTTTGGTAGTGGTAGGCTTATTTTGCAGGGGGCTGCCTGGGGAACCACACCTTTGCCAGTTATTCATCCGCCAAGCAGTAATGTGCAGACATTACTGTGTTCCGGTCTGAAGGGCAATGTTACCAGCGAAATTACTGGGCATGACGAGAATGAACAACTCGTATCTCAGGGTGACAGGCGCAGTGCAGTGCCGCGCAGAATTTTGAACTTTAAAACACTGGGTACTGTGTCTGATGTGGGCAATCATGATGCTTACCATCAGGCACCTGATTTGCTCGTCTTGTCACTCGCTATCATAAAAAAAATCTAAATAATTCGCTAATGAGTGGAATTCTCTACCGGCGTACGTCTTCCCACTTGAATACGAACTTGAGGTCTACAAGAGAAGAGTGAATAATTATGTTTTAGGAAAGCATTCTCCATCTTAGGCCCCATCTTCACTTCCCATGGGGTGAGATTGGGGTCAAACGCAGACCTATTTAATATAAAAAAATATATATTATTATTCGATACATTTGTATCCTGATGATAGAAATAAAATATCCAAGTTTTACCTATTTAATATATTCTTGTGATGACACGTTCCCTTAAAAATATAAATGGGTTTAAAATAGAAAATCAATAAGTTTATTTACCAACAGTAAAAAACATAGAACTACGTTATGTAGGTGCAAGAGATATCTTCATAATAATATCTCTTGAGTACGTAATATTTGTGCAAAGATATCCTTCGAAAGTCCTTAAAACGTTCTCCTAACTCGTATTTGGCCGAGCGCCACATCTTCAAGGGCATGAACTTGGACCATGGGCTAGATTTATAGGTTTCCTCTTGCGTAACTATACCATACTACTATTAGAAGTAGGATAACTTAAGCTATTAATATATAATCACTATATTATGTTCCCGTGCCAACAGATATTATTGGCAAATAAACTTTGTGTGTAACGCCTGCGCCAATATAAAAATGTGTCAAAGTGACAGTGACAAATGACAATTTTATTGATAAGACCCGAAAACCATCTTCCCGGTCTTTTTCACTTCATTATAGCTACGCGAGCAAGTTGACATCACAGTTTTCATCCAAAGCGCAATAAATAAGTTTTAAAATCAACATTTTATTCAATAATCGTAAAAGATACTGTTACAAAAAGAAAACACACCAGTTTCTCCACCAAAGAGGTAACACTATATATAAAAAAATCCTTAATGACGCACTGATTGACATGCAACGCAGAGCCCAAACCACTGATACTAGAGACTTGAAACTTGAAATGTAAGTTCATTACGTTGTCTGGACGTGTCTAAAAAAGATTTTTGAAAATTCACATTCGAAGGGCGCCAAAAGGGAGTCAAAGTTTTGGTGTAAAATTGCCATATTTCATAACTGCGTGCGGGCAAAGCCGCTAGGCTTACTACCGTCTGAGCCAACCGGCCAGTCAAAAATAGCAATGCAGTTATGTTACTACAAAATAAATAGAAATAATCCACGATAGTACAGTACGGTCGATTTATCTTGACGAGTCTGAACATAGTAGGCTCTGCGAACATTAGCGCACGTAAACTGGTGAAAAAAACTGTTATAACCAGATAAACAAAATATACTAACAAATGTAAATATATTCTATATTGTAAATTTACTGTTCAAATTTAGTTCAATCGTGATAATAACAGTTTTTTGACAATATTGCTAATTCGATTCTTAGATTTACTCGTCGTTGCCTACTTGTGTAAAAATTAACAATCGATTACTTACTCACAATTGGCATGATGACAGTAATAAAGTTTACGAAAAAAGTGAAATTCTACAATAGGCTAGTTTCTCTGGAAAAAAAAGAAACAAAATTTATGTCACTGGCAAACGCGATAATAATATGTGGTTTAAATCCTGCCGAGCTTTTTGGCATGGGCCGCGTAAACTAATATAGTTAATTGAAAACAAAGTTTACGGAATAATTATAACTCTTGATAATACTCGTATTATGTGAGTGTAGCTTTAACTACCGAAGCGAAAATAGGGCGGATTATTATTTATAACAATTACAAGAAGTGCGTTGCTGCCAATAGAAATTCAATGCATTTGTAACGCACCCCCTAGTCCTACCTCTAGCGGATTTTTGTTGAAACCTTCAAAGAAAAATTAGCTGTAGAATAGAATAGAATACTCTTTATTATCACCAAAAACAATAGCACGTTACAGAGATACACTCAACATAATTCTTATTGGTCAACAATGGGCGCAATGAGACAATGGGAATGGAGCTGTAAGTACTTAGTATTTTTTAACAAGTCATCATAATATGATTTTTATCACAATATTTGTAGTTGATCTACTCCTTTTATAGTAAAAAAAGCTCAGAAAAACAGTTGAGATGGGAATTTATGTCTACAATATGGTATGGTAAAATAATAGTGTTTTTTGGTAAATGGGTAGACTTGACCAAGACTTTATGTAATAGATTTTTCTTATTTTTATCATAAAATATATACATTCAAGTTAGCGTATATATTTTTGGATTATCTGGGATCACATATAACTTTGGCAAATGAATTTAAGCGTAACATAATAATGTTATAGATAACGAACTTGTAAATAAAGGCGCACGGTGTCTTTCTAAAATAAAATCTAAAGCACCATAGTAAGCCAGCTTGCTAATACAACATGACACACATTATGGCTTCTGGCTTACTATGGTGATTCACTGATTGTTTTATAAAACTCCGTTCATCATTTATAAAAAAGGCTAGCCTTTTTAGGCAGTAAACAGTGTCCATCATGTGTTTAAGAATCTAAACTACCTATATACATAATAAAATTCAGCTCTATTGATTCAGTCTCTATCGTTTTAGCATAAAGATGTAGCAAACATCCACACAGACAAACTACTGCATTTACGTTTTACGCACACATTGGGCATTTTTAGGTATTGCTCTACGATCTAATGAAGACACTAGGAAAACGCTGGATACAAGCTTACAACCGGACTAAATGGAAATCTATGTGTGGCAGTGGCTTCCAAAAATAATAATTTTACTATTAAACATGATTCATTTAATTATAATAAGTATTATCAGAAACATAATATTATACTTCAAAGTGGATTCTTACAAGCAAACAAATCTAAGCAAACATAATATTATACTTCAAAGTGGATCCTTACAAGCAAACAAATCTAAGCAAACATAATATTATACTTCAAAGTGGATCCTTACAAGCAAACAAATCTAAGCAAACCAAATATTGTAAAACTGTTGAAAATATTAAAAGATCGCCAGTTTGCGTGAATTTTAACCAATAGGCGATCAAACATCCTGAACTCAAAACTCAAACTCAAAGAAAGTTTATTTTAGTAAGACATTTTTAAACGTCAATAACTAGTATGAAACTACCAATACATCTACAAGAAGAATGCACAAGAAACTTGTCGGGTTTAATAATAAAAAATTATAATATGGGATAACTTCCAAACCCGATCATCCGGTCCCAAACTAGGCTAGAAGCCTGTACTATGGTAACCAGATGACTGATATACATACTTATATACGCTTATAACACCCAGACACAGATCAAACAGACATGTTCATGCACACGTTTGACCTGGCCGGGGATAGAACCTGCGGCACAGAAAGCACAGTTACTACCATCTGAGCCAACGAGGCTGTCGTTTAATTTTTCAACTGCGAGTTCTACGATATTTGGTTTGGTTACATTTGTTTGACGTCGAATTAATAGAGGCTCTAATGAAAAATGCCTATTAGGACACACCTATTCGACAACAGTAAGTTTTATCGCGGATTTATAAAAGTTCCCGAGAACTTGCGATGACCGCGTTTAAGAAGGCCTTAGACTGCCTCGGTGGCGTAGAGGGCGCATGCTCGACTGCCAATCAAGAGGTCCCGGGTTCGATCCCCAGGTCAGGCAAAGTGTTAAATATTGGATTTTTCCATTAG
The DNA here is from genome assembly GCA_947063395.1 of Hemistola chrysoprasaria. Classification (NCBI taxonomy): domain Eukaryota; kingdom Metazoa; phylum Arthropoda; class Insecta; order Lepidoptera; family Geometridae; genus Hemistola; species Hemistola chrysoprasaria. The sequence goes on from OX346730.1 coordinate 10,001,236, forward strand.
GAATTATCTCAATAACTGCCTGGAGTCTGGAACTATGCCCGTTAGATGGCAATAGGCTCGCCCCCTATTATTACATGGGACCAATAATATACTGGCGAAATGTGGGTGTATCTACTATGGGACTGAGTCCTGGGTACACCTCTGCCTACCTCTTCGGGAAAAAAGGCGTGAATGTATGTTATGTTAAGAAGGCCTTATCCTGCACAGAGTACCAACAACCCATTAAACTAAAACATTAACCCACAGAACACCACCCACTACCGTACTTAATTACTTAATCTGTGGCTTATACTGAGCCAGATTTATAACGATATGTGAAATTATTCCTCCGTATGTAAACATGTTGGTAAGATCCTGCGATAAAGGTGTTCATACAATTCTAAACTGTAACACTTATGTCATAGAGGACATTTTAAGATGACATAATCGTGAGTCGTAAGACAGAAACGCTCCAGTAATATATTTCGTTGTGGCAGTAGAAACATTTTGTGTGGTTTGTCATAGTATACATTTATTTATTTTATTTTATTTTCTTAGGAAAACTAACAGCTAGGTAGATACATAAGATATAACAGAATACATATTTGAAGGCCAATTAGAAGTTTTCACAGATATCAGAATGTATAAATATTATATAATATATAAATAGACAGAGAATTATAATAATTTTATATAAATAGGTATATATTTATATAATATAAATATATATATTTCTGGTATTATTTTATATCTGACTAGCTGTACCCCGCGGTTTCACCCGCGTAGTCTTCATTCCCGTGGGAATATTGTGATAAAAAGTACCCTATGTGTTATTCCAGAGTCTAAGCTATCTATATACCGATTTCAGCCAAATGGGTTCAGTAGTTTTGGCATGAAAGAGTAACAAACATCCATCCATCCATCCCTACAAACTTTCGCATTTATAATAATTAGTGTCCGACCGAAACACGATTTTCAGCCGAAACCGAAACCGAAAACGGACCTTCGGTTTCTATTTCAGTTTCGGCCGAAACCGAAACCGAAACTTTTTCAGACATATTAAAATCTACTGTTTACTGAAATTTGGTATTATTTTATACACTTGTGCAGACATTTAATACGTGTTGAATGAAATTCAAAACAATACTTAATGTATGTAAAAGTATGTGAAAAATAATTACTTATTTTCTTTGATTACTTACTTACTTATTACTGCTATAAAATAAACAAAATACGCAAAAACCCGTTAACACTTCGTAGAACAAAAATTTGCCAAAAATCAACATTTCGATTTTAAAAAAGAACTTTACATACATTAACATTACCCACAATTATATTAAATATTTGATGAAATGGAAATGTTCGTTGTGTGATTTAAAATTTCCAGTAAAATTATGGGATGTTCATTGATTGTGTCCTTTTCCAATTTTTTTTTAGAAAACTAGGTTTTTGTAGTGGTAGGCCTCTTTAGCAGGGGGCCGCCTGGGGAAGTACCACACCTTTGCTAGTTATTCATCCGCCAAGAAGTAATGTGCAAACATTACTGTGTTCTGGTCTGAAGGGCAATGTTACCAGCGAAATTACTGGACATGACGCGTTTCAATAACTAATAACTCAGGCAGGCGCAGTGTAGTGCCGCGCAGAATTTTTAATTTTAAAACACTGCATGGTACTGTGTCTGATATGGGCAATCATGATGCATACCATCAGGCACCTGTTGTACTCGTCTTGTTACTCGCTATCATAAAAAAAAATTGTAGAATTCTGTATTAGTAATATTTCGATCAGCAAATGAAGTGTGCTAACATTTACGTCAGGACAAGTCAACAAAGGCTATGTCATCGACCCAGCGGCGGGTTAATAAAGTATTTGATTGAAAGTGGCATGGTCCGGTGCGCTCGCCTTGTTAGGGGCCCGTGTGTGATGGGAAAACGGATGGCTTTGATAGCATAATACCTATAATATTAAAGTTTTGGACAATATATTGTAATATATACAATATAGAATAGAATAGAATAATTATAGAAATTAAATTATAGAATAAATATAAAATAATTGACTGCATCCGTGGCGTAGAGGGCGCATGCTCGACAACCAATCAAGAGCAAAGTGTTAAATATTGGATTTTTCCATTAGGAATTATCTCAATAACTGGCTGGAGTCTGGAACTGTGCCCGGTAAATGGCAATAGGCTGGCCCCCTATTACATGGGACCAATAACATACTGGCGAAATGTGGGTGTATCTACTATGGGACTGAGTCCTGGGTACACCTCTGCCTACCCCTTCGGGAAAAAAGGCGTGAATGTATGTAGAATAGAATAGAATAATACTTTATTGCATACCAAAAAAAAAAAATTTTTTCAATGAGACACAATACAAAAGACACTCTAAACAACAGGCGGTCTTTTTGCGTAAAGCAATTTCTTACAGACAACCTGGGGATGGAGAAGGACAGTAAACATTTACCGATGGCGGTGTGCAATATATAGGTATTTACATAGATAATATAATATATTGTTACATTTCATTGCGGTAGACTCAGTACTGTTTATCTTCATTGGCGTGCAAAAGTGTCAGATTATGACCTATTTGAATAAATCTGTTTTAGTTTGAGTTTGAGTTTGATATACATTTTAAGCACTAAATTAAATATATAGAGTCTAGTGCGTCTCCGCGAGACTCTTTGGTACCCAACTGACAAGCAGCATTGCCGCGTTGTACAGCCATATAATACAATAATATATAAATATAATTCAAAACGTTTTCTTTTCTAACGTTTCATTAAGGTTTTTGATGATGTTTTCAACTATTTTAGGACAAAAGGGAAATTTAACGCTCTGAATTTTTTTAGGTCCCGTTTTGCCTTAAACTATGTGTTTTATGTTTGATGCTTTTTCTTTATGGCTGCTGTAAATCTTCTTTTATTACTATAATATTATATATAATAATCATATAATATATAGTAATAAAAAGATTGAATCCTAGAATATAATTTTAAATCAGTTATCCAGGCACTGGAGCAGTACATAAAACGTTATAAAAATAGACTTACAGGAGCCATAAAGGAGCCATAAAGCATCAAACATAGAACACATAGTTTAAGGCAAAACGGGACCTAAACCACGAGTGAAACCATGAGACACAGCTATATATTATATTATATTTTTCTGGAACCTATGTAATGTTTGGATTATATATTTAAAATTTATCATGGTGGTTTAATTAGAACTCGACAGCTTCAGCTCCGCCAGAATTTTGGGTACATTTTTTGGAGCTGTGCCTCGCTGTTTCACTCGCTAGCATAGTCTTCGTTCCAGTGGAAATAATGAGATAAAAAGTACACTACAGTACATAGTACACTCCAGGGTCTAAAATAGCTAAATACCAAATCTCAGCCCAATCGATTCAGTAGTTGTGGCGCGAAAGAATAACAAACATCCATCCATCCATCCTCAAACTTTCGCATTTATAATATTAGTATTTCGCATTTATAATATTAGTAATATGTAGGATTATATATTTGAAAGTTTGTGAGGATGGATGGATGGATGTTTGTTGCTCTTTCACGCGAAAACTACGGAACCGATTGGCCTTAAATTTAGTATGTAGGTAGCTAAACTCTGGAATAACACATAGGGTACTCTTTTCCCAAATTCCCACGGGAACGAAGTACGCTGGTGAAACTGTGGGGCGCAGCTAGTTCAATCAATGTTAAAGCCGAATCGCACTTTTTATTATTATTTCCCTGAGAAACACTCTTTTTAATTTGTGATAGTTACGCATCTGCATCAATTGCAGATCGTTTCATTTAATATCATTTAGTCGAAATATCGTTTAATCGAAATTATATTCATCAAAAAATTTGTACGGAACCTTTAACAAAAAATAAATGCTCGCATAATAAACATTCAATTCTCGTTTTGTTGCATTCGTACATTTCAAGTGAAATATTGCAGAGAGCTTGTTTTTAAAAGCATCAATATTATACAACTTTCGCATTAAAACTTCAGTAGAATGGAGTTGTTTGGCTTTTGGCTTAAACGGTAAAATTTAAGGCCTAGTTTATATGAAAGGCGTTAAGCGCGTGTTTTGTTGAGGCGTTGACCATCTAATTTTTTGTTATTTTGTGGTTTAATACACACACTTCGGTTCGCAAGCGCAACCCCGACCCTGCTCGCATTCTGTTGCTACCTACTCGCATTTTAGAAATAAATACTTACGTGTACATTCTGGACGTGTTTTTTATTTGTACTACCTACCATCAAGATAGGTAGGACACTAAAGAATGTGACAGGGATTATGTCTTTTGTTTTGATTTTATTTAAAATCAAATCATTTTATTATAATGCCGTGTTTGTTTTTCTTGTGTTTGTTGAATTTTGGGCCTGAGTATCTAGACATTTTTAAAAATCTGACCACTTGCTAAATAGATGTTTTTTTTTTATGATAGTGAGTGACAAGACGAACAAATCAGGTGCCTGATGGTAAGCATCATGAGTGCCCATAACAGATACAGTGCCACCCAGTTTTTAAAAGTTCAAAATTCTGCACGGCACTGCACTGCGCCTGTCAACCTGAGAAATGAGTTGTTGAATCTCGTCATGCCCAGTAATATCTCTGGTAACATTGCCCTTCAGACCGGAACACAGTAATGTTTGCACATTACTGCTTGGCGGATGAATAACTGGCAAAGGTGTGGTACTTCCCCAGGCGGCCCCCTGCAAAAGAGGCCTACCACTACAAAATGTTCTGCTATAAAGACCATTTGATAGACGTTGTGCCACATGGACAATATACTTATTAGGCTTAGTGCTCATTAGACGTTTCGCGTCGTTGGACATTTTGCTACATAGACCTTTTGACCAGGAGGGAAATTATGTAGCTGAGGTCGTATTGTATATTGACCAATCAGAATATTTGGAGACCACAGACCAGCAAGCGCAGCATAGGACGTCCCACACGGTGGATAGACAATCTAATAAAGACAACGGGAACATACTGGATGCAAGCCGCTCAGATTCAGACTAGACACAAATCTATAGAGTGGCCTATGCCCAGCAGAGGACGTCCTACGACTAAGATGATAATGATGAATGAAAGATATTGATGAATCAGATTATTAATTAAACATAACATAACATAACATACATTCACGCCTTTTTCCCGAAGGGGTAGGCAGAGGTGTACCCAGGACTCAGACCCATAGTAGCACCCACATTTCGCCAGTATGTTGTTGGTCCCATGTAATAGGGGGCGAGCCTATTGCCATATACCGGGCACAGTTCCAGACTCCAGGCAGCTATTGAGATAATTCCTAATGGAAAAATCCAATATTTAACACTGCCTGACCTGGGGATCGAACCCGGGACCTCTTGATTGGCAGTCGAGCATGCGCCCACTACGCCACCAAGGCAGTCAGATTATTAATTAAATACAGGAAATATTGATCCCAATTTACTTACAAATCGAAAACATTTTTCTCTATTGCAGGGGGGCCTAGGGAAGGACCACACCTTTGCCAGTTATTCATCCGCCAAGCAGTAATGTGCAAACATTACTGTGTTCCGGTCTTAAGGGCAATGTTACCAGCGAAATTACTGGGCCTGACGAGTTTCAACAACTAATATCTCAGGGTGACAGGCGCAGTGCAGTGCCACGCAGAATTTTGTATTTAAAAACACTGGGTGGCACTGTGTCTGATATGGACAATCATGATGCTTACCATCAGGCACCTGATTTGCTCGTCTTGTCACTCACTATACTAAAAAATATCTCATATTGTAAAAAAATACGCAAATAAATAAATATTTTTTCCAAAATTTATGAATAATAACAAGTTATGTATGTACCTAATCGGTAAAAATGTAAATGTACTTGACGTTCTCCGAAATTCACGTTTTACATCCCCTAGGGAGTGAAGTGAACGAATGAATGAAATTAACTTAAGCGCTGGTACCGATTTCGCGTTTCAGATTTAAATATGTTACAGATACAGAGCCCGCACATTGAGCCACAAGACGCGGCCACTAGTTGCTAGACAAGCCACAAAACCCCGCGCTCGGCCACCAAAGTTAAAGTCAAATAATTTGGTGGGTATCCTGTTACACTGTTAACCGTTGCAATATTATAAGAAAAATAAGTTCCCATTGAGTAACAGTGTTAATCGTTCCAACATTTTTTGTTCCATCTTGTTACACTGTTACTTTTATTAAATTTGGTCCTAATAAGACACTTTCTTATGCAACTCAATAGGCATGGTGACAGATTTTGAAATCCCGTTTCTTAATGTAGGTACACGTCTAATATTACCGAATAAAACATTTTTTCAGAATTAAATTACATTTTACCGCAAAAATTATGCATTTTTAACTTTCTAATTTAAAATGAGCGCGAAAACGCTCGATGTGTCATGGCGTCGGGTCCTGACGTCACGCCTAAGTAAATAACCTTGTTCCATCTTCGATGATTCCTGGATTACCACGAATATATAATAAATCAAGTGACTGATCACATCACAACAAAAGTTAATGCGATATGGTGAATATTTACTTCAAGTGTTCTCTCAGTAACAGCACAGAATACTATGGTAACAGTTTACTTAGGCGTGACGTCATTCGCTCTGATTAGCGTTTCAGTTAAGATGGCCGATTGCAATTTTTGTCCTTTTATTTTAATAAAAATATTATTAATCTCAATGTTTTCAATAATACTGGGTCGTTTTTTAGAATCCTTTCGATATATATTTTTCACTAAAACCATTTATTTTTTTATTCTGTTATAGTGTCATCATGCCTATTAAGCTTATATTATGTATCGGCTAGCAAAACCGCGCCAATTTCGAACAATAGTCACTGCGTGTGGCACAAACGCGTCCACTTGCGCATGCAGCGTGCGGCGATACTATAAAAATATTTATTAAGCTGCTCGCCCGTCAAGTAGTGGCCCATTGTGCGGCTCTGTAAAAAATACGGATCATTTAACTGTATGTACTGTAGACACATTGCCCGGAATGCGTAATTTCGTATTTATATGACATACGCTTGTAGTAAAAGTAACTTTACAAAGTACGAAGCAATTTATGTGTGTAGTATATTTATTGTATTTTATCGACGCACGATTTAATCCCGTTATTGCACGTTAGCGAGCAATTAATAATTGCATTACCCGCGCTTCTTATTTCATGAGTAGACTGTTAAATTCATTTCATTTTGAAGTTGGCAATGCGATGATAAGGATCTGCCACCATTCGCATTTGATAAAATCCTACGGAGGCGGCGACCGGAGAATTCCTCATACAAACATAATAGTTAAATCATTTGAAATCAGAGCATGTTCCAACATATAATGACGTTATTTGGAATGAGACACTAGTTATATAGGTTCCCAATTATATTTTAATCCAAAATAGAAGGAAGTACTTTGGACTAAAATATGATAATTTTTTTTTTTTTTTTTTATTTAAATTAATCAGACGGCTACAGGGCCAATTACACTAATTAATCAATAATTAAACATAAATCTAGATAATTAAAAATGAATACATACACATCAATTTAAAAATTAATCAAATAATTACAAGAAAAGTCAAACAATAAAAAAAATAATAATAATCAAAAAAAAATGTCAGAAAAAATAAAAAAATAAAAATAATCAAAATTACACATCATTAAATTATAAGTAAATGTTTTACATAGTTTAATTATAATTAATAGACGACACAACCTTATCATTTATCTCACAAAAAATATAAAGATTATAAAGATAATATAAAGATTCAAAATATAGGTATTTTCAAATTTAACTCCAAATTATAAGTATTTTAGACTAAAATATAATTAGGAACTGAGTTATCTATTGTCTCATGACGAATAACGTTGTTAAATGTTGGAAATATTATGCTCTGATTTTAAATGATTGAACTATCATCGATATTATAACTGTCGATGTTAGCTGTCTTTTTTAGACTTATAATAATAATAATCATTAATATATTTTTTTTTTTTTACCTATAGTATTATCAATATTAAGTATTTTATTACTGTAAGTACATAAAATATATACTTTATTTATATAATTACAAGATATTTTTGTATGTATATATTTGAATGATTATGTATGTAGTAGTTTATTTATTATATTAAAGTGTTGTGTATATGTATAGTAAAATGTATTTTATGTATGTATGTTTGTATGTATGTAGTTATTTCGAAATTATTTCAGTCACACCACCGACCAAATGTGAACTACTTTACTCTCCTCTCCTTGCTCGGTTGTCTGGAAGAGATCGCTTTTAGCGATAAGACCGCCAATTGTTACACTAGACATATTCCTATGTTCCATTTTAGTTTTAAGTTTTTAAGATGTGAATTTATCTATCTATCTATCTATTACGTTTGTATGGGGAATTCTCTGTTCGCGCCCCGTTAATTCTGGAAGAGATCGCTCTGAGCGATAAGGCCGCCAATTGTTACACATTTTCTAGTTATATTATGTGATTTTACTGTTTTTTTGTACTAGTTGTGATAACAATAAAGAGTTTTCTATTCTATTCTATTCTAATTCCCATGTTTCCTTTGTATGTTATAAACCATCACGATAATGCTATCTATTATTTCTGTGTAACCACAATCGATACAATAACGAACGAAAATTACCGACATAGCCCAGCGGATTAGCAAGTTGAAGTGGCAATGGGCAGGACACATAGCACGTAGAACGGTGTCCTATTGATTTGCATAACGTCATTTGTCATAAAACTTTTCAGCATACATCATTTGTCATAACATGCTCTAGTTAGACACGCATATTTTTTTGTAGACATACTCGGAATTTGTCATAAAATTTAATTGTTATAATATTATTGAGTATAATGGTTTCAATTCCATTTATGAGTTGTCATAATGTTTCTAATGTATAATTTAATGAGTAATAATGTTATGAGTCCAAATTATTCTTAGGCATAATAGTTATTCTATATATTTTTAAAATGTATGTGTTGTAGTCCTATCTGTTATTTCTTATGTTTACAATGCCTACTGATACTGCAATACTGATGTGCTTGACTAAATACGTATTCATTCAAATAATAATAAAAAAACGCATGCAGTGTGTTTTCAATTGTAAAATTAAATATCTTAATAGTATGGCTAAGCATTTGTTCGTGACGTTTACTTATAATGGTATTAATTCTTTGGTGCCACCAGCCTTCTGACTGGTGGCACCAAAGAATTAACTCCCAGCCTGACTAACACCCAGCCCTGCCTTTTTTGTTTCTCATTAAATTAAATGTTTGAAATAGTTCAGCTAATTATTAATAGATCGTTCAGACTCCAACCATGTTATTTGATGTTCTCTCTAGGGTCAAGGAGGCAACAGTGACTCAGTCGACTACAGTGGCTCAGTTATGATGCTGCCAAAACAAAAGGGAATATACAATTGTCTCTATCACTCATTTCTAACGCTTGGTACCCTACACATTCTAACCAGGTGAATCGGGGAACGAGCGCGGCGTGGTGATTTTATCACATTTTTTTTGTTTTTGCTCTCACTAAAATACTTTTTGAGGTGATTTTCAATTGTTTTCATAAGTTTGTTACAATTGGTGATAACCAATACTTTTGTTGTATGTCTTGTCTCAATTGTCGTGGTCTCGTGATTTTTCATATTTGATTTCGGTTTCGGTTGCTGTGACAAAATATTTCGAAAATGGTGAAGTGGTACACAGTGGGTCATTTTTGAAAAGTACACAGTGACTCATGAATCAGCTATAAGATTTCGAATAATTTTGATCTCAATAGTAGTTATTGTAGCTTGATATGATAGAAATAGACTAAAATTGTTAATTCAGACACTGAGATGTCTTAAATCTTACTACGTTGCCTAAAATTCTAAGCTTCGTAGTAATTTCTTTAAGAAACAACTTGTGATTGTGTCTTTGAAATTTTTAATAATAAATATTATAAAAATCGTCGCTTTTTTAGTTATTACTACGCCTGTACTGTGTACTATTAGTGTCACTGCGTACCACGGTAGTGAGTCAGTGTGTACACCCGGTAGTGCACAGTGACATTTCCCTTCTTTTGGTTTTAGGCTCCTAATTTTCTTTATGCAGTAAATAACAAAAATTCGTAAATGCTATGTTAAAATATAATGTAATAACAACAATGTGTATAAATTTCAGACTAAACCTATGACGTTTTTTTATTTTTTCCTTCTCTGAAAAAATACCGAGCCACAGTTGCCTCCCTGACTCTACATTATTGTTTCTTACTAAATTTTATGATGTGAACATCGAGTTGACCTCCTTTTTAAATTATGCGGGTCAATTTTCTCTAGTATCGTCCTGGTCTGTAGATTTTATTAAGTATCACGGTCATGGATCTGCGCTGTTATTGGTCGCCGATGCTTTTATATTGCGACACCTATTTAAACAGGCTTCAGTTCTTACTAGAGGACGTGGAAGCAATCACGTGGCATTGTTAATCTCGTTGCGCGGAAGGTACAATATTACATAATATCTATTTATATTTGATGTTCAGAGACAGTTACCAATTTGTTATTTATTGAAAGTGTTTTAAATAAGTTTTGGATTAGATACACCGCCAGTTCATCATTTCATAAGATATGAAGGAGCTAACTCTTACAGATATCTCCAAGTTTTTGAATGAGGAGGTGATAGAGAAAGCGTTTAAAGTAAAGACGGGTGAAGACAAAGTGGAATGTATCCAACTGTCACCTATAGGGGAAAGCTTGCTCAGTGTAGTGTATAGAATCCGAACCAAGGGCTCCCAGCATTCTACTAGCTTCGTAGGCAAAGGGTTCATCACTAATCCGTTGCTGCGACGATCTCTAGACTGCCCTAAATATTTCGAGAGAGAAATAACTTTCTTCACCACAATTTTACCGGTCCTTATAGAACTACAGGTTTCTTTGGGAGCAAAGGAGCGTATACAGAACCACATTCCGATATGTTACGATTGCTATCGAGATGGATTCAACGACTACTTACTGCTCGAGGATCTTGGTGAAACCGGCTGCTCACCTTTACCAATAAATCCCACACCAGAACAAAGAAACAGCGTCCTCAATGTACTGGCACATTTCCACGCCGTCTCTATGGCTTTAAGAATCAAACGGCTGGAAGTTTTCAACAAACTAATAAAACCTATACCAGAATTGTACCTATGTGAAGAAAATCGTGAGTGGTATAGAAAATACCTGAGCACAGCTTTTGAAATAGATCGACAAGTCATCTCTGAGTTCGAGGATTCTTATAGTATATACTATAAGAAGTTTTGTGAAGTCCTGGAGACTGATATGTTCGGTGACTACATAGCGTCAGTGAACAACCATGGTGACCACCCTGTGCTGTGCCACGGAGACGTTTGGAGACCCAATTTCCTCACCTCTCCGAAAAGAATGGTTGCAATAGACTTCCAAGGGTTGAGATGCGCCTCTCTGGCAACCGAATTGACCTACTGGACCATGCAATGCTGTACTACAGGAACCACGAAACAAGACTTTCTAAACTCCATCGATGTATATTACAAATCTTTGGAATACTACTTGAAAGACATGAGAATTAACGCTGCAGAAGTGTTTCCCCGAACTGCTCTCAATAAGGAATTAAAACTGTATGGAAGGCACGGCTACCTGGCGTGTTTGATTTATTTCCCCTTGGAGGCTTCGGATAAGAGTGACGTTAAGGAGTTCACGGAAGCAATGTTTCCAGGCGTGGATAAGCTCCCTCTGGAAACCATTTGGAAACTGACGCCAATGAAGAAGATGGAGGATAAAGTGCGACTTGTGAATGTACTCCACGTTGCCGTGGACATGGGCTTCATTTAAGTCATATAAACTCGCCTCGATATAGTTAGACTTTTATTCACGGGTGTTGAATGTGTATGGTGTTACTGTAAGCAGGCCTCCGTCACTCCATACTGTCCATACTAACGCTTGCGCTTAATAGCCTACTACTACATAGAACACATAATTTTTTTTAACACATAATGTTTATATAAGTATGTATATCAGTCATCTGGTTACCATAGTACAGGCTTCTATCCTAGTTTGGGATCAGTTGTTTTCAGTGGATTCAGTGTTTAAACTTTAATAATCATATAATCTGTTTTTTCATACCTCCCGCAACACAAATAACAACAAGGGCTTTTAGTTTAATCGATCTATTATCATTTGGCTGAATATCGAAAACTTGCTTTCCCTAGACTTAGATACGGAACCCTCTTTTTGAGGTACGGAACTCTAAAAAAACAATTGTCACCAGCGGGGACTTGGAAGGTGGGTACAAGTGGGAACAATACATAAAAACTGACATTTCTGTTATTGACTACCACACTTATTGAAGCAGTCTCATTTTTTGTGTCTGAAAAATTGTTTTGTAAAAATCTTTATACATTTCAATCTCACTCAGACAATTCTTCATTCTTCATGATTTTTATCCGGCTGTATTTCATTTTGTCTACCATAAGAATAGAGATGAGCTTCAAATATTTTTATGCCGGATAGCAATCCGGCATAAAAATAAATAGAATTAGAAATATATATATATACGGCATAAAATTAGAAACATACGTCCTGTCCTCGATTAATCGTTGCTCATCGCTTGGAGAATTTAAGTTGTAAGGCGCTGACGTTCTGACACGGCCACTGCTTTGATGCCTGACGTAGACGGGGAATAACTAAAAGCGCTATCTAACCCTATATAATTTATTATACACTGAGTAATAATTAAAAATATACTTGTTTTATAATTTAATTTTTATTAATTCGGCATGTTATTTAATTTAAGTCTTACTTAATTGTTAAATGATCTAATGTTTGAAGTTTTCTATATCAATTGGTAGCTGTAATTCTAACTGTTATTTGTTTAATAAAGGTTATAAATCGGCATATAATAATAATTTATGTTTAGATAGATAGATAGATAGATTAACTCTTTATTATTACACTACAAACATGAAACCTTAAATTTAAATATACAATTATAACAAATAATGTAACAATTGGCGGTCTTATCGCTAAGAGCGATCTCTTCCAGACAACCGTGCAGGGAGAGGAGAGTACAGTAAATCACATTTGGTCCGTAGTGTGACAGATGAAGTAAAAATTGTATTTGTAGGTATATAATTTAATATTATATGAGTAGTTTATAGACATAGTATACCTACTTACCTACGTAAACTTAAATTACAATAATACGCAAGTACATACTATATAAACTAAAAATATATATATATATATTTACATCCCGCTTCGCTTTTGACGTCCGTCACGTGGCGCGTCATTGTGACGTCTCCCAGTTCTATTCACATTATTTTGCATATCTCTGTGAATATTGCTTAGTTTTTTGATATCCAACTCCATGGAATACGTCATTTTCGTCAAATTTCATTTACACCAATATTCTTCTTACAGTCATGCACACGCCTATTTGAACCCCGAACCACGGTGATAACATTTTAGCTTCCGGCGTATAAAGATAATTGATTATCTATTGTACCGATTATTTGACATCCTTTGACTGTGTGTGTGTAAATGCGACGTTGCCGGCATTTCTTTACGTTTATCTCACTCTGTCTTACGCAAATTACTCTGTCTAAATTTCTGCTTTGGTGATACAATAATTTAAAACGTTACCGCCACAGACATAGTAGCAGTTAGTATCAGATCACCGAAGTTAAGCAACGGACGATCCGATCAGTCTTTTAGTGTAGTAAATGAACGGATTCTTTGTATGGGGACCCATGCATTAATTCCTCAGTCGATGAAACTTTGCAGGGTTATAAAATAGTATGAACCAAAACTTATTTTAAAATATCCAAAAAAAAAACCACACCGAAGTTAGGTATTTAACCTAAAAATACAAATCTGTTAATATATTGAACCGAGTAATTTCTCAGTTCAAATTTATTTTACCAAATGAGTTATTTATACCAGTATGTGATACTTGATAAAAATCCAAAACTTTTGTCAAGTATTATATTGCTTTTAATAATATTTTATAATTCTTTTTTATGGCCCTCATTTTCATCGGAAAATTTCTGTCCTTTTTTTTTCTTATATGACCTTAGAATTTTATTTAGCGTTACGAGTAAGAAAATAAAAAAAAATGCATTCCAATATTATTTTATGTTAAACTATAAATAACACTGTATGGAAAATTTCTCAGCATTATTTTATTTTTTAATTAGGTATGTTAAGTAGTCACACAAACACACAAATCCGAAATATCCAAAAAAAAAACCATCCAGAACACCAAGATTTTGGGAAGCGAAGATAAATCTATCCCGCGTTTACACGCAATAATGTGCCGTCTTGCTTTACCAGTTGGGTGCAGATTAGCGTGCTCGCGTTAATAGTAAAACTCTTGACTCGCTTTTCAAGACATTAATACAGAATTATTTATTTTTTGTGTTATATACACTATACTATAATGCATCTATGTACGTAATTACATATCAATTAAACACTAAGTAGGTACACCTATTAACAACACTAGCTGTTGCCAGCGGCTCCGTCCGCGTGGACTTTGGTTATCGCGCGTTATCCATGCGGGTGAAGCTGCAGACAGTAGCATGTCCTATTCCAGAACCTACATGATGTGTGCAGTTTCATTCCGATCCGTCCAGTAGTTAAAGCGTGATTGAGTGACAAACAACCAAACTTTCGTTTATAATATTAAAAGGCTATCTCTCTATATAACTATAGATATAATATATAAAATGATATTGGTTGATTTATTTATTTACATAAGCAAATCACGTATTTGAACTAGAAATAAAAAGGATAGATGTTTTGCCGGATACCGGATACCGAATATTCGGCAAACCTAGAAGTCGGATAGACAGATATCCGGCCGCCGAATATCCATCCGAACATAGCCGATTGCGACTTGTTACACAAGTCACATACTTTGACTACCTCGGTGGCGTAGTGTGCGCATGCTCGACTGCCAATCAAGCGGTCCCGGGTTCGATCCCCAGGTCAGGCAGTGTTAAATATTGGATTTTTCTATTAGGAATTATCTCAATAGCTGCCCGGAGTCTGGAACTGTGCCCGGTATATGGCAATAGGCTCGCCCCCTATTACATGGGACCAATAACATACTGGCGAAATGTGGGTGTATTTACTATGGGACTGAGTCCTCGGTACACCTCTGCCTACCTCTTCGGGAAAAAGGCGTGAATGTATGATTATGTTTTATGTGTTTATTTTCATACATATTGTAAAGCACCTTTGCGCCAAGCAAGTGTCGTTTACTAAAAAATTAAAGTGATGTAATGAAACTTCAAACTATTCCCAAGGAATATGTACAAAATTACAGATTAGCGGCTAATCAAATATAAATACGTGAATAGGAAGTAGGTATATATATAATGTCGCGCGGGCGGCCAGTACCGCTCCCGCGCCCCGCTCCTCCACCCCGCTCCCTACTCACGGCTCCCGATAGCTAGATTCAAATCTGTATACTATTATGTAAAATGTTTTTAGTTTTTAATCCGCTTGATATTTTTTTGGATATTTTGCTAGTTGAAAAGAAAGTTAACGGTGTACTTAAATCAATAAAGAAAACAGACTGAGAAATTTTCCACTGCGAATAAAGAGACAATTTTAAAAAAATATATAATTACATGGTTTATTTTTTAGATTTCCATTGTGTGGTTATGACTTCAATAAAAGAACATTCCCGTAAAAAAATTCGACAGAGCAATTTTCCAGTCCAAGTTACACCGAGAAACATATTATGTTATAAAAAATTTGGTGTTTCTGATGGGAAATTTTTTTGGATTTTTCGTGTATTGTTTTTTATAGATTACATGAATATGTCCTGTGAAGAAAGTTCAAACGGAGCATTTTTCCTAAAAAAGATATCATAGAAATAAGATTTTAATTAAAAATACCTACCTAACTTCTTAATTATTTTTTTTTTGGATATTTATACAATACCTTAATTTATTGATACTTAATCATGCTATAAAGTTTTTACTGACTGAGGAATTACTGTGGGGGTCCACTATGTTCATTTCCTACATTATTTCGTGATAGCAAATCCGCGAATGATTTCTCGGCACTGTGCAGTAAACAAGCAAAGTAAAATAGGTTATTGCACAGAGCGGCAACGTCGCATCAAATTTTCGACGGACGTCAAAAACGCGGGACCGTCGTCAGACACTTTATTATTATACGCCCAGAGATATACGCGCGCGCGCAGCGCCTCGCCGGGCGTTGCGAATTCATGTGGAACTACCCGATATATAAATGCAGGTTTGCGACCGACTTTTTGGTGTCCGTCGATTTTTTTCCTGAAGTTACCTAGAAGCATAAGGGCTTAGGTGGCACTGCCAAACAATCTGGCGTCCGGTATACGGACGTCAAATGACGGTGGACGCCACTTTGAATGCACTTTTTTCTTCAAGGGACGTCCAACTGCTTCCTGGATGAATATATATATATATATAATAAATACCTAAATATATATACTAAATCATATATTAAATAAACTAATCAATATAATATTATACTTACTATAATATATATACATAACATACATTCTAATATCATAATATTGAATAAATAACATAAATTACATAATATATGACTACTTAATAACATGATTCATGATACATGCGAATTAAATTGGAAGAGAGAAAGGGAAGAAAGACAGCTAGAACGATAAGTAATGGGTAAAGACACGAGATTTGAAAATATCTAGTGAGTTGGAGCGCCTAATTTCAACAGGTAAATCATTCCATAATCGAATGGCCTTTACTGTAAAAGATTTATCGTAAAACGCGCTACTGTGTTCGGGAAATCTTAACAGCAGATTCTCTGACGACCTTAAAGTACGGGAATGGGAAGCATGGAGAAATTGGAAACGTTCCTGAAGATATTGTGGGGGTTAAACAAGATTTTGTACAGAATAAATAGAATATGGGCATCCCGGCGACAGCGAATAGAAGAAACTTGAGTTTTGAGCGAAATTCGGAAACATGATCATATTTGCGAAGACCAAATTATATGAATCGTATGCACAGATTTTGAAGTCTCTCAAGTTTATTCAGCTGGTTTCAAGTCTATCACACCAAGAAGAAAAGGTATCCTCAAGGCGAATACGCTGCCGGCGACCATACAAGTAACTGTGAAACCAGTCTATTACATCTGAGGAAAGAATTAAGGGAACGAAGAGTAGAAAGAAGAATATCAAAATCAACAGTATTAAATGCATTGCTAAAGTCCAAGAGATTCATTACCGCTAACTGGCCATTTTCCATACCCAGTCGGATAAGTAACTTTAGATGTAAATGTTCAGTAACTTTGATGAGTGCAGTAACCGTACTGTGTCCTGGACCCGACCTGGGAAAACCCGACTGAAAGGGATTAAGAAGATGGTTTTTGACCAGAAACGCATTGATCTGGTGAAGCACTAGACGCTCAAGGACTTTAGATATTATTTAAATGTTTCAAAAAGACATGAGAGGTGCATCTTCCCGTCCACCTTAAAACTTGCAAAAGACGGAATTGCAAGATTAGCAAAAAAGCAGTCGCGTTTCCATAACAAAAATTGTCAATCGGCTGATCCATGATGATTCTGTTGTATGTTTTTTTTTATGATATTGACTGCCTCGGTGGCGTAGAGGGCGCATGCTCGACTGCCAATCAAGAGGTCCCGGGTTCGATCCCCAGGTCAGGCAATTGTTAAATATTTGATATTTCCATTAGGAATTATCTCAATAACTGCCTGGAGTCTGGAACTGTGCCCGGTAGATGGCAATAGGCTCGCCCCCTATTACATGGGAGCAATAACATACTGGCGAAATGTGGGTGTATCTACTATAGGACTGAGTCCTGGGTACACCTCTGCTTACGCCTTCGGGAAAAAGGCGTGAATGTATGTTATGTTATTGAGTGACAAGACGAGCAAATCAGGTGCCTGATGGTAAGCATCATGATTGCCCATATCAGACACAGTGCCACCCAGTGTTTTAAAATTCAAATTCGGCGCGGCACTGCACTGCGCCTGTCACCCAGAGATATGAGTTGTTGAATCTCATCATGCCCAGTAATTCCGCTGGTAACATTGCCATTCAATGTATGTATATGTATAGTGTTACCTATATTATATTTTTATGTATTTTTGGCAAATGTAAGGATTTGTAAATTTAGTCTGTGGCTTGTCGCTGTCAACAAGAATACTGACAGTGACATGATTACTGGTTTGATATTAGAAGTACTGAGATGTAATATACAATATACTCTATGAATTAGGCAGACAAGCAGAAATATGGCGGCAAAGTGGTGATGATGGAATATTAACAAGTGAATTATGAGAAAAATATAGTAAAAGGAGGTGTACGAGGCATATTATAAGATTTAATAATTTTTACTCGTTGTAATAGGTTTATAATTTTTGTAGTCATATTGTGTTATTTATATGTATTATAATTTATTTTATTATTATTATATTTTATGGTCTAGTAAAAATAAGACTTAGTTTACATAAGAGTAATATTATGATTTGTTGGGTACAAATTATAATATTACTCTTCCCACTCACCCTACTCATCCTATCATTCCCCTACCCATCCAAAGGCTGGTTGCCTGGAAGAGATCGCTTAAAGCTATAAAGCCGCCCATTGTCGACCAATTATAACTAAGTTCTGTTATTTTATTTTTAAGTTAAATCTGTATTAATTGTGGTCTCAATACTCGAGTACTCGTACAATAAAATAATCTTATTTTATTGTACGAGTACTCGTATTGTATTGTATCCATTTTGTAAAGCGACATTTTATGGGAATTTCGCATTTCTTTCTTTTGAAATATCTTTCTTTTGCGGTATCTTTCAGAACGCACGGTAGACTCAGTGCTGTTTATCTTTATTGAGGTGCAAAAGTCTCAGATTATGACCTATTTGAATAAATCTTTTTGAATTTGAATTTGAGTTTTTGAATGGTGTCCAGTTTGACGGGTAAATAAATACACACCCTTAAATATTACTACAGCTTTTCGTACCACGTTATTAGACAAAACCGTTAGTAGTTTTAGCAGAGGTTTCCCCCTTGTGTGTTAAGCAAACGCCAATTTCCTTGGAAACGTGCCACATTTCCATTGTACAGGATTTGCACTAGATTGCGCTAGTCACCCCAACTTACCACGATACTATCCTCTGTTGTGGGTATATCAAAATATTTTCTTTAAGGGCGTTCCACTTCCAAACCAAACTTTGTTTTGTATTGGTAGGCCTTTTGCAGGAGGCCGCCTGGGGGAGTACCACACCTTTGCCAGTTATTCATCCGTCAAGCAGTAATGTGCAAACATTACTGTGTTCCGGTCTTAAAGGCAATGTTACCAGCGAAATTACTGGGCACGGTGAGTTTCAACAACTAATATTTCGGAGTGACAGCGCAGTGCAGTACCGCGCAGAATTTTGAATTCTGAAATTGAATTTTGCTGGGGGCACTGTGTCTGATATCGGCAATCATCATGCCTAACATCAGGCATCTGATTTGCTCGTCTTGTCACTCACTATCATAAAAAAGAAATTAAATGAAAATACACAAATATGAAGAAAGAAAGAATAATTTTAACTCAATTATTTGTGGTTGGCTCTGGATCTGGCTTTTTTTGCGACAAATCATATTTGGTTAGGCTAAGGCCAGATTAAGAGCCGACCATACAAACAATTGAGTGGAAAATTATTCATTCTTCTTCTCGAACGCCCTTAAATAAATATTTGTTCCAGTTTTCTGTAAGAGATCGCCTTAAACTTGTTTATAGTCCTAGCAGTGCCCTGCGGTTTTACCTGTGTAGTCATTATTTCTGTAAAAATACATTTCAATAATAATTCGAAATATATTTCAAGGTTGAAATTTATACATATACTAAGAGATTATTTAATTGCTTTGTTTAATTAATGTGTTTTTAGATAATTTTATTCATTTTAGAGTTTTTATTTAATAAAAGCTTGCTTTTAAAAATATTTCTTTTCAATATTTTTATTTTGTTTTATAGTGATTCTACTTATGCCCCCAAAGGTCCCCAAAACAATAAAGCAAACGAGCCCAAACTTGACTATCTTAGCACTTATCGTAAAGTAGTTCCAATTTCGGATTCATTATCAGACTCTCATCATCATGTGGGATGAAAGGTCCCCAAAACAACAAAGCAAACAAGCCCAAACTCGAACTTTAATATTTTTGGGGTAATTAAATAACGCCATAGCAAACTAAACCCATTACTTCCCTCTACTCCCCTCTTTTAGATATTTTTTGGAGAATGAAATCCTTAATTTCCTTTAAAAAAAAAACGACCTGTAGGCGAGAACAGACAGACTGACTGATTGACTGACAGAACAAAAGCATTATTGGCGAATCTCGTAACTGAGACGCTTCGCTTGTTCGGTCAATAATATCTTCCTGAATTATTCCAAAAATCCTACTATCAGCGTAAGTACTGTGGGTAAACGCAGTTATTACAAAATACTTAGGTGATAATCGGCGACAGGTTGTATAACAAGTAACAAAAGAATTAAAAAAGACGAGGACCTGCTTTTCCCCTCAAAATAAACCAAGTCCTTACATTATTTGCCTTTATATTGAATTCGAAATAACGCGAGTGTTCCCGACACACGATAATATATGAAATAGCACTACATCTGCGGCGTACAATGGCGCGTACATGACGAAATTCTCTCGGCAACCTGTACAATCCATCAGGCGCACTTTAGTGAAATGTTTTCACCCGCGCGCCGCTTCAAATCGTTTGATTTGCTCGCTGGTCTAAACTCATAAGAAACTCGGTTTGTAATTGACTCGGTTTGTAATTGATTAAATTTGAATTCGGAGTCTTTGGATCGAATCTTGCACGTTGACTTTTCGCCTGGACGCTACCGAGTTTCGGATGGCACGTTAAACTGTCGGTCCCTATAGTTTCCTACAAGATATGTAGGGAGCAGTCGTTAGCTCATGTCGGAGGCCTTGCAGGAATCTTGGCAATCTGAAACTCTGACAATATGGGTTGTTCACATAACCCATATGAATTGACTCGAGCAGTGTAATTGGGGTAACCCGTTCTGTTAAAGTATAAATTCAAATTTTTATTATAAGACTTTTACTGTGATAAGAATAAATTCTACTAATTAGAATAAAAGTAATATGAATGTTATTTGGTAGGTGAGGAAAGGACACCTATAAATAGGTAGGCACATGTAATAGGTGGATAGGAACCCTTCATATGCGAGTCCCATTCGCATTTGACCAGTTTATTTGCTACCATGGGCTGTAATATTTCAATCACTCAATCACAGCAGCCCGCAATCAGTGCAATCCCACTGCGACTTGGTACCCGAGGAGGTCATAAATCTACTACAAGAGTCAAAAGGAGTCTCATTTCGCACTCTTGAATTTCTGAAAATACTTAAGAACTAAATCAGTTCGGTTTTTATTGTTCACTGAGATTTTATTATAAAGT
The DNA here is from genome assembly GCA_947063395.1 of Hemistola chrysoprasaria. Taxonomy (NCBI): domain Eukaryota; kingdom Metazoa; phylum Arthropoda; class Insecta; order Lepidoptera; family Geometridae; genus Hemistola; species Hemistola chrysoprasaria. The sequence continues at coordinate 10,022,706 of OX346730.1, forward strand.
TTTATATCAAAACTTGGAATATTTATAGAAGTTCCACCACCATCTTTTATTTCCAATCGTTCTGGAGTCGAATAAAACATTGTTATATTTATTATCTTTGATATGAGTTCGTGGGACAAGTGCTCGGACAGTTTTCTGTAATACTGTTTTTATATCTAAATCATTGATGACAAAGACTTAAACTGAAGCAGCAAACACGTACAGAAAATTCTGCCTAAGACTCAAGCTACATTGAATTGACAGCGACGCGACGCGACGAGACGAGCAGTTTTAATAACAACATTATAAATCTTATGAAGAATGCTACATGATATAGAAACGCTTGAAGCGCTCACGCGCGTCAGCTCTCAACCACGCGAGACTCGAGCCGGCGCGAGCCTTCGCCGCACCTCGTTCAAGCGTTTTTAATCGTTTATGATATTGTATATTTATTGTTTATAATATTGAAGCGTTTTGGGGATTACTTAACCCCAAATCCCTTCAATATGACTGATATCTTAACGAATACTAATATATTTCAGTCACACCCTGACGTACCAAAATCACAACACCGACCTCGCCAGCGAGGTCTAAGATCTCTCAGATCCTTCAGATCGGTTAGTTTCTCTTCAAATAATCAAACCGGTCAACCATTGATAGGGCCCTAGGACACTCCCCTTCTGGGGGTGCCAGGGCAAGTCTGACCCCACGTATTATGGCGACGGCCCAAGCTGAGGTTCGTACCGTCTAGGTGCCCTTGTGCTCGTCGCCCTTAAACTTTGGGTCGAGCGCCTTCTGTGCTCATCACTCCCCGGTAAAGCTGTAGAGGCCATCAGAGACCGACAGCATAGGTAATTTAAAAAAAACCCTTACGTACCACGAATTTGGTTCGCCACCATACCATGTTCGATCGTCTGACGCACTGTCTGGCGAACATTATTATTATTATTAAGTATTTGTTTTTGAAAGCACCATCCTTTCAGTATTTGTATTTCCTTTCTCTGCATGGTTATCTGGAAGAGATCGCTCTGAGCGATCCATAAAAGTGTTACCATTCATCATTAATTCATTATTATAACTCAGTACTAGAGTACTATATATAGCTTGCACATCAAAGCGATTCTATCGTGTGGCGTGAACACCGCACCGGACTGCACGGTGGTACGGCCGAACCATGTTTGATCGTCTATTCGTAGTATTAACCGTACTTAATGATCTCTCTAGAGGCTCAAGATACAAGATAAGAGCTAAGTTCGAGTCTCACTATACTTGATTATAATTGTACCTACTTAGATATTCTTACTGCATTACTATTTGCCAAGATATGAATTAATTATTTTGGCAATAAATACTCTTATGTCTTATAACTAAGTCCACACCCCGCCAGTCTATTATTCCTGACTGGGTATTGTATTATTATATATTAGCGACATCTGGGCCCGGGTGCGGCGCAGCGCCGTGTTTCAATTTCATTATAGTACTTGGAGTACCGAAGTGTTTACAATGTATATGTTGGCATGTATGTACACTTATGGAGAATAATACGATTCATATTTCTTAATGGGTGTATTAAGGGTGATTTACTCAAAGGTATATCAGTCAAGTTCGGGTTCGAGTTACCGGCTTTAGAATAGTGCTCCACCCTCTCTACCCGTGGTTGTCGTAAGAGCCGGCTAAGGGTTAACAGATCCAGAGGACGGGCATCAGCGTCCTCTGCAACAAACCATCGAACTGCGCTCGACAACCCGCCTGTCAAGCGTGTCGAGTATTGGCAAAACCCCCTTTTATAGGGGAGGCCTATGTTCAGTAGTGGATTACCAATGGCTGAGATGATGATGATGATGAATAAAAAGGACTATGATATTTTTAAGATTTAGATAATTATATTAAGTAATGATGTTGACATTTTATATGGTGGTGAGCCTATTGTCGTGTCCCGGGCACAGTTTCAGACTTATTCAGGCTGTCATTCAGATAATTCCTAATGGAAAAATCTAATAATACTGTAGTGGTGTGGTAGGCCTCTTTTGCAGGGGACCACACCTTTGCCAGTTATTCAACCGCCAAGCAGTAATGTGCAAACATTAGAAATTACTGGGCATGACGAGATCCAACAATTAATATCTCAGGGTGACAGGCGCAGTGCAGTGCCGCGCAGAAATTTGAATTTTAAAACACTGGGTGGCACTGTGTCTGATATGGGCAATCATGATTCTTACCATCAGGCACCTGATTTTTGCTCGTCTTGTCACTCACTATCATAAAAAAAAACCTGACCTGACAATTATATTTTTTAGTGACGCACGTATAGGATATTAGCCAAAATGATATAATGAAATTAATAATTTTATTTTCTCACAATCGTAGTCTAAGGAGTGTAACATACGACACTACTTACCCATTATAACTCGGTTTCCTCGCCTCGTTTGACTGGCTCGGTGGCGTAGAGGGCGCATGCTCGACTGCCAATCAAGAGGTCCAAGGTTGGATCCCCAGGTCAGGCAGTGTTAAATATCGGATTTTTCCATTAGGAATTATCTCAATAACTGCCTGGAGTCTGGAACTGTGCCCGGTAGATGGCAATAGGCTCGCCCCCTATTACATGGGACCAATAACATACTGGCGAAATGTGGGTGTATCTACTATGGGACTGAGTCCTGGGTACACCTCTGCCTACCCCTTCGGGAAAACGGCGTGAATGTATGTTTTATGTGTTCTATTTACTCCCTCGCTCAAAGGATTCCTTTAGCCCCTCGTGTAACAATCTATTATTCTTTTTATCCCTAATACACCCATAAACAAGACATAAGAGTACATTAATCATACCTCATTTCTCATTGTCATTTTGGTTCCCAAATTCGATTATGATCCAATAAGGGGAATGCTCCAAACACAGTATTATTTCAACTTGTTTTATATGATACGTCTTATATGATGGATTGGATATAAAGACGTATCCAGGAAGCGGAAGTAAAGGAATTGCAAAGACATTGGAGAGACAGTGACAAAATATAGGCATTTTATCGAAATCTACTTGTTTAATATAAGCAAGTTATAAAAATACGTAATACGATTGCTATGATGCTGTTTTAAAAAAAATTGTTAAATAAAAAAGGTATTTAACAGTAAGGTGATAACCCTGGTGGGGCAAAATCCACCAGGAATTTTTAGTCGCGGAATCCGCCCCACCAAGTCAATTTAGTGAGGCATATTCCGCGAAATAATTTACTGCATTCCACTATGCCCCACCAATGGGGCGGCTTGGTGGGGCAGGGTGGAACAATCCATTTTTATAACAAACGAAGTCCAAAACTTCATCAGGCACGGGCATACATTCTTCCCCTTTTTTCTCTTTTACTCAAAAACAGAATGTTTATGTTATCTCCTTCACACTAATCATTCTCAACTGGCAAATGCTGCCCGTTCTAATGCAGGTGTCTATAAGGAAGTTAAGTTACCACACAACTCTGTAAGTTAGGATTATGTTACGGTTAAGTTAGGTTTAAGTATAATTAGGAACAGCTGACACTGACACATTCAAAATGTGAGGGCGTGTTTCTTGAATATACAATTAAAGATTTTTTTTACTTTCTTCACACTATTTATTTGATAATGTATTGTGATTAATATTTTCTACCCGGCAATAGGTTAGTGTTAGGCTTGGAGGAAGGAATATAAGAAAACGGCCCATGAAATTACAAACAACGTTGTAACAGTTTAAGATATGTGCCCAATCAGCTATCTTATGCGACAAGGTTTGTAGTAGTTGAACTGTCAAACCCTAGCCATGGCATTTTATGGGTCCAAGGTTTAGGTTGGTAAGTGTGTCAGTCAGTTAAGATGTTTATGTAACAGAGATTATAAACTTATCGAATGGTTATTTGGGCGGTTTCCCAACCGGTCACACCAATCGAGTAAAAAGTAATCACATGTATATTTGGTACAAATCGACCCCGTTTGTAAATTAAAGACTTGTAGATATAGTACAATCTGCCCGTATGTAAAACCAAGACTTGTAGATTTAGTACAATCGGTCCCGTTAGTAAAACCACACAAGTTGTCTAGCACAGATGTCTCAAGTCTCGCCTCGTGTGACATAGCCCCGCAGCAATATTTAACTCAAGTGTTTTACTGTCTTCAACGTTTCGAGTTAGTACCATTGCGCATTAAATAATCAAAGCAGCGAAGCATTTCAAGTTGGTGCAGAGAAAAAGAAGGCGTGCGACCTGTGTGTATTTATTTCTAGAAAACGGATCCATACCTTGATTTTTTTGCTGAACTGTTTTGAGGAACTGTCAGATTTTTTCGAAGACAATTTGTTTTTTACACACACGGTCATCTGGTCCCAAACTAGGTTACCGACTATAGCATCCCACCCATCCACCCTCTCTATCCGTTGTTACCGTAAGAGCAGGTTAAGAGTTTTTTTTTTTATTTATTTTACAATCTCCAACATGATCGGAGTTTCAGTGACTTCTGACATTCTTCTTCTTCCTTTCTGCATAGATGTTCTTTCTAACATACATCTTCTGTCATACTTAGGGGGTTTAATTTTCTGCAAGTCTTCATTTTTATTGTTATAACTTTAAGTCTTTTCATTTCTTTTTAAAATCTATCTTATTCTACATTATTTAATGATATAATTTTATTTAATCTATTTCTAATCTTACAACTATATTTTACGTTTATATAATATTTTACTAATCTTATTCTTATCAATGAGAGTCATCCAATATACAATTATAATATTATTAGGTCTTGTTCACACTGCGACTTTGAGCTGCCGCGACAGGCGTTTTTGCGTTTGCAGCGCCGCAGCTGCGCGTATTGGCGACTCCCTGCGTTCGGAAGCCTGCAGCGGCGATCGGCGTTTTTGCAGCTAAGCAGCTAGCTGCCGCAGCTAAAAGTCGCGGTGCAGTGTGCGGGGTGCAGCGTTTGTCGCGGCATCTAGCAGCTGAAAAGCAGCTAAGCAGCTAGTTGCCGCAGCTGAAAGTCGCAATGTGAACAAGACCATAGTCTCATTGATTACTTATTTCTATTTCGTTTTATGACAATTTTGGCCAAATTAGTACAATAATTTAAGAATTTTTCCCTCGTATCCCCCTTCATTATATTATGCACATTTTCTTTTAAAATTTTGGTTTCTAAATCTTGTTCAATTTGAAATCGCTGCCTGCAAAATACCGGACATGCAAATAAGATGTACGGGACTGAGTTGCATCCTCTGAGCAAAACCATCAAAATGCGCTCGCCAACCCGCCAACCAAGCATGACGAGTATCGGCCCCTCCACGTGGGGAGGCATATGTCCAGCAGTAGACTACCTACGGCTGAGATGATGATGATTATATTTTTTGGCGTTAAATTGTTAAAAATTTAAGGAAAATTTTTTTCGAGCCAAACTCGAACCGCTAAGCGAAGGCTTTTGTATTAGTAGAAAACTAATACAATAAAGAAGCAAACATTACTTCTTGAAAGTTCAGATTATAGATCTATTTAACTCCGGATGACCCGGTTTTGTCCCTTTCATTTTTCCCTAAAGAAGATTAGCCATCTTGATCCCACCCCATGGACGTTTAAATTAACCTCTAATGAACCCCGGAGCACACAAGGGTAGTTAATATTTACCGTTTTTATCTGTATTTAATCCCTATGACGACATGAGGAAGATTTTTTTATAAAGTCCGTGGCCTTATTATCTTTTAGATATATAGGGTTATGACTAATCATTTATCATCTTAATAAGTTATTATTGTACTATTTTAAAAAGTACCTACTACTTCTACTACCACAGAATACTAAAGTTACAGAAGGGACTCTCCACAAAATCATTTAGATAAATAGCGACACTAGCATCGACGCAATAAAGTGCAATTTAGGTCGTACAGCGCCTAACTAATTATCGTTATATGAAACTACAAGCTGCTTCTCTTTCTTTCGTATATCTCTACAACTCTCTATCTGTTCTCTCTGTCTAAGCTCATAGAAATTACCCCGTAGAAGGTACCCCGGCTACTTGTAACTTCATACCCATAATGTGGAGTGTCTCAGGCTAGGACGATACCTCAGGGCTGCTACTAACGTGAGTTAAGTCGTTTTATAACAGAGTAAATAGTAATTATTATAGTATATTATAGGTATTATATTCGACAATTATGACTCTGAACGCGATCACACTATTTATCACAGAACAGATATTAATACTACGTATAGAACACACCCTGGACACTCGACTCAATCCCATATAAAAGTCACGATATAACTACCTACTATACAGACACTGCACACATGGATTTCTGTATTCTGTGTACTGCCTCAGGTGATTTCTCAGCGAAGCGGGGCTCGTCGAGAGCTCGAGTGATATCTCGCTGGCGGGATGAGGAAGGCCCGATTGGTGGGCGGATGACAGTGTCCATTCTATACGTAGTATTATTATATGATCTGTGGTATATGTTTTCGTGCAAATAATTGTGCAAACAAACAATCGTGTGGTAAATTATTCTCTGTTTCTTCATAATAATTAATAATAATAATTTGAATTTATACTCTAACAGAACTGGTTACCCCAATTACACTGCTCGAGTCAATTCATATGGGTTATGTGGACAACCCATATTGTCAGAGTTTCAGGTCGCCGAGATTCCTACGCAGCCTCCAACTTGACCTAACGACATATCTGTATAACCTTAATAACAATAATTTAATATTATACACTATTTAATTACTGAATCAAATTAATAAGCACATTTTTTTACGTTCAGAAGAAAAATTCATATGAATATTCATGTCATCTGGCTAGATTCTGCTAAGTACCTGCTAACTAAACGTTTTTGGCACAAGACACGTCATAAATCTCTTTGCCTCTTAGTTATTCATGAGCCAACTCTTTGAAAACCTTTCAGTGACTTTATAACTGAAACGGAGTTAAAGTATATTTTAGACGTTTTAAGAGCGCATCCTAGCTTCAAGCGATTTGACACAATCCTATGAAAAATTTACCATATCGATGCTTTGTATTCCCCTGTTCCCTCCGAATATAATAAACCCATTCTATAAATTTATATCCTGATATTTTTTTATTGAAGTAAACTATGTCCCTGTCATTTTAATTTCTCTTGAAACTCTTGTTTGTTTTAACTTCTAAAGAATCATAGTTTTACCAGTTTTAATTGCGTGATTGGACGTTCACTACAATAAAAAAATTAAGAGCTTATAAAAAAATTAAAGGTGATTTTACTTCATCTTCAAAATATCAGGATATTAAACATTGATTTAAAGAAAAGGGGAGAGAGAGAAAGGAGGACGTTCTCCTAGCGTTTACTCAACAACTGGCAAGTGCAATTTGCTCAGTTTGCAGTTTTCAGTGCAATTAATTGAACAACAAAGATAGAAAGACGTACCTAAGACCGTGCGTTATAGTCTATCTCCGTCATTGGCCACTCAAAGTTTATATGGGAAATGATGTCAGCCCAAATTCTTAATAAAATTACAATTAAACATGTCAAGTGACATTTCCCTTTCTTCCAAGAAAACGGAAATTTTTGCTCGTTCATTCGGCATAATAACGTCCTAGGTAAAATACCAACTAATTACATGCCTTAATATCGCAATTTTCCTTCCAAATTGTGTCTTAATCCCTCGGGATAGGGCTTAAGTTGGCGCACACCGTGTGAAGCCACAGGCATGCATATGTAAACAATTTTCGCGCTTTTCTACATGAGAGCGCCTAAAATGGGAACATTGCTTTCGTACCACAAATTATAGAGGAAATTGCTGACAGTACATTGTTAATGTATTTTAAATTTTAATCTAGGAACTAAGGACAACACAAATGTAACCAATCCAAATATTGTAAAACTATCAGTTGAAAAAATTAAACCCAGCAAGTTTGTGCGATTTTCTTGTAGAGGTATCTTTCCGAACGCACGTTAGACCACAGATTACTATTAGACTCATTACTGTTTATCTTCATTGACGTGCAAAATTGTCAGATTTTGACAAGTTGCGACAAGTAAGTGAAACTAACACCGCAGTGAATTAGTAGATTATATTTATTGATAATCTTAGAAAACGATACGTCATATATTTAACATTATCATAATCAGACGAGCCGTTTCCCATATAAGTAGGTACATGTGGTAAATAAACATAAAAAACATACATTCACGCCTTTTTCCCGAAAGGGTAGGCAGAGGTGTACTCAGGACTCAGTCCCATAGTAGATACACCCACATTTCGCCAGTATGTTATTGGTCCCATGTAATAGGGGGCGAGCCTATTGCCATCTACCGGGCACAGTTCCAGACTCCAGGCAGTTATTGAGATATTTCCTAATGGAAAAATCCAATATTTAATCCAATTTTTATTTAATCCATTTAATCCAATATTTAATAATATCGAACCCGGGACCTCTTGATTGGCAGTCGAGCATGCGCCCTCTACGTCACCGAGGCAGTGTGGTAAATAAATTTAGATATTCCCAAAGATTTTATAAAATTCCACCTTTTATAATAGTAATTTGGGAGTCTGTTTAGTGATCTGCGAGAAATCACCTGCCATCATATTTCACCATGAGACGGAAGTGGCAGGTGCCGGAGTCTCGAGCACCATCCATACCATCCATCTAGAAATCACACCTAAGACAAGAGCATTATATTATGGAAAGACGTCCAGGGGCCAGTTGAAGGAAAGAGAGCTCTAGCTCTCTTTCCGCCGCTCACCGACGCGCTGGACCAATCTTTTTAAGAAAGCCACGGAAAGTCATCTTTGGTTCAGTGCTCTCGCAAAGATATAAATCACCAGAAATGGCGTAATATCGCAAAAGCCATCGGAAGGATCGAAAGTAAAGACCACGCATAGCAACCACGACCACTCTGTCAAGAGTGCCCGACTTAGAAAAGAGAGAAATCACATCTATTGCCAAATCAAGTAGTTTCCATCCATTCTCAATAGTCCTTGCACCTAGCGGGGGCTGTCTGAGCTCATCTTCCGTAGATGGTTTCAGCAGAGATGGACCCTGATAGGTACAATTCATTACCTTTGCATTAAAAGCTCAAAGGGGCCTCTGCACGTTGGACTTAAAAAAAAGGCTACCCAGGCCCGTGTTTTCGAGCGACATAATAATTTCACTATATACTCTAAAGAACGGATTTCTCTTATTACATTAATCGATTAACGGTTCTGTAGACCATTCATATCATAACCACTCACGCCAAGATTCCTACAAGGCCTTCGACCTAACGACTGCCCCTACATATTATTACCTAATAGGAAACAACCAGGGCCTACAATTGTATGTGCCATCTAAAACACGGTAGTGCCCAGGTGGAAAATCCACATACCTATATGAATCAACCCATAGGGACTTTGAACTTAGAGCCGGGCGTATTTCCGCTGGGGCTCGAATGCTACATGATAACATAATTTATTTCCAGTTATTATTCCCAATAATTACAAAGTATATGTACTGGTATCTCAGTATATTAAGGAACTCCACTAAATCCTTATAAAACCTCCGCTTTATGAATAAATTCAAATACTCCACTTATTTGCGAGAGAGTTAGAAATGCGTGACTGATTTTTTAATGTGGAGATTATGGCAGAGCCTTTAAATTGTTTTATTTGGTTGGATTGTTTTAATGTAGATACTATATCCAGTTATTTGCCAGTTATTCATCCGCCAAGCAGAAATGTGCAAACATTACTGAATTCCGGTCTGAAGGGTAATGTTACCGAAATTACTGGGCATGACGAGTTTCAACAACTTATATCTCAGGGTGACAGGCGCAGTGCAGTGCCGCGCAGAATTTAGAATTTTATAACACTGGGTGGCACTGTGTCTGATATGGGCAATCATGATCATCAGGCACCTGATTTGCTCGTCTTGTTACTCACTACTATAAATATATATATAGGATACTATAGTAGAGGGCGCATGCTCGACTGCCAATCAAGAGGTCCCGGGTTCGATCCCCAGGTCAGGCATAGTGTTAAATATTGGATTTTTCCATTAGGAATTATCTCAATAACTGCCTGGAGTCTGGAACTGCGCCCGGTAGATGGCAATAGGCTCGCCCCCTATTACATGGGACCAATAACATACTGGCGAAATGTGGGTGTATCGACTATGGGACTGAGTCCTGGGTACACCTCTGCCTACCCCTTCGGGAAAAAGGCGTGAATGTATGTTTATGTTATGTTATGTGTCATCCCACGCAAACGCGATCAAAGTTCGAAGCTTTTATCAGTATAGATAGTTGATCATTGAATCTATTAGTTCAGGCGGGCGTGAAAAGGTCATAGCAAATTGCTTAATGCATTTATATTCCACTAGCTGTGCTCCGCGGTTTCACCCGCGTAGTCTTCGATCTTGTGGAAGTATCGGCTTTAAAAGTACTTTAAGTTTTATTCCAGGGTCTAAACTATCTATATACCGAATTTCAGCCCAATCGGCTCAGTAGTTTTGGCATAAAAGAGTAACAAACATCCAGCTGTAGCGGTAACATAGGGGTCAGTTTATGTAGTTACTGATTTGGCATTTAGTACAAAAGTCCATTCCGTCTACTCAAGGTAGACTTTCCCAAACAAGTGTGCGAGCTGGCTTTTGTTTTAGTAGACTAGTCCGCCTTTTTTATTTTCTAGGTTCATGACCGTATAATTATTTGCTTAGTTCGCGCAGTTGAGAGGGTCAAAGACCGAGCATGGAAGAATTCAAATATGACGCCATACACGCGTGATGCCATTATTTTATTGCTTTAATATCACATGCATTTAAATTGACATTCTTATGAGATCTCTGGCCTGACGCGACGTATATAAACATCGAATATATTTGTACTTATGTCACCCCCCGGACATTCGACTCAATCTCATACAAATGCCGCGCTATAACTACCTACTACAAAGACACTGCACACATGGAGTTTTGTACACGTACAAGAGTGTGCGTGAGGTGATTTCCCATAGAAGCGGGGCTCGTGGAGAGCTCAATCTCGCTCGTGGGGTGAGGAAGGCCAATTTTTTAGGGATTTAGTTTTTTTAATGAGCTATGCTGTTGGCCTCTGATGACCTCTACAGCTTTACCGGGCAGTGGTGAGCGCAGGAGCCGCTCGACCCGAAGTTTAAGAGCGACTAGCTCAAGGTCACCTATCCGGTACAAACCACAGATTGGGCCATCCACCAGAATACGTAGGTCAGACCTAAAAGGGATGTGTCCTAGGGCCCTATGAATGGTTTGATCTGTTTGATTATTTAAAGAGAAACTAACCGATCTGAAGGATCTGAAAGATCTTCAAGATCTCGAGGTCAGTGTTGTGGATTGAGTGAGTTGGTGGATCTGGTATCCGGCACCAGCACCCAAAACGGAGTGAAGCAGGGCTTTCGTTTTTGTATTAGTAGTTTTATAATATTTGGTTTACTCACAGAATAAGCAACATAGTAGTATGGTAGTACTAAGTTTAGTTAAAATAATATTTATTTCTTAGGAAAGTGGTGGCTATGCAGAAGTTATAATATTCAATACTTTTATTGGATTTCTTCAGATGTCTTTAAACTAGTATAAGGTTGATTCACACATAAACAATAGCGAGGACAGGCTCCGGGACGAGTTCAAGATGTATTTCTTTTATTTTGTATGAAAAACCTAACGCACTGACAGCGTGCGCGGGTCAGGCGTTTTCCTCGTCTGAACCGCCCCGTACCGAGCCCGGGTTAATGTGTGAATTAACCTTTAGCTTGAGCATTATAACAACCCTTTTGAGCTCTTGCATTATTAAAAGTAGTTATTAGTCAGCCAGAAAGCGAGAAATATTATTAAAATAGTAAAAGAAAGGGCGTCTGGAGGTTTCCAGGCAACTTTATCCTGTACTTACTCCAACAATGTTCATTGCAAAACGACATCTGTTGTTTGCCTAATTCATCTGCGATACATATATATAATAATATACATATATATAAATGTAAACCACACCTTGTTTCCTCGAAGGGTGAGGCAGAGGTGTACCCACCCACCTATATTTTTTTTATGTTATTGAATGACAAGACAAGCAAATCAGGTGCCTGATGTAAGCATCATGATTGCCCATATCAGATACAATCTCAAAAATCAAAATTCTGTTCGACACTGAACTGCGCCTGTCACCCTGAGATATGAGTTGTTGAATCTTGTCATACCCAGTAATTTCGCTGGTGACATTGCCCTTCAGACCGGAACACAGTAATGTTACCTACTCATTCATTAATACTCATCAACGCTCCCACAACCCTTGTAACTAGATAACTGAAATTTTGTACATCGGTTCCCATTGTGATGTCAACAATGAATGACAAAGTAATTCTCGATATTCCCACGGGAACGGTGAGTGCGTGGATAAAACTGCGGACAGAGATAGCATAGTTTGTGTTTATGTGACACTTAAATCGCGAATCCACATGAGGTAGTATCGCGTGGGTAAGCCGTGAGGTCTTGAATCGAGGCCTCAAGTGCTTCAAGTGGATACGCGATTTAACCATGTTTTATGGCAAAAAGTCATCATATCATAATGATTTATTACTCTGCCACTTACACCGTAAGGATAAATTACCCCGAAACTAGGGTAATTACCCCGAACGGGTAACTCTTTTACGCACGTTTACAAGTGAAAAAGTTTCTAATTGAACGCAAGCTTTATTGCTTCTTGAAGAGAAACGTACTGTTTGCCCTTTTCTTAGTTTGATGTTAGAAGTTAAATGGGGCCTAGGAACTGCCCTTAAAAACTTAGCTCATAATTTATTTACTAAATTAAGCTGTTGTACAAAAAGATGTAGGCATACTTAAAGGAATTATTCTATCCGTCAAACTGAAAAACCTGTGCAATAAATTACATACGTACGGCGTGATTTGCTCACTCTGGGTCCAGCGTTCAGCGAGGTAACATCTCGAGGAGCGGCGTCGTACTAACATTTGTTGCCCTTACAGCGGAGTCAGAGTCTATTTCCTGATGATGCATCGTGTAGATGCGAAACACGTGTCGATATATGAATGGTGTCACTAACAAAAAATAATACCTAATAGCATTTCCTCTTTGCATGCAATTTTGCGGGCGGGAGGGCGGTGCACTGTGCATGTGGTTTTTGACCCTAAAAATTCGGAACTAAAAACTAAACATTCTTGTTCTAGGAGTTTGCAATGGAGTTCAGAAAAGTAACGCCAAACTCAATCAATTATAATAAATTACATAGCAAGGTTCCCGAACAATATATTGTATAGGTTGACATAAAGCTGCTAATTATAAATAATATACCTAAGTACACTATTATTGTTAAAAAAATATACATGGTTTTTCCTCTTGCCCTAGTTGCTGCACCCGACTGGGTCCACATATTTTATTTTGTGCTACATTATTACTATATCCTACACGTTTAAAGCCAGAATCGGATACGTCAGCCCCATGCGCGCCCACGATCGTAGCCGCATCACTTGAGAGTCCAGATTCGCCGAGGCCGAAACCGGCCAGGACATAATATCCTACTAATATAATATTATAAATGCGAAAGTTTGTGAGGATGGATGGATGGATGTTTGTTACTTATTCACGCCAAAACTACTGAACCGATTGGGCTGAAATGCGGTATATAGATAAATTAGACCCTAGAATAACATAAAAAGTACTTTCCCGATATTCCCACGGGAATGAAACTACGCAGGTGAATACGCGGGGCACAGCTAGTTATACTATAATAACTGGAGTTACCAGTGATAACTTATGGCTCTGAAACGTGGGTCTATTACTGTAGGCCTTATCAGTAAGCTCAAAATAGCGCAATGAGCTATGGAGAGGGCTATGCTCGGGATTTCTCTGAGATATCGAATCAGAAATGAGGAGATCTGTAGACGAACGAAAGTTACAGACATAGCCCAGCGGATTAGCAAGTTGAAGTGGCAATGGGCAGGGCATATAGCATGTAGAACTGATGGCCGATGGGGCTGTAAGGTTGTCGAATGGAGACCACGGACCGGCAAACGCAGCGTAAGCGTGACTTAGTAAAGATAGCAGGAAGACGCTGGATGGAAGCCGCTTACAACCGGAGCAGATGGAAATGTAATATGTTCAGTCGAAACAATTAATGACTTGTTGAACAATGTTATTTCGAAGTTAGCGGCGTGTCAAAATAAAGAAATTAATTTGTTCGGTTAATAGTGGGATCTTTTCGAAGGTATTTGTCGAACAGTGCGAATCGGAAATTGTGTCAATCGTGCCTAACCCACGAGAAGTCATTGATTCACAGCGACCGTACCACGGTCTCCCTTTAGGAAATTAAATCTCTTTACCATCCCAGGACTTTACATTTTAATATGACTACTATTCACACCAAACTGTGACTTTATTATAAAGTATATTATTATAGCCACCACGCGACACCACTAAAAATAGACATACTTTATGAAAGAATATAAAATAATATGGATATTGCCTACTTAATCTTAGAAATAGCATGATAATATTTATAGAATGGGTTAAATAAATTCGACGGATACTGAATACAGGGAAATACATAACTTTGATTAGGTAATTTTTTCATGGGATTGTATCTAATCCAAAAAGAATTAACTATTTGTTATAACAACTTTATTTAATGCAATTCTATAAAACATTACTATCAATCAATAAACGAATTACTGTAGCATCCAACATTAATAGCAAAATATCATTAATTCCCCGGTAAGGTGATTACACGATCATCGAACATTGATAGTTCTATCAATCATTATGACGTTACAATACGGTGTAAGAGGCAGCCCGGCTTAACGTATTTCGAGAGCCGATCGCGAGCTCATATTAAATGATGTGGGGAAAAATTATTGTTTTCTATCCCAATATATGCGTTCTCTTTCTCTCGAGTAAGTTTGTATGTGGTGATGACGTAATATTTATCGAAGCGCTGGATTGAATCTCAAATGTGGCTTTTTCAACTGGCCACTACCGTATTTCGTTATAGTACGTTTAACTGTAAGTCCCGGCTTTTCCCTATAAGATATGTCGGGGCAGTCGTGAGCTCATCTCGGAGGCCTTGTAGGAGTCTTGGTGACATAACCTGTATGAATTGACACGAGCATTGTAATTGAGGTAACCCGTTCTGTCAGATTATAAACTCAAATTACTATTAAGTTCAAAGTATTTATGATAAATTATAATATATAGCAAAAGGCCGATTGACTAGACTAACATTCCTAAAAGGGATACTGATGATAATTTATTAACCTATTTGATACATTGAAATCTCGATTAACCATGTCCTTATCATTTTATTTTACAAACTGTAAATTTCTGCTTAATCACAAAAATCGTCTAAAAATCCCAGCTTTATTCACGTGATAGACATTATCTAGAAAAAAAATCCTGATTGTCTTATTATCTATCATCTCTGCACTTACCTCTTTTTCAACGCTACTTTCTTAATTGTATTAAAAAATCATGACATTAATTTAAAACCAAGCTTAAAGTAGATTCACGCAAGCCTAAAATTTTTCCCAGACGGTTAGAAAATGTTCAAAGTACCTCGCTTCCGTCGGGCGGCTATCAATACGGAGCCTACTCGCATAACACAAAGTATATCGCTCGTTCGGATACGAGACGACAGAACGAGGTAATCTGCATTTCGGCATAACTGCTTCCTTTGCAAAGAATGTAGACTTTTTTCGGGAATGTTGCCTAAATTTTTAGAGCTTCTGTGAGGATTACACTTGACGATTTAATAATTTATATAGATGAGAAACTTCAACACTTGATCAAGAATAATATTATTTATTGACTTGAGTGGAATCGGCCGATATAAAAAACATAACAGCACCGTTTTCCCGAAGAAGAAGAAGAAGAAGAAGGCAGAGGTGTACCCAGGACTCAGTCCCATAGTAGGTATCCCACGTTGTCCCAGTTCAATTCATCCGATATAAACATAAAAAATACAAAAAAAAACCATACAGGCTATTTAAGTAGGTACATACCCTAATTTCAGAAAACTGTCTTATCTATTACCATAATCTTTGCCCACATTTGAAGTAAGTATCGAATCGATAGGCCCTATCGTGGTAGGCAAAGTTATTGAATTACCGACCCTCTGAAAACGGCCCTCTACTAGTAGTACCTTTGTTCATGTAATATTATGTACAAAATATGTAAACACGAGGATCCTAACGTATATTCTGACCGTTTCTGGCTTATGTAGATTGTAGATCGAATAATCTAATGCTGAAATATTATTTAATTTATGGAAATTGTATACCAATGTATAATAATAAAAAACTTACAAAGAACAACATAGAAAATACTCAGTCTTAGACTAGTACAAGTGAAGGTCTTTAACAGGTTACATGAGGGGTGATTTTTCCATACAAACGTATTCCCGTGTTCTTCCTAGATAACTGCGTCAGAGCAATGTTTTTTTTTTAATAAAATCTAGGTCTTCAGTGAGCATGTCCCTGTCATTTTCATTTTTCTACAAACTCATCGTTAAATGAAGTATGACCCTTTAAAAACATGACAAACTGTCCCAGTTTTACTCGCGTAATTAGACGTTCACTAGAAATAAATGAAGAGTTAAGGAACAAAAATAAAATAACAGGGACATAGGACATAATAAGGGACATAATGGAAAAATCCAAATATTTAACACTGCCTGACCTGGGGATCGAACCCGGGACCTCTTGATTGGCAGTCGAGCATGCGCCCTCTACGCCACCGAGGCGGTGTATAGACCCTGGAATAATATAAAAAATACTTTTATCCTGATATTCCCACTAACGAAGACTATGCGAGTGAAACCGCGGGGCAGAGCTAGTTAATAATATTCGTAGGATTAGTAGGACATAATATTTAGTAGGAAATAGTATAGTATTGGAAAGTTTGATTGGAAAATAATATTGTGGTACCCTAAAAATGCCAACAAAACTAAATAAATACTAAACTACCCGCCTTCTTCAAATATTTCCCCTCCTTATTTAAACAAGCGTTGCAAAGAACAATAGTTCCATTAATGATCCGACGGAAGCGGATGTCGCCATTATCGCGGACACGCGAGCTTCCGCCGGAAAAGGCCGCGGTAACCGTTTCCGGTGGCGTTTTTCACCGGAAGTCGCGTTAATAGTGGCGCGTGATTTGAATTGATGGCGTGATTGTGGCCAGTTTGAGTAGAATTAAGTGTTTAAGGAGTTTTTAAGTGGAAATATTACTTTTTTATGGACGTTTGTTTTTAAACTATGTTACTTTTTTGCTGTACCATCATCGATATAAAGAAAAGAGGAGATTGGGTACGTTCTCCCAGCGCTTTACTCAACAACTGGCACGTGCAATTTGCTCAGTGGGAAGTTTAGACAGTGACATAATATATGAACAACAAAGATAGAAAGACGTACCTAAGACAGAAGTGCGACCGAGACAACAATATTATTCGCTAGACCTTACTTGACTGACGTACGTGGACCTAATGGGACATTATTTGAGCTTGCCATTTTCGAGAAGCCAGTACCTCATCTCCCTTTTTATTTAAATCAATGTGTATCATGAAGATTTTCTTGCAAGCATAGATTAAAGATGCCGTTGGTTTCACGGAAACGTCGACATTACATTATAATTTTGTAAATATTTAACACTGCCTGACCTGGGGATCGAACCCGGGACCTCTTGATTGGCAGTCGAGCATGCGCCCACTACGCCACCGAGGCGGTGTATAGACCCTGGAATAATATAAAAAATACTTATCCTGATATTCTCACTAACGAAGACTATGCGGGTGAAACCGCGGGGCAGAGCTAGTTAATAATATTCGTAGGATTAGTAGGACATATTTAGTAGGAAATAGTATAGTATTGGAAAGTTTGATAGGAAAATAATATTGTGGTACCCTAAAAATGCCAACAAAACTAAACTAAACTTTTGGTTCTATTTGATGGATAAGATTTTCAAATGTGCATATAGGTATAATATTTATAGCATCGAAATTAATTATAATAAATAAATCATAAATTCTATTATAATTGGAACGTGCGTCGCCATAAAAAATACTTCGTACTTAACCTAACTTTATTAAAATGATAATAAATTATAATAAATTATAATGATAAATTAATCAATTAATTAAATTTAATTTTTTAAATTTCTTTATTTATACAAATAAATTATAAAATATGTACACACACTATTATAAATAATAAAACTTAGCGGCATATGGGATAATAAAAGAATTCATCAATTATGATCATTGAAATTAATAGTATAATTTTACAATAGCATTCTATAATAGGTAATAACAAGTATGATTTTTTTATAAATAGGTTTTTTATGATAATAATATGTTTGGGAATATTATTGCGAATAATATTTTCTACCCGGGAATATAGGAAAGACAGTAAGTTAGGAAATAGTGTACGTTTCTATAATAAAATCCCAAAAGAGATAACTGGGCTCTCAGAGGGTAAATTCAAAACCTATATAAAATATACTTTACTAAAGAAGGCTTATTATAATGTAAATCAGTACATAGAGGACAAATATGCCTGGAAACTTCTGCATAGCCACCACGCGGCACCTTCTAAACAAACGAATGTAACCAAACCAAATATTGTAAAACAATCAGTTGAAAACTGCCTCGGTGGCGTAGAGGGCGCATGCTCGACTGCCAATCAAGAGGTCCCGGGTTCGATCCGCAGGTCAGGCAGTGTTAAATATTGGATTTTTCCATTAGGAATTATCTCAATAACTGCCTGGAGTCTGGAACTGTGCCCGGTAGATGGCTATAGGCTCGCCCCCTATTACATGGGACCAATAACATACTGGCGAAATGTGGGTGTATCTACTATGGGACTGAGTCCTGGGTACACCTCTGCCTACCCCTTCGGGAAAAAGGCGTGAATGTATGTTATGTAATCAGTTGAAAAAACTTAAGCACAACACAAGTTTCTTGTCCGTTCTTCTTGTAAAGGTATTTTTCCGAACGCACGGTAGACTCATTACTGTTTATTTTCATTGACGTACAAAAGTGTCAGATTGTGACCTATTTGAATAAATCTTTTTGACTTTGACTTTGATAGTACAAGGTTTTCTGGGCCCAGTTTCCTTGGATTCTAAGTCCGTTTCCTTTCAGTATGAAAACAAAATCCCCAATATGCGGCGGGGTCATTATAGTTCATGTTATGTATATGCATTCGTTCATGTATATTCATGCTGGCCCCTAAACATGATTGCTACAGAATGCCCTTTTGACCTTATTCTCTAATCTTACCTTGCACTGTGGGAATTGTTCCGTAGGCCTGGTGACTCTCCAACCGAGTAGAGGTGGAATGCAGACGAGGGCGCTCATCAACCACACGGCAGCGATCATGACCGCGGCGCGGGCTGGCGTGCGCTTCTTTAAATAGTCTACTGCCTGTTGACAAGAGGAAACTTTATTATAGCATTGTACTAGCTGTTTCCGACGGTGGACATCGTTCCCGTGGGAATATCAGGATACAAAATACCCTTTGCATTATTTCAGAGTATAATCTATATCCCCGCGGTTTTACGTACATCGTTTCAGGGTATATTTTATCTACATACCAAATTTGAGTCTAATCGGTTCAGTAGTTTAGGCGTCATATGGTAACAAACATCCATCCAACCGTCCTCACAAATTTTACAATAAATATGTTTTAAAAATTTTATTAATGTGTCCTCACATTTATAATATTATTAGTAGGCCTAACTGTGTCCCGCGGTTCCACCCGCATAGACATCGTTCCCGCGGGAATATCGGGAAAAAGTACCCTATGTGTTATTCCAGGGTCTAAGCTACCTACATACCAAATTTCAGCCCAATCGGTTCAGTAGTTTTGGCGTGAAAGAGTAACAAACATCCATCCATCCATCTATACAAACTTTCACAATTATAAAATTAGTGGGATAGGATAACATTAGTACGATTCATAGGATATCATGCACAGTTTCAATAAAAATGCTAAGCCAGTATCGCTAAGTATATCAAAGTAGAATCTTATCTTCCTAAATAGCTCGGGAATCTATCTAAATATATATTACTCCTAAACCAAACCGGACAGAGTTAGCTGCTTCATTCTAGCTCACCTAGTTTCAAGGTTCCAACCACAAATAACTCAACCTGAGAATACTTTAGGGAAAGGCTTTTGCCAAGGTTTTGCAGTGGTACTGCATAACAGCCAGCTACATCTCTTTTCGATTGGCGATTTGTTTTTGTACTCTTCAATGATGATAATGATGATCATCAAATAGGCCTCCCCCATGATTAGGGTATTGCTAATACTCGCCATGCTTAGCAGGCGGGTTGGCGATAGCGCAATTTCACAGTTTTTACGCAGAGGACGCTGCGGCGCGTCTTCTGGATCTGACAACCTTTAGCCGGCTCTTATGGCAGCCACGAGTAGAAAGGGAGGGGTACTATTCTATTGCCGGTAACCCTATGGACAATTATTTCATACTAAAATTTATTAAACCGAGGTCTTGAGGTTAAATACTCCGTGGTTCAAACTTTCAGAATAGATCGTTGAAACGTACCAGTTTCGCTTTTCATCGAAGTTGCTTGTTCAATATAGCTACCTATCTAACTCTAATCTGAATAGATTATACATTGAAGGATGTTACAATATGTACTTCAAACTTTATCGAGTTCGTTATTTTGTAGAGCTTATCAAAAGTTACTAAAAGACAAAGACGGCAGAGGGACATATTTGTAGCGTGGGCGGGAGCGCTCTCCTGCACCAAGTATTCCAACTACTGCGATTACCAAGTCACACAACAAGCGTGCTGATTACAGCTAAGTCCCCCCATATGAATAGTTTATGGCGTTCTATGCGGGAGGC
This sequence comes from Hemistola chrysoprasaria, assembly GCA_947063395.1. Taxonomy (NCBI): domain Eukaryota; kingdom Metazoa; phylum Arthropoda; class Insecta; order Lepidoptera; family Geometridae; genus Hemistola; species Hemistola chrysoprasaria. The sequence goes on from OX346730.1 coordinate 10,043,526, forward strand.
CTATGTTCAGCAGTGGACGTCTTCCGGCTGATGATGATGATAATGATGAAAAGACAAAGTAAGGAATAGTGTGATATGGGAACGTTGTTAGAAAATGTAGTGTCAAAGATAGAGAAAGGAATGCTCAAATGGTTTGGATGCGGAAAGGATGGATGAAAGGTTTATAGGCAATAGTTATTTGATATACACGAGTGCAAAGTTGCTTTTTAACCGCTTTTTAACTTAACTACAATACAGAATATTATTACACTTACTTACTTATTACAGAATAATCTTTAAATTATAACAAATAATACTTAGGTATAATTAAGAAAAATTTAAAGTAACATTGCTACAGTTACTTAAGTTGAGTGTTATATTTTTGTTAGGTACTATCAATGACGTTGAATCGCTTCCTTCTACAGACGCACAATCCCTGAACAAGCTTCACAAAAAGGTGTCCATCACTGACAATTACGCGCTTTGACATCTACTGAATTACTATTATTTGAATTTAAACTCTATTTACCTGATTGTTTTAAAGCCTAATTTGGATTGAACGATTTATCACCCTATGAATTTCAATGTTAAATTTGACACTAAGCGACGCGGGCGAACATAGGAGCATTGGAGTAGACTTATATGCACTAAAATATTTAGTGATTTAAATATTTAATTTTTTAAATTAAATTAATCACACTTATTTAACTTTTATAAATATATTTTATATTACAAGAAATAAAATTTAAAACGGTCAAAAAGTTTTAAAATTAAAATGTATTTATGTTTGTAAAGATAATTAAGTTACATGATAAAATCTCGGTTTAATAGTGAGTACAGGTTCGTGGGCCTGATTCTAGCACGTAGAAAGGGTCTTTGACGATATTATTCTAAATTGTTACGTGATATGACTTTTATACTCTTAATAAATAGTCGAAAGTCACAAAAATATTAAAATGTTATCATAAATGTAAAATTAACGAGGACTATGCAATGTTAACCAATTAGAAACAAAAAGTATAATATTATAATGCACAGTGCGTTATTGAGATAAAATAAACAAATATTTAATTCAATGTTTAAAATGTTTTCAATCCACTAGGTAATTAATGCCAAACCTTCATTTATGTAAAAAAATATATTTATGTTCGGATAATATTATCCAAAAATATTTAAAATGTAATCGACTTCATAGTTTTTCATTCGAACAAAGCGCTGTTGACCATTTTATTGTGTTAAAAAAATTAAAATAAAATAGAAACACGCAATATGGATACATAAATTCCTAAAATTATTGTAAATACAAGCCTAAATTATGAAAAGCTATCGCTTTCACGCACGTATCTGTTGTTATTCGGTTAGCTTTTTACCTAACACTGGCATCACGCGGTCGGCCTACGGTTGCCATGCAACTAACCACATAGTACCAGACTATATTGTGGCGGTACCAGACTCGCGGCTTGGAACAGATTTTTGCACGACTGGTTCTCTTTGGTATCCTTACTCTGAGGGTACTATAATATTGGTGTTAGTGACAAAAAAAGTACACCAAGAAGGTTCCGAGTATGAGTTTTTAACAAATTAAAAAAAGTTGTATGATAAATTCTGCACCATGGAGGTAGAAGTAAGTAGTTTTAATATTGTTTTGAATTCACAAACTTAGTGCACACGATTTTCAAAATTCAATTTACTTTATCCTCTAGCGGATAAAAACGGGTTTTTCACTCGGATATCGAATGGCAAAAATACTCTTTCCGAGATGGGGGGATGAAAAGATGATTTATTAGACGAGTGTGAATGGTCACGTCGGTTGAAATCGTCGTGCTAGGCCTACTTTTCAAGATGGAATAAATCTGTGTATCAAAGAAAGGTCCGGTCAAAAGTATCAACAACCAACGAGCATGTAAAAAATGTCGTATGTCAGGATCGTAGCAATAGTGGAGAGAAATAGTCTTTGCCTACCATGTCCATATGTCATTTAATTCATTTCTAAAATATTGTATTCGTTTTTTGTTACATATCAGTGCTACCATGCTTTTTATAATAAATATTATTAATAAGTATGTAAAATATTCTAATTAGGTATAATGTAAACTGGCTTGTGCGATTTGGCTTTGCTGTAAGCACCTCAGGTATTAAAAAAAAACGGGATCAAGGCGTTACTTACTCATTCTATTACCTAATAAATTACATATTATAAATAAAATTATCTGGCATTAAATTTATTTACATACTAATTCACTATCAATAATTTATGAAGTACCAGGGCAGCAGGATCAAGAAGCAGGTCAAATTGCACCGTCAGTGTTCCATACGTTAGCCACGACCCCATTTGTGGTATCGAATTGTTTCGAATGATTTATCGTAGTTTGTGCAGCGCTGAGCGCTGTCAGACCCACGCGGTGAGATGGACTAGAGATGCTGGATGGGGCTGGTGATTAACCGCGTATCTATCTACTTGAGGGTTACTCAAGTGGAGACCATAATTTGAGTCATTTTACTATGACTCAAATCAAAAGAGACCTGGCGGAGCGCCAATTGGTCGGTAAACCGTCAGTAAACTCGGACCGTTAAAGACAAGTTGCATAAATCTCGGCAATGTTTTGCGACATGGTCGAACAACTGTTTCAAACAATAATGATCGATAATATCTTGGGCAAACGATGCATCTGAAGGTGGAAACCGACCGTTGAAGCTTTTTTGTTTGAAGACAGAAGGCATCATAGCATTAGACTATGGACCGGAGTTAATAATGTGTAACAACTGTCTAAGCTTGCCTGGAAAAGGAAACATGTAAAATCAGTAGTGGTGAGGCTCATTAAGAAGAACAAGATAGGAAAAGAATCAGTCATTTTCAAATATGTATGAATAATGTGCGTTCGTTGTCGCGAGCAGACGTGTATTAGTTGTTGCTAGTGAATTTAAGCCTTCTTTTTTGTGATTGGACAGTGAGTGAAATTTTCAATTCCTGCTCTGCCTTGGATGCTTTGGTTGGCAAGCCCCACCTTTTGGGCGGTCTCAGAGCGAGATAGACTTCACACTATCGGGCATAACATCATTTGGAATATCTACTTCAAGTACAATTGGTAGAATAACGACGGTGGGGATCGATACCGGTGCTCCAGAATTGCTGCGATAAGGTACTGCGCTCACGCCACTGCGCCAGCGACGCGTGCAAGCGACGCGCGAAAACAGGTACCTAGTTGCGCTACGAGCAACAGGTGTGCTACGGGCTACGAGTCTGCTACGCCAGTACCGCTTGGCTTCACTGCTAATTACTCGCTTGACGCCTGCTTGAATTAATTTGCAATAATGCTTTGTCAAGGATGCAACGCTGCTATTAAAAAGAAAGAATATCTAAAATGCAACAGTTGTAAATCAACTTTTTGCTATAAATGCTTAGATATTGGCTCTGAAGCTTCTCCGCATAAACAACTAAGCCAAGAGCAATTAGCTTCCTTGAGCTGTCCACTCTGCCAAAATGTGACCAAGCGTAAGATAAACGATGATACGCCTATAAAGCGGCGGGATCGCTCGCCTGACCAGACGCATGGTTTGCTCATGGATTCGAGCTCGGTGCTTGATATGAATGCTCCCTCTGGCTCCAATCTTGATAGTGAGCCGGTTACCATCGATACTATCAGCAAATTACTGGATGCTAAGTTCTCGCCGGGATCCTCATTTTTAGTGAACCTACGCTCCGCGATTAAGGAGGACATGGTGAAGATGGTTGATGTTAAGATAAGTCGTGCTATGGAGGTAGTCAAGAGAGACCTAACGGCCGCTACAGACTTGATCTCGTCGGAGCAAAAGGACATTCGACTGGTAATATCTGAGCAAGACGCACGAATTGTGAATCTCGAGGCGAAATTGACAGAATGTGTACTTGAAGATCACGTGGCTGACATAATCACGAAGGCTGTCGCTAAACAGACTGCCCTGGCCACCTTGCCCCTACACAAGGAAATTGCCGGACTTAAGGAGCGAGTAGTGGTACTTGAAAGCCAATCGGAAGTTCAGCAGTTCACCCATGTACCCCTTCCACCATCCGCCTACAGCTTCAATATGCCCGAAGGGACCCCAAGGATTCCATTGGTTCCAAATGAGACGCGAGCAACCCAATCGTCTCAGAAAGAGACATCGGTTACTCAATCATCATCGGGTAAGGCACCAACATCACTTCCGGCTGTGCACTTGCGGCCTAATTCCAGTACTTTTGATAACCTTATAAGTAGAGAGAGCGTAGGAGAGTGGAAAGCCGTCACGGGAAAGCGACGCCCAAGTGCTCCTGCCGGTGTTATGAGAGGAGCAGCTGCTCCGGGTGCAACTAAACTTGAAGCTGCTGACCGCCGACGTTTATTACATCTGTACTACGTCAAAGAAGGTACTACTGAAGACCAGGTGCGGGACCACTTGAGCACTATTGTTGATGGAAGTACCTGCAAGGTGGAAGCACTAAAGGCCCGAGGGAACTATGCTTCCTTTAAACTAGATGTCCCGTCAAAATCTGCAGATGTTATCATGTCACCCAGTAACTGGCCAGAGGATATTTGTATTAAACCTTGGAGACAGCCCTTTCGGTCTCATCATTCGGAAAAGAAAGAAGATCAGGAACCCAAACAGAACTAAAAGTATACATCTTGAACTCTACTACCAGAACGTTAGGGGCTTAAGAAGTAAAACTATGGCATTCTACAATAACATCTGTAGTGAATCCTATGACGTCATAGCACTAACTGAGACTTTTCTGAATAGTTCTGTTTCTGATGGTGAGCTCTTTCCTCCGGGGTATGTGGTGCTGCGTAAGGATCGCGAGGGAGAGGCTGGTTGGGGCGGAGTCTTGCTCGCTGTGCGGGACCATTTTACACCGAAATTAGTCACTGATGTGGATGGTTTAACAGACTCTATGGAAATATTGTTTATAAAACTTTCAGGTAAAAACTGTATATGCCTAATTTGTGTAGTATATCTCCCACCAAGCTTTAATGATAAGCAATACTTAGATGTCCTTAGTTGTATCGAGAATGCTGTGTGTAAGTACTCTAATCTTCTAGACATATTTATTTTAGGAGATTTTAACTTAAAATCTTGTAGTGCCAATGTCAAGTTCCAGTTTGAATTGTTTTTGGAATTTTGTAAGTTGTGTCAACATAATGTTTATCTTAATTCTTATGGCGGCATGCTGGATCTCGTATTGTCTAACTTAGCACCGAACGATGTAAATGTATCTGACGATGTGGCGCCCCTGGTACCGGCGGACGCATATCACCCTCCGCTTGCTGTAAGATTCACCCTATATCGCGTTGTTAGTACTGGTACGAGTATGTCTCTTGATAATACTCCAACGACTCCTACAAACATAAAGTATGCTCCTGAGTGGAATTTTAGGAAAGCTAATTTTCTCTCCCTATATTCTAATGTATCTGCACTTGATTGGAAAGAAGTACTTGAACAGGAGGATGTGGATACTGCGTTAGATATTTTTTACGACAAGTTGAATGATGCCGTAAACAACCATGTGCCGCTTAGGAAAAATAGTGGGGCACAATATTGTTACCCACCTTGGTTTACCGCAGAAATCATATATAAACTTAAAATTAAACATTTTCATCTGTGTAAATACAGGGAACTTGGATTAGAATTTAATTATGAAGTTTTCAAATACTATAGATGTCACACAAAAATGTTGATTGATATATCGTATAAGAAACATATTGAAACCATAGAGACTAATATTTGTAACGACCCTAAACAATTCTGGCGGCATGTTAAAGATAGGCGCACAGTGAGAGGCCAAACAAATCAATATACGCATGATGGTAAAGCGCTGGTTGGGCAGGAGGCGGCCAATGCATTCGCTGAATATTTTAGTTCCGTATTCCTTCCTGATGTTCCGCTCTTAGATGCTAATGCAGCTAGCAGCTGTGATGTTAGTGACTCTCGCCTAATATGTGTGAACGCCGTTTCAGTAGCCGATATCCGTAGAGCTGTTCGTCGCTTGAAACCGTCTTCGGCGGCTGGCCCGGATGCTATACCGCCATTTCTTGTAAAGGATTGTCAGTCTGCGTTGGAGACACCGCTTTTACATATTTATAATACTTCCCTTCGTACGGGTCGCTATCCTCATAAGTGGAAGATTTCCAAAGTAACGCCCGTTCCAAAAGTTACCTCATCCACGGAAGTTAATACTTTTAGGCCGATAGCAGTATTAGGTGTTTTTAATAAAATATTTGAGTCCGTTATAAACTGGTATCTATCACGGCAGATTGACATTTATTTGTGTGATTCGCAACATGGGTTCCGGACCAAACGTTCGACAGTCACGAACCACAGTGTACTTGTCGAGTATGTCTCTACACATATGGATGCCGGTAGGCAAGTAGACACTGTCTTCCTAGATGCCAGGCGTGCATTCGATGTAGTAGACAACGATATTCTGCTGATGAAGCTGTCGTTAATGGGAGCGTCTCCAGGGCTGCTGAGATTTTTTGCTAGCTATCTAAAAGACCGCCGTCAATATGTACAGCTGCAATCGCACAGATCCGGAGAGTTCTATACTAGGTCGGGTGTCAGCCAAGGGAGCACTCTGGGGCCGACTTTGTTCTTGATCATGATAAATGATCTCCCGAAGGTGTTGAGAACAGCCCATTGTTTAATGTTTGCCGATGACCTGAAAATATATCTATCGATAGATAATTTATCGGACTGCGTAGCCTTGCAGAATGATGTAGAGTCGGTGGAAAGGTGGAGTCGTCTAAATAAGCTCTGTTTTAACGTAAATAAATGTAAAACTATTACTTTCTCAAGATTACAAGCGCCTTTATCGTTGACGTACATTTTGGAAGGTTCTGCATTGGAGAAGGTAAATTCTATCCGTGACCTAGGTTTAACATTGGACTCCCGCCTTGACTTCCGGGAGCACGTTATCTCGACATGCAAGGCGGCTAATAAGACGCTGGGATTCATAATGCGTACAGCCTCCCAGTTTTCGGATATCAGAGTGGCGGTATTGCTGTACAACGCCTTCGTTCGCAGCAAATTAGAGTTTGGCGCTACAGTGTGGGACCCGCGGGAAGCCAAATACACTCTCATGGTGGAACGGCTCCAGCGTAAATTTGCTCGCTATGCGTATAAACGTAGCTATGGGTACTATCCATTCTTGTACCCATCACTATTTGTCTCCGGGATGGTAGGGCTCGACACACTGGAACTGAGGCGGAAACTGCTGCTCATTGTGCATTACTGCAAGATATTGCGCGGTGAGTTGCACAATCCGCATAATTTCCTGTCTAGTGTTGGGTTGTATGTGCCAGATAACTATTTACGTTCCGTACGTAGGCATCACCGGTTGCTGGTGGGTCCACCGCCACCTAGGACGCGTCATGCCAGCAATACGCCGACACGCCGAGCCGTATCTCTCTTGACCGCGTTTCTGAGCGAGAACCAACATGTCGACATATTTCACGATAGTATAAGCATTCTAATAACTAACTTAAGGTTATTTCTAAGCCGTTCCTAACATAGTTTGCGTTTGGTGTATACTGTAAGCATTCTATGTCTTATTAATGAATAAATAAATAAATAAATAAATAAATAAATAAAAAAAAAATCCTCAGTGTGTGCCACACTCAGAGCCGCGCGCTCAGTTGAGACGTTTTTATCGCGTCACTTATGGACAAGGTAGAGGTGAGGGTGAGCTGCTTCCTCCGATGAGTTTTACTTGTAAAGCTGCGATGTACACATGTGTATAGAATATTAACATTTACTCACTCACAACCCCTACTGACATTATCTGTGTTGTAGGCGGTGTGGATACATACATAACACACTACACACACCCGAGAACAAACATTTGAACTCATCGTGCAAATACTTGCACGTTATATACTTATCTACGAAACCATTATTGACATCAAACACAGAGTACCTCCATAAAGATCATAAAATTGGTCACATCCAGCAAGAAATTTTGTATCTCTACACATGCTATTATTTGCCATTCTATCATAACATTCGTTCTAACTAGTGCAGAGTTATAACAGAGCAATGTTTGTATGGAAATTGAGAGACAAGAAACTGTTATTGAACCACATTTTCTATGTTTATGTCGAAATAAATATTTGGTCAAATAGTGAACATTTGTAATTTTCTGTTGGTTTGTGAACGTTTTATTGTAATTTTCTTGTTTTTTATGATGTCGTTAATGTTTACATCATTTTGTGGAAAATTATCTTGTGCTAGTCAAGTCGTAGGGAAATTGGTTGGATTTTTTTTCTGGTTCCTGGCTATATTATAATAGGGCCATTCTTTTCTCATCTTGTGGGACCCATGAGACCCGGTAGAGGGACATATTCGGAGAGTGTGCAGTAACGCTCTCCGGCACCAAGTATTCCAACTGCTGCGATCACCAAGCCAAGCAACAAGCGTGGTGATGTCGGCAAAATTGCTATATAAATAGTTTATGGCCTTCTATGGAGGAGGCCTGTGTTTAGCAGTGGACGTCTTCCGGTTGATGATGTGATGTATGTAATGTAATTTTTCGATTTGAAGATTTACGGATTACGTAACATATGTAACAAAGCGAGCATTCGTGCAGTCTGTAGGAAACGCGGCCGTTACTCGTGTGTTTGTGCTCGTTTTCACGGACCTACTGACTGCACAAATGCTCCCGTTGTAACATTTTACATTACATTGTGTAATACCGGTCAGTAACTACCTTAATAAATAGAATCAATGGCCGGTTTTTTCCTCTACATTTGAAACAAACTTAAGCTATAAACCACAAAACACTTCTCGTAACTAAAAACAATCAAACTCAAACAGTTTACGACAACGCCCGTAACACGTAACATTTCAAATGCTAACCCATTAACTGCAACATTGTTTAACAATTTAATACATTAAATCACTGTTTACCAATAAAATTTAATGCATTTTGACGCTGCATCAGTATTCGCGGCTCATAAAATTTATCGCATGAATTTGACCAAGTATTAAGTACCAAGTTAATGGTTCTGAAATTCTGTGAGTTTAGTACCTACCTAGTTTTAATGAAGTTTTGATTTAGGTCATCTTTAATGCCTAAACTGATGAATTATTTGGGAATGGAAACCCTAATGTCAACGTCACTGTCAACGTCACCTGTCAAATTAGAAGCGCAGTCTGACTTTTCGCTCTTAACTGTCATTATGTCATTCACCCTTCTTGCTCTTGTCTGCGCTGGTTACGATTGCTAATACTGTTCTTAAAAATATATCCGTTCATATCAAGTGATCACGCGAGTTTTATTAATCCAAAATAAGTATTAAATATCTACATAAACTAAGCTAGAAAACTATAGAAATTCTATCGTAACCGGCTGAAGTCTCCTGAGAATAAAACTCTGCGCGCACAGAACCCGCGGCACAGAAAGTAGAGTTACTACCATCTGAGCCAACGAGGCTGTCAAATATTATGGTTTTATTTATTACTTATATAATAGTGAACGCCTAAAAATCTCAGTTTAATCACATTGTCTACCCCTACGGGAAAAAGGCGTGTTAAATTTATCTAATGGGTTAATCAATTTATATTCGAAGGACTACAAAACATTGATAATTTATTGGTAGGGTTTTATTTTCTAGTCATATTCCTAAAAGGTTTCCTTAACTCTTAACTGGAGCGAGCTACTAGCCACCTTATTCCAGTCCCAGCAGTGGGACACACTGCACCGTACAAGCAATTAGTATGTAAAATCATGAATAATAAGGACCGCTTCACAAGTAAACTCCAAGGGGAAATGTGTGTGAGATGACAGTTGAAATTTTCATGCGCCGCGAAATTCGCTGGTGATAATATGAAATACATTTTTTTTATCTCTTCTAAAAAAACAAGTATAAAGTATAAATATTATATTATAAAATTGTCATCAGTTATTTGGCGCCATTATAACTCTAAGTATATCAGAGTGTCACTTCAAATGTGTCAGTTATTGCTTTATATGTGTCAGCTATTTTGCTCTGCACAGTTTCCTTATATGTACGAGTACATAGGTACTACTATATGACAGAGATTTCTTTGAGATTTTTGCACCAAATATTGTTAAACTACTATTGTTAAGCCTTACAAGGTTCTTGTGTATTCTTCTTATAGAGGTATACTTTACGGTATAAATTTATAAGTTAATAGTTTTATTGAGTTGTACAAGTAACCTATCATTTTTTTATAAGGAATATTATTATGTACTATTAATAAAAGGTAGTACATACCTATTATGTCAAGAACATACGCGGACTACTATATTGGGGTCTTCATTATGAAGAATGTCATGAAAGTGGAAACAGCGAAAACCGTATGTCAGGATCGCACGCCGAAGCACTCATCCGCAGCCCCAACGGCGTTTGGTCCTCCAAGGAGGACCCCGCCACGGTGGGGTGAAGGTATTCCTTCACCCTAACCCTCCCAAGGGACGCGCGGAAACACGCGCGCGCCACCTCGCGGGCCCTTAGGCATCGGCGATACCCCCGCGCATCCGTCGCCCGGACCCCTGGATTTTGATTCTCCGGTCGCCACCCCACAGGAGGAGTTCAGTACGGAGACGAGCGGAGAATCGTCCTCCAATCCGGAATGGTGTTTCGTGCCCTCTCGAACGAGCCTTCAAACCGTGCGAGAGGAAACGGAAGACACTTTTCCGCCGACCACCACGCGCAATCAGCGCAGGGGGTTCTCTGGTTGCCCCAGTGCAGAGGTCGACTTCTGCACAGGGGAAAGCCGAGAACCCACTTCACCATAAGGGCCTGAAGGGGTGTTTCCCGCCCTCCCGAACGCTGTCATAGACGTGCGGGAGGAACTCCACACATTTTAAATCACATTTCTATAATATTATTATCAATCTGCGCTTGGTCGAGGCGAAGCGTGATCAAAATGCTGGCGTTTATCTGGCCCAACTTATAAGAATTGCTATTCAACGTGGCAGTGCCGCCAGCATCTTGGGTACGCTGAATGTAACAGTGGCTTAGAGCACTTGTACTTTCTATAGGCTGACATGTCGGCCTGTGGATTAAAGAAGAGTTCTATGGTATAGTGTATTTAGTTAGGGTAGCTAGTAAGTAGGTAGCTCTATTGTTTGGTCTTTTTTCAATAAAGGCGCTCTGCCCTAAAATATATATATATATTTTTATAATAAATATCTGCACTTACGAAAATAAATCAAATAAACAGTTTTAAAAAACAATATTCCGTTTGTCGTGTGAAATTATAAAATGTTATAACGACTGCAATTAATTTAAATTAATTAACACGAATTGAAACATGACTGGATTGATAAACTTTTAACGAGCTATTGGGAAGTTGAACTAGTTACAATAAAGTTACTAATTGTATTATATCATGGTTTATCTTTATCATCTCAGCTATAGGAAGTCCACTGCTGGACTGCTGGGTTTTGTTAATCTCGGCATGCTGGCAGGCGGGTTGGCGAGCGCAGTTCGATGGTTTAACGAAGAGGATGCATATTCTTCCTGACAATCTTTTCTCTTTGGTTACTTAAACAATTTGACAAAAATAAGAATGGGACGAATCGACGAACGAAAATATATTGATTTTAAATGTTGTCTTTCGTCCCCCACGTTTCGTACAACATGACCTCCTTCAAAAAGGATACTTAAGGGTCGAGAACGCTTCTGGTGTTGCAGGTGTCAATAGGCGACGGTAAATACTTTACATCAGGCAGGCAGGCCGTCCGCTTGTTTGCCACTCATCGCTTAAAAAAAGAAAAAAAAATTGTCAAATATTTCGTGATAAAAGTGGTGTCACAGCGCGTTAGATTATCCGTTAGGTAGGCGCTGAATTGTATATTTTCACGCTAAGTACGTCAAAACAGCGCTAGAATTACCGCCGAAATTACTAAAATTGCAGCCCTTACACACACATTCATCTAAACATTCGCTTATGTATTTGGATTAAGTTGTTACTCATGCAACTATAATAATATGGGACAACATTCCACACACGGTCATCTAGTCCCAAACTAGGCTAGAAGCCTGTACTATGGTAACCAGATGACTGATATACATACTTATATATACTTATAACACCCAGACACAGCTCAAACAGACATGTTCATGCACATAAATGTCTGACCTGGCCGGGGATCGAACCCGTGGCCTGCGGCACACAAAGCAGAGTTACTGCCATCTGAGCCAACGAGGCTGTCAACTATCTACGTATCTGCAAGGCACTTGTTAACCGAGTTCAGATCAAGGTCATAGATGAAAAGTTATCCGTTGGTGCCTTAGAGCATTCAGAATAAAAGTTGACAAGTGTGCGCCCCATTTATACCGAGGGACATAATCGTTTTTTGAATTATTTTATTTGTGTACTTCGGGTTTGTGTGCAGCTTTTACTAGTTTTATAGATGGTATTTTTTTTCGTGAAGCACTTTTACGTAATACGTGTTCATCCACTCACCGCGAAAACCGACAGAAAAAAGAGTCTAGAAAATCAAATTCAATCATTTTATAGGTAAGTACCGTTCAAAAATACTTCTTCAAGTCAATGAATTCAGTAAGTAATGAATCTACCGTGCTTTGGGAAATATACCTTTAGAAGAATCACGGCAAGAAACTTGTAGGGCTTTTTTTTTTCTTTTGTCCGTTTAGCAACATTTTTTTTTGGAAGGTGCCAGGCACTGGCTATACAGAAGTAACACTTCCACAGTCTTATATTCTACGGTTGGTGAACATGCAATCCTAACTCGATATCAAGCTATCGCTTCCAGCAATACTTCTACTCTATGATTGTGTCACAGAATAACTAATACAGAAGGTACATCTTGGCAAAATGCGAGTAGTAAATAATAGGGTTGGTATTGTTTAAGCCAGGCCAGGGCTGATGCAACTCGGTCGAAACGTAGAGGTAATTATATAAAACATATTTTATTGCGTTAATTGGTCCTGTTTTTCCATGTGTTCAAATCATGAATATTAAAAAAATACTTATATTAAAATTCTCTTTCGACCCGACTAAGTTGAAAAATAAGATGATCATATTTTTCAACTTTCATCATCATCATCATCATCGTCTCAGCCGTAGGACGTCCACTGCTGAACATAGGCCTCCCGCATAGATTTCTATCCAGTCCGGTTGTAAGCGGCTTGCATCCAGCGTGTTCCTGCCGTCCTTATCAGACTGTCTGTCCACCTTGTGGGTGGACGTCCTATGCTGCGCTTGCCGGTCCGTGGACTCCATTCGAGACCCTTATAACCCCAACAGTTCTACGTGCTATGTGCCCTGCCGATTGCCACTTCAACTTGCTAACCCTCAGGGCTATGTCGGCAACTTTCGTTCGTCTACGGGGATCTCCTCATTTTTCGATCTCGCAGAAAAATCCATCTTAAACATTCACCACTTTTTTTCTTATTCTTATTCCACTATATATATATTTAGTAGTTCCACTGTAACATCGCCCGCGATTCCAATGCATAGAAATGTCACCAACGTCCGCTTCATAGGTACATAAGATCTGTAGGTAACTTTAAAATGGAATATTCGACTTCAAAGGACGCCTGTCAAAGTTAGTCTGCGCAGAAAAATGAGCTTGTCATTTGGAAAATGAAAGACGAAAGAGAACACACAAATCTCGAAGCTTTCAAAACTTATATATAATAAAAAGGTTTTTCTTAATGTTTTCACTACAAGCTTTTATAACTGAAAAGTAATTTCGGAGTTCTACTCCGAAACAATTGAATCAATTATTAAAATTACATTGTTAAACTTGTATTTGCTAAGTTGTTCTTAAATGTTTTTACATAGATTTTTTTACAGAGGACGCTGTGGCCCGTCCTCTAGATATGTTAACTAAAGGCCGGTATTTTGATCGTTACTTACGGTTAAGTTAACCATTTGTCCAACCTTTTAATTTGTCTAACATTTGTTTAACCATAGTTATATTTCTAACCAATGGTTAAATCGTGTGGAAAAAAATAGTTAACCAGGGATGAAAAAACGAATTTTGTCGAATTTTAACTATTTGTCAAAAAATTTAAACATTGGTGGACTTTACCAGTGATCAAAAAACCCAGCCTTAGTCGACTCATACAGCAACCACGGGTAGATAGGGTGGAGTACTATTCTATAGAGCGAGGCCCCATTAGTGCGTTACGTGGCGCTGCGACGTCGCAGCGTTGACTGAGCGTCGTTTTTCATATACATTTTGTGCTATGCTATTAATGCGTTGACAGACAAGAGAAGAAGCGGGAGGGAGGGTGATGCGCTGAGCTGTTCGCTGTCGACGCAACGCAGTTGTGGCATACAATGCGTTGATCCGTTGCAACGACGCGACGCAACGCAACGCACTAATGTGACATCACCCATAATAGCCGTTAACCAAACGACATAATATGTATAATAGTTTACCAATTCCATAACAGAAACAAAGTTTTCATTGTAGTTATTCATATTCAAGGTTCTGAACCTTGAATATGAATAACTACAATGCAAAGTTAAATCTTCACGACAAACGTTTGCTTTGCACAAATGCTTCTATTTGTCTTCGCTTGTAAACTCATGTAGACACAGCTTTAGAACTAATTCATATTTGTACTGGGTTTATTTACTGGTAATCAGTTAGCATTTTTTTATTTATTTATTTACGTCACACAAAATAGATTACAGTACCATAATATTTATATGTAACACTAAAAGTTTTTTTATAATAGGCCAGTAAGAAAAGCTGCCGATAAAAAATGTATTTACATTTCGAATTAGGAACTCTTCGGGAATCTGTGATGTGTATTAAATTCATATGTCATTTGTTTTTACAAATTGGCAGTAATTTGGAAAGTGTAAGCCGAGCTTCAAAATTCATTTGACTAGAGAGAATGAGTAATTTTGACGCTCAACAGACTCTTTTTAAATTGCTGTAAATTTGTAAAAACAAATGATAAATGAATTGCCGTGTATTGCATTAGAGTAAAGAAAGTAATTTACTAATTTCTTTAGTAAAAAAAAATCAGAATCTAGTCCAATACTCGTACCATTTCGAGTGAAATTTTTCCCGTAAAGTTGTGCCGGCGGCTGGCGTGTATAGTCGCCATCTTGTGCCGGTGGCTTAGGTGCTATCATTAATATTTAAATTAACTAACTATCAACCGCTGTTTCACCCACGTAGTCTTCGTTCCCTTGGAAATATCGGAATAAAAACCCTATGTGTTATTCCAGGATCAAAAGTACCTGCATACAAATGTCAACCCAATTGGTACAGTATTTTGGCATGAAAGAGTAACAAACATCCATCCATCCATCCATTATCACAAACTTTCGCATTTATAATATAAGTAGCATACAGTGCAAAATCTTCAAGTTTCTTACATCTATGTCTTCTTCGCAATTTGCAGCAAAGAGTTTGAGGTCCGCGGAGGTTTGCGCTGCAATTTGTAGTTTGTACGTCATTCCTAGTTTGGAAAACTTGTTTATTTCTGATATGGCTTTAGGGATCTTTAGTTTACTTCGTCTACAGTTCACGTCTTGGGAAATGAAGGAAAAATACGAGCTATAATTTCACTGGGTGTATAAGGAACTCTGTAGTCAAAAAAATAGTATGTATTACAAAAAAGCACAAATAAATCAATTTAATGACGCTGTTTTAATTCATTTCAATATAAAATGAAATATGTGACTTGACAGCCTCGTTGGCTCAGGTGGTAGTACTCTGCTTTCTGTGCCACAGGCCCCTGGTTCGATCCCCGGCCTGGTCAAACATTTGTGTGCATGAACATGTCTGTTTGATCTGTGTCTGGGTGTTATAAGCTTATATAAGTATGTATATCAGTCATCTGGTTACCATAGTACCTACAGGCTTCTAGCCTAGTTTGGGACCAGATGATCGTGTGTGGAAGTTGTCCCACATATATATTATATTACTAAAAAGCACAAATAAATCAATTTAAAGACGCCGTTTTAATTTTCAATATAAAATGAAATATGTGTCGGTGTGGTGAACGCACACTTATCCGAGCCGAACGCGATGAACGAGCCGAACGAAACTAATTTTAGTATTCTTTATAATCAGAAATCCTATGAAACTTCGCACACCGCCGATCCGGAAGATTCGACGATTTCATATAAGGAATTCTAAGTGTGCGTCCACCTTATAAACAGAAAATACCACCTCTTCGGAATTTGACGCAATACCTTCGCAACGCGGTCGTGCCCACGGCGGAATATATAAATATATATATATATGCAAATAAAGAATCTTCGTTAAGGATTGTGTCTTTATTATATAGCTAGACTAGATGAACTACATGAATACGCACTTAATTAATTTGGGAGGTTTTGAGCTTATTCCTTGGTATAAACAAATAATTGGTAGTGGTAGGCCTCTTTTGCAGGGGACCGCCTGGGGAAGTACCACACCTTTGCCAGTCATTCATCCGCCAAACAGTAATGTGCAAACATTACTGTGTTCCGGTCTGAAGGGCAATGTTACCAGCAAAATTACTGGGCATGACGAGATTCAACAACTCATATCTCAGGGTGACAGGCGCAGTGCAGTGCCGCGCAAAATTTTTAATTTTAAAACACTGGGTGGCACTGTGTCTGATATGGGCAATCATGATTACCATTAGGCACCCGATTTTCTCGTCTCACTATCATAAAAAAGAACCTACTTTTCAACACGTGAAACCACGGGGCACAGCTAGTTTTCAAAATAAAACCTTAAAGCATATCATCTTTAAACCATTAAATAAATTTTCATATCTAACTTACTTAAAGTAGCATAAAAAAGGATAAAAGAGACAGTACTCAGTACTCTAGTCGAATTAGTAATTTTCCTAAATTGCTGCGATGTTTTTTACCGTCCGATATTAAACAAGTTTCTAAGGGCCATTTCAATTGTTTATTCCCTTGATCTAAAACTTTAACAGGTAAGTATACATTAAATAAAAGTTTATGCTTTGCCGAATTTATTTCGGAGTTGACCCGTATTTCGGAACGATGACTTGAGGTTTAACTATTAAAGAGTGGCCACTTAGTACGCAAAAAATGTTACATACCTACAGACACGCCTCGTTTCCGTTGGGGCAGAGACTATTTCTCCACTTGTTACGATCTTGGCTATCGCTTCTTCCAATTCCAGACTATCATATACATAAGTAGATATTTCCACGACATGGTCATAGAGAAGTAATATAATAACAATATAGCAGTGACAAGTGACAACAGACATTGGAGCTTTATATTTAGTACCATGCTCGCATATACATAAGTAGATATTTCCACGACATGGTCATAGACAGGTAATATAATAACAATATAGCAGTGACAAGTGACAACAGACATTGGAGCTTTATATTTAGTACCATGCTCGCATATACATGAGTAGGTATTTCCACATGGTGATAGAGAGGTTGACTGCCTCGGTGGCGTAGTGGGCGCATGCTCGACTGCCAATGAAGAGGTCCCGGGTTCGATCCCCAGGTCAGGCATAGTGTTAAATATTGGATTTTTCCATTAGGAATTATCTCAATAACTGCCTGGAGTCTGGAACTGTGCCCGGTAGATGGCAATAGGCTCGCCCCCTATTACATGGGACCAATAACATACTAGCGAAATGTGGGTGTATCTACTATAGGACTGAGTCCTGGGTACACCTCCGCCTACCCCTTCGGGAAAAAGGCGTGAATGTATGTGTATGTATGTGATAGAGAGGTAATATAATAACAATATAGCAGTGACAAGTGACAACAGACATTGGAGCTTTATATTTAGTACCAGGCTCTCATATACATGAGTAGGTATTTCCACATGGTGATAGAGAGGTAATATAATAACGATATACTCGTAGCAGTGACAAGTGACAACAGACATTGGAGCTTTTTATTTAGTACCAGGCTCTCATATACATGAGTAGGTATTTCCACATGGTGATAGAGAGGTAATATTATAATAACAATATAGCAGTGACAAGTGACAACAGACATTGGAGCTTTTTTATTTAGTACCTGGCTCTCATATACATGAGTAGGTATTTCCACATGGTGATAGAGAGGTAATATAATAACAATATAGCAGTGACAAGTGACAACAGACATTGGAGCTTTTTATTTAGTACCTGGCTCTCATATACATGAGTAGATATTTCCACATGGTCATAGAGAGGTAATAATAATTTATAATAATGAATAGATAGGTGTCTGTGACACGAAGTTCACTGGGTAAGCTAGTTAGAAATATAAATAACACACATAACAACATAGCAATTAACATTCTACAGAGTAAGACAGAGTTTTAAGTCGCCAAAATTCCTACAGTTTTGTTTAAGTTAGCAATACTCCAGCGACCTTAAATACGGGTCTAAGTAATAAAATGAGTAACTTTTTGACGGTTTAAGGCAATTTGATTCAGTTTATGGATCCGCAAACTTTGTGTGAGTTTCACAAATTAATTTTGGATTTTAGTTGCTAATGTTTTGTTGTCAACTCCCTATTGTTTTTATGTGTTTATGTTCCGATGTGGTCGTAATGTTTCTTTTTATGTTGAAGATAAATTATTTAATGTTTGAGATTTTTACGCAATATCGAAATGTTTAGGTTTGAACTTTAGCTATAATTTAGCGTAACTAGCTTCCTTCTTTTTCCATCCAAGATTTAAAATCTTGGTTGCATGGTTTGTATGCAAGTTTGTTATAACTGCACCCCTAAACTACTGAACCGGTTGACATGAAATTTGGCTTGTTACAAAAAGGTACTAAAGGGGGTGCATTAAAACGTCAACCTATGTATTATTAAAATCTCATGAATCACTGCCTACTGAGGAAAACCGCATTAAAATCCGTGGTTTACAAGTTCAAAGATATGCGTACAGACGGCGGGAATCAACTTTGTTTTATACTATGTAAGGACTAGCTATGCCCCGTGGTTTAACCCGCGTAGTCTGTGTTCCCGTGGGAATATCAGGATAAAAAGTACCCTATGACGTGTCAGATTTCAGCTTAATTTTAGCGTGAAAACGGAACAAACATACAAAAACAAAAAAACAACGCTATATGGCGCTGAGATCGAGTAAGAACACCTAGCGTGATACAAAGTGTTGTTTACCTGTTACAAAGCTAACATTTTAAAATTGTACTGAGAGTGGGATACCTATTGAATGAAACGTAAAGGAACTTGTGCAAGAATAACAAATATAAAGATAACATCAGTTATTGAAAACCAAACACTTTTGTTCGAGGAAAATATAAAATGAAGGAAGTCGGGTTGTTGGTAAATCGGCACATAACAAGCTTGAGGACGCTGACTGGAGAACTGGATACGTGAGCTGCATGCACTACATCTGCATTTATTAAATTTCAACTGACTCCTTACTTTTTAGATATTATAATTTTTTATCAGTACTGTAGGGTTGGGTGTCACGTAAGCCGTGTGGTTCTAAATAATAGGACCACCCTTTTGGGAGCCGTGAAACCCAGCAGGGGGACATATTCGGAGAGTGGGCAGCAGCGCTCTCCGGTACCAAGTATTACCAAGCCGCACAACAAGCGTGGTGATTACGGCAAATTCCCCTATATTAATAGTTTATGGCGTTGTATGGGGGAGGCCTATGTTCAGCAGTGGACGTCTTCCGGTTGATGATGATGATGATTATAGGCATTAATTCTGTGTTTTGCTAGTTTTATAGAAAATATAAATGGCAACTAATGGTTTATACAGAATTTATGGTAGGGGCGAGAAAGTGATGGCAACACGGGATGGGAGGGACGTTCGGTTGTATCGAAAAACAAGATCACGAATACCATCACGAGGTCCCGGGTTCGATCCCTAGGTCAGGCAAAGTGTTATTGGATTTTTTCATTAGGATTTATCTCTATGACAGCCTGGAATCTGGAAATTTGCCCGGTATATGTAAATAGGCTCGCCCGCTATTACGTGGGATCTATAACATACTGGCGAAATATGGGTGTACCTACTATGGGACTGAGTCCTGGGTACACCTCAGCCTACCCCTCGGAAAAAGACGTGAGTGTATGTATTGTATGTTAATATTGTCATAAGAATGCATTGCAGCAAATTTTATTTTTCGAGTGGCATGCACTCTCGTTAGTCTGATATTTTACAAAATGCCCGGACTTTCAGTAAATCAATTATTATAGTTTATTTATTTTATAATATAATATGCGATTTATAATTGTAGAAAGTGGGACAGTACAAGTTCTAAAGGAGTTAATATTTTTTATTGTGTTCTACTCAATACCTTTCCATTAATTTGATATTTTTAAAAATGTTTGGTTCTGTATGCCAGTTCAATTACACGTCAATTTCTATAGGTTTATTAATTGGTATTATTTTTTTGGTTTGGTTGGTATTTATAATTTTTTTGTAGTGGTTTGTAGTTTTTTGCAGGGGGCCACCTGGGGAAGTACCATACCTTTGCCAGTTATTCATCCGCTAAGCAGTAATGTGCAAACATTATTGTGTTCCGAATATGTATGAAGGGCAATGTTACCAGCGAAATTACTGGGCATGATGAGATTTAACAACTCATATCTCAAGGAGACAGGGGCAGTGCAGTGCCACCCAGAATGTTGAATTTTAAAACATTGGGTGGCACTGTGTCTGATATGGGCAATCATGATGCTTACCATCAGGCACCTGATTTGCTCGTCTTGTTACTCACTATCATAAAAAATAATATTATTAATATTTTCATATTTAAATAAATATTTATTTTATAGTTACTGTTGTAAAATTAACCATACAAAAGTGATTTTCCCCACTAAGTCACTGACAATCTATACTATTATATAAAGAGAGAAAGTGATTCACTGACTGACTGACTCATCAACCCAGAGCCAAAACTACTGGACCGATGATGATGAAATTTTGACAATAGATTATTTTTACAGTCTAGACAAGTAATAAGAAAGGATTTTTCAAAATTTTACCCCTAAGTGTATTAAATAGGGGTTGAAAGTTTGTATGGAGTAGACTTCATTTTTCAGCCGATTAATTTCAAATTTTGTAGAAACATTCTAAAATGAAAATAATTAAACACGTGATTCAGCGTTTTCAAAAATTTTAGCCCTTTTGTGGAAAAATACAGTTTTAAAGTTTCTTATGAATATTTTAGTTCCAACAATGCTTACTAGATGGCGCTACAGAAAAATTTCAATATTATCTTGCAAGACATAACTACCCTAAAGCAACATTTTTAGGTAATTTAGTTCCAACATTGCATAATAGATGGCGTTCTGTAAATAATTAAAATGCGCTTATGACAAAAAAAACATAACAAAAACATACATTCACGTCCTTTATCCCGAAGGGGTAGGCAGAGGTGTACCCAGGACTCAGTCCCACAGTAGATACACCCACATTTCGCCAGTATGTTATTGGTCCCATGTAATAGGGGACGAGCCTATTGCCATCTACCGGGCACAGTTCCAGACTCCACGCAGTTATTGAGATGGAAAAGATGAAATGGATCCTAATGGAAAAATTCAATATTTATCACTTTGCCTGACCTGGGTTTCGAACCCGGGACCTCTTGATTGGCAATCGAGCTTGCGCCCTCTACGCCATAGAGGCAGTCGCTTATGATTTCGCTTCTCTTTATCATAGCTCTATTAAACTGGGTTGCAAAAACATCGAATTATGAATGCTCTTCTTACTGTTTTCACTGTTTCCGTAATCCGTATATGTCTCCAGATTATTCAATCTATTACCAATACCAATATCATAGTATAAAGTGAGAAACTTTGTTTTTTATTTGCAACGAATAGGTTCCGAAACTACTGGACCGATTTAAAAAATCTTTTACTTATGGAGAGCTTAATTCAGTGTGAGTGACATAGGCTATATTACGAGGTTTTGAAAAATATTAGGTATCCGCAAGAAATCTGCAATATTTTGAACTAAGGTGTCACATAATTACCAAATATATTCATTAACTTGCGTGCGCTGTGAAATCTATTAATGGTAGAATAATATAATGTACTAGGGGTTTGTAGTACTTACTAATATTTACAAAATAGTCCACGGACATTATATCCATCTATTTTGGTTTAGTCACAATAATCGAAACAGTCATTATTTTTCATGCAGTGTGAAAACTATTGGTGGTAGATTAAAGTAATGTACTAGGGGTTTGTAGGACTTATCTATAAAATAGTGTACGGAAATTATATCCATCTATTTTGGTTTAGTCACAATAATCGAAGGAGTCATTAACTTTCATGCGCTGGGAAATCTATTTGTGGTAGAATAAAGTAATGTACTAGGGGTTTGTAGTATTTACCAATATCTACAAAATAGTGAACGGACATTATATTCATCTATTTTGGTTTAGTCACAATTATCGAACAGTCATTATATGCATGCGGTGAAAACTATTCATGGTAGAATAAAGTAGTTACTTTAAAGTATTTACTTTATTAGTTTAAGAACATTACTTTAATTATCACTATCTACAAAAAATAGTCCACGGACATTATATCAGTCTGTTTTGGTTTAGTCACAATATTCCAAGAAGTCATTATTTTTATGCGATGAAAATTAATGGTGGTAGAAATAATGCACTAGGGGTTTGTAGTACTTATATATCATCAAAATAGGCCTCGGAAATTAATAATAATAACAATAATATGGGACAACTTCCACACACGGTCATCTGGTCCCAAACTAGGCTAGAAGCCTGTACTATGGTAACCAGATGACTGATATACATACTTATATAAGCTTATAACACCCAGACACAGGTCAAACAGACATGTTCATGCACACAAATGTTTGACCTGGCCGGGGATCAAACCCGGGGCCTGCGGCACAGAAGGCAGAGTTACTAACATCTGAGCCAACGAGGCTGTCAAATTGTTTCCATCTGTTAAGGTTTGGTCACTGTAACAGAAATAGTAATTAATTTGCGTGCGCTGCGTAAACCATTAGGGTTATACCTATAAAAATACAATGTATCACGAATTCACTCCTGTTAAAACGTTCACTTCTACTTCTCCCGTGCGAAGCCGGGGCGGGCCACTAGTACTGTATAAAAAGCGAATATTTCACCCAAATCTCATCTTTGTTCTAAATTTCTGTCTTCAAATGTAATTCAAAAATACGGAGCTGAAGTTCGGTAAAGCAATTACTTCTTTACGGAGCGCCCTCGAATTACCTAACCCATTGGCTTTAATATGAATTATATTTCCGCTACATTTGTTTTTATAACTGAATTGTTTTTATTATCTTTTGACCGACTCGGTGGCGTAGTGGCAAGCTCGAAGGCCGATCAAGAGGTTCGATTCCTAGGTCAGGCGAATTGGATTTTTCCATTTGGAATTTTTTCAATGATAGCCTTAAGTTAGGAACTGTGCCCGGTAGATTGCAATAGGCTCACCCCCTATTACATAGGACCAAAAACATAACTGAACTGAGGAACTACTACGGTACTGAGTCCTGGGTACACCTCTGCTAACCCCTTTGGGAAAAAGGCATGGTGTTATGTATGTTATATTTTAGCTTCTTTTGCTATAATAACTGAATATTTTTTTATTATCTGACTTTGAAAGATAATATATTATGTTTGATACCAGATTGTTTGTAAGATATGTATAATGTGTACTTAGTTTTTTTTGTTATTGATATAGAGAGATATTAAGTTGTAAAGTGTACTCAAATTTTTTTTTTCAGACCCATATTAGGTACACCCACATTTCGTCAGTATGTTGTTGGTCTCATATAATAGGGGGCGAGCCCATTGCCATCTACCGGGCACAGTTCCAGACTCCAGGCGTATTTCCTAATGAAAAATCTAATATCAAACACTTTGCCTGACCTGGGGATCGAACCCAGGACCACATAATCGGCAGCCGAGCTTGCGCCCACCACACCACTGAGACAGTCTAAAAATATTGTAATAAAAGAGTTCCAGTAACATAATCTGGTATTTAAACACCAATCCTTAACATTTAAAATCGCCAAACGTGGCACTAACCATTAAACTTTATTTCTCTACTTAAAATGTCTTTTTTTTTTTTTTTTTTTTTTATGATAGTGAGTGACAAGACGAGCAAATCAGGTGCCTGTTGGTAAGCATCATGATTGCCCATATCAGACACAGTGCCACCCAGTGTTTTAAAATTCAAAATTCTGCGCGGCACTGCACTGCGCCTGTCACCCTGAGATATTAGTAGTTGAATCTCATCATGCCCAGTAATTTCGCTGGTAACATTGCCCTTCATACCGGAACACAGTAACGTTTGCACATTACTGCTTGGCGGATGAATAACTGGCTTGCTCCTAGACGTTTCGCATAAAACCCGATTGTCTGTAACTGCCTGCAACGTATGCATTTCGATTCGATTCATTTTCAATATTTCAAAGTGCTTTCGCTCATTGAGTCTCAATGCCTCTTGTATGAACAGTGAACTTCTTCATACAAAGGAGTCCAGATCAAAGGAGATTGAAAAATTTTTGTTAATGTTCGTGCAAACGAAGTGGATCGCAAGTTCTACAGCTGATCTGAAGTCACGAGTTCTATTCCTAGTTCAGACAAAGAGTGTTATTGGATTTTTCTATTACGAATTATCTCAATGTCAGCCTGAAGTCTGGAACTGTTCCCGGTAGATAGCAATAGATAGCAATAGATAGTCCCTATTTAACATGTATCTAATTGAAAACATAACATAAATACAACACACAAGTCTTGAACTGTGCCCGGTAGATGGCAATAGGCTCGCCCCCTATTACATGGTACCAATAACATACTGGCGAAGAGTGGGTGTACCTACTATGGAACTGAGTCTTGGGTCCACCTCTACCTACTACTTCGAAAAAAAGCGTTATGGTATGTTATGTATACTATATCTGAATTTTTAATTGTTTGAAAATTAATGGCTTATCGCTTTAAGTGGGTACATATATAAAGTTATCATTATAGTTTTATACACTTATAGATTTAGACTTTGTACAATTAAAGATATTATTAACACATTGTGAAAAACTAAAACTGGATAGGCAATTGGGTTGATTTAAAACACGTTTTAGGGTTCCGTATGCAAAGAGTGCCGAAGGAACCCTATTACTAAGCCTCCGCCGTCCGTCCGTCTGTCTGTCACAGGACTCCATCTCATAAACCGTAATAGCTAACCACTTGTAATTTTCACAATATAAGCATTTCTTTTGTCGCTATAAAAAAAAAATAAGTTCATAATGAAAGGTGCTCTCCATACAACCAACGTTGAATAAATTTTCATATAAGAACTGCCACAAGAATAAAATGTCATTCTAGAATAGAATAGAAAACATTTATTCATTACCACAACAATACAATATTACATAATATTAATTTCTATCATTACAATTGTTATGTACTAAATAGATAAGACTAGGTTAGGCATTATACTTAAGTTCGATGTATTAGGTGGTAATGAAAAGGACATAGCTCAGCATATATGCGTTCCATGCTTGCATGAAGCCTCCTAATAATACTTATGATGTAAATACTTATTACTATTATTCTAATTAGAATAATAGTAATGAGAATTTTATTTGCTAGGTAGGATATAACGATTTTTTTTTTAAACACTGGGTTGCACTGTGTCTGATATTGGCAATCATGATGCTTACCATCAGGCACCTGATTTGCTCGTCTTGTTACTCTCTATCATAAAAAAATAAAAGTGATACCTATAAATAAGTAGGTAATCGGTACATGGTGGGTAGGAACCCTTTATATGCGAGTCCCAATCGTATTTGACCAGTTTATTAAAAAAAATTTGCTGAATAAATGGATGGATGATACTTTATTGGTACCACAATAATACAAAAATAACAAGGAAGAAAACTTATAACTAGAAAGCGTAACAACTGGCGGCCTTATCGCTCAGAGCGATCTCTTCCAGACTATCATGCAGAGAAAGAAAATACAGATTTGTCATTTTAAAAACACATTTACAAAAATTAAAACCAGGCCACTTATGGCAAGTTTCCTTTAACGGCACAGACAAACTATGCCTTTAAAATCTAAAAACTGTTTCTCAAGCCTCGCTCATTTGCAGTAGGGCTCTCGTAGCCTCGTAGCACTATGCTCGTAGCGTGTGCTACGGGATGTGTTGCTTAGATTGGTAGCAGTGCTACGAAACTTTGGTACATCAATGTCCTACTTCCTTAACTATAGAAGAATAAAATTGAAATTTTCTTTGTAATATTAAAATTAAAAGTTTTATTTCATTGATATAAAGAAAAGGAGAGATAGGGTACGTCCTCCCAGTGCTTACTCAACAACTGGCACGTACAATTTCTTAGCAATTGAAAAGGTCATGTCGTGCATGCTAGCGTATGTAGACAGAACGCACCACAGATAAAATAATAATAATAATTTGGGACCACGGTCCCAAACTAGGCTAGAAGCCTGTGCTATGGTAACCAGATGACTGATACAACACGCTTATAACACCCAGACACAGAGACCCACCCACAAACAGACATGTTCATGCACACAAATGTTCGACCTGGCCGGGGATCGAACCCGGAGCCTGCGGCACAGAAAGCAGAGTGACTACTATCTGAGACAACGAGGCTGTCGAGGGTGTGTGAATAATGAAAAAGTGATTATGTCGCGGACGATTACAGGTTACGGACGTTATATATGCGTACCGGAGTCGACAAAATTAGTCGTTCCATGTGTGTGAAATCTTATGGTTCAGCATCTTAGCCCTGCAAGCCATGTAATAATCATCATCATCATCATCATCAGCTGGAAGACGTCCTCTGCTGAACATAGTCCTCTCCCAAAGAACGCCATAAAACATTTTTTTAAAAGTAAATTTTAATACAATTTGAATTCGGTTAAGTTGAACATTACACACTCGATATAATATTACATTCCATAACTTTTTCAAAAACCAATTTTTTAAGAGGTAAAATTAATAAACTCCCGAGGCGTCAATCAAAATTACACTCGGATTAGGTTAAACAGGGTGAATCCAGATAAAACTTTCGTTTAACGTCGCTCACACACGTCTTTTTTGACGTGAGACGCGGGATCCGTTTAAAGGACATATTAACAGTAAACAACGTCACATTAAACATATAAAATATATTATTAATTCCACGCATAATTAATATCGTGCCACGCTTTGCGAAAATGGCATTAAAATTTGTTAATGAATTTTACGGAATGACGCCAATAAATATTTTTTATTTATTTATTTATTTTATGATAGTAAGTAACCAGACGAGCAAATCAGGTACCTGATGGTAAGCATCATGATTGCCCATATCAGACACAGTGCCACTCAGTGTTTTAAAATACAAAATACTCTACTTTTCACTATAATTCACTACAAGAAAATAAAATTATTAATTTCATAAAAACATTTTGGCTATTATTCTATGTCTAGTGCCGTGGAGTTACCGGCTTTAGAATAGTGCTCCATCCTCTCTACCCGTGGTTGCCGTAAGAACCGGCTAAGGGTTAACAGATCCAGAGGAGGCAGCAGCGTCCTCTGTAATAAACCATCGAACTGCGTTCGACAACCCGCACAACAAGCGTGTCGAGTATTAGCAAAACTCTCGTTTATAGGGGAGGCCTATGTTCAGTAGTGGATTACCAACGGCTGAGATGATGATTACATTATCCTATAGGTGCTACACCAAATAATATAATCTCATAGGTAACAGATAAAAATTATAAAGAAATTTACTTTATCCCCTAGAGGTTGAACAGTTTTTTTAGCCTCGCTCTGGTACGCAACAATAACGGACTTTTTGAGCAAGAAGAGTGAGAGACTTACCGCCCTACGCTCGCGCTAACTTCACGCCGTTCAAGAATCTACTACTGTACGCCCACGTATCGTTATGTACTATTTCTTATAAATTATCCTACTGTTAAAAACTGTACGACAAAAAATATAGGATAGGAATTAAATAATGTTGAAATGAAGGAATCAGGAAACTCGCTCCAGCTACGTATGGGAAATTGTGCTTTATATAATTTATTAAAGGTGATATTACGAGTAGATTCGACATTACCCACTCTCGATTTCATGCAGAGGGATAACATATCAGTCACTTGAACATCTGATTCTGATCTGATGCCGTGGCGTTGTAGTACTGTCCGTTGTAGTCTCCGCTTTCGTGCTTGTCAAATGCGGCAGCTAAAACTACCTTTTTTTAGTGGTAGGCCCCTTTGCAGGGGGCCG
Organism: Hemistola chrysoprasaria; assembly: GCA_947063395.1. Classification (NCBI taxonomy): domain Eukaryota; kingdom Metazoa; phylum Arthropoda; class Insecta; order Lepidoptera; family Geometridae; genus Hemistola; species Hemistola chrysoprasaria. The sequence continues at coordinate 10,071,682 of OX346730.1, forward strand.
CCTGGGGAAGTACCACACCTTTGCCAGTTATTCATCCGCCAAGCAGTAATGTGCAAACATTACTATGTTCCGGTCTGAAGGGCAATGTTACCAGCGAAATCACTGGGCATGACGAGATTCAGCAACTCAGGGTGTATCTCAGGGTGACAGGCGCAGTGCAGTGCCGCGCAGAATTTTGGACTTTAAAACATTGGGTGGCACTGTGTCTCATATGGGCAATCATGATGCTTACCATCAGGCACCTAGTTTGCTCGTCTTGTCACTCACTATCATAAAAAAAAACCTACGCCGAAATTGGCGTACCCGAGCCTGTCCAGCACAATTTTTTACGTATACTAGCATTGTATTACGCACACTATATAAAAATTACCGCATTTTCGAACTTGTTTTTAGGTAGTACGGTATCTTGTCCGGGTGCAAGCGAAGACCTATCAATTATCTAAGGCACACACGTAGAATATCATAATGTGTACAAATTCTTTTCGTGAAATTCACTGTTTTGGAGGGAAAAGCTAAAATCTCATCCGGAATACGGAAAACGATGATAAAACCCACTGGTAAGCAAACCACGGCACCCGATACTTCGTTAATTAATAAAACTCAGGCAGAAAAACACGATTTACTTGCTTCATATCTCCGAAAAGAGAATTTCGAAGCACTATTCAACTACCTTAGAACATAGCATACTGGAAGTGTCAACCGATCATGTGGTCCCGGTTCGTCACGCAAAGTGTTATTGGTTTTTAACAGACCAGGCTGGTCTGGAACTGTGCCCGGTAAATTACTATTTAGGTTATTATAGGCCCGCCTTTTCATGGGTCTTAATAAATAACTGGCGATGTGTGGAATATTTGCACGTCTGCTTGCAACCTGAAAGCAGTGACTTATTTTGAGATACCTGATAACTTTTGTAATTTGTAATTGACTTTTGACTTTAATTAACTTTTGTAATTGCCAGAATGCATAATTTAATTGAATGCAATTAAGAATGCATTATTAATAGCTGTGCCCCGCGGATTCACCCGCGTAGTCTTCGTTCCCGCGGGAATATTGGGTTAAAAAGTATTTTTTATGTTAATCCAGGGTCTAAACTATCTTTATACTGAATTTCAGCCCAATCGGTTCAGTAGTTTTAGCGTAAAAGAGTAACAAACATCCATCCATCCATCAATTTAATCAAAACCGCGCTAGATGGCGCTGGAGTAGAGTTATAACTCGCAAGCGTTTTGTTCACCTGGTAAAAACGTATGTTTTTTTACATTGTACTGAAATTTGTGATTTATAATATTAGCAGGATGTTTGTGTTTGATATGACATGAACTATAAGTGATGATATGTTGTATTACGTATATATGTTGTATTATGTTGTATGACTTATACATATATGTATATGATATGTATAAGTCGGAACCATCCAAAAACAATAAGCCGATCTCCTCACCCCGCCATGTATTGACTTGGAGGAAGGAACATAAGGAGACGGCACATACAATCACATATAATGTTGTAGATAAGTACCCGATCAGCCATGTTGTGCGACAAGATTCGTGGTAGTTGAACAGTCAAATCCTCGAAATTTTTTTTCTCAAAAATAATATGTAAAAATTGCAATATAGGTTAAGAAATTAATCAAAAGAAAGTTTAGGCTTTTTGATAAATTAATTTTGTATTGCCAAATCCTAGCCATGGCAGCCATTTTATGCAACATTATGAGATAAATAATATTATTTATTTTTGTGGTTGCACCGTTTTATATAAGTATTTCAAGTCATATGAACCTCTCTACTATGTCTGTGCGTATTGGCGATTTGGTTTTCATACTAAATTCCATGAAAGCGGGGCATTTCTTGAATTGTCTGTGGGAAGGGCCTACGGTTGATATCTCCAGTTCTGAATACTCTAAATCAACGACAGATTAAGCGACAGTTTGTGCTAGTTCCGACGTAACTCTCAAATGGCGGGATGGCGGAATGTATACCAAATGGCGGAATGGCGGACCGTATACGGAATGGCGTTGATTAAACGAGACTTGCAACAGCTTTGCAGTTTCAATGAGTTGTGATTTCGCGCTGCGTTTTGATAACTGTTTATTTTGGGAATTTACAGTTTGTAGTGAATCTAACTTTTGTAAACAAAGTTAATGTAAATTTAAAAATTCAATTTTGAATTTAAAAAGTGGTGTTTAGTTACTTACTTGTTTATTAATTTTTCATTTCTATTTTATAAAGCAAAAAGCAAACATATTATACTTTAAACAATCACTGTTTAAATTGACTTAGTGGTGTAGTGGTCGCAAGCACTACTGCCAAGCACGAGGTCCCATGTTCGATACCCAGGTCAGACAAAAAAAATCCATTAGCAATTATATGTAAGGTTACATTTTGTATTTTACATTTTAAGCAAATGATTTGTCGAGTGAAGTCCACGATTAGGCGCCACATTATACTCTGTGGCGTCCGTGATTTTGAGGGGAACTGAAAATATGTCGGTAAAAGGCATTGATGTAAAGAAAAGGGTAAATAAGGTACTACCTTCTCGAAAATGATAAGGTTGTACGAGCGAATAATATTATCTCGGTCGCACTTCGGTCTTAGATACGTCTTTCTATCTTTGTTGTTCATTATAATATGTCACTGTACAAACTGCACACTGAGCAAATTGCCCGTGCCAGTTGTTGAGTAAGCGCTGGGAGAACGTACCCTATCTCCCCGTTTCTTTACATCCATATTTGATCCATATATTATATTATATATTATAATCCATATCTTATAATTGACTTAAATTATGAGTTAAAGTAAATTAAGAGTTTGTGTATTTCACCTCTGCTTACCCCTTCGGGAAATAGGCGTGATGTTATAATGTTATGTTATTATAATGTTTCTGTTGCACCAGATTTGGGTCTGGATTATGACATGCAAGTATTTGCAAGATGCATTCAACAGATCTGTCAGTAAGCTACTGGAAATGGTTCAAGACATAGGCGGTAGCGATCCTATTAATAAAAATCTCAAATCACGTTTGTAACGTGTAAACAAAACTCTAGTTTCAACTTAACTCCAGCGCCATCTAAATGACTGAATGTGTTTATTTGTTTCGTTTTCACGCTAAAATTACTGAATTGATTCAGCTGACATTTGGTATGTTGATAGTTTAGACCCTAGAACATACATAGATTATATACATACACATATTTTTATAACGAGATTCCTTCGGGACCACTACGCGGGTGAAACCGCAGGGAACAGCTAGTTTTATATAAAGTTTCTTCTTGTCGTGATGTCAGTTATCAGTTCGCTCGCATACCTCCGACATGACTGACATGACGCCTATAACAATATCGATCATTAAAAAAAATCAATAAAATTAAACATAACATACGTTCACGCCTTTTTCCCTAAGGGGTAGGCAGAGGTGTACCCAGGACTCAGTCCCATAGTAGATACCACCCACATTTCGCCAGTATGTTATTGGTCCCATGTAATAGGGGGCGAGCCTATTGCCATCTACTGGGCACAGTTCCAGACTCCAGGCAGTTATTGAGATAATTCCTTATGGAAAAATCCAATATTTAACACTTTGCCTGACCTGGGGATCGAACCCGGGACCTCTTGATTGGCAGTCGAGCATGCGCCCTCTACGCCACCGAGGCAGTCAATCAATAAAATTATGAATTAAAAAAAACCTTTTAAAAATATTTTCTACCCAACTATTCATTGTCTCCACAATAAACGTAGCCTTTTTTTTTTTTTTTTTTTTTGACCCAGGGAAATCTGCATACCGGGGGGCAGAGCCGGGTTATGTCAGGATGGGAAGTCCCTGAAGGGGATCTTCCCGACTGACTAAAACCCTGGGGGATATCCTGCGGGACGCCATGTGTCGGGGCTGCGGGCACGCCGAAGCACTCATCCGCAGCCCGGACGGCGTTTGGTCCTCCCGGGAGGACCCCACCGCGGGGGGCTAAGAGGAGCCTTCGCCCCCACATCTTAAGGGGCGCGCGGGATTCCGCGCGCGCGCCACCTCTCGGGTCTAATATATTCGGCGGTGAATGCCCCCGCACTCACCGCCTAGACCCGTGTTATGGGGGATGGAGGAGGGCGTGGTAGATTCTCCTACGACGCCCTGGCCTCCGTGCGCGCATCGGGAGGTCGGTAGTGGCCTCCCGATCGCGCTCCGCGGTCTCCTTCTGCGAGATTACAACCTCGCAGAATTCAACCGCGGCCCTCCACGAACCCTCGCTCTCAACCATGGCTCGAACCATGGTTGCTAGCGAGAGAATAAACGTAGCCTACATCAACTAGATCGCTTATGTTAAATGATATTTTGATAATTCAAGATTTTTATCATAATAATGAGCTTAGAGCATTCATAACAACATTTGTCAAGTGTACGCGCAGCGCTCCCTTCTTTGCTGTCTTTGATGACACGGTAGTAATTGAATTATTTGTTCATGTTTATTTCTTTATATCTGTGCTTTTTTCTAGGAGAAGTGGAGACGTAATTGGTCTAACTGGAATTAAATTTAACTAGTAGTTCTGTGAGAACAGTAGACCTCGCGTGCCCTTATAACCATTAGCCCAGTCGGGTAAAGATATAAAGAAATAAGCCTGTAAGTTTAGCTCGATCCTTATTATAATAATAATATAATAATAATAATATGGGACAACTTCCACACACAGTCATCTGGTCCCAAACTAGGCTAGAAGCCTATGGTAACCAAAATGACTGATATACATACTTAAATACGCTTATAACACCCAGACACAGATCAAACAGACATGTTCATGCACACAAATGTTTGACCTGGCCGGGGATCGAACCCGGGGCCTGCGGCACAGAAAGCAGAGTTACTACCGTCTGCGCCAACGAGGCTGTCAATTATCGGCTCGGGTTTATAATACTGCCAAACCCGAGCACATAATAAAGATCGAGCTAAACTTACAGGCTTAAAGGTAAGTTCGTTTGATTATATTAGAGTTATATAAAACCTCTTCTCGGTGGCATAGTAGTTTGCAGGCGCTTTTGCCGATTATGAGATCCCATTTTAGGAAAAAAGATATTGATATTTTTATATATATAAGAATTTTCTCATTCTGTGACATTGACGAGATCTCGTAAAATTTTATTACCGCAGCAAACGACAAATAAAATTTACCTTTATGTTCATAACGTTAAGGCCTCGTAATGAAAACGTCGTAAGCACCACGAACTCCAGACAACTTTTCTCCCCTCCACTCCCCTCTTTTGGAATTTTGTGTACAATGAAGTCCTTAATGTGCTTCTCTTTACTGAACAACCAGTCAAATATAACACATACATTCACGCCTTTTTTCCGAAGGGGTAGGCAGAGGTTTACCCAGGACTCAGTTCCATAGTAGATACACCCACATTTCGCCAGTATGTTAATGGTCCCATGTAATAGGAGGCGAGCCTATTGCCATCTACCGGGCACAGTTCCAGACTCCAGGCAGTTATTGAGATAATTCCTAATGGAAAAATCCAATATTTAACACACTGACTGACCTGGGGATCGAACCCGGGACCTCTTGATTGGCAGTCGAGCATACGCCCTCTACGCCACCGAGGCACCGAGGCACCGGCGGAAATATAAGCGGATATAATCGCAGGCTTTTATGTCTTGACCCACTCGCTACCGCATCCATTCTAAATCCACTACCGAATGATATCAATCCGCGGTCGTAAAATATGACGTGTATAGATCGTAGCGGATCATCGATACGTACAGATACGTGATACTACAGTTTCCACAGTACTACTGACAATATTTACTTTGGAATTAAAAATAAAATAACGCATGGCTTTGCAACTCAACATATTGAAATAGTCGAGGAGAATTTGCTTACAAAAAGATATTAATACCAAAAATTAGTCTTACTATTACTAATTACACTACTTTTTATACGATTTTTCATTAAATATCTTTTTAGCCAGCCACAACATGCAGTTGTAAACATAAGAGGTATAATATTTTATATATTGTACACCAAGAGAGTTTTTTTCTTAATATCGTTTCGTATATCGTATATTTTCTTTATATTACGATAATAATAAAAATCCTATAAAAACTTTTTTGAGTTGCGAATTATTTTCGAATAGTGACTGTAATAATGTCGTTTTATGTCATTTTAAGCATTTTTCTGCTATAACGTTTATTATAATTATTATATTATCACCGGTTAAAGGTTGTTATTTTATACTGTTAACTGTTATAAAAGTATTAATGCTTTGAATAAGACATTGTCCACTTCCTAGGAGGTTTCGGCTCCGAACAAAAAGTTTTGTGATTCAAATTTTTTTCTTTTTGTTTAGGGCCAAAAGCTCCTAGGAAGTGGACATTGTCTTTTTCAAAGCATTAATACTTTATAAAAGTTTCCCTACTAGACAATTCATTAACTGTGTTGTCAGCCAGAAATAACTGCTGTCGGCATACCGCCCGCGAAAGCTTGCGAAATATTGGCCAGTAACTAAAAACAAATCAATAAAACATACTTTGTATTTGATTACAAATAATGTAAGTATTTTCTTGTAAGTAAAGTGGTGTAGTTCTCCATTGGTAATTCGGAATTCGTAGTCTTAATTGGCTATTTGACACATTTTGAAAACCAGTTCAAATTATTCTTTGGTACATAATATTATGTACACTAGGTACATATTGATATTTCCGAAAGTCGCGTGTCAGCAAGTGGATGACTGTCTCGGTGGCGTAGTGAGCGCAAGCTCGTCTGCCGATCATCAGGTCCGGGGTTCGGTCCCCGGGTCAGGCAAAGTTGATATTGGATTTTTCCATTAGAATTTATCTCAATACTGCCTGGAGTCTGGAACTGTGCCCGGTAGATGGCAATAGGCTCGCCCCCTATTACAAGGGACCAATAAATATACTGGCAAAATGTGGGTGTACCTACTATGGGACTTGAGTCCTGGGTACACCCAGGTTGTCTGTAAGAAATTGCTTTACGCGATAAGACCGCCTGTTTTTTACCGTGTTTTGTATTGTGTCTTTTTGTAAAATTGTAATTTTTTTTTTGGTATGCAATAAAGTATTTTTCTATTCTACACCTCTGCCTACCCCTTCGGAAAAAAGGCGTGATTGTATGTTATGTTATGTTACTACAATGGCAACAAGGCTATAATGTGTGTATGTAATATTATTATCTACAAAATTCATTTAACCAATCTTATCTAGTCATCCAATAAATAGCCTACCTACTCTAACTATATGCACTAAGTTTCTAGGTTCTAGGTTTATCGGCGGGTTAAGGTCAATGCAAAGGTGAAGCAATCTAGGTCCCAAACTAAATCTAGATCCTATCAAGACTAGATAGGACAAGTTTACCCGGCGTAGGTTGACGGGGAAATGGTAATTTGTTATTTATAACGCTATGAGATTCAGCCGATTTAATATTAAAGTTTAACGTGTCGCTGCTTATAATTTTAAAAATATTTAAGAACGTATATCCTAGCTACGAAAAATTTGACACAATCCTATGAAAAATTTACCAAATCGATGTTTTGTATTCCTCTGTTTCCGAATATAATAAACCAATATTATAAGATATCCAATAGATATAAAGAAAAGGGGAGATGAGGTACTGTCTTCTCGAAAATGGCAAGCTCAAATTAGGTCCCAATAGGTCCACGTACGTCAGTAAAGTAAGGTCGTACGAGCGAATAATATCGTTGTCTCGGTCTTAGGTATATCTTTCTATATTTGTTGTTCATTATAATATGTCTCTGTGCAAACTTTACACACGTGCCAGTTGTTGAGTAAGCGCTGGGAGAACGTACTCGTACCATACTCCTATCACCCCTTTTCTCTTTATATCAATGAGTTGAGTTCATCGGATCTGTAAAATTAAGAATTCTTCTATTTTTATTTGTGGTTAAGACCATGACTTTTAATTAGTATGTATTAAATAGTATTGATAAATGTATGAATATTATAAATAAATAACAAGAATAATAAGTCATTAGGTCCTGGGTTTTTCTTTATTAGGCAAAATGGCAGCGTGGTGTCTGGATCTCTGCCCTGCAGATGACCATAGACTCGCCCGCTATTACATGAGACCAATAACATACTGGCTTAATGTGGGTGTACCTATTATGGGACTGAGTCCTGGGTACACCTCTGCCTATCCCTTCGGGGAAAAGGTGATAGTATAGTATTGTTTGTTACAAGAATAAGTCGTTATCTGTAGAAGTGATAATGTTAGTAGGTGCAGATGTACTACTCATATTCTCGAGGCAAAAAAGTTAAAGCCACGCCTTAAGAGGCCGGCGACCGATGAATTCGCCATATAATATATCTAAATCATTTACAATCAGAGCATATTTCAAAAATTCAATGATGTTATTCGGAACAAGACGCTAGTTTTCTAAGTTACTAATTATAATTTATTCCAAAATACTTATATTTTGAATTAAAATATAATTAAAAACCTAGATCACTAGTGTCTCATTCTGAATTACATCATATACTGAATGACGTCCACTGTTGAACATAGGCCGCCCCCATAGAACGCCATAAACTATTCATATGAGAGGAGATTTCGTCGTAATCACCACGCTTGTTGTGCGGCTTGGTGGTCGCAATAGTCGAAATAACATCATTACAATGTTGTTGAATACATGCTCTGAAAAGAAGAATCAATTAAAGAAAACCGGGAATATAGAATATAAAAAAATAATAAAAATAAAAAAAAACATCAGTCGCCGGCGTTTTAAATTACTCAAAGTTAGGTTTCACTAAAATTCCATTTGAACTCCCGCAAAAATGAAAGCATGCATAAAACATCTGTTTCAAACAAGTTCTGGACTGAACCAACAGGTGTGCACTGCGCTGCATAAACGTTTTGTAAGGGGTTTAGTTTTTATTCAGACTTCGTTTAAACTAGGAACTGTTCAACTAGAATTTGTAGTAACTGTTGTTAGTAGAAGCTGTAATTTAGGCACACATATACCAAGTAATACAAAAAAGTGTAGTTATACCATGGTAAAGATATTATCTACAGTATTTTGACTTTATAGAAACGGTCGGAACGCGAGTCATACCTACGCAAAATAGGTCGGTATTAAGAGCGCACATGACCTTCTAGGAATTTGACACAATCCTATGAAAAATTTACCAAATTAATGTGTTGTATTCCCGTGTTTCCTCCGAATATAATTAACGCATTCTATTAGTTTATATCCTGATATTTTTATAGTGAAGTAACCTATGTCCTCATTTTTATTTTTCTTATGAACTCTTGGTTTTTTCATTGTGAACTTCCGAAAATCGCAGTTTTACTCGCGTGATTGGACGTTCACTACAAAAAAATGTAGTTTATAAACAAAAATAAAATGTCAGGGGCATACTGCTTTACTTCATCTTTAAAATATCAGGATATAAATGTATCAAATAGGTTTACTGTATTAGGAGGAAACAGGGGAATATCTGTAGGTATTTATTTCAAGGACAGGGCCATTACTGTAGATCTTTACACTGTTTATACTGTCACCGACAAAAAAAAAATTAGATATACAAACCAAATTGTTCGTTTTACCCAATAAAACTCAAATTATTATATCAATAAATAAACCTTTTTATTTATTGATTTTCACATCTTGAGCGTGCATAAAAAAAATTAAATACGTCATCTTGGGCCGTCCGCCATATTGGATTCAGAATGAAGTAACTTAGCGAACCATGCTTTGTGATCCAAACTAAACTCTAAATTTAGCAAAATTAAAATTATATATGTTATGTTCTAAAATTTCATCTCAATCGGTTCAGGCTGACTGCTGTCATTTAGTTGCAATATTGTTTTTGGCGTTTAAAAAACACATTAACATTTATTAAACCTTTACGGGGATTTGGTCACACAACTGACCAAATATGATTTACGATATACTCTCCTCTCCCTGCAAGGTTGTCTGAAAGAGATCGCTCTTAGCGCTAAGACCGCCAATTGTTACACTTTTTGTCATACTGCTTTTGTTTAATTTTAACATTTATTGTTTGTGGTGTACCAATAAGTGTTTATCTACGAGTATCTACCTATAGAAAAATAAAGTTTTGCTACAATAATGTACATTTTCACCAGTATTCAAGAACAATACTTATGTAAGGTACTGTGCTGAGTTAGAATTTTTTCACCGAGTACGTCACGGCGTGCAATTGTTTCTAATTGGATTTACCAGCCCTCTGCGTTCGGGAGATCTTAATATTGTTCTTGAATATGGGTGTTAGTCTTTTATCTATACCTAATATCTTAGTTTTTTGGTGTTGGAAATTCTACATATTTTTTGTTTATAACAAATTCCTACAAATTAAACAATTATTAAATTCATCCACCTAAAGCTATCTAGCTGATTTATAGTTATAGTAATTTTTTGGATTTATAGTAATTAGTTTTTAAAAACCAGTGCCTAGGTATTTAAATTTACATTAATAAATAATTATTATAGAACAATGTTATGCTGTTGATTTATTTCTAACTTAGGCTGCCTTATTATACCAACTATCCAAATACAGAGTTTTTGGTAAGTAAAGGTTTAATAAATGTTAATGTGTTTTTTAAACGCCAAAAACAACCAATTATCTATGCGTGCTCCATTAAAATTGCAAAAAAAAATTCTTCCCTGAGATCGTCAATCCGATGCTTATCGCTATTAATTAGAGCGTTAGAGCACATGTTCTTTAGGGATTTTGTTCCATGCGACGTGGATGCTTATTGCTATTAATCGTTAGAGCAAATGGTTTTTAGAGATTTTGATCCATCGACGTGGCAAACTATAGAGCTCACGATTCATAGGTCTCATGAATATTAGCGTATTCGTTTTCGAGCAATTAATGTTTGATCAAACGTCATTAGATGTCAAGTAGGGAACCCGCTCTAATCATGTCCTGCCAAGCGAGAGGACATGAGTTTTAGAGATCATTTTAGGTAGTTTCTTTATTGAATCGACTTACATAATATTTCTGGGAAGTTAACCTATAACTTATCCACGTAATTATAACCCCAGCTATTCTAGAAAACACATTTCCACTACAATTTGCATAATCAATAGTTCATACTTCATATAACCTAGATAATGGTTAGTGCATACTAGTATTTCCTAGGAAGTTTAATTCAATATGACAGGGCTGACGGCATGCGGGCGCCACTCTGACTATCTACTTAATAACTTTACATTTGAAACTAGCCGTGTTATGTGGTTTTACTCGGTTTGTTGTGTTCAAAGTGTGTAGTTTTAAGTAATTATTTAATGTTTTGTGATTTGAACACGCATATTTATTTATATAAGGTAATAAAACATACAATCACATCTTTTCCCGATGGGGTACACAGAGGTGTACCCAGGACTCAAAGTAAGTAAGTACACCCACAGTTCGCGAGTATGTTATTGGTCCTGTGTAATAGGGGGCGAGCCTATTCATCCACCGTCATAGTTACAGATCCTAGGCTGTAATTGAGATAATTCTCAATTAGAAAATCCCAATAATACTTTGCCTGACCCGGGACCTGGGGATAGAACTCGGGACTTCATAATTAGCAGTCGAGCTTGCACTGACTACGCCACGTAGGTAGTAGGCAGTGTATATTACGTGTAAGTAAATGAGATGCATGCAAGGGTAACATTTATAGTTTTTATAATAGGCCAGTAAGAGAAGCAGCCGATGAAAAATATATTTTACATCTCTCATATTCGGTAAGTAGGTCCTTATTACCCCCAAATGGGGCTTGTAAGTGACCAATTAGCGCTCTAGGGTAATAATGTAGCTAGAAAAGCCCTAGGGCGGTAAGTAATAAAAAAAAAACTTCACTCTTTCAAAAAGTTTGCGTACATCTAACCATCATACTGGCAATAGACATCATGCATTCAGGCCAATGACAAAAGAGGTCGCTTCGCTTCGCCTTGTCTTCGTATGAGTATAATAGTCATCAATTTTAAATATCGAACTACGAAGCTCAATTTCGTTCTTGAAAAAAATAATTTAAAAAAGAGATGAAAAAAGGCGGGAATAGAAAACTTTTACTTTAAATATTGTTTGTTTTTGGGATTTTTTTCTACTTACCTCACAATCGAGATGTAAAGCAGAGTAGTTAGCTCGGGTGTAAGCATCAATTGCACCCTCGAAGTATAGGCGCCCTCGCTGCGCTCGTGCGCCTAAATATCTCGGGCTGCAATTGATGCCTTACAGCCCTTGGCTACTAATCTACTATAAATTTCGAATTAGGAACTCTTTGGGAATCTGTAATGTGTATGAATTCATATTTCATTTGTTTTTACTAATTGGCAGCAACTTGAAAAGTTTCTGTTTAGTATTAAAATGCATTTTGACGGGAGAAAATGATCCACTCTGACGTTCGTAAGACACTTTTTAAATTTCTGAAAATTTGTAAAAACAAATGACATTTTAAATATGAATTTCATACCCATTATAGATTCCCAAAGAGTTCCTAATTCAACATTTAAATACATTTTTCATTGGCGGCATATTCTAAAAACATTCAGTGTGAGCCTTGTTCTAATAGTTAATCGCTGACTGTTTGCACTGCCGGAGAGGATTCGCTTTACTAGTTTGTCGCTGAGTGACAAGAGCTATTATCGAAGATAATACTCGCTCAGCGATGCTCGCTTGGCGGTTAGAACACACGCCGAGAGACCCACCAGCGGTCATTTCTTACGCCCAGCGACAAAACTATCAAAATTAAACTCTCGCTCCTCGCCAACTCGTTACTAGCTCTAATTGCTTCTCGCTCATCGTTGGCGGTGGGTTCGAGATAATATGAGTACAGCCTATATACTAGCAGATTATAGTGTATGACTTCGTAATGAGTATGCAGAATTCATTCTGCACGTCCCAAGTTTCGGAACGTCTACGTGCACGCCATCTTTCAAATTAAATTGGAATTAAAACTTCATAACGTGAAATTCGTTCACTTCGCAGCTAGACGTTGGAATCGACTTAGCTTGGCTGCAATTTGAAATAGCACATATTGGACCCACCACAATTTTTAAGTCTCGGTGTGCAATACCGACGTATTGGACATTTGATTAATATGTATAGGTATTGTGGCAGTTGGACATAGCATTAACGAATGGTAATCGATGTATTGATCCTAATCTTAATACAATGCTTGTAAATAATGAGCGTGTGGTTCCGAGCTTGAGGACAAAGATGCCTGGAAATTTCTGCATAGCCACCACGCGGCACCTTCCAAACAAACGAATGTAACCAAACCAAATATTGTAAAACTATCAATTGAAAAAAATAAGTTCACAAGTTTCTTGACCGTTCTTCTTGTAAAGGAGATGTATCTTTCCAAACCCACGGTAGACTCATTAATGTTTATCTTCATTGACGTGCAAGAGTGTCAGTGAATAAATATTTTTAAGTATTGAGTATTTTTAGTTTTGGAGGGGTTTTTTTATTACTTAATTTACATTTATATATGTTTTGACATTTATATATGAAACCACAAATAGATAACTTGCGTGGAAGAGTTAATAAATTTGTCTATGCACTAGGTCAAATAAAAAATGTAGCTAACATGAAAACCGCAATAATGTCATATCACTCTTATATCGAGTCAATACTGCGTTACGGTTTGATATTTTGGGGTAACAGCACGGACAAGAATAAAATCTTTATAGCCCAAAAAAAATGCATCAGAACTATATGCAGCAAACGACCCGATCAATCCTGCAGACCTCTGTTCCTCAAACTTGGACTATTACCACTTCCTGCGCTTTATATATATGAGATCTGTATTTTTGTAAGAAAGCATAAAGATTTATTTAACACAGCAGGAGAAATGAGTCATAGACAAAAACGAAAACCTAACACACTTGTACTGGCAGAGGCGCCCGGCTCCGCTAAATATAGGAAGAGTTGTATTGTTATGTGTGTGCGTATATACAACAAAATACCCGATACAATTAAAGGACTAAATTTTAATTTATTCAAAAAGCATTTGTATACATGGTTATTTAATTCTAATATATATGATTTTGATAAAGAATTCTTATCAAAAAATAATTTGTAATTGCTTGTGCGTGGAAAATTGACTCATTAATTTATAAGTATTTAATTCATGACATCTAATTTTAAATTGACATTGTACCTACCTAAATATTATTAACACATTTTTAAGGATAAGATTTTTGTTTGTAATTTGCATGCTATATAATACTATAATTAGCTCAACATGTCTAATGCTCCTTATAATAAATCAATAATATTGTAACATCTCAAACACCATGTTGAAAGGCAAATAAAGAATTATGAATTATGAATTATGAATTTTGTTCGTTTGTATTCCCATAAAAGTGTTGACATTTTTGCAAAACAAAGTCTTACAGCTCTCGAACAAAACTAAGCTCAACTAGAGAAAACTTGCAAAACTTGCGCCTTCGTTAGCATTCTTGACAACCTTGTCAAAGCTAGATATTTGTTTGTTAACTTCGACAAAGCTTCGCTCGAGCTTCCGCGGTCGATTGTGACTATGAACATTTTATAAAATATTTCAAAACTAAAATTATAAAATATGTTTTTATTAACAGAAAACGTATTAACAATGTGACAAAATTATAATAATATTTTGATTTATTCGTGTAGTTATAGGCATATTGTTTCAGTGGTAGAGCAACAAAATACATGGTTCAAAACACCTTATTATAGTATTCACACTGACTTTCATATTTTTTTATTTATTTATTTCTCACACAAAGTTATAATTATAATGTGCTTATCTCTAGTTAGACTATTATATAGATTAACTGTTTTGTGTGAGTCTGGTGCCTGAAAAAGGTTTCCAAGGAAAACCTGTGGTACAGGTCGCCAGGCCCCCACTCCGCGGTTCAGTCTTACAATGTCCAATAAGTCTATTAAGTATACTTATATTTATGTTCATATTTCTAAAGCTATATTAATATATAATATTACCCATGTGTCGTGTGTATTTGTGTGAGTGGGGCTGTGTGTAAGGGTGTGTGGGGGTGCGTGTGTTTAGGCGATGTGATGTTGACTGCGCATAGCGTATCATCAATCCATAAATAATCAGACATCGTCAGAAGCCGTCGTATCGCGCAGCTATCATCGCGTTTTTTAAAAAGTTAGCTTAGGTAACTAGATACTTAATAAAATGTAGGAGCGGGTAAGAGTAAATTATACGAGAAAATGCATATACTTAAAAATATACAACACTTAAAAATATACTTAAAAAATACAGAAAATGCATATACAAATCGTTTTTTTTTTTGTTTATTAATAAATTTATAGTGCGGGTAAGTTATATTCCGAGGAAACAAGGGAAATTGGATTTGGAAAAATAATCATAGGATTGGTTCTAATTCCTCCTAGCAAGGATTTTTTTTTTACATGACCTATGCTGTTGGCCTCAGATGGCCTCTACAGCTTTACCGGGCAGTGGTGAGCGCAGGGGGCGCTCGACTCAAAGTTGAAGGGCGACTAACACATGGGCACCTAGACGGTACGAACCTCAGCTTGGGGCATTGCCAGAATACATGGGATCAGACTTGCCCTGGCACCCCAGAAGGGGAGAGTCCTAGGGCCCTATCAATGGTTTCATCTGTTTGATTATTTGTAGAGAAACTAACCGATCTGAAAGATCTGAGAGATCTTCGACCTCGCCGGCGAGGTCGGTGTTGTGATTGTGTGAGTTGGTGGATCTGGTATCCGGCACCAGTACCGAAAACGAAGCGACTGTTGCGTATATTGGTAGGATTGGGCGAACCTAGCGCCGCCGATGTGACAGGTGCCAATATAGTCGTCCTGGTCATCCAGGATATTGCGAGGGCGTCTACGGAGAGGAGGAGTTCCAGCTTGAACTATGGAGTAGTTCGAGGCTCGGACTACGAGGGGGTTGCGTAGTAAGGATACGTTCCTAAACTATTTATATTATATGGGAATTGTCAAAAAATATGTTGTTTTTCATTAATTTACTAAAATACTTTTCGCCTTCAATAAAATTATGTAAACAATGACGTTACATAAATTACGCAATTTGCAACCATTAAGAAAATACTGAGTCATTTTCCTTAATCAACATACAAACATAACAGCTTTTACAACAAAACTACATTTACCCACTACTTACCTACTCATTTAGATGAAAACGTTAAGTCACTGTTTACTCAATGGCCTAATACATCTATAGAAGATGATGTTAGAAGTTTAACAGGCCAGGGGACCTCTTAACAGTTAGACACAATCTTATGGAAATCTTACTAAATCGATGTTTTGTATTCACCTGTTTCCTCCGAATATAGTAAGCCTATTTGATATATTTATATCCTGATATTTTGAAGATGAAGTACACTATATGTCCCTATCATTTTATTTTATCGTATTTATTTAAAAAAAATGACAGGGACATAGTTTACGTCACTATATCACTATATCAGGATATAGATTTATAGAATGAGTTGATGATATTCGGAGGAAACAGGGGAATACAAAACATAGATTAGGTAATTTTTCATAGGACTGTGTCAAATTCCTAAAAGGCCGCGTACTCACACGTACCCACATTTTAAAAAAATATAAAAAATACTACATGTAATAACGTGAAATAAAGTCTACTAGGAACTAGAAAATAGCAATACAAACTATCAGTAAAAAATCCAATTTTTTACCGATGACTGACTGAACTGAACTTGTATCCAGTAGATGCCAATAGGCTCGCCCCCTATTGCATGGAACCAATAACATACTGGCGAAATGTGGGTGTACCTACTATGGGACCTTGGTACACCTCTGCCTACCCCTTCGGAAAAAAGGCGTGATTGTATGGTGTTGCTATTTTTGTAATTAAATATATATTACCAAATTACAAAAATAAAATAATAACATTTTGATTTGATACGGCGCCGTAAGCGCGCATCGTATGCGATAATAACCGCAATATGCAGAGACTATTATGTGTATTAAGTCCTTTAATGAATTCTATACACCTAATCAACCAAGTGAATTCCCTGAATTGATTCCTACTGTCCATTGCGTTATCTCAAATGCTCACAGAAATGGATGACAAGTCTAATCACCTTGAAATAGACCTCATATTATCAATGCGAAATTGTCTGCCACTTTGCTGTACTTAAAGTGTACTCTATATTAATGATATTATAAGGTTGGTTTTTGAACGGCATAGCAGTTAATTAAGTCCTGACCGAGCTTTGAGGTGCAATCCGGTGATTGTGAATGTGTGATACTATTGTAATATTAAATGTTTTGTAATATTGTAATATTAGTGTGTAAGCATAAACACTGCAATGATATTAAGCAAATTCGTTTTGGCAAAGAAATTTGTCGACTGAAAAAAATGATCTTTTATATAAGCTGAGGTAGATGCGTTTTACCCTGCGTGGCGAACTCATGTCAAGCTAATTGGCTTGAGTCCAGTCAGTCGCACCTTGGCTTGCGCCAATGCTACACGTATAAGGTTTGCTGCTCACGTAGCAGTGAACCTGTATTTATCTCTTTCTGACAACCGGGCTTTATATATCTCTGCCACTTTTAGGTTACTATATTATTATATTTCTGTACCTCAAAAGGTAAAAAGGAACCCTTATAGGATCACTTTGTTGTCTGTCTGTCTGTCTGTCTGTCTGTCAAGACACTTTTAACAGGTACGCGCGGAGGTATTAAGTTGAAATTGTTATCAACTACTCAGATCTGCGGTCCCTTGTGACTGTAAAAAAATTATACTTCTACGTTAACACAATCAAAAGTTATGGCCATTTTACTGCATATTTCCATACTTTGCGCAAGGAACTAATAGATGGCGCTGCATGCTCTCGGTATCTAGGTATGGAACCCTACACTTTGCATACATACGTATGCCTTGACAATTTATTTGATGGAAACAAAGCTGTGTATATTCTACATTAGTACATACAACAGAATTTCGCCACGTTAATGGTGTTTTTTAATGAGTATAACGTCTCTATTTCTATGTAAGCTCATAGACTACAAACCAATCTGTAATCTGACCCAATGGTCTAATTTCTCACATTCCTGTTCAGTCCCCTAGGGGAATGAGAAACACTAGCTATCCCATCTCAAGCCCCCGGGGATTCGGATACACTCCTTGTTCCTTTATATCTCTGATTGTAATGATTGACTGCCGCGGTGGCGTAGAGGGCGCATGCTCGACTGCCAATCAAGAGGTCCCGGGTTCGATCCCCGGGTCAGGCAAAGTGTTAAATATATTGATTTTTCTATTAGGAATTATAAACCTGGATTATACCTGGAGTCTGGAATTGTGCCCGGTAGATGGCAATAGGCTCGCCCCCTATTACATGGGACCAATAACATACTGGCGAAATGTGGGTATACCTATCTATTATGGGACTGAGTCCTGGGTACACCTCTGCCTACCCCTTCGGGAAAAAGGCGTGAATGTATGTATGTTTTGTAATGATTAGTTACAAGATACGTTTTGCAATTTCAGAGTTGGCTCCATAATGAAAATGTCAAAATGATGAGCGAAATTATTTATATACACTAGTACAGTACTAGTGTAAGTCCAGCGGCTTCGCCCGCTCGCAATTTCGAACTATAGGAGTTTTATAAAATATCGCTTTAACGACCTTTTTGGCCCACTTAGAATGTGTATATTCAAAAATCGTTTCTTAGCACACGTCCAGACAACGAAAAGAACCTACATTCCAAGTTTCAAGTCTCTAGGATCAGTGGTTTGGGCTCGGCGTTGCATGTCAGTCAGTGAGTCATTTAGGATTTTATATTATAAATAGTGATGATATAATATCGCACATAAAACATTGAAATATAAAATGTTGCCAAGACGAGACCACATGAAAACTCAAACTCAAAAAAAAAAATTAAATAAGTCATAAAATGGCATTTTTAAACGTCAATCAATAATAACAAACTAGAACCTCTACAAGAAGAACGCACAAGAAACTTGTAAGGTTTATTTTTTTCAACTGCGAGTTTTACAATATTTGATTTGGTTAAATTTGTTGGCTTGAAAGGTGCCGCGAGGCAGGTATGCAGAAGTTTCCAGGCATCTTTGTCCTCTATGTACTGGTTGACTTTAGAATGAGCCTTCTTTAGTAAAGTAGATTTTATATAGGTTTTGAATTTACCCTCTGAGAGCCCAGTTATCTCTTTTGGGATTTTATTATAGAAACGTACACTATTTCCTAAGAATGTCTTTTTATTTGTTTTAGATAATCTAAAGCTAGGTGCAGCTATTTTGTCTTTATTCCTAGTATTAAAATTATGAAGGTCACTATTTAATTTGAATTTATGTAAATTTTTACGCACATACATGATGTTCTCATAAATGTATAAGGATGGTAGGGTCAGTATGTTTATTTCTTTAAATAATTCCCTTCTCTTTCTCTACATTCTCTACGTTTGTCACGTGGGCTTGAGGTTGTCTCCTGGATTCTGGAACTGTGCCCGGTAGATGGCAATAGCATTCAAAAATTCAACTCTGGCAATAGAATTTGCAAATCAAATTGCATCATAATTTGTTGGCTTAGAACATAAGGTACAGGAAGTGTCAAACAATTATATTTTGTATAAGCTGGGGTAGATGCGATTTACCCGCTTTGGCGAACTCAAATCAAGCGCCGATGTCACACCATGTATAAGATTTGCTGCGTAGCTGTGAATCTGGGTTTATCTCTTTCTGACAACCCTCAATAATGATTTTCAAAACTTTCTTCTTTTTACACAATGAGTGGTCTACCGATATATGTATGTTTGAATCGTGACAGTTTAAAAATTACTAGATATAGGTACATGAACATATCGTTCGTTTACTCTAGCAGAAGGGGTAGGCTTGATAACTCCCATTCTTAATTTTCTATGCTTGTTGGTCATAATTGCATCAAGTCAAGTCCGTGCGTAGTTCATAACTCAGTTTTGGATTCGCTGTCTGGCGTGAATACAGCAAATTAGAGTGATACATGATGGCCATGTGAGTATATATAGGTAGGTAGGAATATGTGGCATTTCACATTATTTGAAACCAATAACATACTGACGAAATGTGGGTGTACCTAAATTGGGACTCAGTCCTGGGTACAGATCTGCCTACGCCTTCAGGAAAGGCGTGGTTGTATGTTACACGAGCTATACCCGGCCTTTTAATAGGCGTACCCGGAGACCACATAACTTTTCAAGTCCAACGTGCAAATGCCCCTTTGAGCTTTTAATCTAAAGAAAGGTAGGATGGTAGGTAGACGCTCAGGTACTGCGGTGAAGAGACCAGTGTGGCTCCAAGCAAGGGATGCATGCAGGGAGCCATAGCTGGTCCCATACTATGGTATAATATAGTATTAACATTATTATATCGCTAAAACACAGGGGTACACGGATACCATATTCATTCCAACGTGAAGAAGCCCCTTGACTTTTAATCTAAAGGTAATGGATAGTACCTATCGGGGTCCATCTCTGAAACCATCTACAGAAGATGAGCTCAAAGACAGCCCCTACTAGATACAAGGACTATTGTGAATGGATGGAAACTACTTGATTTGGCTATATGATTTGGTAATTACTGTAAATAAAAAATTTGGGTGGGCCACCCTTATCACCCTTAGCAGGTCATCCCGCGCCCAATGGATCCCGTAATGCGCACGAACAGGTCGACGATGGCGGTTTCACCCTCGTGGAGAAGAGGAAGCGTCGACCTCAACCCGCCCGCAACCGACGCGGCACCGCTCCCGCTGCGACTACAGTCATCCGAGTCGCAGAGCCCACGATGGGGATATATCTCTCCCGGTTCGATAAGACCACATCCGGTGAAGAGATCGCTCGCTACATCGACGAAAAGCGCACAGAACGTGCTGCGGGAAAGGATTTCTCCAAGATTTCGCTGTCGAGGCTGGAGGCTACGCGGACGCAGACTTTCAAGTCATACGTGCTCCGGTTTACGGCAAAATACAAGGAGACGTTCCTGGATCCACAATTTTGGCCTGAAGGCATCGTATTCCGTCGCTTCAGGGAGGCGAAACCGTAAACATAATAATATCCCTAAGCCATCATAGTTAAGTGTTTTATATTTTTATGTATGTTAGTCTGTAAGGTATTTATTAATATGGGCCTCTGGTGCGTATAATTTATTATACGCACTATTGCCTGAAATAAATGAATTTATTTATTTATCACTTAGGGGGATGAAAAATAGATAATAACCTATTCTCAGACGAACCAAGTGTGAATATAAAATTTCATCAATAGGTTCAGCCGTTTCGGAGGAGTATGGTAACAGACACTGTGACACGAAATTTTATTTATATAGATTTGACACTTCCAGTGCTAAGTATTCTAAGGATTTATCAGCTCGTATCAATTATTTTGTCTCCATAAAAGGCCCTATATAAGACATAATGGACCCCTTCTATAGTAACGTCAGTACACCATTAGCAAGTCTGAGGATGTAACGTTACACCCAAATTATCTCCGGTTACTTAACCCTTAGATGCGAGCACGCTTCGATTTGAAATTGGGTCGAATATGCCTTGGTTATTGGTTTTAGGGTTAGCTATCTGTGTCGTGGGATAAATTTTAACATAACATACATACCATCACGCCTTTTTCCCGAAAGGTTAGGCAGAGATGTACCAGTATGTCGCCAGTATGTTTTTGGTTCCATGTTATAAGGAGCGAGCCTTTTACCATCTACCGGGCACAAGTTCAGACTCCAGGCTATCACTGAGATAATTCCTAATGAAAAAATTCAATCATCACTTTGCGTGACCTGGGGAATCGAACCCGGGACCCCATGTTCGGAAGATGACCTTGCGCCCACTACGCCCGCGAGGCAGTATTATTTTAAATTTTATTTTAACGACTTTGTCGCGTCGAGATCGAGATCGAGAATGATGCGAGGTATTGCCATCCAACAGAGCACAAATCTAGACTCCATGCTGCTTACTACTACTACCAGCGAATTACTGGGCATGACGAGTTTCAACAATTAATATCTCAGGGGACAGGCGCAGTGCAGTGCCGCGCAGAGAATTGAATTTAAAAACACTGAGTGTCACTGTGTCTGATATGGACACTCATGATGCTTACCATCAGGCACCTGATTTGCTCGTCTTGTCATGACTATCATTAAAAAAACTTACTATTTAGAAATTTTTGAAGAAAAAATCCAAGAGTATATCTAATAGCATAGAAGCAAGCCGCATCTTCTATGCCTAATAGAAATAAAATAAATAAACCGTCGTACAGTATTTAACTTAACTGTACATTTTTTATATACTGTAGTAAAATCCCGGACCGGAACCGACGGACCGCCTTAAATTCTATTTAATATTACTAATAATTTGACGTTGTTTATTAGATACTATAGATTGTACACATTCTGAGAAAATTTCAAGAACCCGAGTCTAAGTGATATAATAGTATGATCCGGTGGCACCATTTTGATCATTACTGGCCTTCAGCATCTATATAAGACGAGCTGTGCCCCACGGTTTGACCCGCGTAGTCGTCGTTCCCGTGGGAATATCGGGATACAGTACACATATGTTATTCCAGGGTCTAAGCTATCTACACATCAAATTTCATCTCATTCGGTTTAGTAGTTTTAGCGTGATAACGGAACAAACATACTCACAATATTGTGAAACTATCTGTTGAAAAAATTAAGCCCTACAAGTTTCTTGTGCGTTCTTCTTGTAGAGGTATCTTTCCGAACGCACGGTAGACTCAGTACTGTTTATCTTCATTGACGTGCAAAAGTGTCAGATTATGACCTATTTGAATAAATCTGTTTGAGTTTGAGTTGAGTTCACAAATAAACAGCGCTAGATGGTGCTGGATTCGAATTAGAACACGCTAGCGTTTTGTTTACCTATAACAAAAGTACCTAACTTTTTAACATTGTACTGAGATTTGGGATTATTAATGTTAAGAGCGTACGCGGCCTTCTAGGAATTTGACACAATCCTATGAAAAATTTACCAAATTGATGTTTTGTATTCCCCTGTTTCCTCCGAATATAATGAACCCATTCTATAAATTTATATCCTGATATTTTAATTGTGAAGTAACTAACCTATGTCCCTGTCATTTTAATTTTTCTTAATAAACCCTTTGCTTTTTCATAGTGAATTTCCAAAAATCAGTTTTACTAGCGTGATTGGACGTTCACGACAAAAAAATGTAGTTTATAAGCAAAACTAAAATGATAGGGACATACTTTACTTCAACTTTAAAATATCTGGATATTAATATATCAAATAGGTTTACTGTACTTGGAGGAAACAGGGGAATACAAAACATCGATTTAGTAAATTTTCCATAGGTTTGTGTCAAACTGCTAAGAGGTCACTCTGTTAAGTAGGATGGTTGAAGCAGATGTCATTTCCGCCACCATTCTGAAAATAATCCTAAATAAAACGGCGCAAGCTACATCCATGACGTTTATCAAACAAATATGTAAGTAACAGATTCCATAGTAACATATCACCGATTCCGCAACGAACCCTAATTTTTCATTTGGCAAAAACACGAAATAGCAAAAAGACCCTCAACAAACAAAATTTTACGAATAAACCCTACGAGAAATGACCTTAGGGATGTGTACGCATATCGAACGATTCGAATCGAGTAAGTGAATGCATAAATCGGAATTATACTGAAAATCGATATGCGGAAAATGGCCGTGAAAACTCATGTCTATGAGCAACCAAAAAGTTTTTTATATTAATAAGGTATGTGGTTTAACTTCTTGGTAACTTGCCTCTTTGGTTAAGTCATTGACGTATATTATTCCACGATAGACGAGAACATTCTTAAAAAATATTTGCTCAAATTTTATTACTTAGTTCATTATAGTTGCGCTTTGTTATAAGTATTTTTGGCAAACGTTTGTGAACCTAAGATTTGTGATTTTAGTCTGTGGCTTTGTCGCTGTCTACAAGAATATTGACAGTGACATTTTAAATCCATTAATGTTTTATTAATGCGTACTACTCTCTCCCATCATACCTTAACCGTACAGAGGCAAAGAGATTGCTTAAAGCGATAAGGCCACCCATTTTCGGCCAGTGTAACATAGAGTTTATATTTTATTCGAATAAATATATGGTATTATTATTTATCATAATCATCGTGCTCTTCCTTTGTGAAATAAAAGATGAGGTTAGATATTTCTTCTACGGATCTTAGACTATAAGGGTCCTACATTCGTGAGTAGTCAGCAATGGCGTGCCATTACCAGTCGATGGAGTTTTTGTCAAGAAACGTCGATCAATGCCAGTCTTTGCGGACAATCGAGAAATTGACTGTTTTCAGAATTCAATACCATATAATCACGCATTTTTCCCGAAGGGATAAGCAAAGGTGTACCCAAGACTGACTTTGCCGCTTGGTTATTTTAAAGTTCCACGTAATAGGGGGCGAGCCTAGCCAGGCTGTCATTGACAAAACTCTGCAAAACCCAATAACACGTTTTGCTTGACCCGGGATCGAACCTGGGACCTCATCAGGGCAGTCGAGCTAGCCAATGTAACATAATATTAGTGAATCCAAACTAGGTAACATCTTAACAATTACTAATTCAGTTCAGTACAATGGAATTCAGACATTGTACTAAAGTTCAGTACAATGTAAAAAAATTACGATATTAAGAGGTGAACAAAGCGCTTACGAGTTCTAACTCACCTCCAGCGCCATCTAGCGCGATTTTGGTAAGATGGATGGATGGATGTTTGCTACTATTTCACGCCAAAACTACTGAACCGTTTGCACTAAAATTTGGTATCAATGTCTACGCATCAATGAAACCGCGGGACACACCCACAGAGGGTGGGTTCCCATCCAGTCACACTAAACGAGTCACACTGTGACACGTTGGGACTTTTTTTCCCCATCGAGTAACACTGTTACTCGTTGCAACCTTTTTTTTTAAATAAGTTCCCATCGAGTAACAGTGTGACTCGTTGCAACATTTTTTTGCCCCATCGTGTCACACTGTTACCCGTTGCAACATTTTTTTGCCCCATCGTGTCACACTGTTACCCGTTGCAACATTTTTTTTCAGATAGTCTAACATAGCCTAAAGTAACATAACACTAGATCTATTTGGGTTATTTACCCAACATTTTCCGATGACTGAGTATTTTAGGTTTTAGCGGTCAAGGTTAGGCTTAGTCTGGAGTCTATTTTATTTAGGCCTTTTTGGGACTAAAACGCTTTGTCTTTTAGTATTGTTATGTTATTTTCATACATAACAAGCTGTGCCCTGCGGTTTCATCCGCATATTCTTCGTTCGTTTCGTGGGAATATCGGGGTAAAAAGTACCCTATGTTTTATTTCAGGGTTCAAACCACATATCAAATATCAAATTTCAGCCCAATCGGTTCGGTAGTATTAGCGTGAAAGAGTAACAAACATCCATCCATCCATCCTCACAAAATTTGACATTTATAATATTAGTATGATAATTATATCTGTAGTCTGAAATGTAGCTCCAAGATAGATAGATCAACAAAAATAAGGCGGCCTTTTAGCAGGAACGATCTCTTACAGACAACCACGCAGGAAGATATATAGATCCTTCTGCAGCGTCTATGGCGCAGCGGAAATACGCCCGGTTTAAAATCAGGAGTCCCTGGATCGAAACACACATGAGGAAATTTCTCCTGGGCGCTACTGTGTTACGGATGGCACGTTAAACTGTAGGTCCCTATAATTTCCTATAAGATATGTAGGGGGCAGTCGTTAGCTCATGTCGGAGGCTACGTAGGAATCTTGTCGACCTGAAACTCTGACAACATGGGTTGTCCACATAATTGAATGAATTGACTCAAGAAGTGTAATTGGGCAAACCTGTTCTGTTAGAGTAAATACAAACATACAGTCACGCTTTGTTCCCGTTGGGGTAGGCAGAGATTTCTTTCCACCTGCTACGATCCTGACATAAAGCTTTCACTTCGTTAGAGAATAAATTCAAATTTAAAATTTGTTGCAAAAGGGTATAGTAATACTTAAAGAGATATGTCTACCTACTTTACAGTATATACTTTACAGTATATACTTTACAGTATATAGTCTATTCTACTTTACATACAAATTCAGCTGATCCATTTTGTTTGGATGGTTTTTTTTTTCGTGAATTCAATAATTTTCTTATAGAAGTTGTTCATGACGGGTAGATCTTCCTCCGTAAGTATTAATAAAACCTTTATAATACATATAATGCTTGAAAGTCAGTAGTTTCAAGATACGAAGATTTTACTATCCAACAAATTCAACACACAAAACCCGATCAAATCTGCTCGCATCCGCAGTAATCCAGGCTCATGGCATCAAATCTTATACCCAAGCCAGGTGACTGACATAAAATACAAACTACAGAAGGTAAAGTCGTTCAAATAACAGTAAAAGATATTAAAAAACTCCCTACCGTCCTGCTCATCACAATCCTAGTAATATTATATAACTTAAATCACAGTAAAATGTAAAAGGTACCTTTGTAAAAGGTAAACAACACGCTAGCGAGTTCTAACTCGAATCCAGCGCCATCTAGCGCTGTTTTTTGTATGAGATTTTGGTTCGATTCATTTGCCAATTCGATATTTGCCAAAAAATAATATGCTTTTATTTTATCAAAATTGTAATTTATTTCAATTCATATTGACTTAAATTAATATAAATGAGGGTTTAAAACAATATATTTAGTTAATTCTCTAAAAATGTCACTAATAAATCATAATCCAACGCGGTCGTTCATTATTTCATTCATTCAAAAAAACGTCTCGATACGATTACGTTAGTTTTGACGCAAATCTTCCTGCTAGGGCTACTGAATCTTGAAATATAGGTTTGTTTTGTTATCTTGACATGTACAAAGAAAGGATTTTTGAAATTTCATATTCTAACGGGTCCGAAAAAGGTGTCAAGGTTTTTGTAAAAAAAATCACATATTGGGGGGCTTAGTGGAGCAAAGTGGAACAATCCATAATATCTCCAAATATCTGAGACATTCAATTTTGGTAAAAAGCATTTTAGGATTCGGCTTGCACCGGGCCTTACACTGTCGTTGCTCATATAATTGCATTCATCATCATCATCATCATCATCATCATCATCATCGGCCCCAAAATCTGTAACAGATAATTCAAAGAGAGTTTGTGGGTTGTTTTAAGAATCAGAGTTGTGCGGCGCGGCGTCGTGGGAATCGACGCTCTGCCGCTCACTGACAAAAGACTCGCTGCACGCGAATTCATCGACCAGGGAACATAATAATAAGTAGTTTTAAGCACCTTCTTAAAATATTTACATTACGTTATGCCCCGTTACACCAGCCAGTACGCACTTTTACTTGTAACATGCTCATGTCAGTCTCCGTGTTTAACGAAGTCTCGTGAAGTCTCGAGGGGCATGTCCTTCTATATTGCATAGTATCTTCCTACCTCTAAGCTTTCTTAATGTGCGCGCATCTGTGTGAGTGCGTGTTTGAATCTTTGTATGCACATTACCTTCAGTAAGTATTATACGTTATTATTATCCCACGGGGTGCAGGCATAGATTAGCTCATATTACAGAGCTAATATGCATTGTATATAGTTCGGGGATTTGAGAGACACAAATGTTGATATACTAAGCTATATATTCTTTTAATAATATGGGGCAACTTCCACACACGGTCATCTGGTCCCAAACTAGGCTAGAAGCCTGTACTATGGTGACCAGATGACTGATATACGTACTTTTATATATGTATATAAGTTTATATAAGCTTATAACACCCAGACACAGATCAAACAGACATTTTCATGCACACAAATGTTTGACCTGGCCGGGGATCGAACCCGGGGCCTGCGGCACAGAAAGCAGAGTTACTACCGTCCGAGCCAACGAGGCTGTCAATTTTAACTATATTCTTCTACTGAGTTCAACTTCCCGCAAACATAATATTGTAACTTTGTGAGGATGGATGGATGGATGGATGTTTGTTACTCTTTCACGCCAAAACTACTGAACCGATTGGGCTGAAATTTTATATGTAGATAGTTTAGACCCCTGGAATAACACATAGGGTACTTTTCATCCCGATATTCCTACGGGAACGAAACAGCGGGATGCAGCTAGTACACATATACATGCGAAAAAATCCAATAACATTTTAACCGGACTTGGGAATCGAATCCAGAACCTCAACTCAGCTGAAGCGCTTTCGTCCTCTCCACCAACAAGTTAGTGGAAACAGTAGAGAGAAGAGAAACGAGATAAACATAACATAAGGTTGCTTCACACGTTAACGCGGATCCACATGTGTGTTTTAACCCTCATAACGTATGTATTATGAATCGGACCTTCATTCCAATACAAAAACAACTAACAAAAACAACTAACAAAACCTCATTTTGCATTTAACGCTAAGTAAAAACCCCAACACATTTTCCAACCAAAACTACCATCGTTAATGTTTTAGGTTAAGCTCTAATCTATTCACCACCCAAAAATGGCCCGAACTCGGTCGTGACTCGGAAACCATTATTATCAATATACCTGATATTATCTTTACGGGACCTCTACCTTTCTTAGAGTATTGACAATGGGAGCTGTCAACTGTAGAATGCATGAACGAGTACTCGTTAGAGGTGGTCTTTAAAACTTTAAATCAATAAACTGTTTTTATAAACAGCTTTATGTTCGTCAATGAATTAACTGTTAATCTTCAACGAAAAAAGCTGTTGAAAATATAAACCTAATAAATTCCGTCAACGTTAACGCAACTTGCAATGCATCGAAACCCGTTGACGATTTAACAGCTTTTTTAACCTGTTGACCATTGACGAAAAACAGCTATAATAAATTAATTTAAAAACCGTTAATGACACACCTCTTAAGTTTAGTACTCGTATTTATTTGCCAGCTATAGAACACGGTGCCATCATCATATTCTTTACCCATAAAAAGGTCGCGTCACGGTTTCAAAGCGCTCGGTAAAAGTGGAGTGGGGCCTTGCGCATGTGTATTGGTATAATGCTTGCAGTTTTAACTTACCTCCAGATTAATATTATATATTATAATATTTTCTCAGAGCGGTGTGGCAATCCTGTTGCACCCACTGTTACAATAAGCTAAAATATAATCATAATTTTGTTAACTTAAAAAATGGCATGGAGCAGTGTCCATGGTGTACAATAAATTAAAAAAAAAAAAAAAAACTTACCTCCAGCGCCATCTAGCGCGATTTTGGTTAGATGGAGGGATGTTTGTTACTCTTTCACGCCAAAACTACTGAACTGATTGAGATGAAATTTGGTATGTAGGTAGTTTAGACCCTGTAATAACACATGGAGTACGTTGTTTCCCGATATTCCCGCGGGAACGAAGGCTGCGCGGGTGGAACAGCGGGGTAAAACTATTTTATAATTATTTTTTTGTTAATATTGTTTTTCGTATTGTGGTGGTATATCAATGAAGTTTAATGAATGAATGAATGAATGAATGATGGAATGAATGAATGATAACACTTTATTGGCACCAAAATTATACAAAAAAAGGCAAACAGAAAACTTAAAAACTAAAAAGAATAACAACTGGCGGCCTTATCGCTCAGTTAAATTTAAAAAAAGTTGAAGTTTAATTATCTAAAATCTTTAAAGTCCTGAATGAATGAATGAATTAATGAATGAATGATAACACTTTATTGGCACCAAAATTATACAAAAAAAGGCAAACAGAAAACTTAAAAACTAGAAAGAGTAACAACTGGCGGCCTTATCGCTCAGTTAAATTAAAAAAAGTTGAAGTTTAATTATCTAAAATCTTTAAAGTCCTTTCTACATAAGGCTGTACATTTGAAATGGCTATAAATGTAGTGAATAACCACCCCTATTTGTTCCGGAGCTATTCAGGTGAATATAAATTAACATTGTTTTATGCTCAAACCATATCGCCCGAGTTACTATTATCAGTAGGTCATGTTTGTACAAAATATTGGGAACTAGTAAGGTACCATCCGCTTCAACGTGTTATGCCAAGTCCAAGATATCTACATACCTACCAAAGGAGTTCTTCTAACTCGACTCCAGCGCCATCTAGCGCTGTTTTTGTGAGTGTGTTTGTTCCCTTTTCACGCTACAACTTTTGAACCGTTTGAGCTGAAATTTAGTATGTAGATAACTTAAACCCCGGAATAACAGAGCTGGGTACGATTCATCGATTCATCATTTATCGAAGCCACCGTCCGTCGAAAGAATTCTTCACCACCGGCCAGTTCATTTCAGCATAATTTTAGTTTTGGTTTATATGTAAACCACCGTTCTTCCAGTATATGCCTTTCCTCTTTCCGAATGGTTGTCTGGAAGAGATCGCTCTGAGCGATAAGAACGCAAATTATTGTAACGCGTGAGTTAGTTTTTAAGTTTCATTTTGTTAATTTTCTGTATTGTGTATCAATAAAAGTTATCTAATCTAATCTTAAATCAATTCAGTAGTTTGGGCGTGATGAGGGAACAAACATAATACACACTTGATACTTGCCCAAGCATCCAAAATACATAGCCGCAGGAACTCCATTGCATAGGACATAGTCGCTCCACATTACGTGGGTGGGTTTTGCTTACACTCGCTCTGTGTTGGCGAGGGCAGTTTGATGGATTTTACCCAGAGGACGCTGCTGCTCGTCCTCTGGATCTGATAAACTTTAGCCGGCTCTTATGGCAACCACGGGTAGAGAGGGTGAGGTACTATTTTAAAGCCGAAACTTTTGTTATGCCATTTTGTAGTGGTAGGCCTCTTTTGCAGGGGGCCGCCTGGGGAAGTACCACACCTTTGCCAGTTATTCATCCGCCAAGCAGTAATGTGCAAACATTACTGTGTTCCGGTATGAAGGTCAATGTTGCCAGCGAAATTACTGGGCATGATGAGATTCAATTACTCATATCTCAGGGTGACAGGCGCAGTGCAGTGTCGCGCAGAATTTTGTATTTAAAAACACTGGGTGGCACTGTGTCTGATATGGGCAATCATGTTGCTTAGCATCAGGCACCTGATTTGCTCTTCTTGTCACTCACTATCATAAAAAAAAGAGTATTGCCAGTATGTTACTGACCCTTCAACACTAACTCTCCTTTTGAAGAGCCCCATATCCCGTGTTTTAAATTTGGAAGGAAGGGATACTTTTACTACTAGGATTTTCTTTACTGTAAACACAAACTGTAGGCTCGATAAAACGGGGTGGTCGATGAGTCGGTAGCACACAACCGTATCTGCTTTATGTAGCTTTATGGTTTATAGGATGAATGGCAAGGGTGGCTAATGACTAGATACGTTTGATTTTATGAACCATATGTGGGACAATAACTTATCATGAGCGATCGATTGATTGGTTAGCTATTGATACTGATTTTATGAGCGAGAAATGAACAGCGGTATGGGTCTTCGGAAAGATGTATATCAATATTAGATATTATTGTATCCTAAATGACTGTGCTCCGCGGTTTCATCTGCATAGTTCCCGTGCGAATATTTAAATTTTTGTAGTGATAGGCCTCTTTTGCAGGGGGCCGCCTGGAGAAGTACCACACCTTTGCCAGTTATTCGTCCGCCAAGCAGTAATGTGAAAACATTACTGTGTTTCGGTCGGAAGGGGAATGTTACCAGCGAAATTACTGGGCATGACGAGTTTCAACAACTAATATCTCAGGGTGACAGGCGCAGTGCAGTGCCACGCAGAATTTTGAAAATTAAAACACTGGGTGGCACTGTGTCTGATATGGGCAATCATGATGCTTACCATCAGGCACCTGATTTGCTCGTCTTGTTATATAAAAAAAAGAATATCGAGATATAAAGTACCTTATGTGTTATTCTAGGGTCTAAGCTACATACATACCTATACATACCAAATACCAAACCAATACATTCCAAATTTAAACCCAATACATTCAGTAGTTTTTGCGTGAAAGAGTCACAAACATTCATACATCCATACAAACTTTCGCGTTTATAATACAAGCTGCACCCCGCGGTTTCACCCGTGTTGTCTCCCTTCCCGTGGAAATATCGGGAAGTACCCTATGTGCTATTCCAGGGTCTAAGCTACCTTCATACCAAACTTCAGCTCAATCGGTTCAGTAGTTTTGGCGTGAATGAGTAACAAACATCCATCCATCCATCCTCACAAACTTTCACATTTATAATATTAGATATGTTCAGACTAGAAAAAACCCACAACATAATATCCGTGATAATTCTGTTTTTTTTTTACAGCTTTCTACGTATTTTGGTTGTGAAAATAAAGACTCGACTTATTAATTTCAGCGTTTTTTATGAACTTGGTTTGTTTTTAATATGTGAAAATGATTACGTTTTTGTTGCGTCATTATTGTAGCAAGCATGCAATATGTAAGTAGAGCGTAGTCACATTGTACCAGCGACCATGAGTAATTAGCTCTTTTTAAAGGTGAACGCACACTTCGAACGAGCCGAATGAACCGAATTTTAGAATTCTTTTTATGAAATCTCTCACACTTGTCAGCACCGCATCGAGAGTCGGTGGTGTGCGAGATTTCATAGAATTTATTGTCTTACTAGTATTATAAATCTCAATTTTCAGTACAATGTAAAAAACTTTCATTTTTAACAGGTCGCCAGCTCCATCTAGCGCAGTTTTGGTTAAATTGATGGATGTTTGTTACTCTTTCACACCAAAACAACTGAACAGATTGAGCTGAAATTTTGTATGCAGGTAGTTTTGTTTTTCACGATTTTCGTCCCACGGGAACGATGTCTACGCGGGTGAAACTGCGGAGCACAGCTAGTAAAGAATAATTCTAAAATTCATTTCGCTCGACTCGTTCAACGCGTTCGGTTCAGATAAGTGTGCTTTCACCCAAAAAAAGTAATATAAAGCTTTTACAGCAAAGTGGTGTTATTCATCAACTCAGTCCAAAAACATACATTCACGCCTTTTTCCCGAAGGGTTAGGCAGAGGTGTACCCAGGACTCAGTCCTATAGTAGATACACCCACATTTCGCCAGTATGTTATTGGTCCCATGTAATAGGGGGCGAGCCTATTGCCATCTACCGGGCACAGTTCCAGACTCCAGGCGGGTTCAAATCCCGCCCGTGGGTGAAATGTTTCTTCTTATGTTCATTATATTGGAGAAGAAAAAGTGTTAGGAAAAGTCGCAACCCCGCACTGCGCTCGTCACCTAGTTCCCCAGTTCTCCTCTCATACGAAATGGCAGTTTATTTATCAATACCAATCTAAGAGCAATCAAAACGAGAGTTGTCAACCGACCGTCGCCCTCAGCCTAGTCTGAACAAATTGTTCACGTATCCCTATTTGTGTGCATGTTTTGTGTATGTGTGCAGTTTTCATTTCTTATGTTGATGCTTTGTGATGCTTTATGCATATTAGTTTGCTGTACTAGTTTACCTCCACCCTCAGCAAAAACTTATCGCCAATACTAGCAACTGAAGTTGCTATGTCTTCGCAGTTCCTTTATCTTATATTCAGATTTGTGCGTCAGCTTTCACAGAAGCATTTTTTCATAGTAGCGAATTTTCACATCGCGTTCTTTTATGATCGCAAATTCAATTATTCGTCTTTTTCATGTAGCGATTTTTCATGAAGCGGTTTTAATGTTCGCGTTAATATTTTTGCTTATTTTACCAGGACATTTTTTTTATCAGTCGCATATATTTCCTTATTAGTCTTTTTTTTTCAGATTGAATCTAGAAAAAAAGGCGGTCTTCTAAAACAAAAAGTGAATCACTATAGCAAGCCAGTTCGCTAATACAAATATGACGGCACGCACACATTCACACACATGAACCTAGAAAAAAAGAGGTGCATTTCCGTGTGCACACAAGCAGTTAGAGATCAGCTTATGTGGTTACTGATCGAGTTCTGAGTACAAAAACCCTTTCCGTCCACTCAAGATAGACCTCTCCAAACAAGTGTGCTAGTTAGCTTATTATCAAAATCAAATAATAATTTATATCAAGTGTCTACAACTCATATGTTACAAATTTAATTAAATGAGTCACTCATTATTATTAAATGTATTTAAATATTCTGCACGGTTGTCTGGAAGAGATCGCTCTTAGCGATAAGACCACCCATTGTTACACTAGTTATTATAATTAATAATTTCCCCAAGACACAGCCTAGTCTAGTTTGGGATTCGCTGTACAAACTTGTTGTTATGCAAACTATTACAAATAAATAATTTTAATGCGTTGTATTTGATAATGTAGGATATAAGTTTTTTGGTAAATAACATTCTATTCTATTATATTCTAATTGTTATTAGTTTTAAGAACTTATTTTTGTGGTGTACCAATAAAGCGTTTATCTATGTATATTTTTGTTTTAGAAGACTGTCCGCCTTTTTTTCTAGGTATATGGTTATTATTATGTTAACAGCGAGTTATGTTGCTAGACACGAAACGAAACTCAACGTTAGTTGGTTACAGAACTTAGTATGAATCGTCTATGTGTTTCCAATGTTCTATATTCTAAGATCGATTGTCAAAAGTCACCGTTTCAGGTTGTCGCACCGGTTCGACGATACAAAGAGACACGACACCTGACTGACGGCTCTTACTTCTGTTATCAAATATAGAAATTCTGTACCATTTTGGTGTTTTATTTATTATTGTTCGGTGACTTATACTTTGGGACTTGATGTAATAGATTTCTTTTAGAAAGATGATAATAATTTATGAATTGAATTGGACATACTATTGAGTCAAAGTATCAAAGTACCGATCTCAACATTAGCCGGAAGACGACCACTGCTGAACATAGGCTTTCCGTCATAAAATACTCATATGGAGGGATTTAGCCGTAATCAGCACGCTTGTTGTGCGGCTTGGTGATAGCAGTAGTTGGAATACTTGGTGCCGGAGAGCGCTGCTGCTCACTCTCCGAGTACGTCCCTCTGCCGGGTCTCACGGCTCCCACGGGATCAGAAAGGGGTGACCCTATAATATAGCCGGGAACCACACGCCCAATAACAACATAACATAACGTTTTTTTCCGAAGATGGAGCCAGAGACATATATCCCAGATTCAGTCCCATATTAGGTACACTCAAACTCGGGAGCGAGCCTATTTCCATCTACCGGGCACAGCTCCAGACTGCAGGCTGTCATAGAGATTTTTTTTCATATAAAATAGGCTTATGTTTGACCTCAATCTCGCTTGATGGAAGATGAGGATGAGATGAGGCCTAAGATGGTACACGTAAAATTCCTAAAGGCAGGAATAATAATAATATGGGACAACTTCCACACACGGTCATCTGGTCTCAAACTAGGCTAGAAACCTGTACTATGGTAACCAGATGACTGATAAACATACATTCACGCCTTTTTCCCGAAGGGGTAGGCAGAGGTGTACCCAGGACACAGTCCCATAGTAGATACACCCACATTTCGCCAGTATGTTATTGGTCCCATGTAATAGGGGGCGAGCCTATTGCCATATACCGGGCACAGTTCCAGACTCCAGGCAGCTATTGAGATAATTCCTAATGGAATCCAAATATAGATGACTGATATACATACTTATATAAGCTTATAACACCCAGACACAGATCAAACAGATATGTTCATGCACACAAATGTTAAAACTTTGTTTCAAATATTGTTCTTAAAATCCGACATCAAATATCATGATTTCATCTAAATTCCTATCAGGTTTTCTTTGTGAACCTAGATCATAATACGTGTCATAATCAGAACGTATCAAATAAATCCTGTTTAATATTCTAAGCACTGTTTTCTTTATATTTTTTGTTTTTCAATTCGGGTGGGAGTGCAATGAGTGAAATAATAATAACTGTTAGGTACATATCAATTAATTTAGATCTAAATTTAATTTAATTTATTCATTCAATAACAATCAGTACAATTGTTTGAAATTACAGACCAATAAAACCTAGTTTAGTATTAAATTTAAAAAAATAACGCTACAATAAAAATCATTCCATAAAATAATCTCACCAATCAGAAAAATGAATAAAAAAAATAAAAAAAAGAAAGTTTAAATAATACTAATAATAAAACCATGTCAAAAATAAAATAATCCAAAAGTCCCTAAATCAATATACCTAATGAAATAGTAAATAATTAAAATCATAACTCAAATTGTCAAAAAGGCCTCTACTGTGTGTGTAGGCTTCGGTCCCACGCACGCTTGCCAAATTTTAGAATCGGGCCAAGTACCCAAAATTATTAATCTTGAAGAACATAATATACGCAGGGCTAATTAGGGAGTGCTGTTGCGGAGTAGCGACTCAGCAGACCTGAGTCCTCCCTGGGCTGTTCTTCATCTCCGGCTTCCCTTCTACGGCCGGCTAGAGTGAACGATGACGAGAAACAGTACCCCACCTCTTGGCTTGCCTTTATTGGCCGGCCAGGGTGGAGTCGCGAGAGCCTCGTGCTCGAGCAATTTTAATGTGCACGGTACACGCACACAATATAAGTATACACGTTAAGTACATATTACTTATGTACGTACTTATGTATTATAGTTAGCATAGTACTTATTATAAGTATAGGCTTTTAGTGGCCTCTTTTGCGGGGGGCCGCCTGGAGAATTACCACACCTTTACCAGTTATTTATCAACCAAGCCAATCAAATTACCGCCAAGCAGTAATGTGCAAACATTACTGTGTTCTGGTCTGAAGGCAATGTTACAAGTGAAATTACTGGGAATGACGAGTTTCAACGACTAATATCTCAGGGTGACAGGCGCAGCGTGGTGCAGCGCAGAATTATTTAATTTCAAAACACTGGGTGGCACTGTGTCTGATAAGGGCAATCATGATGCTTACATCAGGCACCTGATTTGCTCGTCCTATCCTTCAATATCATAAAAAAAATGTATGCTAACTTGAATTCAACAATAATTTAAAAAACAATCAGCCATTTCAGCCTTCGAAAAACTCCAAATGGTGCTTCCATTTCCAAGTGGCTTAATCTCATAAATATTTATAAATTCAAATTGATCGTAAGCCGTGTGTGTCACCAACTTTACCCAGATTTTGTTTTCCCTAATTTAAGGCGAAGTTAAGATAAACATTGGTATGGAATACTTAATTACTTCATACTTTATCGTGTCTTTTTCACATTGATAAGAGTTTCGCAAGCTTTTCACGAGTTTTGCGCGAGTTTGGAGTTGTTGATGTGTATAAAAAAGTTTATCACACGACAACTTAATACAGCGTTAATTTAATTTTACATTATAACAATGTAATCGCGCTTTTTTCCCCTTCGGAAGGCAAAAGTGAAAGATGTACCTAGGACTCAGTCCCGTAGTAGGTATGCCGACACTTAAGCACCGCCAGTAATGTTTTTTAAGTACAAATAACAATCTATCTATATATCAAGCTATTGCAATCTACATAGTTCCAGACTCCGGCCGTCATAGTGATAATTTCTAATGTAAAAATCCAATAGAATAGAAAAGTTTTTTTTATTCAGGTAAATAAGTAGAGGCAGTGACAGTTTTTCAGGTTATAGCTAAATAATAAAAACTTAGTTTTACTTATTACCAAGTGCCAAAAACTTCAAATTAGATACGAGTATAACCTGAATACGGTACATGCTCAGCACTTGGTTTAACCTGGGAATCGAACCCAGGACCTCATGATCGGCAGTCAAGCTTGCGCTTACTACGCCATGGAGTAGTCTATCCTACTATCTAAGCTATATTAATTTAAATTCACCTTCGGTCTATTTAATGGTCGAAACTTAACATAGTGACTATCGATTCCATAGTTTTGTAGAAAAGAGGTAACAAACATACCATAGGATTATGCAATATAATAAAAAAGTACTAAACAAAGTAAAATCTTTTCAAATATAATAATAAATATGGTTTAAATTAAATTTTATTATTTTACAAACACCCGAAAAGAATCCATAAAAAACTCACTTCATACATTTACCCACAATCACCACAAAAATAAAACCTAATTTGACACGAAAGTCTATGCCAAGCCTTAAAGATACAAATCTGAAGATTCCCAAGCCCTTTGCCCTTTTCATAGGACTGGGGGCCCTCAGAGAGCCCTTGAAGGCTCTTCAATGTAACGAGGCCAATAAAATTAACTATAGGGCGGAAGGGAAGGGCGATCGGTATGTTTTTGGTATCTTTTTCATCTATCTGATAGAATTATGAGGGAAATTGACATTTACCTATACGAGATTTAATATTTTGCATCGTAAGTCTAGTGGTCGCAAGTGGTAGAGCTGTACATGAGGCCCTGGATTATTCATTACCACAACTAAGTTCAATAATAGATAAAATGCTTAATTTCTATGGTTACAATTGTTATGTACTAAATAGATAAGACAATAGGTTAGGCATTATATTGCATTACATTGCATGAAACGCGCTGTTTTTCAGTTATGCCCCTTTCCGTAGCAGGTAGTTACAAGACCATAGTATACTAAACGATATAAAATTAATGACTATGATCTTATTACATCTTAATTGCTTATTATTATTAAATTTTTTTATGAAAGTAAGTAACA
Source organism: Hemistola chrysoprasaria (assembly GCA_947063395.1). Classification (NCBI taxonomy): domain Eukaryota; kingdom Metazoa; phylum Arthropoda; class Insecta; order Lepidoptera; family Geometridae; genus Hemistola; species Hemistola chrysoprasaria. The sequence goes on from OX346730.1 coordinate 10,110,220, forward strand.
AGACGAGCAAATCAGGTGCCTGATGGTAAGCACCATGATCGCCCATATCAGATACAGTGCCACCCAGTGTTTTAAAATTTAAAATTCTGTGTGGCACTGCACTGCGCCTGTCACTCTGAGATATGAGTTGTTGAATCTCATCATGCCCAGTAATTTCGCTGGTAACATTGCCCTTCAGACCGGAACACAGTAATGTTTGCACGTTACTGTTTGGCGGATGAATAACGGGCAAAGGTGTGGTACTAAAAAAAAGGTGTGGTAAGGTAAAGGTGTGGTATTAAACCTAGTATGTGAGTTAACATAATTTTGAGTTATATAGTTATAAGTCTAAAGCCATTTAGTAGTTAATGCCGGTTAGAAAACAGAAACAGGATGATATCATGTAGTCTTTAGCACTGTCCCACGCAGAAACAACCGCGTGGTACGGCTAGCAAAATGCCTATCAGAAAATGTCAAATTACAAGTGTGAGAGAGTTATTAATCGCTATCAGGCTGATTTTTGTCATAATAATTAACCTATAGTTTATGTAGGTTTATGTTAGCACTAATTAAATTACAGTATTTATTATATTTGTCACACCACTGACCAAATGTGATTTATGGTACTCTCCTCTCCCTGCACGGTTGTCTGGAAGAGTCGCTTTTGGCGATAAGACCGCCAATTGTTACACTATTTTTTATGTACTCTTAATTTTAAGGATTATTTTTTGTGATGTACCAATAAAGTGTTTATCTATCTATCTATCTAATAATGAAAGTTAAACGTTTGCATAATATTAGTGGCAGTGACTGTACGCTGCCATCACCCAATTCCGTAAAGAGAATTCTCACGCAGGCCTCGATTTAAATGAAAGACAGATTATGTGGTCTATTGCCCGACATACATTTCCAGGGATTTGGTAATGCCTTCATATATCCCCGGGGATTTATTTAGGTTTCTATTGAGTAATGTATGGTGTGGGCTTTTGTTCAGTGATTAATTTAAAAAAATACGCTTATTTTACAAGACTATGCAGTTGCCGTGGAGTTACCGGCTTTAGAATAGTACTCCACCCTCTCTACCCGTGGTTGCCGTAAGAGTCGGCTAAGGGTTAACAAATCCAGAGGATGGGCAGCAGCGTCCTCTGCAAAAAAAAAAACATCGAACTGCGCTCGACAACCCGCCTGCCAAGCGTGTCGAGTATTGGCAAACCCCCCTTTATGGGGGAAGCCTATGTTCAGTAGTGGATTACCAACGGCTGAGATGATGATGATGATGCAGTGTCAATTAGGTCTCCTCTGAAGATCTCTCCTAAGAAAATAAATTGTTAAGGCATGGGTATGTACGCATAGTCTAGGTTTCCATACAAAAATACCAAGAACTTACAACGCCATCTATTAGTTTCTTGCGCAAAGTATGGCAATATGCAGTAAAATGATCATAACTTTTAATTGTGTCAACTTAGAAGCATGATTATTTTACAGCCCCAAGGAACCATAGATCTGAGTAGTTGATGTCAATTTCATCTTGATACCTCCACACGATCCTGTTAAAAAGTGTCTTGATAGATGGACAGATGGACAGACAGACAGACGGACAACAAAGTGATCCTATAAAGGTTCCTTTTTTCCTTTTGTGGTACGGAACCATAAAAATAGCTTGGAAGACGTTTTGCGAAAGTGTTATTACCTATATTATTGTGACGTTTTGATAAACTGAGGTTGTGCGAAAGTGACCATATTATTTTTCATAGTGACATTTTGCGAAAGTGAGTTTCTGTGTTAAACCATTTTACAGCTGTTCTGCTTAGTAACAGTCATCATTATCTCAGCCATAGGACGTCCACTGCTGATCATAGCCCTCCCCCATAGATTTCCATCTAGTCCGGTTGTAAGCGGTCTACATCCAACGTGTTCCTGCCGTCCTTATTAGATCGTCTGTCCATCTTGTGGGAGGACGTCCTACGCTGCGCTTGCCGTTCCGTGGACCCTATTCTCCAACTATACAGCTCCATCGGCCATCTTTTCTACGTGCTATGTGCCGCCCATTGCCACTTCAAATTCCTAATCCGCTGGACCATGTCGGTAACTGTAACAGTCTACATTTAATATGACATTCAGAGGACACGCAGTACAGCGTTCTTAGCGTAAAAAAATCATTTGACAGCCTCGTTGGCTCAGATGGTAGTAACTCGGCTTTCTGTGCCGCAGGCCCCGGGTTCGATCCCCGGCCAGGTCAAACATTTGTGTGCATGAACATGTCTGTTTGATCTGTGTCTGGGTGTTATAAGCTTATATAAGTATGTATATCAGTCATCTGGTTACCATAGTACAGGCTTCTAGCCTAGTTTGGGACCAGATGACCAAACGAGCAGACGGTGTGCCTGATGGCTCGCGGTTACCGCCGCCTATGGATACCTGCAACACGCGGGGTATTGCCAGTATGTTACCGACTAAGTACCGACTCTTCAACACACTATTCACTCTCCTTTTGGAAGAGAACATAGGGCTTCCCCAAAGAACGCCGTTAACTATTCATATGGGGGTATTTTGCCGTATTCTCCACGCTTGTTTTGCGGCTTGGTGATCCTAGCAGTTGGAATACTTAAACTGCTTACACGCTTACACAAACCTATTTCCAATAACAATAATCTTTTATCGTTTCTCAATTTTTCCATCCACAATCGGAATTCAATCTCAGTAAATCACATTTACAGGTTTATCTGACCATAATAATTGATATAATAAATATAGTATTTAATGAATATTGCGTAATTAAATAATAAATGATTATAAATATCTTAAAGTACTACTATTTTATTTATTCAACACAAAAAGTTAGAGAAGATGTAATAGAAAATGGGTGGAGTGCAAACATGAAAGTTAATAAACTATAACACAAAATAAACAGTTTATATCCCTAATATAACTAATACTAATAAACAAAACTAATCTAAACTAACGTATTATATATCAACTATATACTATTGGTTTGTACCATTGATGGTACACGTGAAACATATTTGGATCCCTTGTACTATGATGGTACTGATAACACTAATTTTGGATCAGTAGTACTATCGTTAATACTTTAGTACCGCTAGTATCATCAATGGTACAAAAGATACTAGCTCATAAAACTAAATTTGTTTAGTTTGACACCAAACTTTATTTGAGTTGGTCATTTTTTTCCATGATTTCCTAGAGAATATTTTGACTGCTGATAAACTTGCAACCGACCCGTCCCTGCACGTATTGATCAGTCATTCCTGTGTGCCTGTTAGCTCGAGAGGGTGGTTCTGGAAATGCATGCGCTACGTCTAGACAATGCAGCGTACGTGGAGAGCGAAAATGCCTGCCGTGGCTAGCGTTAACGATGCTTGAATTTCAAAATATGTCTAAGGCAGTCAGAAATCTAAGGGCATCATTAGGTCCTGACTTGGTGTCACCTAAAAAAAGCTATCTGGTTTAACCAACCTCATAAAATGAAATTCAGTTATTTCGTCAACTTCTAGAACTGCCTCAGTGGTATAGTGGGCGCAAGCTCGACTGCCGATCAGGAGGTCCCGGGCTCGATCCTCAGGTCAGGCAAAGTGTTAAATATCGGATTTTTCCATTAGGAATCATCTCAACAACTGCCTGGAGTCTGGAACTGTGCCCGGTAGATGGCAACAGGCTCGCCCCCTATTACATGGGACCAATAACATACTGGCGAAATGTGGGTGTGCCTACTATGGGATTGAGTCCTGCTACAGCCTTCAGGAAAAGGCGTAATTGAATGTTATGTTATGTCTAGATAATATATTTTCATATGCTACTATTTATGGTTTAGCTCGTATAACGGCGTCAACCAGAAACAATAAGTGTAATTACGCCAGTGGCTGAGTTTTATGTCAGAAATTGCCGAACTAATACGATATCCACAGATAAAATATCATCTGCAACCAATAGTCGTTTAATTTCTGGCGAAAAAATCCCCGAACCAATTATGTTGGAGCTGATTTCGGCAATAAGTCACAGGACCGTCTGACGCGGCGATATTATGAAAATAATGTTAGACAAATCTTCTTTTCCTTCGGAGATTGGATTGTGGAAGCGATTTATTGATTTTTTTTTATTGAGAGCTTGATGCGACACTTGCATTTGCGAGTTTGAATTCAGAGTTCAATTTTATTTTTTATGGGTTCGTACGAATTGATATTTTCTATGAAATGAGAAATGGAACTATATCTCTTATGATATAGTTCCATTTCTCATCTGACTTTTAACTCTAGGAATGAATCCTTTTAATATTATGTAAAAAGTTACATTTGTGACAGGTGAACAAACCTTTAGCGAGTTTTAACTTGACTCCAGCGCCATCTAGCGCGGCTTTGGTTAGATGGATGGATGGATGTTTTACTCTTTCACGCCAAAACTACTAAGCCGATTGGGCTGAAATTCGGTATGTAGATAATCCAACGGGAACGAACACTACGCGGGGGAAACCGCGGGGCACAGCTAATATTTTATAAAGTGTCTGTATTGAAAAAAAGATCGCTCTGAGCGATAAGGCCGCCAGTTGTTGCTTCTTTCTAGTTTTAAGGTTTTCGTCTTTGTTATTTTCCGTTATATTGTGGTAGCAATAAAGAGTTTTCATTCATTCATTCAATTCCACAGCTGCTAACTACCTACTACCTAGTGTATTTATTGAGGGTAGTTACCCTCAATAATTCTATAGAAAAGATGGCGTTCTAAGGGGGGAGGCCTATGTTCAGCAGTGGACGTCTTCCGACTGATGATGCTGATAGAATAGTACATCAACATACTTTTTCCCGAAAGGGTAGGCAGAATTGTACCCAGGACTCAGTCCCATAGAAGGTACACCCACATTTCGCCAGTATGTTAATGATCCCATGTAATTATAATAGCCTATTGCCATCTACCGGGCACAGTTTCAGACTCCAGGCTGTCATGGAAATAATTTCTAATGGTCTTATATAATCATATATCTATCACATTGCCTGACCTAGGGATCGAACCCGGGACCTAATGATCGGCAGTCCGAAGTAGTAACAAAATAATGATCCGTGTATTTGAGAAGAAATCAAGAGGTCCCGGGTTCGATCCCCACGTCAGGCAGTGTTAAATATTAAATTTTTCCATTAGGAATTATCTCAATAACTGTCTGGAGTCTGGAACTGTGCCCGGTAGTTGGCAATAGGCTCGCCCCCTATTACATGGGACCAATAACATACTGGCGAAATGTGGGTGTATCTACTATGGGACTGGGTCCTGGGTACACATCAGCCTACCCCTTCGGGAAAAAGGCGTGAATGTATGTTATGTTTATGTTATTTGAGAAGTCGGTACCAGGATGCCAGATAATAGCAAGAGGCAAATTATTTTCCCAGAAAAATCAAAGCTCCAAACAATTCGTAAAGGTAAACTCTCACTGAAGTGCAAAGAACACTAGAAGTTTATTGAACTAACTGACTTTGCACTTCGTCCTAAATTAAATCTCTCATCTACAATCAAAAACGTACCCTAACTGCAAGATTTACGGACCAAATCAGTTTAAACTTTTACAGGTTCTGCAGTCAGGTATATAAAGCCGAGATTCGCTTGCAGACGGAATACAATGCAGGAATTACAGCGTTGTCTCAGTCCAGAGATGTGCAAGCGATAATAGCCCTTGAAAGGAGGTAATCGTTTGGAACGGGCACAACGCCTAGGCGTAGTTTGGGTCTAATTTCGTGATTCGCAGTTGGACTAAAGATTTTGACTGAATGCTGTGACGATGAGTTTACTAACAAACGCCGGACACATACAAAAGTTAGATACCTACTGCACTTTTAATCTATATGTCCACTTGATTGTAACGTAATAGGACTTATGTAACGTAAATGACCAATTATTAATCTTCGGCGGCGTTGTGATCGCAAGTTCGACTGTCGATCATGAGTTCCCGGTTCGATTTCCAGGTCAGGCAAAGTGCTGAATATTAGATTTTTCCATTAGATATTATCTCAATAACTGCCTGGAGTCTGGAACTGTGCCCGGTAGATGGCAATGACTGGCCCCCTATTACATGGGACCCACAACATACTGGCGAAGTGTGGGTGTGCCTACTATGGAACTGAGCGAGGATATGGAGATATGGAGAGAACCCATCGGCAATCAGTTAAACGTGCTATATGCTCTGCCCATTGCCACTTCAACTTGCTAATCCTCTGCGCTATGTCGGTAACTTTCGTTCATCTATGGATATCCTCTTGTCTGACTCGATGTTGCAGAGAAATCTCGAGCATAGTCCTCTCCATAGCTCGTTGCGCTATTTTGAGCTTAGTGATAAGTCCCATAGTCAGGGACTACGTTTCAGATCCGTAAGTCATCACTGGTAACACACACTGGTCGAAGACCTTCGATGAGGTACTGAGGTATATTGGACGAGAAGACATTGCGTAGGTTTCCGAACGCTGCCCAGAAGTTGACCTACCGAGTTGGACTACTTGTCCTAGGTAGACGTAAGGGTGGGGTGCGTGCAGGAAACCTCCCCGTGGTGCACCCTGGGCAACGGCGTCTGGCAACAAACGTCCATCTGTTCGTCTGTTGCCAGACGCCGGCCGATATCCTGCTAAATGGGCTGTGGTGGGCTCTTCAGTGAGTAGACCGCCACGCCCGAGAGGAGCGCCTCCGCGTGTCCCCATGAAGTTAGCATGGGGCACAGCGGACGGCGCGGGCGGGCTCAATTGAGCCCCGCCGAGAGATGGATTCTCTACTTTCCCCTGGGCAGATCCACCACTGCACGGGGGCAACTAGAGAATCCCTGCGCTTGTTGCGCGAGGCGGTGGGCGGGGGCGGGTCTTTCGCGTCCTCCCGCACGTTTGCTACGGCGTTCGGGAGGGCGGGAAACACCCCTCCATGCCCTTAAGTTGAAGAGGGTTCTCTACGCATTCCCCTGTGCAGGTCTGGACGCCTGCACAGGGGCAACTAGAGAATACCTGCGCTTGTTGCGCGTGGTGGTGGGCGGGGGAGGGTCTTTCGCGTCCTCCCGCACGTCTATGACAGCGTTCGGGAGGGCGGGAAACGCCCCTTCAGGCCCTTATAGTGAAGAGGGTTCTCGGCTTTCCCCTGTGCAGAAGTCGACCTCTGCACTGGGGCAACCAGAGAACCCCCCTGCGCTGATTGCGCGTGGTGGTAGACGGAAAAGTGTCTTCCGTGTCCTCTCGCACGGATTGAATGCTCGTTCGAGAGGGCACGGAACACCATTCCGGATTGGAGGACGATTCTCCGCTCGTCTCCGTGCAGAACTCCTCCTGTGCGGTGGCGACCGGAATATCAAAATCCAGGGGCCCGGGCGACGGATGCGCGGGGGTATCGCCGATGCCTAAGGGCCCGCGAGGTGGCGCGTGCGTGTTTCCGCGCGCCCCTTGGGAGGGTTGGGGTGAAGGAATACCTTCACCCCACCGTGGCGGGGTCCTCCTCGGAGGACCAAACGCCGTTGGGGCTGCGGATGAGTGCTTCGGCGTGCCCGCAGCCCCGACATATGGCGTCGCTAAGGAACACCCCGGGGTTTTTTAGTGGGTATACCGTAGGGGCCCGTGTGCCGTCCGGGAGTCCCACATAACCACCCGTCGCTCCCCCGGGCGCGGGTGGTATGCATCAAGCATTTTCCCCCGAGGAAAAAAAAAAAAAAAAAAAAAAAAGGTAGACGTAAGGGTCAACAGCTTCTAGAATCGCGTTCCCAACCAGTACTGGTCGGCGCAACATGGGCATTAGACATCACCTTCGTCTTCTCCATGTAAATTTTAAGGTCGACCCGTTGAGAAACTCGATTGAGGTCTTCGAGCATCATGCTGAGATCTTCCATCGATTCTGCCATGATTACAATGTCGTCAGCAAAGATTTCATTACTAGTAAAACATCATTGGTAAAAAAGAGTATTCCATTCAATTATATTCATTCACTCATTCATTCATTCATTGTATTTCATTCTATTGTAGTGGTATGTCTGTCTAATATGGGCAATCATGTTGCTTACCATCAGGCACCTGACTTGCTCGTCTTGTCATTCACTATCATATCTTTAACTATGTATGCTTTCAGCTAACCGTGCGAAGCTCAGGCGGGTCACTAGTATAATAATATTATTACAGATACGTTGAAGAGCCGCAGAGGCGCCAAGTCTCGGTAATTGATTATGATTAATGAAGATATTTCTTCGAGATAAACTTTTTTCCTCGAGTCTGAGGTATTAGAAAAGTTTTGGGGTATAACCCAATAACAAATTCGGGAGAAGGGTAGATTGGCCAATTCAGACTTTTAGGAACCGTTTTAATTCAATATTGGGTATATTTAAAAGGTTTTTGTTCAGTTATTGATCCGTTTGTACCGGAAATACATTGATTAAATTCAAAAAATATGTGAAATGGGACGAGTTTTCATATGTATGAAGCTAAAAGTTACCCGCGTTTCTAACTGTGAAAAGATTATATTGATTTTACAGAACGCATCCAATACTCAGTTCTATCTAGACTCCCGAGATACCCTATCACTTATCTTCTTTTTACCCCAACCTGTAAAACAAAACTAGGACTTAATTCACCAGTTATAAGAATTTGCAGAGAATATAATTTAGTTATTAAGTACTGCCCTGATATCGATTTATTTGGTGACTCTTTAAAACAATTTAAAAAATAGTATAATCGCAGTTTACTCTACATCTCATCATAATTTGTAATATCTCTTATTTAATATTTTCTTTTTTAACTTTTTCCCAATTTGTACAAGTTATATAGAATTCTTTTTTATTTTATAAGACGTCAATCATACGCGCGAATGTTGTGGCTCCCTATAATTGGATAAGCATCTTGAATTTGTTTAATTATGTAACTATTTTTGTATATGTGATAGTTGCTTATTTGTTGGTTGCCCTTAATAAATTAAATAAATAGTTTATTTCTCAAAAATAATAAGTAAAAATTGCATTATAGCTTAACTAATTAATTCTAAACTTTCTATGATAAAAACAAGTGATAATGATAAGTAAGTTTAACATTAAGAAAATAACAAACATGAAGTCTTCAGGCTATAATGTGTGGCCACTAGCCCCCACACTAGGATACCCTGTGTCGTGGGCGCTAGTCTCTTCCCTAGTAATTTCAAAACCTTAGAGATTATGTTTAGATAGGTGAGAGTAGATAACATTTTTCTTTAATCGCTAAAGCAGTTAATTTATGAATATAATATAGACAGGAAAGTTAAGTCAGTCAGTAAGTGGGTACACTAAATAAAGTAGCATAAAAGTAATTGTAACAAAATAAAATTATATCTAGATTAGATTAGAATACTCTTTATTTCGACCATTTTACATAATATTACAACACAACACACAGTACACAGTACAACATAATAACTTAAAATTTAAGCTATAACTAAAAAGTGATTGGTCGACAATGGGCGGCCTTATCGCTTTAAGCGATCTCTTCCAGGCAACCAGTCTGGACGGAAAGGTGTAATAGGAAGAGTATCTAATAATATGCTCCTATATTTTTTACAGTTAAGAATAGAGGAAAAATATAAATAAATAATAAATAAATAAAAGATCTATATAAGTACTTATATAACGTATTTCAAAAAGGAATAGTAAAACTTAAGGGGGTTCATCTACCCGTCTAACTGAACAACTTTCAAAAGAAACACAAAACTCGCGAAATTTCGATCTTCCACACAAAATGGATCATATCAGCTGATCGGACGTCGAAATTTGTTTGTTGCTTATTTCACTACCTATATTCTTTCTCTTGCAAAATGTTTAAGTTGACGGATAGGTTCATACATCCCCTTAAGTAACACTACACATATTTGTAACACGTTATTTATTAAAATATATTAATATTAAGCTGAATTATTCACTAAAATATCTACTATCAACGACTTCCCTGTAAATAAATCCTCTCCATCCATCGGCTGTTCAAAAGCAAACACTAATTTTTTTATTATAGTGAATGACAAGACGAGCAAATCAGGTGCCTGATGGTAAGTATCATGATTGCCCATATCATACACAGCGCCAACCAGTGTTTTAAAATTCTGCACGGCACTGCACTGCGCAGATATTAGTTGTGCTGTGCACCCGAGATATTAGTTGTTGAAACTCGTCATGCCCGCTAATAATTTCGCTGGTAACATTGCCCTTCAGACCGGAACACAGTAATGTTTGAACATTATACTGCTTGGCGGATGAATAACTGGCAAAGGTGTGGTACTTTTCTAGCCTACCTTAATTTATTACGTTATATTTTAAGTTAAACCTGTGTATTCTATTTATTGCGGTCTCAATAATTGTATTGTATTATATTGTATTAGCGATAATTCCGCCGCTTATGCATTTAACTATATTTTCTGTATTATCTATGTTATTTCTTAGTATAAGGTATTACAATAAAGCATTTTCTATCTATCAGTCTGTCAGCACAAATTTATGGGCATAGTCCTTTCACACGAAATGTCCCATGGCATATTAATGACCTCGTAAATACTTTACACCCCATACTGCTGACGACATAGATACCCATTCTGCCATCAGTCGATTGAAGGAACCGATCCATTTTATGGATAGCTAATGTCGTTTTCTTGCGACAACAGTGACACAATCTAAAAATACATTTTTTCTAAAACACGTAAACCTAGAAAATCTAAGAAGCACCGTTAGACAGTGCTAAGTTTGCCTTGTTTGAAGGATTTGAATTTATAGATAGTAATTAAAAATTGTATATCTTGTATTAAGATTCATATTTTCATGGTTTAACGAAGAAGGTTATTGAAATTGTCCGAGTTACGCCTATGCAAAGTTATTTCTTCTCTCTCAAAGCTTTTTTTTTTATAATAGTGACTAGACGAGCATTATGATTGCCCATATCAGACACAGTGCCACCCAGTGTTTTAACATTCGAAATTCTGCGTGGCACTGCACTGCGCCTGTCACCTTGAGATATTAGTTGTTGAAACGCATCATGCCCAGTAATTTCGCTGGTAACATTGCCTTTCAGACCGGAACCCAGTAACGTTTGCACATTACTGCTTGGCGGATGAATAACTGGCAGTGTGGTACTTCCCCAGGCGGCCCCCTGCTAAAGAGGCCTACCTATGTGTATGTGAAAACATTTTTTCTGCGAATTTTGTCAATTCTTTGTTTGATGAGATGGATCCCCTTAAATATTACACCTTTTACACGTTGCGTTCGAGGAAACTAGAAGGAGGAATGTGTGATTGCTGTTATATTCTTTTGAAAGCACTCGACTGTAACTTATAATGTTGCAGTGTCACAAAACTCTTAATGAAAAAAGTTTCGCGTGGCATTGCATTGCCCTCGTCCTCGTCACACAGAACATAAGACACATACTGGAGTTTTATTACACGCTTTTATTAAACTTGCTCCGTTGGTTTGGGTTAATCTTGCACATGTATTAAGGGTTCCGTACCTCAAAGAAATAAGGAACCATTATAGGATCACTTTGTTATCTGTCTGTCTGTCTGTCTGTCTGTCTGTCTGTCTGTCCGTCTCTCAAGACCCTTTTTAACAGGACCGCGGAGGTATCAAGTTGAATTTTATATCAACTACTCAAATCTGCGGTCCCTTGTGGCTGTCAAAAAATCATACTTATAAGTTAACGCAATCAAAGTTATGACCATTTTACTGCATATTTCCATACTTTGTGCAAGGAACTAATAGATGGCGCTGCATGTTCTAGGCGGAGTGTTTTTGAGATTGGAAGCGTTTTGTTCAGGTATCTAGGTATGGAACCCTACACTATACATACACACGTATGCCTTATCAATTTATTTTTCTATGTTTTGAAACATTACTTGAAAGAACGGGCATGGAATCCAAGGGATCTGGGTTTAGAAAACCTTACCCTGTCTATCCTATATTGCCGGGTAGAGAATATTATTCGCAATAATATTCCCAAACATAGTAGTCCTCTTATTATCGTCGTTTAATTTATAATTTGATTTAAATAAAGTGAGGTTAAGTATTAAGTTTTTTGGCTACGCACGTTCCAATTTTAGTAGAACATTTGCTTAATTCAATAAAAAGTCTTGGTTTTGTAGCCATTCAAAAAATCAGGCAGCAACATTTGAAACATCATACAGATAATTTTAATATTTTTCATGTTCAATTCATTGGTATATTTTTTATTAGTGCCTAAGATGACTTATACCCCGCGGTTTCACCCGCGTAGACATCGTTTCCACTGGAATATCGAGAAATAAGTACACTATGTGTTATTCCAGGATCTAAGCTACCTGCATACCAAATTGCAGCCCAATCGGTTCAATAGTTTTGACGTGAAAGAGTAAAAAACATCCATCCATCCTCACAAACTTAAACACATTTATAATATTATTTGTAAGATTATATGATTAGAAGGATTACTGGCTATAGACGGATATTGCCATTTTCTCACAAAAGACAGTAATTTAGCAGAAGTGGGACATGTCAAAGGAAACTTAGGCTCAGAGTCAAGTATTAGTCGTTGCATTGTTGAAGTGTAAGCACTAGATAGTTAGCGATCGACAACTGGCGTTCTATTTCGAGTGGTCTTGACTCTTGACGCTGGACTTCGAAATAGCATACGTGCAAAATGCAATTTTATAGCGTTAAGTTTGTCTTATTTTTGTGCTGAATTATCTCGTGTCATATAATCTTAATCATCTAAAAATGATGGGTTGGCACTCCGCTCCACGTTTATTGTTTTCAAATGAGTAAATAAATGTACATACTTTGATACCATCGCCCTTCAGACCTGAACACAGTAATGTTTGCACATTACTGCTTGGCGGATGAATAACTGGAAAAGGTGTGGTACTTCCCCAGGCGGCCCCCTGCAAAAGACGCCTACCGCACTACAAATAAAATAAGATTGTGACCAAAATTATCCACCTATATTAAATAACAACAAAATGTACTATATATATAATACATTTATATATAAATAAAAATTTCACTACATATGACCAAAATACCCTTTCTTTCATACTCAGGACTTGAAACAAAAAAATCACGAATAAAACTCTTCAAGTTCCAAACAATGCCGGCTTTCGGGATCTCGTACAAAGGCATAGTTAGTAAGATATGCAACAAAAGGTAGCCTAGATCCAGTCACTAGCGGGATACGAATAGTTGGGGTTAAATTGTTAGATGGTAGTTAATATGGGAGGTTTAATAAATTTATATTTAGTGCTCCTTAACAGAATACAGAACCTCTTAGCAGTTTGACACAATCTCATGGAAACTACTAAATGCTAGTTTTGTTTTCCCCTGTTTCCTCTGAATACAGTAAACCTATTTGACATATTTATGTCCTGATATTTTAAAGTTGAAGTAAAGTATGTCCCTATTAATTTATTTTTGTTTATAAACTTTACATTTTTTTGTAGTAAACGTTCAATCACACGAGTAAAACTGCGATTTTTGGAAGTTCACTATGAAAAAACCAACGATTTATAAGAAAAATTAAAATGACGGACATAGGGTACTTCACTATAAAAATATCAGGATATAAATTTATAGAATGGGTTAATTGTATTCAGAGGACAAACGGGAATACAAAACATCGATTTGGTAATTTTTTAATAGAATTGTGTCAAATTCCTAGGCCATAATATATGCTCTTAAGTAAGTTTTTTTTAACATATTTGATTATAATATGTAACTATAAAATGAGCGACATTTAGGGCGCCGTAAGCGGGACTTGAACCCACACCTTCCGCACCAATCCGCATGTCAGCACTCTCCCAATTGAGTTATCGTGAGGTAAGAATCAACATTTAATTTTTTCTACCCCATCTATCTCCTATAGGGGAGTGTTGTCTATAGGTTAATGTATTGTGCACCATATCCACGTATAGACCGATTTATTCTTTAATTACCTACCTACCTATTATTTTCGATACCCATCTCAAATCCAGATTAATTCTCTGCGGCGTTAAATATATACAACAGTATTATACCTAATCAGCTTTGGACAGAATTCAAAATAGCAATTTGATTACAGTTTACCGCCGTTCACAGAAAATCCAAATCCCGGATGGACAAAACAAAAACACGAAAATCTTTTGTTTACTGAGCGACAAGAATAATTTTAATAATTTACAAAATAATGGCTTCCTTTTCCCTGTTGGCTTATATTTTATAAACAAAGGATTCATTTAGAATTATATTTCCAACCTTCGGCCGATCCATCCGACAATTAATGCGACCGTATTTGTTTATATTATACAGGGCTACTGGTGATCAGTTAGTATCCTCTTATTCACAATTTGGGACAACTTTATCTGTGGGACCAATTTCGAAATCGCGAAAATAATTTAGATGTTTCACAAGAGTTTTATGATGCCGGCTCCCTACTGCCGGTCTTCCGGTTGACCTACAACATAGGGCTCTTCAAAAGGAGAGTGCATAGAGTGTTGGTCGGGTCGGCAACATACTGCCAATACCCCTGGTGTTGTAGGTATCCATAGGCGGCGGTAACCGCGAGACATAAGGCACACCTGCTTGTGCGGCTACCGCAGGAATAAAAATATTTAAAAAGCGGTCGCTGCTTCAGATCATAACCAAACGGAATAGTATCGTGATCTTAATTTTTTTATTTATGATAGTGAGTGACAAGACAAGCAAATCAGGTGCCTGATTGTAAGCATCACGATTGCCCATATCAGACACAGTGCTACCCAGTGTTTTAAAATTCAAAATTCTACGCGGCACTGCACTGCGCTTGTCACCCTTATTAGTTAGAGATATTAGTTGTTGAAACTCGTCATGCCCAGTAATTTCGCTGGCAACATTGCCCTTTAGACCGGAATACAGTAATGTTTGTACATTACTGCTTGGCGGATGAATAACTGGCAAAGGTGTGGTAATAAGGCTAGTAGTATCTTAAACAATAATGTACGTGACGTCATAAAATAAAGGATTTTTAAATAACATTAGCGTCTCACTAACGAAATAACCTCGAATTACGGCTTGTTAATAATCCCTGGATAATTTCCAGCAAGAAGAGCCGAGATGGTCCTTAATATGATAAAGCTCCTTATATAAATACCTAAATATCTGTATTCAAACCGCGTTCACCTCTAACAGGCCTCTGTCACAATAAACTTTAAATTCAGTACATAAATCCCACCAAACAAATATCCCAGTTAGCATGCCGCTAACAAAACATAGTTTTAACTAGGAACAAAAATAAATTTGCTGTGCCTAGCTTATTATCACATGAAAAGTCTTTCTTAGGAACCTATATACGTTTCTACAATAAAATCCTAAAAGAGATAACTGGGCTCTTAGACAGTATACATTCAAAAATTGTATAAAAACGACAAGATACACTAATTATGAAGTTAACCAACACATAGATAACAAAGATCCCTGGAAGCTTCAGCATACCCACCACCCGGCACCATACAAGCAAACAAATGTAACCAAACCAAATATTGTAAAACTCACAGTTGAAAATATTAAACCCTATAAGTTGCTAATGTGTAAACAAGCAGTCGCATGGTTAGCGGTTACTGACATTAATATATTCAAACCTGCAACATACTGGCAATACCAGGGGTATTACCAGCAGTATGTTACTGACCTTTCAAGACTCTATTCACCCTCCTTTTGAAGAGTCCCATGTTGTAGCTCAACGGGAACACCGCAGCATGGAGATCATGGCAGAAAAGAACGGGAAAATCGATGCGACGACTTCGCATCGATTATGTGCGGATGAGCTCTCAGGCGATGGCGGCTGGTACGGTAATAGAACCGTGATTGCTTTCAGGTTGAAATCATCCTCAAGATAATTCAGGTTGGTTGTTTCTGCCGCATCGGGTCGTATTCTCTTACATTTTAGTGGGCAGACTGTATAAGTACGGTGTAGTCGAAGTTTACAGATTGTGCTAATCTTATGTACTGTGATAGCTAGTCCAGGTAGTGTAAATTCGTTAACTAGTGAACTCTCCTGTTATAACGTGACACCGACTCGAATCGAATTAAATTGCGCGGAAACCAGACTCACTCGGATTATTACCTGCTCTCAATCTGATCTCAAGGACTTGCTAAATATAGGTCGACTACTAATTGTATAAAAAATGGAGTTTTGACTTAGTTTGAACTCATTATTTTTACACTTGGGAAATAGTATATGTAACGAGTAAAAATTATTAAATCTTATAATAAGCCTTTACGCCCACTTTTACTTATTACTATTTTTCTCATAATTAAATTCATTTTTCATCATCACTACTTTGCCGCCATTTCTACTTATCTGCCTATTCCATAGAGTATATACATTATGTCAGTACTTCCAATATCAAAGCAGTTACCATGTCACTGTCAATCTTCTTGGTGACAGCGACAAAACCACAGACTAAATCCACAAATCCTTACATAAATGTAAGGCAAATTTTGCCAAAAATCTTCTCCCTAGTAATTTTCCCAGCTATAGTCAGGGTCTGCTTTCCGGATATTTCTCCTCCACTTCGCTCGGTCTTGTGCATCCTCTACGGAGAGTTTATTGGCACTCATGTCATCCCTTACTAAGTCAAGCCAGCGTCGCTTTGGCCTACCGCGAGAAAATATTGCCAAAAATACTTGTACAAACATAATAATATAAGTTTTTATTCTTTATTAATTTTACCCTACCATGGCCCTACCCTTTGTTATTAAAATATTATATCGTCAATAAATACATAACAATTATTATTAAATTTATTAATGCGGGTAAAAAATTATTGGTATACCTATCATGCAATTTTGGATAAGATCAAAGTCAAGAATAAGAGGCCATCTGAGGCTAATAGCATAAGTATTTAAAAAAAAAATGGCGGGGGGGGTGTCGCTTCTTTGTGTAGTAATAGTTTGGTATTCTTTGCTAATGTATTGAACACAATATTATGCCGTTGATTCAAGTTAGAAAGGCAAAGTAGCCCTAAAACAACTAATTTAAAGTTACAAAAACCGTTTTTAAAACGGTAAATTAGAACTTCCAGAAAAGCAAATTGCATTCTAATCTCAAAAACGAGAATAATTACATTTTACACGCGGAAACACCGCAGATGGCAAGCCTAATTGGATTTTCATTTATAATTACCCTTCGCTAATAAAGAAAGACACCGGTTACTAGAATAAAAAATCGTTTTTCATGTGAAATCACGGATTAATTTCAGATAAGGGAGATGGTGGGGTGCGCATGTGTTTTGGAGCTTTCCGGATTTCTTTTATTTGTCTAATAGTATTTAAGTTAAAATTGATATCAAATACTCAGCGGTCACTTGTGACTGTAAAAATAATCAAGTTGTAAATAATCAGTTTTTTTTTTCTAAATTTTGTCGTTAACTCTAACGTTATCGTGATTTAGGTATGTGAGGCATTGGATCACGAGCTGTAGGGCAAAGTTCAAATCTCAGCTTTTGAGATCAATTTTGGATTTTATTTTATACTTATAGGTTTTAATAACACGATTTTATTTATAGAAAAAATCCCTACTCCGTAAAATTTAACAATAAAAAATTGTGATTACCAACATGTTTGCTATAGTTTGCAACTAGACGGCGCTGTATGTTATTTTAGAAGGCAGTAGGTTTTGTACAGGTATCTAGGCTAGGTATGGAACCCTACACTACCTACACATACATTCGTATGCATTAACAATTTTTTTTTTTAATTTCTGTTTAGATTTGAACTGGATATCTGAATATGAACTGAATAGAAAAGTCAGGCGAAAAGTATTGTTGGATTTTTTTCTCAATGACATTTTCTCAATGACAGGCTGAAGTCTAGAACTGTGCCCGATAGATGACAAATGGCTCGCCTAATATATAAACATGAGACTTAAAAAACACGGGCGAAATATGGGTGTTTCTACCGTGGGTCTGGATCTTGGGTACTCCTGTGTCCACATCTTTGCGAAAAAGGCTGTCATGTTCAAACTTTTTTTTTTTAATTTTATTTGGAATTTTCGTCATAATGGTAACCCTATTTGAGCACAATAAATCTGCGCGAGAGGGTGGTGCTACCCCTACGGAGCCATTAATAAATCGTAGTCGCGTACGTTTGTAGAATTATAATAATTCTATTATGATCCCGAAAAATTATGGCATTTTAAACACTTCGGATTTCCTATGGGACCTTACTATAGACCTTGTTAAGTGCACTTAAGATTCCCGCTCAAATTGTACTGGTAGGCCTCTTTTGCAAGGGGCCACCTGGGGAAGTACCACACCTTTGCCAGTTATTCATCCGCCAAGCAGTAATGTGCAAACAGTACTGTGTTCCGGAATGAAGGGCAATGTTACCAGCATTACTGGGCATGACGAGATTCAACAACTCATATCTTAGGGTGACATACGCAGTGCAGTGCCGCGCAGAATTTTGAATTTTAAAACACTGGGTGGCACTGTGTCTGATATGGGCAATCATGATGCTTACCATCAGGCACCTGATTTGCTCGTCTTGTCACTCACTATCATAAAAAAAAAGTATGAGCATATTCGTTAGGACTTTGAACTTTGATGTTACATAATATTATAATATACAGTTAGGGCTGATTCAGACTGGGATGGCAGCGGCCAGCAACGGCGCGGGGAGTACTTTCAGTGTCATATAATTTTAAACTTTATCTACATACTATAAAACTTTATCTACACCGCGCGCCCTTTTTGAGTTTTTCTAGCGAGACTGGCCTTTTAATTATGAACATAAAGTTTAAACTTAATTAAATCATTTGCGAGCCTGCCGCGTCGCTTCGCTACCAGCAATGGCCATCAGTGAATGCCGGTAGCGACGCATCGAGGCCAGGGGAGGTGGCCGCGGATTTTTTTAAATTACTGAATAGGCCAACTGTTGACCACAGTCTCACCTTTACCTAGAAAATACCTATTCACTCTTGACTTGAAGACCTCAAGATTGTACTTTTCGGGAAACAATTTTGTTTATAAAATTGATTTAATTAAATATAAATTTTATCTTCATAATTAATAGAGCAGTCGCGCTAGAACATCTCAAAACGGGCGCTATCGTTCGCTGTTGGCCACTGCCGTCCGCTGCCGGTCTCTGCCGTACCGTTCTGAATCAGCCATTAAAATACTTTGTTTTACATAGTTATTTGCTACTTTTTTATTTGTTTCGAGAATTTTTTGTTTTCCACTCATTGATTCCTATAAAAGCCAATCAATAAATTCCAAGGCATATTTAAACGTATCAATGAATCTCTGTAGTCAAATCAACCAAGAAATTCCTTTTCATCAAACGGTCTTCCTTATCTATGAAAACAAACTTCAAAGGCACGAGAATCTTTAATTTGGTTAGTTGCGCCCCGCGGTTTCATCCGCGTAGTCTTCGTTCCCGTGGGAATATCGGTATAAAGAGTACCCAATGTGTTATTCGGCAGTCTCAGCTACCTATATACCAAATTACAACCCGATTGTTTCAGTAGTTTTTGCGTGAAAAGTAACAAACACCCATCCATTAATCTTCAAAAACTTTTGAATTTATAATATTTCTATACCCGCGTAATCATAGTCCATGGTCTAAAGCTCAGATCATACAAATTGAATAATCTGGGGTCTAAAGTCTAAACTATCTACCGAATTCCACTCAAATCGGTTTAAGCGTTTTGGCGTGAAAGAGTAACAAACATCCATCCATCCATCCATCCTCACAAACTTTTACATTTCTAGTAAGAAAGGATTTCTTAGACAATTTCTAAAAAAAACGTATTCTTGGCTCACCAATAAATAAATTCTCAAAGCAAAAAGAATCCAAAACGCGTATTTCTCACAATATCACTAACAGTACCGTTTTAAGGCAAAAAGTCCCATGTTTAATTCACAAGGTATATCGTTGTAAAAGATATAATACTCCCTCGGGTTTCCGAACGGAAAATAGAAAAAACTATTGTTCCTTTGAAAAAGCCGCTGGCCATTTTCTATTGATAGTTATGTGCCTTACTTGTTTTTTTGGTTCATATCAATATCTGTGTGTTTTTGTATGTTTGAATGGTATGCCTCTGTGGCGTAGTACGCGTTAGCTCGAATGAGTTTTTGTAGTGGTAGGCCTCTTTAGCAGGGGGTCGCCTGGGGAAGTACCACACCTTTGCCAGTTATTCATCCGCCAAGCAGTAATGTGCAAACATTACTGTGTTTCGGTATGAAGGGCAATGTTACCAGCGAAATTACTGGGCATGATGAGATTCGACAACTCATATCTCAGGGTGACAGGCGCAGTGCAGTGCCGCGCAGAATTTTGAATTTTAAAACACTGGGTGGCACTGTGTCTGATATGGGCAATCATGATGCTTACCATCAGGTACCTGATTAGCTCGTCTTGTCACTCACTATCATGAAAAAAAATGAAGATCCTGAGGTCCCGGGTTAGATACCCATGTTATTGAATCTTCCCATTAGGAAAATTATCTCTATGACGGCCCGGAGTCTGGAACTGTGCCCGGTAGATGGCAATAGGTTCGCCTTTATGACGTAGGACCAATTAGATACTGGCGAAATTTGGGTGTGCCTACTATGGGACTGAGTCCTCTGCCTACCGCTTCGGAAAAAAGTCGTGATTTTATGTTATGGTTGATACAATTTTTTAAAATACATAGAACATCAGAATAAAAATCATGTCAAATAAAAAATTACAATACAATTTGGAAATCATTATCTAGTTAAAATTTGAATTAAAAAATAAAATGTATTCATAATATTATTTTGTCAAAAAGTTACCTACTTAAGTACCCATAATATCACCTATAGAAAAAAAAACATGGGTACATATTTATATTTTTCACCAAATCTCTTTTTAGTGAATTTATATTATAACATCCCCTCATTGACAGCGGGAGTTAAAATTGTATAGGTTTTCAGAAGACTGAACAAATCGATGGGGTGTACGTAACTATTATGCAGAGGAAATACCGGTTTCCATGTAAACATGCAAATATTACGGCCAAATAAATCCGGTACATTCTAGTTAAAACCGGTTCGGGCCGGTTAGGTTAGTTGTGGAAATTATAAACTATGGCAGAATGCGTAGGCGAATTTGGATTTAAACAATATCTAAACAATTTATTATTAATGTTATTTAAAATTTTGAATTTTAATTAATTAAAATTTTATTCACTTCACAAGAAATTTGTATGGCTTAATTTTTTCAACTGATTGTTTTACAATTATTTGGTTTGGTTACATTCGTTTGTCTGGAAGGTGCCGCGTGGTGGCTATGCGGAAGTTTCCAAGCATCTTTGTCCTCTATGTACTGTAGCCGTGCCTTTTCCATTAAATAATACTCGAACACTTCAGCATATTTTAAATGATTTATTCCAAACCCACCATCTTCAATGCTCGCTCTAAAATCATCTGTCGCGCTGGCATCCACCTCCCTGTGTTGCCATCGCGCCCTCGCACATGGCATCGATCTTCGTGAAACCACACGTTTCCATTAATACTTTCCATAAAACCACCAAAACGTTCACAGAATCCGTAGCATGCGCGTCACAAAATAACTTCAACCGTACTGATTTTCTTTATAATAAGCCTTCTTTAGTATAGTAGATTTTATATAGGTTTTCAATTTACCCTTTGAGAGCCTCGTTATAAAAAAAAGCTAGCTAAAGCTAGGTATAGCTATTTGGCCTTTATTCCTAGTATTAAAATTATGGAGGTGACTATTTAATTTAATACGAGCGGATCTTCAAATCGGTGTGGTGTGCCAAACAAACCGTTCACCACAGAATCTTGCTAGTGTACCGTCAAATCTATACCTATTGCAATATTCATTGTAAAGAGATTCCAATACGGGATGCATTCGGCTGAGTCTGTATATTCGTGATCGGTTTCCAGTTACAACTGGTTTCCTATACGTATTTGGCTTGGAGAGTCAACTTCGCATATGAGTGGATAACGTCTCGCAATATCGTTTTGATTGGGGATATTGTGATTGTATGTTTGATAACCGGTACATTATATTATAAGCAATAACATTAAACTTCTTATTAAATAAATAGCTTGATCGAGGCGACGCGTCATCAAAATGTTGGCGTTTATCTGGCCCAACGTATATATTTATAAAGTATCATGTACGTATTGTAATTGCTGTAATTGTATGTACGTATTTATGTATAAAGTATAATATATTATTCTATTAATTTAGTATTCTTTATACGTACTTAGTACTATTTATGTGTTAATAATGTGTATTACGAGTATATTTAATAAACCATCGAAATTACAGGACATAACGAGTTTCGACAACTAATATCGCAGGGTGACTGACGCAGTGCAGTGCCGCGTAGAATTTTGAATTTTAAAACACTTTGTGGCACTGTGTCTGATATAAAATTAACATATAAAGTGTCATTTTGAATTAATTGATTTATTTGATTTATTAGAAAAGACTATTTGTATGCATAATAATATTATTATTACGGAATTGCTGAAACTTGCATATTGAAAACAGACTTTTTAAATCAATTTACATTAAATTTATCTCCCAGGGCCAATTAAGGCGGACTCAGTTGACGCGAGAGTCAAAAAATCCTGAAAAGTAATCTAATATCTAAAAGAAATAATAAAGCCCCAGCCGCACTATTGTTTGTTCAATCAAATCTTAAATTTCGGGTGAAAATAACTTCTATCTCACAATAATGAGGCCAAAGCACAGAATATAATTAAAACTAAACTCACCTGAGTTATGCTCCAATATCTATCCAAAGATATAAGACACAGATTCATAATAGAAGCAGTACACAACAACACATCCATGGCCGAATGTATTTCACACCACCAAAACCCAAAAATCCAGTAGCCCATCAACTCATTTGCCAATGAAAACGGCATTATCACTAGTCCTAGGAAGAAATCCGACACAGCCAATGATGCTATGAACCAGTTCTGTATGTTTTTAAGAGCTTTTTCTGTCACTATTGCTATTATCACCAACATGTTGCCAACTACAACCATTATCATCAAGACGGTGACCACGACCGATGCAATGATGATGTGCGCAGGAGAGTAACCACTCGGATACCAAGTTTTCAAAACCAAGTTAATTGTTGATTCGTTTGATATTGTCGTATTCGCATCGGAAGTATTTGTCATCTGCAGAGCCAGAAACTCCTCTTGGCTCATAAAAGTCGGTATCATAAACGTTGAATTCAATCCCAAGGTTGCATTGAAATGTGTAGGTACCGCGGTAGTTCTCGCAATCAACGTGGTCGATACCATTTTTCTGTTTTCGCTCGACGGTTTTTCGGCTCCAAATTCGATTAAAAAATTTGGCCCCGTGTTATATTGCCTATAGGAACGGAATTTAAGAATCTACTTATGTTACCCGTATTGGAACTTGTTAAGCGTATTCTAACTTATTTACCTATCTAATATTGCTTTTCAGACGGAAACGAATGGAACACAACGAAAAATATGCAAATAATATATTAAACACTCGCGTTACACACACAAAGAAGCTGGCTATTCACTATATAAGCGTTATTTGTTTTAAGTTTATTTTATACAGTCGTAAAATCGGTAAAGCGTCATCGTGTTTCCCACTTTCTGCGGTCCCAGAATTTCTCAGAGATGGCAAACATTTTCGATAATAATGCTCGTTTTCGCGCGATTGTCACATTTTGCGTCTGTGCTTCATGAGAGATGGTTAATGTTTAGTCATTTTGATGTCGCGTGCATCCTCGGTGCTTTGAAAACGGTTATTTTCTTGATTACACTGACGTCACCTGTAACAAAGGTAAAATACATCTATAGTCGCTAATTACGTGAAAAATCATGGTCCTTTGTCACAATAAAATAGTAACTACGTCAGAAATGGGTACTAAAGGCTAAGGAATTATACTTATTGAGACAAAGTTCGTAATTGTACACCGTAACAACTCGCTTGTACTTAATGGTTGCGATTATTAAGACAGACACTGTTACACTTTATTACTTGTTTTTTAGCGTTCCGTAAATATATTGCAGAAACGGTGATAAAAATTATTACTCACTCAATGTTTTTCGTAGGTACCAATTAAATTATATTTACGAGATAATAATATAACAAATTATATGTGTTTTATAATTTATTCTTGACAGAACGGATTTTCTAAATTACACTGCTCAAGTCAATTATTATTTTTAATATGGGACAACTTCCACACACGGTCATCTGGTCCCAAACTACGCTTAAAGCCTGTACTTTGGTAACCAGATGACTGGTATACATACTTATATAAGCTTATAACACACAGACACAGATCAAACAGACATGTTCATGCACATAAACGTTTGATCTGGCCGGGGATCGAACCCGGGGTCTACGGCACAGAAAGCAGAGTTACTACCATCTGAGCCAACGAGGCTGTTAATATTATGTTCTTAGTCATTTGCCCCTTGTTTAGATAAACGTATAAACTAGTCGCACTATTTATTTGCATATCATCAGAAACTAGCACTATTTTTTTATCATTTTTATCACAAAAATAAATAAAATCTTTTTGCATTTTGACATAGGCACACTTCATAGTAACTATTTGAAATTAAATGTCAAATGCATGTAGACATCAAGCTCACATGCTGTGTCATTGAGACTTGCCTATTTATTTTCGTTCAGAACTATGAAGCTCCAATTTAATAAATACAATATATCGCAATAAAGAAAAAAACAACTCTCATGTATAGGTATATAGCTATTATAGGTATAATACAGATCTTATAATCATTATCATTATCATTACATAGTTTAAAACAAAGTCGCTTCCCACTGTCTGTCCCTATTTATGCTTAGATCTTCAAAACTACGCAACGGATTTTGATTCGGTTATTTTTAATAGAAAGACTGATTCAAGAGGAAGGTTTATATGTATAATAGATGCATAATATAGTAGAGAAACACCTCAGAGTAAGGATACCAAAGAGAACCAGTCGTGCAAAAATCTGTTCCAAGCCGCGAGTCTGGTACTAAATCAATATTTTACCAGACTATGTGGTCAGTTGCATGGCAACCGTAGGCCGACCGCGTGATGCCAGCGTTAGGTAAAAAGCTAACCGAATAACAACAGATACGTGCGTGAAAGCGATAGCTTTTCATAATTTAGGCATGTATTTACAATAATTTTAGGAATTTA
Organism: Hemistola chrysoprasaria; assembly: GCA_947063395.1. NCBI lineage: Eukaryota > Metazoa > Arthropoda > Insecta > Lepidoptera > Geometridae > Hemistola > Hemistola chrysoprasaria. Next base: position 10,135,344 of record OX346730.1, read on the forward strand.
TGTATCCACATTGCGTTTTTCTATTTTATTTTAATTTTTTTAACTCAATAAAATGGACAACAGCGCTTTGTTCGAATGATAAACTATGAAGTCGATTATATTTTAAATATTTTTGCATAATATTATCCGAACTTAAATATTATTTTTTTTACATAAATTAAGGTTTGGCATTAATTACCTAGTGAAATGAAAACATTTTAAACATTGAATTATATATTTGTTTATTTTATCTCAATTACGTACTGTGCATTATGATGTTATACTTTTTGTTTTTAATGCATAGTCCTCGTTAATTTTACATTTATGATAACATTTTAATATTTTTGTGACTTTCGACTATTTATTAAGAGTATAAAAGTAATCATATCACGTAACAATTTAGAATAATATCGTCAAAGGCCCTTTCTAGGTGCTAGAATCAGGCCCACGAACCTGTACTCACTATTAAACCCAGATTCTATCATGTAACTCACAAACATAAATACATTTTAATTAAAAAAATTTTTGATCCTTTTAAATCTTGTAATATATATTTATAAAAGTTAAAAAGTATGTGTGATTAATTTATTGAAAAAAAATATATATTTAAATCACTAAATATTTTAGTGCTAATAAGTCTACTCCAATGCTTCTATGTTCGCCCGCGTCGCTTAGTGTCAAATTTAACATTGAACTTCATAGGGTGAAAAATCGCTCAATCCAAATTAGGCTTTAAAACAATCATGTAAATAGAGTTTAAATTCAAATAATAGAAATTCAGTAGATGTCAAAGCGCGTAATTGTCAGTGATGGACACCTTTTTGTGAAGCTTGTTCAAGGATTGTGTGTCTGTAGAAGGAAGCGATTCAACGTCATTGAGAAACACTGATAATTTTAGAGGTATCTAATGTGATGAAATAAAATTTATCACAAATTTACCCCTGTTAAAACGTTCATTATACCTACTACTGCTACCCGTGCGAAGACGGGGCGGGCCACTAGTTAAAACCTTATAATAAGAATATAGGTGGGTAGAAACCGGTAATTTTTTCGTGAATTCTATTATGTCGCAGTAACCCGACTTCTACCATTAAAAACTAGACAGTAGAAAGCTTTGGATTATTGTTCTGATCTCTTCCTGATAAAGCAAGATTTCAAAATTATGGAAACCACTTAATTTTGTAGTGGTAGGCCTCTTTTGCAGAGGGCCGCTTGTGGAAGTACCACACCTTTGCCAGTTATTCATCCGCCAAGCAGTAATGTGCAAACATTACTGTGTTCCGGACTGAAGGGCTATGTTACCAACGAAATTACTGGGCATGAAGAGTTTCAACAACTAATATCTTAGGGTGACAGGCGCAGTGCAGTGCCGCGCAAGGTGGGTGGCACTGTGTCTGATACGGGCAATCATGATGCTTACCATCAGGCACCTGATTTGCTCGTCTTGTTACTAACATAAAAAAAATATATTCAATAACTACAGAACCCAATACTAAATCCAGATACAACTTGACAATTTTATGCCCATGGAAAGTGTCAATTACAGTGGCAATAAAAAATTGTTGACAACTCGCGCATGGGAACATCTACTATTGTTGAGTATAATTTTATTGACATAATCATTGATTTCTGACATTACGTTGATAAATGATTCTTTTCATTATGTGATGGTGATTTTAATGGGGTTTTAATATGCCAATATGTCCACGATTTAGTTAATATTATGTAAAACATTATATTGTTATTTTATGGTTTTAATAATAACAATAACTTGAATTTATAGTCTAACTCGGGTGACCCCAATTACACTGCTCGAGTCATTTCATTTTGGGTTTCGTAGACAATACATTTTGTCTGAGTTTTGTCTGAGTTTCGCCAAGATTCCTCATGACTAACCCCTACTTACTTATAGGAAACTATAGGGAACTACAGTTTAACGTGACATTCAAAACTCGGTATTGCCCTAGGCAAAAAGTCCACATGGTGAGATTCGATCCAGGGCTTCCGGATTTAAAGCCGGGCATATTCCTTCTGGAACACGGACGTTATGTTTCATTATTATCTTTGTGTGACTACCTAATAGGGTTTGTTTTTTGTTTTCTAGACTATGTCAATTATTTATGTAATTGGTTGCAACCGTGTGAATTGAAATATATATCTATATAGGTACGCATATAACTCCCAGACAATGATCAAACGGACATGCTGATGTACACAAATGTGTAACCTGCCCGGGGATCGAACCCAGGCCATGCGGCACAGAAGGTAGTTAATACTAATTGAGAATAGAATAGAATAATCCTTTATTGCATACCAAATTAAATAAAAAAGTTAAAAGTAACAATCCAAAAAATATATATCACGGTAAACAACTGGCGGTGTTATCGCATAAAGCAATTTCTTACAGATAACCTGGGGATGGAAAAGAAGAGTTAAAGCATTAAATGACGGACATGTGCAATAAGTGGACAATATCTTTTTTTTTTGACTGCCTCGGTGACTCTACGTCACGCGCATGCTCGACTGCCAATCAAGAGGTCCCGGGTTCGATCCCCAGGTCAGGCATAGTGTTAATATTGGATTTTTCCATTGGGAATTATCGCAATAACTGCCTGGAGTCTGGAACTGTGCCCGGTAGATGGCAATAGGATCGCCCCCTATTACATGGGACCAATAACATACTGGCGAAATGTGGGTGTATCTACTATGAGACTGAGTCCTGGGTACACCTCTGCCTACCCCTTCGGGAAAAAGGCGTGAATGTATATATGTATGTATGTATCTTTTTTTTATGATAGTGAGTAACAAGACGAGCAAATCAGATGCCTGATGGTAAGCATCATGATTGTCCATATCAGACAAAGTGACACCCAGTGTTTTAAAATTCAAAATTCTGCGCGGCACTGCACTGCGCCTGTCACCCTGAGATATTAGTTGTTGAATCTCGTCATGCATAGTAATTTCGTTGTTAACATTGCCCTTCAGACCGGAACACAGTAATGTTTGCACATTACTGCTTGGCGGATGAATAACTGGCAAAGGTGTGGTACTTCTCCAGGCGATCCCCTGCAAAATAGGCCTACCACTACCTCGAACCCGAGGCCTACCACTATCTGGATAAATTTTACTCATATTAGCCAACGGCCAAACGGCAAATTATTGAGCCAACGAGTCCAGTCCATACATAATTAATATTGTTTGCCTTCACTTTTTGTACAAATACCATTAAAATATGGTGCGTTGATAAAATCTTTCAATCAGGCATCCATATAGGATTTTCATCAATTATTGTCAGTCCGGCTTGACATGACCGAACTGACAGTTTGACTAATGACATCAACGAAATAAAAATCAATTAGAACCAAATGGCTTTAGGGATCAAGCTTTTAGCTTAATGCCAACATCCATCAATTAGTTCTTTGGGAATTAAGTGCTTGTTTTTCTTGAAATTTTTACATTTTATTTGGAAGTTTGTGAAATGATTCTATGGGTTTATTTTTTTTGGACAACTTCCACACACGGTCATCTGGTCCCAACCTAGACTAGAAGCCTGTACTATGGTAACCAGATGACTGATATACATACTTATATAAGCTTATAAAACCCAGACACAGATCAAACAGACATGTTCATGCACACAAATGTTTGACCTGGCCGGGGATCGAACCCGAGGCCTGCGGCACAGAAAGCAGAGTTACTACCATCTGAGCCAACGAGGCTCGCATCTAGGTATTTTCTGTGCTTATCACGATGTCGTCGAGAAGTAAATAATCCGTAGTTATTTCTTCCAAATGAATTAATGTCCCAGACTAATGGGTTAATACATTATTGCCAGTGCACTGGAGCGCAGAATAAAGTAAACCCAAGTTTAAACTTTTGTTTAACTTGCAGTTAAGTTAGAGCTCAGTTAGCTTCTTTATTTGTTTGGAGCAATTAAGCTAGGTATTTAAGTTTCATGGTCAATTTGACATTTAAGGTGCGGTGCTAAGCAAATTTGCCCTCTCGCTCACACGTACCCACATTTTTGAAGATATAAAAAATACTACATGTAATTACGTAAAATAACTAGGTTCTAGAAAATAACAAAAACATGTGGGTACGTGTGAGCAAGAGGGCGAATTTGCTTAGCACCGCGCTTTAAGAGCGTACGCGGCCTTCTAGGAATTAGACACAATCCTATGAGAGATTTAAAATCGATGTTTTATATTTCCCTGTTTCCTCTGAATATAATGAACCCATTCTATAAATTTATATCCTGATATTTTTATAGTGAAGTAACCTATGTCCCTGACATTTTAATTTTTCTTATAAACCTTTGGTTTTTTTCATAGTGAACTTCCAAAAATCCCAGTTTTACTCGCGTGATTGGATGTTCACTACAAAAAAATTTTGAGTTTATAAACAAAAATAAAATGCTAGTGACAGTATCAGTATCAAATAGGTTTACTGTATTGCGGATGACATAGGGGAATACAAAACATCGATTTAATAAAAAAAAATCATAGGATTGTGTCAAACTGCTAAGATTCCTCTTTCCTGTTAAGAGGGTATATCTACATGTCAAACTAAACAACATTCAAAATAAATAATTGCTAAGCTACGGCAAAGGTTATTAAAATTGTGCGTGTTACGCTTATTCAAAGTTATTAAAAAAAAGAAAGCTTGAAACGTCAAACGGTGAGTATGTACTTCTTAGAGTTACAAAGCCCAGAGGGCTATGCTGCAATGCTAAAAACGTGGCAGAGCTATTTAAAAAGAAACAATTTTTTTTTAAATTATCTATATACAGGTTATTTAAAAATACAATCCCAAATTTAGTTTGTTCCTCAAAACAGGGAAGGTTTTTCTAACACAGTAATTGATGATCTTTCATATGAGCATTTGTTTTTTGCGGACGTCGATCGTCTAGTGTCGTGGGCTCTGTAACTATTAGATTGGAGTATAGTCGCTTTGAAAATATCAACATTACATTATCTTTTTAATAATTTTAACGTTCTTGTAATAGTATTTATACTAGGTTATTCGGTAGAGCCCAAACTTAGCAATAAGTGATATTTGCACCCGCCTCAGTGGCATATTACTAGTGAAGCAATAGCGTGAACTGCTTGTTAAAGGGGAATTTACCTTGTTCACTACACAGTACCATCGTTGGGTCCCGTATAATAATATTAAAGAAGATTTTTTTTTATTTCTATTTACAATGGTAAATATAACGTTTTAAAAATGTGTATTAATACTTAAGGAATGGATCCAGCCATCAAACTTAAGAAAAATAATAGTAAAATTCATAAAGAAATATTTCGTGTCAAAGTATGACCGTCCAGACTGGTTGCCTGGAAGAGATCGCTTAAAGCGATAAGGCCGCCCATTGTCAACCAAGAATTATTTTTTGTATGTTTATTATGTATTATTTTAGTTTTATATTTATTATGTTACTTTGGTGATAATAAAGAGTATTTTATTCTATGACACTTGTCATTTTGTTTAGAATGTTGAAATTATTTGTTTTGCTTATTTCGCAATTCTTTCTTTTGAACAGTTTGATTTAATAATAATAACATATTATAATATGGGACAACTTCCACACAGTCTTCTGGTCCCAAACTAGGCTAGAAGCCTGTACTATGGTAACCAAAAGACTGATATACATACTTATATGTGCTTATAACACCCAGACACAGATCAAACAGACATGTTCATGCACACAAATGTTTGACCTGGCCGGGGATTGAACTCGGGGCCTGCAGCATAGAAAGCAGAGTTACTACCATCTGAGCCAACGAGGCTGTCAAGGGGCACAGATTAGAATGGGCACACAAAAGATGACGGTTATGTATAAAATTCTTCGTGGAATAATTGACGCCCCAGGACTGCATGATGAGCTCTTTCGGTCCTACCACTCGATTGTTACTATCAGTGGAATAGGAAACATAAGTTATAATATATATATATATACTCATATATATACTACTAATACATATACTCGACATACCGTGGTGTCGCATTGCAGCGCGCGCCTATTCGCTGATACCATGCACCTCTAAGCATTTAACTCTCTCTCTCTCTTGGACCTTGAATTTGATTTGTTTGCGGACGGATGGTCGAAGTTATTATCAGGGTGTCTGAGGTATTGTGTCAGGCACACAATACCTCAGACACCTCAGACACGTACACTTGGATTTTTTTGTCTTTCATAATTTATAATATCATACTTTTGTTTTGTTCTGTATTTTTAAGCTTGTGTACATTATATACTATTGCTTATTAATCAATGTAATAGATTTAAACCGTTTTGATTATATAAATAAATATTATAAAGGTTTTTTTGTAGGATGATGAATGTATAGATGTATGCTACTCTTTTAAGCCAAAACTACTGAACTGATTAGGCTGAAATTCAGTGTGTAAATTGTTTAGACCCCAGTGTTGAATTAGGCATAGGGTACTTTTTATACCGGTACTTTTTTTTATGACAGTGATTAACAAGACGAGCAAATCAGGTGCCTGATGGTAAGCACCATGATTGCCCATATCAGATACAGTGCCACCCAGTGTTTTGATATTTAAATTTCTGCGCGGCACTGCCCTGCACCTGTCACCCTGAGATATTAGTTGTTGAATCTCATCGTGCCCAGTAATTTCGCTGGTAACATTGCCCTTCACACCGGAACACAGTAATGTTTGCACATTACTGCTTGGCGGATGAATAACTGGCAAAGGTGTGGTACTTCCTCAGGCGGCCTCCTGCAAAAGAGGCCTACGAAAAACACTACAAAAAACTAAAGAAACAAAGACTACCCTGGTGAAACCGCGGGGCACAGCTAGTAATAAATATTTAGAATATTATAGATCTATTTTCGTTGTGATAACTTTGAAATTATAATTAGGAATACATGAATACGAGTTCATACCAAAAACATTCAAAACTCACGTGAAACACAGCAGTTGATTATATTTTAATTAATTTTATGACGAACTTTTGGAGTTTAATTACGGCTCATTAATAAAAGCTTAGTAGGTACTTGAACTAAAAATAAAACAAAACATTTGCTTTGACACGCTAAAAATTCAATAAAAATAGTCAGGGGTTAAAGTGTTTTTTTAATAAAACTCAAAAAAAAAAAAAAAAACTCAAACAGATTTATTCAAATAGGTCATAATCTGACACTTTTGTACGTCAATGAAGATACAGTACTGAGTCTACCGTGCGTTCGGAAAGATACCTCTACAAGAAGAACGCACAAGAAACTTGTAGGGCTTAATTTTTTCAACAGATAGTTTCACAATATATGGTTTGGTTACATTCGTTTTCTTTGAAGGTGCCGCGAGGCGGCTATGCAGAAGTTTCCAGGCATCTTTGTCCTCTATGTACTGGTTGACTTTATAATAAGCCTTCTTAAGTAAAGTAGATTTTATATAGGTTTTGAATTTACCCTCTGAGAGCCCAGTTATCTCTTTTGGGATTTTATTATAGAAACGTACACTATTTCCTAAGAATGTCTTTTTATTTGTTTTAGATAATCTAAAGCTAGGTACAGCTATTTTGTCTTTATTCCTAGTATTAAAATTATGAAGGTCACTATTTAATTTTAATTTATATAATACTTAATAATACTATAATTTACATAATGTGGAACAAACACGGAATTTGATTTAAAATCGACGCTTGAATTGTTATAGAGAAAAAAGTTTGATTTCTTTGAATGAGGTTTTCGTTTACCGCAGCGGAACTCTAAAAAAACAGCAAATGCCGGAGTTTATTTCTCGCAAAGAACCCACTGGGCTGGCGGTTAATTAATTGGAAGAGTTGCCCGGCAGCCGGCTGATTGAATAGTGATGGGACACAATTGGATATAATCGATATCGATTAATCATGCTACAACGATAGAGAAATAACATTTAGTAGTACAAAAATATAAAAAGAATATTATTATTATTATTACATTAGCCCTGATTTTCCCACTGCCTAGGCAAAGGACACCCCACTACTACCACTACCAGCACGTTCATGTGCCAAGCTCTTGCCAATTTCTTTTGAACTTATCCAGTTCGTTCTATCTCTTCCTGGGCGTGCCACGTAGCTGACGCTCTGTGTTTGGTCTCCAAGCAATACTTTTCTCGGCCGACAGTTTGTCTAGAATCCGACAAACATGGCCTGCCCATTTGAACTCAGAGGTTTTAAGAACTATGTCGGAAATTTAAGGTAACCTTCCTTAAACGAGTTTAATAAATCGGAAATTACAAATCGCTTGCGATTTCATTCATCAAAAAAGCATGTGTGTCCCTATTATGGGACTGGCTCCCAAACTAGGGACCACTACCACTTAAGGAAAAAGACATTATGTTATATTATGTGACGTTTTCTCTTTTGCAGTCATCATCATCATCTCAGCCATAGGACGTCCACTGCTGAACATAGGCCTCCCCCTTATATTTCCATCCAGTCTGTTTGTAAGCGGCCTGCATCCAGCGTGCTCCTGCCGTATTTATCAGATCGTCCTTGTGGGTGGTCTTATGCTGCGCTTGACAATCCGTGGTCTCCATTCGAGAACTTTACGGCCCCATCGGCTATCAGTTCTACGTGCTATGTGCCCTGCCTATTGCCACTTCAACCTGCTAATCCTCTGGGCTATGTCGGTAACTTTATTTCGTCTACGGATATCGTTATTTCTGATTCGATCTTGCAGAGGAATCCCGAGCATAGCCCTCTCCATAGCTCGTTGCGCTACTTTGAGCTTACTGATAAAGCCCACATTCAGAAACCACGTTTCAGATCCGTATGTCATCACTGGTAACACACACTGGTCGAAGATCTTCGACTTGAGGCACTGAGGTATTTTGGACGAGAAGACAAACGATTTCGACGATTGCCTCTTTACCGAAGAAGCTTTGCAGTATTAGGAAAATATTATAATTTCAAGTATAAAAAATAAATTAACATAGAAAACTAACAAAGTGGTTCAAGTAAACTATGTAACTAATGAAACGAAATATTTCACTTTCATTAATTATCGACAAGTAACTAATTAATTGTCGATGCGTGTAACATCACTATTGTCAAGGGAATAAAGAATAGTTTTTTTATCGATGAAACCGCTTAGAAAATTAAGTTTACATACTTATAAAAAGCCGGTAAATAATATAACCTTCTTGTAACGAAGGGTTCTTTTATAAGATAGCTTTTTTCTGTATCCTGTTATTTAAAGCATTGGTTTTGGGTCATTAGGTACCTATTCTAGCTATTTGCCTCGTTGGCGTAATCCCGAGTTCGATCCGCAAGCCAGGCAAGGTTGCAAATATTGGATTTTTCCATTAGGAATTATCTCAATAACCGCTTGGAGTTTAAAACTGCGCCCGGTAGATGGCAATAGTCTCGCCTCCTATAACATGGGACTAATAATATACAGGCATTTTTTTTATTTAATTACTATGTGGTTTTATTTTTATATATCTTATAAACCTATTTTATAATTCCTGTATAAAAAGCAGGCTCAAAAAAAATACAATGGGGCTAAGTCCTGGTTCCACCTCTACCTACCCCTTCGAGAAAAAAGCGTAAATGTATGTTATCTTATGTCTAACTATTTACACTAAAAACAACTTTTTGACACTAAAAATCGTAACTTAAAACTAAATATTCTTGTTCTAGGAGTTTTCTAACTATTTATTAAATCGTGACTGCCTCGGTGGCGTAAAGGGCGCATGCTCGACTGCCAATCAAGAGGTCCCGAGTTCGATCCCCAGGTCAGGCAGTGTTAAATATTGGATTTTGCCATGAGGAATTATCTCAATAACTGCCTGGAGTCTGGAACTGTGCCCGGTAGATGGCAATAGGCTCGCCCCCTATTACATGGGACCAATAACATACTGGCGAAATGTGGGTGTATCTACTATGGGACAGAGTCCTGGGTACACCTCTGCCTACCCCTTCGGGAAAAAGGCGTGAATGTATGTTATGTTTATTAAATCAATATAAAAAAATCAGTGTAAGAAGTACCGTTTGTAAATTTTTATTATGCCTTGTTTAAAGGATTTGTATTTAAATTTAATGAATAAGAATTGTAAATCTCGTGATAAAATTCATAATTTCACGGTTTTACGGCGAAGGTTTTTGAATTCGTTTGATTTGTTGGCAAAGTTATTTTTTCTCTCTCAAAGCTTGAAAAGATGAGCCTTCAAAAGATACTCTTTAGATTTGATGGGCTTGTAGTTTGCGTATTTTTTTCAGTGAATCAGTTATTAGAATCTTCATAAGGTTTATTTAGGGTTTCTTCTATATTATTATGTCATTTGGAATAACTTTTATTATGTTACCAACTCTTAAAACGAGTAAATATATTTTTTTTGTACAATTTGTTATTGTTCAAGGTACCTTTTCTATAAGACAGCTGATTTTCGTTATTTAAAAGTTTCACTTCATAAAATAATGATTTTCCAAGAAAAAATAAAGTGACGTGTTCACATTATACGTATTATTCTAAGTGTACATAACCATTGAGAATCATAACTGTAATAATAAATGATTGATAACAATAACCCGGGGTGGTATTACGAATATGCAATCGCGTAACAACAGCAGTAAATTTTGCTGTCGAACGTCATTTTTTGTATGCCGTTTGACAGCAGACATTAAGCAATTAAACGCTTTCCACACTTCTACTGCTTAATTATCGACATCATGTCCCTCCCTAGTGACAGAGTTACCTTTTACTAGATGATACCCTTTGCTCGTATCGATATCGATTGGACATCACTAGCTGTAAGATTCGAAATTCGAAAGCAAAAATTGAATTATAAAATGGAAGATATAAATGTTGGACTCAGATACGAAAGATGTTTTTGCGCGCAGATTTTATTTAAAAACGTACAAACTTTTTTGGCAAGTAGAGGTTTCGGCTATGTGGAAACATTTTTTACTTTTTTAATGTGAGATTTATATTGTTAGGTTCGTACCAAAAACGATGCCCATTGCTACCTATATTTACAAGGTATAATGGACATTATTAATTTGAAAAAAAAAAAGTAGTTCTTGTAGGCCTCTTTTGCAGGGGGCCGCCACTCCTTTGCCAGTTATTCATCCGTCAAGCAGTAATGTGCAAACATACTGTGTTCTGGTCTGAAGGGCAATGTTACCAGTGAAATTACTGGGCATGGCGAGATTCAACGACTCATATCTCAGGGTGACAGGCGCAGTGCAGTGCTGCGCAGAATTTTAAACTTTAAAACACTGCGTGGCACTGTGTCTGATATGGGCAATCATGATGCTTACCATCAGACACCTGCTTTGCTCGTTTTGTCACTCACTATCATAAAAAAAAATTAGTCATAAGTTGACCATTATTAAAAAAAAATAGGGCGTTCTTATCGCTAAAAAGCCATTGCTTCCAAAAATAATGGCAAACTTGTAAAAATCGGCAATGTTAACGACGCAAAATGTAAGTGAAATGGGCAAAACTGCATAAATGTCGTTTTATTTGTCGAGCTAGATCTGTCAACAAGTACCTACTTGCTCTTTGCCTTTCTAATTGAACGCCAGTAAAAACGACCTGGCATGATAACTGGGTACTGTTAGAACTCGAATGAGACTCGATCGGTTCTCGATGATAACAAAGTTATTTTGGAAAGAAACCAGGGGTGAGATATCAGTGACTTAAATTATCTGACTAGTTGACTTGAACTTTTTATGTACACACCATTTTTTTTTCATCGAAACACAAGAAAAAGATAAATATATTTACAAAATATCTAATAATGGCTGTGTCCCGCGGTTTTATTTTTTCTTATAAAATAGGTAGGCTTACGTTTGACCTCAATCTCGCTTGATGGAAGGCGAAGATGAGGCCTAAGATGGTACACGTTTGCCTAGAAGGTGTCTGTTCACTTTGGCCTTAAAGATGTCCAGATTATAGCGTTCCGGAAATACCGACCTCGGCAGAGAGTTCCACTCCTTAGCCGTCCGCATAATGAAGGAAGAGGCAAACCGCTTCGTGCGTAATGGAGGAATGTCTACAACATAAGGGTGAAACCGCCACGCCTAGTCGTTCGGTGATGGAAAGGGGAACGGAGTATCAGGTTATGCAAACCCACTTAGTCTTGGTTTTTGTGGAATTATCAAGATAAAAAGTACACTCCTGGGCACTTTCGAGCGAGAGAACACGAGGACTTTTCAATAATCGAATAATATTATAAATTATTAATTATCATTATAACTGATGCATAAAAAAGAATGAATTGGCTTAAAAAAACGACCATCGTTTATTTGGAAAATAAACATTTCTTTTGTGCATTGACAATAACATAACAAACTAATATACAAAAGGTGAATTTCGTTCGAGTTTCAATAGTAAAGATACCATCTAGCAAGTCTTTTTATTCCTGAATTGGTAGAGTAGTAAAAAGTGATAAAAGCAACCTCTCTGGCAACCTTAGCTCGCAATGTTGCCAGTCAGTAATTAAGATCTACCTGTATTACTAGTATTAAAAACTCAGTCATGGAAATGAGGACTTTTTACAAAATAAGACTATTTTTGAGTAAATAATGTAAATATTTTGCGGATTGCGGAAGAAGTATGTATCTCTATTATTCCGGTTTGTTATATCAGTGAGTAACGAGTAATCGAGGCGCCTAGTTGAAACCACAGGTGATCAAACATGTTGCCTAATTTTTTGGGCACGTAAACTGCAGGGGTCATTACTACTCTGTATGGCCAAACATTAATAATATTTTTTATTCATAATTTATTAACTTAGTCTGCTAAGACTGCCTCGATGGCGTAGAGGGCGCATGCTCGACTGCCAATCAAGAGGTCCCGGGTTCGATCCCCAGGTCAGGCAGTGTTAAATATTGGATTTTTCCATTAGGAATTATCTCAATAACTGCCTGGAGTCTGGAACTGTGCCCGGTAGATGGCAATAGGCTCGCCCCCTACATGGGACCAATAACATACTGGCAAAATGTGGGTGTATATCTACTGTTCTTTACTTTATGGTACTGTATGGTATGGTATGGTACTGTACTTTATGGAAGGTTACTAGGAAAAAACCAAAAGTTTCTAAGAAAATATAAAATGATCGGGACATAGGTTCCTTCACTTTAAACCTATCAGGATATAAAGTTATGGAATGGGTTTATTATATTCGGAAGAAACAGGAGAATACAGAACATCCATTTGGTAAATTTTCCATAGGATTGTGTCAAATCGAAGGCGGCGTAAGATCTAAACTGAATTTTTTTTATGACTAAAAATAAAATAATTGCTAGACCCTAACAAACAGTTAGCGTGTGAGTCCGTAATAAATAAACACTCCTCATTTTGCGCTGCTCGTAGGTTTATTACTATATACTTTTTTGTACTACACAAAATTCGTTTATCACGCGACAATGATCATAATTCGGTAACATAACCTCACATATCCGTGATCCAAACATAATACAAATGATGGCAAGAAAAATGAGCACACTTTTGGCTCAAGTTTTCGCAAGCCTTATTTTAGTCTAAAAACTGGCTTATAGATATTAGTAGATTGCTCTGGTAAGGAATTGTGTGTGTGCGTTTATTGTATTATTTATGTTGTCGTCACACATACACGCGCAACTCTAACCACCCCCGTCACTCCATGCAATCGTGTGCGCGCAATAGCCTACTATATGAACCTTTAAAAAAACGGACGGAGTCTTCTTAAACAAAAGTGAAACACCATAGTAACCCAGGTCGCACACTTATTTGGGGAGGTCCAACTTCAGTGGATATAAAGTATTTTTGTAGTAAAAGCTCGATGAGTAACCACTTAAGCTGACCTCTAACTGCTTGTGTGCACGCGGACATGCACCCCTTTTTTCTAGGATTCTAGGTTCATGGATGTGAATGTGTGCGTGCCGTCATATTTGTATTAGCGAGCTGGCTTACTAAGGTGTTTCACTTCTTGTTTTAGTAGACTTCGTCCGCCTTTATTTCTAGGTTCATGGCCTACTACTACATAGAAAACATAACGTGTGTGCACGCGTCAAATATACGCGTGAGTACGAGCGTTACTGCCTCGTCGACTATGCTACATAAATCGTTTCGAAAACATAACATACATTCACGCCTTTTTCCCGAAGGGGTAGGCAGAGGTGTACCCAGGACTCAGTCCTATAGTAGATACACCACATTTCGCCAGTATGTTATTGGTCCCATGTAATAGAGGGCGAGCCTATTGCCATCTACCGGGCACAGTTCCAGACTCCAGGCAGTTATTGAGATAATTCCTAATGGAAAAATCCAATATTTAATCGTTTAGAAATTATAAATATTTCAATAATCATCATTAGCTGGAAGACGTCCACTGCTGAACATAGGCCTCCCATAGAACGCCATAAACAATTCATATGAGGGGGTTTTACCGTAATCAGCACGCTTGTTGTGCGGCTTGGTGATCGCAGTAGTTTTAATACTTGGTGCCGGAGAGCGCTGCTGTACACTCTCCGAATATGTCCCTCTACTGGGTCTCATGGCTCCCACGGGATGTGAAAGGAGTGGCCCTATTAAAATATAGCCGGGAACCACAAGGCCAACCTTTCAATACCATAAGTTATCCATGTGCTCGGTCTCATGCCGCTAACTGCACATGTTATATTATATGTTATATTGATGTATATCTTAGCAAAACAATTCCGTGTCTACCCTCATTTTTCTGCGACCGAATCAGTCGGTTATTTGACAAATTATTTGGACATTTTGGGTGGGGACAGAGCCGGATTAAGGAAGGTCCTGAGCTATTTCGGGCGTCTTTTAGTGGCAGATGGTTAAGTCGTAGGTCAGGATCGTAGCTAGTGTAGAGATATAGTCTTTGTTTACCACAACGGTAACAATGCGTATGTATGTATGTTTAGGGTTAGGACAATGTGATACATTGTTGTGTGAGACTACTTCGATGACGTAATGGTTCGCCAGTGTTAGTACAGATTTTTAGGTCCCGGGTTAGATTTGTAGATAGGATTAGGTCCCGGGTTAGATCCCCAGGTTAGGCAAAGTGAATATATTGGAATTTTCCTTTAAGAATTATCTCAATAACTGGGTGGACTCTGAGACTCTGGAGCTGTGCCCGGTAGATGGCAATAAGCTCGCCTCCTATTACATGAGACCAATAACATACTGGCGAAATGTGGGTGTATCTACTATGGGTACACCTCCGCCTACCCCTTCGGGGAAAAGGCGTGACTGTATCATATGTTATGATTTATGATTTAGAATCGTACATCATGAGATAAAAAACATAATTCTATGGTTTTACGGCGAAGGTTATTAAAATTTTGTGAATTACGCCTATGCAAAGTTATTTCTTCTCTCTCAAAGCTTGAAAAGATGAAACGTCAAACGGTACTTCTTAGATTTGATGGGTAATCATCATCATCATCATCATCATCATCTCAGCCGTTAGTAATCCACTACTGAACATAGGCCTACCCATAAAGGGGGGGCTTGCTAATACTCGTCACGCTTGGCAGGTGGGTTGTCGAGCGCAGTTAGATGGTTTTTTGCAGAGAACGCTGCTGCCCGTCCTCTGGATCTGTTAACCCTTAGCCGGCTATTACGGCAACCACGGATAGTGAGGGTGGAGCACTATTCTAAAGCCGGTAACTCCACGGCAAAATTGACGGTTGATGGGTAATAGATCCCTTTATCCTAAATCCATCCCTGTTCTCGGGTCCAGCGTCTAATGTTTCCCGATCATCTAGATGGAGCCGATCATGGATGGTTTGTATCGCCGCTGACAAGTTTTTGTCCGTTCTTGAGATATTGCGTTTACAGCCCGGATAAGGTTCTATAGAGAACCCTTTGATGGATACCGTATTGGTGAAAGCAAATGGTAGAAATATGAACGAATCAAAATGGATATAGGATTGAATCAATCATAGATTTTGGGAATTTGTGAGGTGGGTGTTTTATGGAATAAAAATAGAATGTGAGATCTACTATAGCCATTGATATAAACAAAAGGGGAGATAGGGTACGTTCTCCCAGCGCTTACTCAACAAATGTCACGTGCACAACAACAACAAAGTTAGAAAGACGTACCTAAGACCGAAGTGCGACCGAGACAACATATTCGCTCGTACGACCTTGCTTTACTGATATGTGGACCTAATGGAACCTAATTTGAGCTTGCTATTTTCGAGAAGCACCTTTTCTTTATATCAATGTAGATAGGCATGCTTTCGTTTTAAAGAATCAATCTCATACTATGTTTAACTCCTTTTGTTTCAGTACATTGACGGTTGGAATAGAATAGATTTTTTCAAGTTTCTTTGTTACTGATTTGTGAGTGCTTTGGTTTTAGTTTTTTTTTTTTTAACTCTTTTTTACGTCCCTGAAGTTAATTGATGAATGCAAATAACAAATCACCGATCATTATATTTAATTAGTACTATGTATACGCGTGCTCGACTGCCAATCAAGAGGTCCCTGGTTCGATCCCCAGGTCAGGCAGTGTTAAATATTGGATTTTTCCATTAGAAATGATCTCAATAACTGCCTGGAGTCTGGAACTGTGCCCGGTAGATGGCAATAGGCTCGCCCCCTATTACATGGGACCAATAACATACTGGCGAAATGTGGGTGTATCTACTATGGGACTGAGTCCTGGGTACACCTCTGCCTACCCCTTCGGGAAAAAGACGTGAATGTATGTATGTATACGCGTGCGGGAGCGGAGACGCAGATTTGCAAGAAATAATTACTTGTATATTTTGTTTATTGGAGACGTCTTTCTATCTTTGTTGTTCATTGTAATATGTCACTGGGCAAACTTCAGACTGAGCAAATTGCACGTGCCATTTGTTATTGCACGTGCACACGCTGGGGAACATATCCTATCTCCTCATTTCTTTATATCAATTCCTATCTACCGCTGATGCAATGCAATCGAGAAGTTTGTCTTTTTACTGTTTTTTAAGTGCTGTGAACGAAAACTCGTATTTGCTACGATTTTAGAAGTAGAAAACAAATTAAGAGGTGATGTGGTAATTTATTTACTTGTACATATGGTTTCGGTGCATGTCGTCTGACTTTTAATCTGTGCTATTGCCTAAAATGTCGACTTTTCTAAGTAGCCACTCACATTATCTGCATTTTTTATATACTACTGCTTCATAAAAAGAGCATATCTTAAAATGTCAACTTACTGTTTAATAAATAAAATAATAAATAAAAATAAAAATAGTTTTTTCAGGCTCTTAGCCCATATGTTAATGCCAAATCTTTTAAATGTGTATTTCACAAAATGACTACTTTTGAAAATGTCTATCTTTCTTATTATTTAGTGAGCTTGTGGCGATTTTAAATGTGCTTATTGATACAGAATTTTTTACATCAGGTAATTTGCGTAATAATGTATGCTTAATACCTGTATACATAAACTCAGCCAAAAAGGTAAAAAAAAATGTTGTCCTCAGCAGGGCTATTGGCGTTCTTCATAATCACCAGTCGCTATCAGGCTTATGTCTTTATGTTCTGTGGTTTGAGTTAGTTACAAAGACGTTTTACCTTTCTAACAAGACTTTACTGTCAAATTTGGAGGAGAGAAAAGGAAAAGGATAGACACTACGAGTGGTTCTCACTCGGGACCGACACAGTGCACAGTCTACTTAATAAGTTTATCATAATGTCTTAGTAGACCGGACTTTGACATTTGCAGTTAATGTCAAATCAAGTTAATAGTCACTAAAGTGATAGTCACCAAGAACGCCAATAGCCCCCCTGATCCCGGGATGCGTTTCAACCAATGAATCAAAGTTGGTACATACTGTAAGCAGAGAATGATTAAAGGGCTTGCACGCGATAATCGCACGTACTGACTCGATCCTTACCCATACTAATATTATAAATGCAAAAGTGTGTCTGTCTGTCTGGCTATCTCTCTGTCTGTTACCTCTTCACGCTTAAACCTCTAAACTGATTTAGATGAAATTTGATAATGAGATCCATACTGAATACTAATTAATATTATAAATTCGAAAGTGTGTCTGTATGGTTGTCTGTCTGTTACCTCTTCACGCTTAAACTGCTGAACCGATATTAATGGAATATGATAAAACATAACATACATTCACGCCTTTTTCCCGAAGGGGTAGGCAGAGGTGTACCCAGGACTCAGTCCCATAGTAGATACACCCACATTTCGCCAGTATGTTATTGGTCCCATGTAATAGGGGGCGAGCCTATTGTCATATACCAGGCACAGTTCCAGACTCCAGGCAGCTATTGAGATAATTCCTAATGGAAAAATCCAATATTTAAACACTGCCTGACCTGGGGATCGAACCCGGGACCTCTTGATTGGCAGTCGAGCATGCGCCCTCTACGCCACCGAGGCAGTCATGGAATATGATAATGAGATAGTTTGGGTCCCGGGAAAGGACATAGGATATTTTTATCTCAGAACACATTTTTTAAGTCGGTGAAAAGTGGGGTGGAAGATTGTATGGGGAATCAATAAAGGCTGAACCGATTTAGCTGAAATTTGGTATGTAGATAGCTTAGACCCTGGAATAACACACAGGGTACATTTTATCCCGATATTCCCACGGGAACTATGATTAAGCGGGTGAAACCGTGAGGCACAGATTTCGCCAAGAGGTCCTATGGTAGTGGTACGCAAGTCAAGAAAAACTCGCCTTATTTCGCGCAATGAATCTTCCTGTTCTATTAGAGAGATGCTTAAAAGTATATGCCACATCCAAATCCATTTAGTTTCATAATCGGTCACCTGCATTTCGTTTAAGCGTTCCATCGGACCTTCGCTCTCATATCCGGCAGCATTAATGAAACGTCCCAGATATTCTGGATGTAGTCGGTCCTGGCTTGATATCGATGGAATACGGAAGGACTGTACTTACAAGGTTTTGAAAACAGTTTCATTGCTCTTTCCATTCTTAGTTTCTTCTTTTTTTTTTAACAACAACATACATTCACGCCTTTTTTCCCGAAGGGGTAGGCAGAGGTGTTCCCAGGACTCAGTCCCATAGTAGATACACCCACATTTCGCCAGTATGTTATTGGTCCCATGTAATAGGGGGCGAGCCTATTGCCATCTACCGGGCACAGTCCAGACTCCAGGCAGTTATTGAGATAATTCCTAATGGAAAAATTCAATATTTAAACACTGCCTGACCTGGGGATCGAACCCGAGACCTCTTAATTGGCAGTCGAGCATGCGCACTCTACGCCACCGAGACAGTCTTATTTTATATGTAACTAAACAGGCGTTTGACCGCAATCTCACCTGCTGGTAAGTGATGATGCGGCCTATGTTGGAGCACGCTTGTTCAGTAAATACCTATTCACTCTTGATTTGAACATATTGATAATAGTTTTCGGGAAAAACGGACGACGGCAGCGAGTTCCATTGCTTCGCCATTCTCATGATAAATGACGAGGCAAATCGCTTCGTGCGAGCTGTTGGTTAATCTACCTAATAGGGGTGACGCTTTGCCGTTGTCTCGAGGTTCGGTAGGAGAAGGACGATGGTGGATCAGCATCTACAAAGATCTCCTTGTTTAGGAAACCAACCAAAGACATAAAAAAAGATGTGTGACTTGCTCTGATTGGGCGATCCTACAAGATGTTTTTACCTACCTACCAATAAATGAAGTGAGTTGTGTAGTCAACATTTACATTAATTTACTGTAGCCGTGCCTGCAAATATGTCATAAGTGGCTGTATTCGCGTGATTTGTTTTGTGCATGACAAAATCATCATACATGCTTGTATATTTCAAAATAGGTAGTCCGGGAAGAAAAATAAGTGTCACGGGATAACTGACATCCCTATCGGCCATCAGTTTTACGTGCTATGTGCCCTGCCCTTTGCCACTTCAACTCGCTATTCCGCGGGGCTATTTCTAAAGTTAACATAATTTAAACATGTCACCAAAGAGCCCTGTCTATTATACAATCCCCGATTCTGCAGTCAGTACCAATAAGTCTATATTAAGGTCAAACCGAATACTTATCATTTTTAATATCGTTCTCCGATAGCTGCCCTCCCTGGAATCTAGAGGATTTGGTACAAGTTATAGAATTCACAGTGAAATTTTTGTTATTTCATGTTCATGAAAATATATACAACACAGTCAAAGCTTGTTCCCGTTAGGGTAGGCAGAGACTATTTCTCTTCACTTGCTACGATCTTGAAATTCTTCATACACGTCGGTTGTCGGTACTTTTGACCTGGCCTTTCTTTAGAACATCAACTTGTTCATAAACGTACGCCTTATCTCTTGTGTTATTCTCCTTTCATCCATCCTCTCCACATGTCCAAACCATCTCAACATGCCTTCCTCTATCTTTGTCACTACATTTCTAATACGCCACAGCATACCCTTATCACACTATACCTCATTTTTTCCATCAAGGTCGCTTCTCATCATGAATGTAATTTTCATCTCAACATGAGAATTTATGGAATGAAATTCGGTTTTAATAGGTACTGTTAACGATGTTTAAAATATGTTTTAACTGTATAGTGTGTAACATAATTTGTCTTAACCGAAATTAAGAAAATGATATATTAAATTTATATCATTCATTTTGAATTTGTTTTTATAACGCTCTCTCTTATGCCTTGTACCATGGTCTATACTGAAGGGCAAAGGGTGACGTCACAGTCTTTATCAAATCTTTTGTCCGAAAGCTATGACGGGTCAGACCATTCACTCGAGATATTATCAGGGAATACTGCTTCAGTGACTCTAATCGATTAGCTTCGTTATTTGACACTTGTTTTGGTAATTTAATAGGTTGTTAGAGAGGAAAATAATCTTTGTTGATTCGTTTGTCATTGAGAAAATTGCTTATGGACAAATGTGGACAAATTTGGTCTGACCTGGGGATCGAAACCGGGGTCTCATCATCGACAGTGGCACTAGCAACCACCACGCCACCAAGGCAGTCTTACTGCTTATTCTTACCTTACTATAGGTATATAATAAAATTTTAAGCTGCAAAGGCATTTGTACAGGTCATATCTGTCATTATCAGTTAAGGTTTTCTGATGACCACAACAAAACAATAATAATATCCATACTATCTGTTATATCTTCACGCACCAATTTAAGTGAAATTTGGTGTAGAGATAGTTTGAGTCCCGAGAAAGGACATAGGATAGTTTTTAGTGATAGCATTATTAGTTTTCGTAGTAATAGCATTATTTGTAGTGTGGCAGAAAGACTTATCTACAGACGATGGGTGGAGATAGCTACCTGTTCTCATAGCAGTGTGACATAAACTTAGATGCATAATATTTTTTATTATTGTATAAGTTATTTAAATTTTTCTATTATATTTTAAATATTTAATGTAATATGGATCATGGGTCTCAAATAAAGAATTATTATTATTACAAAATTTAATTTTCCTCGAAATTTGAAGAATTTCGATATCAATACATGAAACTCACGGGCCTAAGCCAAGTGAGAATCATTTGGGGTAAGTTGAGTTGTAGCACAGGAAGCGTCTTCCTGTAGAAATTTACGGACAATGCGGCACGTATTGAGAATAGCGGCCTTCTGCATGGTGATGTATGTGTTGTTAGGTAGGTCTATAACTTTTAAACTGTGGTTTAGATAGTGTGGTATGATACCTGTGCTGGAAAGTACCAGAGGCACAATATACACCTTGTTCATTTTCCATATTCTGGCTTATTCATCCCAGAAATCGTCTTTAAAAAAGGGTGAAATGTGGGTGGAAGGTTGTAAGGGGAATCAATAACCGCTGAATCAATTGAACTAAAATTCAGTATGTAGATAGGTTAGACCCTGGAATAACACATTTATTATCCCGATATTCCCACGGGAACGAAGATTACACGGGTGAAACCGCGGGGCACAGCTTGTAAACACTCTATAACGACTTGTAAATACTTTTACATAAGAGAAAAATGTAGGTACATTAATAATTTCTAAGCTAACAAATTTACCTTTTAACCTGTTACGAATTATATCGTTTAACACAAAAAAACTAGCAACACAGAATTCAAATTCCATTTCCCGCCAAATCCTGAGGCTGTTCCGCGATTTAACTATGTAATAAATAAGACCCACCCGATCTGGCAACCCGATAGAATGACATACAACTTAGCCCGGGCGCTGAGGGTTATTATAATTACTTGTGTTATTTTAATAATTCTTTGATTAATTAAATTAATTTGCTCTAAAATTATTGCTTGATGGTAATTTATTATTATTATTATATTATACAGGTCAAACATTTGTGTGCATGAACATGTCTGTTTGATCTGTGTCTGGGTGTTATAAGCTTTTATAAGTATGTATATCAGTCACCTGGTTACCATAGTACAGGCTTCTAGCCTAGATTGGGACCAGGTGACCGTGTGTGGAAGTTGTCCCATATTATTATTATTATTCTCTTTATTAATTTATAATCTTAGAACTAGGTTTTTTACAATATTCTTAAAAAAGTATTATATATTATATACAATAATATAAAAACATTGTAAAAAACTTAATTATTATTATTATTATTAACTTTGAAGAAGGTATTATAGGCCTCCCACATAACGGGGGGCTTTGCCAATACTCGCCACGCTTGGCAGACTGATTGGCGAGCGCAGTTTGTCGGCTTCTACACAGAAGACGCTGCTGCTCGTCCTCTGGACTTAGCCGACTCTTACCTATTAAAATCTCAATCCACTCGTAATCAACCAGTGCAACAGCTCCCAACCTATGATGAAACACAACCGGACAGCCGGCACGGGTCTAAATAAGGGATTAACATTCGCTGACGACCATAAACAAGACGAAGCCTGAATATCCGATCGGACACAATCCTCTAACGCATTTATTATAATAAAATTTGCTAAATTTATAACACTATCTGAGCGACTGAGTTCAGTTCTGATAGCACAGTGACTAAGGGATACTAAGTTTAAGGGGGGTAAGAACAAGACAGCAAATAAGCATTTGAACCCGGGACCTCTTGATTGGCAGTCGAGCATGCGCCCTCTACGCCACCGAGGCAGTCAAGGAAAGAGAAAAAAGTGGGGAAAACATGTTATCTCCGTGTTGATTAGTGAGGCTTGGCTTGCAAAAACAAGATTTCTCTTTTTTTTATATACAATTTTGCATACACGTTTTATTTGGATGACAATTAAATCAGCTTTACCCACTTTAAACACGCGGCTTACAAAGCGTCGCTCAATTCTAAACAGAAATAACCTTAATATAACAGGTACCTACTATAACAGGTCACTGTCCTTTGAACAAACACTTATTAACAATAAACGCCACAGACAGTCTTCTATGCAGAGGCCTCGGAACAGTGAGGCCACTCCGCGAAGTTCCCAGGAAGCTTCTGAGCTTCGGCTAGATTAGCCAGGACTTCACGTACAACGGACCAGATAACAGTCTAAGTGCGGAATAGGAGTCTACATTACATTGCATTATTGAATGGTTAGCTAAGTGACGTCATTCTAAATCCAATAGGGGTGATGGTCCTAGCTGGCGAAATTTGTTTTGCTAATTTTATAATATTCTAAAAAATACTAGAATTTTCTTCCAAAAATCCTAGCCTCAATTATCAGGAGCAATGGCAGGAGCAAAAAACCTGGAGAGCGAGCATTGCATTGAACGTTTTCTAAGTAGTCGCACTCTTTCATCAAATGTACATAGTAGTGCAAAAGAAAGAGACGACACGCTGCAATCGACTTGGCATTCAAATTCACATGTAGCCGTTTTTTATTTCAAAATTAGGGCAAATTACACGCGATTGTCACCAGACTGGTGATAACTCGGGAGCAATTAGTTGAAATAAAACGGTTTCATTGGGCCGAGGCATCGCGCCACCCCCTGATTCTAAGTTGTTTGTGTATTAATGTGGGTACCTATTTGAAACAGTAACAGTGGATTATAGATGTTCTCTACACATTATTTTTTAATAACCGTTATTAAAAATATTTCATGATGGCGCCACCCGCAACGCACATTTGCCAACGTCGCACATAAAACAAAATCACGACACTCAAGCTACCGTCTTTATGGCAGTTATAAAATTTTACGAACTTCTAAAATTCTACAAATAGGGTTGTCAATAATAAATAGACTATTTAAAATCCATTAAGCGGGGAGGTTTATCGGGACAGGCGTTTGACACCCCTGATTCTGTATTATGTAATAGGGGTGGGAATCGTTGACCGTCATAATGTGACCGGTTTACCGCGTCACTATTGAATCGAGAGGTCAGTGGGAACCGGTTCAAAGCGGTAATAAGCTGATTTGAAGTAGAACACGTAGTTTCCTTTTTTATATTATTGTGATTGGACTATAATTAGATTATTTTTTAATTCTACTTAAAATTATTGGCTACAAGCAGAGCTGGGGAAATTACGAAGGGGAAAGATAATTTTATTATGTCTTTAGCGGTTTAATATATATTTTATAATAAATTTGATACGCAGTGCAGTGTTGCGCAGGACTTCGGGTCAAATAAAAAAATCAAATCTGCACACTGCGCGATAAGGTTGCCAATTGTTATACATTCAAGTTTCAACTTTATTGTTTGTTATTTTCTGTATTGTGGTACCAATAGACAATTGAGTTATGTATCTATCTTTTACCCCTCGACATAAACTCAAGGTGCCAAAAAAAAAATGAGATTCAACAACTCATATCTCAGGGTGACAGGCGCAGTGCAGTGCCGCGCAGAATTTTAATTTTATAACAAGGGTGGCACTGTGTCTGTAATGAGCAAATTCTCTTTATTCATAGATTTCAGGTTACAAATGATTATATTATTATAACAATTACGTCCCGCCAAAATCTGTCTTTTCAGACGTATGAATACTGAATATAATAAATATAATACAGCATAATATCTGTCATTTGACTTAGATTTACGAAAAATATTATTAAATTACGTCAAAATCTGACACTTTTGCACGTCAATGAATAAACAGTACTGAGTCTACCATGCGTTCGGAAAGATACCTCTACAAGAAGAACGCACAAGTAACTTGTAGGGCTTAATTTTTTTAAACAGTTAGTTTCACAATATTTGGTTTGGTTACCGCGAGGCGGCTATGAAGAAGTCAAAATGCATAATAAGATAGGGCTTAATTTTTCTACAAACATGAATTTCAAATTATTGCTCAGTTGCAAATAAGAGACCAGCATACGTAATTAGACCTCATTATACTTTGAATTAACTATGCCTTATTTGAATGCAAAATTACCAAAACCGCTTATGTATGATTTACATTTAGTAGGCAACAATGCTAATACATTTTGATGGAGTGTTCTCACTTGCGAAGCCAACTTATCCTAATCCTTCCTAATACTATTATAAAGGCGAAAGTTTGTAAGTATGGATGTATGTATGGATGTTTGTTACTCTTTCACGCCAAAACTACTGAACCGATTGGGCTGAAATTTGGTACGTAAGTAGCTTAGACCCTGGAATAACACATAGGGTACTTTTTATCCCGATATTCCCACGGGAACGAAGACTACGCGGGTGAAACCGCGGGTCACAGCTAATAAATTATAAAAATACTGCGTAATTTGGCGAGTTACCAACCAGAGACAATCCAAACGAGTTATAGCTCGACACAAAAGAGTAGAAACGGAACTTATTTAAAGTGTATGTGTTGATTAAATTGTTTTTACTCTAGTAAGAGACAGTGGCGCCCCCATTATTTTCTACTCTTTTGTGTCGAACTATACAATGTTACTTTTATGTATTATTCGGAGGGAAATACTTATTTTTAGGGTTTCGTACCTTAAAAGGAAAAAAGGAACCCTTATAGTATCGCTTCGTTGTCTCTGTCCGTCTGTACGATATATATATTATTTAGAATTAAATGAATGAATGAACTCTTTATTGGTACCACAATTATAACAGCAAAAACAAATAAAAACTTAAAACTAGATAGAAGTAACAACTGGCGGCCTTATCGCTCAGAGCGATCTCATCGAGGCAACCATGCAGGGAAAGGAAATGCATGTACTGAAGAGACGGTGGTTTCAAACACATTATACTTAAATAAATAATATACATTTTTTTTTTATGATAGTGAGTGAGTGACAAAACGAGCAAATCAGGTACCTGGTGGTAAGCATCATGATTGCCCATATCAGACACAGTGCCACCCAGTGTTTTAAAATTCAAATTCCTGCGCGGCACTGCACTGCGCCTGTCACCCTGAGATATTAGTTCTTGAAACTCGTCATGCCCAATAATTTCGCTGGTAACATTGCCCTTCAGACCGGAACTCAGAGTAATGTTTGCACATTACAGCTTGGCGGAAGAATAACTGGAAAAGGTGTGGTACTTCCCCAGGCAGCCCCCTACAAAAGAGGCCTACCACTACAAATAAAATGATAACATGATGAAAACAGCGTCCATTCTCTGCATAGATATAGATACAAACCCTTGTTTCAAAGTGTATATTCGTAACTATCCCAAACCACGGAATAGCCAATCCTATTAAACAATAGATCGCTCCCGAGAGAACATCGAACTAATACTAGTTTTACAATAGATTGTATCGGTTTAAACTTGATTTATTATCCCAATTGAGTTTAATGAATTAAATCTTTTTACGTTAAAATTGTTAGATACGATATAATATATCTAATACTGAGGGCAGAGTGCCTTTATTGAAAACAGACTAAACAATAGAGATACCTACTTACTATCTACCCTAACTAAGTACACTATGCCATAGAACACGTCGAAAATCCACAGGCTGACATGTCAGCCTATAGACAATACAAGTGCTCTATAAACCACGTTTGATACCCGAGAAAAGCATAGATAAATTTAGATACCTACTACTTTATTGTACAACACACATAAAGAAATAACTAGCGGCGGTCTTATTGCTGATAAGCGATTTCTTCCACCCAATTGATCGAAGGCTCGCGGTGGATGCGGACAGCGAGGGACCACGCTGTTGAGTTATGGGGGAGGCCTATGTT